>CM062196.1:7087500-9487500 GCA_031216445.1 Lateolabrax maculatus
TGTGGGTGTTTCCTCACTTCTCTTTCTCTTTCACTATCTGTCTTGTCCTTTCAATCCTGATCCTGTGTCTCTCACATCTCTCTCTCTCTCTCTCTTGTTTCACCCATCTCCTTTCATCAACCATCAGCAGCCTGTGACAGCGCATCAATGTTTCAAATGCCACTTCCTTCTTTTTTTCAGGAAGACATACAATTATCATTTTTCATTGTCAGATTTTCCTCTGTGTTTTGTGTCAATTGATGTTTGTCCTTTTAGGGCTGCTCTGCATTAATTGACATACTGAAGACACTACTTTGAGGGATCTTGCTTTGATTTTTATATATGTTAAATTTACTGTATTTGTAAGTGTAATCATGTTACAGTCTAGGATTTGGGTGGATGTTGTCAGCCGTACATTTGTATTACTCTTCCCGCACCTTTCGGTATTTTCACCTTGTGCGTTTTATGATTGTTTGTGTGTTGAACAGGAACCCTAGCTGTGAGGTGCATCAGGAGCCAGTCAGCCTGAATGTGATTGATGCCAGTCTGCATGACACCCTGCCCCAGTGTATCAACACTCGCTGTAGCCAGAGATACACCAGCAGGTATACACGCTAAACTAAGTACTGATGTACAGTATACATTAAAATGAATAAACCAATGCATGTATGAAATATAGACCAACACATATACCAGCATACAACAGAGACCCGTGACTGGTCCATGATGTATAGAGTATACAATGAAGTATATGGCCAACCATAAGATTATTATTGGTACACATCAACAGCATAGTGCCACCCAGTGGTAATACATTGGAAGTGTAAAGAGTGTCCCTTTCTAATGTGTTCAAATCTTCAATTGAAGGTCACTTAAGAATGAGCTCATTCTGTGAACTATTGTTAACCCAGAAACATGATTTTGTTTGTGTGATAGATAATCTACTGTAATGTTCTATTAAAGAAATTAACAAGAAGAAAATCAAAAGCTTTTGTCTCTATATATTAATAATTCACAGATTTAATTTACATAAATTAACTTTCTTTCCTCATTAGTGGTGAAAGTTTGACAAAAAAATTATCCCTTTTTATTTGTCATTATTTGCCATCTGGCCCATCTTATTTGCTCTTCAACGATCTGGTTTTGACCTCTATATTCTGCACCCTGTTTCAGTGACTGTTTCGGCGTGTTGGACTGTGAGTGGTGCATGGTGGACAGTGATGGTAAGACTCATCTCGACAAGCCATACTGTGCCCTGCAGAAGGAGTGTTTCGGGGGCATCGTCGGCGCTAAGAGTCCCTATGCAGATGGCCTGGGACTCCTAGGTGAGTGAATTGTGGATCTTTATCACAGTTATTAGACATTCTCCCTAAATGTTCTGTAATGCACCTTGTCAGAGTAAAGAAACAAACAAGCAACAACAGAAAAACATAAAAGTGTAATTATATCCGGAGTCTTCAGCAGAAATGTTACTTTTGTAGATCACGGATAACCAATATTTCAGATTGACTGAAACTTTTCTGTTGCTTGGTTATTTTTCTTTGGTTCTGTTGTCAGTTTTATTCAAAAGGGGAATTGGCCATCTGCCTGCAGTTGAATAATTTTTCTTTGCCAATTCACACTGATGAGAGAATAGAAGCGAAGTAGAAAATGTCTCGGCGTTGCAGCATGAGTTAGGATCTGAGCCCAGGCTGTTTCACACTGGCTTGCTGTCACTTCTTGAGCCATCCAAAATCCTTTGTACTTTAAACAACCTCCTGCTTATCCTTTCCTCCTTTTTTCTTCCCTGTTTCCTCCGCAGATGAGGAGGTGGCATCTCTGAACATGATCAAGAGCGCCCCTGTGGGTCCAGTCGCCGGGGGCATTATGGGATGCATCATGGTGTTGGTGCTGGCAGTGTATGCATACAGACACCAGATCCACAGGCGTTCGCACCAGCACATGTCACCACTGGCTGCTCAGGGTAGGACTGATGATGGACTTTGTCTCACAAATACACACATTTTAGAGTTTTAAAGTGAAACCTTACAACGTATAGGTCAGTGACATTTAAATTAAAGTGTATCTTATATTTCCACTGGTAAGCGTGTAGTGCAATAATGGAAACAAGTCTGGTGCAGTAGTTACTTGTGTTAACCTTCACATTTCTTTTCTTCACATACTGACATTTCTTCAAATATCAAAGGAAGAAACACAGTTTTAAAGCAGCATGAATAACAAGCAGTGTGGCAAGAGCTGCTGGAGTTAAACAGCTGACATTAGCATTACACAGCAGCAGCTGCTTCTGCATGATTTGTGTAATTACTCAGCGTTATTGACAAAAACATCAAACAAGATTACAACCTCATTAAAACTCGAGTCCAAGTCACTTTCAGTCTGATAGTTTGGTAAACAACTTAGAATAGATGGTGGAAAGTGTGGCTACGTTATCACAAGGCATTAGGCTGAGGAATTGGCTCATAAAGTAAAGCTATACTCAGTCTCTTCTGCAGCTTGTACCAACAACAACACACACACACACGGCACGGTTAAAAGTAGCTTTTAGGACAAAGTGTACCCCCATATTCTTCAAACTGAACCTTTGTATACACATGCACCCACATACTCAAACAAGCCATCCTTCTGGCTAATATCCCCATGTACACAGGTTATTATCTGGGCTAAAGAGCCCATACAGATATCAACTACATCTGAAACCTAAAAAAGAAACCCTGTTAATACATCATCTCTGCATGTTAAACTTCTTATATTTAATAGTAGCATATATCTCACTTTGGCATTTTTCCTATTCCCTCTACCTCCCTGCTGTTCCAGAAATGTCTGTGAGAATGTCCAACCTGGATAACGAAAGAGATGAGAGGGATGAAGACAGCCACGAAGACAGAGGAATCAGTAAGTGTTGTTTGAAGTCTCATTGATATAAACAATGTTATCTTTAACACATGCTGCAGAACATTTAAATATAGGGTTTCATTACTTAAGAAAAAGTTAATACATGTTTTTTTTTTTTTTTTATTTGCCTCAGGCTGACCCTATGACAGTGCAAGTATTTGATTACTTAACAGAGCCTTTGTGTTGACCTTTCAGTCAGTAACACTCGATTCATTGCTGCGGTGATTGAGCGGCACACTCACACTCCTGAACGGAGACGGAGGTACTGGGGACGATCTGGGACAGAGAGTGACCACGGTAAGACAAATCATTTCTCTCTCCCACATATACATATTTTAGCAAAGGCAGAAAAGTTTACTCAAAACACTCAAAACCACGAGTTGTGCACATTGTATTATGTCATACAATACATCAGAATTGATCAAGGAGGAATTGTGTTGGTTGAACCTGAAATGCCAGTAATGCTGTGTCAAAGCAGAACTATTTGTAGAAGTCCTACGCCTTAGTAGTGGTTGCATGGTTCTCTGTAGGTTGATAACTTTTGCAACTCATGACATTATGAAATCCTTTCTAACATGACTGAATATACTTTAGGCAAGCTGAAGACAAGGTACAAAGTTAATTTATTTGTCGTTCTACAACACAGGGTTGTAGAAGTTGTAGTCCCATTATGCTGCACAAGAAAAGAACCGCGGTTGTTGAAGAAGTTGATATTCAGTGACAACTAAGAGAACAAGAAGCACCAACAACAATGTTGTACATTGTTTTGTGGATTAGTTTTGATGCAGCTTTAACTTCCTTACTACCCTCAAGAGGTCAGACGTCATTATGATCAGCACTCCCTGGAGGTTTTTTTCTTGCAACTGGCCAATATTTCCCACCATGTCATGTTATTCTTACACAGCAGATACTTCTGTCTAAAATAGTCTGGTTACAAAATGCCCATCCTGCACTCCATAAAATAACAGTATTAACCACACAGGAGTTCTGCTGAATTTTGCCTTAGGCAGCAAAAGTATAGCTACCTAGCTCTAAATTTAGAATGATAATGTCAATACAACAATGTGGGCACCAGGAACGAAACTTCTGGGTTAGGAGTTGGACTCTTTTTCCGAAGTTGCCCAGGGAGAAAGGTGCAGGTAGTCTGAGGCAGTTAAGGTTTAGACATCTAATCAGGAAGCTTTGTGAGCACGACCAGCTGAGGAGGAGACCCCCAGGTAGAACCAGAACATGCTGGTGAGTGCACATATCCCACCTGGCCTGGGAACACCTCGGGATCCCCCAGGAGGAGCTGGAAGAAGTCTGGGTTACCTTGCTTAACTTTCTGCCACAGTGACTCAGGCCCAGAGAAGCAGCAGAACATGAAATATAGTTGATTTTCGCTAAAATTGGGATCTTTTAATAACAATATTATTACCATATTTGGGACTTAGATATCATCCTCTTTAATTATTAGTACAGTACTGTCTCCAATCCACAGTTAAAGCTCAGTTCTTTGGCAGTGATTCAGCTCCTGGCTTGTTCTTTTCATTATATCACAGCTCAGAACCTTGTTTTTCTCACATGTCTAGCTCTGGGAGAGTTGCTCATGTTCACTGTAATCGTTTGTAGAACTTGTAAGTCTGACACTCGATGAGCGTGGATGGACAGTTTCTCCCACACAGGCTCTTACCACCTACATATGGCATTACTCCACTTCCTGGCAATGAGTGTCTCCAATACTTGTTGTATAACTGATGATGAAAGAGAGAAACAGGGATGAAGAGAGGAGAGTGGGCTAAAGTGAAACAAAGCTGCATGTTACGTACATTATAGTTGTTAACCTAGAGAGGATACAGAGATGTGAGATAGAGCTTGAGATGAGGGAAAATTTAGTTTTTAATTTGTTAGTAAGATGTGTTCATCTTTAGTAACTCTTTAGTAAATCTTTTAGTAACTAACTTTCTGTACTTCATCTCTCCTACATAACATATTTTATAAAAACAGATTTATTTAAGATAATTCCAAATATCAATTAATTTTATCAAATAAATAAAGTTTTAAATCCGGAATGACATTTATAAAGGACATCCTAATTCTATAATGTTGCTAATAAAAACAACAGTATAGGTAAAGGGACAGAAAAGACTATAACATGTTGTGTAACTATGGGTGGGTCAAAAGAACTGAAAATGGAGAGATGTAGAGATGCAAAAATGATGAAAGAGAGGAAATAAGAGTGAAATGCAAGGGCAACAGGACATGGACAGAGAGGAGGATGAGTCTGAAATAATGGAAAGAGGGGGGTGTTAGTCCGTCAGGGATTAAAACTCATTCATTACTAAGTTGACGCTTCAAAGTTGCTGCTCCTCTCTGCTTGGTCAAAGGTGCCCTCCTACCACAATCCACTCACTCATACTGCTGAAGGGTTTGATAACACACACACACACACACACACACACACACAAACTACATGCAGATCACCGAAGGATCAGAGCATTAAATCTTTTAAGTGAGTGACGCACATGTACAGTGCTGTTCAGTGCTGGTTTTAGCTGCACTATTATCTTACGGGAGTTAGATGTGAAGATGAATGCCACTCTCATGTCTGCATGTTAAATCAAAGAGCTGCAGGCAGCAGATGATCAGCTTAACTTTGCTAGTTATGGGTTTCTCACCAAGAAATGCAGTAGTCCAGCACATAACCCCCTATAAAACCTTGTAAAAATACATTTTTCATAAAGTTTTCGAACGTATTAAACAAATGAGATATATTATGTTAAACTCTTGGAGAATGCATGTAGGTGTATTTAAATTGTCAAACTATTCCTTTAAATACAGGTGTAATTAGTCAACACGTTATTCAGTTTGTCACAGGCGTAATCGCTCTGTCTTTTTAACTGTCCAGGCTTTGTTTCCAGGATTTAGACTTGTCTCGTTCAGCTGTTAAAAGAAAAGTCTCCAAGTGTCCAGAAATCTCAGAGATCCAACCATAAGAGATTTGTAGTCTCTCTCCAAGATGCAATAACATGGAAGTTAGCCCTGTCTCCCCTCAGCTCTTGACATTAAGAGGGATTTGCTTTCCTCACCCGGTGCAGCTGAAAATTGTCAACTGGACACAGATAGCTGGAGACCTGCCTTAAACGCTGGCTCATACTTCGGGGAAAAGAGGGATAAACTGTGCTGAAGTTGGCACCTTCCATGTCTGGAACCTCTTTGAAGTCTCCATCTCTCCCTTTCCTTTAATCCCTCCCTTCCTCTCTCCTTTCTGCCCCCCTCTTTTTCTCTCCTTGTCACTCCCTCTGCTCATTGTTCTGTCTGTCCTTTTCTTTGTCAGCTTTCTTTCGTTTGGCATCAAAGCCCCGCTAATCTTTAGAATCAGGGAGGAAAATGTCTGAGCAAACTTCTCAGTTTGACTCTACAACAGGATTTTAGGACACCTCAGTGAGACATACAGGACATTTACTTCTTTTACATCCTGCATCATTGTGGGACATACGTTGTATGCCTGTGTTATATACCAGTATATTACAGGACATAGAACATTTTACATGACAGGAAGAACGTAAAAAAACAAATGAGTCATTGCTGTTACTTCTATTTTCAGCCGTGTTGGTTTGTCAGTCCAACACTTTGATACAGATTGATGTATTGCCAATAATACAAGGTTTCTGCTTGATTATATGAACCCCGAAGCCCTGAGAAGAATGTGGAGGGATCAGATATGTTGACTTTACTGTTTAGGTGTTTAACTGTTAGATGTTTGGAGGATAGAAAAGGTTGTCAGGAGATAAATTTGACACAAGGCCTCACAAACATACACACTACTTCAACCTACCGCCTTCTCCCTACATGCAGCACATGAACCCCCACTGACACACGCACATGCTCACAAATCACTTGGTTCAGAATCTGGTGGTAGATTGATGGTTAGATTTTTCTATAAATATAATCTTCGAGGCACTCTGTCTTACAGGGTTATTTGCTCTACTGTAATAGATTGATGTTCCCATCGTGCCGCATGTTGCTGGTGCCACTTCAGAACCTGAAAAAGACGGCACTAAAGGAATTAAGGAAAACTGGTTTATTTCCAGATCAACTCTTAAATGTTTTTTTCATAGTCACACCATGTGTTTCAGATGAATTATATGGCCCTGAAGGTGATTAAAACCACTCAGTAGATGAAGGGTTGTGTTGAACTTGAGTTCAAGAGAAAAAAATTAAGCAAACTGAATAAACCTAGAGCCTAAAAATGTTCATGAAAATGAGCTGATGAGGACATCTTTAGTGCTCTCAGTCATCACAAACCTGGAAGTACATTTGGCCCTGTATAAATTTTAAATGGTTTTACATCAGTAGAATGTAATATTATAAAATATTGGTTTCTTTATGTTCAATCTGTTTGACCCAGTAATCTCTTTTCTCTGACAGCAGTACTGCCCTCCCACTGCTCCACTTACCAATGTATCCTAACTGCCATATTGGCTTATATTTCTGTGTCCTTAGGCTGAACATATGTGCAAGATGTGTAGGAAAGTGGCCATAAATATGTATGCTTCTGTTTTTTCAATTTGTATGAGAAGGCTGAAATAAGGAAAAATGCCCAGTAGGGATATTTGGTTGTCAATGTGCCATCAAAGAGGTTGTATTGCTTTCAGAATCATTGTGCGTTACCATGTATTCACATGAATGTTTCTGTGGTGAATGTCTATGACTAGAGGGCATAATTTGCTGAGTAGTTTCTTTTATGGTGTTTTCTTTTCAATGTTCTGCTGCTATGCTAAACTGGTACACATGTACAGTAACTGTTCTTTATATTTGCTTTAACACCTTACTCAGTGCCAGAATAAAGCATTCTGCAGTATGTAATATGTTGTATAAACTTGCACTTTGATTTTTTAACCATAAAAAATGTAAGAGCTTCAAATCAATGATATTTTTTTTATTGGTTCCAAGATTTTTCTATAAGGGGTTAAGGAATGTTTTGTTTTGTCATTTTTGGTTCATGACTCTACTTAGAGGCTGAAGTTCTTATGACCCCAGTTGTCAAGAATAATTAGTTGGTAACAACTGTGATAATCAGTTAATTGTTGAAGCCAAAAACATTCACTGGTTCCAGCCTCTTAAATGTGAGTTTAGGGTGTTTTTCTGTTTTTATCATTGTATTTGTTATATTTGACTCTATTTTTTTTTTTTGTTGACATCTTACAGACTATTAGATTAGATTAAATAGTGAATTGGGTTATCAATTAGGAAGTAAGGTATAGACCAACCAATTACATAATTTCAAGTTGTAGATTTCTGTTTTCAAGGGAGCTTCAAATGGATTAAATTGAAGAGAGGATACAGACCTATAAAATCGAATCTATCTGACAATGTCATCAGACAAATCCAGTAATACCAACCCCTGCATGTTTTTTGTCTCCAGGCTACAGCACCATGAGTCCCCAGGAGGACAGTGAGAATCCACCTGGAAACAACGACCCGCTGTCAGCCGGCGTGGACGTCGGTAACCACGATGACGACCTGGACCTGGACACGCCTCCTCAGACGGCCGCGTTGCTCAGCCACAAGTTTCACCCCTACCGGCACACGCATACACACCACCACCCGCTCCACACGCACACGCACCACCTGCAGGCCGCGGTCACCGTGCACAGTGTGGACGCAGAGTGCTGATCTTCAGCGCGGCATTCGTCCTGCCAGGGATAGAACTTTTTTTTATTAAAGACTATTTTTAAAAACGTTTGTGCTTGATTAGACGGCACACGGTATGTGCTGTGAGGATGGACGGAGGGAGAGAGAAGCCACAGCTGGACTCAAACCCACAGCGTCACTGGGCCACTGGGACCTCCCCCATGAATGGATGTGTAGTTTAATATGGGTATTTGCCTCATGGTGTCATTGTGCCAACATCTCCATCTCAGCCCTTTTTTTTCCAAACTTAGTCCAAAATCTGGCAAGTGTACACAGTTTTACACACAAAAATTTACCAGTAGACTAACCAAACGGGATTTCTTTTGTTTGTTTTCTGGAGGAACTTGGCATTCAGGACTCCGTAAGAGCACACAACAACCTTTGGGAGCAAACAAAAATGCTGTTTGAGCCTACTCATTAAGGAGAGGACATAACTGGAACCTAAAAGCCTTGAGGACAAACATCTTCATTTCCATGCAGAAGGCCAGAGCCAACACTTTAGAGGACCAGAGGTTAATCAAATTAACATAACTCTACATGCTGATTGGACCCCTTTTGCCCCAGGGCTCCATCCCAGCCTCCACACAGGTTCTCCACTAAGCCCACTTGTGTTGACAGACGGGAGGGGAACAGAGCACTCCTTATATTTGTGAAAATGTCTCAGACGAAAAATACTGTATTTTCACACAGACCAGGATCTAATGTGGGATTCATACAGCTTTACTCTCCTTGGTTCTGCAGACAGACACTCCACAGTTGGTTTTCTCTGAAAGTTGCTGCCTTTTTCCAAAGGAGTAGCAGGCTGGCCTTACACAACATGGTTTGGGAAGATATTTGGACGTTTTCATGAGTGTCTGTCATCTTCAGTGATTCACATAAATATAGGAAGAAACACTTTAAAGAAGAAAAGATTATTTTTCTACTATTTATTAAAGAGGTAGATTTTCAGGACAGTTGCAGCTGTCGCGAACACGAACAGGAAAGTAGTCAGGATAAGTGATGCGTCATAATGCAATGCATCATATTTAGGGCTCATTATTTTCATTTTTATATTTTTCGTTTTTTATTTTTTGTCACACTGAGGTACTCTGGTGCATAATCAGCAGCTCATTTGGATTTACTTTTCATTTTTCTCATTACTTTGTATTACCAGAAGCATACTCTCAGCTATCCTCTTCCCCCAGATGATAGTGTGGTGAACAGTGTCATCAAGCATTTTTGGATGAGCAGGGACCTAAAATCTGGTCAAAATCAGATCTGCTCTTTTTTTTTTAAAAAAAAAAGTTAAATATTGGTAAAAACGATGAGCCTTAATCACATCTTGTGTTAGAGCAGTAGGAAGCATTTTTCTGTCTGTATTCGCAGTTCTGAATCACTGAGGGCTTTGTGTTCTTGTAAAGTAAGAATTGTTGTGCCGGACATCCTCATTCTGGACATGTCCTCCGTATCAGGAGGCAGCCTCCTGGGGATGGAGGAGGGAAGAGAGAGACTAACACCAGAAAAAACATTCCTGGCTTTAGTCACTGCAGGGGATTTGGTGTGTGAAGATAATTGGGGACGCTCACAGAGGTCCTGAGAGACTCACAGAGACTGAGTGCTGTCCCCTCTATCCGTCTGAGTAGAAAAACCAGTACAGAATGCAGTTTTTTTTTTCCTTCACTTTACCACAACTTTTCGGCTCTGAGGCCAAGCTGTTACTGTATGTATGTTGAGGTCGTGTGCTGGATTTGGTGCAAAACCATGAATTTCCAGTGATGCCCAAGATGGAATCTCCTTCTCATTATTGAGAGTGAAAGAGGGAGAGATGCTGCTGTTGTTGTACAGAGGTTACACCCATCTGTCGGCTCCTCTGTGGTTAACCACTCAAAATGTCTTTTCTACACGTCTCTGGTTTAACTGTTATGTATGTACGTGTGAGTGTATGAGTGTGTGTGTGTGAGAGTGTGAAGAAAGAATGAATATCCACCTCGAACATTTTCATTGAATGCATTATTGTATTTTTTTCAAGATAGTATTAGAGAATTATAGGTGAAATTATTATGATTGAGAAATCCACTTATTTTTATTCTGATGAAGAGTCACATGACCCTATCTGTGCTTCGTGGGTTTGATTATTCAACCGGTCGAATCATGTCAGTTTGGCATCCGTTTATTTCTGGGTGCAAAAATGTCTATTGTTTTGCAGAGATACATTATGAAGTGTAAATACAGAATCACAAATAGCTATTAATGTCCTGTACACTCCATTTTTTTATGTTGGTAAGACATGATGTAAGCTTCAAATGATGCTCAGATATTCGGGTTGATATTTTGAATTGTCTGTTCATGGTGTCTCATTATATTTTTGATGCCTTGGATGTTTGTTTTTTTTTAGATTTATTTTTATTTAGGTCCATATTGGATGGAAGTGAGTACTTGGAAAAATTAATACACACTTTTATGATTGAGAGACTTCTAGTTTTTAAAGTTTTATCATGTGTCTACAAAATGTTAAAGAAAGCTTATCTCTCCATGAACTAATTTAGATGTGCATAAAAACGGTACTACATCTTTTCACTGAGTAATGACCAAAACAACACCCTTGTAGTGGATTCAGGGTTTACAGTAGGCTGCTCTAAGCCATGTTATGGTTCTGTTGCTACTTTAAGACTGTCAGACATTTTCATTCACAGTTAATTTAGTGTGTTTGTCACTTTAGAAGAATATTTACATTCACACAACCAATATGAGCTCATTAAACTTTTAGCTGCAAAAGTGCAAAATAATTTGACACCTCTGATAGAGAAATTAAAACATTCTGGTATTATTTTAGTAGTACTACTGTTCTTGAAGTCATTGGATGTGTAGTGGGTTAAAAAGGCAAATTTATCCACAGACCATTTAATGTTGGACGTTATTTACCTGCAGTCATTTGTAACAACATCAAAATTCCAAATTGTCCTGTTTTCACCACTTCAAATGATACATAATTTCGGTTCAGTTCGACATCAAAGCAATCTTGTAGTATTTCAGATCAAATACAGTCATGCAACTATATTTTGATATGTGTGTGTGTTGGGGCAGTTTTGCTTCTCCACGTTGCGCTTGGTGTTAAAAGCATTTTTTTCTGGAGAACTTTTAAACAGTATTTACCAGCTGTTGTAAACAAGTATATGTGTGTGTATACAGAACACTCTGAATCGCATTAATTAATGTACTGAAGGAACATGTGTACATCACCCCCCTCATGTATCATATAAAGTTATCAAATTGAGATTTATTGCAATGTGAATGTGATAAAGTCCATTTTACACTTAAATTGTCTTTTTTAATTTTTATTCCTGGTCAATTGTTAGTCATTTTTCATGGGTAAATCTACACTGAAGCACATAACTCTGCAAACCGCTGCTGCACTGCTCATTGGGGGTTCAAACTTAATAGTATGCTGCACTTCAGGTCACCTTCAGTGATGTCAACAGACGTTTCTTTTAGTAGTGAAAAGTTTAACTAATTGGGGTGTAGCTTGAGGTGCAGCAAACCTTTAAGGTTGAACCCACATTGCGGATAATGACTACTTCTCAATGTACCTTTTTCACAGCAGACATTTTGTCGTCATGGCAGGAAAAGCACAGGTGTAATTAATAACATTATTTGTGGCTTCATTCCCTTTGCATGGTCCAGCTCAATGCCGCTGCTATTCTCTGTGTGTTTCTTACTGGCACGACTTTAGGACACTTAATCTGAATCATTTAGTTACTTTTTAAAACTTGGGAACAAGGACCCCACAGCAACCTGGAAAAAAAGGTTGATCTGGCAAACACATGGCTCATTTGCACATCTACGAGAGAATGTAAGTCCAATATTCGTTCTCATTTTAGCTGAGGAAAAACATTTATCTTCCATTTCTTTTTTCTGGATCTGTGAAAGCGGGCCACCTACTGCCCCCATGTTCCTGCTCAACACCCACTTCTACACTTATTATTATTAGTCTTATTATCTTATTATTATGTTGTCTTTCCTCCTGTTCGCTCTCCCCTCTCCCCCTCTCTCTTTCAATCCAACTCAGTCGAGGCAGATGGCCGCCCACCCGGAGCCCGGTTCTGCTCGAGGTTTCTACCTGTTAAAAGGGAGTTGCCCTGGTCCCAGACTGCTGGAACCAGTTGCACTCTGCCTCTTCCTCTTCCTCTTCCTCTGCTTCTGCCGCCTATTATCCCTTGTCCACGTCCTCGCCCACGAGGAACGGAGCTACACCCTGATAGTAAAGAAATGTAAATAAATGCCATAGTAGAAGACAATCTAAATGTCAGAGATATAACCCTGCCATGTTATTTTCTTCCTTGTTCTTTTAGAATACACAATAAACATTGCTCCATCTATCACTGACATTAGAGAAAAGTTACTGTTTCTGTTGAAGTTACTAACGACATTGTTACTGATACACAGGCTAAATTACTCCTCAGCTTAGTCTTTGGCTTAAATAAGTATTTGGCATCAACACCAACTTAAATATTGACAGGCTTAGTGTTAAACTTGTTACCTATATTTTCATAGCGATTAAAATTGCTTTCCCTTATTGAGGCTAATTTACCTTCAGGCAGCAGACACTCTGCATTCCAAAATATTTCTCTTTTGGTCAGATAGCCCAGTTGTCAGTGTTGTTGTATACGTCGCTTTCGCGCTTTTGACGGAGCACTGAAGGAAGATGTGTATTTGTTTGGCTGTGGAGTTCAGATACCTAAAATTTTTCTCCATAATGGCCCAAATGTTGCCAATTGTGTTTTTCTATTGTCAGCAGGGCCATTTTGTTCTTACTATAGGAGGTCATGGAACAGGTCACTGAACCACCTCACACACAGTAAGCCAGGGAGATTATCGGCAGGGGATTTTGTGTGTGTTGTTTCAATAGTAGTCCAGTATTCACACATACTGACAGCAGAGTAATATTGTCTGATGCCTCTCTGGCCTGAATTATTCTCTCTGGTTCATGCAGGGACATTTAGGACACCTGCACTCCAAAAAGGTGCTCTTCAGGGGCTTTTTGGCCTTGTTTGGAAGGAAGTATTTTAATGACATGTAGAACTGTCTGCTACTATGTTGAACTAAGGTATTTCTGACCCAGTAGTTGACGAAACAACTATTTTAACACTTAAGATCCATGTATGCTAGTATCCACCCTGTTGGATGTGTATTTGATTTTAAAAAAATAATTCATGTGGTCTGCAAATAGCTCTGCAGAGACAAGAATTTAAATTATAACATGCATCATATTATACAGTTCATCAAATGTCATAGTATGATTTCTTTGTATTTATCACTTAGTGGTTAAATCTCAGCTGTCGGTATTTTTTTGCCAAGGTGAGAATACAAATTTAGTTTTGTAATTTAGCATGTTTTATGTTCGAACGAGCAGAGGTGTATGGCTTTTTTAATAAGGAAAAAAAAAACCTTTTAGTAAATCAAAATGTCTTTTGTTGCTATCTTGGTAAACCTTTTAAAAAATCCCTCAAGTTCATTCAAGCTGTTGACCCCTACTTCAAGAAATGGGGCATTTCAAGCTGTTGGCTGTAGGTCATGCCATTTGTTGTTGGGGGAAGCATAGTGGTACATACTGCCTGGAAGACCCTATCAGTTATTTATGAAGCCTTTCTGTGCATAGTGTTTCCTGCCAGGGGACCTGGGAAACAACCACAGATGGAGAGACAACATGGGTTTGATACAATATAACAGGAGGCTGCTTTTTTTTTTCTTTCTGTACATTATGTTGTTTTATGTTGTAGTGGGTTTTTACTTTTAGAAAAAAACAAAAAAAACAAAAACGTGTTAAAGCAAAAGTGGTAATATTCTGTAACTTCCGTCAGCAGATCCCATTAATAGACCAAAAAAACAACAATGATCTGACCCCATCTTATTCCTCTGTGCTGTAGACCTCAGCTGTTGTCTGAAAACTATTAAAACACACCAATGAGCCACACTTCTGTGATTAAGATGAAAATTGGCACTGTAGTTTATTTTGAGTCAATTCCACATACACCTTCCTGCTGCCATGAACATTCATGGGTGCCACAGCTCAAAATAGTCCCAGACAAAACATACAATTTATGTCTGTTTGAGTAAAGTTTGCTAAAAACAACAGTGACCAGCTGTTTCAGGAAATTATTTAGTCAGGCACCAGCAGTTGGTTTCAGTTGAACATTATGTTCAGCAACCACTTTTAACTCTGTCGTATAGCAGTTTAACTGATGTTTTTACATTCAGCCTTTTGTCAAATATTGACTGGCATCTTTTGTCTTTTTTACTCCCCAAATGCCCTTGTTGAAGCATTTTCATTACAGCTGTTTTGTGATTTGTAATTTGTTAATTCAACTCAGTTTACTGCTACCGAGGCTGGCCACTTTACTAACGTAAGCTGTCTGATGTCGACATGTTGCTCCCCATTTACGTTTGACAATTTCTCGAGGGACAATGTAACTAATTTGACAGTTAGTTTATACTTTGAATCTGGGTCTCTTGTTACTATGGTAGAGTAGCTTTAATTCATTTTTGCAACACCTTTTTAGTATCCTATCTAATGCATTTATGATTTTGTCTTTTCAGGGAATCTGTCAGCAATAAGAAACACAACGCTAGCCTCATCCTTTTAAAAATCATTTGTGTTTTGTCCCATTCTGACCACAGTTTTGGACTAATGCATGATGTAAATCTTTCAATTCAGCTTTGGGAAACAGTAATAATTGGGCTGCAAGATTTGGTATAAGGCTGACTCTTGTTAACATAAGGCGCACCAAAATGACTAATATGGAACAACCTTATTGATTGTTGTTTTGTTTAATACTCATCATTTGACACAAAATTTGTGTAAAGTTATATTTCAGTTTCATGAATCCTTTTTTTAATCAAAAGAGGGGAGAAAGTTCTCCTTAATGGATTTCCTGATGTCTCTGCTACAGTATATAACATAGCTATCAGTGCAGTTATAATATTGAAAGAGACACTTAGACTGTTTATAGCATATGGAAATGATTTAATTGGAGAATAATCTCAAATTGAAGTGTGAATTTGCAAGGTCAGTCTTCTTCAGTATTTTTATTTGGGCTCATCTTGTGAGATATCACATTTGATTTAAATGAACCACAGAGTACGTAAGGAGAGGTGGTTTCTGAAAAGGTACTGTATATCTATTTTAAGAGAAGGTCCTAGAGCGCAGCTAAGTAAATGTTTCTCCTTGAGGTGGATTTTGAAAATAGAGAAGGGCACACTGCGCTCTCAGTTTACTGAACATCAGCAGGGAAGCAGTTCAGCACTGTTGAGAGCTGAAGGAGAGAAGGAGCTTTTCCCCCATGTCTCTGTCTGTCGCCATGTTTCATAAACCTTATCAATTTGTCAGCATTCATTCATACCTCCCCTACATGGCCCTGTCTTTGTCTCTTTTTCAGTGTCACTGTACCTCCTCTACTCTCCCTCTTTCTCCCGAGCTGTCTTCTGCTCCCTGCCAGGGAAACGCTGTGAATTAGAGCACTGAGCTCGGTGTCCAAGCACCCTCGGGTCATTTCAGTCAGTCTCCGCTCTGCCAACTGGTACAGCAGACATGCACTAGCAGCATATTTTGTGCAGTCCAGAGTCCCAGTTTCCCAAACGCATCTTAGCAGTGTAATCATCTTGCGTGCAAGTAAGCAATTTATGGCACTTTGAAATCTCTTTGACAAAAAGTGCTTTCTATCCTATTATATGGGTTTTTCTAACAATATGTGGAAAATGTTTCCAACAACTTGAACCTTACAGTAAAATTTGCTAAGGAGGGATTTAATCCCAATGTTCTGTTCAAAGGTACAACTTCACAGTATTACTACCTTGTTTACAAAAAAAAAAAAAAAACTAATTGGGGCCTTAGAGACATTAAAAAGTTGCTTGGGTTGAAAACAGGGAGTATTCGCGTTAAAATAGATGCAACTTTCTCATTACTGATTCACTAGCTGGCCACATAAAAGTAGCTTCCCTGACGCCGTGGTGAAGAGGTATGCTTATGACCACTGTAATTAGGACATGAATTGGGCAGGGAACTCCTGTGCATATTGTCCCTGTGGGTTCAGGTCAGCTGTTTTTAGTAGGTCACATGTCCCTTAATCTCCTCTATGCTATAAGAGAAAGGAAGCCACGCCACCAGACTGCATCTGAGATCATTTATGAGAGCACGGCACCGGCTCATAATTGCAGGGAGAGCCCTCTGTCCATTTGTACATCTCCTGCATTCAAGACAGGATTGCAGAGTGAGATGTCCATAATCGCACTGCACCATCATACAGGATATGCACACACACACACGTGTATGTGCTCACCGGCAACTCCCACGCGCAATGAACCACTTTGCCATTTAGGGTTCACCCCCCCCGTCCCCCCCATCCTCACGCCTACTGAGCTCATCCCAGGTGTCTGCTTTGCCCGTTCAGCCACTCTGCCCACCCACGCCCTCACACTCTCAGTGCAGCGGCGAACGTTTTCCCGCTTTCTTCTTCTCCTCTCTACTCCCACCCACTCCAAAAGGCTGTGAATCACTGGCTGACACACTGAAGCACCAGGAGGGCTCTTGTGTTTTAGATGGAGAGGGACTAACATCTCTCTCTTCCCTAGGTTTGGGAAGCATTATTATGGGGTTTGACTTGCACACAGGTAAAACACTTTGAAAAACACAGAGTTTCTGTAACTGTGCCGGACGGCTGTGGGCTGACATGAGTTAATGGATGTGCGTGAATGTGTGTGTTGGAGTGTGCCTGTAAGTGTAATACTGTGCTGGCATGCGTTTGTTCCAGGGGGACTGAGAGAACAAATTAATTGTTCTCTCATGGAAACGTTGTTTAGCACTTAGTGGAGTGATTCATGCGTCTACAAAATCATCTTGTGCAAGTGACAGGCTAGTCCTGGCTGTCTTTTCAGAGAACCACTGCTCAATGATTCATGTCCCCCAATCTGTCAGCAGTCACCGACTATTGTACGAGCTGCAGTTAGATCAAAACCTGAGTTCTCCTCAATGATTTTCAAGTGTAATTTTTATTTTATTTCTTTCAGCTCATTGTAATTGGACATAAAAACATGTCTTGCAAATACTGCAGGCTGAATGCTGGTCAGGAGCATGTCTGACCTTTTGATCTGCAGGACACTTTGTGATCAAATGCATTGGAACCAAGTAAAGCCCCTAACTGTGCATTAGGGTTGCAACTAATTTTCTTTTTTCTGGATTAAGCAAGTAATAGTTTTTTGTATCAATCTTAAAAAAAACCTCCTCAAATTTGTTGTTTTGTCAGACCAACAGTATGAACCCCAACGATACAGCATTCAGTTTACAATCTGACAGTAAAGCAGCAAGATCTCACATTTGAGAAGCTGGAGCCAGAGAAGGCATCTGCATTTTTGCTTAAAAAATTACTGCCATTATTAACTGATTATCAAAAAGAGTTGAAGATTTATTTTACCTTATTGATTAATCAACTCATCTTTGAGCTCTACTGTCCATTTAAAGAAGTAGTTGCATCTATATTAACGCTGCATCCTGAAATCCTCTTTTTCCTTAAAAGAAAAGCTGGTAGCATTGCCTCATGCAGGTAAGACATGTCCTTCATACAGGTTTCATCATGGTGAAGAAGCATTTGTCAAACCTTTTTGATTGGCAGAAGGACATTTGTTTTTGACTTCAATTTTTAGCACATATGATACAAAGTAAAATCAAATTGATGCATGATGACGTGTTGACTGTTTCACAGAAATAAATGCTGTCAGTGCTGTTCATTGCACTCTATTCCATCTGTTTGAAATTACATTAAATGTCCTTTTCTTTGGCCTTTCCACTCTGGAGTGGGCTGAGCGTAAGCTTGATTGATCCATATACAGTCGGTGTGTTTCAGTTACACTGGTTCAGCCACTTGGCAATGTGAGATCATTTTCACCCACTGACAACTGTGATTGTCTGGACACCAATCTGCCAAGAAACGCTTCACACAGATGGCGAGAGAGAGGGAACATGGAGGTTGGATGATGGAGGTTGATTTCACCGTCTCTTACAGGCCTCGGCATAATCACGCTCTAAATATTTCCTTAGTGGGTTGATGTGTTCTTGCTGACATGTTTGTGGGCCTACATGAGTGTGAATGCATCTTACGAGTGCGAATATACGGTGTGTGTGTGTCTGCGACTAATGCAGCCTGCGGAAGCCACATAGGCATTGTGAGGACTCGGCAGGGAGCTCTGTTCCCTTTGTGTTTGCCAGGAGCAGCTTTCCACCCACGGTGGGCAGGCAGGCAGGCAGGCAGGCTCGGTTGGCTGCTAGTTTGGCATTCACTGGATGACTTGGGTAGAAAGGAGGGAAGGCACACAGCCATTCATGGTCACATTATGCACATGGGGAACAGGAAAGCTATGGTGGTTTAGAGATATTCTCCAACGAATGCCTCTCTCGCTGTCTCTGACTAAAAGAATAAATGTGTTAATTTGGCCATAGAACAGAAACAAGAGTCGAGTTTCTCTTTGTAGCCTACCCATGTGGTTATAATTGTGCACATATGTACCAGTTCACTGCTGTCTAAAATGCACCATACATGGTTTGCAGAACATAAAACACTTGTCAAACTCAACATGTGGCTGATGGTATATTCCCTTTCTCTTTGTTTTTTTTCCAAAAATCTACAGATTACAGAATTTAAGTGAATTAACTAAATTGATATTATGCAAAAATCAAGCAACCTCCAGTCCCTTCACACGCAATAAACAGATGCTTCAGACGGTCTGACGGTGACCCACTGATCTGCACTGGTTTCCATACATGCAGCAGACAGTTGGGGTCGCCAGGAGTCCGAGGTGCAGCCCGACATGCTGGAAACCATGTGAGCCGCACACTGCCCATCTAAAGCAGTAGTTTCACCTGCACCGCGCTCCTTTCACCTCTAAAACCAACAGATAACTGATATACTGGAATAAAATAAAACCCACCGCTCGCTGCAGTTTGCGGTCTGTTTTCTTGAAGCGGCTGCATATTCTCCAATAAAACCGAATAACCAGCAACAAAACAAAGTAAAAGATGCGTGCACAAGTTTATAGATATCATTTATTATATAAGCAATATAGATAAGGTAGGCTTAAATAAATAAATCAATACTTTATTAGTTTATTCTAAGAATAATACGCAGCCTACATTTGTGTATTATACTTGACTGAACTAAACAGACTCTTCCTTGTTTCTTTTTGCATATTATTCAGGATATTTACCTTTCTCTCACTCTTTTTTCTCTTTCACTAACAGACACACCTCCCACCTGCGCTCTCTCTCTCTCTCTCTCTCTCTCTCCCTCACACTCTCTCTCACTCTCTCTCACACACACACTTCCCTCACACTTTTCACTCAGCTACCCAAGATGGCGGCTGCCTCATCCATCCAGCCGCCGAGCGTTCACTCTTCTCTGGCCGGGGAGAGCGCACTTTCCCCGGAGATGGACAGCCCGGAGAGCCGGGCGCCGGACGACGAGGAGGCGGCGGCGGCGGCGGCCACGCAGCCCTCCGACTCGGGGATTAGCCTCCGCGACCTGCCGGACCTGGAGCCGGAGGAGATCGAGAGGCGGCTCGCCAAAACTCGCCAGGAGCTGAGCAACAGGAGGAAGATCCTCATCAAGAACCTGCCGCCCGACACCACCAACCAGGTACGCGCCGGTGCGCGGAGGAGAAAGTGGAGCAGAAGTAGTGCGCTTCACTCAGCTGCAGCGGCGGTGTGTGCGCGTCCGTGGCGCTCAGGAGTTTAGTTTGCACTGACCTCCGCACTTTTAAATACGTTTAATTTGCACGTTATTGTTTGGTAAAAATTAGAGACCTCTAATATGTATAATCTCATGCAATAAAAAGGCCACATCTTTGTAAGGAACTTTAGTTTTTTTTTAATTGTTATTTAAATAGCATAATTCTTAAATCTTATAAGTGACAGTTTCATTTTTTCTCTTGTGACGTTAAACCAAATAAGCTGGCTTGATATTGGTCAATTACCATTTAACTTTGCCTATACTGTCAAATTCATGTGAGGAAAAAGACCCCCAACCAATTACATATTTAAAGGTCCAATTAAGTGTTCACAAACACATAAATGTCCCACCAAAAACAATGTGACCTGTTCTTGCAAAAGCTGTCAGGTTTCATTGCAACAAGAGGAGATCCTGCAGATAAAGTCTTTAACCTGCCCGGTGTCATTCAGGTAAACTTATCCATGCACCGGCACTAACATCAAAAACTTGTGAGTTATGAGATTGGTCTAGTCAGACAGCAGGATTGGTTTTTGTTGATGTGGCTGTGTGTTTTTATGAACACCTGCTTGCTGTTATGATTTATCCACATTTTCATCTACCTCCACATTACTGGATATTTTCAGTGGAGCAATGCATCGATGTGCACATTATGTTTGCCGTTGTCAGGTTGCACCTGTTTTGATTCTGCGTATTTTTCATCCTTCTTGTAACTTTTTGCAGGATAAATTTGTACGAAATGTACAATAGCAATCAACGTTGTAATCAGCTCATTTGTTAAACTAAATGTGTTGCAGGCGATACAGTATTGTACAGTTAAGGCCACCCACTAGTCTTATGTAAATATTGTTTTGAACAATGTAAACAAGAGTTAAAACTGCTTCAGCGATCTCAGATTGTTGACCGGCAGAATCCATGAATTCTGCCTTTACATGTTGTAAACAGTTTGCTATAATCAGATTCCTTCACTGGAGGCAGAAGCGGTTTATCTTTTATGTTTATTGTACACGCACTAACTTTGTATGCATGTTTCTTGTCCAAGACCACAGAGTGACTTCACTGTTTATAACTTCAAGACCTGTTTGGTTTCTCCTAAGTGTCATTCATCACTTGTGTCAGCATGAAGCCTTCATGAGGCAGCGTGTCGGAGGCGCTGATGGTGTATTCCTTCAGGGTTGTAGCACCAAACAGTCTTAGAAAGAGGCACACTGCCAAGGAGAAGCAGCACTCTGTAGTGTGTGTGTGTGGGTGGGTATTACTAATGTTGTGGGGACATAAATCTGTTTACTCAGACTGCGGGGACAAAATGCAAATCTCTATAAAGTAAATCAATACATTTTAGAGTGAAGACTTGGTTATGGTTAAGGTTAGGGTAAGTCTCAAGGGAATCAATTTAAGTCAATGTAATGTCCCCGATAGGGATGGAAACACAACTCTGTGTGTGTGTGTGTGTGTGTGTGTGTGTGTGTGTGTGTTAGAGAGAGAGAAAGGAAAAGTCACTTGGATCAGGTGAAGCAACAGAAGTGGAATTTCTCTCTCTGTCTTTCTCCATTTTCCACATGTGTCAGAACGAGTGTGATGTGTTTAGTGAGCCTGAGCAGAGCAGTCGCAGAGCAGAGCTGCATGAAGCCTGCTGAACACGCCACATGAATGTATCCATTTAAAGGAGTAGTTCTGGTAGTGATGCTGTTGAATAGACACTATAGCTCAGGCTACGTGTCTTATGTGTGGAGATAGCTCAGCGATCCGGCAGCTTGTCAGAAATGAACAGTCAACAGAAACCTTTTAAAACCCAACACGGCACACGGCCCACATGGTTATTGTTACCATCAATAACAGAACAAAACATTGCAGTGGAGATTCATTTCTGTTTGAAAGGCTGCAGAGAGATGTTCAACCACAGGATCTGCAGCCTGACATCGACAAAAAGATAAACAAAACATACAAAAACCTTGAATAAATCCTCTTTTATCAAACAAAAATGCAAAATATTTTCTTGTTCCAGCTTCTCAAATGTAAGGATTTGCTGCTTTTCTCTGAGCTGTGAGCTATTTTTTCACATTTAATAAAATATACGATTAATTGATGAATCCAAAGAATAATCAAGATTAATCAGTAATGACAATAATCATCAGTTACAGCCCTAATCGATATCGATACTCGTACTACCCGATTTTATTTCTCAGTGCATAGGGCTTAAAACCTATAGCTACTCTTGCTTGGTCCTGTACAGGAATCCAGTGATATTCTTACAGCTGGTGTTGCCATTACAGTATCTTCTATTAGGTTATAGATTTATGACGAAGGAAAGTCCTCGTCAAGTGTTTTATATAACCCGTCTGATGGACTCAACAACGCCCAGCAGACTCCATATCCCATTCCCCTCATACCCGCTGCCCCATTAGTGAACAGTGTATCGCAGATTGGATATGTGTGTGTGTGTGGAGTCCGTGGTGCACTGTGTCAGATATATGGCCCTGCTGACAGTCCTCATCTCAGGGAGAAGTAGGGGGATGGGAGCAACGGAGACCGAGGAGTGCAATGAGACAGGAAGGCCAAAGAGTTGGAGGAGAGAAAGGATGGTTGAAAGAAGAATGTAAAGAGGGTGGAAGAGGCATGTGGTTGAAAGAATGATGAGGATGTGAGACCACCTCAAATAGGAGCCATTAATGACTCTTCTGTAGCATTTTATCAAATGGATAGGGTTCACTGAAATGCTATCAGTAGCATTTTACTGAATAAAAATCCACGGTTGAATCGGCTTATTGAATCCAAATCCTTTTGAATCACTAAATAACTAAAAACTCAAAGATTCAATTCAGATCCCTAATGAGCTTTTGTTGGCTGAAAAGGCAGAAACACTTCAGTTTTTGGTGGCAGTGTGTTCAAAACCTGTGGCTATAACCTGTCAATGAGATGAGCAGCAGAAAATATATAACAGCGTCTGACATCTGAATTACTGGTGTAGCAGCCAGCGAGATAATTTCTCTGGAGAAGCGTTGCCACTCCGTTGGTCTTGGTGAACTACAAAAACACAGTCCACGTGCGGTCGTACATTGGTGGTCGAGTGGCATTTCCTTTCCATATATTTGATTTGGCATAGTTTTTTTTTCATGCAACCCTCCCCATTTATCCGGGCTTAGGACCGGCACAAAGAATGCACTGGCTTGTGCTTCCCCCAGTGGCTGGGTCGTAGGTCGGGCTCAAACCACCAACCTTGCAACAAGTGGACGACCTGCTCTAAGTCCAGAGCCAGAGACCAGCGTCCACGATGGACAGTTAAATAAAAAGTCAAAATTGATGCAGTAGAACCAGAGATATATTGTCTATTACATATCATGCATTCTCCTTCCTTGTCAAAATCTGGTGCCTACAGTACTCTAATTACTACATTACCCAGAGAGATGAGGAGCGAACTACAGAGGTCAGGTAACCCCACTTCTCTTTAACTCCACACCAGACTTGTAGTCTTCAGACTCAACGGACGCTGCCTCAAGTGACATCACTTAAGGCGATTTATCAGACTTCGCTGAACTTCCTCTGGAGCCACAAAAATACTTTAATACAACTTTTTCACACATGTAGTAGTCCTTCCCAAGACCAGCAAACTGCTTTTGATGTGAAAAATTTGCGCACTGTTTGGCATTTTAACTGATGAAAATTTATGTTAGGCGCCGGCTGCAAACAACCAAGTTGGAAGTAGGTCTAGTGGGATTTGAGCCCAAGTATTGAGCAAGAATTTTGCCCCTACCCCGACTGTGCACCCCAGTCTCCACTTGGGCTTTCACAAAGAATAAAAGTGATGTTTAATTAAATCCAAGCACGTAGTGTAAAAACATATTTGCAGATGCACTGGAGGGTAAAATAAATGTGGGTAGTGTGTGCATGGGGAGGAGGCTAGCTTCCAAGGACTTCTGCTAAGTTCTTGAATTATTCAGAGTTTCTGAAAAACACACACAACTCATGAAAGATGTGAGTGTCTGTCTGTGCATGTTTGTTTGAATATGTACAGGTAAACACAAACACACATGTAAATGTCACAAAGCAGCGTGAGCCTGAGCTGTCCTCTTTCCACCCACTTCCTCCTCTTGCTGTGTGTGTGTGTGTGTGTGTGTGTGTGTGTGTGTGTGTGTGTGTGTGTGTGTGTGTGTGTGTGTGTGTGTACATGGGTGGGCATTACTAATGTTGTGGGGACTCGATTTACATTATAGTGACTTGCATTTTGTCTCCATAAGGAAAGCAATACATTTAGGGTGAAGACTTGGTTTAGGTAAGGGTATTGTTAGGTTTAGGTAAGTAGTTATGGTAATTCTGATGGACATTTTTGGAAAGTGAAGATATTTTAGCCGGTCCTGACTTTCAGAGAGACCTCCAACAGGCTGTTTGAGGGTTAAGACTTGGTTTTAAGGTTCAGGTTAGAATTAAGTTTAGGTTAGGCTTAGGGTAAGGGTTGGGGTTATGCATTTAGTTTTGATAGTTACGGTTAAGGTAAGGGGCTAGTGAATGCATTATGTCAATGAATGTCCGCACAAGTATAGAAGTACTGTGTGTGTGTGTGTGTGTGTGTGTGTGTGTCAGTAGCAGATGTTCATGACATCTGCCCCTCCTGACAGTGGGCAGCCTTCATCACTTACGAGCCTGCATGCGTGCACGTTGTTGTGATTTAGCTGTTTACTGTGGCATTAGTCACCTTGAAGTTTTGCAGATGTTTGTTTTTGCAATTTTCCCGCAGCCATTCAAGATACACCTGTTTGACTGACTACTGTTGGGGCAACCAGCACAGCCCAACAAATTAACACAGTCTATGCATTTGCTTTTTTTTATGGTATCATTTGGCAGTGGCTCAAACATGGAGGTGACTTTATGTAGGTGAGATAATGAACTTGGCATGTGGTGTGACCTCCAGTGCCGAGCCCGTTGAAATCTTTGGCAATTCCAATTAGTAGATTTTGCTCAGAATTCTTAATTAAGGATATAATTTATTTTCATTAACACAGTGTGTTTATATCAAGATGTGATTCCAGTGAAAGTCGATACAAGATCTTTTTGATGATTGATATAGGCTTCTGAGAGACAGTAATTTTAGCTGCATATATTTGACAGGAAGGTTATGATTGGTTAAATGGTTTAAGAGCAAACTGGAATTACGCTGACTGGATAAAAGGTCTGGCAGTAACATAGAAAGACAGTGAAATGCATTGACTGGACAAGTACAGGAAGAATGTGGTGTAGACTAATTGGATAAAAGGCTAAAGAGAGACATAATGAGAGTGTGTAAGAAGTGGTGAGGTGAGGTGAGGTGAGGTGAGGTGGCCGCCTTGGTTGAACAACCACGATACAGCTTCATTTAAAAGAGCACTTTTAACTTCCAATAAGAATTTATCTTTTAATTTCAGTTTTTCCTCCTCCTCTTGACTTAATCTCTTAATCTAAATTGATGATTGCTGATGTCAGAGTTAACAGTAAGAACCCATCAATCTTCCCTTGTGTCAATGGTTTGTTTTTATAAATCAGTATTTAATTATACAGTATAGAAATGTATATGATTTTGAAGCTTGACATTGTGTGTAAAATAACCAGGAACATTTATGTGCTTTATGCAGGGCTGCCATTACTAAACGTTCAGTTAATCTATTAGTTATATTGTCAATAATCAGTTAATCGCTTAATTGATTGTAAAATGACACAAACCCATCACAAGTCACCAGAGGCCAAAATTGTAAAAGATTTCCTGCTTAATCTGATCAGCAGCCAGTGTGTGCATCAGTGACTTTCAGTGAGCAAACTTATTAAATAAATAAATTAATATATTCACTATCAAAATTATTATTTAATCTGTTATGACATTATTTCAGCATTAGCCATACATGACAATATTCTTATAATAATACAATTTTAACTCAAGAAGGTCAATTATCTTTGGATCTAGCTGCATATGTTTCAGTTACAGGTGAAAATTGCTTATTCCAATGCACTGCATATCACTACTAAAACATACTTTTTCTATCAATTACAGATATTGTAAATAAAGCTATTACAAAATTAATATTAACATTATATTTCAAGTCTGTTTTGATTCAATATAAATTTTCAAGCTAGAACACTTGACTACATGCTTAGTTTTTGAGTCCTATAATGTGAAGCTTTTTTTGATTGTTTAAAGTTAGTAATGAAACAAAATGTGTGTAATGCAAGTGCAGAAGACATTAACCTTTCCACATCCATCCGTTGATGTACATTGTGCTTTCACTGGTGCTTTGGTGTATGACATGACTAAGAGGCCATTCAGCTTTTATGTCTGAGTGCTTCTCTGCCAGTCTCCACATATCTTAGCAGTTGCAGTATAGTTTTCAGCGGTGATCAACACCCACATACAATAATAATTTCAGGTTTCTTTCTCTTTCTCTTTATAGTTTAGCTGAAGGCTGGGATTTACAACATTTCAACACTTCTACACAGTGTAGACTGCAGATAAATGAAGCTCAAATACTTCACTGTCATTGTCATTGTGTAAACACTTTAATTTATATTATGTGCCAAACCCCACACATCGGGCACTGCAAGCCAGCTCAACCTAGGATAACAAATATTCTTGAATTATGTTTTGACCCAGCGTCTGCAGGAGAGGAGTGACTGTCTGCTCAGTGGGGGAAATAACCTCCAATCTGAGCCCTGTGGCTTCAGGGCCAAAGCCAAGCAGAGTGGGTGTGGATGGGGGAGGGAGGGGGGGTCACACTCTTTGACAGCAGAATCGGTCCTGTCTCAGGGCGAGCCACCTGCTTCCCTCAGCCCACTGGTTCTGTCCTTTCTAATATCAGATTAACCAGCTCCGCTATGAAGGACATAAGTGAAATGAAGAAATGGACAAACGGAAGCAACAGACAGGGTTTGACCAAGCAGTGGCTGCTGCGTCTAAATGCTGAACCGGTGCTGTTGTCTGTACTCTAAGATGCAGTTCTTGTAATTCAGGTACTTCTGACAATATGGAAGTGCCAAGGAAAGCTCCTAACTTCCCACATGAATTGCAAAGACAGTTCCTTTTCCCCCCAACAAATCAAGTCTTAATAGGTAATTTCATTTCCTGTAATGGGTGTCTTGGTGGTGATTTTGAATAATATTGTTCTATTGAGGAGTTATTAAGGCAGAAAGGGAAGTCTATTTTTGAGACATGTTTTGTTTGATTGGTTCAATGACACATGATGACTTGTTTTTTTGCCATCACAGCTCCCCCCACACTTTGAAAAATCGAAAATTTCCCCAAATTTCGATTTTGTGACACTTGATAAAGATGGTAGCAAATGGTATGTTGAGCCCTGGACATCATAACATGTATTCAGAAAGTCACGAATAACGGCACAGATACCAAGGCCGAGCTCTATTGTGGACAGAATAATGAATCTGGTGTAATTTATTTCATAGCATGATACATATTGTATATTCTGGTGTGTTGTGTACTTGGCAATGGTTCAGGCCCGAGCTAATTGCAAGTTTCTGCATGTCATGTCCAGCCTCCTGCACCCCTCGTCTAAACCAAACAGAGTATTTCCAAAAGGTGAGAATGTGTCTGACATGACCAATCTCCTGTTGTGTGCTACATGTGTGAAAGGGCAACTCGGACATTGTGTTCATATGTGAAAACAGCTTAGGTATCACTATCGTTCCATCTACCCAGGGTTAAAATAATACAAGACAGGTAAAATGGCCCAAGCCCATATGTAAATTCGCAGCTATCTGCATAGCATTTCAACCATTTGCACACGATGCTGCACTGTGGGGTTGTGAATACTGTGTAAACATTTCAACAAGTTCTTACTGTAGCTGAGATTCTGGCTGCTTTTTATAACGTGTCTCCTCACGAGGATGTGACAGAGAGATGTGATGAAGAGACACGAGGATACACCTGTGTTTCCTTCTCCTCTCTCCTCTCCTTGTCTCCTGAAGGTGCCTTTAAGGGATTGAAAGATCCTCCACGATGGAAGTGGGGGAACGATTTCCTGGTACATGTGAGGAGAGCAAAGAAACATAAGTTAGCATAATGACAAAAAAACACCCCTTGTTTTTGTAGTGTATTGCCACATTCAGAGTCTGACAGTGCATTGCGCCCCTCTTGGATCATGTGCCTGTGTCTGCTGAGGTTGATTATGGGTTTGAATCCCTGCTCCTGCTGCGCTGCTTGACTGCATCGTATGTCTCTACTCTACTGGAAATGAACAAAACATACAACAAAAGCAAAAGATGAAAAGGAAAGAGACATTAAGATGTAGTGATAGAGAACCTCATGTCACTGTTTACCATTAAGTCAGAAAAAGAGGAGGAAAAAAGGTCACAGAGGAAGAGCATAATGGATCTGATTTGGTGTCCTCTGTGTGTGTGTTATTCTCCATCCCAAAATTTAACCACATTGTTTAGTCCAACAGTGACAAAGAGCAAAGACAGGAGAAAGCAGGAAGATACAAATGAGGGAGAGGAGCTGGAGGGGAGGCACAAGGAGAGGAGAAGGAGGGGAGGCAGAGAGCCTGGATGAAGAGAAAGAGAACAGGAGAGGAATCAGAACAAACTTGTTAAACCGAGGAATTCTACCAGTGCCAGTGGAGAGAGAGGGTGTTAAACTAGCATACGAGGTGTGAAAACTCTGAGGATGTGTTGGAGAGAGAAGGAGAGATTGTATTCATGCTTGTCTGCTCTCAATATGGGAGCGTGCACGTTTTCTAAGAAGCTCTCCTGGCAGGCATTGATCTGTGCTGTGCATGGTTTGAGCCACCTGTCTCACACACACACACACACACACACACACACACACACACACACACACACACACACACACACACACACACACACACAAAGAAAACCTGGCTCTGACCAAATATGGAAAACAGTGTTTTTTGGATCTGTCTGGGATGCATTGTTGTAATTTCCAATGAATACACAACAAATTATTAAACTGTATTATAACTGAATGCCTGATCGATACCATTCATGCATTTAATATAAACAACATTAGGTTTTTTCCATCAGAGCAAGTTTGAGACCTGATGGGAAACTTGAATTGAATCAGTGGAGAAACAACAAACTTTCCACAGATTACTCTTTTTATTTATATGTGTATTTGTTATGCTCAAGAAGTAGAAATTAAGTTTGTATTTATACATATTAAAATTAGGGTTCTGTTAATATATAACAAAAATATTGGTTACACAGACAGACTGCAGCAGGTTACATTGCACAACTAAAATGACTGGTATAGTGCTAGTATTATTGATCTATAAATGTAAATAATAGCAATAATAATAACAATTTAATTATTGAATGCTAATAATTTTAAACCCTAAAGTCGTGTTGTGTGTGGGAGTAGCATCCAGCTTGATGGCAGACCTTGGCTTCATCTTCAGTTCTCTCTCTGTAGCATGTATCACTCTATCAGTAGGTCAAGGACACCGTTACTGCCAGTAAAGAGGCCATGCAGAGTGTGTTGGTCCCCTAATCCCCCTATCCCTCCATCCTCCATCCCCCCCTCTCTCTCAGACACACACTCACACAGGGTTGAAATGATAGCCCACTGTTTCACTTTCCCCCTGTGTCCCTGTTTGTGTTTTGTAAGACATCTCATTTATGACTGCAGGACAAAGGAGAATATGTGTGTTTGTGTAATGAAAAAACAGATGTCCGAGCACACATTTTTCGTAAACTCTTTCTTCTTTGCCTGTTGAGGAAAAAAAATATTCTAGCTTGGCTTCCTCACCTTACATTTACCTTGGACACTTTCCACTGTATGGAATATGATTTGCTCTAGAGTGCAACAGGGGAATTAGAAAATACCTAAACTGGCAAACAGTGCAAGCTGACAGATGGAAGGCTCAAAACAACACCTAGACCATCTGAAAAGCAATTTGCAGTCCATTTGCTCTTTATTTGTAGGAAACTGGCAGTAAAGGCAATGTGTAAGATTTGCCATTGCATTGAAATTATATTAATCTGCAGTGGGAAATTCTTTTACTGATTTCAGCTCCTGGGACGTTTTGAAATTGTTGGAATCAGCAGTGCTTCTAAGGATTCAGTATCTTATTTGAAGACACTTAGGCAGGCTTAATGGCTGCACTTTAATCATCAAAAACACTGTTTTAACAGTTCAAAACTATGGTAAATGCAATTTAGTTTGATGTAATGGCTCTGCTCAAGGAACCTTTCTTGCCCAATTTACGCAAGGCAAAACAAAAAATGGATTCCTGGGTAACACTGCTGTGTAGTGTCCGGGCTAGAACTGCTTCTTTTGGCTTCACGTGCACACATCACTCGGAGATGTCTGCATGGCTATTTCTCTTAGACTTGTATAAACGTACCTTGAACTCTTCACCCAATAGAAGGTTGAATTACACTGACATTCATTTGGCAGTCGCTTTTGTCCAAAGCGATGTGCAAATGAGGTTCAGTCCAAGCCACAGTAGATCAAGGAGAAGTCTTAAGAATACATTTTCCAGTGCTCAGTTCAAGCTGACACAAGCTGACACAAAGGCTTGCAGGTGCATCTAAGTTTTTTTGAGAGAGAGAAAGATGAGGACCGAGAGATGCATGTGTGTAAAGAGAGCGAGCATATTTGGTGAATAAGTACCCTCGAAGAAGTAGGCCTTCAGTGGATTTTTGAAGATGGAGGGAGCACACAGGAGAGGAGTTTTGATTGAGATTTTCTGCCTCGCATTGACTAATGACTAGTTGTCATTAATTTGCGGATCGTAGTGAATGAGAAGTTTAATAAACCTGAATGAGGGAGTCCAGGTAGGTGGATGCCATGCTAGTGGCCACTCTTATTAGGTGAGCATTATTGACTTGAATTTAATGTGGGCAGCTGCTTTTGGCTGGTCAGATCAACCAATCAGCGTGATGCACCAGGTCACACGACGTGTTTGTTGAGAGGTGTGCGTGTCAGCTCATCTGCAAGACTCTACAACCTATGATTACCTGTAACACTCTGCAAGACATTTACATGGGTCTTTGTGGGTTTAGATTTAATTTGAGTCTAAATATAAAGAGACAGTATACTAAAATATTTAAAAAAAAAAGCCCTTCCATATCGTAGAGATGCAGTATCTTGAATCAGTTAAAGTAAAATGGGTGTGCTGTCATCTTGTGGACAGCAGCTAAAATTAAATAACAAAAGGAAGGTAGCTGGTGGTGCTTTTCAGCTTGCACTGCAGCCACTGGTCAGTGAATAAAACTTGTGCAGGAACACAGCTGTGTTTGGTGAGTATGGAGCTGAGTGCTCACTGTTCTTGTTCTCAGGCTTATCAGCTGATTTGGGTGGTGCTTGTGATTTCATGTTCCTTCATGAACCTACACTATGCCTAAGAGCTCCATTTAATCTCACCAGGTGTCAGACCAGGCTGCTATCACATTCCTTATCAAGTCCATCCTCTCAGGGCAGTTTGCTTCAATATGATACAGAGTGTGCACCCACACATGCATGGACAGAAATCGGCCCTGGGCTGAAGGCTGCTGCTTGGGGTACCGACTGGACTTGCTTGAAATGTCAGCTTCTTAGACATGCAGAGTGTACAGTGCAGCACAGCATGGAACAGAATGACATGTTGTATTAAAGAACAGCTTGACATAGAGAGACATACTGTGGAAGGGTCTTGAATAAGACACAATAGCGGCTTGTCCTGCTGCTTCTGCCCCACATACTCTCCAGGTTGTTCAGGTAAATGTGAAATGATGTTAAGAGTCTGTCAAAGTTTATGTTAACTATATCTATCTCTGTAGTGATAAGAGGCAACAAAATGTAACTCTATTTGACTCAAAATATAAAATCAGGGTCTTATGATCTGTAGTTTTAGAGTATGATCTATCTTTAAAATTCAAGCTGTAGGCAGGTTTTTCACACTATGTCTTTACTGAGCCCAGTGGCTGTTTTGAAACCCTTGTGAGTGTCACTTAGCTATTACGGCAGTGTTAATTAGAAAGCTGTTGAAAGCTGTGAAATAGTGTAGTGGGAATCTCAATGAAACAAAGAGGAACATCGTAGAGCAGCATGATGGGCTGTAGTGGAAGTAAAAGATCGTTAAAGCCTGGAATGTAAAAAGAAATAGGGTGAAACAAACTGGAATATTATAAAAAAAAAAGTGCAGCATGGTGTGCTCAGCTGGTAAATTGTATAGCTGATAAAAGAGGCAAAACTGTTTGGACTCCTAAAATAGCCTTTAAATGTCTTGTGTGCCAGTGCTCTGAGAAACAAACGTTCAGCTCCATTGAAACAAGTACTTTGCCAATTTTCTACCGGCTTTGTATCATTACAACTTGGTTAGTATATGCAAATTAACAATGTTTAACTTCCTTCCATGCCTGCACCCAGAGATTCCCGCACATTTGCTGTCAAAAGTCTGTTTCATGTCATCCGGCGGATTATTGCTTGTATTTGCCCGATTGTTAAATTGTCTACTGCCTGCCCTGTATTATAATGGCACAAGAGCGTGCTGGTCTTATAATGTCTGAAAAACAACCTTAAGACTTTGTTTACTTGGGCGAGGGGGACGAGAGTTACTTCCTTTTTGACTAGTTAGTAATCAAGTCCTTTTTAAAAACCTTTTTTTTTTTTTTTCTTAGAACAGGTGATACAATCTGTCAGTGTGGTAAGAGTATTTAAAAAAAGAAAAAAGGTTTTTCTAAAATCAGGTTTAATTTGTTTTGATTCTAGTGCAGCAACCTACTAATGGAAATTGGTTGAAATACTGCACAGGCAGACTTTTAATTTGTTTTAAGAAAATAAGGTAAGAACTCTTTTACAAATTATTTTATAAAAAGAAGGTTGTTTCTTTTCATCCTCCCTTCATACAAATTCTGCTTGCTCTTTTGTAGCAGGATAGTTGTTTCAAGACATATATGTACTGTACATAGTGAAGATCCAAAACCAAACAACCCTTTTCCTTCTCTCACTCTCTGTATCCCCCTCAGCGATTACAGCTCTGCTCTGATTTTAAGGGCGAGCGAGCTGACCCTCTGTGTGGGCAGCTTTGCTTGGCTTTCACTGATAAGGAACATGCCTGCTCATATGGTGTACATGAGTGGGCTGAATGGTGGTTAGAGAGATAGAAAAATAGAAAAATGTACCTTTAAAAAAACATCATCCCCTCAGTTGTTGTATGACCACTTAAGGTAGATTGTTTAGTTTTGTCTTTATAGAAACGAAGTGATAAATGGGATTGGAAATGTTTTCAGCGAAGTCTGACCATGCTACCTCCAGGAAATGTCAAAGCTGCTTTCATTCATGTAAAGGTTCATTGTATCACCATGAGTTGGTGCATTACAATAATGCAGAGGTCTTTTCTTTGTTTTCACCTTTGATTGGAAGCATAAAACATGGCCAGCATTAGCTGACAGTGAATAAAAGCACAGGATTTGGGCAACATTAGCTGACAATACAGCTGCATCCTCCCAAATTCAATGTTTCTGTTCACATCCAGGCCCATTAATAAAGTCTATGTACCTGCTTTAATCCAGCTCTTGAAAATGCGATTTCACATTTTACTTACTGTATATCAAAAGTTTTAATAAAATTGGACAGGAACATAGAAAGAGAAAAAGGTGGGAAGAGGTGGAAAAGTCAAAGTAAAGGTGGAAAAAAGGCTTCTACATAATTTATTCATCCATACATACATGTATCATGGTGAGTTGTCAGGTTGTCCTGCCTGATGTACATCATACTGTAGACTTGTCATTACATCTTTTCTCTGGTGGCACTAAACAGTAGATGCTTTATGTTGAAGTGAGTTTAGACTGTGGCTCGCAGTTCGTTGAGAGCTGTGGTTCGTTGATTTTTCTCTTTTTTTTTTTGTTTTGTTTTGTTGCTCACTGTTAAGTTGTTCCGCCTACACTGTTCCTGTTCGATCTGGAACTGTTACGCTCTTATGGTTTGACTGTGACTGGATCCACAAGGTTGCTTATATCACAGGAGCATACCTTTTAAAATAAATAAATAAATAAACAAACAAAAATAAATAAATAAAAACAGAACAGTTTGTGCTGCCATTTAACTTGAGTGCAGTACAGACTCTGTGGCTACGTAACAGTGAAATCCGTCAGGAAGGAACCACGGCTAACAGAGTTAGCAGAAGTGTGTGTGTGTGTGTGTGTGTGTGTGTGTGTGTGTGTGTGTGTGTGTGTGTGTGTCCCTCGTGTGGATTTGAGTGAAGTCTGGTGGGCTGCTGTTATTATAAACCTGAAAGGAGACAGCAAGCTTTTCATCTTTTAAAAATAATTTTTGTTTTTTAAACATAATTACCCATTAGAGACAAAGTCTTCCATCAAAGAGTTTATCGTGACGGGAAAAAGTTGGCTTAAGTGTCGAAAAATAAGGGTTCGTAAGTGTGATGAGTGAAAATCCATTTTTATTTAGATTTGTCTAAATTCAAGTGGTCATAGACTATTTGAATAATCGGTGTGTTATTGAAAGCAGTTGATTAGTTGATAATAACGGACTTGCTGTTAGAGTGATACTGTCACGCTCTCTGTAAAGTCTAACTTACACCCTGACGATGACTACAGAGTTGCATTTGCTGACCATATTTAATTGCACATTCCTTTTTTGATAAAAGTGAAGCATTTTGTCTATTGCTATAATTTTTTTATTTTAACGGATTACTTGTTCACTGCAAATTTACTTTGATAACTCACATAACAGAAGAATCACATAAAACTAACAATTATTCTTTTAACTCTTTGTATTTTTGTCATAATAAATGGACAATTTGAAGACATCTAGTGATGGGCATTTGTCATTATTCATGACAAATTTGAATTAAATGACTGAATTTAATTTAAAAATCTTTTTCTAGTTTATATGTGTATATATAATATAAAATTTGAACAAGCTTTTGAACATTTGGATTTTGTTGATCTGTTGGCTGAAGTGTTGTGTTTCTTTTTCTGTCTCTTTATAGGAAGTCCATGAAATTCTGAAAGAATATGAACTGAAGTACTGCTTTGTGGACCGCAACAAAGGCACAGGTAAAACTCACACTTAATCAGGAACATCAGACACACTCCGCTTGTACTCCTACACTTGTGAGGACCCTCACCGACATAATGCATTCCCTAACCCTTACTGTAAACTAAAATTAATTCTAATCCGTAAACCAAGTTATTTAAAGGATAGAGAACCATCCAAAATGTCCTCTGGCTGAAACTTTTAAGTGGTCCTCACAAAGCTAGACGTTCAAGAGCACACACACACACACACACACACACACACACACACACACACACACACACACACACACACACATGCACAGTTTTGCTCAAATGAACATATAAACCAAACCCTAAACATACAGGCATGTTATATCTGTCATCACAAATTTGTATTTATAGTTATATGGAAAGTAGTGCAGGAGTGATATCTGCAGTGTGGGTGGAGTGAAGCAGGAGGAACAAACTGAAATGAAACATTGAAATAGTTGTACTAACTGTATAAATAGTGCTGGGATCAAGCCGGTAGACGGGCAGATACTTGTGACTCTAGTGATGAAGGTCTGTTTTGTAACTCATTTCAGTACAGATTTTGTAGTTACTGTTTTTTGCCTTTCACTGAGGGGAGTCAAACTTTTTCGCCAACTCACTTGGAGTTGTTTAAAGTTTTAATCTGTTCGTCAGGCTTGATGGGTTTTGCAGTGATGCATAAAAACAGGCCAGCTGGCTAGTAGAAGCGATCGCGATATTGACGAGTGGTACATTTTAAAAACCTATCCGTAAATCAGCTGCGTATAAAAGTGAACATCTTATTTTAAAGGACCTTCCACATCCTCACCTTTTACATTTGGTCCTCATAAGTTTGGAAATACAAGAAGACACGCGCACACACACACACACACACACACACACACACACAGCAGACCCCCTGCCCCTAGAGTGTGTCCCTTTCCAGGGAAATCTTACATAGTCTATATTTAGTCCGTGCGGTCAGCCAAGCACCTGAAACATAACGCTTTTAGAACGTAGAGGGAAGCTGTAAACAGCTGAGATATCAAAGCACCAGCCTGTCCAAAAGGTTAATGGGGTTTCAAAGCAAACGAGAGCCTGATGAAACACAGGCCCTCATCACACCAGCAGCCGCTCTACTCCACTAATTAGGCCGCTGTGGTGCTTTTGGGTGTTGGGCTCAGATGTACTGTGATGGCTGGAGTGGGATGAGAATCCAGCGTCAAGAACGTCAGAGGTTGTTTGAGAAGACGTTTAATTTATCAATGGAACCACGTTCCTTTCTGTTTATTTCCTCTTCTTTTTCTCTCTCGTTTAATGCTCTTTATCTCTCTCTGTCAGCCGCTGTCGTTCCTCCTCTGACACTGCCAGCCGTCACTGTCATGGTCTCTCCCTTTCACTCAAGACTTTTACCCTCCCTCCTTTTTTTTGTTTCTCCATCTCTTTCCTCTTCAGTGAAGTACCACTCGTTTCATTTCAGCAACTTATTTCAGCAGTTTGACAACATTATGTGGTGTAACGTCTCAGTGTTCGCTCTTTGAATTAAGAAAAGGGCCTCGGGTGAAAGCGAGATAGGTAGGAGGTAGAGAGGTTTTTCTTTGCGTAATTTTCCCAGGTAATATCGTCATGAATCTTATTAAGCCTCTGTTAAGATGGAACATTGCAGCAGAGGCGTGGCTGTGGGAGGCTTTGTCCGAAAGGCAAGAGCAGCTTGTTGTCTTCACATTTGAGCTTGAAGCTGATCAGTGTTCAACAACGTGTTGCTAGGCGGGATGGAGGCAACAGAGGGAGACTGAACAATACAGAAAAAAGCAGCAATACAGAGAGTGTTTTCAGGTCATATTCCATATTTCATATTGTTCATCTTTAAGCTACAGAGAAATAGAAATTCAGTGAAATCTCTTTCTCTTCCTCCTCTTTCAAAATTGTGAATAATGTGGAAAAAAACCTGTTGCTTCATACTCTGTTGTTTTGTGTTAATGCAAACACAGTTAAGATGTTATACAGTACGTTTCTAGTGATTTGATCCAAGGTCATTGATGCTACCTGGTAACTGAAGCAGTAATTTACAGTAATGACATCCTGTATTGCCTACTCTGTATGCAAACATCATCATCATACTGTACATCAGTGGTGGCCTACCATGTACAGTACAGAGCCAACAGTCTGCAGGATTTCACTACAACCGAAGACTCCATCCTCTGATTAGCTCTCTTACTCTGGAGATTAGTACAGAGTAAGAACTTATCATTTAACTCACCTGCTGAGATGATTGGTTGGAATGAAAACCTGCACACTGTTAACTCCATGGCACATTGTTGGCCACCCCAGCCGTACTCAATTCAAATATTTTTGCCAATGTACAACATTAGGTTACTATTATGAAATGTGTCCACTTTGGAGAATTTCAACTACTTGCAGAAGACATTTTATGCCCTTGGACATTACGCTTTTTTGAGATTTGTTTACCTCTGAATCCATGGGCTCTGCTGGAGCTGGTTTGTTGGCCGCCTCTTAATGTTTTCTGTTTAGTCTGTTTCTGTTGAAGCTCCTACTGGAGCAACAGTTAAACTTAGTGACACTGTCCTTTGACTCTAACCCTGTTGGAATAAGTACAGGTGGGGTTGTTTCTGGTGCCGACTCAGCAGGCAGGCTGGACACTGTTCCCTGAGTTGGTATAAGTGTGTGTGTGTGTGTGTGTGTGTGTGTGTGTGTGTGTGTGTGCATGTGTGTTTGGAGATCCCCGACTGCTTCAGTTGGAGGTGTGTAAGATTGATTTCAAGCCTCTGAAGCTTTTCACTCTGTGTGTGCGCGCTGAAGGATTGAATATTTTGCCTTGATCCGGTAACCCCCTGGCTTGTCGCCTCTTCACTTACCCCAAACACAGACCTCTATCCAAGCTTGTGTGTGTGTGTGTGTGTGTGTTTAATATGTTTTTATAACAAATGTACAGCTGTGTTTCAGTGTGTTTTATAGAGAGAATGGTGTTGGGTGGGTGGGTGTGTGTGTGTGTGTGTCTGACAGGGCGGTTAACTTGAACTTGCCAGCCATTGGATCAGTTTTCATGTCAGCTGGATAACATCACCCCAACCAAGTGTTTACAGTCTGACTCACCTTCTCCTTCCGCTCTCCCTCTCCGTCTCTTTGTCTCTTTCACCTTTTCAGCCTCTCCAGTCTCGCAGCTTAAAAAAGTAACACACTCTTATGTTTCTTTCTGTGTCTGCCACAAGGAAACGGTTGGAAATTGTGAAGTGAAGCACTCTGTGAAATGGTTTTAAGCGAATGAGCTGAAATGTGTTCAGAATTTAAAGCCCTGACCCTCAGCACTGTTGGGAAACCTCACGGTGTATATTTTCCATTGTTTACCAAAAGGGAAAAGATGGCAACATTGTATATCTATATCTGTATACCTCTATATTTTCACCATGCAGACGCACTGCATATTGTTTTGACATTGCCACTGTCATTTCCTCTTGAGTGTGGACTGTAATTTAAATATTTTGAAACAGAGAGAAATGCAATTAGGGAAAAGGTAAAAATGTAAAGTTGTAAGGTCATACTGTTCTTTGTCATGTTCTGTTAATTTCTGAAAGTCTGAATATGAGAGTGTTCCTTCCCTTCGTTCATTTTTACTTTCATGTCTCAAAGGCCTTCTTGTATCTCTACCTACCGGCTTCTTCAAAGTGGGATCCTTGAGTTCATTGATGTTTATTTGAGCAAGACCTTTTTTTGCAAGCTGCTCACCGCTGAGGTATTTCTGAGTTGTACAGATATCACTTGTGAATCCCAGTGTGCAGTACCATGGCATCCTTTTCAGTGAAATTTGAGTTCATGCGTATGACCTTCTGTTGATATCACTCCCTTTTTGGCTGTTGGGGGGTGGCGGCCATTGTTGCTAATGCAAACCACGCAACGCTTTCTCTGATTATTTCAATAATGTTACTTTTGTTGCCGATGCATCTGTGAGGCAGAATATTTGCTTTTGTGTAGTATCAGTTGTTGATAAACTGTAGCTAAACAATACTTAAAAATGTTCTTTAGCTTTTACACACAGATATACACACTTGCGCACTCTTACACTCTAACATAAGTTAAACAAATATCCACTGCTTGATACCTCTTCATATCTACAGAGATAAAATGATGATTATTCTGTAACAATTAACAACATATCATATGAGCAGGGGATTGGCCGGCAGCGGGGCCACATGTCAGGGCACCGGGGCCGTAAGTTAAAAAGCGTGATTTGGATTTTACTTAAATAGACAAATCCATTTCCTCAAGGAATGAATGCCTTTTTAGTAAACAGTAACACATCTAGAGAAATAAAAACAATTTCTTTATCAAAAGAATAGCTTATTTGTAATTTATATTCCATCAGTCCTCCCCCATGAGATTTTGAGAGTCAGACACTTCATTTACTGCATTCTGGTGAATTTTCATGCACCAATTTGTTCTTTTTATGCATCAATTTCAAAGTGCTCTGCTACTCTCAACATGAGTGTAAAGGAAATAAGGAGTCAATAGGAGTAAAGCACAGTTTTATCAATTATCAAAAAGTCTTAATCAACATACTGTCTCCTTATTCTAGTGTTTTTTTTTCTTTTCTGTACCACACGCCTACGGTACATTTGTGACATGTGACATCTTGCTTATCCTGTAACAAAATGAGCTCATGTATTCTTTGATAAAAGAGACAAAGCACTCTGATTTTATGGACCAGCTTAGAATATGGACAGAAAATCCTCATGTTTTGACAGGCGGGGGGAGGGGGGTGGAGAGTGTTTGACATAAAACATTGGCTTTGGGCGGGGATCAAGCCAAAATATTTTTGGCCCAGTAGGACTCTTGTGAAGAACAGAAGCTGAACCCAGAAGCGGGGCGGCCCTCTGGCTCACTGTATCAGCAGGTGGTGAGAGCGAGAGACCAGATGAACAGAGGGAGCATAATCAATCTCAGCTCATATTGTCGCTGAGCTCTCCACAGAGAATTAGCCAGGAATCAGCTTTAGCACGGTTAGGTAATCTGTTCATCTATACTACAGGACGTGGCTGGCTGTGATGTGTTTTGCTCAGCTCAGACGAGGGAGGTGATCAACAGGTCAGCGGGTTCACTCTCATGTCCCCGCAAGGTTGAATTATAAAAATGTTTAATTTTTTATGATGTGGAATTATTTGCCCTCAAATCATGCTGCATGGTTGATAATCTTTCATTAAACTCAAACTGGGCACAGTTTGATTCTGATGAAAAAATGAATTTACACCGCCTACGAAATGAACAGCAGAACTACAGCACAACACATCAGTCAAATTAGCTTAACATTTGAAATGGGTTTGATATTGGTTTTATGTTATTCTGCTGCTGTTATCAGCCCCTGGGCTCCGTAATAAACACAAGGAAATATAAACTATATGAAGGGAATGAAAGTTCCCTCTGTACTTTGTTTTAAGGATTTTCACACAAAGGGTTTAGTGTCATCAAATAAAAAATATCTTCTGTAATGCCTCAAAGTTTATGGGATTAATGTTTTATTATAAAATATGTGGCCCAACATGGAAATATTGTTTGATTTTTGGTAATTTAAAGATAATTGAGTTTCAGAGTCGTAATATTCAATGTGTTATTAATCAATATAAGATCATTTAGGTTACAGAACTTTTATAATGGTGATGAGGTAAAACAATAAGCTAAAATAAAATGTCTCTGCTCTCGAGTAGGTATGGATCAAAAATGGCATCCTCTGGGGAACAGGAAACGGCTACGTGGTTTTATCGTGAGCAGAGGGAATTTTATAATTGGTGTGAAATGCTCACATACTCCCTGAGCTGAGTGTATCACAACATAGTCAATCATGCACAGGACTCAAACATTTTCTGAATGCTAATATTGTCACTAGGGAGTGCGAGAGTCTGTTTGTTTTAAATGGTATGGTAATGGTAAGTGTGTGTGTGTGTGTGTGTGTGTGTGTGTGTGTGTGTGTGTGTGTGTGTGTGTGTGTGTGTCTGTTGTGAGATATGGAGGACTGGACTTTCATAGTTTTGGCCATCATATCCCATCTTGCAGTAATTTCAGAGGAATGATCCATCATATCCTTTTTGGTTGGTTTCAACTTGTCTGTGTGTCTGTTCATGTTATCATGATTTTTTCAGCTGTTCGTCTGGCCATATGAAATGATTTTACCCTTTCTTTGACAAATACTGGATTTTTAAGTATTAACCTAAATAGCTATTTGAGAGTTTTAAAAAATAGGATAATTACGACTCATGACGACTGAACGGTTCTTATGTGTAGAATTGTCTTGAGTGCCCCTTGAAAGCCCAGTTTCTTTCTTCTGCGTTGATTCCACACCACAAAATGGCTTAGCCGTGCACCCTACGCCACGGCCTTACGTGCACCCCCGATGCAGACCTGTGATTGGTCGCTTGGTATCGTCGCATTTCCTCCTACGCTTTTCCGGCTGCTCCTTGAATGTTAGTTGAATCAACAAGGACCAAATTGAGGAGGAGTTCACCGTTACAGTAATTTCAATAAAAGTAACTGTTGTTTAAAATGTGAAATGATCCGCTCAGTTCCAGTCACCGTTGTTTGAAGAAACTCAACTCAGTGGCAAGCAGTTTGTTTAGTTGTCTTGAAAAGTTATTATGGACCAAACCTCCTCTACAGCTTAGTAATGCTGCAAATTAACATTCATCTTAATAAGACTCCCCTTTGTATCAGTGTTTGTAAATGTGATTAAGTTACTTCAGTGTTAGAGTCCTTTTCCTTGAGGTGTATGTAACTGGATTCTTCTGGGATACGGGTGTTAATTACACCAAAGATAATTCTTTCTGGATACAGTAGTAATTGACTCCATAGTAATTTACTCATAGTACACATTTTTTTTGCTGCCTTTGCTCTAATTGAATTTCCTGGGTGTAACAAAAGAGATTGCCATGACAAACTCTTTCCTCTGTCCATCTCATATTTCTCTGGGGTGTTTTTCTCACTGTTTGTGTGGTAGCCTAACTACTGTAGTTAGTGGAACCTCTCCTGGCTCGTCCCCGACCCCCGGTCTAATTGAAACGTACTGCTCGGAACAGCTTTGGCATGCATCTGCACCTCATGACCATATCAGTTCAGTGAGCCAGCCTCCACTGTTGGACTTATTAGGTCATACTGAGGAAGTATTTGTGGCTGCGTCGGTCGGCGTGTCCTGAAGTGCACATATCTGTGTTAATGTGTGTTTTTAAGCGCGTCCCGCTGTGTGTGTACGCACCTCTCGCCATTTGCGGCTTTGCTTTGGGCTGTTGCTTCAGCTCCTCGGCTAATGATGATTTTTTTCTGAAACACCCCCCCTCGAACACACACACACACACACACACACACAAGCAGAGTACCAGTACCTCTGTTGCTCCCTATCTGGCCTTCTTTCCCTCTGTCTTTCCTACGCTCCCGATGTGTTTGTTTTATACCAAAACACTATTTATAGCCAAGACATCCCCTCAAAAAGTATGTAATCCTCTCACCGACCACTGATCTAAACCTCCTTCCCACATCTTACTGCCTCCAGCCTCACAATCCCTCCTTCCCTTGCTTCTTTCCCTCCTCGCATCCTTTCCTCACCATTAGCAAATTGGAGGCACTCTACCAGCAGCTTGTTAGCCGGTCCATGGCCCCCGTTCAGAAAGTTAAGCATCCATCATTATCAGTCTCCATGCTCACATTACTATCTGCTGGGATTGCCAGTGCTGGATAAAATCACATTATCAAAGCAGATTATGAGTTGGCAGCAAATTTGGCATATTCCCGATTCCAGCTCTGTTGATGTTTGATTTAAACTTTGGGCTTCACATCCCAAATGGTTCAACTCACCTGTTGCAGTTACAGTAGATTTCTATCTTGGTTTTATCAGAACAGGCCAAATACTATTCATATGCAAATTCATAGCCTAATGAGTTTTAATTATTTATTTCTCATTATCAGATTCTATCTTACATGATCCGTTTCCACTGCCAATCATTTCAATGGCCTTAGGCAGCGATCCGTGTCATCAATTTTAATCAACTAATTATTATTTATATCCACAACTCATTTGAGATCACAGACCAGCAGAAAATAAGTTTAGCTTCACAATAATTCATCTCTCAAGAGCAAATGTTGTAGAAAAAAAACGATTTAAAATGCAGGTCTGAAGGAGAGTTGACTTTTGGGCAAACTTTACTTTTTTAAATACCAAAGATGGAGGAAGTTTGAGGCTTGTCTTGGTTTCAGGTCTCTGCTGCTAAGATTTAACTCAGCTCTGAATTGAAACCTCAGCCAGTTAGTCAGAATGGCAGACAGGAGGCTCGACAGGCACACAGATGCACACATTTACATATGTACCCACAGACAGGCAGATGAAGCTGTCCGCCAGCCTGTTCGGAATCTGCAGGCATCAATCCATCCAACCAACAAACCATCCAGTCAGCCAACCCCAGTGAGCCAGCCAATTCCACATGACGCCATCAGTCCCAAGCGTACCACAAGTCCAGAGGTATGTGTACTAATTCGGCAGCGCTGCGGAACCAGGGATCTGGGAATACAATGGCGGGGTTTATCCAGGGAATCCCAGCCTTTCAATGGAGGCCTTTGTGTTCGTCGCTGCACTGTCCAGTAATGAAGACAACACATGCTGGCAAAAAGCTCACTGGCCTGTAGCTTGGTGTGTATATGTGTGTTTGTGTGACGGTGTGGATGAAATACAAAAATACACAGGCCGAGGTACAAGTATGGGTTTAGTGACAGAGAAGTAACATCATCCATCACTCGCACTGTTTTCATTGTGATTTTCCCATTAAAACAGTCCTTTAGCTCTTCTTTTTTTACTGCCTCCTTCTTTTTTCGATTGCTGTTTACATCAATGAGTTTTTCTCTTGCCTTATGTTTTTTTTCAGCCCTCCTCTCGAACATAAACATCTTTGTCTTTGGGTTGCTGTTGCTTCGTGTTTTTCCCTAGTAATGATGCTGCTGAATGGAGAGTTGATTAGCTTGGCTGTTAGTTGTTTGAGATGTCTGGAAGGGTGCATTTAGTTTAGAAGCAGAACGTGGAAGTTGACGGCCAGAGAAATGGTTGTTGTTCACTGCCTGGGGTTGCTGCGGATGTCTGAAAAAAACATTAAGCTTATTTGATGCAGCATCACTAGGGTTGGGTATTGAATGTGGGTTCTAAAGTATTTTCTGAATTAGTCTCAATTCTGCTCATGAATTGCTTAAGATCTCTTATCCACTGCAGAGTTGAGGACCGACCGCACTTCCCTCTACATTGGTAGTTATGCATGTCTCAAATTACATATATAAAGTTAACAATTAGTGTCAAAGCTTCACAAAAGTAAGAGGGGATGCTGCAAAATCTTTTTGGTGTACAGAAACTATTCGCAATCGATTTTGCAAGTATGTTTGACATGATGAGGTATTTGTTGCAGCATGGTTAAGGAATCATGGTCATCCCTTTTTTCAAAAGTCAGATTTAAATTAATTTGGAAAGGAAGCCAATTAAGTCAATCATAAACAATCACAGAATTGGCATTATTGCCTTCTTGTGCAGTGCCTCTACAAAATCTGCTGTTTTTTACTTAGTTTACTTCAAACACAATATGACCATATGTTGAATTTTCATACTTACATACTACTGTCATATATGACAAGAATTTGATCCGGGATTTGATTTAAAAACTGGAATTGATAAGCAAAATCAGTAAAATCAAATTGATGCCCAGCTCTAAACATCACTGATAGCTAACAATGACAATTTAATGTAATTATCCTACATATGGCAACATTTTTACAGAAAAACATACTATAAAACAAGACATTTGGTTTAGATAGCATTTTCCTTTTACCACCAGAGTAAATTTTACTGGATCCACTGTAGACACTGGTAGATTTACAGTTGATGTATGAGTTGTGATCTCGCCCATGGCTTATTTACTTTAAAAAAAATCGTGACAGTGTAAACATAATAAACACACAGCACATTCCTGCATGGTTATGTAAGGCAGATTTAGTTATATAGCACATTTCAAACACAGAGAAAAGTCAAAGTGCTTTACTCAGGCAAAGAAAAGCATTAGAATGACTTTCAAAGACAGTAAACAATAAAAACCTAAATAAAATCAATTAAGATAGATTAAAATAAGTCCTTGTAAGTGTTGTGTCAACATGATGGAGCTAAAGAAGATTTTACATGAGCAGTATTCTAAAGAGTTTTGAGCTCTCATAACTGTGCTTCTGCTGTATATTAAGAGCAATTATTCAAACTGGGGGAATATTATTTGGAGTTGAGGATTTTCAGTCAGTGGAGTACGACATGCGTGTTTGTTTTTATTTGTGTGTGTGTGTGTGTGTGTGTGTGTGTGTGTGTGTGTGTGTTGGGGTTGATCTCACCGGACTGCACAACACTAGCTGACAGAGCTTTTATGAGACTCAACACTCGATTTTCACTTTTTGTTCTCATCTTTCTGTCTTACGTGACAGCAGCCGATTCCATCTAATTGCTTCCCTGGACAGCAGCTTGTCACTGCGCTCTCTCTCTCTCTCTCTCTTTCTCTCTCTCTCTCTCTCTCTCTCTCTCTCTCTCTCTCTCTCTCTCTCTCTCTCTCTCTCTCTCTCTCTCTCTCTCTCTCTCTTGCTCTCTTCCTTTCTTTTTCACCCCCTCTGTCATCATCTGTCCATCTGTCTCCTTGTGAATCACTAAATGCAAATCAGCACAGACCACGCAAATGTGATGCCACTGTTATCTTTGATCACAGGCAACACACACACAAACACACACTCCTAAACACACCCTGTTGCTGTACCGCTTACCTCTTGCTGTCAGGCTGACTGAATATGTGAATACGTCAAATCATGTTTGTATGTGTGCTTTCCTTCTCTGTATTCATTATTTTAAATTCTTCAGACTTACATTAAGCCAAGTGCACTGTGGGTAGCTAATGAAGCGATAAGTACCCCCACACACGGGCCTAAAAAACCTCCTCATGCTTGACACCAAGAGAGGAGAAGAAGAAAAGGATGATGATGATGATAAGGATTGTGATGGCTCTTTTTTTTTTCTTTGCCAGTCCTCACCAGCATCATTGTCCTCTGCATTTGCTCATTACAAAAATGGAGACCACCGCATTTATTTCTGGGACAAATGTGGGACAGCGCCACAGCTACAGGTTGCCTCATTGCCCTTGCAGTCCAGGCATAACTATTTTCATTTATCTATATTATAATATCAGACTGTCTTTTAGAAAACGCAGACATACAGACAGATATAGTTGTGCATATAGTGGTGTATATGTGTAATAGTTGCAGGGTTAGGAGCAACAACTCATGCACAAAGATGTAGTTCATTTCAATGAACCTACAGTGCACAGTTTAATTAGTAGCAGGGGACATTTTTATGATATTTATTGATTCCGCACAGTCTAGATATTCTTTTAAAATATTTCCTTTTAGACAGTTTTGTAGAGCAGTTGTTCCCAAGTGGCCCAGTGGGCCGCAGACTGGTACCAGACCATGGACTATAGTTATTACAGGCTATTTTTGCAGTAATTACTTGTACTTGGCGTGGTCTGTCTGTGCTGCATCTTTCCTCATGACTCCCTGTCACGCCGACGACAGGATAGTGATTTTGAACTAAAGCAGGTCATCAGTAGTCACTTAGCTACTTAATCTGCATATGTTGTATTGCAACTAGTTAGATAATTTGAGTTAAAAAACAAAAATATTGATGTAGGGTGGGATTTTATGTCCTGTGAAGACTCCCTGGGTGGTTTTCCCAAATAGACTAGGCGTCCACCGTGCAAGTAGTTTTAAATTTGAAAAAGATGAATCTGCTGACTGTTGCAACAGTGACTGGTAACGTCATGAACAATAACAGGGCTGTGCAAACGTCAGTGAATGTAAATATAACTTAATGGTTATATGCAGACAATAAAAAAGAGAGAAGTTATGGTGTGTTAAGACTTTGGGAAATGTAAGCAAAAAGTAACTGGAGTTACTGACTGAGAAATCTTGTAAGCAACTTCAAACCTGCTGTGGTAAATAAACAGTTTTTCAGCTCCCTGTGACAATCAAAAAAAATGTTTTTCAAACACTGCAGGCAGCTCTGAAATATGGAAAGAAAAATGCAGATGTGTCATTAACATAATCAAATACTGTTTATTAACCTCTTTGACAGTTTTCTTTACAGTTTGTGTCAGAGGTGTTTTATCTGTGGTTCACACCAATGCACGTGAAAAAAACACATATCAGATCACACACACACGGACACACATGGACACACATGGTCTCACCCTTATGGTTGAAAGCTTCCGTACAAATCAAGAGCTTACACAAGATGCACACACAGACACACGCACACACATTGTGTTAACGTCTGATACTGGTGGTCACAGTGTTATCAGGGCCTTGCTTTCTATATTTAAGGAGCACACAAAAGATAAGAGGAGCTTATGATAACCAGCTAACAACAGAAACACAAACATGCACACACACACACACACACACACCTGGTCTTCACTCTTGAATCAAAAGAGGAAGAATACTTTGTGTGCGGAGGTATTGTCAGGATACAGTTTTGAATATGCATATTTCCCTGTTTGTCTCCTGTGTGTGAGAAAATGAAAGGGAGAGTGGGAGACTCAGATGAGCTATAATAATGTAATTGAAGCATTCTTTCTGTTGCATTTGTTTAGATAATTTCAATGTTTTTAAGTCTGAAAATGTCATCAGTTTGTCATTAACAAAGCCTATAGAAGATTTATTTGTTTTTTTTTAAAGAAAAGCAGCAAATCCTCATATTGAAGAAGCTGGAACCAGAGAATGTTTAGCTGTTCTACTCGAAATGTGACTGAAATGATGAATCAATTATCAAAATGGTTGCCAATTCATTTTCTACCATTTGACTAATTGATTAATCGACTAATTGTTGTAGCTCTGAAGTGTTTGTGTCCATCTGCACATAGTTACACATGTTTGAATACTTTGCCAGTTTTGTGATCTAAGGTTAGTTTTAAGGTATTTGGTCAGATTGTAGTTCACATGCAGTAAATACAAAACTAGTTTACTCAAGACTGAGGAGGGAGAGAAAGGAGGAATGAAAACCATCTTCTGAATGGGTGGTGGTAGGATGTTAAGGAACTGAATTGATGGATGGAGGATGAAGGTTAATATTGACTTAAAATGACAGATTGTATGACTAATGGTAAAAACGGGGAAGGACAGAGGGAGTGCTTGACAGAGAAAAGGGTGAGAGATGGAGTGATATACTGGAAGGATCAATGAATGATGAATTGATACAATGGCAGCCAGGGGAGGGTTTACATGCACAAGTATTTGCAACTGCGTAGCTGTACTTGATTTGGATCATTTCTTTATATTCAGATTTGAATCAGAATCGGTAGGCTCTATTGCTTACCTTTTCTCATGGCTATGTTTCCACTAGAAATGCAAATATCCATATGTATACTACAAAACTGTATACAAGCACACAAAACTACGTTTGTGGACAACGTTAAACGATGCATCCATTTTTAGAGTGAATGTTTCACAGAGAGACAGAGCAGCTGAGTGAACAATGTAGCTGTGGGCGGGTGAGTGGGCGGCTGGTTGAAGAGATGCCGAGTGTTAGATCCACTCAGCTCTGCCTCTTATGTATCTCATCCCTCCATCCCTCCATCCCTCCATCTCTCCACCCATCTATACACCAAACACCCACCCACCAACCTCCATATACATCTAAACATTTAAATACTACTACTGCAGCTGATAACAAGAGCAACATACACACTGATAAAAAATCTTGCACAAACCATTTTTCCATGTTTGATTTTAGGGCTGTAGCCGACTCAGAATTGTAGCAGTTGAATCGTATTTGGCTGTTCAATACGAAGATTCGACTATTTGTTCCTCGTTTTTCTTTTAATATAGACTAACTGGCAACAAGAAAATCCATTGCCATGAGTTTCGGTGACAATATGACCATCAGTGCCATGAGATTTAAAAAGCATTTAAAAATCAATAAATGAATATGATGCATCATTTGAATTGCCGACATACAATGCAATGTCAGGCTACCATATGGATTTGTCGGAATAATAAGACAGGCAGCACACATGTATTTCTGTTTTAAGTTGATCTTTTGTAGACTCATTCTTTAAAATTTTAATCTAAACATTAGAAACAACATGGAAATGAATAAACAAGTGAAAGTGAAATTCACAGCATTGCCCGCTATGAAATAACTGACATCTAGGTGTGTGTGTGTGTGTGTGTGTGTGTGTGTGTGTGTGTGTGTGTGTGTATGTATGTATGTATGTATGTATGTATGTATGTATGTATATATACATATACATATACACACACACACACACACACACACACAAATATAGGTCTTCTTTTTTATTTCCCTTTAAACATGAGCGCTGTCAGCTGAACACTCAGTCACACTGGACGGCAACAGAAGAAGTTGTTCAAAAGTAGTTCAGCCGACTTCATTGACAGTCGGCACCGGAGAGTGTCAGAGCAGCCAGAAACGAGTCGCGCTGGCCGACGTCATCTGTCCTCCACGATTGGACTGACAAAATGTGAGTCGACTCGGGGTCTTCTCTACTGATGACTGGAATCATTAACTTTTAGGGTGCTCCCTTATTTGATTTTGTTGCCACTACTTCTAAATATAAATATCTTACTTTGTAAAGTTACTTGTTTCAAAAGTGATTTCACATTCTGTTACATTTGGCATCATGTCATGTTACATTCAAATTTCAGGATAAGTCAAGTCAATTTCATTTATATACTTCAGCACCAAATCATAACAGAAGTTATCTCAAGACAGACTTGAAAATATTATTTACAGAGAACCAACAATTCCAACCATGAGCAAGCACTTGGTAAGTGGCAAGGACTAACTCCCTTATAAGACTAATAATAATAATTGTAATAGTTAGTGTTGAGCAGGAACATGGGGGCAGGTAGGTGGCTCGCAATCACATATTCAGACTTTACAGCTCCGGAGGCAGAAATACCTGCAGACAGCGAGAAGGCGAGAGAGCACAGAGTTCCTGCTCCACACTTGTTGCAAATTGAGTCCCTCTGGTGTGTGCTGGTGTTTTTGCAATTACCACAGTGAATGAGACGAGAGGTCCCTGCACAAAATCTGATTCTGACATGCCGGTTTACAGTGTGGACATGTGAAAACTTTGTATTCTGTGTGTGGATTATGTGTCTTTCTGCACATTTGTGTACGCTATGGAAAATAAGCATTACTTGATCTTTCTTAATGATGGTACAGAACGGTGAGTGTGATATTATAGAATTTTGAATTTTTACAGGAAATTGATGGCTGACTGTCAGCATATCAGCCTCTCCAGTCTGTTGCAGGAAACAAAAAAAAAAACAAAAAAACAACTGGACTTGATCAAAATAAAAGATTGTAAGAGGCAAGACCGGTAACCAAGACCATCAACTACGACACCGAGACAAGTTGATCATAGAAAACCGAGACTGGACTACAGTCATGTATTATACCGTTTGTTAAAACAAATGTAGCAATGATTTATTGATATCATTGAAAGTGCTACGTGCATTGCGTTTGCGACATGTTTGCACAATTAGCCATATTTTCATAATTCCAATCTATTGAACCAACAAATATTAAAGCCCCAATGTCCCATCGAGGACTGCCACGGAAGTGGCTGCAGGCTGGAGGACTGTGGGGGGTGGATTGATGAGAGACAGCGGAGAGTGAACATATTCAAGAGGAGGTGGTGATGATGGAGAAGAGAGTGTGGGAGGGCTGACGTGTTAGAAGACAAAGGGCTCAGAGGATGAGAGGACCACTGGGAAGAGAGAGGAGAGGATGAGAGAGGAGGATGCAGCTCGTCTGAAGTGTTTACTCGTGTAGATACTGTAGCAGAGAGTGGTGGAGAGGAATATAAAGCCATAGAGATACAAGGGAGGATGAGGGTTTTTTGGTACAGAACTAAGAGGCACAATCATTTCTGTGTTATAACTATTTGTGTGTGTTATATTTGTAGATATATTTGCTGATGGTGTTTTACCACAGATAGTTGAATGTGCAGTAAGCAGTCTGTCAAAGAAGCCACTTATCATTCCTCCATTCTTGTCCTGTTTTTTTAACTTCATTTGTGAAATCTCTTTTGTAACGACAAAACAAAACAATGCAAATGTTTGGATGGCCTTTCAAAGCTGTGATCCTCTCAAAGGTGATGTTTGCTATGATCTGAGGATTTATAACCTCTGCGTGTGTGTGTGTGTTTTAATAAAAGAGCAACAGATCCATACGGAGCTCATCCTTCCCGGCCTGTCAGTCCTGTCTCTCATACAGATCATATAACCGTAGTTCAAGTTGAAATTGCAATAATGATGTAATTTCTAAGCACCGTCCTTTGCTCCCTGGTTTCCTCTTATCTGCCTTTCATCTCTGAAGCAAATTTTAATCTTCGACATCATTACTCAAGCAACTTTTCACCTGTAGCAGAGAGGACGGATCGATGAAACGGATACAATTATAATTTATTACATAATGACCTGTAAGAGGTGAAGGTATCATAAAAAGATAATAGATAACTTTCAGGCTTGTTGATGAAATTTCTCATTTAAAGTGTTCCGTAATGTTGCCCTTGGATCATAATTTTGAATTTTACTGATAAAATGACCCATCTTGTCAAGGTGAAGGCTTTCAGACGAAAAACAGAAGGAAAAAAAGGCCATGGTTTTATTTCTTACATATTTTTAGTGACTAATATTTAAGAGGCCGTGGACAAAAAATTGCTGAACATAGTCTGATTCATTTCATTTCATTCACCCTAGCGTACAAAACTTAAGAACAGTTTAATTAATTTCGGTCAATAACAGAGCAACATTGGCTCTGTGAGGCTGCATGTGCTTTGACCAAAATGCTAATGTCAGCACACTATCACGATAATATTTAGCAGCTATAATGTTTACCATGACTGCTTATGTCGTGTTCATGTCATATGGGATCGATGACGATGGGAATGATTATGAATATGTTAACTGACAACTCAAGATGTGTGTATGATAACTGAATTGGTCAACTGAGTTAGTCAAGTAAGGATTTGAAATAGTGTGCATCGACACAATTGCATTATATCCATTATATTTTGGTTTAATAACATTGAATGACAAATTTTCCTCAACATGAGGCGGCCATGTTTGTTTGATTTTCAGGAACTTCCATATTATTAAGCACCAAGTCGCATGTATCAGAGAAAAAATACCGTTTTGACCTGATGACGGTGGTAGAGGAGAAGTCACTTAGGTTGGTACAATTCCTCTGGTGGGGAATATTCAAAGTGTGTACCAAATTTCATGGCAATCCACAATGAAGTCAGAGGTTATTCAACCCAAGAATAAATCTCCTTTAAAAAGGAGATAGGGCAGCTTTATATGCTCCCTGAGAGTCAAAATCCGAGCATAAAACACCAAAGTCACTCGCTATTGCTTGTAAAGCTTAAATGCTGTGAGTGGCTGGTCATAAGTGACTCAGATGACCATTTTAACATTTCGATCAGAGCTTCTCCCATTTGGAATTTGGCGATTGGACAGATAGAGGATACACTTTAATGGTCTTTTAGTGAAACTGTAAAAGTGACGGGGACGAAAACAGGATTTTGTAAAGTGAGTGTGTCACATCCCCCGCATACCCAGTGAAAATGACGGCCTTGAATCCATCCATTAGTTGTTAAGAGATTTCAGTCTGGACCAAAGTGGTGGACCGAGAGAGCAAGGGACCAACCAACACTGCCATCCCTAAACCCATCTTTGTATGTCAAAACAGAACGTTTGTTGATTATCTCAATGCATTTCTATTTTCCAGCCTGAAATTCAAAAGGTTTCCAAGCCTCAACAAAGCGATTCATAAGACGACGATACTTTTGGATTGAATTTAGATTCTGGAGCATTTTCCCCTGTCAGCCCATTTAGTTGTTCATTTCCGTGACACTTCCCTCTCCACCTAAATGTGTTTCATCTAGGCCTCGGGGCTGAGATGAAACAGCAGGACCACCTTCCACACAGCATGACGACCAGCCCCTCGAGTTTAAGGGGTCCACCGCGCCGTTCGCAACTCCCCTGTTTTTAATTAGCTCCTTCAACAGGGAACGTGGCAGCAGAATTGCAGCCTTCGAGGTGATTTCAACAGAAGACTTATTTTCTTTCCCACACTCCTCATATGAACATGGGGAATAATCGACGTGTTCAGAGGCGGACACCCGTAATTAAGACGTTGGCTTTTTGTGAATTTTTTTCCATGTTTTCTCCTTCTTTTTTAGATGAAGTTCACTTGGTAGCCCACTCAATGATTGCTAGGCTCTGAATTATAATATTATTTTGTAAGCTATTTAGAGTTTTTCCCTTTCACTGGTGGAGAAAGTATTGAGCAGGATTTGACGTCAGCCTCCGCTTGCTGGGCTGCGCTCTGTCATTAGAGGCAATAGAAAGAGAGAGCTTTAGCAAAAAAACCCAAACCATATTCTCTCCATCTCCTCGTAATGCCGAATGTTAGATAGCATACTTAGCGGGTTAAAACCAGATTAGGCTCTCAGCTTAGTGTAAGAGATCCATTACAGAGCGTGTGAGTGTGTGTATGTGTAAGAGTATTAGATGGGCTTTGAGGTAATTGATTTGGGTGGAGGCGGTATCTGAAGACAGACAGAGGCACATGGAAATGGAAATTCTGGGAGAGAGGGAGTGAGAGAGACCAAAGGACAGACAGGCATAAAGCCAATAGATATGAAAAATACAGTAGCCAGAGAGGAGTATGGTGGGAAGAAAAAGGCACAAAAAGACAACGCAGAGAGATCAATAGAGATACAGATGTAGTACGGCGGCGGGGGGGGGGAGACAAATACAGGCAGGCTGATGACAGAGAAATACAGAGAGGTGGGGATAGATTTTCTCTGTGCTAGTCCGACCCTGACCTTGCATTAGATCTGCCTACATTGATCTTCTCTGTGAAAACTAAGGCGCCTGTGGAGCAGAGGTCCTAATTGTTGCTCATTTTGACATTTTTTTGGCCAATATTTTCCACCCAAGACTAGAACGCCTACCTGATCTGCGTGTACACTCAATCATATGCCTAGAGGAGCAGTTTCTTCTGTTGCTTTGTGATCTCTGTATTGTATTTTTCAACCAAAGACTCTGGACCTTGTGTTTGCCTAGTTCAGTTTTGAAAGACTGGGTGGTAGATGTAGATACCTACTGTGGCTTTGATGTAGGATAAAAAGGTTTGCGTTTGTGTGCAGGTCAGTGAGTGCGTCCCCTGTCCTGTCTGCTGCGTTTGTTTCACTGTTGAATACATTTTGATTTGACGGGCTGCACCAGAGTTGAAAGGGGACGTACATATGGTGCCAACATGGAGACAATGTCTGCTGCCTGCATTTAACACTTAAATGATTGTTTGATTAGTTGAAAATGAACTCACTAAAAAATGTTAATTGATTGAAGTCTGTTAAATGCCAAATATTCAGTTTCAAGCTCCTCAAATGGATGTCTTGTTATTCTTGGTTTCAAATCATGGACTGTTAGTCAGACAAAACATGTGAATATGTCATCTTGGGAAATTGTGACTCATATTTTATAGACTACAATTAATTAAGTGATTCACCAAACAATATCAAATTGCTAGTTTTTCTGCCCTACCTGCATTGTTATGTATCTCCAAATTTAAATTATTATTTTTTTTCACAATACCATGAATGATAATGATGATAAACTTTCAATACTTATGTGTTGCGCTATGGCCTCTTCATAGCTCTGAAGCTCGGTTTGAAATGGCAATTGCTACTGTGATGGGGAAGTTGTTATACGCAATAATGGTGGAAAAGTGGACTATGACTCAGGAGTGGTTTGAAAGGTTTCTATTGAAGTCTAGATTTTTTTTTTTGCCATGCCCTCAAGTTTGAAATGGAAGCCACATCCACGTAAGCAGCTTCGACTGAGTAATCATAGTTTGCAATGCTCGGGAATAGAAGCACCATATCTTAGCACCAAAAATCACTCATCTCTTTGATGTTTCCCGGCTGTGTTGCTCCCTCTGATGAGTGGCAGAGACACCAGCTGCCAATGTTCGTTTGAATAATTTAACAAACAATCGCTCAGTGATTTGTGGGCCTGGTACCTAAACTCGCGCATTCAACTTTGCTTTTCCTGTGGGGCCCGAGTGGTTCTGCACTCTGGATCAGACATAGAAGTTTGCATTATACGACATTACTTTTGTCGCTGAATTATTTTCTTCTGTCTTGCTGTTTCTGGGGGTTGTTGTCATGTCAACGTGTGCAAATTGACACACAGCAGGCTCGAAAACAAACACATACATTTATGCAGATTGAGGAGTGTAGGCAGCAAATGACCTGTTGTTTGGAGCTTAGTCTGGATCTGGAATAGCTAAAAAAAAATACTTAATTTCACCCACTTTGGGTACAGAAGAAAACTAATTTGCATACATTGTTTTTTTCACACTGATTAATGCCTAAACTTGTGCCAGATGCCCGAGGGAGGCTGTAGTGCCTCTTAGAGGTCAAACCCAAGACACAACATACCAGTTATGACCATTTTGAGCATAGCTTATTATGTGCTTGATGTTCAGTCACTAGTGATATTTTAAAACGATCAAAATGACCCATACAATCATTCTTTTAACCATATCATATCCTTTAGAAGCTAGCAAGATGGATTTCCACTTCATTATGGAAAATTATCAAAAATACAGATTGTTATACAATTTTTTCACATTTTGGTGTGAAATATAGTCTAGAGTGACTTTGATCTCCCTGTGTATATACATATCAAGTTATTTAGGTTTCTAATCACTGCCTTTGACTCTTGGATATCTCTATTTGAGGACGAAGCCTTTTTGGTTTGGCCACCTGAACAATGCTGAATTTTAACACTGCTGGATTTGGCTTCTCTATCTTAACACCAGTAATGGAAGACAAGAGCTGCGAGTGATACTCAACTTATCCTCCACGCTGCCACTTGCAGGCTTTCACTTACACTTGCAACATGGAGCATCATTATGGGAACACTAGCGTGTAAAACTACTCAGAACATGCCTCTGCCTTTCACGTTACTGATGATTTCAGTAAATATCTTCTGAAACCCCACGAGTCGTTTTGCAATGTCAGCACAATATATCAATATCTCTACATAACCAGCCCTACTGATGCCAAAGCAGGCAGTGGCTGCAGGGAGGAAGTAATTACACCAAACTCTGAACAATAAAACACCTCTCAACCAACATGAAATAATTTCTGTATTAGATGTGTGTTGGAAACACACCACACAAAAGCATGATTCCACCGTGGGCTCAGTGCCTTCCCCAACAGTAGCCAAATTATACATGGAGGGAGCTGGTATGTACAGCGGTGAAACTCTTAAGGCACTATTTCAAAAACAACATGTGCATGACTTCAGGGTCAGAATAACAGCAGGTGAGGTTTGAGCTTTTGATAAAAGACATTGGGTTGTGTTCTCATACAGGTGCATGACTGCAGGGGCAGCATTGTCCTGAGGCACGCTGACATTTTCCCGCAGCTCAAAAGCTCATAGTGCAAGCTGCACCTGTCGTAAGTTGTTCAAGGTGCACTTTAATGGAGCGCTCACACAAACCGCTTTTCCTATTTCGCTTTGATAAGACATATTTTGACAAAGCCCAACCCTGAGCTGTGGCTAAATTGGCACAGTCTTAGCTTTTTTTTACAGCATCCAAAGTTAAACCTTGTGCTATCCTGCTGTAGTAATGCACTTTATTTGATCTCCTGTGGGTAGTAAGAAGTGATGCAATTCAGTTCAAATCTGAACACTGGTTATGAGATTTAGTTATCACAAAGCATCTTAACAACACCAGCATGGTTACATTGGACCTCAGTAGTGTTTCTCGGTATCAAATTGCATTTTTATTTGTATTATAATTTGTTTGTTTTGGCATTGCCCATGGCCTGTATGCCTACTACAGTAGTGGCTCGATGTTTATAATTCAAATGAACTCTGTTAGTCTTGAAACACTTAAGGTGCCAGGAGGTGCTGTAGTTTTTATTTTTTTTTTATTGCAACTGAAAGCATGCTCTTTCTCAGCAATACCTACTGATTTAAATAGTTTTTATCTTTACTGTCAGTCACAAACAAAACACACACACGTTGGGTTTTTAGCTACAGTACATATTCCAGATCAATTTATGTGTTTATGCTGTTTGGATGTGAGGCTGTTTAAGGCTTCGTAGGCTTCTAACGCTCTATACATTCACTCTGTTCCTCCCCTTCAGCCTAATAGGCTGAGTTTTTTTTATGTGTATGTGTATGTGGTTTTATTGATTGTGTTTCTTTGTTTTTAGTCATTGAGCTAGGTATCACTGTTTAATAGGAAAGGAAGCCTATAGGAAATTCTTACTAAGGCTTCACTGACTGGAACATAAATTGTCAAAGTCTTTTCAATAGACTTACAGGACGTACAGTAGTAATGAAAAGGGACTGTTCTTTTGAATGCAGCTGATGTTTTCAGTAACAGGATAGGGAAGTAGATCCAGAAAGGAAAAGAAAACAAACATGAAACATTTTTCTTAAGGTATCACAATTAAATTGCCAATAGTATTTAATTTAGTAATGCTACCTGCACTGTAGTATCTATTAGTATCGCTGTGTCTCGGACATACATCAGTCACTTTTTAAATGAGATAAGGTGTGTGTGTGTCACAGTGGATTCCCCCTACATAGTGGCTCCCTATTGGCTTTCTAGCTAATGTGTTGTCTTTCTCTCTGTGTACGTGTCTGTCTGTCTGTCTGTCTGTCTGTCTGTCTTTATGACTGTCTGTGACTTTGGTTGTTTGTGCCCAAATTGTTTCTCTTTTCTGTTTTTCTTTTTGTCGCGTTGCCACATTCGGCCTGTCACTTATTTTCTTTGCTTTTCATGTGAGATGTTTTTTTGACTGTGTGTCTCCATTCTGCATTCTCCACAAACTGCTTTCTTCCTGTTTTTGAGTGTCTGCTTTAAATGTATGTTTGTGTCCGTCTCTGTCTGCTCGTCTCTCACACGTCCCCGTCCATTTATGTCTGTGCATCTCTTTCTTTGTGTCTGTGCTTGTCCTCGTCTGTCGTTTCCTCTCGTCGCTGTCTCCATAATATCCCCTCCTCCAGCTTTTGTGACTTTGCTGAACGGGGACCAGGCTCAGGATGCCATCCGCTCCCTCCATCACAGCACTGTCCGGGGACGCTTGATCAACGTGACCCTGCAGCCCACCGACTCCCTGCTCTGCCTCACCAACCTGCCCCACACCTTCACGGCCCAGCAATTTGAGGAGCTGGTACGAGCCTACGGAAACATCGAGCGCTCCTTCCTGGTGTACAGCGAGCTGACGGGCCACTCCAAGGGATATGGGTTTGTTGAGTACATGAAGAAGGACTCTGCTTCACGGGCCCGTTCTGAGCTGCTGGGCCGACCGCTGGTATGTTAGAGTGGCTGTTAAATTGATCCTGTCATGATCTGATTACTTGATATTGTTGCTATATTTATAAGACAGAAAGATGTTGGAATGAAGGATCTATCAAAGGGCTTCTGTTTCTTTTAACCCTTTTTGATGAATACAGGATGAGTACAAATGATGCATTTTAGTTACAGTACCTGCAGTTAAATTATTTGACTTGAATTTGCTTGATTTGACTGCAGTTACATTGATTTTACTTGATTTGGTAAAATCTTACTTCACATTTTATTTTAAATTACCTGATTGTAACAAAGATTTTTGATTATACTGGATTTGACTACTGGTCAACACAAAGCAGGTTACATATGTATATTATTTGGCCTGATCTGATTCACACGAGAAAGTGAGCAGAAAGAGGAATGATACATTTGAGTTTTTGGTCTCATCCTCCGATTGAGTCGTTTACTTCCACTAAACTTGGCTGATACTTGTAATCATCAGTCGTAGTTGATAGAAACTGCCCATGCAGGGGAGAACAGATAATCAGTACAAATATGGGTTCTGCCAGTGGAGTTTAGTTTAGTTTACTCAATTTATTCCCTGTGTATCAAATACAAAATGTATTGTTAATACAAAAGTTATCTGTGGGAAGGAATGCTGAACAAAAAAAAAAAATAATTTAATTTGAATTCTCCAAAATCAGTTTACTTCAGATTACAACACTGTGTTTAACCTTCCATTTGTCCTCGACTCAGGCAGTGAAACAAAAACTGTAGATATTGAAAGTGCAGCTCAAGGGCTGACAAGCTTTCAATTAAGCACTTTTAAAGCCAAGAAGATGAATACATAATATCAAGTAAATCCATATTTACAAATATGTATTTATAATAAATGCAGAATTAAGAGGGTATGAATGTAGAGTGGGAGTGTGAAGCTAGTTCAGGGTCTTGAAAATCTGATTCTGTATAACACTATTTGATCGTGCAGGGCGATCGCTCATTGATGGTGCAGTGGATGGACGTCAACCAGCTGAGCCAAGAGGAGAACCTGCACTCCAAGTGTCTGTGTGTGAACCGGCTGCCGCTGGACCTCTGTGATTCTGAAGAACTGACCCAGCTCTTCTCTGAAACCTACAAACCCGTCTTCTGCCAGGTGAGTGTATATTTATCCGTGCGTGTATGTGATAGGGTGTCAAGGCATACAGATTCAATAGCCTTTCGCATTGCAATTATATTGTACAGAAAGATATTAATTATTACCATTCGTGGTATGTTGAAAGCGGAGACATCCAAATATGACAGCAATTTAGCAAGTATAATAACTGCCTAACAGAAATGTGACAGGGCTGTTAGTTTTCACACTTCGTACGAGCAAGATCAGATCTGTGAAAACATGTATCCAAGAGGTTACGGTTCATTGAACATGTCTGTACTGGGAGAAGGAAGATTTGAGATAAATGTTCCCAAATTCAGTTTTTTTTTTCATTTTCTCAGCGCCTCATCGTGTAGCAGAAGCTGCAAAGAAAATGTTACTAATTGATAATGACACAAACTCCACTGAAGGATCTTTTCCCTACAAGGTGAGAGGTGCTGATAAAAATCTCAGGGGTCAGCATCCCTGTTATCCAACCAAGCAACTGTTTCCATGGTGAGGTGTGACTGCTGTGACACCAGCCCCACCCTTCAGCTCCCTCCCTCCCTCTCTGCTCTGTTTTTATTTTTTTTTACTGGCTCAGCTCAGCAGCCTACCCCATTACACCCACTCCACCCCCACATGCCCATTTAGACATCACTCAATGGGTATCTGTCATCTACTGCATTTCCAGTTTTAGCTCCACCCCTCGGCCCCACTCCCACATAGAAATCAATACACCCACATCATCCTGGTCCCATGATGCTTTGTGGGTGTTTAGCTCATGTTGCTTCACTGTTGCAGAGCCAGCAGGCTTTGACCTATGGTTCAGCATTTTTTATGTACCATACAGTATGTCTTTGCCTTTGTGTGTGTCTGTGTGTCTCTGTGTGTGTGTTATTGCATTTCAGCATGTATGCACTTGAATACTTAGGGCACAAAGCTTATGAAGCAACAACACACCAATAAACAGGATGCAGAAACAACATATACAGGGATATGAAATCATACAAGGGAAGCATTCACATGAGTAGCAGCAGCTTTACTTTACTGACCCGTCCGTGTGGGAGAGTGACCGCTGCTTCAGTCTTGAGTTGCTGAGTTTACTTTGGTTATCACAGGTTTACCACACCAGCAGGGGAGGACTAGCCATCTGGATCAGTGGAGGTGTTCCCAACTCGCTGCCTCACCTGTGAGCAGTGAGTGCAGCCACACAGATTTAAACAGGAACTGTAGCGCTTCTCTGAGGCTATACTTTGGTACAGTGGTGTGTTGAGCTAAATAATCAGCATGCTCACATTGACAGTGGTAACAGGGTGATGTTAGCAGCTATAAGCAGGTATAATGCTACAGTACAGTACAGATAATAAACTAGTTTATCACATCTCATTAACTAGTCCTGCTTGTCCTTTAGGTGGATTTTAGCAAAATCAAATATCACAATATTTTTGATCAAATCAGCCATTATTTATATATAGTGATGATAATAATAATAATAATATATAACGATTAGAGCTATACCAATAAATTGGCACGCCGATATGTTGGCCGTTACATGCTTATTGTTGCTGTGTAGGTAAGAACAATATTTTGCCCCATTGTGAGTAAAAAGAGAAGAAAAAACAAATATCAGTACAGAAATACCAAAGACATGTCTCCATGAGAAATTAAACTGTAGAATGCTTTTACTTTTTAATAACCAACTATTTGTAATAGTATGGCTGTGATATGATTGCTATCATTGTTGTATGGCCTGGTTCAGGTTAAACCCTTTAAAATACACACAGAGAATGAATGCCAGTGTAAAATCTTGCCAAATTGCTGACATTTTGCTGGCTCTGGCTAACGTTACACTCTCCTCTAACACCTGCCCGATCGGTACTGCGCATGTGCAACTCTAAATAGAGATGTGAAAGAAGCCAGATGGCTCACTCGTTATATGATAATTTGATATCTGATCGGTGCATAGACTCGCATACTCGCCGATACCTGATCCAGCATTTTAGGCTGTGTCGGTATAGAACAACTCTAGTGTTTTCTGCTTTATTCCTGTCATTGTTTCTGCTTGTCATACAGGTGGTCAAAGGTCAGTGTCAGCTGCTCTATAGAACAGCATTTCTAGAGATCTATTCCTCATGGACACAGTTATACCTAGAAAGAAGTTGGTCTCCTTTGTTTGCTGCATATTCATTTGTCTTCGATATTTACCTAATGTCTTAGTGTAGTTACCTAAAGTCTGTCTTAAATAAGCCTTCTTCCTCCTCTGTGCACATAGGTAGAACTCAGCCCTCTTGTCACTTTTCCTCTGTTCAGAGTGCACTTAACCTGTGGCCTTGGCACTGAGCACTATAATTCTGGTACCCACGAAAGGGCCCTCCAGGCAGCACTTTAACATGAGTCAGCCAGGAGAGATGGAGGGAGGAGAGGGGAACGAATGTCAACCATATTAGAGCGGAAGCAGGATGGAGACAGTAAGGAAGGGTGGGAAGAATGGAGGACGGAGGACAGCGCTGAGAATGCCAGACCTATTAGAGAGAGGATGGAGTGAGGGAGGAGAGGGCTGACAGTGGCAGGCCTAATAGAGGGATGGAGGGAGGCGGGCAGAGATGGGGAGCTGAAGTGAATTGGTGAAGAGAGGTAAACTGTCAGTCACAGTAAGTAGATTGTTGGCATATTTGCAACTGTAAATGTAACAATTATGACTGAGTGCAGGTTAAAAATTCACATTTACTTTGAGACAAAAAAACAAACAAATTTGGTCTGTTATATACTAATGTCTGTAAAAGGATGGCGATGTAAATGCCTTAACAGAGTTAGGGAGGAACATAAAGGACGGACGGAAATGGAGAACTGATGGAGACAGTTAATGAAAAAATATCTTCCACTCTTTACAGGCCACAGGGCAAATGAATGGCAGACTGAGCAGAGACGGTTACTCTTGTCTGGCTCAGTAAGGATGTCCATGTCATATGTTCGTACCATGACAAACATCACACATACAGGAGATGACACCCCCCAACACTTTGTATATTTGCGTTCTTATTTTTCTGCATGTTCTTTAGCAACAGCTGGAATTTGCCACCGTTAGTGCAGCAGATTACGGTCGCATATTGCACGGACAAGCACCGTTAAGAACAACAGAACAATATATATCAATATCTGGCCATGTTACATGATAATGTATATACAAACATTATTAATTATTCCCTTTGGTATTATGGTTCAGCTGTTTCTGTACAAACACAAAACAAGGTCTTTGTTTGGTAAGATTTCATAAAATATACTGTACTGGAGGGGTGTTTTAGCTACAAGGAAGGAAAGGCAATTTTCTTTCACTTTGAAGCTACTGTTAGGGAAGTTGCACAGGGAAAGAGATTAAAGTAGTGCTGAAATGTTTATTCTGCCCTTGCAAGTAATAGTTATTCAACTTAAAACAGTATACAGTTCTTACTATACCATCCTGACTTAAAGCTTTTACATTTGCTGTTTTTAATACCTGGTGCTGTGTAGGAACAACAGTCTCAATGTTTTTCTCAGCACAAAGTGAAACAAAATGAGTTGTACAATAATGTGGGCTGAATCAGATATATCTGGATAAATGTATTTCTAGGAGGACTATGAACTCTAAGAGGATAAAATGGATTGCAAAACAGATCATAAAATAGGGATGGATGGATATAAAGATTGATAGGATAATGGATAAACCACCTTACAAATCACCCCTTTCAATAAAGAGGCTGTAAGAGCAACATATAATGAGCATTATTTTGCTGTCAGAAGATGTAGAACAGATGCATTGTTTTATTTAGAAGCAACAGAAAATAGCTAATTTTGAATATATTATTTGCTTTACTCTGAAAAACATGTTCCTCACAATCATCGGCACTGATTGTTGCTCAGCTAATTAAAGTCTTTCCAAGTACAATCTTTAGATGCTTGACACAATTATTGCCCTCCTTTTTGATGAAACTAGCCGTGTTTTCAAAGTTTTATTCAAAGAAAGAACAACTCTAAGCTGGGTGTCATGTTTAATTGTGCGATGCTGCACACAAAGATAATGGAAAAACCTCTGCAAACATTTGTTGTTTGGTGAATTTCAACTTTGATTTAGTAAAATTGTTTCAAGTGAGATCTCCCAAACTTAAGACTAATGATTTTTTGATTATTTTACCTGCAGTCTTCCACTTCTTTAAATTATATTTTTTAATAAAAGTCACACTGTCACGCACTGAGTCTCCCACACACACACACACACACACACACCCACACACACACCCACACACACACACACACACCCACACACACACACACACACGCACACACATACATCCCTCTGCTCTGCTCATCCAGCTCTCTTCATAAACATCTTTACAGTTAAACCTTTCACTGTGACAGGTCATGTACCTTTCTTCACAGACAGCTGTGACAGGGCGGTCGTGACCTCATCACTCAGTTCAGACAGCTGACGTGGCCATTTAAACTCTGTCCAACACACACACACACACACACACACACACACACACACACACACACATACATACACACAGGCACACACAAACTGATAGGGGTGTTACACACAGTCTTCGCCCTGCCGGTGACTCAGTCAGCATTTCTTGGCTGGTGACCGCTACTTGGGGTCAAGAGCTGTCAGACACACTGATAGTTAGTTTAGTGTGTTTGGTTTCTGCACTCACACACACACATGCAGAGACACACTGTACATATCACATTTGGGAAAAGAGCATTTATTAAGTTTCCATTATTTTGATTAAACCTCCTTCTGGCCTTGGTGACGCCAGCTAAACGTCCTCACTTGTAATTGATATTTCTGCTGTTGACTCAGTTATACTTGCTGATGTTAAACTAAGGTAATTCCTAATGTCAGCTGAGGAACTTTGTGTCTTCGAAGGCAAGAACACATAACGTTGAACACAACAAATCAAGTTACGGACACATTTGAATGTAAGAGCTGCCAGCGCATACAGGGTTTGATGATGTAACAAAATACCGTAGCTTCCAGCGCATCAAACAATAGTGCTATGATATATTCCATCATTGTGCACCATGTTACATTTGTTGACATTTGTTGACAAGCCTTATTACTCTGGAAAATAGCAAGAAGCGTAGGACAGATGTCATGGGGGTGTTTTATGTTAGTCGGAGTCTGCACAGCTACATGTAAATGAGAATATTAGTGGAATATTAATTTCCATTAGCCAAGTAAACAGTTTAGTAGGAATATTGTCTTTTTTTGGAATAAGGGCAAAAAACGGTGCATTTTGTGCATGAAATGCAGTCAGTGTTTCAATGACGTTCCATTGACAATGTTTTCATCCAACCTTTAACATTTCAAATACAATGTTGCATGGAGATAAAAAAAAAAATCTAACCCTTTTATTGGGAGCCCCTCAGTATTACAGACGTCTTTGATTTGTATGTATTTTTTTTATTGTCATGGGTTTTCTGTCAGGCACACAGCTGCCTTTTTCAGTTAACATACATGCATCCTCAAACCATGTTGATAATATCAAGACTACTGAAAATGTATCATCACTCTGTGCAGCAGATACTGTTTTCTGCCTCAGTAAGACAGACAGCAAAAATGCCTTTTCATGTATATTTAGAGGACGCACATGAACATAAAGAGAGAGAACCAAACGACAGCTGGTGTATACGAGACACACACACAGTAGGCACATACCTGCTTTAGATTTACATAATCGTTTGTGCAGATCTGAATAATGATTGAATCTTTTACATAGTGTGAGTGTAGTATGAGAACAATTCGAGTAGAGAGAGTCTCACTCAGTCTTCACATCATTACTCACCCATCCACTCACCCACACACACACACACACACACACACACACACATAGTTGATGATAGCTTGAATACCATTTGCACACAATCCAATTTGAATCCAATTTAATATATAATGTATGTTTCGCAGTTTACCCACTTCCACTCCAGTCTTATTTGTTGTGTGCACACAAAAATAATGATTAGCAAGTTTTAATATGTTTTCCCTCCTGTCTTTTCTGGCTCATATCCTCTGTCAGCCTCCCTCACTCGCTTCACTTGTCAGTCTCTCCATCAATCACTGATAGTTTTTCTCCTTTCACTCCTCTTTCTTCCTCCTCTCTACTTTTCTCTCCATCACCTCCTCACCCTCGCTCTATCCCCCTCTTCTATCCATCCTTCCGTCCATCTCTGAAGAGGTAGAGTGGTTCAGGTAATTTCCATACAGTTTGCTTAATGTATGCTGATGATAATAGCCTATCGACCTACGCCTCCATACATACATCCATTTTCCTCCCCCGTTCCCTCCATCTATCCATCCTCTGTTCAGACTGGAGGGAGCAGCAGACGGATGAGAGGAGCGATAGAGGGAGAAAGTGGAGGCCACTTGATTAAGCGCTGATGGTAACAGTCATCAGCGCCCAAGCTTAGAAAGTACAAATACATTTGTCTCCCACTGATTCGTAATCTGTCCATTTTTACAATACAAATGTCTGATATGATTGTATTGCATATAAGTGTGATTGTGATTTTTTATGTTTAATTGTAATCAAAAATCCTCTGAAACTTTGTGATTTAGTGGACCTTCTTGTAAATGCTGTTAATATTTATTTACTGTACTTGGTCAGCTCACCCAGTATACTTTAGAGGGATTATAATTATATATGGAGATTATAGACAGAAAATTAACTGGCAAGAATTTTGATAACTGATTAATTGTTTTTTTAAGCAAAAAAAACAAAGATCCTGTGGTACCAGCATCACAAATGTGAATATTTGTTGGTTTTATTGGTCTTTTTTTATAGTAAAAAAATAATATCTTTGGATATATTAATCAAGAAAATAATTGGCAGAATCTATAATGAAAATAATTGCTTATTGCCCTAGTATACTTATAAAGCATCCACATCAAATAGTAAAGCTTCTTATTTGCCCATATAAATGGACCATCGTATCTATATGTGCTGCTATAACCTCTTTTGATGTTTTGCTTTATGTGGGCGCGTTAAAAGCTGTAATAAATATTTTGACCCTTCCTGTTCTTATGGAGCATCACGTCATTTCAGGCAGAGCACTTAAGTCGTAGTCTGGTCTGGAGCTTTCAAAGCCCATTCAGACTATGCAAGGTTGGCCCTTTCCACAGTAGACATTTAGAGAACCATGACAATCCCTTTCCAGACCTTGTCTTCTCTGATCACAATAGAAACAAGTGAAAAGAACTTCAAAAGCAGAAAAGTTACAGACTAATTCAGCTTCATTGGTTTCTTGCATCATGTCTACTTTCTTTTTTCTTCCAACTCATCTGGCCACTTGACTGTCTTTGAAAATAGTTGCAGATCCAGCTTGTGTGAATTAAACATATCTTTAGCATTTCTGTTGGGACATTTCTTGTTACGATGACAGATACCAGTGTATCTGCAATAGTCCATTATTGCTATATCAACCCAGCCCAGTTACCCGTCTAGCTTTAAATTGGATGGTGGGTCTCTCCAGAATCTACCAAAAGTCACTTTAGTAGTAATTTACAAAAAACAAATATGTAAGTATGACTAACAAATTAAAAAACTTAAGGTACACTTGATCTGTGCTCCAGATGCTTAAACAGTCTCAAACAGTGGACACATACTTTGAAAGGTAATATAAATCAGGCATTCCTTCTGTATTTTTTCAGTATTTTAATTAGAATTCACCACTGCCAATAATACATCAAGTGATGTGTGTTAACCATAACCCATTAGCTTTCAGCCATTGTAATTTTCCAATATCATCCATTCACTTAAAGCTATTAGCCCATCTGCATTATTTAGCTGCTCCTCACACACTGGAAACTAAAGAGTGAACCTTCTCGATAGAAAAGTCTATCTTCTTGGCCTGGAGAGGTCCGTTTATTGACCAGTAACCATAAAGAAAATGTGATAACATTGGTCTGTCAATTTTCCATGTTGGAAAAAAGACCAGATGTTTCAAATTTGATGTGGCCATTAAAGTGGTAGCAGGAGATAATTTTTTGGTTCAGATCAGTCCCCATTTTGGTTGCATTTACACACACATAGAGAAACGTGTGCGTGTGTGTGTGTGTGTGTGTGTGTGTGTGTGTGGATGGGTACTTCCTGAAGCAGTGCAGGAAGAGGACATATCTCTTACATCATGTCATTTTTGTCTATCCTTTTTGACAAAAGGAGCTGAGACGAGCGCTTTTTTACCTCCACCACAAACCGTTATCTGTCAGTTACTGTCTGTCACACACAGAAATCCACACATACACTTAAAGTGTGTGAGAGTGTATAGTTCTTCCTCTCTGTAACCTCCTGTTAGTGTGTTTGCATGAATTTGATGAATACATTTGTCAGTTTAAAGTCTCATAAAACAATATGACCGAATTAGCAATGAGCTCGCAACTTTGGACTTGTTGCTGGCTTTTTAGTCTATTGCCGGTGAGTCAATTTTTTAGGAGAGTACATCACCATGGTAACTTTGGCTGCACAGATAGAGGAGATTGCATTTTCGCCATTGAATCCAAATGTATAAAATGCCACACCAGTCAGCTTTCTGGATAAATCGTATCACTATTCCTAGAGAGAGCCATGAACGTGATGCGGAAATAGAAAAGAGGCTGTTTGCAGGGACCGCCTTTGCTTCCCCTGGTGATTTATTAAAAGATAGAATAAATTAAAGTAAATTTACCAGGCTTTTGCCCTCTCTGGTGAGGAAAAAAAAGAGTGCCTCTATTAAGCAGCATGCAGCTTATATTAGATAATTACACTTAGCAGTGAGTACATTTCTTCTTACATACTGAAGAAAAAAACCCTCTCTAAAGCACATTTCCTCCATTAAAACAGCTCTTGGCAATAATGCTTCTGGTTTTGTATTGTTTTTTGTTTTTTTTTATTCCTGCAGACAACTCTAGAGTCTGAAAGGAGAAAATGGGCAGTAGACATTAGGGTTTAGTGTCAGTTAATGAAAAGCAAGGTCTTTTGTCATGATTCAACAATCATACAAGAAAGAAATCCATCATAGATGTTCTTGTTCTAGGTAGTTCTTGTATCTTCACTGCTGGAAACAACAGATCACATTATTGGTTTAATTTGCCCCACCTGCTCCTCAACATCTCCAGTAAGGCACTTCAGATCCATCCATCCATCCATCCATCCATCCATTATCGGTAACTCCTTATCCTGTTTAGGGTTGTAGGGGGCCGGATCCAATCCAGCACACTGGACAGATCAGCAGTTTATCACAGGACTGACACACAGATTCACAATCAGTCCACACAGTCAACCTACATGACCTTAGATAATGGGAGGTTACCAAAAGCCAAGCAGACGTGAGCACAACGTGGATCCTCTGCACAGAAAAGCCCCAGCTAGTTGGCAGATTCAAACCCAGGACCTTTTTGCTGTGAGGAGACGGTGGAAATGATAGATGGACGGTGGTTGTTTTTTTTAAATAATCAAAAGAGGGGTAACACATGTTGGGAGAACTGGTTAAGGATTTTGAGACATTTCAGTGTTGGAAGTAATCAACATCAGTCATTTTAACACATGAGGTGAGCAAACGACAAAGGCAGTGTCATGTGTACATAACCATAATAATTATATGAATGTAAGTCAATTAATGAGATTATTCTGTGCCCCAATAACATATATCAGACTACAGGTCTCGAGGTAAAGATAATGACGCAACGAAAAAGTACAGGTTTCTTCTATTAGATCAAAGCTCCTGCAGAAGCATATATAATCCTATTGGTTGAATACAATTATCAATAAGTGACGTTTTTGTTGAACTAAAGCACAAAATAGCCCTAACACAGTGTATACTGTATGTGTCAAAAATATAGTCAATACCAATTACTTCACTTTGTATGAAGATTTCAGACTTAAGAACTTCCTTTATTCCCTACTCATGCCAAAAAATTAAATGGCAAAACGTGGTAAAGTGACATTTATTTTTTTGTGAGATTTCTGTTCTTTGCTCACCAATATGGGATCAATATTTGAGCATGCTTTGTGCAGTTTACTGATGAATTGTCACACGATTTGTTTGTTGAAATTTGCTGCCAATATGCACATTTTTACACACCTTTGTACAATTACAACAAAAAAGCTGTATCATTAATTTAGGAGTAAGTTATTCTAATTTTATTTTTATTTATTTATTTTTTTGTCTATCTTCCAGCTTGCACAGGACGAGGGCAGCCCAGTCCGAGGCTTCGGTGTGGTGGAGTATGAGAGCGCAGAGCAGGCAGAGGCTGTGCTGATAGAGATGGACCGAACACCGGTGGGAGGACAGGAGGTCCGTCTGTCACTCTGTACCCCCGGCACCTCAGGGAGAAGCACCCTGGCTGCACTCATCGCCGCCCAGGGTATGGTGAGTATGATGCACGCAAGAGCGGCTAAAACACTCATATTAAAGTCACATACTGCATATACCCACCAAAACACACGATTAAATGTTACAGGATATTCTGACATTCATGCAGAATGCCAGTGCAGTTGTCAGAAGACTGATGTACTGAGTCGTGTGTCAAGAGGTGAACTTAGAGGATATCAGGTTATTTCATCATGAATCTACAGAATCATCAGGCACGCACAGTAGTTTACCAGCTGCCGAATCTAAATGTTAGAGTGCAAATATGTCACTGGGGCAGAGACGTGTAGAGGATGTGAGAGGGGCAAAGGTCCAAAATTTTTTTGCAAATAAATAAATAAATAAATGCCTGGAATGACTTCTTTTGCAACACTGTTAAAAGGATTTTAAAATGTATGTATTTAAAACAAACCCATGACTGAGATTGGTTCAAACACTGTTACCTGTTAATTAATGACACATTCAAAGAAATAAACATATTTTTTGTAAATTCTCCTCACATGTTCAAGCATGGACACCTACTTATCAAATAGTGTCACCAAATTCCTAAAGCGCATCAGTATCAATAAAAAACGAAAATGGCCACATACCGACTCATCACACTGACTGACTGACGCTGACGGTCGAGAGCCTACTGTATGCACGCATATGCGTTTAATTTTGCATGTGTCCGTTCTTTCACCATAGAGAGGATCAGTGGCCACACAGTGATCGCTGCTGTGGCAGGAAACAAATAGAGGGCATCGCCCAGGAGCACCAATCTCCCAACCTGATATTTTGATTCAATAAATATATCTGTTCAGGGCAGGGCAGTGTGTGCGCAAACAGCAATTTATTAATTTAAAAAAATTAATTTGGGCCAAACGGTAGGTGCTCAAGCCCCTTTTGTAGTCTATATATGTACGTGCAGGCACTGGGCTCTCCACATTAGTAATGCTTTGTTAAGATGACTTTCAACACAACAAGGGACAACCTTCTGCTGTTGTTGATGGTATTTTTTCACTTTCAGTGTCTAATTTCCCAAAAAGGCCAAAACACACATGAAGTCTCCCACCCACTGAATAACCAGAATGAACTGCTGGCTTCTGGTCAAAGATTTAAAACTTCCCTTTGTAAAATAAACCAACTTACATTCGTTTTCTAAAAAAGGACTCCAAAGCATGATTATTATTTGATTTTGCTTGTTGAAACATTTTATATTATATAATGAAAAGTAATCTTCTGATGAAGTTCACATATTCATATTTTGTGGTTGATTGCTAATAATCTACACATTTATATATTATAGTTCAGTCAGCCAACTCACATGGAACAGATTGTGAATGCAGTGTATGTATACTTAATACCTTAGATTTGGCTTCTCGGCTCTAAACCAATTTTTCGGTGAGCAGTGTAGCATCATGGCTTACCTACATCGCCCAATTGCAAGGGGTGTGTTGGATATGTGTTGCTTTGAGTAGAGTTTGTCCTGTGTGAGCAGAGCAGAACGCAGCCTTAACAAGCTTGCAGACTTCACTGCATATGTGTAAAGAGCTTAATATATGCAAACCTACCTGAATATCCTCTCATGGAGCTGGTAACTGTTACATACAGTACGTGTAAAGCAGTGTCAGCAAAATGACTTTTTGGAAGAAGTATCTGAATTTAGTAGAACCAGCTTCATTACAGAGAGAAAGTCTGTAAAATCTTTAGTATGAAGAAGAAAATACTAAAAACATACATTTTTAAGAAACAAGCATAAATCCCTTTTGACAGGAAGGATTTCAGAAGAAAATGTATCTTCTCCATAGAAACATTTCCTCAAATCTGGAAGTCCATATACACTGTTGCACCAAGACATTGGACAGTGCCAACTGGTTAGTGTACATCCAGCGTTCAGACATACTGAGGTTTGACATGGTGCACATGCATGAACACTCTCTGGCTGAAATAGTGTTTGTAGCTGTGGTATCCCTCCTACACTGTACTGTGGTAGCAGAGAGGCACTGACATGATAATTATAGTTCTATAGACTGATTGGGCTCCTCCACTGTCTCCTGCTGCCTGAAATAAACCAACTCACAGCCTGCGACACAGTATGACACTCATACATATACACACAGACACACACATTCAAATAGTTTCACACCAGCAGACTTACACACACACACACACGATGTAAATACAAGTGAGAGCTCCAATCACTTGTGGAAAAGGAACAGTGCTTGTTAATCTTCATGGGTTCCTGTACATGGATTTATATATAAGTATTTACTCACGGGTACAGAATTTAGATACTAAAGTGGTTAGCTAAACATTTCATGCTGAGTTTTGCTTTTGCAATCAAAAGTAAATCAAAAGTACAGACAAGTTTTTGTGTGTATATGTAAGAGAGTGAGAGCGATGGACAATGTGATGAATGGTTTAAGAATACTGCTGTACTAGCCCATAATATTACATAATGTGGTGTTGTCTTACATTACATACAAGACTTAATATCTTGATGTATTCACACACTTGTGTCTGTCTTTCAGACTCTGTATCTGCCTCTCTGTGAATCATAGTCTCTGAGTGTCTCTGTAGAGGAGTATAGTGGTAGTTGAGAGGGAAACTAGTAGTTAACTGAATGTGTTGATGATGGGTGTTAATACACCAATCAACTGGTAAATGCTAGTTCTCTTGGTAGATGGTAGAAACTGTTAGTTTGTCAAGTTATTTACATAAAGTACATTTGAAAAATGTTATATCTTTTTTATTCATTAAATATTTGTAATGATTATTTGTAACAATTTCATATTTTTATGGGTGTATTATGTTTATTTAGGTATTGTAAAAGCAGGGTCATCTAATTAGAGTAATATCACCACTGTCTGTTTAATGTACATTATGTAATCCAAAACAATAAAGTAGATTTAGTAGGGTTTCCTATTTGTTTTATATGGCTTTACATGGAGTCCAGTAAACTCTAATAATCCAAGTTAATTATATAGCACTCATTCACAATGTCAGAAGTAATTTGGGAAGAATAGCCTATAGGCACAAAATGCAACAGTGTTGCTTCTGTCACATGGAAATCCTCAATTATATTTTCACATGAATTGCAGGTTTATGGTTCATTATGAGTTACCCATAGGCCATGGAAAACCATTACAGCGTGCTTACTCTCATCTCATGATGAATATTTTAGATTACATTAATTGAGCTTAGGAAGTCCTACAATTTAAAGTCAGAGTTGGACAAAATCGCCTGTGTACATTGAACAACACTTGCATTAGCCCAGTAAAGATACTATGATTCACTCATTCTTAAATTTCAAACAGCTACGCTACCACTTTAGATTTTTTTTTAAAAAATATGTCTGAGAGCCGTATTCTCTGTGATGTTGCAGAATAAGAATTACCAAGTGCAGGTAAATAGCTTGTAGCCTTGAGATGGATGGGTTGAAAATTACAGGTTGAAAGCAGAGCAGTAACGAGTCTGAATTGCAACAGAGAGGATAAAAAAGACACTGAGAGAAAATGTGTTTCTGAATAAATTAGCTGAGGAAGATAAGGCAGACGTGAGGAAGAAGGAAGACGTAAACACAAGGAAAGAAAGGGGGGGGGGGGTGTTTGAGAAAGAGACCAGAAAAGGGAAGGAGAAGGAAGAGGGGGAGAGACAGAAAACATTTGAGCCTGTGAGGACTGCAAGGTCACATTTGTACCCCGAGGCTCATGATTGTGAGCATCTGGTAAAAGAAACATCAGACCTTCAGAAAGAGATCAAGACCTACTCCTGGCTACAGTTCTCCTCCGAGGCAAATTGTTTCACTCCCTCCAGTCAGTGAATGTGAGTGTGAACACTGAGGACCAGATGGCCTCCTCCTCCCTCCTCCTTTCTTCTCCCTCAGACCCCCTCTCCTTACGCGATACTTCTCGCCTTCCCTTCTTCGCGGCTTCCTTACCTCCCTGGCGTGTGTGTGTGTGTGTGTGTGTGTGTGTTAGTGTGTGGGTGTGTGGCTGGATTTTGTGCCAGTAGTCAAACAGACTGATGCACGGTGACATTTTCTGCAGCAGAAAGAGAAAGAAAGGAGAGAGCTCTCCTCCTCTTCCTGTCCTCCTCCTCCTCTTCCTCCTCCTCCTCTCTCTTGCCTTGAAAGACGCTGTCAGCTACGACTGGCCTTGTTCAACACCAGCACTCACGCACACGAGCCCATTTTCCTCGCTGTACCGCGCAAATACACATACTGTATGTGTGCAGCAGACTCCTCCTCTACAGCTGACAGACCCACTCCATCCCCGTCAGTAATGCTCTCTCTTCAGGATGTGACAGGGAGGAAACAAGGTTGACTTGAGCTGAAGTCATGCTGTGGCTCAGGGGCAGACGGGGAGGAAATATCACCATCCTGCTAATGTTGTTTTAAATAGCCATGTCTTCGGGCCAGCCAGCCACTGCTGCCGCCTCACTGTCAGTGCTGAGGAGGATCTGACGCAGTCTAATTCAATAGGATTTCATTTGAGTCCGTTGGATTAAATTTTGCAGCGTAATGGGTGATTGAATTCTTATTTGGGAATGTGCCTTACAGTATGTCTTTTGATTAAAAGCAAGTCAGCAGAGATCTGTTTAGTTCCAGGAAATTCAGCTCATGTCAAATGAAGTGTAAGCTTTGCTATTAACAGGGGAAACACAGCAAGAGTAAAAGTTGCCCTTCACGTGTGCAACAGAATTAAAAACAACATGCGGCTACAACAACCTTGTGAGACGTATTAAATACAAAACACAAAGTAAATTCAAGCCTGGGCAACACCAGACAAGTGGGCTGAAACAAGTTAGTGAGCCATGTTTAATAGACACATACTTTACATGACAATTTGAGGTGGAGCTGCAAGCGGAAAAAAGTCAGTACCTCTAGTAGCAGTGATACAGACACTTTGTTACTCCTCCTAGGACCCAGCAACATTTTTAAACACCTCAATCTCCCAGTAGATGAACGGTTAAGACTGTAAATCATACACCCGCTTCGATTCCAGCAGGGGACCGTTAGTGGATGTCATACCTGCCCCTCTCTCCACTTATTTTGTTTACTGATATACTATCAGCTTCCTTATCAAGGTGAAAAATGCCAAAAGAAATTTATAATCTTTCAAAATAGTAAATAAAAACTGTAAATTTGCATCATAAACCATGGCACCATCAGCTTTGTCATTTCACATGAGATATTTCAGTTTTGTTTTTGTTTTTTGGCTTTTACTGCGCTCTTCTCACTGGTTTGAAGTGTGTAGTATATTTCTGTGCACCAATCAGGATTCAGCAATATTTGAATCAAAATCCAAAAAAGTAGATTAGCTGAGATTTTGAGTGTTACACTCCCAATAAATAATTCCTAAATAATGTATTTTTCCCTCAACTTTAACTTCAGTTGTTGCAAATTTGGTAACAGATATTAAATTTGATTAGAAATACACATTGAAATCAAATTTTTAAGGGCTTTATAGTCTAAATTTCTTTTATTTTGTGATTGGTTTACACATTTTAAAAAGTCACATGTAAGACAGTCAGATTGTCTTGTTTGTTTCTTTTTTACCCTTAGTGTGATTTTTTTTTCCTTCTTTATTCACACCTCAGCCGGATTGCAAGATTGCAGCAGATTGCCACAACTTCTACAGAAAAATGTCTCAAGGTTTTTTTTAAACATGAAGTCGACATGTCAAATTGGCAGGGAACTTATTCATTAGCGTATGTCTGGAAGGTGGTCTTACTTTTTCCTCCCAAACTCTCCTACTCATGTTGTTTTCACTCATTTCCCTTTCCTCCTCCTGCTCCTTTTCTGTTTCTCAAACAGCTCTGTCCCTTTCTCTTTCCTTGTTGCTTATTTTCTTTTCACTCCCAGATCGACTCGCCTCTGCTGACGGTGCAGACATATACCGATGATGTAAACTAGTGTAATGATTAATACAGCCATCAGGGACTCCTAATGACAAGATTTAAACAGACTGTACACACACACCCACACCCACACACACACACACACACACACTTTTTATTACTCTAACTTGCATAATGTGTGTATATTTTTTTGTTCTCCAGATTCTGAGTAATAGAAAAGGTCTGCTACCAGAACCCAACCTAGCCCAGCTGTTGACCAGTATGACCAACCCTGCTGCCCTGCAGATCCTCATGAGACCGTACCACACTGGGAAAAGAGGAGGTATGACTGTGTATGAGAGTGACAAGTGCTGCTGCATGGAGCTTTTCATTTGGGTTTTTTTGGACATTACCCTGATATACTGTATCAAGAGCTGAAATGGATGGGAGTGCACTAGAGTGTTGATAGAGATCAACTGGCTCAACTGGAGATGTCACATCCACTTAAAGTTAAAGGTTTTGTCAGGAGGACACAACCACCGGCACAATGAAATGACAGCAGTGTGTTTGTAAGAGAATAATAAGAAAAAGGTACAGACAACGTTAGGCCTCGCCCGTCTGCCTCACTGTGATATTGTCCTGCACAAGTCGAATCTCAACACTCACAACATGATGATGACACAGGTCTGCATGAACACTAAGCAAGGACCTATAATAAATAAATAGTTGTTTCAAAATACATACAATGTTGTCATCTGAATGAAATGTCACAAAAGGAATGTTCAACGAGTGAAGAATACAGAAATTTTGAGAAATTACAAAAAAACAGAGAATCACATGTATGGAAACACTGTATTAAAAGGTAGAAAACCTCAGTCTGTATTAAGATTAGTCTTAAAACGATATTGTCTGTGTTACTTCACATAGACATCCTATAGGTTTATGTTATGACCAACTGTTCCATGTATTTCAACTTAGTTTCTGAGAAATCATGTTTAAATGTTGGTTTGGCATGGACAGAATTTAAAGCTCTTGGATCAGATGTTTTTTGGGACTCACATTTAACTTAACTCAAAGGTTTTATGTAGACCAGATATTTTCTTATGCAGTTGTTAATCTTCTTTACTGTTAATTTAACTCGGAAAGTTTCATGCCGATCCAAGCCGTCTGTGGAAATATTGAATGACACTTTTACGTCCAGAACGAGGGGAACCCGAAAAAGCTCCTTCGAGTTCGACTTCGAGTTCATTACTATTGCAATTAAAATCAAACCTGCAACTGCAAATTTTTTCTCTTATTTCAATTTTGACATCTCCTAAAATACTTTTTTATAGTTCTTAAATTGTAATTGCAGCTGGTGCTGTTCCCTTAGTAACATGCGGCTAAAAACTTTTAACATGAAAATAGTATATTATATCAAATTTGCACGTACACTGCACAGTTTGAATGATCTTTGAGATGTTGAAGCAAATCAGCGTCCTGAACTAGTTCTCTTGAGTAGTCATTTCGCTCCTGATGGGTTGGATAATAATCAAAGATCCACTGTACGAGTCTGTAACTGTGTTAGGCCTTCCTATATACTGTAATCACCCCGTCGACGGCTTCATTATTTGATGAATGGCTAATCAGGTATTAAAATGAAATCGTGTGACATTAGCTGAACAAATGAGAACAGGAAGGAGGGAAGATGGGAGAGGTGGGGGAGCTCTCTTAAAGAAGAGCACGCACAATTAAAGTCTAAAATTAGCATCTTGATTAAATGTTAAACTTTCTCTACCTATTCTGGTGGAAGCTACCATAATCATTGACGCTTACATTTATTATTTGGAGACCTTGTGATTCAGGGAAGTAACACACACACGCACACACACACACAAAGAAAGGGGGTGTGTACTGTAGGTGTAGGGTGGCAGTCGCCTGAAGGTGAGAGACGCCTTGTGACACTGACCTATTTAAGTTAAGTGTGTTAATGTAGGCAAACCCTCCCAAATTTTGGAAATCTATACACGTTTTTTTCCATTAAAAAACAAAACAAACACTGTCGCTTTTTAAAATAACAAATCATAATAGTTAGAATCAATGAATGCCAGTTCACGCAGACTTAGTTGCTGTCGCCATGGTGATTCTGTAAGCAAGAGGATCGATTGTTCTGCGTCCGTGTAGCTGCTTGTTTTCAACATGTGTTCAATTTAAATTATTCAGCACTACAAAGAAAACCACACAGGGTGTCGAGATGGTTCTAACAAACCAAAATGTGACTGTGCTGCTTTGTGACCTGCAGGAACAGCAGAAGGAGACTGTTGTTTATTCAGTACTTGATTCTTTTTGGAAGAAAAGACAAAAATGAGAACAATTATTGGTGCACGAACAAGCACAGCTGTAACCATTTAGTTTTATTTCTGGCCAACCAGTTTGACTTTATCCCAGCTATGCACCACGCGAAACACACTTTCAACAAAAGTTGAAAACAGCAGTTGGCCTTTGAGGTTTTTAATTGAAGCAGACGTGGAACTGTAAATGTTATTGGACAACACATTCAATAAAAGTGATTACAAATAAAATAAAAAAGGTGAGAAACCATAAACAAGAGTTAAAAATGAAAAAAACAGTAGCAAGAAATCTAAGTGTAAGACTGTTAAAATGATCTCCACCTTTACCAGCTGCAACATTGTTCACATGAATGCATCAATACTTGGAATTCAGTATTATAAAATACATTATTTTGTATAATAAGCACAGTACTTTTACTTTTGGTACTTTAAGTAGTAATTAAGTTCGTTACATTACAGGTAATATGTTTTCATTGTCTTTAACTGCATCATCAGTACGTCAACACAATTTACAATATCTCTCCTAACTTTTACATTTTACAGATAGAAATACTTCCTGAAATGTGAAAAACAACCAGTGAGATGCCAAAGCTAGAAGCTGTTTCTATTGTTTTTGAGGAAACTGTCAGTACCATTGACGCTTTATAAAAGCTGTTTGAAGAAGTTTGAATTTTGCATTTTCTGCTTTTCTTTTCTGTATTGATTATTTTTTGTTGTGTGTTTGAGCTTTTTTTCACCTGCGTCTTCACCATCACAATGAAATTTAAACTTGGAAAAAGTTAAAGTTCTGAGGGAGTTTGCTTTGTGCTAACTTGATATCCCAATATTGTTTTCCTTGTGCTTACTGTATAAATCAGGAGGCAGCGGGATTGTTTGAAATGTGCTGTAAATGACTGATGGATTGGTTGTCTGACTAATAATTCTGCCTGTGTATGCCCGTTGAGATGATGATGATTGATTAATGCATTAGTGGAAACACAGTTTATCACAAAGAAAATCACAAAGAGAAGCACTGACTGATGTTTTTATTTTTTTTGTTTGTCTGTGTTTTTAGGGAAGTACGGGCGTCACACCAGCCTGCCGTTCCTCAGACCTCCTCTCACCGCAGCTTTGCTCACACTGGGAAAAGCACACCAGGTCACAATAATATCAACACCTGCGTGGGATTTTTGTGTGTGTGTGGATGTGTGGGTGTGTGTGGGTGTGTGTGTGTGTGTGTGTTGAGGCATTTGTTACAATAATGTCTTTTTTTCTTTACCCGGCAGAATGCTATGCTTGGTAATGGACTAGTCCTCCAGAACCTCTTGCACATGCAGCTCGCACAGCAACAGCTTCTACACATCAAAGACAAGCGCCTCAGCAGCGTAAGACACCTGTTTGTGTTGGAGTGTGTGTGTGTTTTTTGTTCATTTGCATAAGTTAGAGGTGAGGGTTACACATAGTTGTGGGCATATGTGTTCTTACATTTTCATCCTCAGCACTTAATGCATAATGAAACTAAATAACCCAAAAAATCACGCAACCTAATTGCTTCTTTTCTTTTGAAAGGAAGACCTTGAGGTGTTGAAATTTCCCTCCACATTTTGATTTGCATATTTTAAAATGTCTCTGGTGTTTTCTTAAATTGCCGAAGTGAAAGTTAAAAGTCACAGTGACTGATGTTTGGAATATTTGATGTTTGAGAAACTAGACGGTGACAATTCAGAATCCAGAGAAGGAGAATAGTGTATATATTTTTCTTTTTCCTTTTTCAACCCTCTACCACGACACACTTTTAATATTGTGTATTTGATTGGCTTTTTCTTTTCCACTGTTTTCCTCATCATTTTGTCCTGCTTTCCATATAAGATACACATTTGTAATAGTGCAGAGTGGAATGTAAAAAAGGAAAAAAGATAATGACAATACACACTGTATACACTTGACAAATGCAGTTAAGTTCTTGTATGTATATGCATGATACTTGTACAGTCACTGCTACAGACGGAGCTGCAGCTTTCATGAGCTGTATTCATTAATCATCATCAATCATTAATAATCATATTTTTTTACGTGTTACAGTACACAGCATTATGTATTTGTCTCTCTCTCTTATCTATATTTCCTCTCCACCTTCTCCCTTTTTCCTTTTGATAACTCTTCCACTTCCCTTCCACTCTGCTCTTCCATCCCCCCTCTCCTCCACAGGTCTCCAGCCTGCTCGGGGACCCGTCCAGGCTGCTGATGCAGAAAGCTTTGTCTCTGCGGCCTCCAGGCCTTGTGCCGCTGGGGAAAGGCCTCCTGGGAGACTCCCCTACAGGTGAGCAGGGCCGAGTATCAGTGCGCCCTTGTCAAATGACGTGGTGTAATTACTGCAAACTAATGGGACCGTATTAGACCTACAGTACATGTCTCACCGGTGTTTTGTTAGAGCCATTTTAAGAGCATCTGAAAACTGCTCAGGGCTGGAATAACAGCATCCTGTTTCTGTTCTATGCTATAAAACAATCTCAAAGGACTTCTTGTAAAGGGACCAATAATTTCAGATCAAGGCTGATAGTGGCTCTGCAGCTTCTTAGTGATGGTCTAGAGACCACATGTTTAAAGCAGTAAAGAGAGTATATGTGCCTCAGTATCCCACAGAGGATTTGTATTCTGCAGAAGGATATGTAAATAACCCTCAATCATGATATGTTAATGTCAGGTGTCAGGGTCGCCCCTCTGCATATTCTTGAATGCCTCGCAGTTGTACATTACTGTACAACACATCCCTGGGAAACTGCACTGCATTTACAATTCAAATCCCCAGCTGAGAAAAGCTGTGTTGTTTTAAATGGAAATGATATATCACAGACTGAGTGTGCAACTTACACAAGCAGCTGTGTGTGTGTGTGCTGATGTTTTTGTGTCCAGGTCCCTCTTTGATTGTGTGTATGAGTTTGCAATTTTGTCTGTGTCTGTAATGTGAGGCTTTTATCAGTGCATGTGTCTGCTGGGATTGTTAGCTTAAGGCTTGTTAGAGCTGATTCTTTTATTGTGCTGTGGAGGCCATTTGTCACAGCAATATTGGATTTATAATAAGTGTGATTTTGTGTGTGTGTGTGTGTGTGTGTGTGTGCATTCACCTTTAGTGTGTGTGTTTGTGTGTTAATGATTTTATGTCTGTATGTTTTTTTTTGTGTGTGCTTGTGATAATGTATGTGTGTACATATTTGTGTTTATTAAACCCTGTGGAGGGAGTGAAATACTGGGTGGAGTGTGGATCAAAGTGCTTGGCTGTAAATAGACATGATAAGTGATAATGTATGAGGCATTTTCAAACGTTACAGCTGGCTCTACAGAGACGGTCGGGCTGAACGCTCAGTTTCCAGCCATCTGAGTGATTTGTCTCTGTCCAGACGAGACCGAGGCATTGATGGTCATCAGTAAAATCTATTTCACATGTTTATCTGGCATCTCTCCTCTCTTGCTTTCATTTCCCTTCACTTCATCTCTTTTTCTTTACATTGCTCCTCTGGGCCATATTTTATGGCTTTCCCATCTTTTGCTTTCCTTTACTTTGTTTCTTCTTGTTTCCTTTTCCCTTATTTTCTAAAATTTCCATCATTTTCATTTCCTTTCTTCTTCTTTCCTTTCCATTGTTTTCCATCTTTTGATTTTCTTTTTCCTCCTTCTGTCTTCTCTTTTTCTTCGCTTTCTTTTCCTCTCCTCTTACAGAGTTGGGCCAGGAGTCCGTGCCATCGTCTACCCACAATGCCACAGTGGTGGTATCAGCAGCAGGTGTGATGCCATACCTTCAGGGTCGAGCTGGAGGAGGAGACCAAAACAGCACCCATTCTGCTTCCTCCTCCTCTTCTTCTTCGTCCTCCACCTCCTGTGACAGGCAGCCAGCTCCACCTGGGACCATGGTGAGCTCCCATCCGCAGGGGCAGAGCTACTCCTTGGGTATAAGTAACTCAGGCCTTGGCCCGCCTCCACCCAACACCCCTGGAGGAGTTTATACATCAACAGGCCAGCACAACGCCTCCGACGGCTGCTCCCTGGCTAACATGGTGAGCCCAGCGAACACAAATATACACACAGCTGATTCATTCCCCCCCTTCACTTCTGCATCTTGCGTTATTCTTTGCCCTTTCTGAATGTCTCCGTGTGTCATTAACTGTCTCTGAATCTCTCCAGTTGACAGACTCTCTCTTTAAAAACATAGTAAATTTAATATCTTTTGTACCGTTGGAAAAAACAAGGAAGACTTTGGGTTTTTTATCCACGACACAATTTTAAAATATAATGAACGGATTCATCGATAATGGAAAGAATTGTTTGTTGTAGTACTACACTACTCTCTTTCCACCCATCTGTCTCTTGTGGACTGGTATTTATTACTAATTTATCCTCATCAGGTCTCAACCTCATTCAAAACACACAAGTGAGCGTATGAATAAACAGCCTCGGTCCCTCATGGGCTCTTCACTTGGGAAATTCCCATAATGCAGTCCGGTATCACCCTTATTTACTGGTATAGTGTGAGGCCTTCTGTCTGCCTCTCTGCCTACCTGCCAGTTCACCTGTATGCCCTTCTGCAGTACCTGTCTGCTTTTGTGTCCGTCTACATCTCTTTGAGCAGGTCTGGTTTAAATAAAGCACCGCTATGCCAACATCATCGTCCATAATGAGTCTGCGTGCAAAGATAATCACTGTGCTGAAGTTCTTAGGGGAAAAAGATTCCAGTCCCAGCGCTGTCTTCTCTAAAGTCTCTTTAATGGAGGGAAAGTGTAATTAACAGCGAGTATAATCCTCCCAGGATTCCACAACCTCTTCAGCACTTTGCAACATTAAAAACCTTATGTGGTTGGTATGTTGGTGTGTTTGGAGTAAAAAATGGTGGTTGAAGGGCACATTGAACAATAATTAAATTAGCTGTAAAACCCCCGAAAACGCCTGAAAACGTACAGACTGAAGTTTGCTTTCTTTGACCTGCACGACCTGCAATAAATAATAATATATAATAATTATTTATATTATAATTATCATGTATTGTCATTATCTTTTTTCCTTTTTTACATTCCACTCTGCACTATTACAAATGTGTATCTTATATGGAAAGCAGGACGAAATGATGAGGAAAACAGTGGAAAAGAAAAAGCCAATCAAATACACAATATTAAAAGTGTGTCGTGGTAGAGGGTTGAAAAAGGAAAAAGAAAAATTGTTTCTCTCCCTTTAGGTAAGCAGCGGCCAGAGCTCTCTGTTGGGTGATCCTCCTAAAGAAGTCCGACTGCCCTCCAATCCTTACCTGAACCTGGCCAGTGTGATGCCAGGGGTGGTTCTGCAAGGTGAGCACACAAACACACAACAAACGAAGGCATACACTTTATTTTATCCTATGGCGTAATCAGCTGTATTAAGGTAGCGCTTTCAGTACTTTTGACCATTTTGCAAAAGCACATCAATTCCTCTGTGTTGTATATTTATACATAGAAAATAAAGTGTTCACTCCACTAGTATGAAGATGCTTATTTAGTAGATTTTTTAATAAATTTTTTGTACGGGGAACAAGTTGGGTTGGCTCAGGGGCAAACTCTTTCACCTCTATTAACTATATGACTGACTGACTCACTGACTGTTAAAGGATTACGCCTCCAAAAATCTATCTTTTGTGTATCGAAGACTAATTGCCTCTAAAGTTAGTGCCCCTGCAAAGTTTATACCTTCCTCCTACATGTAAGGAGGCAGCGGCTGTCAGCCTGGATATACAGCAGTTACAATTAATTCCAATAGAAATCCAGAGTCACGTCAAAGAAATCTGTTAAATTGTGCATATAAGCTTCCTTAAAGCTATAGTTGGTGTTTCAGGTATTCTTTTGAGATATTTTGCAACGTTAACGCCTATGTTACTGTGATTACCCACAGTGTTTTCTAACTCATTGTGCCCCCTCCACTGTTGCTCAGGATCAGTGGGGAGTAAAGCCCAGGGAGGACAGCCTTCCGGGGTGTACGGCAGCTCGGTCGCTCCCGTCGTTTCCCAGGGCTCCGGCTCCTTCCCCCACAGCGCGGCAGCTACAACCACAGCCCCATACAGCACCGATACCTCCACTGACTACAGCCAATACAACCAGGCCTACACACAGGTACTGCAGCACATACAGACACGCTATACCGACATGCAAATGAAGAACTATGCTGATAGATGGATGGATGTTGGTCTTCCTGTTCACAATTGTGTTAAGTGTTACTCAGACTTAAATATGAGAGAGAGGGATGGTGGCTGAATGGATGATGGATGGATGGATACATAATGAGTGGATGGATGAGTGCAGCAGTGACATTGAGCTGTTGCAAGGGGAGGAGGGGGGGGTGGAAGAGATGAGAATGGGTATGGATATTTGGACAGACAGAATGAGAGAGGATTTGGCAGAGAGCGCTGTCTTTTTCCATCTGTCCGTACTCCCCTCCTCTCTCTCAACACTCCACTGTGAACAAGTCATGAATCCTCCCTACTGGCTGTTTGTCTGCTTCTCTTTCTGTCTTTTTTCTCTCCATCTCTGCTCTCGTCGTAGTTTTGCCTCCTTCAGCAGCAAGTGACATATCCGATATTTGCAGCACGATACAAACCCAATTTCAAATGTTAATTACGATCTACTCATCCAAACAAATGAATCATGATTAGATAACCAATAAAAAGGTCGGTTTAATTTGTCTGGAAAGACGAGACAAAGGAGAGGAACAGGGGAGAGCCGTGGGCAAGAACAATAGTCAATGAATGACGATGAAAGAGAGACAGAAATAAAGGAGGCAAAAAATCAGCAAAGACAAGAAAATTACTGAGCAAACTTTCATCTGTCTGCTCCACCCGCTGTTCACCTGATGTTTGCTCTGTGTGTGTGTGTGTGTGTGTGTGTGTGTGTGTGTGTGCACGCGCCATAGGAGGCCATGCAGCAGTGGTACCAGCACTACCAAGCAGCACAAGCTCACACCTACAGCACCGCTGCTCCACAGGACAGCACAGCCACAGACTACAGCAAGGAGCACACACAGGTAACACACACACAAACACTCATTTGTAACTGTGTGTGCAAAATGATGGCTTATTATTTTTTTGTGTGTATTTTTCTTTCTTTTTTTTTCACCAAAAAGGAGCAGATTAGTTTCAATAAATGTTTGTAGTGTCTGGTGGTGAGTTCAGCTCAGAATATGTTGAAATAAATGAGGAGAAAACACTAAAGATGATGCAGATCAACCAAAGTTCACCCAAGTCACTGAAACATTACCACTGAAACAGTATGCAGAATGTTAGTGTTAAACTATATTTTTTAAATCTAATTTTCACCAGCTTCACTGATCACCTTTTTAATTATTTATAATAAATACAGTTCAATTCCCAGATCTCTACTTGAACTTTAATCAACGGGCCCGACAGCATTTGCAAAATAACCTTCTTGTGTTCCAGGCTCCACCGGTGTCGACCTACGGGGATTACAGCTCCTACATGCAGGCGGTCACTCAGTATTACTCCCAACCTGCAACAGCCAACCAGGCCTACGCCAGCAAGGTACACACACACCTAACAAAACACTGTTTGAAGAGACACATCGTAGCCCTTTTACAGTCTTGCTTTATTCCGACATGACAGCATATCTTTCAAGGGCACAGAGTTATTAGTTTGAGACAATTAATTACTAATTCATTGGCAGACGTTATTAATTCCAGCATACAAATTACTAATTATTTTGTACAAATTATCAGAAAATTTGATCCATGATACCTCCATACAAAACTGAAGCTCTTTAACCCTTTGATACACAATATGGGTCAAAAGTGACCTGGCTGAGTTTTGATTTCCTACAGTTTCCGACCATATTAACTGATTTCTTTCCCATAGATCTTAAAGCAGATGTCACTTTAGTCACTGTTCCTGCTGAAACACCAGCCAGCTGAGCAGTCTTTGTGACTGAAGCTCCTGACATCACAGTCACTTAGATTTTTTCATTTCGCCATTTTGATACAAAATCAGAATCACCTGGGCCTTTGACAAAGTGAAATAAACGCATGTCAAATATTAAGTGTATTATTGTTTGGCCAGATCACTGCTAAAATAATCATTTTAACAAAATCATCATTATTATTATAATATGTCTTCATTTTTTTTAAATCACACCTACATGGGTCAAAGATGACAAAGATGAAACTGATTTAAAAAAATATAATACGGTTCATTTTTGACCCATGTTGTGCATTAGAAGGCGTTTGCATAGCTTGTGTATCAAAGGGTTCAAACCTAACTTGACTATTTGAGTTAAACAACATCCTGCCCTGCAGATACAGTGTAAATGATCTGGGCTGCGGCGGTCAGAGGAGCATGCTGGTATTTACATGCCGTTTATCTGCATGTTTATTTGGAGAGAGTGACCTCTCTCTAAGACACTGATACTCCGTTAGAGGGAACGCATCACTCTGCACCCAGCAGCTGATACCAGACATCTCCACACACCCATCAGCAGCCAGGTCCAGAGTTATCTGTCGCTGCTGATGGGTGGGTGTGTGTGTGTGTGTGTGTGTGCGCGTGTGTGCATCTTTGCTTGAAGATGCAGCCATGGATCTCGTTGCGTGGCAGAGTTTCATACTGCTGAGCTCGCTGTTGGTGGAGTGTTGACACCTTGAAGAAAACTATATGAGGGGTTTTGGACATAAAGTTTCTTCTGGGCATGAAACTGACCTGAAAATATGTTGACATGACATCGTAGCATTTTGTTTTGGCTGGTTGTCCTCGGGAAAAAGAACAAGCCATTACAACAGCAGACAGTGGGTGCAAATGAGTGATCCTGGTGCGATGTGTCATCTGTAGATATCTTTGGGTCTCATGATAACCACTAGGGGGCAGAAAGGTTATAATAATTGAATACATAAAAGAATGTCATTTACTTGAGAAATGATGAGGCGCTTTCGACAACAATATGCCACCTAACAACAAAATGGACCCTGAAATTTAACTTCCAGTCTTAAGACACTCAACCACCTGTTGTTTAATGTGTGTGTGTGTGTGTCTCTTCCAGGAGGTTGATGTGTGTAAGCCTCTAGGAGTCTCTCTGCACGCGGTCAGTAACGGTGCGGCCCCTCCACCGGCCGTCCTACCAGCTGCTGCCGTGCTCCCAGCCTACAGCACCCTGCCTTTAATGCCCGGCTTCCTCGGGGCGCCACATCCAGCGGCGGCCACGCCAAACCCTGTCACACACGCACACACTGCCGCCCCCGACTGGAACACCTACTACTATGTGAGTAGAGAAAAATCACACTCTTATACAGGATGTGACACTTTTAGTACATCTGTGAGTGGAACGGTGAGAAAACAACTTTTTGGGCTTTTTTTCATTGTGTGATTTTTTTTTCTTTCTCCAATTTTCTCCATTTTTGAAGCGACAGTGTAGAGTGAGCGCGCTCAGCTCAGGTGACAAACTCCAAACATTTCATATTGCAACTAACTACTTCAGTGTTTCTCCTATGACTTCTGATATTAGAGGGCAGTATTAGCTGTTGGCAGTGGGAAGCTGAGGGAGGGGATCACTGTTCAGCTTGTTGAATTTAAAGTAATAATTTGAAATCACTTCTGTGGATGGATTTATGTGTAATAGGCTAATCCTTATACAGCGACCGAAAAAATATAATAAATATTAGTATAGACTATTACATCTGCAGTTCTGTAGTGTATGAGTGGTCAGTAGTGGTCAAAACACTGTTGTTTGCATTAAAAAAGGAGGAGAGGGCTCTGTGAGAGACCGAGAGCATGATGACGTGAGCAGACAGGATCCAGACGCCTGGGCTAAGCCTCGTCTCTAGAAAGCTTTACGTTTGTTTGTACAGACAGTCTCTGTGGCCCTCTGTTTAGACGCTTAGACCTAAAACACACACACACAAGCACAGTGTGTTTGCATCGTCGTCAAAAATCCATGACATAGTCACATTTATATTTCCACTTTCTTTTTCTTTTCTGTTTTAAGTTTATCTTCAGTTTTTCAGTTTAAGGTGTTTTGAATACAGGATGTAGTGACGAAAACATCCTGTAGTCATTAATGTGTTTCATGGATCATTTAACACTTAGAGTAAGAAAGCACTCATTTCAGTAATGTGCTACGCACCAGCGAACAATGTCCGGTGACCAATTTTCAATTACATTTGACGAGTGGTAATAAACAGAGATGTACTGACTACAGTAGCTCCTGCAGGAAATCCAACCAAGAAGCCAAAGAAAAAACAAACAGGGTACAGGTCCAAGAATGAGCACAACCTTCATGATAGAGAATTAATAATAAGATAAATGAAATATCCCTTTTAAGTTGTCTAAGTGCCACATCACAGTTTCTTCACCTGTAACTCTTCCCTTTCTTTTCATTGTCTCTTCAGAACCAGACAAGAGGCCACAAGAGGGAGTACCCTCAGTTGGCGGTGCAGGAAGTGACATCATCGGACGGTGCCTACATCGGGCAGCACTCCCAAGGCCTGGGAGGTCAGTACGCTGACTACTTTAAGAGGAAGAGGCTCTAGTATGAACCAAACCACCTTAAAGCCTAAAGCTTATGGAGGGAGGCACACACAGCGTCTGCTGGATGTCACAGCTCCCTCTAGTGGCCTTTCTGTGGCGGCCATTTTGCATCCCTACAGTAGGTATTGAGTTTAATAGAATTTGGGGTTGCAAATGGCTTAAGTGAAAGTAAGCCATAGTGCTCTTTGATCCTGGCACTTATGTACACACTCACACGCACACACACACACATGCACACGCACACGCACATGCACACAGACACAAACATGGTGTTGCTTTTGTCCTGTTCAAGCCTTAACTCTTCAACTTAAACTGTTGTTTCTCAGTCAGTGTGTCAGCTGTACTCAACTATATTATCTTGTAATTTTTTTCTAATATAATGTAAACTAAAGTATACTGTATCTGTACGTATAAGCTGCTTTTGTAATTGCAGCCAGGCGACCTGTCCGCCTGCTGAAGCTGTCTTAGGACTGGTCTTACAGTCTCCCTCTCTGTCTCCTTCAAAAGACAAAACCTGTCTGTTGTTGCACACTCATGCTTTGATGAGTCAGTCGAACTGGCATCTGTTTGTTCTCGCTTCAGTGTCTTTTTCCTTTTATTGCCCAGGTTCCATCTTTTTTTGATCTCCCCTTGTGGAGAATTAGAGTGTGTGTGTGTGTGTGTGTGTGTGTGTGTGTGTGCGCGTGTTGACATGCTGTATTTGTAGGAAGTGTCAGCCATTTCAATCCCAAGGTTTGGGAGCACATCAGGAAAAAAAAGGGCCTGAACCAATCAAAGCCCTTAATTGTGGTGACTCACAATAGCTTCCCTCAATGAATGGACCTTTCTTATAAAGACTGGACAGAAAATAAAAGGCTGATGTAAATACAGTGTGTAATACAGAATATATAAAGCCATGCGTAACAGACAATATCATATATAATGGACATTTCCCAGCTCTTTTGCGAGCGTATTGTACTACATGAACGAAAGGAAAACATTTACTATGTGTCTGATTTTTTTCAATCTATACTGTTATATATTTGTAATATAATAATATTCCAAGGCAATTCAAGTCATTTATTAATATTAAATCAAATAGTTTTGACTTAAATGTATATATCTGGTTTGGTTTTTAACATTTAAGCCAAATATTAGGGAACAGTCCCTTCTCTCCTCTCCTCTCATCAACACATTAGGGTGTTTTCGGGAAGATCTGTTGGGACTGTAACAGGAGCTTTACTTCCATTTCCAGCTGCCATTACAACATAAAGATTTCAGACTGTAAGTGTCCTGAATCCATACTACATTCTAACTCAAAGCAGGTTTTGAGTATGTTTCACTCAGTACGCATATGAAAAAACCCTGTGTGTAACCCTGTATGTGCTGTTGATGGAAATGTAGGAGCTGCTCACAGGTGGAAAAAATGTAAACTGTTGGTTGTTGTTGGTGAATCAACTCCAGAAACAGTAAAGTATGTTGATTTGTTTGTATACTGCCTGCAAAAAAACAGTATACTATAAAGATTAGTATATACTGTATATGATTGGTGTGTAGTATGAGATTGGGACACAGTTTATTAATAGAGGGACTGTATGATTTTCTGAATCAAAAAGTTTGATATTTTTGCTCATCACGTGCTACTATAACAGGCCGCTGTGCATGTGTTTTTTTATGGGTGCTGGTAGAATATTTTGCACCGTTTTTAGAACAGAAGAAAAAGCTAACTATTAATGTTAATCTTTGCAGGGCTGCTTTTACAAAGGAACAGATAATTGCTTCTGTATGCTTTGTGAAAAAAAAAGATGTTTGTTTTTCAAAACTATTTTAGTTTTTCCACTGCCATTATTAATATTAGAACAAAGGCTGTGAACCGAATTATATATGTCCTTCATGTTCGATGTTCATTATTAAGGAGAGGGCTTGGTATTTTAATATTACAGCTTGGACACTAGGTTTGTGTCTTGTATAAGAAAATGGCAATAACTAAGGCTCCTACTACTGTAGAAAGTTGAATATCAAATGTTTATTTTCTAGTGTAAATGTTTTACCATTCACACAAAATTATATACTCCTACGTAACAGCTCATACACTTGGTAAAGCTTTTTTTTTTTTTCTTTTGGTTCTCTGTGTCTTTGTATTCTGACTATATATCACAGAGCAGAAATATTACTTGCATCGCCATGGCAACCACGCTCCACACTGTGAAACCCAATTGGAGGTGAGATCGGATAAATGCGCACACAACATTTAAGTGCAGATACGTGGTGTGAGTTTCTTGGATAACAGCTCATTGTAAACAGGAAGTACATGATGATTGAGTGTCTGTGGTAATGTAGGAGTGGTGGTGTGCAGGTACGCTTATTAAGTACTAATAAAATGGCTTCACATTAAACAAAGGGCAATACAATCCCTCTATTCTTTGTACCGCTACTAAAGTACACAGACACACACACACACACACACACACACACACACACCTTCATGTTTTCCATTACCTCTTTGTCGACTCTCTTGCTGTCTGCTCTTTATCCAATTACATGTTTTGTAACTCCATTTTACTGTGATGTGTTTCACAGTGTCACATGTCTCGCTTCCTGTTCAATTGAGAGTGAACCGTATTTAACAGGCAGCTGCGACACATTTTGAAGCATGCATCCATGAAATGTTTTACGGAGAATATGGACAATACCAAGAAAAAAGAAGGGAAGCCTTAGAATGCAGAAAACATGAGAGATTGTATTACGTTAAATATTTGCACAAATATAAGTACTGTGTTCTTTGTGCCATTAAGCGCCTATATGTGTGCACAAATTTAGCATATTATTATTATTATTATATTTTCCCCATTCTCTTTAAAAATATCAAACTTTCTGTTTAGTATGTTTCCATTTATTCTAATTTGATTAACTTTCGCTATTGTCACTTATGTCCTCCTTCTGGTGGCTGTGCTTGTTTAAAATGCTTTTATTTTGGTGATTTTTGTTTTTGCAGGCCTGCACAGTGCCATTAAAATCAGGTCAGTTTATATTCAACCATTTTGCTTCATCAAAATAACAAGAAAGATGTACCGTATTTCTAAATGTGACTCCAAATTAACCCCTTCTAACATTTTTCCATTCAATCTGTTTTTGCAGCTGATTTCCTTTAACAATGGGCTTCAAAATGCGGCACTGTCAGACACAAGTGTCTGCTTAGTAACTGTATTCATTCAATGTGCTCAACCTGTCTTTACATTACAGAAAGAGCATGGAAGGACAAATCTGTAATTTTAATTTTAATAGACCTGATGCTTCAGTTTAACAGTTGCTGTTTAAATAAATGTATCAATGTCATATTGTACACCGGGCAATTTAAAGACAAAATATTAAAATGTAGTTGCGTAAGTCTGTAATTTAAACATCTTTGAAGCTCTTTCTCACATTCTTTGCTGTGCTGCTTCAACACCTGAACTGTCTATTTGCTCAGTCTGGTTTGTTGATTTTTCTGTCTTGAAAGAGAAAATTAAACTCATTTTTGGGGAGAAGCAAGAGATCCGGTTAGTCAGCCTGCTAACACGGAGTTCGTATGTTGAAAAGTGGGAGAACGAGCCCCACATGACATATCTCCCTCTATCTCTCCATGTGTGACTGTTTGTAGAAACCATTTTGCATTTAAACACTTCTAATAATTGATTTTCTTTCCATACCACTCTTTCATCAACCCCCCCCCCCCCCCCCCCCCCCCAATCAACTGGAGCCACTTAGACACTTTTTATGGCGACATGTTCCTCTTGACTAGTTGGCTGTCTGACTTGAGTCTGAGCCACAGTTTGATTTGCTTCCTGGTGTGAGTTGATGAAAAGTAGCCAGCTGGACTCCAGTGCTCTCTTTCTGCCAGGTGATTGCTCTCACCTCCACCTCTATAAAAGGCAACATAGAAAAGTCTGTGTCTGTGTGAGTGTGTGTGTGTGTGTGTGTGTGTGTGTGTGTGTGTGTGTGTTCGGACCAGAGACGGGACCTCTGTGTTTGTGGATGTGAACAGCTGAGGCAGCAGACTTTAGACAGCGCTGTCTGCTTGTCTGCTTTCCAGTCTGTCACCATGTATTCAGGTACTAAAGTCAGTCAGGCCTGAATTATTTTAGTGGTGTTCCAACAGTTGTGTCAGCTTTTTCTCAGCATTATGTCTCTCTTGCTCTAAAGCCATGCCTGTGCATACTACAGAGTTGTATATATGGATGTCAAAACTAATGAGGACAAAACTAATTTGAGATCTAATCTTGCAAGTCCACATTGGAGAGCGTGAAGGGTCAAATTCCTAAACATAGAACAAGTTTTGAGAGTCTGTGAGGACGGATTCAGAGAGCAGAACTAACTCCGTTGGAGCTGAACAAGAACTGTCACCCTGTTAGACTCTGTCTTCCTTGTTTCAGTGTAGTCCATCTGCTTTTGCATTGTCCAAAATCATTATACGGTACAGGAAACTCAAAATTTGTAACTCAGTAGGTGTTAATTGTATTGGTGCTCTTGCCAACAGGTCTTAGAAATACCACCAATTAACTGTTAATTGCTCCAGTACCTATTATGAGTGTGAATTTCAGCCAGAACTGCACACACTGGAGTTAGATTTAGTGAAGCTCCATTGTTTGACTGTAGTGGAGCAACAAGTGATTTCTTTTTCAAAATTAACTGGGAATTTGCATCAATGCTACAATTTACCCACTAATACTTTATTGTTGGAGCTGTAGTTTAGGGTGGACGTGTAACATCGTTAAACCCTGAGGTTGTTTGCATTTCCCAACTTCATCTTGATTTTATGCACATGCCCATGTCAACCTGAGGCCTGGTGATTTTTGGTGTTTTTTAGCTGTTTTTGACGTTTTGCTTCTTAATCAAGTTTGCTGTACCTTTAACCTTCCTGCTGAAGCCTGCTTGCCAGAAATTATTGGTGTCATTTTCTTTCTGTCAGAACTACAAAACAGTTGGAGATGTGACTGTTAGTGAAATATGTGCTCGCAACATGGTTTACACTTTCTAAATGTGACCCTGTCCGCTCTCACAATCTTGACTTGCAGATTGATTAAAGCTTCTGTTTGTCGTGCGTTCTCTCAATAATTTCATCGTTTTTTGAGCTTCCATAATAATACCGACTAGCAGATAACGAGGGCTGAATTTGTGTTTACCTCGACTGGTTCTCTGAGTGCTGCAACCAGTAATTGTAGGAAGGTGTGTGTGTGTGTGTGTTTCTGTGGGTGTAGCTCTCTAAAAATGTGCTCTTGGCAGGTAATGGGGGTAAGGAGAGACAGGCGGAAAGAAAAAGAGAGGAATGGAAAAACAACTCCAGCTGCCTTCAGCCACTCAGCCTGCAGGGATTTCTTTTTTTTTTTTTGGCTTCCTCCTGTTCTGTCTGCTCGCTCAGTGAAGACTGTTGGTTATGTCTGCCAGACTGCTGCACGTTGCACGTACCTGTAGAGCTGTCACACACACACACACACACACACACACACACACACACACACACACACACACACACACACACTAACACACTGGAAATGTCACCTCTCTGCTCTGGTATTTGTATTAGTTGGACTCTCACAGACCCGCAGCTCTCCCAGTGTGAACCAGATCTATATGAATACATTATTGTCCTCATGTTTTTATGCTTACTGTATTATTGTCTCTCCTGTGGAGTAAATCGTCCAGTCGTCAATATCAAAAGAGAAAAACAATCACAGTATGCATTTTTACCGCAGGCCAAGTGACAAACATCACTCCCGCCTCCCTGGTGAACAGATACTGACAGCAGTCTAATTGTAGCCGCTCAAATACAGACACATAAGGTCACAGCTGGCATCGAGCCTCCAAACCTGTCAGTCACGGGACGTGCAAATGTGGCGGCTTTGGTTAGAATAATCCCACAAAATCTGCCCCAGTCACAATTAAAGGATAAGGCTGATAATATTGTTTGTCATTTTCAACAAATCGCATGAAAAGACCAGAACCAACAATGTGTTAGTCCATCTCTTAATACTTTGACTTTCAAAATTCAGCCCAAAGCCCATTGACTCCTACTAAAGATGCACGTCTTTAAAAACGCATTACAATTATATCATTTCATTTTTTTTTAAAGGCTCCAAAATCTCTTAAAACAGCTGGGCACCGTAGTTTTCAGCACACATTACACAAACAGGAGTAAATAGTTTGGGAGTATTCTCACCTGCCGATTAGTACACAGTTGGTGCTTTAGTGAGAATCTACACTACACAACTACAGAGCCCGTAGTGGGAACATGTAACCAGGTGCTGCAGTGTGACTCATTGATGTGTCTTCAGTATTTCTGTACAACAATGGAGCTCTGTAGCACAGAAGAATAAGATTAATATGATCCTACTTCTCAGATCAGTTCCTTGTTTTTGGGTCTTTTCATTGGATATTTTGACAGTAAGAAAAATTAAGAATATCCCCAAACTTATCCTTTAAATAAACCGACAGTGTGGCCATAACATCTGCCAACAGCTGCGTCAGTATACAGTGGTTCTGCTTCTGTGCTTGAACATTAGCTTTGTCCTGATTCTGGGGCTGCTTCCTATAAAGTCTATATTTTAAAACTGAATACGTCCTTGACCAACGGGGTCAAGAGGGCTTTCCACCCATAAGAGAATTGTGATCATTTTTTTTTTTTTTACCCAAATTTGGAGGCGTTAGTGTCCCTTTGTATCCCAAAAAGTAATTGCAGACCGGTCGTTTTTAACTTTATAAACATCGAGATATAGATCTGGTGAGCAGCTGTTTGTGAGGTTGGTATTCCAGTACATCACACACACTGGATCAATAAAAACGTCCCTGCAGGATGTAAATAATAAAAGCCAGGAATAACTTCCACTGTTTGTTCTTGTTGGCAGCCTGGACATGTTCTCTACACATGGAGGGACATCGATAAACGTTGGTCTCTGGTGTCGGAGGTGGGGGTCCTCCCTGATCTCTCCTCTGTCCATGCTGTGAGAGCTCAGTTTTTAGGATGTACCAGCAGAGATGTTTAAGTGTTCCTATAGATATGGAAGACTTTATTCTAGATATGTTTTCCACGACTCTGGCACATGCATGACATTGTGTTGAAGTGAAGTTTGGGCCTGAGTTTAGAACTGGGATTAGTTTGTTGGCCTTTGGTAAAGGCTACTTAAGGCTAATTAGTTTTGGTCTATGTGGAGTTAGAAAGTCTCATTTGGGAAGCAGGTGTCGGTAGAGCCCCCCAGCCTTCATCCTCACATCCTTCAAGGGAGGCAGCCCCTGAGTTTGGACACAGCTAATGTCATATGAGGAGAAAGTCTTGAAACTTTCTGTCATTTCATCACATCACCTATGATTTTTTAAAATCTTTTCTCATGGCTCATTTGTGCCATCCAGTCCTGTTGTTTGGAAATACAAGTTTAGTTTAGTTTCACAAGTCATTCTGTGCTTGTTCCTGGGTTGCAAGTCCCAAATTATCATATTTTCTTACTGCAAGCTTTGCGTAACTGGTTTCTAACCTTTGAACAGTCTCTAGCCTCCATTGTGTTTTTATTTTTTCACTACAGTGGGTTATCTACCATCCCAAAATGTAGATATTAAAAAACAAAATTTTGACTTTACTTTTTTTCAAATGAATATATCATTTTGGAATTAACTGATGTTGCAATATTATCTTTAAAACTGCCCCCAGTTTCAGTATGATCGTATAAAATACAAATTGTGTGGAAACTGGGCAAGAACATTTTTTTTTTTAAGTCTGTGGTTAGTTCACCTTTTTTTCTTGGTGGACGTTTTGTATTCTTGCGTGGTTGTACTGATGGAGAAAAGGTTGCATCTCCTATTATCTTTCTGTGCCTCTCTGTGCCACCAACTACACGTGACGTCCTCATGATGATTGTACACACAAGGGGCCTGGTTCCCGAAATTAACACAGCACAAACAAAGCCTGCGTATACACACGAGGTGAAGGATGTCCTTGAATCCCGTTAAACGCTGGTAACCTGTTCGTGAGCTGGCTGCAGAGAGTTCAGGATAAATTCTGTTTCTGTGTAAATGCAGCCTAAGCTTATTTTAAGGTCTTTAATTCTTAATAGAATTATGATATGTGAAAATGCAGTTGATTTTATTTGTAGAGTTTATTTACATCAGAACAGAAACTTTTTTTCTTGTAGTCATTTGTGGTCTTGTGTACTTTAGTTGTGATTTTTGTTTTCGTTTTGTTTGTAGGATTAATACAAACACAGCTGAATCACTTCAGGTTAAAATCCAGATCTTTCTGTTCTTGTATAAACAGAACCTCTAAGCTTCAGTGCGTTACCATTGTACCTGTATGTATTCCGCATATAACACAAGGTCAGTGGTGAGGCTGGACTGCAATAGTGAATGACTGTGTGTGTGTGTGTGTCTGTATCTGTGTGTTGATCACAAAGCTTTGCAATACTGAAGTATTTCGGATTTTTTTGACACACTTTTAATGGCTGTAGATAAATCTAGATTTGCTGTGCTTCTTGCTTTGTAAACAGTTTTTGGCTTTTTAAGTATGTGGATTTTTTTCTGACCTGAAATATACTGTAGATTTTGCAAATTTTTTTATCACACTGCTATTGTTTTACTGTGAATAAGGTCTTTCTAGAGCAATTTTAGCATGCCTACTTACAACTGTAATATATACAACAAACTGTTTTCAGTGGTTAATAATATATTGCATTTGGACTGACACAGAACACAACAAACATTGATTTTATTTATTTTTCCATTTGTGTAATGTATTTATGTAAATGTATTTATGGATACTTTTACCTTCCATAAGTCATACGTTCATCTTATTTTTTGAAAAATATATATTTCTTTTCTCTTAATCTGAGCAGAAGGAATTGTCTTTTACATTCCTAAATAAAATGTGGAGTGAAGTGCAATCTGGACAGCCTTTTTTCGCCTCTCTGTCAACATTCACAGTAAAAGCCATATAGATGAAATCATAATATATGACAGCTCACGCCTACCGATTTTAAACAGAAAAACCCCTCTGCTCAAACCATTTCACATACACGCACATAAAATACACTTGTTACATTTTCTAGGACTCTGGTGCATTAAAAAGAAAATCATACAAATAAAATGCACATACATAATTATTAAGATTTCATGTCACGAAAGGAAATCATATACTTTTCGGAACAAATTAACAAAATGCGAATAATCAGTGAAGTGGACGATTCTTTCATATTCCAAACCATGTTCAATGTGAAGTCCTTCCATATACAATCTGCAATGGCAAGTGGCTCTTTTTTTTTTTTTGGAAATATCGTGTAGTTTATAGACATCATAAAGTGTTTGTGGCTTTTATAGCTCTTAACTAAAGTGTAAAGGTACAAAAGAGGAGATAAAAAGTGACTCAATACTGCCATCAAGTGTCGCTCACAGGTACTTATCTCACTCCTCAAAGAACATGATAAACAAGTGCAGTATATTCGAGGATTAAAGTGTGACTAATCAAATGCCTACAGATCCATCTTAAAGGTACATTACATTTTTTAAGAGCAGAGCAAAAGATGTGATTCTTATTTTTTCCATCGAAGGTAAAACCATCTGAAAGATTATTAGAGCGCCACAACCCGTGAAAGGAAAAAAAAAAGCAGACTTTCGGTTCCTGTGCAAATGCAGCTCAAACAGCTTCTTTAGATACCATATTGTCATTGGTGTTTGGTTACTGTGAGTAAGACAGGCATATTTTAAAAAAGAAAAAAAAACAATCACAGATCATTTACCAGCTCTCTAACTAAAAGATTTAAAAATCAGCCATCTTTTTTCTCCCATAGAGGGGAGTCCATGAAGCAAACGACACAAGCACAAAACGCCGATAAACACACATCCTCAGTATCTGTGGTAATGCCTGTGTCCCATCCTCTCGATCCCATCCGTCCAAGCACTTCTCAACATGATTTATCCACTTGTGTCCGTCACAAAGAAGAACGGCTCACATCTACTGAACTGTGAGTGAGTTAAACAGTTCGTTTCTGTGCTCGGTCTCCTTCTTTCAAGGTTCCATCAGTGAGAACCCACATGATTATAAGGCGTTTCTGAGCACATTATATTATAGTCCACGAGTTTGACATTTCTCGCAATGCAGACAGTTACATCTATTACATACAATTGGAAGTCCTTTGTAAGATATAAGGTCACGTTTAGCATAGGCTACAAGATTTCACTGGATATGTAAATCAAATAACAGAAATAACAGAATAATATTGGAAATATTAGGCCACCAAATAAAAATGTTAAAAAATATGGTTAGATTCGGAATAAACGGTTTTATACCAAAGTTGTGGAAGGTTTAGATGCTAGTATGAAAGGCGCATGGCTGTGTGTGAAGCTCTGGTCCTTCAGGACTGTCTCTCAGCACAGTGAAGCTGCACAAGCAGATGTCGATCTGGGCTCAGTTTTGCTGTTTGCATCTGGTCCCAAGTCTGCACACAAAGCCGGCTTCACTCCCAGAGCCTCAAACAGTTTTCGGTTTAATGGTCGTTTCGTGGTTGGAGCTGTTGCTGCATGTTGGTCAGCTCCTCGACCAGGCGCTTAAAGGTGATTCTCCTCTCGGGCGTTTGCTCCCAGCACTTGCGCATCAACTCGTACACCTGTCAAACATGAATTGTATTAGATTACAAGTGGTTAAAAATGCAAAACCTAACAAAGAAATAGCTGTAATTTTTAAAGTAGGGATGCGCTCACCAGTGCAATCTCTTTTTACCAAATTTTAAATCTGTATGCTCCAACTGTGTGGAGGTCCCTGGGATCATTTTTAAATGAAGCCAGAGATTATTGTGGTTATTATAATGACTTTGACGAAGAAACTGTAATGTGGAACGATCAGACTTGGCTGATACCCAAATCTACTTAATATGTTCAATACAGGCACAATCATCCCTACTTTAAAAGTACACTCATATACTGTAAACCCACCATAAGTATTACTAGCAATATTTCATGTGCATTTTACAAAGATTATCAGTATGACAGATTTCCAATTAAACAAGTATTTTAAGGTAGATTTTAAGAATTGAACTAATATATATATATATATATTAGCATAAAAAATATATAAAAGGTTAAATACCTAATTTGGGTGCTCCAATTTTATTTGGAACCTCCTTTTTCCCTGTTTCCTTTCTGATAGGAATTCTATTTTAACACTGAGACCTACTCTTCCTTCTCTCTGCATGTCATTATTGTGGTGTTCTGTGTTTGTAAAGAGAAGACAGTTTCTTACAGGCTCAGGACAGCCCTCAGGACATGGCAACCTCTTCCCTTCTGTCAACACCTTCACCAGTCGGATGACAGTCATCTGACCGTGACTTCGACCAATCATACCGAGGAAAAGCTGCGTGGGAGAGGACAAGGACAGGTTACAAAAGAAACGATGTACAACACTATATTTGATACAGGCCATTAATATTCAGACATGAAAAATTAAAATACAACTAACAAAAATAGGCTGAAGACAGTGATGAGTAAAGAGCTAGGTCTGCTTTTCAACATTCACTTGACCTGTGCAGGTCTTTATTACTAAATGCCTTCCAGGACTGATTATAGGTCAATCAGGATAACAGTGGAAGTTAAAAGCCTTGATGTAAATGAAAGATCATCATGATAAAGTAAGCTCTAAGTGTTGGCACAGGCTATAGTTGGACACAGCTCCTGATGGAGTCTGTCATCTGCTGCTCTGGCCAAAAACCAACACCATCTGCCACATACAAATGACTGTGTGTGTGTGTGTGTGTGTGTGTGTGTGTGTGTGTGTGTGTGTGTGTGTGTAATGCCGTCATAAATTCAGTTCTTTATTTCTGCCGGGCTGGTACATTATATGAATTTAATGTGGAATCATTATCCAAGCTTCCAAAAATATACAACAAGGATTAGATGTATTGCTTGAATGCCTGTGCGAGAGTGAGGATAATGAAGAGAGAACTGCATACTGACCGTCATCGGGCTCTTGGAGGAGTCACAGTAGGTGATGAGTTCGTACATCGTCACCCCAAAGGACCAAACATCTGAAGCAAGGTAGAACTTGCAGTGGGTAAGACACTCTGGAGCATACCTGAGAAACAAAGTATAAAAGTATGAATTATTAAATGAATTTATACTGCACTTGCAGGCATATATACGTTGACATAAATAAATATTAGGTGGAAGAACATTTGAGGTTGAAAAGTTGTCATAAAAACACATTTCTAAATAGCACAGTATAAGTATTGTTTTTATTTTTTTGCAGATTATTGTTACCCAGCACCTGCAAAGAGTGTATGTGTGTTTGCTTGAAGAAATACTAGTAATGAAATCATGCAAGGAGCCTTTTAATTGATAACGGATCTTTATCGAATGTTACTAAATGCATATTTTCTACAATCCAATATCGCACAAAACTCTCCAAACCAACCAAGGGTCAGTGAACCAGGGATACAATATATTCTAAATATTTACTGTATACTGTAATTGAGTACCTTATAAGTATTCCCAGACAGTTAATACAGACCAAGTCTTTACCCAGCTGATTCAAACTTCCCCTTTCTTCTCTTTCCTCTCTGTCATCTCAATGCTACCTAGTCCTTTAGGCTCAGTTCCTTAGCTCTACACTCAAAATGTCAGCTGACAACAGAGTCAATTAATTGCCAATTTTAATTTAGTACCTGCTGGATCAAAAGGACTTTTTAATGAAATCCTTTCACCCTTTGCTTGAATGGATTGCCATTTCTACACAGAACCTTTCTCCTCAGTTCATATACTGTCTATCTGCAGTCAAATCCTTTCTAATCCTTCCCATTTCATTTAGTATCCACTCCCGTTTTTTATTCTCGCCTTCGTTTACCAAGTCTCTCTGTTAACAATAAGATCTCAGATCGCCTTTCCTCTTCTTGACTCACCAGAAAACAGGGCTGTCGTTCTCGTCTTTGACAGTGTAATATCCCTCATTTTCCTTGATGCTCTTGGTGAGGCCGAAATCTCCGATTTTCACTGTCCTCTCGTTCTCCACCAGAACATTTCGGGCAGCCAGGTCCCGGTGGATGTAATTTCGAGATCCCAGATATTCCATACCCTAAAAACGAAAAACAAAACAAGGTCACTGCTCAACGGGTTCAGACAGAGTGAAATGCAGCGTATAGCTTTCTGTGATTTTGACTGAGTGACTGCAACGTGTAGACAAACAAAGGCTACATCTGGTGGGAGAAAACCAGCCAATGAATTATACCTGATGCATTATGTATTAACTGAATCCCTTTTCATTAAGTTTTATTTTTAAATTAACTGTTTGGCCAAACAACACAAAGAGGTTGAGGTGTGTCTGGTCAATAAGCGTTCTATCTTTTACAGCACACAACCAACAACACCACAACAACAATTTAAAGGTTCCTTTTCAATTTTATCTGTCATACCTCTATCAAATCATGTGACATCCACATGACTTCTGCTTTGGAATGCAATTCACAATATCTAACCAGGAAGTGTTGAAACATTTCAAAACTGTTTGAGCGTGGGTGGTAAATGCCAGTATAAGATGCAGAAGTGCCTGATGGTAACAGCTCTGTGAAAAGAAACAGTTACCTGGCATATCTGGATAGAGTAGCTGAGCAGGGTGCTGAGGCTGGTCTTGCTTTTATTTCTGGGTAGATATTCCTTCAGACTGCCCAGTGGAACGTACTCCATGATCAGCTTAATGGCCTGACCACCTAAAAACAGATTTACACATAAATGCAATTAGATTAAATATATAGAGGGGTTGTATGTATGTGTGTGTGTGTGTGTGTGTGTGTGTGTGTGTGTGTGTGTGTGTGTGTGTGTGTACACAAGCTAATCCCAGTTGGTGCCTCTCATGTGTTACCATTACATTCATGTCACAGAACTAATTATGATTTTTTTTTTTTTGTGCTGTGGATGGATTATTTTAATATCCAGATGTTTCTGAGAGTCTTTGAGGAATCTGGAAATACCTTCAGAACAGCTGTAAGTGTTGTTAAACGATCGTCTAGGTTTTTCAAAGATCGCCAGATAATTATTTCTTGCAAATTGGATGCTTACAGTAATTCTGTGACTCTGATGCAATGGTGATACATGAGAGGCTCAAGCTTGGGCTATATCCATGTATGCTTAATACATTTAATGTTGGATCCCGGCTAAAATACACTTCAATCACTGAGACTCCTGCCTAGAATTTAAGCATTTCACTTAAGGACACAAAGTACACATTACGTGAGTCTACATGGTCTCAGAGTTTGTGATGGGAGGCATTTCATTAGAAGTGAGTTTCTAGTGTGTGCAACTACAATCTAGCGGCAGCCAAGATTTCTACTCAGGTTTTGTACATGGACATTGGTTTACAATGCTTGTATTTTGAAAGCTAAACTACCAAAGCTTAATTTCTGCTGGCTTGCTGTCATAAAGCACATAGCACTGGTTTGATATAGGAGTACAGATGGTTGGTTAAACACTTAAATGTGTTTCTTGTTGTGTATAGGACTTTCACACACGAGAACACATCATGTTTACGCTACATGTCTGCTACACCTAAAATATATACTACATACAACGGTACACTACATCTGTGAAAAACATCTTAATGTGACCTCAAGTGGTCGGTAAAATCTTAGTTGTGTTGATCAAACATCAGGAAGTGCCAAGAGCACAGATCCAACAATACACATGTGAGTTTCTATTTGCCTACAACTTAACATGCATTTGTGTTTATTTTTGTGAAGGCACTCTTTCCATCTTACCTTCCTCTTGGCAAATGCCTTTGTATTTGACAATGTTTTTATGGTACAGTGCCTTCAGGATGTCGATCTCACGCGAGAGGTTGGTGCTCTGCTCCTCCCGGTTCTCTGGCTTTAGGGACTTCACTGCCACCAGCTCACCTGTTTTATCTCCCCGAGGATCATAGCGACACAGCTCCACCTTACCAAAGTGGCCCTGCATGAGTAACATGACAAATTTAAGTTATTAGGACAATCAGGAATAAGTTCTGGTATACTTCCTGTATCTTTCTTATAATTGCCTAAATAAGTTAAGTTCTGTATCTGCTGTTGCTTATCTTATCTCCCTCCAGCTTGTTTTAGGTTATGAAATACCAGAAGAAGTATCGTAATCCACGTGGCATTTTTTAACTTAATGGCCAAGTTGTTTTATTTGTGCATTTTGTGCATATATAAATGGGAAGATCTGCTATAGGAGTTTAACACAAAAGCACAAAAACATCATAAATACAGCAGGAACAATTTACCTCTCCCAGATCTCGGACCTTCTTCAGGAATCTTTTTTCAAACACAGTTGGGTCCACTTCTGGTGTAGGCTTGGGTTTGATAGATGGGTCTGAGAGATGAAAAAAAAACAACAACAAAAAAACACATTAAACATTTTGAGTAAATGTCTTTTCTTCAACATAAGCACTTGCGTCATAGGAAGTCTATTGTGGTTGACAGCGTCAAAGTTTTCACAAGAACTTTCTGTGGTAATAAAACTGCTCACTTGCTCTGGCTCCTAAACAAATGGCTACTTTTAGTTAGGCAATTCATTATTCAAGCAAGACTCATTCTGCATCCCCATTTTCAATAATTACACGATAGTTAAACAAAACAGTGATTTTAATCACATTTTCAAGCCTCTTTAGGTGCAACTTATAGTAGGGCAACATTTTAGAGAAAGTGATTTTGTAGCCTTCTTGAAATTTGAATATAAGAAAGTTAAGGGGTTTAATAAGCTTTAGCTTTAGTAAGACTGGTTGCAGGATCCAATTCTGGCCAGCAGGGGGGAGAACAGAATCTATTACGTTGCCATGGGGCCCAGCTGAGGGGCAGATCAGTGATAATGCACCCAGTGAACTTCCTCATGAACATCTGAGTTGAGTAAACAACTCTGTCTCTCTTTGTACTGCTTACTAGGCCTGCTGCTAGGTGAGATACAAAACATGCAAAACATCATATTCCATCTGTAAACAACCTGTACCTGCTTTTAGCCCGCTGTGCATTGTACATTCAATTCTGTTCGACTCTAACGTGGAAATAAAACTGCTTAAACTGCAGAGACAAAATTAGGTTTTACTTCATATTTGCACCCACTCTATTATATGAAAATACCAAACATACAGTTTAACAGTACCCACAATCCCCTCATACATACTCTTTTCCTCTAGCATGTCAATGTCTCTGACGATAGCCCTGAAGAAAGGTCTCTTCTTGGGGTCGTAGTTCATGCAGTGGGTCATCAGTTCAGCCAGCTCTCTGCAGTCTGGGGTGGCCAGTTGGCACTCTGTTTCATAAAACCTCTCCTTCTGCTCAACACAAAGACATACATATGAATGAGGAGGTGCATCCAAACAGAGTTAATGTGATCATTGAGGTGTGATTGTGGGCAGAGGAGGTGAAATAGGAGTAAGAAAATGTGTCGTCACACGTAAGTTCTTGTGTGTGCCCCCTACCTCTGTGAGTTTCTTCTCTTTGAGGGGGACCTCTCCATCATAGCAGATCTCCCACAGGGTGGTACCAAAGCCCCACTTGTCGGCTGCCACGCTCAGGGAAGACACATTCTTCACACACTCTGGAGCAATCCATGGGATACGATGCACACACTCTGCAGAGGCAAACAAAGTCACCTTTAGCAACAGTAAATCCATTAAGCTCAGATTTGTTTCAGTCCCATGATGTCTTCATAAAAACAGAAGACGATTATTTAAGATGTGTGACATACAGTACACAGGCTCGAGCTCATTGGTGGAGAATTATTTTCTAAGGTGTTCTGAATTGTAATGATGTTTGATCAATGTAAAGATGAGTGACACTCTGAGTGATGAGATCCTAAAAGGCAAACCTTGCACTTTTTTCGTTGTTGTTGCTCTTCCTGAGGCTTCTCCTGTTTATTTTTTTTTTCCAGTTTGAGGGTTTTTTGTGTAACAAATCTCTGATTTGCCAACATCATGGGTCTTAGGATAGAGGGCAAAGTATATTGTGTCGATTCTAAAGATCTTCAAGGAAAACTGATTATGGGGTATCTAAATAAAAATGCTATAATCTATATTAATAATTCAAATTCTGTTATTTAAAGGAATGCAAACAAAGAACTGTTATTTTTAAAGAGTAAAAATACGATCACCTTGACCAAATACACCATTTGAAAGTAACAGTTAGGGCGTGACCTCATGGATCTGAGTCAACATACTGTCATCATGCTCCACATACCACGAACTAACAGTAAAATACAGTACAGCCCTGACAAGCTGACTGGGCGGTTAGCTGGCTTAAAATGTTGACTGACTGCATCCACTGCATCTAAAAACCCTCAGCATCGGCTGGCTGAAATATATTACTCTGACTGGAAGACTAACTGATTGGCTGACCTCCACACTTGGCTTTTTGGCTCCACAAATCCATAACGTCAGATGATATGGAATACATGATATGGTGTATGTTAGTACAGTAAGTACATGCAGCTCAGAGTGGAGCACAGGAGGGAAAGAGGAGGATGAGGAGGAGGAGTAAAGAGGGGAAGAAGCAGTAGAGGGGTTTGAATGGAGAGAAGGGGCAAGATGGAGACAGAAATGGGAGTGGGGAAGGAGATAATTGAGTGTAAGGACAAAGGAAACAGAAAAAATAAAGAAAGTGTGGAAGTGATGAATGGATTTGAGGGTTTGAGTAAAGCAATCAGATATTGCTGGGAAGGAAGCAAGAGGGCTCCCAGCGGGTTTCTCAGCACTTTATCCACTGTATGTTCAATCAAATCTATGTACAAGGAGGACATCAATGTGTAACTGGAAGACTGATTGTTCTGCAGAGTGATGGAGACCGAAGAAGAAATGTTAAGAGTTCTGGGAACAAAGAGGGAGGGAGGAGCCTCCCCAGGGGCGTGTGGCGATGGGCATTTGCACAGAAACATTTCCAGTCCGTCCTGTGGTTTGCCGATCCATCTGTACAGCCACACTGTGTTATATCACACAACTTCAAGCTCTAATAGACAGACAGTAACATGAGGCGGCCATTTGAGGGGAACTGTGCAATCTGAGAAATGTCCTTGTTGTGCCATCTTCCCTGAACCCAGATCTAGCTTTTACAAAACAAATTACCGTCTGAGAGGGAAATGTGCCCAGTGCAATGTGTATTGATTATGTGACAAATATGATTCCTATTACTGACAACCTCTACTTGATCGGAAATGCTCTTCTTTTTTATGTTTTTTCTTTTTTCTGTATTGTGTGGGAAGAAATTAGGATACAGACGATGACTTTTAAGCGAAGAAGACAAGCAAAACAAGAAAAAAACTAAAATGATAGGGCAGTGCATAGAAGGAAATTTACAGTTAAAAGAGTCAGACAAGCAAGAAGCATACTTTGAAATTAGTTTGACGTGACTAATCATCAGATGGTATCAAGTCTCAACCGTGCAGACCAACAATTAACGGTCAATATGTGTTTCTGTTTCCGTAACAGTCAAAATAGTTTCCCACATTCAATAAAGTTTTAAATTAGTTTTAATTTGCCTTACTGTCAATTTTGTATATTTGGACTTCTGGTTAATTTTTCAAAATGTATTAGAAATTAATCTGACTATCTAGCCTCCAAATAATTTTATTTAACTTTATCACATAAGCCTTTTATGCTTTCTTATTTGGTTTCACTATCATTACAGCTGACCGGGAAAGAAAGTGGAAGTTATTGTGAAATTTTCCATGGTAGCTATTTTGTAACCATTAAGTTTCACTTTAAGTAACCCTGAAAGAGAGTGTATGTATGTGTGTATAGCTGTACTTTGTACTCACCCTCTCTGGTGAGCACTGTGATTGGTATTCCTGGGTCGCTGAGCTTGATGAAGGGCCCTCCTTCATCTGTGTCCAGTCCATCCCTGGCCAGCAGGATGTTTTTAGCACACACAAAGCCATGAACCAGCTTTTTATCCTCCTACAAACACACACAACACACACACAATATACAACAAATCTATTAGTTCATAATCTAGAGGGCAAATATAAAGATTATGTTGACAAAATGGATCCAACATGGTGCAGGTAATCCCATGGATGCATACAGGACTTACATGCTTACATTCCTACAGTTTGTGTGTATGTGTGTGTTTTCCTGTCTCACCAAGTAGCTGAGAGCTGAGGCCAGCTGCTTGGCCACCTGGAACTTCCATGGTGTGCTGAGCGGACTCTGCTGTCTCCTCATGAATAAGTCCAGTGGTCCTAGCTGGACAAACTCCTCAACCATGATATCTGTTCCACACAAACACAAAAGAGACGTGTGTCAAAGATATAGGTCCACATTCTCATACTCATGTACACACACACACACACACACACACACACACACACACACACACACACACACTTACTCTCTTGGTGGCGGACACACACTCCATACAGCAGCACTATGTGTTTATGGGACACTTGTCGCATCATACTGGCTGTTTCGAAGAAGGCCTGTCAACAGAAAGACAAAGAGGACTCAATACATAGTACAATACAGAGACGTTTCTGGTCTGATCAGATTTTGAAATAGCTTGCTGCTAACAAGTATTATCTTTCAGTGTGATTAACAGTTAAAGTCCTCATGAGAACAGGTGTACAAATATGTACAGCATCTGTGTGTGAGTGTGTCTCACCAAGGAGATGTCCCTGTGTCCAGAACCAAGCAGCTTCAGGACCACTTTGACCTCCTGGAAGGATGAGTAACCTACATCCTCCTCCTCCTCCTCACTCTTCACCCTCAGAGTGCCTGAGTAGATGTTGGTTCTTGTGCCCAGGCCAAGATGCTCCTCCTGGTAAACACAGCAGGGAGCAGAGAACACACCGTATTACCAAAAATGGTTACATTCAGTATGAACAGGCTGTCTGCTGGGTTTCTGCAGCAAAATAAAATTATTTTAGCTGGACACAGCTATAAAGATTCTGAAACTATTGTAAAAATTAATTTTCTGTGTGGAGAAATAAATATATACATAAAATAATCAAGTTCACAGAGTCTCTTAATATTTGAGGAATCCTGTTTTTTTTTTCCATACTATAACTTACAATTATATGAAACAAAGGGAGACCAGATTAAATCAGTTGTTATGGGTGTAAATCAACTGTGGGTGTATGCAAATATTAGGAAAAAATAAGAATTTGCATAATGTGCATAATGTACAGTTTCTGTAATAAAAACACTTTGATCATGCAAATGCCATGGCCTGAGTTGTTTGTGTGTTGACTTAGCTGCAGTTTGTTTTGAGGCTGTGTTTTGTGGTGGTATAAGACTGCATTTTATCACAGAAAAAAAGGTTAAAATTTTTTATTTACAATCATTTAAAACCTTGTAATACATTTTATGAATGTTTTCATTGTTTATTTTAGTTTTACACCTTACATCCGCAGACATCATATAACTATATTATAAGAAGTGCATTACCATCATAACATGGGAGACAGCAACATGAAGATGAGAAGGTGTACCTGTTCAATCTCCTCCTTGAGAATGCGATGGAAGCTGAGCTGACTGTCCTGCATGGGTGTCTGAGGGGTCGGTGCTCTCTCTTTAGTGACCACCAGCAGGTTAGAAACCTCTGCAACACAAACACACCACTTTAAAAAAAAAAAAATACCAGGGTTTTTGTATGAGGCTGAGCATAGTAGAAAGTGTATTTTTAAAAGTATCATGGTTTTTTAGCTTCTTCTTTGTCAAAATCAAGTTGCAGAGACTTGATAATTGTCTTTGTTAGGTAAGCCCTCACAGAGAATGTCATGTCTGCTTGTATTGTTGTCAAGGTTGTTGTGATTGTAACACTGTTCACAGTTTAGATGGCTTTGAAAAGTCTGCACTGCATTCACAGAGCAACAATGAACTCTGACAACGATAAGAAGAAGAATATGCAGAAACGATCTTCACAGTGTGGTAAACTCGGGTTGAAGTGTCTTTCGTAGCATGCAAGAATGCTACAAATGTATAGCCACTCATATATGCACTGGCATTCATCATGAAAGCAAAACTGTGTTTACATGTGGTAAAACAAGCTCTCAACAATTACGTCAATGTGGCAACGATGTAAATAGCTATTCAGGTTGGGTTACCATACTGATTCAGTTTATTTTTTTTTTGTATATACAGAGCTGTGTGTGGGAGGATAAAGTGAAAATGTGTCTGTTCCCGTAGTATACGTGTGTTTGTGTGTGTGTGTCTGTGTGTGGGTGTCTAATGTTGTGACAAAACCGGCGCACTGTGGTTTAAGGGGGAAAAGGTATCTGCACTCCATCAGTATCACCCTACATTCACCGTTAAGGAGTGTTAAGAGCACTGTTCCATAACATGCAATCTGTGCTTTTATGTGAAACCCAAACATGCACCCGTTATATTACATATAACACTGCACACACTCCTTAACCCTGTGACCTACTCAAGACCTAACCTTTATCACTCACATTCACACCTCGCTAAAAACCCAAATCCTAGTGACACAGGAACACACACAAGTCCCCACTTTCAAACCCTGTAGTCATTCTTTCACCAATCTGCCATCATATACTTACTTTATATTATTTTCATAACAGTTAAAAACCATGCATAGACCCAAAAATAACACAAAGTAAACTGTGTCATATTCTCAGGATATGGGCATACCAGCATGTTATTGTTGTATAATACATTGTAAATATTTTAACAGGGACAAAAACACAGTAAGCACTCCAGTCTTTTATCTTCCTCTAAAGAAGACACAGCCAAACCCTAACCCAAAACAGTCATACTTTATGATAATAATCAACTGCACACAACCCCAACAAACAAAAACAGCTCAATCTATCCATGCACACATGGCACCACCTTTCCCTGAGTGAAGTAAACACAAGAGTGCTAGTTTGGCTCCGGAAACCCACATTTACAACTCTCTTCCTCTCTGACACCATTTCACACAGACACACACATTGTTCATACCAGCTTCACTTATCCTTAGTTAGTGAGAGACAAACACACACACATACATACATAGCTATAAAGAGCAACTCCACTCTAAATCTTGTATGGAGGGAAATCTTTGCTTCACTGACCTCTATGGGTTGAAAGGTTCAAGTCTGTTGCACTTCTGACTCCACCCAACATCACAGTCAGGTGTGGTCTGTTGTACTTGTTACCACACCCAGCAGCAATGTGGCATTGCACAAAGTAGTGTACAGAGAGGTGTTGTACACAGGGTGTGGACTGAAAATGCAGAAAATGCTAGATGCAAGGGCAAGCAGGATTTTCAGTCTGCTGTAGCTTTTATCGGTTATAAAAAGTGTGATCGCAGCAGACTCAATTAACCTCAGCCACAACCTGACAAAATAAAAATAATGTGGTGCAAATGGTTTTGAGGAATATGCTCTTTTCACAACCATCATATTAGATAGTTTTCCCGTTTATAATAAATCAAGGGGTATGCGCACCGCAGGGGGGTAGAAAACATGTTGCCACACTGTGCTGATAGCTTTTACAAGGACATTTTCATTATTTATTAATGAAGCAAACTGCTATAAACTGGTAGATTTACTTACATGTGAATTTGTGTGCAGCACTTATCCTCGCATTTGTTTTACCGCATATCTAATGTTGATGACATCTATTAGCCCTGGCTAGCTAACATACCACAGCACAAAAGCCCCCCTTACATTACTACCAATGGATATATGTAAAATCAACGCTGTTTATCATCATAATCATTCTGGTTTGTTTTCTATCTCCCCGTGTGTACACATCTGACAATGAAACCAGTCTTCTATCACACTTCATATGATTTGCTTTAAATGTTTTTTCAACGTGTTGCAAAAAGACAAACAAACTGTCATATAAACACTGTTCTTTACCTTTCCATCTGAGTCGTCAACACTTCAGACATACTGATTTCTATTAATCTTATCTTCTATAAAATCCATGAATATGTGAGTTGTAAATTGTTTGATATATGTTTATTTGAAACACAGCTGGGCTTTCTACAGTTTTGTTTTTAAGTTTTTCATATAGTATTTGGTGTAATTTTTGTAGCTGAATAAAAAGAACAAAGTGAACAGGATTGCATAATGTATGTTTTACAGAAATACAACATTTTTGCTGTCAGTCAGTTGTTTAGTATTAAACTATTAAAAGTCCCTTAAAAGCATGGCTTACCAGAGAATGAAGGTCTTTGATGAGCCTTTTCTAGCTTAGGGAATTTTTAGTACTGTGTGCCTCTCTTTATTTGGGTACTGGGTGGTACTGCATGTGCTTTTGAGTAGATCACCATGTCACTTTCTATGTCTGTGGTGGGATTAAGCTTACCTCTAGGCTGTGGAGGGCAGCAGCGCAGCAGCTGGAAGTGGAGGTTGTCAGTGCGAAGGCTTTGGCCCTCCAGGTGCTTCAACAGCTCCCCGAGAGTGGACCGAAAAGTCTCAGTGCCGTGCAGGCGGAACCCATCGGACCCCACCTCAATCTGGAAGTTCTTATACTGACGCACAGGACGAGACTCCATCAGGTCGATCTGTATGCAGAAAGAGAGAGATTTTAACTGGAACAAAATGGCAAACGTGGATGGATGAGATCAATGAGCAACAGAAGTGAAAAGGACAATTTTAGATTTGGAAAGAAACAATTTGAAAACTGAACATTATATTAAATGAAGATGAGCAGGGAAGAACAGAGAGAGCGGGAGTGTGAATAAGTGTAATGAACTAAGCTCAAGCTTAAGTAAACAGTGGCTAAGATGACCCATTGGGTCAAATTAGTGTGTGTGTGTGTGTGTGTGTGTTTCCTCCCATGTTGACTCATAAAGCATACAGCTGCAGTGCACTGTAGTGTCGTAATCTAAGCATCCTGTAATCTAATATAAAATAAACAAAATTATTTGGTTTGGTGTTTCTGTGTGTGTAATGCCCTCTGGTTTCTGAATAACCCACACAAGGCCATTCCAGTACATCACTGGGATGCCAGTAATGAATTGTTGTAATAATGCAGGGTTTATTCATATCGTCTTTCAATGTAGCCACAAAGCACTGTGAACAGTTTGTAGGACTAATTTCCTGATAGGACACGATGAGGACAAGGCCAGACTCCATACGAGGATCTCAGTTTACATCAATTAATCCCTAAAACTACAAAAACAACAAAGTGGTTGTGGCTTTGATTCCAGCATAATGTATTCTATTCAAATACTCTGAAATCTGAAAATACATAATAACAAAAAAATAACTGAATAATAGTACTTAAGCATGTAACAACTATAATTTAGTAATTATTATACAATAATGGAGAAATTGCCAAAGGTGTCCGGATTCCACCAAAGAAGGGATAGTTGTATAACTAATTTGTGGGGCTAATTTGTAGACACTGTTTTTCACTGTGGATGCTCAATGAAATACAGCTTCCTAACTCCTAATGAATAAGTCTACTCTACCTCAGTGCAGACCACAGTAATGATGATGTACTGGTAGTCAGTGCAGCTCCAGCGTAGGATGTAGGTGCCCTCCTCGTTGCCCTCCTGACGCAGCTTGTAGGTGGCATACTCCGTACTGGGGAGGGAAAAACATAATAAATGGGTGCAGCAAAGAGGTTCTATTTAAGGTTTTAAGTTATAGAAAAGACTTAAATAAAAGCTTAAATGACAAATAGTATGTTTGTCTGTTAGTGTTACTATTGTATTGTTAGTATGTCTCTCCTAGTGTATGTGGTTCGTGTGACCGGTTTTATTTTTTTTTCCTCTACATCTGTCACCAAACCAGTTTCCCTTCCACGGACTGATAAAGTTATCCGTCTACCTATCATTAATCCATTTTGTGGGACCGAAACCAGCAACAAAAACAACATTTAAACAAACCTTAAATTGCTTTAATGGAATGGCTGATAAAAATCTAGGTTAAAGTAATAATCTCTAAGATTTTTATTTAAATAAATGTCTGTTAAGTCACTATCTATCGCCGAATGAGGTAACACAATGGTGATTGAGCCTATGGCCCACTGATGGATGTCCTTGCATTAGCAGTATAACAAACAGGGTGACAGTGGCGACATTTTCCAGGAAAAATCACAGGCGGTGCACAGCTACTGCCATGTTTCCATCACCCAGCAGTGGTTGGTCCGCCAGAGAGGACGAACAAAGAAATGATGGATGACTACAGACCAAACCAAACACAAACAAAAGCAATTACCGCTTATCGCCATAGGTCCCGCCAAAGAGAATGAAACGGAGATCTTCGAGATTGTTACTTTAAAAGGAGATGAGGATGACAGTATGCTTCCTTACAAAACCATTTAGGCTGACTTTTAAAAGCAGTGTGTGCTCTCCGTGCAGGTAGGAGACAGACAGGGTATGGGAAAAGACAATTAAAGTCTGCAGCAGATGGTTTATGATTAATATGTGTAATAAAATTGGCACATGCTCACACATAAATTCCACCAATAAAATTGCCAGTACAAACCAGATGGGTCCGTGGCAGCCATTGTTGATGTTGTGAACCACTGAAGCAGGGGCCACCTCCTTGCACAGGTAGTGGTGTGCATCCACGGTCAGCCTGAAGTACCCATCCACAAGGGCTGCAAAGGACAGAGCCTCTGCCCTACAGGCCATGTGCAACTCCTGAAAGAGACAAGACAGTGAGATAAAGGAAAGAAGAAAGGAAGAGGTGCTCAGAATTGAGCTCTTATAAAGCCCCAATACTCCAGAGGGCTATCGAAAAGTGTGGGGATGTATTACAAAACTCAAAATCAATTTTCATGATATCATGATTAGTCATGGCTAACAGAATGTAGTGGGAGGCTGGCTCTGCTTGAACATGAGATCAATCCGAAAAAATGTTTTGCTTGTTGGAAAACAAGTAGAGGCAGTAGTCCAGGTTACTAAAATAACTGTAATTACTATGACTGTACTAAGACACATTCAGATCACAATGGTTTGATACTGTTTTGACATGTTGTGGCAGGAATTTTGTACAATAAATCCTTATCAAAATAAATTCTTACATGCCAAAACTTCTAGAAAACATTTGTGGAGCAATGACTGTAAATTCTGGCATTAATATGAATGAATGAAGAAATTGACTATTGATCTTTTTAAAAATCTTCTGAAACAAATATATATATTTTGTTAAAACAAAACATTAAAGAATATTTAATGCAAACACAGTCCGTTTACAGCTTCTGCCTAAGTGTAACATTCTACTAAAATAAACGTGAAGTTACAGCTGGGGTTATTAAAAAACGATTTGGGTATAAGTGACAATATGGAGGTTGATCCAACATGAAACACAATGCTCTTTGATTGTTTTTATGTCTGTCTCACCATCCTCTTGTTGTCCTGTCTATAGATGGTGACCGTTGCCTCTTTGACGACAGTGTGGGTGATCTCATGGAAGTCACAGAACACCACCCAGCTTTCGTTCGCATCTTTTATTTTTTTGACATTTTTCTGTTTTCCATCCAGCTTGTTCTTCTTTGACTTGCCCTTTTCTTTTAAGATCACAGCCGTCTGTTTTAAAGATATACAAACACATATAAGCATACAAATTATGTAAGAAAAATAAACCGTCAGTATTTTTTAAATAATGTCAAATATTACCATCTGAAAATGCAAATCAAGAACAAAATTAAGACAACTGTACTGCTCTTCCAAAGTACTTCACATACTAAGTAAAGAAATGTGTCAACTAAACTGTGTCAGTACCATAATTCGAGTTGTGTGCATAAACATGAAGACTACACATGAAATATGCTACTTGTAATTGATTATGCAAAATATTTATCACAATGGCAGCAGGAGATGGGCTATATTATCCAGCAGGATTGTAAAGAAAATGAAAGCAGTATGCAGATGGGACACACTGTTAACAAGCAAGCACTAAAACAAAAAAGGGAACAGTAGTTCACTTACTGTAGTTCCTCATTTCTGTGTAAAATTCCTATTATATGCTTGCAGGGACTTGGAACATGGGACATGATTTAGTAACTTTATATTGAGCTTAACGTTTTTGTATTTACAATTTGTTTTTTAATACTCCTAAAAGAACTTTCTCCGATATCAGTATTCTGATATTATTCGGATATACCGTAATCTTAATTTTCCATATAGAAACATATGATCTGTTGTAGCTACTCAACAGGGAGTTAATGATATTTTTCTTATATGACATTTGTGTAACTCTGTCGAGAGGCACTACAGATAATTGCGAAGGGATTTATTTGGCAGTTGTTTGTCACTGCCAATTTATCTCAAACTAGTGAAACTTGTGGCCATCATCTCTCTAACACACCATCTTGTTTCCACATCGTTTCACTCACTGTAGTGGGCTTCTTCCTCCAGGAAATGCCAGTGGTACCAGTAATCAGGACCTGCATGTCACGGCTTGTCTCCATGTTCCGACTCTGGCTCTGCCCTTGGCACTGGTTGTAATACCCTAGAAACAGCAAGCAGAAACATTATAGCACAGCAACTACACATTGAATCCTGTAATTACATGACCCATAGACTGTTGACACATTGATCATTATTTGGAAAATCTTGCAGTGAATATTCCTAGTGGAATGAAGTCAGGGAAATGTCTTATTGGCTATGGATACTGTATGTTTACATTGAAAGACAATTATGATCTTGAGCAGGTAACTCAAATCATGCATTTCTGCTGCTTGAAAACCTCACACATTGGTTAGAGTCATCCAGGGTCTGGTCTACTCTGTGATAAGTGGGTTAATGTGACACGTAAACATCTTGTTCCTTTCACTTTTAGTTTTCACCATCTGCACAAACTCACACACTGTTTTAGGTATATTTGGATGTCAACAAAGTTCAGAAAGTTTTTTTTAGAACTGTGGGTAGGACACCACAGATACTCTGCATGTAAACATACCAAACTAAGTGCTGTCACATGACCACTATAATCCAATACAGCTGAATAAATATTGCAATAGGACTATAAAAACAAACAAATGATCATCTCAGTTTTGTAGTAGAGTAGCAACTATATTTTGTCTCATTATGCCTAATAATTATAATTATAATAATAATAATAATTATATAATCGATCTCCCTCTCTTGGTTTGCCACCACAACAATTTTCCTCTACTGTTATTACATCGACTCACACGGGGATTACCTTGGCAAACAAATAGTTATCTTTTTTAGTCATCTATAATCTCCTGTAATTCTAGTAAAACTACATCTCAAACAAAACCCTACACCGAGCTGTTGCATTCCACAAATCTGGCTTAAAGTTTAAGTCATCTTCCTGAAATCCTACCAGAGTAACCTCCATTGCAGAGCTCTCCTTCCTGCGTTACAGTGAGCGAGATGGGCTCAAGCAGCTCGCTGCCCAGGCCGCTTGTCAGGCCCTCCAGTGTGGCCAGGTACTTGATCTTCAGGTCGTACAGAGTGATGTTGCTGTCCTTGACTGTGCGGCGGTTGAACTCGCTGAGGAATTTCTTAAAGACGTTGTTGATGCGGACGCGTGTCAGAAAGTTGCGCTGCTTGATGTTGCGGTTCAGCGACTCTGGGATGAAACGTTTGTAGCTGGTGGGGTGAAGACAGAAAGATAGATGGAAATTTATGAACAATTAATATCAGTACTTACTTCCTATGCTTTGTGCAAGTCTTTTGAAGGTAAGGTAAAATAATGTGACTTCTCAGAGACTATGGATTAAAGAGAAGCCATCAATTAGTAGCTCTCAATCTTAAATTACTTCCTGTGATATGTGCAACTGTGTTTACAGGTTCTGTAACCCGAAGAGGGGCAAGAGGGTGTGAGTATATTCCATTGGATAGAATTTACATGATAGTACTTGTTTGTGCCACTCTCTGTGGATGTGGAAATACCTGTTTTAATGTGTGCAAGTGAGCTGAGCACTTATGTGCCCTTAAAAAGTATATTTCAAAGGAATTTGACAGTATGGCATGGGAAAGGTACTGCCACTATTATTCTTAAATGTGGGTGTTATTTTAAGATCTTAATCAAAAGTTTGTTGAAGCTACATCCAGACTGGTTTAGAAAAATCAAGGATACAAACACATATCATTTTGTGTGTTAATGTGCAGGTCTTTATTACCTGATTTCATTAGAAGCAGTTGACAGGGGCATGTCCATGTTTGTGGCATAGTGGGTGATAGCAAGCACGGCCATGCCCAAACACTCATTTTCTATCTCGTGTTGCTCTGCCTCTGACTGGGACATCCTCAGTGGAACCATGCCTTTCTGAAAGTCATGCTGGCCCTGCACAACAAACATATTTGTATTACAATTACTAACATCGAGAAACACCAAACACAACCTAAACACCGAAACAGAACTTCATTAGAAATTGGAGATGATACGATTTACTGTATGATTTGGTTCTTTAGTGGAACATAAATCATGTCAAGGTGACCAGAGGAAATTAAGAAGCAGACAGGAATTTACAGGAAATTGAGATGGATTTCTTATATTTTCAACAACTGAAAATGCAATTAAGTTGTTATTTGAAGGCTGGAAACATAAATTCCTGTTGAGTTACAACTTCTTTCAGTCTTTTTACATTTTAATGGACAGAAATGATTGAACTGACAACAGTGGCTTTAAATTAAACTGAAGGGCTGTGCTGTCTTTCGCTGACCTTAAATCTGCACTTCCTGGTATTGTTACATTTCCTCCCAGCTGTTGTTGTTTTGAAACTCAACTGTGAACTGTGTTGATGTTTGAGCTTTTAATCAGAATGTACTTTCAAAAAGGTATTTGAAATGGAAATAATAAATACAAAAAAAAAAATGTTTTGAGGTGGTCTGCCCAAATATATTCTTCATATGGGCAACAATGCCTAAAACACTACCATAACAGTATAAAGAAAGTTATTAGTAATTGGTCATTTATTATTTTTTACCTGGGCAAACAGGTAGTCGAGAGAGGCAGCGTCCAGTAGGGGTGTTCCTTCTGGTGTTTTCTGTGGGCTAAGTCCTCCTTTGAGTTTACTGATGCAGTGTCTCCAAACTGGAGACTCTCCTTCAGTGGTGCCATGCCAGTTTCTGAAATAAAACCTGACAGGAGACAGAAAGAAGACAAGTTAACAGACTTAATGCAGGAAGAAAGTACGCACAGCTTTGAAAAAGCACTCAGAATACCCAGTGGCATTACAAGGCAACATGGGTTGTTTAATGCCAAATGAATTCAAAAACATTTTATTCTTGATAAATTATTGATTTATGATGATGACATGACCACACATGCCATAAGCTCACTACTAGGTTTTGAATTTATTTCCTGAAATGAAAGAGGATGTTAGTTCTATAAATAACAAGGCTTGAGTTAGTATTGATGGGATTTCGGCCTTTAGTGAAAGCGATGCCTGTAAGCTTTGGGATTTCTAAATGAAAAGATGTGCATGCTGCTACTGGTATGCACTGAAACAAAAAGGTCCATAAGCATCTGAAGCAGTTAAGAAAAGAGTGAAATTAAAAGCTTTATAACTCAGACCTGAATCACGCATGAGCTTTGTCATGCACCTGAGCGTGCACGGAGAAACAAGACAACAGGAAGTGCTCTATTGCCTCCTTTATAGTATGCAGTGAAAAGTGCTATTTTATTTTTCAGCCAGTCTCTGCTTTTCAGAGGAAATCTATCATCTCAGTTTGTTCAGCTTCACAGACGTCTGTCTATATTCTTTCCAGACCAACCATAGGGCAGTGTACAGGTCTCCTTTTTGGAGCAGAAATGTTACACTTTGGTCCAGACTAATATATTTCAATTACTATTAGATGGATTGTCATGGAATTTTGTACAGACATTTATGGTTCCCAGAGGATATTTCACTTATCCAGTGAAATATCTCAACATTTAGATTGGAATTTTTTATACAAATTCATGGCTCTCATGAATCTCTATAAATATTTTTAGAGAGTCGCAGGGGGGGCTGGAGCCAAATTCCAGCTGACACTGGGTGAGACGTGGGTTTCATAATCCCTATGTGTGTGAGTTTGTGCTGAACATTTGTTTATGCTAAAGATTGTGTACATCAAGACTTGACCACAATACCCTGCTTGTTTGGCAGACTGCACTACAATATGCAAAGCAGGCTGCAGCAAAAAACATAACACACACAAGTACACACAAGTACACACAAGTACACACACGACACACGCCACAGTCAGGCTCTAAGCATACTTGCTTTTCTCTCAACTTGCGACCGTCAAAGCAGAGCAGAGAGAAAGAGGAAGTGCAATTGGCACCACAGTAGTGCTTTCTTTCCTCTTTGCATGAAATGCTACCTAACTTGAAGATTGGATTCTCTGAGGAGGCATGTAACGCTCTTCAAAGTAACACTACTGGTCTTTCTTACAAAAACATTCCATCCAGACATTTTGCAACTCTTAAAAGAACTGGGCGAGCAATTTAGTCTCTTATCATTGGGAAAAGTATTTAGACTCACTGCCTTCTATTTTGTATTTCTAACTGCCTTCTATGCCTATGTTTAAAACAGCTCTCTCTATAGTAGACTACTGCTAACAGTCATCGTTTGCTGAACTCCAAACAATGTTTGAAATATCTTTGGGTGTCTTCTCTTTGCTTTCCTGTTATTAAGCAAAAGTGAGAATCGAGATCAAACAAGCCTGTGGAAACTTGGAATGTGCCTCAGTTTGCCAGGCCATCCAGTGCCATTTGCAATGTTATGATCTTATACAACCAGAGCTACAGTGCTGCTGATTCACAAAACATATCCACAATATTCAGCAGGTTGTTTTCACATAAGGATTTTATGGTGTTAGGAAATCAACGTAGTTAAGGGATATGCCCTCCAGAGGACTTGTGGATGAGGGGGTATGTTCTTAAAGTACAAAGAAGGGAGCATGTTGACACTGTGAGAGCAGTTAGTCACTGACATCTTAAAAATATAACAAATAATCTGGATTTCCTTCTACTCAATTAGTTTATGGTTATAAAAACCATGCATGTGTACATGCATTAAGTATACATAACAGTTCCCCATTCTTACATTTTTATAGAGACCTATAGATAAAATAGTTTCAAGGTATAAAAATATTTGAAAGGTGTTATGGTGCAATTAATGAAAAAGAGGGGTGGGATTTTCTTGATTGAATACTTTCAAAATCTAGCTTCTCTTGCTGGTTTCTCCAAAGTTCCCTACCCCAACTACCCCAACTTTAACTATCCTCAGAAAAGATAAATTACTTTCTAGACAAAATATATCCAATACTTGCCATATTCAATACATTTTCCATAATCATCATGGCACATGTCATAATGACAGCAGGATAAACTAAGTAGCCCTGACATACACCTCCCATGTCTTTCAGCTTCTTCTGAGGCCATGTAGGATATGTAATACTGCCAGTGTATTCACAATCAGTCCCACAGTCTCCTCCGATTGGGACACGCTCCTTAATACCTCTGAAGGTATTAAGGAGCGTGTCCAAGAGGATCCTTTGAACACGAAGCAGCAGCACTTCAATTTAACATATTTTAACCTGATGTCATCCTTGGGTCTCTACCCAGAGCTCCTGAACTAAAGATGATGGAAAGTAGATGGACTGGTAAATCAAATGTTTTGCCTTAAGGCCCAGCTCCCCTGACAAACTGCCACATCACTGCCAGTGGCACATAAATATTCTTTTGACAGCAAGATATTTGAACGCCTTCATTCAAGGCAGCAGACTGCACTAACTTCAAAGGGAGCACTTCATAGTTTTCTGATAGGCCTCTGGAGGTCCTGGCTCTCATACCAGTTTGGGTTTGAACCACTGCAATGGGCACTAGAGGTCACAGACCAACTGTATAATCTCTGCAAAAAGCAGGGATGCAATCCTGAGATCACCAAACCAAAAATCCATATCAGGCAGGCCATTCCTCCCAAACACTATATATATTTTTTTATATCATCTACATTCAAGTCCCCTGGCAGGGCTGTGGCGTCCCCCTGAAGCATCCTCTCCAGGAACCCACCCCGGGACTCAAAATGGCAAGATACTCTGAACTACTCCCCAGCAAATAGGTAAAACAGTTAAAGCTTTTAAGTAGCAATTAAGTAGCACTGCTCTTCTTTGGGAAAAGTGTAACACATCAACACTCACCAAGGGGCTTGTTCACAAAAGCAAACCCTATTTATATAAACAGTCTGGCCCCTATCCAGGATTTGGCTCAAGAGTCTGCGCCTTTTTTAAAAGTTTGCTCAACTATATTTACTTTAGGGGTTCCTGCCTTTCCCTCAATGCACAGTTCCCTACACCTAATCTTGCAGGTTGGGGGAAGGGGCTCAATTTAGGAAGGTGTCCCAATATCAAAAGTCAGGACATGGTTGCACTGTTCCATAATGCCCTTCATCTCAAATAAACAATGTTCAAACAATATTTCGACATATAATATAAGAAATTACTTTATGGAGATAAATGGCTGCTAGAACATAATAATATTAAATTCCAAAGTAGTCACTGCAGTGACGCACTTCTTACCTCATGCGATAGTGCAACTTGATACTGGTTTCTTCTGTGATCTTGAACTCATGGTTGGGGGGGTACCACATGCAAGTTGTCTCATTGTACAGGGCAAACAGGTTATGGCACAAGGGAGAGATTGCTGGAAAGGGAAAGAAAAAAAAGAGGAAAAGGATCAATTTTTAAGACCAACTGTTGGATTGGACTGAGGCTGATTTGAAGATTCTGTCCAAAGAGAGGAAACAATCTGCTTATAAAACAAGATGAATAAACAAAAAGATCTGCATGCTCCACCATATCAATTTCACTTGGTTTCACCGTCTGTTTTATTTCTGAAATGTAGGCCCTTGGTTTTAGAAAACACTTGCACATTTCTACATTTAATGTAAGTCTTTAAATGCCTGAAACATAAAGAAACTAAAACAATTTTCATCTTACTCCATCTTAGATAACCAGAGTGAACTGATCAGCTTACCAGTCAGTTAAAATGACTAATGGTTGGGAAGAGATAGAGACACTTCTAAGAGCTCCTAGAGTGCCACTTTGTCTAGTTTTACAATAACTGATTCATGGCTTTTGAACTGTGGTTGCAATTGATTTGCAGCAGTGCCATGTACTACTCATTATTGATTCTCTAGCAACCATAATGTCCATCTTGTGTGGAACTGAATGCATTTTTTTTTTCACAATGTGACGGATGAATGGTAGCACTTAGAGGTAAGGCAGTAATACATGTTGTTCATCTGGATTTTAGATCAGTAACAGACATGTATCCCTCACTGAACAGTTAACTTTTTATTGACACATTTCATAAAGTTATGAAAAGCGAAAAGAGCGGGAGAATTCAACTTTATGGTCACAGAGGCAGAAAAATAACTTGTTAAATGATAGCTGGTAGAGGAGACAAACCTGATAAATAGGTTACCTATATTAAACATCAGTGTTTGAGTACTGCAACTTATCCATGTTTTTCAAACATTATGCCATGTACCAATCTATGTCAAATCACTAAAGGACATCTTGTATCACCATGTCATCGCTGCAGGAATGATAAAATACCCAGGGTTTTATTAACAGGTATAGTGTATCACAAATTATTATCATGTTGATTAGCATTTTGTTCAAGCCTGCTATAAACTGTAGTCTTGTGTTTTATCTGAGTTCTTGCATTAGTGCCTGTTGTTTTGCCTGTTGTTTACTATCTCTCTTACTAGTTGTCCCTCTCCTTGTGTTCATCTCTCTCTCTCTTTGTATACATGCTATAAAGGTTGTTTTTTTTTTTGCTTTAAACATTTTCCTGTAACCTTCAATATTTGGCTAAAGCCAAGACTTGGCAGACAGCATCTTCTAATGATGTTTATGAGGGCTGCCATATTAGAGCCCAACAGGTATAAAACCTCTACAACTGGTCATTAATAATGTTATGCCCAATGCAATGTAATTAAAAGGGTGGAGATGCAAACTATAACCCTGGTGATTTTGTTAACTCCAAATTTGGCACCTATTTGCCACATGCTGACAGTAAAATCTACAGCACACCTTTCATTGCTGGCAATAAACTGAGACCATGTCAATAAGCAGAGCAGGCAATTCTTGATTGCGCCAACTAGCCAACAAGTCAGTCACTCACAGCATTTCTTGGCAGCCTCCACACATAGCTCCTCTGCGGTGTAGCCGCCCTTCAAGTACTCCAGCTGGTTCTCCTCCTGTGTGTAAAAGTGGATCTCCAGGCCCCGGGTGGAAGAAGGAGAAGAGGGGAACTGGGCCTTTCTACTGGACCTCCTCATCTTCCCACAGAGTTGCCGGCTCAACTCCATCACCCACAGAGTTGGCATTCAGACACTGGATGAAAGTGAAAGTGAGAAGTGGGGAAAGTGGGAATGTTACATTCAATTTTTACTTTAAGGTCATAGTTTGTGTATGCAGCATGTTTTTGGTTCTCATATTGTGTAGGTTCTAAGCTTTAATTCAATTCAGGATAGATGAGAAAAATTAGAAAATACACAAATGGGGAACAATCTAATTCATGTTTCTCTTACCCACAACTTACTGTGTTTTGATGATCTGCAAAAATGGTAAATCAAACGTCATATACCCTATTTCACAAGTGATTGCTACTAAGTAGCATTAATATTATTGATTATCTTACATTTTCAATTGAAGTCTCCAGGTTGTCTTTCAAACTTAGCAAGAGCTTTTGATAATAAGTTATCCAGAATTACCGTACTTATGTCAGCATGTCCCACCCTTATATTATTATATAATATGCTTTCTGAGGAAATGAGTGATGTGTGTAGGGCGTGTGTGTGTGTGTGTCTTACAATAAGGCGGAAGTATTGACTGTGCGATGAGCACATCAATCAATTCAATGTTCAATAACCCGATGACTCATTAATACAGAGTCCCAACACACAAAAGCACAAAGAATACAGTGATGTCTCGCTACAGGGCAAATGACATGATGTCAGCATCTCGACTGAGCACAGATCGTTCCTGCAAAGGAGCTGCGAGGAGTTTGGGCTTCACTACTGGTAGGTTTTATAGCCTGTCCACACCAGCTGCATAACTAAAACAGCAAGTCAACAGCAACAGCCGTGAGTCCTTCATGAGCGTTTGCACTGGATCCGTTCACGTACAGTTCTACTTTACACTAAGTGGTGTGTTGACAGCTAAATACACAATTTTTGTAGTTAAACGCTGAGAAGACACTTCAAGCCAGATGAGAATACAAGCCGTTCTACGACCGGCGTCGACAGCTGCATTAATTTAAATGCTAAACCTAGGACACCGACCATGTACTGCAACAACCCAAGGTTAATGTCCAGCTAAGGACCTGTGTCGCATGTCAATCCCCATCTCTCTCCCCTCGTCTCTTGTCACCGCTCTACTCGATCTGTCCAATAAAACATTACTTAAAAAATGCTAATATTATCAGTTCTGTTGGAATAACAGCTACAAAGACACAGGTGCATCTGGTGTATACAACATGTACTCATTCCTTACCCCTCGTACTACTAAATACTACACAAGACTCTCTATATCCTCACAGAAAAAGATAATAAAACAGTCACATCTGCTGGCTAAACTGTATAGACTTTAACAGGGAATGTTTAAATATAAGCTTATTGACGCTAAAGTCTGTAGTATTTAGATGGTTACAGTTTGTTAGACAATAGGACTGAACCATTTACAGAGGTTTGACAAAATATATGGATATATAAGTATCACAAAAGTCCGTCGAACAGCTTTTTAGTTTGAAATGATGGTTAAAGAATAGCTATTGTAATCATAATTATCAGTCGTTACACAACTTTTCCCTCGTTCCCTGATTGGTCCAATCACAGCTGAGCAACAATTCGGACACTTTCACCTGAGACGAAATGCCTCAATAGATTAGCATGATAATGAAGACAGTTAAAAGATATGTTGGATCCATATCTTGGGCCACACAGTGACATGCTGTGCGCTGACCATATGAACGTCCTGTTTATCTAATTACTACAAAAATGGACCAATGGACGTGATTGGTCTGTAGGACTCAACATCATCATTGTGTGTTTACAATGATAAACTAACTTTGAAAAGAACAGCATAGAAAACAAAGAAAATCTTAGCTGGTCACTAACAAGTACTTTGTTTACTTTATCTGTGTACCAAACAGGATTTTCCAAAGCTGCAAGCAGATGTTAGGCAGATGTTATTGGTAAATGCTCACAAGTTAGGACTAATACTACTAGTTTTTGTAGGTGAGACTTCAGTATATCATTAAGTGTATTTAAAGGCCCTCTGGCTTTCAACAGTGAGTGGATACTGATAAAGTACACCAGCAACAAACATTGATAATCATTGCTTAGGCACCTATTTATACTTGATTCCACACATGCAAGTGTATTTAAAGAAACGTAAAAAAGGAGAAAAGGGAAGAGAAGGAAGGAAGAGTGATCCTTGACTCTCTGACCTAGATGGCTGTGCGTTATTAGACATTTTCATCATTTCTCATTACATCTGAATTTCTTGAGAAGGGATTTGCAATGACTCATCTGTCTGTTGTTTTTTACAGTTTTTCAGTCAGTGTGTCAATGTCCCTCACTCACTTCAACTAACTGCTTCTGAATCACTCTTACAGATTGGTGTGGCATATTAATAAAGCTATCTTTAACAAACGACAGGATCAAAGCTGGTTGAGGTAGATACCATTGATGCTATGCCAGTTTTCTTCTAGAACTACAGTTTTGCGATCATTAGACCACATTTTTCTTTTGGACTTTTTGAAATCTACTGAAAATCCATGCTGAAAAAGATGTTGATAATTCTTTCCTCTCCGCCTCTGTGATGTCGCTCTGCATGCTATTGTTTTAAAGAAATTCAAATGAATTGAACAATTACTTCTGCCAAACAAAAACCTAACCTTGGAGCAGCTTATAATGTAACTAGTGATTGACAGCCAATCCCGACAGTTGTGTAGGTGATTCAGGTGTGGGTAGATTTAAGTCTTCACAAAAGACCAAACAAAATGCTGCCTCCATTTGCATCCATAAAAGTTTTCCATAAAAAGAAAGTATGAAATACTGTAAATGATTACTTTAATTATCGACTAATCAGACCAGATTAATCAATTAATCGTTTGGTCTTTAATATATCAGGAAATAGTGAAAAAATGCCCCTAAAAAAGCTGATACCAGAGAGTTTCTTACATTATTTCTTTTTAAAAAACGACTTACATGATTAATCAATTATCAAAACTGTTGGTAGTTAATGTTCAGTCAAAATGTGCATGTCGTCGTTTAGATCCCTAAAGCTAAAACTTAAATCTTCAGTCAAGGAATGTTTTACAGGGTTTGATAGCTTGAGTGGACTGGATCTGTTATTAATGTATCATCTGGCGATCATGTTTTTATACATGTATAACATTGAATTAATATAAATTTTGTACAATGTAGGGCTGTGCGATATGACCAAGATCTCATATCCCAATATAGGTCATTTCATATCCAAATAACGAAACCCATATACACATTTTCTGTAAATTCAATGAATAAATAGTTTATATAAAATGACCACATGGTAAGGCCTTTTTCTTATAACATTTAGAATTATATACTCGACAAATGAAAGGTACATACTCATTCTGGATTAATTTTCTCCTTTAACTTAGAACCTCTGTTCAAATTTTCAATTAAGCATGTAATAAAATATATGACAGGAACACAATATATATGTTCAGAAATACCCCTTTCTGTGTCACAGTCACTCTACACCATGTTTGTTTGTGTTGCCTTTATACAAATTACCCGCGCCCATCCCAAAATAAACATCAACATCTTATCATAGCTATGTAGGTGTCACAGTGTTTTTCTTTAGGTAAATGAGCCTGTTCCACTACCAGAGTTAAACAATAGGGGTACAGGCATTCACCACACCCATAACTGATGTTGGGTGTGTTCCAAAAACACTTCTAATCATCAAGTCAAATTACAGCCATCCTTTGATAAATTAATGTCCCCAATTGTTAAGATAAATTCTTAAGTCCTTATTCAATCAACTGAGTAAATACATTTACTTAATATCCTCAAAGTTGCAGTTCTTGCTCTTGTCTTTATTTAATAAATAGCCACAGTTGGTATCAACAAAAAAGGCTGTGGCCGATCAGGGCTGAAGAAAAGCCAAACATCATTTCTCATATAAACATTGTAAGCCTTCACACTCTCCTGCCATTATGTTTGACATGATGATTATCAGTGGGGCGAATCATCAGTGTAGTTTACACACTGAATGAATTTAATCACATTGAATGAAGGACTAAGATAAGGCTTTTATTTGTTTACTCTAAGACACAAGGAGGGTGTTTGAGACTTATTATTCTTCTACCATCTGGCACTTATCATTGATTTTTCTGTATGACAATTGCGACACAAGATGATTATCTTATTATTTTAGTATTAGTATAAATAGTATATTACAAACAGTGTCATTCTTGATCATTTTGTGCATCTTTTTCTTCAGTTTCTGTGATTTTTGTCTTTAATATGGCTACATTGCTGCACTTAAATAATGTACTAAAGCTGATCAGTGCTTGGTTTTTGGTGTGTATGCTGAGCTAGGACATCCCCCAAAATGTCTGAGCATTAATAAATAATTAAATTAGCACGCCATCTACCAGGGGTTTTTCCTGTACCTGTTTTTGATGATTCAGCACCCATGTAAGCACAGTGACATGTGTTCATAGTCACTACATTATTGGTATATCTGAAACTATGTTTAGATGATGTTCTCTAAATTGTATTATACTATTTTGCAGCAAAAGAAAATGAAACTCTTTACTTCACTTGAGTTTTATGGGCTAAAAACTCTAATTCAGTGGCATATACTGTAAACGTGATAATTTAACCAGATGTAATTCAATTTCACCATAACACCATATCAATAATTTAAATATTAACTTTACAGCAAAGTACTGCTTCTGAATTAAGAATTCTAGTGTTGTGACACTATTAACAAGTAATTTCACTGAATAACAGACTTTAAACCAGAAAAGTAGAAACTATTGGCAAGTAAAATGTTATGTTAATGACATTTTATAAGGCATATTATAATAATAATAGAATAATAATAATGTTCCATGCCACTAAATTTTGTAAACTTAAACATAAATTGGGGAAGGAGGTTTACGCTTAAAAATGACACACAATGCTGTAATTTGGATGGGCAGGGCATTTTTTAAAATCCCCATTTTGTTAGTACTACACCATGTCTCACTTTTTGAAAGCTGTAAAACTTTTTTATAAAAATAGAGGGGGTTGACAATAGGCAAAGAGGCCACTTATAATAAAAGGTCAAGTGAGTGATAATCTGGTCCTCTTTAATGTTAAATATCAAGTTAGGGTGGGCCAATTTCTTTTCAACTGATATAAACTTCAGTTTAAAAAAAACTTGAACTTACAAGTTTAAAGGGCTCAGGAAATACAGATCATTTGGAAATCAAATTGTTGGCCTGATGGTTGAGCTTGATGGAAGGTCACACAGTTCTCTATTATCAATATGTTTCCTCCTCCTGACAAACATTTGGAAAGCAGTTTATGCCAAACCAGCCATTCCTAGTTTAAAAACGAGGAAGATCAAACAACAAAGAATGTTCAACTTTTATCACTGTACCTTATCAAAGTACAAAAAAACAATGATGACACTAGCCACAGCTTACGTCTGGGTGAAAAAATACCCTTCACTAGTTAAAACATATTAAAGTATGCCAACTTGATATTAAAGTTTGTGTAAAAAAATACATTTTGGTCAATGTCAGTATTAACAGTAAAAATAAAATAGCTCTGAAATTAAATCTGCCATTTGTTCATTCTGGTATTAATAAAATGACGATCAAACGTAACTGTGTGGTTCAAATGCTTTAAATGTTCAAAGTCAGTTCAAGTTTCTCTCAACCGGGGAGAGCTGCAAGAAACCACGTTCTTTCACTGTTTGAGAGGAAATTATCTTGAGTGGTGGTAAGGCCAGAAACTCTGTGTGTGCGTGTGTGTGTGTGTGTGTGTGTGTGTGTGTGTTGGGTTCAAGAGGAAGCACCTACTTTTGTCAACCTCAAATGCGTGAACCCACTTACCCTTAAATGTCAGGATTTTATGTTATTTTGTACAACATTTGCATTACCGGTAGGACTGCAGCTATTTTTGTTGTCAATTTATGTATGGCTATTTTTCTCAGTTAATCAATTAATTGTCTGGTTTATAAATTAACAAATATTAAGGAAAAGGCCTATAACAATTCCCCAGTCCAAGCTGACGTCTTCAGAATCTCTTGTTCAGTCACACCAACAATCAAAATCCTAATAATAAAAGTAGATAATCAGTTTATTATCACAGAGGAATTGGATGATATTCACATTTGGGAATATGGAACCAAAAAAATAGTAAATAAATTCAATTAAAAATCAAAATCACTGCTGATTGATTAATTTCTGCCTATGGGCCAATGGATTAATCGACTAATCGTCACAGCCCTAATTAAAGGGGGTGGACGCAAAAGTGACACCTATGATCAAAACAGAGAGTCTTTGCCTGTCCTGTTAATGCGTTGAATTTCAGTATTTATATTATAGCTCCTATATATATATACATACACACACACACACAAATATAATCCAACCATTTTACTTTATTTCAACTTGTCTACGTTGGAGCAGAGGTGCTCAGAGTTAAAACTAACCATATATTTCAGTTCTCTTTCGCACCCTGTAATCACACTGACATAATATAGATGGCTGGTCCTTTATAAGCGATTTCACTTTCAATTTTTTAACTTTTTAAAAAAAAAAAAAAAAAAAACAGTAGGCCCCAGTTTGAGGTGGCAATGCTGCATTAGACTGCATCATTTTACAACATCTCCCTAATATTTTGTCCCCTGGTAACTCTGTATATTCTCTCACTAAATCCCTGTTCAGATTAAGCTGAGGAGGCTCGGAGCGCCGGGGAGCCTGTGATCGGCTCCCGGACACGGTGGAGCCTCGCTGCCGCCGTCGCGGGCGGACCACCGTTGGTCGACGCTAGCTCGGTCGACAGCTCGCTCGGACGCTCGGTAACCGGGTACTTCCCCGCTTGACAACAGCGGAGGAAGACGGCGAACGAGCGGATGTGTACAAACGGCCAGAAGACGGACATTTCTTTCGACTGGGAACCATGAAAAAACAAAGAAAAAACAAAAAAAAAAAAAACGGTTATTGACTCACCTAGCGAAGCTAAGCCAGACAGCTGGCAAGTTACTTCCGTTTCGTTTAGTACATTAGACGCTTCAACCAAGTTCGGGATCCTCTCCGGAGGGCTTTTCGGAGTCGCTTCTCGGCTATTTGCTTCAGAAACGTGCCACGGGAAGTATCCAGTATCCAGACGGGGGTAAAAACGGGAGTAATTCCTCGGTGTTTGTTAATGTTTGTCGGGCTGAGGGGAGACGCAGTCCGCCGCGGAGCTTGATAACCCTTCCTGACAAGCGACGTCCTCTTTCCCGAAAACAACGCAGTGGCCGTACGCAGACGGCGGCCGCTGATTGGCTGCCCGGCCCGTCACTCAGGATGACGACGTTAACCCCTTCGCGGCTGGACGTGAGTTGAGCGTGAGTGTTGCACGCAGGTATTACTCATGCTGTGGCAGTGGGGACTCTCCTCTCACTTACACAGAGAGAGAGACACTTAGACAGACAGAGAGAACAGGGTGATCCTGGTGTGGTTAACCTTAAAACACAAGCTTTTTGACCAAAAAAAAAAAAATAAAATCTGCATGTACATTCCAATGATAACTACATTTTTCTAAGGAATACTGAGGTTGTTTTTGTCAACTTTCCAAGTCAAGAGTAAACTTTCAATTTCAATGAAATGTTAAGGTTAAGACTTGGGATTTTGGTTAAGGTAGAGGTTGGAGTAAATTATGTAATGTTCATGGGTGGGTAAGGTTGAAGATCCCTTCTAGACATATTTTAAGAGAAAAAAACTAGTGGTGTCATAAAAATTATTAATGTCTGAAACTCAGATTTTTGGGTTCCCCCTTCAGTAGGTGAATTCGAAAACAGCCTTTTTTAGTGTTAAACTGCAGTGTGATTCTGCAATATGAAGGTCACACATCCAAGTGAAGTAATAATAAGCATTAGGGGGATTTTTTTTGTGGGATTTAGATGAAGTAGCGTCTCTAATGTCCTCCTACATAACATTAAACAAGACAGAAAGACAGGAGAACAACTAAGGACTTTTTCGCTCATGTCTTCACAGTTGTGCATACAACTGTGAAGACATGAGCGAAAAAGTCTGAACACTATAGCATAGAGGGTTATCATTCATCTTTACCATTCTGTAGGTGGCAAAAATGTAGGTGGTTCCTTCCAGGTATTTGTTTGATCATCTTTGTGATTGTGATGTGTTTGAAAAAACCTGACAATATGGAGTTATGGCCCATGTGTGTAATTACCATCGCCCCAACTCTTGCAAATTTGCATAACTGCCCTTTTGGATGTGGCTGTTTACTGGAAATAGTTCATTCCAGTGGCAAAGCACATCCAACCTCCTAAATGTGTTTAAGCATTCCACTTCATATGAAATATTGTTGCCAAGTCATTTAAAACATCAGTTTCTGCTTTTAAAGAACAATGTGTAACAAAACGGAAACCAGGAATCTTGTACTATGTGAGCAATTCTCTCCTCCTCCTCCTCTTCCTCCTCCTCCTCCTCCTCCTCCTCCTCTCCACATATCAAATAATGAAGCATCCCCACTGGCTGCATACAGAAGATCAAACAAAGGGAAAAAGTGTAGATAATGACATTTTTCATGATTTGTAGAAAGTATTGTAATAAATGGCTCTGTGGGTGTGGAGAGAGAACAAAGAAAGATCAAATAGATGAGTTATACATAAGATAATTTTGTTAGGATAAAGTCAGTTCCACATAGAATTCCTGAGCTGGTACATTTACTTACAGTACTATAACATACGTTTAGGGTAACATTTTACTTTAAATCCCCTATTTAGCATTTATAAGCAGAATACAAACATTTAAGAAATGGTTTAAAACTAATGTCTTTGTTTGCAGCTATAAGGATTTTTAGGTGTTTATTTACGTACAGTATTAGTCAACAATTACAGTTTAACTTCCCCTATGAATACATATTTTCTATTATTAGAACATTGTTTTTCTATATCATCATTCATTATCTGTTTACAGGAGTTATAGTTTTTGACAAATATATGAATAAAATATCAGCTTAGAATGAAATTATAGTGTATTATAAACAATTTATTAAATGTTTATATACTGCTTACGTATAGTAAATACATAGTTTACTTATATTAAAGTGTTCCCAATTTGGAATCTTTTTTTTCACCCTTTTTTTCACATGCAGTGTCAACAAGGGGTTTGCCTTTATCACTTAATTGCATGACTGCTGCAGTTAACAACTGTATGTCTTTTGGTCTTTTGTTCCAGCAGCAATGAAAGAACAAAATGGGAGGTTAATTTTAAGGGAGGGACTTCCCAAGTGATCCAAGTAATCGTTCTTGCACTGAAGGAAGTATGACAGAAATCCCCCTCGATCATGGCTGTCAATGGCAAGTAGAGTTTTTGATGTTTGGCAACAGTAGTTGAGTATACTATCATGAAATTTGGTGGGTTTAAACGCCTGCTCTCTTTAAGAAAATAGCTCTTTCAAGTAATGTAAAACCTCAATTGACTTTACATTTTATTATCAAAAAATATGCTTCACCACAAAGTATCAAGATATCACATGGTGAGTCAGAAAAACACATGTGAATCAAGGCGAGTTCAGCAGATTGAGGTTAGAGTGAGACAAAAACAAACTATGTATCATGACTCTTTGGGGATTTCCACAGAAGCTACAGTATGTACCATTTGAATGAAACATTCTAAGGACAGGTGCAGTGACCTGTGGTTTATCAGACATGACTCAAACAGTGCATGTATTAGTCAAAACAGTGTTCTGAAAAATACCATTCATTTCAGCATATTGACATCACAGATCACAGTACTAGTATGTTTTAAACTGTGATATATTGATATCATATGTGGAGAATTACCTAAGATTCGCAAAAAAACAACAGTGACTTAGCAATTTATACCAAAATTGAGGCGGTAGTAATTGGTGTGAATCATACGTAGGGGCCTTGTTTAACTCTTTTATTGGATTTCATTCTCATAGTAATGGAACAATGAGCTTATTTTTTTTTTTTATCAAAACTGGATTCAGACAAAGCTTTGGGCCACATTCTACACGAATAATGAGAAATGAGCACCTCTTTTGTTTCAACAACTTTTCCATCTACATATTCATGATTAAGGTTTCAGAAACAGATTCGTGGGGACAGACCTTATTAGGTAGACCAGAAACAGGACTCAATAAAAGATCTTTAGCTCCCTCTGTTGACAACAATGTGAACCATTCAGGACTACCTTATGCTTCAGCCTGTAGACCAGTGCTCCCAATGAGGGACAGCGGGGTGTAGCTCCTAATTCCTAAAAGTTTAGTGTCTTATGTTGGAATGTAAGGTTCTTCAGCATTAAAGTCATAAGACTGGAAACGCAGGAAATGAATATGGACACTTTTCTTTATCAAGTTTGCATGATGTACATCTATTTTAACGCTAAATGGAACTTATTGGCTATGCTATGGAGAAAGAAAAGTAAAAAAAGTATCGTCATTTTAATCGTAAAACGGATAAGATGGAAGCTTTTATGATAGTTTTATGATAATGTCTGTATTTAAGATCCACTGAATTTTCAAAAGAACAGATAAATACAAGAACATACACATTTAAATAAAAGAAAATCACTTTATTTCTTATAGTTAAGGGGAAGTTACATAAGCAGTGAAGATAATACTTACTTACAGGTTTTGAGTTTGATGTTTCTCACACTTAAACACACAATAACAGCCTAGTAAATTTTTCATGGAGCATGCCACAATCTACTGACAGATTCAACAAGGGAAAACAATTTTGTCAATAAAAACTTTTGGATATCCCATTAAACTTGTCTCAATCAAATTCCACAAAAATGTCTTTCTTCTCTTTGGTCCTCTGGCTCGTTGATTCACTGCACTCGTGTCAAGTTGGCAGCCATCCTTCAGTTATCACAGTACTGTACCTTCGATGGGGACAGCATCAGCACTGTGATAACTGAACCAGGGCAGCCTGTCAAATCTAGCAGTCCGGGGCTTCGCTCCATTCGTCATCCACCCATAATATCTGTGCTCTAGGTCAACAGGAGCAAAGATAACAATGTTTTTCCCTTTTGCATTTCCGCAGCTTATTCACTGGTATCTCACACAAAACGTATGCAAGTTTTATCTCCGGCATTTTGTAAATTATTTCGATATAAATCATTTTCAAGAAACATACAGTAGCTTATTCTATAACAGATGAATCTACAGAAAACAGTCATGTAACTTAACAACTCCTAATGTTGACCTAATGCCACATCGGGCTCACAGAATCATGATTATCCAGGTTTCCTTTATACTACAATCAACTGTTTGTGGTGAAAGTGGCTCAACAGGAAGTCTTAGAAGTTTTAGGAGTGTACTCCTACATGCACTTACAGCTGATTCATTTTATTCAATTATTCAGGCCTTTCAAGCATGGTAGGTTTTGCTTTTTGCACACCCAAATTGGTTAATTTATCTGCCAAAGCCTGACTCTGTAGTCCATTATAGGATGAAACGTCTCCCTGTGTCCGAAGGGTGGACAGTTAACAGGCTAATGCACAACCCTGCACATGCAATTTGAACCTAATGACCTCCTGGATGTCAACCTGTGACTACGAACTTTTTTCTTTTTTTTTTTTTCTTTTGGAAAAATGTGAGAAGGATTCTGGCTTCGCAGTCCTTTTCACACGACGCACATGCTTGCCACTATTTCGCCACCTCTTTCCACATTAAAGTTATTTTCCTCCTCTCTCGCACAGGGCGCCCGTTAATGTTTCATCTCACGAAACAATAACGATTTTTTTTTTTTCCTCCTTCTCTCCCCCCCCAACCCCAACCTCTTTCCTGCTGGGACTCGCTGGAGACAGACTACTGTATATTATTCATACCAACCACAAGGCCGAGTGACGTCAGACTTGTTATGATTCCCCTCGCGGGCTCCGCCCCCCCCCCGGCGCGAGCGGCCTCTCGCGCGGTCCGGCTCCTCCTCCTCCTCCTCCTCCTGCTCCTCCTCAGTCCGCCCTCCGCACTTCATGTAAACAACTCCATTAGCCCCGCTGGCCAAAAAATAAAAATAAAATAAATAATAATAATAATAATAATAATAAAAGAAATGTTCATGTCAGACGTGAAAAGCAACGCAACATACGTGATCGCAGCAGAGGACGCACACGAGGCGGGGGATCAGTGCCGCCACTGTCCGCGGAAAAATAGACCCCGTGGAAGAGAAAAAAAAAAAGAGCGCGTCCATGTTGCGCTTAAACCCCTTCAATGTAAATAACCCGTGAACGGCTCGTAACCCACTGACAGCGGAGGTGGCGGGCGGCCGCGCGGGTCGGTGCGTGCGTGCAGACAGTCCGCTCACGCCAGGGATCAACTGAGCCAGAAGCTTGTTGCTGTTTCCCCGCAAATAAACCCAAAAAAAAAGTTGCCCCGAAATCCGCGCAACGCCGTCGCTTGGCCCGCGTCGCTGCAAACTAACGCGCACGCCTGCTTTCTTGAGGCCAAGCGTGCCCCTTAGAAAAAAAGCGACTAAAAGGCGAAATATAGATGCTGTGTTCGTATTGAATAATGTGCAGCCAAACGTTAACGCCCAGCATTGCACACACACCCCTTTTTCTAGGGGCGAAAACAAACAGCATGCTCTGGGATCCAAATAAAATAATTTAATTTTAATTGCGTTCAGTCCGCATTCAACGCACGACAAATATTCGGCTCACTCACCTGCAGTTTTCCCGTTCAATCCCCCGTGTTTACATGAATATTTTTAATGACGCAGCAAGACCACACAGAGCAACGTGATTGTCGCCATTTTTTGTTGTTATTGAATTCTCCAAAGCCATGTGACAAACTGATAATGGTTTCAAAAGCAGGCTTCCGGGTGTGGAGACGAGCAAACTAGTTTTCGCGAGGCTCAAAAAAAAAAGGTTAATCTTCCGAGTTGTTTGTCTGGCGGATTAGTCAGGTCACTGGGCTGGAGACTGAGGGCTGTGCGCAATGTTTGACAGCTCCGGGACGCTGCCGCCGCCGTATGGCTCGCAACAAGTACTCACTCGGTTCCCTCCCGTCCGCAAACGTTGCGCGGAATGACAGCGACTCATGTGCTTCTCTGCGCCCGGTGCCAGCAGAGCAAAACCGTTTCAAAAAAATAAAACACAGCCCGGTGAACCGTGCGGGATAATATAACAGCTCCGATCGGAAAGAAAATGCTGTCAACAAGTGGTGGAATCCAAGAATAATCCACTTTATTAATTAGTGGGATGACATGCATGATATATTTACTCTCGTGGTAATTTAGTCTCCAGACGACAAATGTTCTTAAATAATTCTTAATAAAAAGTTGATTGCTGCAGGGGGATAACTGTAAATTGCAAACCAAATATCAACATTTTTATGGAATCATGTGATATTAAATTGACTGACTCATCATTTCTTTTTTTTTTTTCTTTTTTTGGCTTGTAACAAGCCTCAGCATGTATCAGAGTGGGATTATCTGGTCCTCCATAGCAATCTTTGCAGTTGTAGATCAAAATAACATTATATAAGGTTTCCCTAACAGGCTGCAATAGGTCAGATTTGGTCTTAACCTGCTGTGGCATCCCCTCACTGTCCTACACTTTAAATACGTTGCAGTAAATAAGCTATGCCATTTTATTTTGTTTTTATTTTCAAAGACTTCTCCTCCTCTTATTATTACTCCTTTTATTAGATAGATAGATACATATATAGATAGATGGATATTGATATATTTTCCTATGACATCCACGTATTTGTAAAATATAATCAGGATTATCACAGTTTTTCCTCTCTTAGTGACTTACAGTAACTACAGTTGTTGTTGTTGCACATCACTTGCATATAAAAACTACAGTTACCAGTTTACCCCGCAAGGTTCGTGCGAATCAGTCATCCGCATTTTTTCTGGATGATGTGCGCAGAAAAATAGGGCGTTGTGGCGACTCCCTCATTCATTCGCAGGGAAAAGTCTCTGTCCTTAAAGACGTAGTTGAGCGTAATGTTTCCACAGGAGATCTGAAAGAAAAAAAAAAAAAAAAAAGAGAGTACGCGTTTAGACTTGGGCCGAGCAGTAGAGCAGGAGAGCTCCAATGTGCGCAGAGAGTGGGCTCTGCGTAAAGAACCGCAGACTCCAGCGTTAAACTAAAAATTGACATTGGCAGGACAAGTTTATAAGCGTTGGACCAGTTTGATCGCTCATGCGTGCAGCCGATTAGGAGTCTCATCAGGAGGTGATTTTTTTGCATCGTTCCCTCGCGCACAAACAGCAACAGTAACATTTGTGCACCCCTGAGGTGTTCACAGTCTGAGTCTGTGTTTGAGGAAGTCATGGCCAAGTTGTTCCGAGCTGCTATCATGGGTCCACCAGGATCAGGCAAAGGCACCATATCCAAGAGGATTGCGCAAAGCTTTGGCCTGCAGTATCTGTCCAGTGGCCACTACCTACGAGAGAGCATAACGGCAAATACAGGTAGGCTACCAGCTGCCCATGCACTGTGGCCCAAATGTCAATACTGTGGTGCCAACGCGAAGAAGCAGCCTGCAGAAGAGAAGCTGGTCAAACGCGTCATCTTCCTATGGCGCATATGTGCATTTCGAGAATTTTCTTCCCGTTAATGTAGTTGTAATTGTCACTAAAATGTAATCAGAACTGAAAAACTATGGGAAGTTTGCAGAATGACGTGACATGTGTACATTTTTGTACAGTTATCCATCTGTCCAAGCTCCAGAACAGGAGAAACATCATTTTGATCATCATCATTTGATGTCAATCTAGTGTAGTGACTTCAATTTAAAAAAAGGGCCCAACCCCACAATGACTCAGTGTAACTCCAAGGTTTTTATTATAATTATCTTCCCAAAAGTACACCTCAAACTGTTGATTTTGTCTCTTTTAAACTTCCTCATTAAAAACTGCCCAACTGGAATTAATCTAATTCCCAGCATGTGCCAAGCTCATGTATACTGATAATAAAATGGAGTTCAGTACAGAGAACTTAAGTAAAAACATGTGTGCCGGGTTGCCATTACTGAATTGTTTGAGTAAAGTTGTGACTTGCTGGATAGGGTTTTTCTTTTTCTTCTTTTAAATTAAGTTTCAGGGTTGAGTTCAATAGGTGTGCTTGTTTACAGTATTCAGTGACTTGGCGTGAATATTGATTTAATCATCCACAGCAGGCCCCAGAGTTTCCATTGTTCTTTTAAATGAATAATATAGGAGAGGTTGCAGGCAGGACAGTGACAGTTTTAACCATTTGCTGTCTCTGATCCGAGAGTTACATTAACAGGACGCTCATAAGTGTCTATTTTTATTTTTATCAAGGCTCGGATAAATTCAACAGGCTCTGTCCTGTCTTCTTTTTGAATTGCAGAGGCAGGAAACAGAAACAGACATGCACTGACTATCTTTCTACCTGTCTGTTGTGTATCAGAGGCAGGTGTGCTGGTGAAGACCTACGTAGAAAGAAGCATGCTGGTGCCTGACCATGTGATGACCAGACTGATGCTGCCCAGACTGGAACAGCTGAGCGGCCACAGCTGGCTGCTGGACGGTATGATAAATAGTGTTTTTGTTTTTATACAGAGTGCATGGTCTGTACTTTATTCTGCTGACGCACTACGTTAATGCAGTTTTGCATTCTATATCTTACAGCAGCCTCCATCATTTCTCTTGATCATTTGTAGCGGGGGAATGTGTTCTTCGTAATGCAGCCTCATGGCCAATAGTGGAAACTGCCAGCCACCCCTTAAATCTGATTGGCCACCCCTGGTGCCACCCCCAAAATCTCCAACCTGATGCCCATGTTAGAGGAAGGGCCATGAGGCAAACACTTCTTTTTTTTAACCCTCTGCATGTTCAGAAACATGGCCCCCAAGGTGCCATATGCGTTGCCTGCTTTACTTGAGTCTGAGGAGGAAATAATTGGAAAAATACGCTCTACATTATCTTACATCTGTGGGAAATTAGTACTCTGAGGTACTGAATCCTGCACCAGGAGGTCTGTGCATGCTCTCGACTGTTAATCAACTTACAGTAGTCATAGAGGATTTGCATCAGATTCAAATCAAAGGTCAAATCAAAGATATCCTTTAAGAATTAAAGAAGAATGCTGTTAATATCAGGATGCTCCACCGAGGTCCATGTGTTTTTCTGATTGTTTCACAATTTATAATTTATTCACATTCGGTGCCAAGCTTCCATTCAGTGACCTTTGTTAGAACATTTGTAAGCCAATTGAAAAACTGGTTTATATGTATTTTCTTATGGTGGAGATAAGTCACTATGAAGTGATAACACCTATAGTAAAATTATTACATTCTACATAACAATACATTGTCAATTTTTGTGTGTGTGATACATAGTAATTCGCATTTTTGTAGTACTGCATGAAAATGGCCTCAGAAGTGTGTCAGGTTAGGAAGGTATTTGGAGATGTTATGTTAAGATGTTATCTGGTAACATATTTAGTTTGAGCCATTACTAACATATGAGACGTCCTTTTCCAAGTTAAATATTATCCACTATCTTCAAGAGAGATGCTAAACATTGATGAAACAAACTGGTTGGTGTTACATGTGATGGAACCTTGAAACATGATCACTAAACAAATAATTTTTGTTTTGCAAGAGAAAAGGGCAACAAATCAAGGTTACACACACACGCCCGCCTGAATTTATCTCAGTTCATCATGTCTATCTTGTGACAGTGATAAGCTTGGATATTAGTGTCCACAGCCTATTGGTTTGCATGGTATTATTCTTTTCAAATGTATACAGTATGTCATACTTGTGCCAAGTAACACAGACACATCTATGCACATACAGTGTATCCTCCCATAATATAGTGTACTATATAGACACAATTTATTTTGTCCGCTCCCTCTCTCTTCCCCTCTGGTAAACTTTGATTGATGCCTTCCACCGGAGCCACTCATTTGTAGGCAGCATGATGCTCTAGTGGTTACAGATTTAACAATTGTTTATTGACCAAACAAAGAAACATACAGAGCGATTGCAAGTTTCCGCTCTTAACACATAAGGAAGCAATAAACTGAGGGGAAGCCCAAGTGCTTGTATACCAAAGCATACTAAAGCAAAAAAAAAGGCATTATGGTTTAAGAGAGACAATAGCCTTAAACCCAAGGAACTACATTTACAGTGAGCTTGCCATGTGAAGTATCCTACAGTAACAACCCCACTGATGCTGTTCAGTAGGCCATCTGACCTCTGACCTCCCAGTAGAGTAGGGCAAATGGAAAGAGTTTCCCCCGTAGAGATCAAAGCGATGTAATCCAATCATAAATGCAATGTATCAGTCTGATAATGGTGGAATAGAAGACTACAATATACTATTTCTAGTCCTGCTTCTGTACATCTACTGCTGTCAAGGGATGGAAATGTTGATCTGTTGGTCCAGACTGGAATATTTCAGCAACTTTTAGATGGATTGCCATTACATTTTGTACAGACATTCATTGTCCCCAGAAGATCAATGTTACTGACGTAAGTGATCCTCTGAGTCCTCTTCTGAGTTTTCTTCTAGTGCCACCATGAAGTAGAGATTTTTGGTTTTTAGTGAAATATCTAAACAGCTATTCGTTGTTGCTATGAACGTTTGTACAGATATCCATGGTCCCCAGGTGATCATTTCCCCTGATTTTTCATTTAGCGCAGCAGGCCAACGTTCACTTAACCAGTAAATATCTATTAGAGGGATTGGCACCAACTTAATACAGACATTCGTGGTTCCCGGAAGTTGACTCCTAATGACTTTTGGTGATTGCATGTCTTTATCTCTTGTGCCACCAGTTTGGCATCTGGGGTTTTGAGTTAAATAAATCTTTTCTTGTTATTACAACTGGTGGTTCATCCAGGTCATGTAACTAAGAGCATTGTTTTTTTCATACATGTACATAATCTTGTTATTATGTCACGGCTTCAGCCCATTGTCCTGGAAAACTGGAAACAGCTCGAGTCCAAGTTTACATGCTGTCAGATACTGATATTAGAAACATTTAAACAGGAAATAAACTGAGTCAGAATCAGAGTCAGAATCAGATTTATTGCCAAGTAGGTTTTCACTTACAAGGAATTTTTCTTGGAATATTGGTGCATTTTTGATCTGTTTATGTACAGTTTGTCTTCCTTATGTTATGGACCTATAATATTAAATTGAAAAATGCACATGCATTGCAGTCTTACATGTAGTTGATATAAAAACAAAGGTCTTCAATCAATGTATAACACCAACATAAACTATTCCTGGTTGATGATGCCTCACACCTTCCTCCCTTTTCAATCTGCTCTCTGTCTAGGCTTTCCCCGGACTCTGGCGCAGGCCCAAGCTCTGAATAATTTGTACCAGCTTGACCTGGTCATCAGCCTCAACATTCCCTACGAGACTCTGAAGGAGAGACTGAGTGACCGCTGGATCCATCCAGCCAGTGGTAGAGTCTACAATATGGGCTTCAACCCGCCACGAGTGCAGGTCTCTTAAGTCTAGAGTGACAGTATAGTTACAGTGTTTAAAATATTCTGCTTGGCATTTAGAAAATTTTTGGTGGCATTTTTTCATTTTCTGGAGGACTATTTTGTCCTTTGAGTTTCCTCCCCACAGGATTTGTGACAGAGTGTTTTAAAGCTGGTAGGGATTTAATGTCTGGCTTCAGCAGGGTGGAAGCCCGTCAAAATAAAAGAGATTGGACAATCATCAAACTCACTACTCCACCCTCCTGCACAACAACAATCCTGCTCCTTGTTAATTCACTTTACAGTTTCCTTTTTGTCATGAATTAACGTACTTACAAGAGCATGCAAAACATACATTATAAACATAACATTTACATGTCTGATATGCAGTAAGAGACAACTTGTGTCCAGTAGTTTAACTTTTGAAACGAAAAAGAATCCTCATAGATTCAGGATTTTACAATTAAGGAATCTTTAACTTGTTAATTTAATTTTTTTTTTTTTTTGTTGTGGAAAAAACATATTGGACACAAATTATTATTCAAAGCAGTGTTTTATACGTCTGGAATTGCAGTAAGAGCCAATTTGTGAAAATAAGTCTTTGGTGGAGTTTAAAAAGAGGACGCTGATATTGCTCACCTCGTGTTCAACAGAAGGCTATTCCAGAGCTTTTGCCCTGACAGCAAATGCCCTCTGTCTCCAGTATACCACTTACAGTATTTGCTAGTTGACTGTGAGGCCATTTACCATTGGCATCAGTTTGCATGACTTCACTACAGGAAATGAGTCACATGATTTGTTTTGCAGCATTTTTTGTTTATTAAGAAGAAAAATGGAGGACATTTTATGTGAAACCAAGATACCACCATTACATGATACTACCTTATCTTGACTATAACATGTTTGCATTAACAGTGGCTGGAAAGATCCTCTGTACCACATTTCATGTTGATTCTTGATATCGTTGTAATATATGAGCTCCAAAAAGATCCTGATACTGATGCAGTAATGACTGTAGAGGTGTGTCTGCATACATACAATCCATTGTCTTGGGTTGACTTTTGTTGCATTGTTGCATCTGTGAACTTGTGTTGCATTCCTCAGGGTAAGGATGACCTCACCGGGGAGCCACTGATTCAGCATGATGATGACAAACCAGAAGCCCTGATGTCCAGACTGAGACACTACAAAGATGTTGCCAAGCCTGTCATAGACTTATACAAGTGAGTAAACAATTCTCTTTCATGGGACAGTCTACTTTCAGATTTTTTTTTGCAGTGATTTTCCTACAGGCAGCCATCAGTTCTTGCTGTCAACATATGAAAATCAGATTGAAACTTTATTGAGAGTGATAATCTATCACAATAAACATTAAGTGGTATTTAGTTTTTCTAACATTAGCTGAAAAGAAGTTTATTCACACACAAGGTTGCACATCAAAAATCAAACGCAGATGTGACACAATAACGAAACATGGACATCATGAAAGGGATCATGTGAATTTCATAGTTCTTGCATTAAAAAGGCTTTTATTCAGCAGTCAACTCTGAAGTCTTAGATGTTTTGGATAATCTGAAATAAAACAAAACCATATGGTCTATAGCTCTGGTTCCGCCACATCGTTTTTTAATCTTTTATATGAGGAGTACTCTTTGAACATTTACAGACTAATTACCCACATTCTGCTGTTAATAATAATAATAATAAGAATTGACCCAGCTTTCCTTGTTATTTGTTTTCTTATTTCTTTGCTCAGATCACAGGGAATCCTGCACTCATTTTCTGGTACAGAGACAGACCGGATTTGGCCTTATATCAACTCTCTCCTCAGCACCAAGATGCACACACTGCCATCAGATGTCCGCCAAACCCAGACACCCTGACATTACTCTGAAAGAAGCGGCCGCAGGGAAACATCCAGAAGCAGCCAGAAGAAGTGGGGTGATGTTTCAGCTTTCGGTTTCCTCTGTAATAGTGAGGTTGAGAGAGATGGGCAAGGACACTGATCAAAACTGTAGTCTTCCAACATGTTAGTGATTAGATCACTTGTTGGTTTTTCAAATGAATGGTTGTACGCAAATATTTCAAGAGCTTTATTAAATTTTGTGTTGATGTTTAGCATAGTGAAATTAATCATAATTTTACACAAGCACTCACCACTATTGTGTTTTTATCTGCGATTGTTCCATTTCCCACCCATGAATTTAAATCATAGCTCATTTAGGGAAGCTGTGGTAAAGCCAGAGGTTAAAAGCAAAAGGAAAAGTTAATATTTTAGATTTTATAACTACAGTAGAAGCCAACAACATATTGAACCATAAACCCAAATATTAAGTGTCTCATTCCAACATTAAATATGCTATACCAAATTCTATAAAAAATATTGATATTGTGAAAATAAAACTTTAATGAAAGCAGACTTAAGAAATGTTATTTAAATAGTCTGTTATCTTTACACATTAATTGCACTTTAAATTATATTTTTATAATCAAGCAAAGGAATTTCACATTGTTGCCATGAATATGATTTTGGATTGAATCCCTTCTACAACCCTTCAATGTGCAAGTAACAGAGGATTTTAAAAGTGACTGAGGGCAGTACTGACATTAAGCATTGTGTCAAATCTAAAACTCAAATCAGTCTTGGACGGGCATTATTTGGGTCAATTTTCTAAAATGTTGAAACCTGTACATGCCCGAGTGCTGTGTAATATGCTGCATATAATGCCTACAAGTCGGCTGTTACGCATGTATCCACCCTGCAGAACCCATTTTTAATCAGCTCAGTGTTTCTAGAATATATCCATGAATTATACAATGTGCACTGTATAAACTGCTATTTTTTAATTTGTACTGGAGTGCTGCAGAATATTATGCAATCTGCAGCTGATAACATGCAGGAGAATCTGCTGGGCTGTTGTTGGACTGGTGCGAGAACTTCTCACAATCACTCTACAGCACACTCTGTGGCTGGGATGAAGACCAATGCACAGAACATAGAGTGCCTTCGATTTTGTTACATTTCTTTAAATATATAAGGTTGCCTTGAGATTTGAATCATCAAAATGTCACAGATAATTGTTTATAGAATGTAATATTTTGTATTGTGTTGTGTTCAGCTTTAAAATCATTAACTGCTGGATATAACAAGCAAGTAACAGGTCACTTTTATGATTCTGAAGCATGACAAGGTTTTATAGGTCTTATTTTTTAGATTGTTTGAATGTGTAAATCAGTGTTGCAGGGTGAACAGCTTGTGAAATGTCAACTTTTTAGATGTTTTAAAATAGTTTTATTATCTTTGTAAGTGATTGGTTACATGTTTGTAATAGTCTCTCGCCCTGCAGAAGAGCTTCTGATCCATCATGTGAAGTTACAAATTATGTCATATTGTCACCCAGTGACACAACATGTGAGTTTACCTTTTACCGTGTCGTAGGTACACTAGTGACTAACCTGTGCAATAAAGACCAACATATTGTAAGACTGTACAGTAAAATGTTATCACCTGAATTCATTATGAAGCCTTGAAATACACTAATTCAGGGATATATGGCCATGAGTAACCCCTCACATGCAAAAAAAAGTGTTTTAATTTCTTTTATGAGGTCACAACTGCCTTGTACTGTATCAATTTCTTTTGGTGGAGTTTTTGTTTTCCTTGTGGAAGGATAGTGGGTGTGTTGTACAGATTGAAGCCCTCACGGCAGACCAAAGACAGGAAAAAGAAACACTCACTCACAACAGGAGGAGATGTCTGTGTATGCAAAATGTCAGCAACTTGTCCATGTCTCAGTGGCCTGAGCTGAAGTATGAACTCTGTAGATGTCAGTGGGATAAAGTGGGGATGTGCCTGGATAGGACGAGTCTGTAGGAGTGGTTTGGTTTGATTTACACTTTGGTTTCATGTCGGGGAGCACGCTATGCCTGGATGCTCAGTCCGTGTTGCTGAATGAATGGGCTTAGTGTGAAATTGTTGTGTTGTACAGGACCACACCCCACTGCTGTTGTGTTAGTAGGCAGAGGAGTTTTTCTTCCCTATTTTTAAACCATGCTGTCTGGACATGTTACATTCCAATAACAATAAAACTATTTTTCTCATGATCGCTCTCTTTGTTTAATACTTGTAAGGCAACAAACTATACACACTGTACATGCACACACCTGTATTACTCACTGACTGTGTCTTAAGACCAGCTTATTCATACTGATTTGTTTTTCTAATATTGTTTTCTTTCAGATATGTGAAGTCTTTAAGTGGTCTGCCTGGTTGAAACTGCACAAAAACTTGCTTCTACTAAAACTCTACTTTCCTCTGGATATTCACTATAATCTATGACTGGCCTCATGTTTCTTTCTTTTCTTTCCAGCAAACATAAAAACAATCGAAAGGCTTTGCTCCTCCCTTCTTTGCTCCTTGATCTTTTATACCATGTGAGAAAAACAGGAAGCAGCAGGAGGGCGTGCTAAGTTGCACTAAACGCAAAAGCTATGGGGGACATTTAAAACACGTACTGAAACACACGTAAATAGGAGTGTAGGTGTATATATATATATATCCTCTCCTCTCGTCTAATCCTCTCAGATCTGTAAATAAAGCCCATGTGCGTTAGAGCTTGTGTGGAGCTCCACGGTCACGGATTACAGTCTCTCTGCTGTGTTTACCTTTGACAGGTGTGGCCTGGTCTGTGCATGCATGGACCCTGATGCGGATTCACAGCGGTCTCACCTGCATAACAAGATTATTATCTGTTATTTTAGTGCGTCCAAATCCTGAAATCCAGCACAGTGGCTGATCTCTTTCTTTTTGTTCTTATGGGGACCTCTGCTGTAGGAAAGTGGTGATTTTTTTTTTTTTTATGATATCTTTACATCGTTTTTTTTTTTATCAACATCTCCACCATTATTCTTGTACTATTGGTGCATATCACCAGTGTTGATTTCTCGATTTGTGAGTGAAGAGATCTCCTGCAGCCAGTCCTCGTGCGGTCCTCGCAGTCCGTCCCGGGTTTTACCGGGCTGGCTCAGCCTCACCGGCAGCTCGGACAGGATGCGCTGAGCGGCGCAGTTTCCACCGTGCAGATCCACGAACATCCACTTTCCCCCCTTTGCGCTGTGTTTTTAGGCTCATCCACGTTTCCTACAGATCTATCGCTCGCCATCGGACCTCGTTTGTTGCACACACGCCAACATGTGATCGCATGATGCTGCCGCCGTAGCCTGGCGCTGCCTCTGTAAACCCACCGGCGCAGGTTCACCGGGAGCTCCCGGGGAATCCTCGTCTCACAAGGACGTTTGACCTTTGACTGGCGGCGAAAAGACAAATCAAAGGTCGGTGTGTGCGAGCAGGAGCCGAAGCGCATCTCTCCACCACGGCACAGGACGGGGGAGCATGGTAGAAACCCCTCTGAAAGGTAAAGTCACCTGCGGGGTTTTTTTTTTTTTTTTTTATTTCTATATTTTTGTTTCATGTTTCCACTCAGTCGATGTTGATTCGTGAGACATGTTTGTGTTGGCTCGGCCTCTGAGAGGGAGAGAGAGGGAGAGAGAGCATCATGATCAGTGTGTGGATGTTACATAACGTCAGGCTGCCTCTGGACATCCTCTCCGCGTCTCATCACGGTGCATCTGCGTCCACGAGAGGCTGCCATCAGCATGCACCTGTCCCCGCGGGAGGGGGGGGGAGATATACTGCGTTTGTTTATCGCTTGGGGAGACAAATTCGTCCAAAAACCCCCACACTTGTCTCCGTGCCCGCGGCCTCTGCGTGGCGTGAAGCGCACACGGGCATCATGAATGACATCATTTGGGTTATTTATGTTCAGGTGGTGTCGATTTTCTTTTGCACATACACGCGTAATGAGACTTTTTTTTTTTTAATCTTTCCTGGGTGAGAATTACTGTGTGTTGTGTTGCTTTATCCTGGTGACAGGCGGCTTCCCCGGGACTAGATTGAACTGACAGCGTGAAGGTTGCCACTTCAGCTGGATTTCTCTGTCAGCTGATGATCTCGGTATCATGTCAGGACACCGTTTAAAGGCGCACAGCACACTGTGCGCAGATCGATTTATTACCGAGAGAGGACAGGTGATTTTTTTTTTTATTTCCCCCTCTCATCATAGCTTTGGTTTTACGGTGTTTGGACGTGATCTCTGTCTCTCATATCTTGACCATCGGTATTATCAGAGTCACCATCTTCATCATCAGAGGACAGCTCCTCTCCCGTCCAATAAGCGGCCACGTCACCGCATTGAACGTCACGCACGTCACGTGAGCAGCTGGCCACGGCTTGGGGGGGGGGGGGGGGGGGGGGTTGTGTCGTGATCACCGGACACTGAGTCATCCAGGCGTCGGTGCAGTGAGACCCGACATGTGACACGGACCCCAGATATTAAAATCACAGAAAGAGCGTCTTTAGGTGCCGTGCTGTGACGTATTCGGTGGGCGGGGTCAAGACACGAGATCCTATTGGACCGCTCGAAGTGGGCGGGGCCTATCGCCCACCTTGAGAGATTGTCATATTGTCATAATCAAATGTTTATTTAAGTAAAAGTATGAAGGTACTACAATCAAAAAACAAAATAAACAAATAAAGTAAAAGTACTCGTTATGCAGAATGATTATAATTTCAGAATAATGTATATTCTTTAACTGGATTATAATAATTGATGCTCTAATGTGCATCACTTTAATGTTGCAGCTGGTAAAGGTGGGGCTAATTTTAGTTACTTTTTACACTGTTTGGTACCTTGGGAATTTGTATAATAATACATCATGATTTTTTTGAGGATTATGTTTTATAGCATTAATCTAAATCTGCAAAGTAACTAGTAACTAAAGTTATTAAATAAATGTAGTGGAGTAGTTTAAACATACAATTTTTGTATCTACATTGTAGTCAAGTAGAAGTATAAAGTAGCAGAAAACTGAAATACTCAAGTACAAATACCTCAAAATTGTACTTTAGTACAGTACTGGAACAAAAGTACTTAGTTACTTTCCACTATGGGTTTTATGTGATGGATTGGGTTAGATTTTCACCCCGAATCACATTTGGTTAGATACATTTATGTAACTGCCCCTGAGTTTGAGACAAGTTATCAAAAAATATTTTTTTGTTTTTACAGGAAGAGAAAAGAGGGATTAAAAAATAAAAATACTCAAAAATGTTATTTTTTTTTCACAAATAGCCTATTTAGCATTTAACATGAGACAAATGAATAATCAACTCACAAGATTTGAAAACTAAATGAATAGATTATTATATTTGTAATGCCTCTGTTTTCGGTGCTTTTAGAAGAGCAGAAGGCGTTTAAGCCTTTTTATGATTTAAGGCAGGAATCGTGTGCAGCAACATTTCAGCAGGATAGATACTGTTTATGAACACTGTGATCCTCCAGTTTTCAGTCCCTAAAGTAGGCCGCCTACCCGCTCAGCGGTAGGGTCTTACCGGGGCAGCTTAAATACCACAGCCAGCCAGTGCGTATCTGTTATGATTCACTTTTACCACACGGAACAAGAATCCTTGGATTGCATGATCTAAAGTCTCACAAATTTAACTACAGATTCAAGTCCACCATTTGTCTTGTCAAGCGAGTCCTAGAGCTGATCCAGCAGATTCCTGGAGTCAGATTTAACTGTTATGGGGATAATTATTAATCCTCAGGTCTATTCTTGAGAAAGGTGGTAAAAACCAATAAAAAATTGACAGCTTCTTTTAAGGTACCATAGTCAGTATCATGTTACAGCAATGTCATAAAACAGTTAAAATGGCACTGAGCGATGCATTTAAAGGCTTCTTAGGAATATTTAAGAGAAATGTAAATGAATACCCCAGGATTAATCATATGGTCTCTTCTTAGACTTAGAAAACCTGTCTGATATCACTACAGATCACTAAGGCAAGTGCTGTAATAGCTTTATTGTGATCATTTACTTTTTGTTGTTTACCAGTTGTTCGTACTATGCAATGGTTGCCCATCATCCATAAGGGTTAAACAAGGATCCATAATACAATGCCTGATAGGCCATGAGCTTTTTTAATACAGTCTGCAGTGTGGCTCAAGTTGGAAGATACCATTTTTTATATATTTATTTTCAAGGCTGCAACTTACAGTTATTTTCATTATTGATCTGCTGATTATTTTCTCAATGAATTGATACATCTTTAATTAATCCAATCTTTATCTTAATTTTTCTTTCCCAGAGCCCAAGGTGACATATTCACATTGCTTGTTTTGTCTGACCAACAGTCCGAAACCCCAAGATATTCAGTTTGATATAATATATGAAAAAGAAAAGATGAATATCTTCACATTTGAGGAGCTTGAACTATTTAATGTTTGGCAACTTTTTCTTGAAAATCATTGAAATGATGAATCGATTAAGAAAATAATTGATTGTAAATTTTCTGTTGATGGACTTAACAACTAATATACTAATTGTTTCAGCTGTATTTAAGTGTTTGTGATTGGGTTTAAGCTCGTCATGTCCTCATGTGTAAACCTTTGACCGTGGCAGAGTTTGTGATGTCCTTACTGCACCTGCTTGTATCCTAAACAGTCCCACTCATGAGGGCATCAATGGGTAAATATTGGTAGGCACGGTTATGTACAAGACAGGAAGCTCCGTTGCCACAATGGAGCGGCAGCACTTTGCGTCCGGGCATGGCCGGGGTATCGTTCCTCCCTTTTGGACATTCCGTTCCCGCTGCGCTTTGAGCTCCCGCCTGCTCTCCTAAAAGAGTTTCCCAGGCTCATGTCCTCTTTTCAGAACCATGCAGGGTTTCCGTTGCCAGGGGACAAGGCCAAGGAAGGAAGCATGCCATCAGTGGTCAGTGTTTTGTCCTGCAGGGATCCAGGGTCATTACACAAAAATTAGAGCTAAAATTACAAATTTGGAGCACAAATTAAAAATCTGTTAGATTTTAATTATATTACAAAGAGCCCATTAACATTCAATGCTGCTATTAGAAAATTCCCTGTGATGCAGAGTGAGTTTCCCTTTTCTGACATAGAATGGTGCTGTTGTCACACAATGGTGACTACAAGACTCCTCTTATTTTAATCTTTTATCATGACAAGGCCAGGGATCCTCATTCATTTCCAGCACAGGACTCAAATAAGAAATTTGCTCTGTTATGAGCCCAGACTCATAATTTGCTCCTTATTTAGAAAACAGGTCATAGCAAGGGAGGCTTTTTAAATTAACTCAAGATTTATTTTATTTCTATACACTTTGGCCCTGAGGACTGCTGTTATTTTAATAGATGACACTGCAAATTTTACTTTTTAGCACCATTATTGCCTGGCTGTGCCTCTTCATCATGTGCAGTCATGGTTACATCACCATCCTCCATACATCTATGATGCATCTACTAATGAAAATGAAGTCATTTGTTGACATCAGCAACTATTTGGATAATCTAGAAATCCTTCCAGTCACTCTTAAAGCTAAAATGTAAAACATTTGCTGGCACCAGTGAGTAGTTTCTGATTGTCTTATTGTAAATAAAATATCTTTTTTGATTGATGCTTGGATAAAAATGAGCAATTTATAGAGCTGAACTCTGGGACATTGTGATGGGCATTCTCCACAGCTTCCTGACATTTTATAGACGTAACGATTCATCATTTAATCAAGAAAATAATCAGCAGATCAAATGATAATGACAATAATTGTGTAGCCTACTTAATTCTGCACATGTTGTAATTAATGCAGGCAACGTTCAGTGACAACTAATAAGATGCAGGGTGGAACATTTGCCATCTCCCACTCCATCACAGGACAATCATAATTGGCAAGAAGCCCATCAACATTTTGAAAAGAGCCTTTAAAGGGGAAATCCACCCAGAATAGTAACCATGACACTGGATCCCAGTCGTTTTACACAGAGACATATGAGCAAATGTAATGAGATCACAGGTGAGAGTCTCTGCTTCACAACCAAAGATAATATTTCTATTATATCATTACACATATTTTAATGTGTCTGTATTTAAAGGCATGTATATTGGTATCTATGATATTCCCACAATATAACAATGAGGAATTATAGTGTCAGTGGTCCTAAATAATGAGTCTAATGTGGCATTTTTTAACTTTATATCCTAATATATCTCCTAAGGACCTTTTTTGTAGTTTTGACATAAAAATGTGCTGTATTGATAATCTTTATGAAAAAAAAATAAACCTACAGGCCTATTGACAACTAGTGATTAGAGGAGCCGGAGTGAATAATAGATGCAGCATTAACATCAGAGGACTGTGTGCTGTGGTGGATTTCCCTTTCACTCGGTCGGGGACTAACAGCAGCGGCGTCGTAGTAAAATGCGGTGCTGCTGCTGAGAGAAGAGGAGGCGACAGACGGAAACAGAGAGAGGGAGGGAGAGAGGGAGCGAGAGAGGGAGAGAGAGAGACCACCCGGCAGAATATTCCTTGCCACAGAAAACAGAGGAGACCGGTCGTCCTCCCCTCCTCGGACATGTGGTGCACCCAGTAGCAGCAGCAGCAGCAGCAGCGGCGTCGGTGGCGGCGGCGGAGCCCACCACGTCTCCGGGGCTTCTCCTGTCCTTCATTTCTGTTTTTTTTTTTTTTTTTTGTGTGTGTGTGTTTGTCCTTCGGTTATGAGCTTGCTGGGGGCCTACAAGAAAAAGACCAGTTACGATGGCTATGAATCTTTGCAGCTGGTCGATAGCGGCGGAGAGAGCTTCAGCGTCGGCAGAGGGAGCAGCGGCGGCGGCGGCGGCGGAACACTCGCGGGCTCCATAGCGGCCACCCTCGGACCGAAGGCGGGCCCGCTGCGAGAGGAGGACTGCAGCACCATGGACAGCGCAGGTAACGCGGACGGATGTGGTGATGACTTTACAGTATCACTGTCGTGGCCTAGGACGCAATGGTGGAAGTGTAGACAGCGATGCAGCGATGATGGTGCACCTGCAGGAATCCCCTGCAGGGCTCCCGGTGGCTCCCACACCCCGCCTACACGGCCGTGCTGGGCTGTTGTGTGCGGGAGCAGACCTGGGTGCCTGGTGGGTCTTATGGGCCTGCAGCTCCGGATCAAATGCAGCACATAAAGTGAAATGAATGTAACGGTAGCACGGGAAATGGATGTACAAATAGATGAAATACAAAAAGAATAGGTAAAATAAGGTAAACATTTTAAAATGAAACCTGAAAGAGTGAAACAACATCATCAGTAAGATTTTCGGTGCTGATAAAGACGTGTCTTTATAAATCATCCGCATTATATGTGTTCTTACAGTTCTATACATCTTCTTGGAAATGGAAAGTAATACCAATACATTTGACATACTATTCAGGCTATATTTAAAGATATGCTCTGGATGTATAACGTTTTAAAAAAGACATATATTTTAAATGTGCATACTATTTAGATGATATGCACTCATATATAAGCACACAATAGAGTACTTTATTCCATAATATATTAAAATCTCGTATGTCAAGTGGTTGAGGGAATAAATCTGCTTCAGTTTTAGGCAGCAGAAGCACAAAATGCTCTCAGTTTAGAAGTTAGTCAACTGGCCATGAATGATGGATTATAAGTAAGTAATGTGTCCAATTAAACCTAAAAAACATGATCATGATGATGATAAAGGTGCATGCTATAATCCATCTCATTAATCTGATGATAAATCCTCTACTTTATTGAATTCAGGGCATAGTAACTCATTTGTTTTGATACTTTATCCTCATTGAGATCAATTCTGTCCTCTGTAAAAGAGCCTCTTGAGAAGAATAAAGTTGTATGATGATGGCTAATGTTTCTACTGCTACTGTGAACATTACTACTGCCACTTCTACAAGTACTACTGCTGTAACAGTAACTTCTATTACTACTTAGTTTTTATTAGGTTGTCATGCCAAACATTTTGCCCATCCCATATAGGTTTACAAGACACCACCATTTATCAAAATAAATAAGTGTATAACTATTACTGCTAATATTACAACAGTTATTATACCGTTGTATTTGCAATGAATGAAGGCTAATAGGGAAGTCTGTTACTTTGGGTGTTTAAAGTTAAAGTCTGCAGCGCCTGCCCTGTGTTCACCTCACTGCAGTGCTCTGTGGAGTCCGACAGGCTGCAGGGATGAACACTTCTGTGAAACAAAAGAAGCTGGATGAGGAGGGTGGGTCAATGTGGAAAGGGGATTGGGGCTGGCGATGGGGAGGGCGGGTTGGGGGTGGGGTGGTGGGCTCCAGTGTCAGATGTCTGTCTGGCCTGCCAGGCCTTTACGGATGGTCTCTTTTATGTACATGTGTGCCTGTCCCCGTCCGTGTGTGTCTATGTGTCTGTCTGTCCCATTCACAGAAAGCCTGACATTCAGGGGCTAAGGTTGGCGCTCTGGAAAGAGGCAGACGCATTCAAACAAACCATTGATCTTTCTGGCAAAGCCAAGAGCTCTCTGTTCTGTTGATGTCCCGCTCTCTCTTTCTGTGAGTGGCCGGGCTCTCTGCTGCTCTATTACCCGATAGAGCCTGTATCAGAGCCTCCCCTGGTGTCTGTATTAGCAACGTTTTTCACTGTAACTGGTTCACCAGTCTGCACACTCCCACATCCCATCTGGCCACAGACACACACCAGCTAACAACCGATAGGCAAGCAAGCGGGTAGAGTCACACAGATACAGTATGCAGAGAAATAAATACCACATTAAATAAATAGACTAAGCACATGACAGGAGACTAGAAAGGCCAGTTATTCAAGAAGCCATCGCTTTGACAATGGGACTGAAGAGAAAAGACTGATTATGTTGACTTTATGCACATAAAGCCTAATGCAAGCGAGTTAGTAGTTAGCTATTTTAAATTTCTAATTTCAGTTTGTCTCCAAACAAGCTCGGTTTAACCCTCTATAGTGCGGTGGTTCCAAATCTTGGGGTTGGGACCCCTCCAGAGAGACACAAGATGAATCTGCAGGGTCACAAAATGATTAATGGGACATTCACAGGACAGGAGGAAAAATATAATTCAAATTTAGATTTTATTCACAGACTTTTCTCTAATGGTTTCTTATTTCTTGTGAAATACTGGAAGGTTTTAACTCTTTGGCATCTAATGGTTATTCTAATTAAACAATCTCTCTGGTTTAACTTCTTACAGCTCAGTGGCATATTCAACCTTTGAATAGGGATCGCAAGCAGACACTGCCTCATTTTAGGGGTCACCAGCCCAAATGTCCTTTGGTGTTAAACACAGCTAAAATTAAGGTAGATTCATATTTCTGTATTTTTAAAGATTAAGGCCGAAGATAACGGATTGAAATAATAAGATGTGGTTTTTAGACACCAAAAATGAAACTTGAAAAGTTGTGATCTGCATTGCATTATTGACTGTAAACTATTAGCCCGGGCTCATCTTCTAACTAAGGTACCAAGAGCACAGTCAGTCTTCAACATGATCTCCAGCACTGCTCATTTCTCAACAATATTATTATTATTGTTATTTAACAGTATTCACATACTTTGATCTGAATAAGGCGGGCTTCTCTCCACTCAGTGGCCTTGTTTATAGTTTTGATTGATAGTAGTAAAACCAGCCTGACTCTGAAAGTGATGGATTCAGTTTCTTATGCATACTGTTAGTTTGTCAACACAAATGAATCACACCAGTCAAATTTGACTGCAAGAACTAAGAAAACAAATACAAACACATTCATGAGCAAATTACAATGTTTAGCCGGCACAATCTAATAAATTCCAGGCATGTGTTTGTTTTGTTCATAGTATAAAACAAGGCCACATATTTTGAAATCAATATGAAACCTTTTAACCGACAGAGTTAGTTAAGAATTTCAGACCTTTTATACAAAGTTTGGTTTGACTATTTAACTGTCAGCTTGCAGCTGGGTGTCATATTTGTAATGCTTTTAGCAGCCCGTAAGAGCTTGCTTGCCATTGAAAGCAGGCTTGTGGTCAAGCTGTACAGTAGATGATTAATCATACACTCCTTGTCCCATCAGCAGCATCTATAATTAAGCAGATTAGAGTCTGGGGTTTACGCCGCAGTCATTCAGGTCCAGGACACAACAAGGCCCAGCACAGTGTAGTAGCCCTGAGATGGAGCGCAGTGCAGTGTGTTTGCTTCTCAAGCCTTATTGTTGTCTGTCTGCGTCCATCTGTGTCTTTCACACCAAGCCGGATATTGAAGAGAAAGGTTTGAGGCTGTAGGAGGAGGGAGACATATTCAGACAGCCCACTGATCCCTCTGGACATAACTAGAAGTGTCCTTCTCTTTTCTTTTCCTCTCCCCCAGTCATCTCGCTCTCTCTCCCTCTCTCCGTTTCTATTGGTTGACTCTGTGAAAGTGAAAGGAGGCGCTTGAGGAGGGAGGAAGGGTGAGCTATTGGCCCGGTCCTGTTTTCGTGGAACAGCTCTCCCTGTAGTGGCATTTCTTTGAAGCAAATTTTCCTTCATCATCACAGATGCCTATTTGCCTCTGCAGGTATCTAAACATAACTGGCAGATCCAGGTTGAACTTGTATAGTTCTTGATTTCAAGAAGCAAGGCGGAGCAGGATCCAGGTTGTCCTAATACATCCTGTCATGCTCACTGGTTTGGAAATTTGCATAGTAAGGAGATTAAAAATAGACCCAAATTTATTGGTGAAATTTCTGTGTTACAAGGGCATTTCAGTTTGTATTCTCAGCACATACTTACTCAATATGGCTACCACATTAAAGGAATAGTTCAACATTTTGGAAAATATGAGATGAGAAGATTGATACCACTCTCGTGTCTGTAGAGCAAATATAAAACTACAGCCATCAGTCGGTTGGATTAGCTTAGCATTAAACCTGGCTCTGTCCAAAGGCAACTAAATCTCCCTGTCATGCTTAATTTTAGTTTGGATCAAACTAACAAGTTATAACGTGTTAATTAGTGAGCTTTAGAGCTTTAGTGGTGCTGGCTGGTAAGTGGATTTTGTTACTTTTGGACAGCCAGGCCATCTCCTCCCAGCTAAGCTAAGGTAACCAGGTGCTGGCTGTAGCTTCATGTTAGTGTACAAACAGGAGAGTGATATCGATCTTCCAATCGCACCCTGCAGCAAGAAAGCAAATAAGCGTATTTCCCAATTTGTAGAACTATTCCTTTAAATTAAGGTTAAATGGTGATTGTATGGCATTAGCCTGGGATACAATCAACACATTAAATTATTTAAAAGTCAATTCAGTAAGCAGTAGAGTTAACAGGGTTATTCTCTGTATATAAGGCAGAGCATGGTTTTTATTGGGAGCTCAGCCTTTGCTGCATCCTCCCTTTCTTTGTGTTGACACTCTCTGCTGTACATATAAATAAAGATGAAATGACCCAAGCGCACACACAAATTTCAGCTCAACAAGCAGAGGACAGTACCGTGCAACACAGATTCATAGGATGTAAAAAATGTAATTAGGCCTGCTGTCAGCTAAAGGTTTAAAGGCACAGATGTGATAATGTCAGTGGTGCAGTTCTAGGCTTTAACTATTTCTTGGTCCGTTTATATGGTGTTTCCATGCTCTTCTTTTTATGTAAAAATCCCATAACTGCACATTTAGTGGTTTCAAGCTATTCATTTCAGTCGAAGAACTTTTATAACCTTGTAGCATATATACTGTATGTTTTGAGGTATTGTGTTAAACCTTTTTTGGAGCAATTACTACACTTTAATCACTGTGTGCATGCCTATTCAGTCACACATTTCCTGTAATTCAGTTGGCCATATCTGATCTATAGTGGTAATCTTGATTGCCATAGGCAAAGTTCAATAAGTTTTATTCTTCAGAAAGAAGAAAAAAATCCCTGTCACACATTTCAGGCCTGTGCAGTCAGTGATGAAAAGTGTAAATATGGAAGTTTGTGAAGAGCCGTGTAAAATATGTGGTAAAGGAGGACAGAATGGAGTGAACCAGACAGGGAAGGAGAGAAGTAGTTTGTGATCTGTGAAGAGTTTAATGTAGTTACTGTTTATGATTAATCAGGAAACATTGCCTCAGCAGCTTGCATTTATCTCTTGTTAGATTTCCTCAGAGACAGCGTTTATATGAGTATGTGCCTAAGTGTGAAAGTCTACAGTTAAAATCATCAAAAGTGTTCCCCTCCACCACAAATGTTATTTAGAAAAAGAAAAAAACAGTCAAATCTCAGAGGATTGTCATAAATTAAACTCTGATCATTTGGTTATTTGTTCATCTAAGAGAAAGAGACACACTATGAGCTTTCTCACATATGAAGAACCACTAATCTGGAAGTGATAGGTCTACACAGAATAGGTCGAGGCGGCCCATCAGCATGAAGAAAAAATGGCTAGTAACAGTCAATTAGCTATTCTCTTAGGTTATGTTTTTTAGTCACGATAACATCACACAAATTGCAGCCAACGACAGCTAATGACACAATACTCATAATAATCTCATTATAATGAACCACCCACCTCACCTTGATGTCATGCTCAGCTTTACCATCTCCCAGTAATTCTCAGCTGAACTTGGCATTTCAAACAGTTAACAGAACAAATTAGTATAGGCATGATCCTAATCATACAAGGTCATGGTGTTATCACAATGAAGAAACCATCTCCTGAAAGAAACGGGATTTTGAGAAGCTTCTTTTTAATAAGGTTTTGTTTAATGTCTTCCATTCCTGACTGTAAGCTTTATTTACCACTGTGCATTAAAGGGGTTAGGCCCATACTGTAGGGTACGCCACAGAGATACTATAGTCAGCATGGGCTGCTTTGTTTCCTACCAAAAGTTTTTGATGCCAATAGAGATTGCAAGTTGAAAAAGCAAGTTGAAAAAAGGGCTCGGTTAACACTAGTCAGAGGCTAGGGGACAAAATGATTGATTGTTGGTCTGTCCATGGGTGGTTTCCTGTGGAGTACAAGAAGTTTTTGATGAACCCAGGTGCTTCGAGGAGACTAGCTGAAAAATCCCATTTGCTTGTAGATTTGTCAGTATTGCCAAGTTACATCTCATGTGATCTCCTGTGGTTGCTATGTGTGGACATATGAAGGGGAGATACAGAGAAAGAAAAGGAGAAAGGGAGAGAGGAAGGTGACGAAATCTTAGATCACCAGAGGGGTTGCTGACTAAGATATGACGCTTGAGTCTGTTCCAATACTCTTTACAGTGCACACACACACACACACACACACACATACACACACACACACACACACACACAGACACACACACAAACACACACACACAGACACAGCAGTACACAGGTCCAGATGGTATGCATTTTATTGTGTGTCTTGTCTCTTGTCCATCATTCCTTTACACCTACACATGTGTTTAATCTGTGTGTTGTGCAGTGACTCATATGTTCATCACTGAAGTCAAATGGAAACTTCTAAACTTCTAAATGTTTATTCAATAAGTATTATATTCTCAAAAGTTATCACCTGCAAAAAAAAACAACAATTATTTTTCTGTTGACAAAGTAAGGGGTGAAGTTTCTGTGCATTTACATGAAAATGTGCATCTTTGTTGGCGTCCACTGTGTGTGTGTCTATGTATGTGTGTATTTTGTTTCCCCTTCTTGATTCTGATTGGCTAAATGTCCTCTGTCCCCAGAGATGGATGCCAATTATGGCGGGGGACTGTTGGATATGGTGAAGGGAGGAGCCGGGAAGTTCTTCAGCAACTTCAAGGACAACTTGAAGGACACGCTGAAAGACACGTCCACCAAGGTCATGCATCAAGTTGCAACGTAAGTTATCGCTGCATTCATACACATACTGTCCTGTACTATTGCAGAGCATCCACTGTTAACTGCATTTCTGTTGCACTACAGCTACAATATTGACTGCTGTTTTACACAAACTTTGTCATACAGATTTTATCATATCATTACTTATTACTATTACTATTTCCACAAACTGTACCAGATTTTTCAGTAGCATCAATACAAACTCGAACAGATGCTCTTCTCTTCTTTGCTATAAAAGATGTATACTATGTGCACTGCTCCTGCCTGCAAAAAGCCTGGGCAGTGAACTTGTCATATGTCAAGCAAAAAAAGGACAGGAGCAGAGCCATGTTTGTAGTTGAGATACTAGGAACTAGGCTATACCTTGGATCTAATATCTTATCCAGGCAGACTGTGAACATCTGTGAGATCACAAAAACGCCTCTGAACATGTAACCTGCTGCTGTGTAACATTAATTGAGGGATCTATCTTATCTTGGGATAAGTAGATGTTGAAGAGGCAGAAGCTGTGATAGGTTCTACAAACACCTAGAAAAAGCACTTGGGAAACTTTGTCATCCTACATTCTTCTTATCTTTTGGCCTCTACATCCCTTTCCCCTTTTTGTTTTCCCAAGCGCCGTCCTTTTACCCTTTCCTTTTCAAATTAATCAGGAGAGAGCGAAAGGACAAAGGACACAGGTTGACACTTGCTGCCCGCTGGTGGTGCCAGTGGCAAAATTGCTTCCTTTGCAGTTTTGAACTGTTGCTGCTATCACCTGCAATCTGCTTGCCTGTGTGACACAGGTTGGAAAGTCTTGTATTCATAGGTCCAGAAGTGCAGATCTGAAAGTGCCAGTGCCACAGCTCTGCAACGGGATGATATTGGATGGGCCTGGTTTTGGCTTCTTCATATCAAAGTTAATATGTATTGCTGAGAAAAATCCATGAGAATTTTAAGGCCTCTTTGTACAATTGTGGGCTATTGGCAATTGGAAAAGTTCTTAGATTGCACTGTGAGACGTGTTTCAGTGACCGAAAACAGACAAAATTCTGACTCAGTGTCAGAAATGACGACCATAATCCCACGATTAGACAGCTGCTACAGCCCACATCTACAAAGCAAACAATCAGAATATGACATCAAATGACCAGAATACACTGGTGATCTACTATAGCGCAATGTTACTGCTGAAAAACATATTTACCCCAAAGTTACAGCCCACTCTGCTACTCCTCTTCTTAGTTTTTAGTGCCAGTGCCATGGTCGACTACATTGTAGATTAGCAGGCATTCATTGCATCTAAAACACCATAATACTGATATTGTATATAATCCAACATAAACTGCAGCAAAGACTTTATTGGACCTATTTTGCACAGTGTTACATTAAATGAAATTATACATTGTGTTACTGCACACTCTATACCTGCCTGGAGCAAGAACCCTCTGCGGCTGTTGCAAGCGATATCAAAGAATTTGGAGCAATTTATAAAGTCATGCAAAACAATTTCATGGCAGCATGAATATTTTCTTTCTCACTGCACAGACCTGTCACTCCCTAAACTGCATATTTCAACACCTGTGACTATTGTTTTGAGCGAATACCATAATGAATAAATATCTTAGCTCGAATATTAAAATTGTTGGATGTTGCACGTGTTTATTTAATTAAAAGCAAATTTAATGATTACTTTGATTGGCTGAATGTTGTTTCAGCTGTCGATTACAATGTAAAGTGAGTCTCCAACAGCTTTAGGAGTGAAACAGAGCAGTGTGGATGGAGGGAGGAAAGAGGGAGGTAGCAGAGTCTGGCACGGCTCGGTCGTCCCAGTGTGTTTGTGCACAGGCATCTGCACAGGGCAGCACAAAGGGACCTCTGTATTGTCAGAAACACACACACTCACAGCTCCTCTCTCACTATTGACTCAGCAAGTTTGATCGTGTTTATTCTTCTCTTGTGTCTCCCCTCCTCTGCTGCTCACATCCTGGCAAACTCCCACTCTCCTGTCCTGCCGTTCCCTCATGTTTTCAGCCGGCTCTCGCCTCTCATCTCGGCTCCACCTTTCCTCCTCTCCTCTCCTCTCTTTGCCTTCCATCGCTTCTCCCCTGGCTGAATTATTCATGGCAGTTCATTGTGCCAAATGGCCAGTGCACTGCTGATACAGAAGGATTCATTTCATTTGGGCCCTGTGTGTTGTGGTGTGTGTTTGTGTGGACTGTATATGTACGTGTGAGTGGGTGGTTGGGATAATGGGGCGGTGGGAGGCAGGCTACCGTGGCAACCGGCTAAAAGCCTCAGAAATGAAAGGTAGATGGGTGGAGGTACAATAATCTGCCGCTGTTTAGTACACTACACGTCAAAACTGCTTAGACAGGTTTCTTTGATGATTCTCTGACAAGTGTCAGCATTAACTCTCCTGCTGGGATCTGGCTCACTGAAAAGTTAATTGTGCTGTCGTATGTGTAACATTTAATAGCTTTGTTTAGAAATGGAAGGACAGAAAAGATGTCTGTAAAACACAAGTGATTTTCTAAGGATGAGGGTGTGCTTTAAGGTTTTATTGCCCCTCATAAATAATTAAATATCTTGTTAGCTGAGCTATACCAGCAGTATCAAGCATGATGATAGGATTATATAGATATAGTATCATGATTTTCTGTGTTGCCCATTGACCGTCATTGGTGTGTTGCTCCATGAGGGTGAAACTTGGACATAAAGACGGCAGTTAATTAGAGATATATCATAAACGATGTATTCCTGAAAGGTCAGCAGCTCACACTGCTCACACACAGCTTTCACACTGCAAAAAAAAAAAAGGCAATTCAAGGAAGTCATAATATCTTATTTTGGGATGATAAAATCATAGCCTGGGAACCAGATGAATATGCAAGATCATGTTTTATTTGCTCTGGCAGATGCGTCTGGCCCCTCTCCAATCCGGACAGATTTCCACTGGAACTGAAATGTGGCGAGCCAATCACAACTGTTTCTCTAATATGAGGCGGTTTAATACGATGACTGAAAGAGAGGGGAGGTATGTTTGTAAATAACCAAGATGGCTGCATTCCACAGCCAACTATCGCAGCACTATTGAAGGGACTGAACGATTCATTTTTCTCTAAAAGAAGAACAAACAACTGCACTAAAACTTTATGTTGACAAGAAAGATGTGTTTGCTGTACTCCTGATAGGACGAACCGTTTGACAGGACGGCATTTCGTTGCTCTGATTGGTTGCCTCCGCCCGTGGATAACGCCCCTTAGAAATCTAAAATGAACCGAGAGGGTTCCAGACCAAAGACTAAAGACTAAAGAGTCTGGCATTTCCCTCAGGAGTCGGTGGAAACCAAAACAGAGCTAAAAGGAGTGTGAATATCAAAATTACATTTTTAAGCCATGTCTACTAAATATGTAAATAGGCAAATGTTTGCTAACATGTTCATATATAAACTTCGTAAGTAATATTCTGTCACTATTGTGTTTTTAGCTTTTTGTGCTGCCCTAGAGTGTTCAAAAAATCAATTAATGCAAGTTTGAATCAAATGTGAAGAAGCAGGAGAATATTAACTCCTAACTCTTTACTACATTAAGATCAGATATTCTTTTGTGGTGGCCTGATTTTTATTCTAGTTTCAAGAAATCTTTTACAATTTTTGTTTACCCCATTGGCAGAAATGTCTCTGCTTTTATATAGAAAGGGGCTTTTTGCAGCTTGAAGGTTTTCTAGGTTAGCAGAATTTCTGCCAGAGATTGATTGTGAGTGACTTCTTAAACAGACTGTTTCATCCCAGTTTTTTGACCATTGGAACACTGCAGTGGAAATTCCCCTGAGCATGCTGGATATACGGGAAACCCCTGCAAGCACAGTTGATAACCAGGCCCTCTTTTAACACCCCAACTACACTCGATTGGTCTCTCTCGGCTTCTGTCTCATCTACATTCGAGTCAAAGGGCTGTTGCTGAATTATTTAAAGCAGCCTGCTTGTTTGTTTACCTGGCTGAAGAGGTTTTGCAGGGAAACCAATGTGGCAACAACGCTCAACTGTCTGTGAGAAACACAACGGCGATGGAGTCTGGATGGCTGATCTGGGTTTGTGAAAGGCACAGTGTCCTTGGTCTGCACCCAGACCCCCCCGACCAGACACACATTCATCTCTGTCTCCCCTCTGCTCAGTCTCTCTCACTTTCACTGGTTTTCATCCATCCTCTCTCACTTTTTTTAATTTTGTTTCTAATTTGACCCCATTTCATTAGCACTAGACTCAGCTGACACCTCTCTTTGTCTCTCTGTCATTCTTTCTTCGCTAAACAACAGTTTTTAGTTTTTCTCTCTTTTTCCAGAGTGCAATATATATACACCAGAACATCAAGGCATCTCTTGCTAGATAAGGACAATTTAAGGTGAACAAGTTGAGAAAAATGCGATGAGTCAATCAATTAGAAGATATCTGGTGTAGCCTTTAGTTTTGGCAATATGAACAGTGAAAGATGTTAAATCAGGCCCTGGCGTCAGTGGTGAGCAGTGCAAATATTATATGATCAGTACCTTTTTGTTGCCTCTTGGTTGTCATTCTCTACTTTAAACTTTCCATTATGATATGATATGCTATAACAATGCTGTTCGAAAAGACAAAAAGGCTGTAAAGTAGAAAATTTTGGCAAGAAGCATGGGGGGAATGTAGAAAAGCCAAATCTAATATCCATCGGGATGTAACCCACTTACACTATAGTTGTTTGAGAGTGTGTGTGTCTGCATGTGTGTGTATAATCACTGGAGACTCAGTTAGAGCACTTCTTCCCTGATATAATCTGGCCTTAAATGGCTTTCATGCTCCTGATGTTTATTTTCCTGTAGGAAACATAAACAACAGGAACTGTGGTGCTGGTGGTTGTGGGTATCTGCATGTGTGTGTTCGTTTGTTGTCACTCTTCTGCCCTTACTATCCTTGTAAGCACACAGCTGTACAGCGAGCTAAACACACGTCCAATAAAGGTTGAAGGCAGCAGTTGGACTTTAAGATTTTTACTGACAGCAATTGTAAAACTGTGAAAACAGTATTGGACAGCAAATTTAATTATAGTGAAATTAGAAAAAGATCAGGTACCATAAACAAGAGGTAGACCAAAGGTATTGAGAATATTAATTAGTACAGTGATAGGAGAGCTAGATTCACAAAGGTATACACTAACTAAAAACAAAATTCTACTAAATCAACAATCACAAAGGCCAGTGCACGTTGTACTCTTTCACTTTCTGACAGTTTTCTGTGTAGCCAGACAAAAAAAAATTGCTTTCCATAAACTTTCCAAATGTCAGTGTAGGAAAATGTCCAATTATACCACAGATGTGACCTGCTATGCATCTGGCTTCGTATTTAAAGATCAAGTGCAACAACTTTACTTTCCATTGCTTTGCTCTATCTAAACTTGTCAGTTGTGTGTGATTGTTTCATCCATCAAGAAAATGGTTTGTTTGTTTCTTTAACAGTTTTTTAAAAAATAATTTTGTGTATTTCATAATGCCCAAATAATTAATAGAAATGGATCTAGAGAATATGAGCCAAATTATAGGCAGAATATTTGAGGATTTTTCAGCTAACAAAAAGGCACTGCAGAAAATAGCAATCAAAGTGGTGTCTGTTTATTCATTTTAAGAATGGCCTTTATCTGTTTTTACAAATGAACTTTTCACTTGCATATGCTCATCAGTTTTTTTTCTTCTGAGAGTTTAGCTATTGAAATCCAGATACAAAGCCTATAGACAACCAGTCTAGTTAAGTTCTACAGATTACATAAAGTCATGATACGAAATTATCACTTACAGACCAATTTTGATTAAAAAAGGGAAGAAAATACCCCAGTGTCAGCTTCGCCCTTCTTTTTAACCGTGTCCTTCCCTTCATTTCATTCTCAGTACCACACCTTGCAGTACATTTTAATTGGCTGCAGTTCTAACCTCGAGAGATCAGGGAGACTGCTCATGTGCATACTCCATTGGCTATTGGCCATGACCATTTAAACCTGACACCTGGCCTGCTCCTCTCCTCTGGTAGCAACTAACTATTTCAGGAGAAAAGCAGGTAAAACCACAGATTTAAACAGCACATGGATTGTATCCTGTATAAATCTCAACGCTCCAATTTTGGTTAAAATGATGCAGTTTTTTCAGTTCCTTAAAATATATTTTAAATATTCTTAAAACATTATTTTTTTTTTGTTTTGCAAGGTAATAAATAGTATGTGCTCTAGCAGAATCAAATAAAGGGGAAGAAAAGTAATCTGTATAGTGGCTTAAATGGGAGTATACAGTCCAGATATTCAGCTTTCATACCACTCTGGGAAAACTGCAGTCTGCATTTTCACTCAGGGTTAAACACGCAGAATTGGATGAAAATAGAAACCTGAACTGTGGTCCAATTACTTCATTATCCCAGGCTTACAGACACAACAGCAGTCTACTCCCACCTTTCTCCCTGATGGATTTAACTCTGGTTGTTTTTTATATTAGCAATTGTTTGCTTGTTTTTCAAGGCCTTGCCACACAACAATGAAATAGTTTTTGGGAATGGCCACATATGATGCTGTAAGAAGAATCATAATATCTTTAATGCATTTATGTGAAACTCTACAGAGAACCCCAAGACACACTTAGCCTGCTCTCTCTCCAAAGCAGACTAGTTGAGTAGCACTGCATTACATAACCAGGTCTAGGATTACATCCGGGCCATATGGCACTCCTCCATGACCACACAGAGACTGCCCCAGATCAGCCCTGCTTGGGGGATTTTCACAGTAGGCAACAACTCAACTCAATCTGATACACATTAGCCTACTAATGTGTTTTGCATGATAATTGCACTACAGTGGGTAGTCGAGCAGTCTGCTGTTTGCTGTTGGGTGAAAGCATTTCTTTGTTAATAACTCTTATTTTAGGATGATAAAACAATGTTTTTAAAATCCAAGATACATAATCTTGTCCAGCAACCTTTGCTTTGATTCATTAAACCTGTTTCAATGTAGCTGCTCTTGATATTTCTCAATATATATATATTTTTTTAACTAAAGTCTGAAGCATGGATTGCATAATTGTCACACTCATATCCCAGACATCTGTTGAGAGAAAACTAGACTGATTGTTTATTTTAAGAAAAATTTTTTCATTTTTGTGAGTCTGCAGTCCGTTAAAACAAATCCCATTCCAACTCAACACCCCACCCTGCAGCTGCTTCATCGTGTTTCATAAGCACTATTTTCCATCACTTCCATGGTTCAGCAGCAGTAGATTACTTGCATGCGTGTGCACTGCAGCTGCTCTCATAGTTTAAAAAGAAAATCTCAATATGGAATAGCTAATTTTGGCAATGAAAGGCATTGATGCCCAATTGAAGAATTCACATATGGTGTTCGTTTGATCTCCAGCAGCTCAGTCTAGTGTGGTGAGCCTGAAAAAGACAACTTCCCCACAGCCAGGCACATGGAAGCTTCTGCTCTGAAGCTTGTTGAGTCTAATTACTTGGATATGCATGACATGCAGCCTGATACACTGACAGCGAGAGGCAGTGAGGTGGATCAACCTTTTTGGGTGCTGCTCATGTATTGAGCTCCTCTTTTTAATGATTTGATATTTTTCAAGAATACAGAATGTATGGACAATCCTGACTAAATTCTTAAATTGTCTTAAAACAATCAAATATGTGTGCTTGCTGTGTCTGATGTAACAGTTTACCTGTAATACAACACATTTCACAAATACTGTGCACATTTCAAAGATTTCTTTGTGCTTGCAATATTACTGAAGGTCGTCAAGGTCATCTTTTGGGATTTCTTCTTATTGCTGTGCCATGACAATTGCATGGAAACATATTTTAAACAATCTTAAATGGTTACTTTCTTTGTTACAGGTACACCAAAGGGGAGCTGGACATTGCCTACATCACATCAAGGATCATAGGTACACACATTTGGTTGTAGCTAATCTTGACTTGTATGCATTTTAAAGCCCCTAAGGCTGTATTAAAATACACATAATTAGAAACACGTGCACCCTCAGCTTCCCTCTAACCTCCTCTTTCATCCTCAAATTGCTTACAGCTTCACACAAGTGTATAACACAGTGTGTCCTTTAGAGAACATAGTCCGCTGGATATTTGTCATCTGAGGGCTTCTATCCCATAATGCTCTGTGTGCAACTGCTGATAGTCTTGCTTGAATGTGGACCTACTCTCAATATTTCAAATTTCCGTCACCGTATTGCGGAATAACAGTCAAAAGGGATAAAAGATTAGGATATTGTCAGAGTTTGAAACTATGATATACAGTACATTGTGTATGTAAGCATCTGCACCTACAGTGCGTGAAATTCATCAAAACATCTCGTCCAGCAGTTGAATGGATTTTTATTTTCAGTGATGACCTATCCAGCGGAGTCAGTGCAGATTGGCTACCAGAACCACGTAGAGGACATTCGCTCTTTCCTCGACAGTCGCCATGCCGACCACTACACTGTCTTCAATCTATCACAGCGCAACTACCGCGGCGCCAAATTCTCCAACAGGGTGAGTGTGATACTGGTTCATGAAGCCATCAGTGAATCCTTAGTTTGTACCTAGTTCTTAGTGGTTGCTGCATAATTTTTACTCTCTGGATTATTACAACACTGAAGTGGGATATGAGGACTTATTTACAGTTTGCTGGCTATTTCTAAGTCAATGCCAATGTTTTAAGTGGTAACTGTCACTACATGTGCTCATGAACTATGGAAACACCCAGAGTAGAGCCTTAATTAGATTTCCCCAATTGGGCCTATAACTGCTCGCCACTCCTCTGTCATTAAAGCTAAAATTTGTCATTTTTTTGGCCACTGGTGTGTAAGTCGTTGAGCAAGCTTGCAATGACAAACCCACAGAGAATTATCACCCAACGCTGCAATTCCCCACAGCTTTTTAGCCTTTTTCCTATTGTTCGGTGTTACGACCTGCAACTTTAGTTCTGGTTCACCTTCACTGCTGTCGTCAGTGTGTTTTTTCAGCTGTACTGATAAAGCTGTGATAAACCTGCAGACAGCTACCTGCTCAGCACCAAACCAGACGGACAAAGTTGGTGACTAGCTGGTGAACAGAGTGGAGCATTTAGCTGCTGAAGAGCCAGATATTTCTCCCTGGAGTTACTGGAGACCAATAACAGAATAAAAAGGAAAGTGAAATATTGGACTTGAAATTAGGCAACTCTTTGATAACACATTTGTAATATCAACTTTATAAGTAATACTTGGACAATATTGCGTTTACAGCTCCAAATGAATGCTTATCAACCAAAAAAGGTGATAATGTATCTACAGCTTGTTTCTGCTGTCCCCAATTGGCCAAAATTCAGTTAATGCAGGTTTAATGTCTAATGTCTGCACCGACCACTTGCTTAATTTTGCTTTCTGTCCTTAAGTTTTTAGCAGGGTGCTTGCTATGGTTACCTTGAGTTTTTAGTATGACTCATTTGGAACACAGAACAAAGTAGTACAACAAAAAGGTAAAAGTGTCTGAGAGCTTCAAAGAGCTGCATAGTTAGGTGTTGTTTCTCAGTGGAATCAATAGTACTAACAAGTCTGTCATATTACAAAGAGTCATTTTATTCTAACATCAAAAACAAAGTTTATACTACTCAATGTTGTCAGATAATCCCGTATAGTATTAGCCTTTCTTGCTTTAAAAGATACACTGTGGTTTCGTTATAGAGTCCCACAGCATCTTCAATTAACAAGCTCTTCTCCCAGTTAAACAGTTAAATGTTTTGTGGAGGAACTGCTAATTGGAAGGACATCTTGGGAGTTGTGAATGTGTCAGAGTGATCTAAAAGCATCAGGGGGTGTATTTTGCATAAATAATAAGTATTTTTGGCTATTTTTAATCTTCAAGAGATGTAGCACAGCAGTGATTCAACATGCAGTGTATCTTTTACACTTTACACTTCATTAACCGCCTGTGACCAGAGATCTCTCTTAATAGAAAAAAATATAATTATGGGTCACTAATCCAAATGTCCCAGCTGAATCTACCATTCAGAAATCATAATTGATATGGATATGGTTTCAAGTGAAGGCAGATGTGGGGTTTCTATAGATCAAAGACTGCCACCCTCTGGCAGAAAACGTCCAAGAAAGCGGAGGAGTCAAGCTGTGGAGTTAACATGGCCAAGATGGCCCCCTGTCTGCTTGTGGAAGTCGCTGTATCTCCAGCAGATGACTCATCATGGCAACTTATGTTGCTCTGCTGCTGCAGTGCTGTTGCTAACCTACGACTCTCATTTCTCCTCCCCTCCTGATTTTGTCTTTTTTCTTTGGTTTTCAAACACTTGCTCTGTTTCTTCCCCTTTCTTATTCCATCTTCTCTCCTCTCTCTCTTCATTGCTCTTCTTCATTTGCCCTCTGCCTCTTCCCTGCTATTTTTCATTTGTCTGGGTCTGTCTGTTTCTGTGTCCCTCCCTGTTTTCCACATTCTTCCTCCCTCTCTTATTTCCTGTGCCAACTCCTTTCCAGGTTTCAGAGTGTAATTGGCCTTCTCGCCAGGCTCCCAGCCTTCACAACCTGTTTGCTGTGTGTAAGAACATGCACAACTGGCTCAAACAGAATCCCAAGAATGTGTGTGTCATCACCTGCTCGGTAAGAAGACGCTAACATATAAAACCTCCATCATATTCATCCCTATCCTCCATTTATCTTTCATTGATTGTCTGGATTCTTGTTGATTCAAGTACTGCCAAGTTATCAAAAACAATTTGGATTTGTAGGCAGCTTATAGAAATTTACAGAGCTAACGTCGTACATTGCCACGTTTCCTTCAGTTTCTATGAAGTGGTGGTACATGAAAAGGCATACTCTGTGTCCTCTCCAACGTATTCCACTGCCTAATAATTCATTTTATGTTCATTTTATTGCCAATACAGATGATTCTTCAGCTTGGTTGTTGCATCAAATAAAGCGCTTTTGAGAAACTTTGAGAAAGTCCTGAGCCTAAAAATCTCGACTTAAATCAACAGTTTCAAAAAAGGACGTGTTTAGTGAACAAGTAACAAAACCGTTAAACCTTTTGTTTTTCCTCTTACATAAGTATAAACAGCATTTGCAAGGTGATCTTCCTATTTTCCACAAAATCTTCTTCCAGGCTACAATACCACACAGACAAGGAATCTTAACAAAAGGAAGCAAACCCACTTATAGCCTCCGTCCTGCTTCTCTGCACTTCCTGTCCTCTCACTGTTCTGACCCCTGATGTTGATCTGCCTTTGTTTTTAATTTCAAATACACTAAAACACAACTTACAGTTTGTCAAAAGTGCTCTCATTGTTTCTGTTTAGTTCTTATCAGTCCTATCACTTTCTCTCCCTCTGTTGTTGCTTAACATTTGGTCTTTGTATTAAAAAGAGAATTGAGTGCTGCTGACAAAGTAAAAGCATGTTGGCCCTTGGAGGTTCAGTTAAAGTGTGGATGTGAGTCATGTTTTGGTATGTTGGTCAAAAAACTGGAACGGATAGATGAGTACATGGCTTCTTTTATTTGGGTGTCTGTGTTTGGTTGGACATGTTACAGTTAAAGAGGTAGATAAAGAAGTCTTCTCATCCAAAATACATGTATTTTGCTCGACAGAGATAAGTTTGGAAAACTCAACAAAGTTTTCTCAGCAACCAGTTGAACTTTTATTACACCATGATGACACATGAAAGCTTTGAGAACTCATGTCAGGCATATTTCAAGCCCAGCTAAAACCCATTACAAATGCCTTTCATTACAATCACACTGATGTATTCAGTAAAACTGGCCTTTCTGTCTGCTCTAATTCAGAAACAGCAATACTGTACACTGGCATGTGGTAGAGCATGTTATTGCCAACTCACTGCGGTTTGACTGTGGCTTGGCAAATTGCTCCATCTTGCATAACCAAACGGTTCCTTTCTAAAAACTTCTAAAAACTGTTTTCTCTGCTTCAGATCACAAGAATGTTTTGTCTCCTTGTAACCTGAAATGAACTCAGAGTAAATTTATAACAGTGAATACACTGAAGGAACAAAAACTTATTATTTAATTTTGCGTTGGCCTATTTGGGTACGTGACTTGATCATCAGACATGTCCTTAAACTTAGTACAGTGAGTTAAGTATCTTTACAGTTCATCTTAGAGTTACAGTGCATATTTACAGCAAGCATTCAGAAAGTTTGAGTCACTGTGTTCAGTGACTTCATCTATACATGTCCACACTTGATACTGTCACTGCTGCAATGCCAAAGTTGTAAATGGAAGTGGTGCAGGGGTGAACATGCACGGCAGATAAGCTTTAAAATATAATAACTGCCCAGCATTTCAGAAAGTGTCTCAGTGTCTCCTTTGCTGTGTGTTATTAGGATGGTCGTGCTCCCTCGGGTGTTTTGGTTTGTGCCATGTTCTGCTTCTGCCACCTCTTCAACAACCCGGTTCCTGCCATGCAGCTGCTCAGCGCCAAGAGACCAGGTTCTGGCCTCTGGCCCTCGCACCGCAGGTTTGCATCCCTGAACGTGTGTGTGTGTGTGTGTGTGGGTGTGAAAGAGAATGAGAAGAGGGGAAGTGAGAGTGAAAGGAAACTAGGTGTTTAAAGTTCTAAACACCTGTCTGTGTACTTGCATAGATGCAAACATTGCTTTTCACTGAGACTGGATATTTTCCTGCTTCTAAGAAAAAAAGACACTGATCGATGAAGTTAGAAACACATTCACATCATCAGCATGTTTATTCTCCTATCTGCCCCTTTAAAAGGCAATGCATTTTTTTTTTTTAGATTCTACCTTAACAGAATTATTTTAGACCATTTGCTGTAGGTGATAAGCTAATCAAAATAGAGGTAGAAAATATGTACTAGCCAAATTGTTTCCTCGGCTTGAGCATGAATCTTAGGCTGCAGAGCTGGCATTTTATTACCCTGCCAGCCAGTAGCCGTAATATTTATCAGTCCATGCTCGAGTAAAATCTCCCTTGTGAGTCAGAGTTTTAGTGCGAGTGACTGAGAGTTTATGGAAATGTCGGCAATAACATATTTCTGGACATTGCTCAAAGTCTTTACATTAATTTGTCTGCACTTATCAGTGTGTTTCACTTTCTAACTGCGCCGTGCTTGTACTTGTTGGCTTGATACAGCCACTGTATGTATAACATTTGTCAGTTTCTGAACGACTGATGACTGATGAAGGATGCACTGGACCGTGAAAAATAAAACGGGATAAAAATGATTATCTTGTCTTTTCTCAATGTAGGTACATAGGCTATGTGTGTAGTATGGTATCAGAGAAGCCCAGTCTACCCCACTCCAAGCCCTTGATGATCAAGGCCCTCACCGTGAGTCCGGTCCCCTGCTTCAACAAGCAGCGCAGCGGCTGTCGGCCCTTCTGTGACGTCCTCATCGGAGAGACAAAGATCTTCAGCACTGCACAGGAGTACGAGAGGATGAGGTGGGGAACTGAAACTGATTCTCATTTGAATTGTATAAGCCTCAAATAAAAAATTAAGATTTTATGCAGCGTATGGTATATATGAAGGTGTGATCAGATGAAACACATCCTCCTCATTTTCCACTCCCTTTCTCTCTGTCTGCAACATTTCCCCCTAAATATTCTCTCCCATGGCTGCTCCATTTATTCTTTCCTCCTTGTTTCTCCCTCCTACACACTCTGCATGTCCAGAGAGCACAGGGTCCAAGAGGGTAAGGTAGTGTTCCCTCTGGGTGCGAGTGTGCAGGGAGACGTCGTTGTTTCAGTCTACCACATGAGGTCGACCATTGGAGGACGTCTGCAGGCCAAGGTAAACTTTGTGTGCTCTGTGCTGTATCCTAGAAAGTTTTTCAACTGTAAAAGCCAGCAACTGTTGAGGGACCAAACTAAAAACCATGTCTGTGTACTGGTAAAGTCAACATGTTAATCAAACTTGACAGCAACAAGACATTTGAAAGACCTCGTTGACACAAGATCATATTGAAATATCAGTCATCAAACCGCCTCAGGATGTGGCTGCACCTTGTTTGAATATTTGTGCATCTTGAGTCCAAACACAGACCCACAAAATGTCAGGAGGAAAGAAGCAAGAAGTGAAAGTCTTTTTTATTTTATTTTTACAACCTCAGTCTAGTTTTGGCCACCGTTTCTCAGTTTAAAGGTGTTCACCCCCCCCAACTTTTTGTTGTTTTTAATTGCATTGTAAATGTTTATGCAGCTCAAGCTCAAATCTAACTGACCTGACAAAAGAAAAAAAAATTTAGGTAATAAATTCACCTTCTTTTGTTCATAGTGATGAATTCATAGTGATGGCAAAGCAATGGGCAATTTCACATAGTTCAACAGAACTTTGTGCTTAGATTTAGGCCAGTTATGCAGTGAGAGACGAGAGTACGCAATGGATGCAATTTGGTATGATCACAGTCTCTGGGTGTGAGATGCACTAATATGTGCTCCAAACTTACATTTGTTCTACTGCTGTTAGGTTTCCAACACCCAGATCTTCCAGATCCAGTTCCACACTGGCTTCATTGCACCTGGTACCACCATGTTAAAGTTCAACAAGTAAGGACATTTAATCACTTGTAATTTAGCAAGTAATCAGGTTGAAAGACTGGACTGAAATCATGGTTTTCAGAGATACATGTTTTTAAAACTATCCTACCGATTCCGGTCTGTTTTCCCGCTCGCTGCCTCTCACTGTAACACACGTACATTTTTTTTTCTCCCCCATCTCAGACCAGAGCTGGATGCATGCGACTCTCCTGAGAAGTATCCCCAGCTGTTCCACGTGGTACTGGACGTGGAGGTGGAGGGGGTGGACAAGCAGAAAGATCTGACGCCCCCGTGGGAGCAGTTCCCCTGCAAAGACCTCAGCCCCAACGTGCTCTTCTCCTGCCACCAGGAACATCAGGACGCGCTGGCTATAGCTGGTACTGTGGGGACGGGAACACTGGGGACAAACAGGAGCCGAAGTGGGCCGCACACACACACACACACACACACACACACACACACACGTTTAACCCATAACACACTGCACATCACGCTTGAGGTGGGAAGCTCTATGTTGTAGCTTCGGATCTATCAGCTTTTGTGGAGTTTTCTCTCTCTCATCAGCCTTTCTGCAAAAAAAGCTCAGTCACGATGCCAGTGTTTTCTGTCCATTGCTAAATAAGCATCCACCCCCACACTGGTTACTGAACACACACACAAAAGAAAAGTGATTATATTGTTAATATTAAATGACAACACCTCGCCTGACTCTGACACCGGAGCGCCGCCCAAAACCCCTCGTTGGGAGCTGCAGTTGTCGAAAGGTAACTGTTAGATCTTCATTAAAATGATGAAAGACATGTTAATTTTGCCATAAACGACATTAACAGTAGTAGCTAAGCTGAAAATATGGACAGAAAAGCACTGCATCAAGTTTCAGGTCACAACCTCAATGAGAAAATACAAAAAAAAAAAACAGGAACAAAAGTTAGTGGACACCAGTTAGCTGGCTACATGCTAAAGTACCTACAATTTGTAATTTTGAAATGAAAATGTTTATATAATTATAATTGTATCATGTTTTCTTGCTTTACTGGGTCGAGCCTCCTGACCTGAATGTGATGGACATTCAAAATGGCTGACTGCAGACGGTTGTTAGCTGAAACCCCAAACACTGACCTGACATACACGTTCACTTTAAAACATTTAGTGTTCAGAGAGTCCACGGATAGAAACAAGTGAACAATCACACAAACACACGCTCACAAATGCACTATTTAATGAATCATGCACACTCTCACACACATTTCGATGCACAATTGTAGTGGAGTAGTATAAAGTATAAAGTAGCATGAAATGGATATACTCAAGTAAAGTAAAGTACAAATTTGTACTTAAGTACAGTGCTTGAGTAAACGTGCTTAGTTACTTTCCACCACAGAAGATGGTGCACAACTACAACAGCTCCCTGATAAGGAAGGGTAGCGTCATACAGTATACATTCACATACATTTACCTGCAGACACATGAACAAACTAATGAACTAACTCTCATTTTTGTTCCTACAAGATGAGATGGAGGGATTGGATCTGGAGGGTAAGACAGTAGAGCAGACCATGGACCTGTTAGAGAAACTGTTCAGTACAGTGACATTAGTTAACCAGGGCTTGGTTCAATTCAATCATACTCTCCCCAAAATGTATGACAGCACTGATCCAATTGACGAATAAATATTCTGTTATTGGAAACTCCCTTTCCATTTACGATCTATATTGATTGAATTGAAATGAACCCCATCCTTGTTATGCAGTGATATATCATTTTGGTAGATGATATTATTCCCCGACACACAGCCCCTAATATCCTACAGCAGACCAATTTTCCTCCCCCCTTGTATCAAGGACAAATGTTTTTATGAAATCTTTGTGAATATGGACAAAAAAGAACACACAATTGCAGTGATAATAGATAAAGGAAGCAAAGTGCAGTTGTAAATGGTACAAAATAAAAATGTTCTACCAAGGTGAAATATTGCTCTAGATTAATACTAGCTGAAGTTTATAGTCAAACTGTACATCCCATCCCTTCTTTAAAAGCATAATGTATATTTTATTGATATGATTCTTGTAAATAAAGATTTATCTTATTGTTTTAGAAATTTTCTCCTCCGATAACTGTGCCTAAAAGCAGCTACCAGTGGAAAAGTGTGCAGCGTAGTGTATTGTAGCACACAGCATACAGTATCAGGAGAATAGCTGGTGCTTGTAGCAGAGATGACCTACGTACAGTAGTTGCTCCATTATTCCCTACTCCACTCTTGTCCTTTCTTCTCTTAACCTACTTTGTATTTCTGTCTGCTTTACCCCAATTAATTTCCCTGCTTTGTTATTTCTTCCACTCTCTACTTTTTCCACTTCATGTCTCATTTGGTAATTCACAACATGTTTCCTTTGTCTCTTTCTTTCTCTACCTCTTTCCTTCCACTTCTCTTCCTGCAGAGCCAAGCCGACCACACGCGGGTCCAGATGGTCGGGGCCACGGCGAGGAGAGCGAGCCCTCCGATGATGAGATGCTCTCCCTCTCCAGCCAGCGAAGCAACGCCAGTGCGGCCCCCCAGAGGCCTGACCCCCCTGCTCCAATGGCTGCCGCCCATGCACCCGCTGAGGAAGTGGATCTTCTTGGCCTCGATGGGGAGGAGATCAACCGTCCTTCATCTCAGCCCCCGTCTGCTGCCGCTGCAACCACTGACCTCCTAGGGGACTTGTTCGGGGCCCCACCCCAGCCAACCAGTGCGCCATCGTCTGCCCAGTCCACACCGCATAAAGTAGTCCCAAACACTGCCTCGCCATGTCCCTCTCCTGCGCCGCCAGGTGAGATACCAAGTTTGAAAGTACATTTGATTTGAAACACAATCCCTGAAACAAGTTTTGAAAAGTGATATTGCACAAAGTATGTTTAGATTGCTTGATGCAGATTTAGGGTTTCATTAAGTTTCTTAAAACTGACAGAGACAATTAAAGATGAAATCTTACACTCAAAAGTCCATTTACAATATTTTTCTGGTGCTTTCAAACAAATCTAACAGGTTTCATTAGATGATACGCGGTTAAATTGTCACATCCCATGGTTTTTTGTATATATACATTTATTTTAGATTTTAAGAGTTAATTTGCCTGCTAAAAGAATTGAGGAAAGTAAGAAGAATATAATTTTTATTTTTTTCACAGTATGTAATTGTACCTGGAACATAGAAAGATTTATTGTGCCATAAAAATGTTGGACAATCACATCTTAAGGTAAAGTAGTTTTCATTTCGGCAGGTAGAAAACCAGTTGGGATCTTTTTGAAAATATATCATACGAATAAACTCAGTGACACTACACATTTTGTAATGCAAAAGTGAAGAAAATAAAATGAAACAACTTTTTAAAAAAGTACAATGTTTGGCCATGTAATCTTCTAGAGCAAGACAGTAACAATGGTGGGTATATTTGTTTCCCTCAGCGTTCGATCCCTTTGGGACGGGTCCCATGCCTAAACCTCAGGACATGATGGGTTCATTCCTTGGACCAGGTAATGTGGGGCAGCCAGACCCCTTCCTGCATGCTGCTCGCTCTCCATCACCCACCCTGCAGCCTACGAGCTTGGGTAAGGCATGCTTCTGCTGCTCTGCTGCACACTCTCAGCATTTTGGATGTAACTTCGGATGTGACCTTCCAGTAGTAAGGCATGTTATACAGTATCTGCAGGTCTGCTGCCACGGCCTAACACATAAACATGCTTCATGATTGGCTCTGCGCATCAACTCTGATTTAAACCGGCATTAAACCACGTTTCATTTATTTATTTATTTTTCCCCAAGATTCATTAGACTGCCGTTTTTAATATCTTTGCTCTACTATCTGCTTTCTGACACACTGGCTTTGCAAGAGACATCCTTTTTTAAATGCGGCTGCTGTATGTTTGGCAATTAATAGTTTGCATGATGTATTTGCAACCTGTCTGATTAGTATTGCATAGAGGTTGCAGGCTTGATATTTCACCCCCAGCACGAATCATTCCCCATCAGCATTTTCAGCCTGAACTCTTCCCAAGGTCAAACATGGCAGATCAATTCTGCTACTTTAGATTTAGACATTTCTTTAGACTTAACAGATTTACAGAGCAGAGGGAGCATGATGAAGCAAGACAACAACAGAATTATCAGTAAGCCTTTTAAATTGACTGCAACATTTATTGTGTATTGCTGGAGAATCTGTACATGATCTGTGCAGTATGGTATAACACTTTCCGGGTGCCTTTTATGTAAAGAAATATCAACAGTCAAGAACTAACAGCTAGATCCTTTTAGATATCCAACAGCCCCCTAATAACGCCTCTCATGAGACAAAATGCTGCTATTATTTTCTCTGGCTGTGTGGGTCCATTTTTCTCAGTCCCCATTCACTTTGTGCTCAGTCTGTGACAAACCTTCATGTGCTTGAATAGGCCGGAGTTCCCCTGTCCCACCCACCACCCCGAGCGTCAACATTCAGCAGCAAAACGCCATGGGAGGATGGGACTGGAACAGACCCGCTACCACAAGCACAGGTAGAAACCAGTTACCCAACTGCACACACACATACATAAGCACAAACAGCACTGAATGTTCATCAATTGCTTTAAACGGGGAAGCCAACTAAACCTTTTTGTATGTATTTATGAATGCTGAAGACCAAAATAACAATGCAGGGCATTGTTGTTTGTTGATTTATCCAGGAGGAGGCTTTGGAATGGGCAGTCGGTCAGCCACTACTAGCCCCACAGGCTCTGTCCACAGCACCCCCACCCACCAAACCAAGCCAAACAACCTGGACCCGTTTGCTGACATAGGCAACCTTGGAGGAACCCTTGGAGGTCAGTCACTGGACATTTTCTGAAGAACATGAACCGTTATTTTCGCACCATCTCTTATGTCATAAATCTTTGTCCTTTTCCTCCGGCAGGTTCTGGCTTCTCCAGCAAACCTACCACTCCTACTGGAACTACCCCTTCCATCCCTCCCATGGGCTCCCCATCGCGACCCCCTCCATCTCCCCAGCATGCAGAAGGGTGGCAGCCCCACACAGGAGCTGGCTTCCCCTCGTGGCAGCCAGCTGGTGGAAGCAGTGGAGGATGGCAACACCAAGGACAGGCCCCTGCCCCGCAGCCAAAGCCCAGCCCCAGCCACACATCCATGCCTCACACATCACCCCAGAACCGACCCAACTATAATGTCAGCTTCTCTGCAATGGGCGGGGGCTCGCCCAGTGCAGGGGTCAAAGCCCAGGCTGGTTTGGGTGAGCAGAGATGTGAATGTTGTCTGTTATGATGCAGATGATTTAACCTGAATTTAAAAGCCTAAGCAGGGACAGGGGCTTCAACATAGCTTCAGCTAGATGCTCTGAATACATTATATCTGTTGTATTACTCCTCTCTACATAACAAGGTTTATATATGTTGTTTCTATTAAATAAAGTAACTTTAAAAAATAATGTTTTCTCCCTTTGTTTGTATGTCTCTCTGCCAGGTACTAAGCCAAGGGTTTTGGATGCCAACTTTGATGACCTGCTGTGTGGTCAGGGCTTTGCAGGGACCAAAGAGAAGAAAGGGCCCAGGACTATAGCCGAGATGAGGAAGGAGGAGATGGCCAAAGAGATGGACCCTGAGAAAATAAAGGCAGGGGATTTTTTTCTGATGTGACACTGAGTAACATCTGTATACTCATGAAAATAAGGAGTAGTTTGTTGTTCTTTTATGCTGTTGAAGTTTCTGTGAGAAACACCATGAGGTCCCGTGACTCTTGCATCACTACATCTGAGGAGAATTACGGTTTTACACAAGTTCAGGGGGTTCTTGTCATCATGTTTATCCAGTGCAGCACAATAGAAGCAATTCAGTGATTCCCATAAGTAGGATCGTGTACTCAACCGTTGGCTGTTAAAGCCTCTGTTTATTTCAGAATTAATGGAGCGACCAATGTAGGTCTCCCATGACCAAACTTTGGTTCGTCTAATTACTCTTTTAAAAACATTTCACCAGAGCCAAAATCACTGGAAGCATTTCTGCTAATTATTGTTCCAAATCTGGTCGTCACTGGTTAATGGCTCCCCTTCTCTCCCTCTTCTGTCCGTGACCCAGATTCTGGACTGGATCGAGGGAAAGGAGCGTAACATCCGTGCTCTTCTGTCCACCATGCATACCGTGTTATGGGAGGGAGAGACGCGCTGGAAGCCTGTGGGCATGGCTGACCTGGTTACTCCTGAACAGGTCAAGAAGGTCTACCGGAAAGCAGTCCTGGTCGTCCACCCAGATAAGGTGAGACAGATAATGACTGGTGGACTTAATAATAATGGCATTTACATTGACTTTATTTCCTCATTGTTTGGGTCTGACAGACACCACTGTTGTATGTGTTAAACAGTAAGAAAATTATCAAATGTTGCCACATTTGAAATTACACCAAATAAGGAAATATTTCATATTTTATATGTTATGAGGGCTATGCATCCCTTTTATTTGCCAGAGAGTCAAAAAAGAAGACAAAGAAGTATACAATTTGATACCTTACACGGTGACATTACTTATGTTTGGGCTCAGTTAGACCTCTCTTATGAACAAACTGTTACAAAACTTCAATAACAGAGGCACAAAAATGTGTGGCACAAAACGTTCTGTCAACACCAACCGCAAAGAAATATATATATTGATATAGATGAAATGAAAATCCATTGTATTTATGTTTTACAGCAGTGGTCTCTGATACCCCAAACAGAAGTAATGTGACAGACTTCTGAAACACAACACAGTTCAAAATCATGTTTATAAGCAATTCTCATACATTTAGGAAGAGTTATAAAATATCAAGCTGATACAGTTTTGTTATAATCTGTGAGACATCTAACATCTAAGTATTAGTTTATAGTTTAATAAGAATTGCAGGAGCTGGAAGATGGAGAGTTGTTTGTACTTAACCACAATTGAACAGATACTTTTTCACACATGATATTAACAAAGATATTAAAACAATCACAACAACCAAAATAATTATCACCATAAGAAAATGATAACTCAATGTTCCAAAATTAGTGCTCAACAAATCAAGTAAAGAACTACTTTCCTGGTGAACAGAGTTAGCGGTTTCATGAAGGTGATTAACTATATCACCAATCGTAGCATTATAGTCAGGCACAAAGGTACAACATTCAGAACCAATAACAGCACACGTTCCTCCCTGGGCTGCTAAAAGAAAATCCAAAGCAGCTCTGTTTTGTAAAGCTACAAGTCTAACAGAGGCGAGTTCACTCGACAGAAGCATGAGAGCCTTACCAGTTAAATTAGCTATAACTTCTATTGCATGAGAGAGATCGGCAATTTGATCTAAAGCAGACATAACTCCGTAAAAAGGAAGAAGAGGACCAAGTACATTCTTGAAAGATGATTGCTCGTGAGTCCCAAAAATATCAGAAATTCCCCGTCGTACCCGTTTTAAAGGATGTTTCTTGGGCAGGGAGTGAGCCACTCTCATAGCCGGGATGATGTATGCCAATCCACAGCGTCCTTTGTAATTCACAGGAAGATACGGGTATGCGAGGTTTCCACATACCCAGTACATTCCTGCCGGAGAGGAGATGGAGCAGCTGGCGGTGCGGTGTGCTAGAGCACTGAAGCGAAACTGGCCCGCTTCTTCCAAACAGTGCTGAGGCGCGGAACCCAGGGGTTTAAACTGAGTATTGCTCAGTTGTGGGTCCCATTTGAATGTACGAAGGCAGTCAGATTGTCCTACAGGCGTTTTGCCGTCATTCTCGAGACACCAAGGGAACGGCTGAGGGATGAGCTGTATGGGAACCGGTTTGGGGGCTTTGAGACATCTGTTGCAGTTTGCGTGTCCTCCAGAACAGTTGAGTGGTCTCATTTTGCGGATCCTGGCACAATCAGGGTGAGAATAAGACTGAGACTGGGGAATATGCATCAGGTGGCAGGTGTCACAGTCAGAGGCGGGTAAGGCCATCAGAGGTAAACCTTCTCCAGCTGTGTAGGGCATTAGGCCACAGACGTAACAGCTGGAATTAGGGCGTATGTAGCTGGCTACTTGCCCTGCCATAGTCAGAAAAATATTTATATTATTAAGTCTTACGTCTGGTGCTTTCATGATCTGTGGAGCTCCCATGGTGGACTCCACCAAGATCAGTATCAGGAGATGTAGGATCAGGGGCATTCTTGCAATTGGAGTCATGTATCCAAAAAAATCTGGCTCTGGATCGTCACAGTTAGACTCCAGAACAGTTCTGGTGATATGCTTGCGTCGTGTAGAGCGAGGCTCCAGGCTCTAGCTGAACACCAGCGCCATCATCAGGAATGTGGAAGGCAGTTTTTACTTGTGAAATGAATACAGTGAACAGAGAATTACTCAGAGCAGCACAGCACAGCAAACCTAGGTTCTTCACTGTCCTTACAAATGACAAGGCAAGAGAAAAGCTAACACAACAGCAGCCCGAAAAATGACCCTACCTCAGGTTTCACTCATCCGGACATACTCAGTGGCTTCAGGTCACGGCTCTAAGATCTGCTGTGAGATCCTGACAGGTAGCAAGGAAGAAATACGAGACTTCTCAACCCTCTTTTATCAGAACAAGAGCGTAAGCACAACCCAAAATTTACACAGTCCCCGGGGTCTAGTGAGTGAATCACAAAGTCAATACCTACTAATCAATCATTGCAAGACGGCAGGATTTTAATCATCAAAACGGGGCAGACTCAGAGGCAGCGTTAATTCAGATATGATTCAGTTGCATAATCTCACAAAAACAAGAGCACATTTATTTGGGAGAGCAAAAAGTAAATGCATATAGGGACACATAAAAGCAGGCTCATCTGGACTGATGGACACATGGGCGTAACACATATGTAGAGTACAGAACATGCATAAATACACATTCAAGATCAAATGCATGTACTTCCAAACTTCCATCATTCAAAACACACACACACTGAAGAGGAAATATAAAATATACAAACTTGTTAGTGCTATCAGTCATCAGTAGTTTCACAATAAAAGACAAAAGCAGGACATAAAATAGACACAATATATATATGTTTATAAGTAATAAATAAAACACAATTAATAATAATGATTCATTCAGACTCTTTTTCATTGATGAACACAATGTAATGTGTCGACATCAGCGTTTGGAGGATGAGCATCTTTGTTATTGTGCAAAGGTTTGAAGTTTTAATTGAAAAGTATTTTGGGCATTTTGTTGTTTAAATTTTCTGCACTTTTGTTTGAAAATGAGTCACTTTTCCAATTGTTCCTCACCTGTGTGTGAACGCATTGATATTGTGTGCGTGTGTATGTCAATTTGTTTCTTTTTTTTAACTGCAGCCACGGGGGCAGTAACTCGACACCGAATCACATATGGCATGATAGTGCAGCTCTTGGTTTTTAAGAGTATCTTTTAGCTTTAAAATGTCTGGCAGCAGTCCAATCTGTTTTGTCAAAGCAGATGTTTTATATCCAGGTGTCTTGCCAGAGGTAAAACACCTGCTTTGCATCACTCATTTGAATATGGCCAGAAATGCAATATGTTTTAAGACGATTTTTCCTGTGGGTTAAATGTGTTTTTCTCTCTTCAATCCCAGGCAACAGGACAGCCCTATGAACAATATGCCAAGATGATTTTCATGGAACTAAATGACGCCTGGTCAGAATTTGAAAGCCAAGGACAAAAACCTCTCTACTAAATACATCGTGAGAGGAATTGAGCGAGGTGAACATGTCCCTTCTGATTCTGTCATCTAATCCTAAAAATGTGTCACCACCTCTGGTCAACATACTACAGCCGCACCCTACAACATCTGCCTTTATACCTGTGCTTTGACCCGTACTTCTCTTCTCACCACGCACACAGAACATCCGGTTGATCCAGTTGAACTCAAAAACGGCATAAGACTACAGAACTGCAGCGTCCAGACTAACAGTGTAACTGAACAAATGACTCCCTGTAGCTCAAGTGTACCTACCTACTGTATGTATGTGGTGCAACATTGTCCTTCCTTGTTGAGTGTCCTTAGCCCCGAACCGACCCACCAATCAAAGCAGACGTCACCGGGATGTCTAGAAAATCAGACAAACTTGATTCAGAGGAGACAGATGAAAAGAGAGCAAGAGACGGTGGACACACAAGATAAGAGAAAAACACATCAGGGAGTAAACTGAACAAGCAATTCACAGACTGCTCTAAATAAGGAATTCAGAGCGCCAGATAGTCTGTAGGGCATAAAAAGCATTTAACAGCAATCAAGCCATTTATCCACAGAACATTCTTTTTTGGAAGTAGGTTGTGCTTTGTTCTTTGTGTGGTACCGTGATCAATTCTGTCATATCAAATCTACAGTTTTTCATGCAATTGAATATTCATCGTAATACAACAAAGAACAGCGGCATCAGTACCTTTTTCACTAATTTGAAGTGAAATTGAACTGAAGCCAAACCTGCCTATCCAACCTAGGCTGTTTGGAGGTATGAATTAAAATTCTAATCTAATTTAGAAAGTGTTATGAATGAGAATGAAAGTTAAAACAGCTATTACTGCTTTTGACGGTAACTCTGACTGCAGGTTGGCTTCCATCTCCATTACCCTTATAATTTATAGGATAATTGAAAATTAAATTTAAAAAATGCGGGTCTCTACAATAAAAACACAGATCAGAGGGCTGCTACGATTTAAATCCCTGACCTAATATTCATGTGACAGATTAACAATAAGGTGTTGTACTGTAAGAGAGTGATTTATCATTGGCGTGTCTGATTAATCAAGCCTTGTGTGTTTCCAGTTTTGCAGGGAATTGGGGATTGTGTACTGTATTTTACGATTAGCACATGTACAGTTCCATACATGAAGCACCTCAAGGCCTCATGCATACTCACTCATACAGTAACATGTATTTTTGCAAGGGAGCTCTGTGAAAGCACAAACTGACAACTTCACTCGGTGCAGCTTTGAAGGAAAGCCATTGTTATTTATTTATTAGTTTGTTTTGTTCATCTTCATCTTGTTGTTTTGTGTATCAGGCCTGATGCATTCTGGTTTAAATGAAGTGGCATGTCATCAGCTTATGTATGTAAAGGACATGTTTGGGATTTTTATGGGCCATTAGGTTTAACTCATCAACTGGCTGACCAGCTAGCAAATAATAATAATTTGTAAGACTACATCACAGTTTCTGTGCGTGTAGCCTTTTATATCAGTTTCTAAACTACATTTAGTGACTTTATCTCACTGCTTCATATCTCAGATTCCTAACTTTGCTCAGATCCTACTCATATCTGCTGTCATAACAACAGTTTTATCAAAACACTGATTTACATTGATTGCAAATGTTTTTTTTTATTACTTTATGTAATTTGTTTACGTTTGTGAGACATTTACTGTATTTACTGTCAGACTGACACTTTTATTTATAATTATCATGCAGCTTTTTATCAGGATGAATAATATTGACACTATTTCATATCAACTGTCAGGTACAACACACGGCTCAAAGTATCAACCTTTTTTTCAGGAGCTGGTACCGTTTCTAATAGTTTGAATCCAGAAAGGAACTTCTCTCTATCTAATTTCACTAATATGCTGACTGACATGATTGTTCCTCTGTATGATGGAATTTGACTTTTGACATTGTTTCCTTGTGTAAAACTTATTTCATAGTCCTGGGATGAAGTCCATGGGCCAGTGAGAAACATATGCAAAATCAAAATATATGTATTTGCTTATTAACAAGCAGAAACTGAAGCTGATCTCATTTTGTTTTATGGGTTTGATTTGACCCTAATAACATCCTCACCTTCCAGCTCTGTGTTACTGACAGAGCTATACTGTAAAACCTAGTAGAGCTATTTTATATAGAGCTATCTGTCATCAGTTCAAACGTGTACAAAATCTCTTTCATGACCTGTTTAAGTTCTTTCTATCATTACTGTTTTCATGCTCTTGCTCTCTGTTTCGGAGATTTAGAAAAAGGATTAGATCATTTCGGATCATTGGTTGTCTTTAACCCTTGTTAACCATCGTAATGTTTCTTTTCCTGTATCGAACTTCACAGACTCCCGGTTTGTTCATCTACGTTAGGGATATAGACTGAATACTGATCGGTGAAAAGAAGAGTATGACTGCTATAAAAGCGCTGTTTCTTCAACTGGTTTGGGAGCCAGAATGGATCACATCCCTAAGCAAGACACTGGGTCTGAAAATGTTGAACTCTGATCTAGAGGGCACTGCTTTCTTTGGTGACTTACCAGTCACAGTTGGTGTGTACTATGTGCTTCTGTGCTCTATTTACACTGAGGACCTACATGTGAAATGACCCTCATAAGTTCCCTCGCTGACTGAATTCTCTTATCTGCAATCTTACGGCTATGTTAAAAAGCTAACCTCTATATTATAGTCAATGGATGTGTGTTGTTTGAAGTTGTGGTATGTATGGAAGTGATCAGATTTGGATACAGACTACTGTATGTTATGTGTTTGCCTGTCTGCTGTTCAAGTATTACTAAATTGTGTAAAAGTTCTGTTCATGTGCTCCTTTTCAGTTCTGTTTACCGTTACAGGATGGACATAATGATCAAGTGCAGTGCACAAAAATAAATAGCAAACAGAAAACAGAAGACGTGAGCGGCATCCATCAGGTTTTACATGTCTTTTGGTGTTTGATCACTAGAGGGTAGCAGCGTACAACACATGCACTACACTATTGCCGTCTTAAGTCATGTGGCGTGTGCCCATTGGTGGAACAGGTACTCAGCTCATTAACTTAAAGTAAAAGTACCAGTACAACAATCTTAAACTACCCCATTACAAGTAAGATTCCTTCATACAAACTTACCTAAGTAAAAGTACTATTAGCAAAATATACTTCCTGTTTTTCAGCAAAATACTACATAATTTTACTTCTTTGGGCATCAAATAGTTATTTAAATAACACCATCTGAGACATCTGCAGTGGAGTACTTAAGTACAGTACTTGAGTAAATAAGTTTTAGCTTTTCTGTTAATCAGCAGCTAGTAATATCATCCACGAGTATGTTGGAAAAAAATGTTTTTTTAATTTCCAATCAACATGACAACAAGTCTGCTTTGTGAGACTTTAGTGATTTATTCTTGGATATAATCCCTGTCAGTGGAAGTGCAGCATTTCAACACTGATGGTAATAAAAGCAGTCTGTAACAATATGCTGCTTTACAATTCTGCTGTTCACTACAACTTCAACTTCTCTCATATGTGACCAGTTAGGGGGTTCATAAGTTTTTCCTTGGGGCTCAGATCCGGGAAAAACAGGAGTGCACTGTCAGTGTTTGACAATCCAGAAGGAAATTTAGGGTAATTGAAAATACCCCACTCCCCACCCCCCCAATCAGTGATTCATTGCAAAATAAGGTTACTGCTGCACCCTTCAGTTTTTCCCTCCTCTAACTCGCTCTGCTGACAGTGCTGACGCACTTCCTGAGAGAAATTCAGCACTGATGGATGTAAACCATTAGCACAGGCTGATGTTTTATTGTTCATGGTATCCTACAACCTACACCATTAGGCACAAGTCTCATCTAGATGTCACCAACACACACACACACACACACACACACACAAAGAGTTTCAAATAAACATCTTGAAACCAGTGGGGACATGACTGTCCTTTGGGTAAGCTGAATGTAGACAAGCATGTAAACATATTCATGAATGTTACCACAAAGTGTTAAATGTCCTGTAACTAGATTTAATGTATAAGAAAATAATAATAATAACAACAATAATAATAATAATAGTAGTAATAATAATAATGAAAAACTACTCATTTCTACCAGTAAATCTAATTGTTGGGGCCGCTCCAGTATGTTATTAGGGAAGTTAATGACAGATTCTGAACAGAATATGATTATCAGACGTGAAGCTGATTTTCTATATTTTTAAATATATGTACTGCCACACCTTTTGTAACGAGATCAACGCTATGTTCCCTATTTATATGACGTGTTTAATTTGTTCTAATTGTTTGCACCTGATTCTACCAATCTGATTAAAAAAGGTTGGACTGTGACAATCCAATCATTGAGCCCATACACAAAGAGAGGCACTTGCAAAAGGAGGAACCTGAAAAGTTCTCAGTTTTGCAGGGGAATCACTATATGCTTCTCTTTGGAATATCATATAAAACTAAAAGGTGAGAAACACACTTTGTCTTCCAGAGAGGAAGATCTACCATAGAACTGACTTTTAATCAAAGTTTTGCCATTTATTAAATCTAAAGATAAGATAAGTAACTAAAGCTGTTTCTTGTCTGAAGAAAATCATTCCAATGAAGCACCCTATGGAAAAAAGAGTGTGCAAAAAAATTAGACTGCAAATATGCTGACTTATAAAGACATTATTTTCTGCAACCCTCCCGTTGTCATTAGGTGTACACAACTGAAGATGTGACTCATCTGACAAATCCTATTTTTCCGTCTTGCCACTCAAATAACAACTTGGACTCATCTCTGCATCCCTCCTATAGTAAGTAGTATGGACTTATAAACCACTTACAACAAAAAAAAATCAACATTTAATAGTGTTAAATTGATTGTGTACATAAGGACAGAGATGAAGGTCTAAAAAAACGTGAATCTCACACACACAATTAGATTCAATTGTCTGAACTCAAAGGAAGAGATCAGATTTAAAGCCAAGCTAAAGACTGACATGCTGTACTTGAAGAGGCAGGGTTTTGAATAAATTCAAGGTTCACTTGGAAAGAGTGCACCTTGCATTCACAACATGACAGATGGTATTTAACCATCAAGACTGTTGCCTTAGAGAAGCTGTGAAGTTGTGAAGGTGGAAACTGAATAAATAATGGCCTCTCACTCTGTCAAGCACTGCTGTCAATTTACCCGTGAAAGCACTTAAAACCCCTGAGTCCTTCACTGGCCACCAGATAAAAGACCTCCTGCTGGTACCTGCTGCGACAGTGTAACTGTGTTCCTGTGTCTGGAAAAAGGTGCACGCACGGCTCTGCTTAAGTACATCTAAAATAAATGTTTTTAGTTTAAGCAAACTTTTTTTTTAGTTGTTGTACAAGCACGTTATGTACTGTTTATTTTAAAAGTCAGCTAACTGGCTGGGAAATTCACATGTCTCCAGAGATGCTATTTCTTTGGTCTGGGAACTCATCAAAAAAAAAACATGTTTTCACATGGCCTCTCCAGTGAATGTTCATTAAAATAAATACTGTGCACTTGTGGATGGTTGACTTGTTTGGAAAAAATGTATTTATCTTAGTTTTTCCGCTCTTTTGTGTTGTGTGCTGTGAGTTCTATAATGTAATGATGTATTAAAACTGGAAATGGAGAATATGGCCATAGATGATGACTTAAGTTAAGTGTAAGTATAAATATACTAGATGTTGAGATATTTCACTCAAAACCAAAAATGTCAATCACTGATGACAGGGTGGTGCTGTAGGATAAGTCGGGGGACCACCAAAGTCATTCATTCTCTGGGCATCATGGGTATTTGTACACAATATCATGGCAATCTAATTGTAGTTGAAATATTTCAGTATGGACCAGAGTGGTGGACCAACAGACAATCATTGCCATTCTTTTAGAGCTACATCACAAGCGTGGCTAAAAACCTTGGTCTACCTTGACCTTTAGACGGTTTGAATACACACAATTACACTGGGAAAAACAGGAAAGCAGCCTAATTTAAAATCCATTGCTTCTGGTTGTTGCTTCCAAACATAAATCTCATAATGGTTATCAGGGGACATGCAGGTTGAGTCCAAAACATATATTTTAAAGTGCTCTCTGGCCTCCACATACCCCAGAAACATTGTATTAATTTGTCCATGACCTGGACTCCCTGCTTTACTGACAATCAATTGATGGAGGTTGTTGACCAACAAAACAAATCATGTTCTAAGGAGCTAGTTTGCATATCAAAGATAAAAGCCATATGTTTTATGTCTCTGTAAAACTATGATGAATACTTTTATTAATGCTGCTGTCTTTGTGCTGAATCACCCACTACAGTTTATATTTCCACACAATTGAATAGACTTCCACTGTCATCTTTTTAATGTAGTTAAACACCTCTCTGCATCAGTAAAGTGCTCCGATTTCCCAGTCATGAACTACTATCTAAACTCCTCACTACATGCTGTGACTTGATAGACGGGAACATTTTGCTACATGATCTATGTGATGCAATAAGGATATTGCTGCTTTGGTGTGTGCACGCGCGAATAGGAATGTGTGCATGCCAAGACACAGTTGTGGCCGCCTGGGTGTGCTTATTTCACACAGGAAGCAGAAAAAGAACATTTCATTCAGTTTCAATGTTGTCTTTAGCATTTCCTGCTCTATTGCTTCTTTTACAGTGAAGCAGAAGCATTGGACAAAAAGCTGAATGTTTACTGCAGTACAGCACCTTCATCCTCTAAACAAACCTTTTTGATTCTGAAGTGAAATACTCGAAATATATAAAGTCTAAAACCTAAGTGATCAGTTGCTTTGGATAGTGATGACCTACCGTATTGATAAATCCCCAAAATGCAAGCAAGCTTCTTCCAATAAATAACTGGATGTTAAAATAAGTGCTCAGATCCATATTTACTTTGGATTTTTCCTAAATACAAGATCATATATCCTAACAGTAAGTTCATTACAGTACTAGTACAAGATTTAACCCTTGAATGCATGGACTCCCTACTATATTACATCCTGCATGATTCCTTCATTTCATTCAGTTACTAGAAGCATTCAAGTTCCTTCTCCAGCTCAAAGTATCTCTTTTTAATAAATCTAAATCAAGTAGCAGTTAACTTTGGATTGCTTGGCTTTGCTTTGTGTCATAAATACCGTGAGTTAGCACAAACAATCAATCAGATCATTTGGAAACAGAACAGGAGCATGAGTGTGACAAATTTAGCTCACACTGCGCACACTCAGCACGTTGCAATGATTACAAAACAATGACTTATTTCTGACCACTGTGGTGGACTATGTGTAATACAGTACATTAATCATATAAACAAACAGATATTTGAAAGATATAAATGAGACAATGATATTTTTTGGCATCTGTAAATCATTGGTAGTGATGTTTTAGTTTGTTCACCCATACATATCAGGATTAAAGTTGCATTGTCTTTCCAAACCACTTCAGGTGTCATCCAGGTCAACTTTATAACTCTGCTGTGGTCAGCCGAGTTTTGGTATCTTACTGGCAGTTTAAAAATAGTGGCCTCCCCTTTGGCTCTGCCACTTCACAAGCATGGGTTAAATGTAACTGCAGCTGTGATGGAAACTAACAATGACACTATAATAATAACTTTTTACATGGATTCAAAAGCTGTTTTTGAAATAGACTCACTGTTGTTGGGGTTTGTTGTTATTTGCTTGTGAAACTGTACTTAGCTACCTTCTTCTTATGAGATTGATCTGATTATCTCTTCCTGCAGCTGCAGCCGCAGTTGGAGAATTTCTGGATGGCATGGTGGAAGTTAAATCTTGAGTTTTGATTTATCACTTCCTTTGCACCTATAAACCTGCATCAAATGTTTTTTGGCCACTTCGGGGCAGTGCAAAAGTTGTAAACACAACACTAACAATGCTATGAAGTTGTTATACGTGTTAGCAAAGAAGGAAATTCTTGTTATAATGACGTGTGTTTAGCATTTATCCAGCTAGTCTAACTGTCTGTCTGGTGTTTGGTATTGAACATGTGGAGTACACCCTAATAGAGCTGAAAACGATGTAATGAGAGCGCTGAAAGTCAACCAAACCAGTAAAATTCTGGCCCGGAAAACTAAAACAATGAGCTGAAAGATGCTAAAAAAAAGATGCTCTGATGAGCTGAGGGGAACTGCTGAGTCGACTGACAAGAATCTGTGGGTTAATCACTACAAGTGACTTTCACTTTACACGTAAACATTTGATCCATTTACATATTTATATAAAAAGATTTATTACATACAGCTTCAAGTTGTTGTAGTTGTTGTGGACACTCAGATGTCTGGCACCCAAACAAACAGAATTTATTTTTGCACTTGCACCAGCATGATATTCTGTTAAGGCTTCCCTATCCCACTGATAAATCCCAGTTTGTTTGTCCTGGTCATGGTCAGTGTGGTCAGGGAGGCGGCTGTTGTAAACTGGGTGGCATTGCAACCCAAAGGCAGCTCTTGGCTAGAGTGCGTCAGAGGAATTATGGGATCAAATATCATTCCACACACACACACACACACACACACACACACACACACACACAGAAAACCCCTCTGTATCTCAACTAAAGGGGAAAATTTGAGGTGACTACTGACAGAGGGTAGGTTTGTCACTAAGCGCTTGTTTTTCTAAGGCGTTCTAAATCCTGTTGTGCCCCCAGCTACAAATATACCCCTCCAGTCCAGTCCATGCACACAAAAATAGAGACGGCTTTTATCCAGTAAAATCTAATCCCCATCTGCACTTACAGGGCACACACACCTGCAGATACACAGATGAGTGCAAACACATGCATGCACATCCAGGGCCTGTGTGCACTGTTGAGAGTGATTGGTGTGTATTCTGACACCGTGTCAGAAATAGCCCCTCATGCCCAGAGACACACTGCTCCACATAAAGCTCTCTGAATGTCTGTGGGACTTCAAAAAGATCCGTTTCCAGTCTGCTACTACAAAAGTTCAGGATAGCAGGTGGAAGGCCAACTTTATTTTCCATGTTATACTTCTGGAGATCTGCTGATGTGGCACAGCTGGTGAGTAATTTTTCTCAATTTTATTACATTTCATAAGACATGGAACAAAAGCTGTGAGATGAGTGACACCCAACTCGAGCTGCCCACAATGACTCGCACCTGTTTCGACAATGAAAACCAAATCAGTTTTCTTATTCTTTTAACACTGAGTCACTGGAGTTGGAGGCTCAACCTTGTGTTTCTCTTTAGTCTTTATTTCTTCTGTCATGATGAAACAGCAGTTACCCCACCTTCAGTCTTTCTATATGTCTCTCACCCTTTCTCTAATTAGTTACCCTGAACTCTTTTTTTTTGTGAGAAAATGCAGTTTATCCACTGTTTTCCCTTCCTACATTGTTCCTCCACCTGCTTATTGTTTGCTTTACGATTAATTAATGAGGGGGTACAACAGGAAGCACAGATCATGACAGTTTCGTATTTTTTCCTCGTCAGAAATCAGAGTTGAGGGGGACATGAGGGTTAATCTGTTTTACTTAATTAATTCTTGTTTGTACATGTTTTAAATGAAAAAATATGAAAATCCATACATAAAACAAAAGTTTTACATTTTGTAATACACATCAGCAGTGTGCATTAGTTCAAAATAAGTAATTTTTTCACAACAGTGAAAACAGCCCCTGTGTTCAGTCTGCAGTATCTGAGACAGCAAACTGACATTAGGTGCTTTGGCCACGGACACATTTAAGAAGAGCCTCGGGCAAAAGCTGGCCAGACTGGCTTCGATCGACAGTCCAGTTCTAGATTCTCAGAGGTAGAGACCTCCGGTTTTTCAATCTGTGTCAGAGCAAACAGTCATGGTCGATTTGCTGGGGGCATTTCACTGTTTGACCATTTGGTTTATTCAAATAGTGCAAAAGGTGAGATTATGATCACAGAGATCTCCATGGTGATGAGGGGCTCCTGTACCGTGCTGTTTGCTCAGTTGGACCTCTAGGGCTGAATTTACACAGAAGCTGAACGTGTACATGATTCTTTAACCTTGTTCTAATCCAGTTGATCTTCATGTTCACACTTAAGGCAGGGCTGTAGCTGCCATTAAGGACACTAAGGTCTTGTCCTCAGTATTTCTTCTGGGAATTTGGGGGGGGGGGGGGGGTTAGCAACCTAGTGGGAAGTTTACATTATGCAGTTACAATTTAAGACATGGTGTGTATTATTTAAGGCATATTCCAGAATTTGTATTCTTTGTGTATTTAAATCAAAAGTTTGATATTTTTGGAAATACACTTATTTACTTTCTTGTCGAGAGTTAAATGCCAAAGTTGATACCTCGCTCATGTACGTTTAATAAATGTCTGTACGTTAAATCAGAAACTACTGCCAGCAGCCACCTAACTTAGCTTAGCTCAAAGGCTGTGTCCCCATTTCCAGTCTTTATGATACACTAAGTTAGCTGGCTGCTGGTGGATACTTCATATGTACTGTACAGATGTGAGAGGGGTATCAATCTTCTAATCTAACTCCCCGGAAGACAATTCCCAACAATTCAAACTTTTCCTTTAAACATGATTTGTTTTATGCCCACAAAATAAATTAATAGAATTTCTTCACCAGAATTATATTTATGTTGGAAAATAAAACAGAATTGCTTTATTCTATTGTTGCATTTTCTAATAACTTGCTGGAAATAATTATGTAATCTCATTGTTAACTGGGATCACTGAGAAAAGGAAAAAAAGGGACTGCTGCACTAAGTAAAGAACAATAGTCCTGGTAATACTGAAGTAAAAAATATGGTGCTCTGCAAGGATAGGGCCAGTAGTCGAGTAAAAATAAAAAAACAATGACTGCTTACTGTTGATGGAAGTCAGTGGTGTAGGTTGGCAGTCTGAAAAGTCTGAAAGAAGTCCGAGGCACTCTATTAATGAATGTAAAAATCTTTATCAGGGTATAGGATGCAGTGAGGGCAGGTGTTCAATCTGAAACTCATCACATGGTGTGTTGATTCTGCCACTTGAAGAGACCACATACAAGACATAAAAGAAAGAGCAACAAAATGAATAATGCCTGAAATATGAAAGTGCTCATAATAAATAACCCTTAACAGTACTTGTCAAAAAACAAGTGGTCAAAGCTCATAATTACAACTGTATGTTGTGTTGCAATTAGCAAAATTTCGGCATTGAAATGTCTTTTGGCTCAAGTTTTCCACATATGTGTTGTCACTGTTGATGTTGTTGCAATGAGAAAAGGTTCTTTGAGTTTTGTTGGTTGAGTTAATGAGCAATTGTTGAATTTCCTTGAAATAATTGCTCAACTTAAATAATAAAACAAAAACTTGCAGAATTATAATTGAACAGCTAACTCAATATAATAAATAAATCCAAATAATGAAAAATATTTTGAGATTTCCTTTTCGGTGTCGGGGATTGTGGGGTGTTTAGGCGTACGTTGACTCACTCTGACAAAGCTAAATGAAAGAAAAAAGCTTTTATCAATAACTAAGTCCACCCATCCATTCTATATACCTGCTTGGCTATTCAAGGTCACAAGGAGTGGGAGGAAAGGCTAATATACTGCTGAACACATAGACAATCACATTCAAACATTTAAAGTTTCCATTTTAGACTACATGTCCTTGGACTGACTACATTTTACAAATGATTGCCTTTCATACCACAGTGACCTTTGGTTCAGGGTTTTAGGAATTATTGAAAATTGTATAACATTAATGAGGTTTGACACAAACTTCATAAACTATGAACTATAAACTGTGCAAGTGTTTGTTTTTTTGTGCAGTATAGTGATGGGCTTGTGAGTCCCTGGTCTACTGTGAATCACCAGCTCGGATCTACACCATATATGAGTTAATCAAGCACATCATGACTAAATGCTCTGGAGCTGGGGGTCTGTCAACAAACGTCTTTGGCTCACTTGTTGTTTTGTGGTTTATATTTATAATAATGCTTTTAAAGGTACAGCAGTACAAATATTCTAGGGTGGTTTGGTCCATTACTGGAAAATATTGACATGTACTTCCATTGAAATGAAATTCTCCACTTTGGTTCATTTGTTGCGTTGCCTCCGCTCCACTTTTTCTATTTTCTGTCATTATGGCTGTCCTCTTTATTGTTTTCCTCTTTATTTAGCCTCCATATACAAGCACTCTCACCATTCCTGTTTCTCTAACACTAATTTACCTGCACTTTCTATTTAGAATGATTTTCGTTACATGCTGTGCTTTTTTTTTTTTTTTTTGCTTTTTTTTTTGCAGTAACCTGTTTTATTAAGGAATGCAGAACATTGCACACACAAACATAAACCCACACACACCTAACAGAAAGCTGGAACAAACAAGGCTGAAACACAGCACTGAAACATAAGATTAACTAATATAACGCCATCAGTATTAACGCACAGTACGCTTGTTAAACTGTCAGTTTGCAGTCTCTTTTGCTTTTTAATCCCACTTTTGTTAAGTAAAGTTCTTCATTTCGTGAGATGAAATGAAATGAAAAGCTGTAATGAAGAACCAGCTTGATTGGAAAGAAAATAAACAAAACAGTTTTTAAAGTTTTAATGGCTTCAGGCTGCAACTCAACCCACACTTATAAACCAGGTTTGCTGAAAACAGTTGAATGGAAAATAAACAAAACAATAAGGGTGATTCTATGGCCCCAGCCAGGGGAGTTTGATTCAGTAAAAACAGATGGAGAACTTTCATTCACACAAAAATAAGAGGATTTGAATGTCTGAAGGTGCCAAACTGATGCTCTCTCCACTGCAGTCTCATGCAGTGAGACATTAAGGTAGAGAACAGGGGTATGACTCAAAGAGAGAGCCGCCTGGATTATTATTGCCTGTTGCTTGACTGATGCAGACTGCTTCAGCGTGAGTGGGTGCTGAATGAAAACAACAACTCATGCACAGACACAAGTGGATGTTTGGGGAATTGTGGGCATTGTGTAGAAATGTGAGAAAACAATCTTAAAAGCATTTATTGCTCAAATACAATTTTACAGTCACAGAGTTTATGATGATAACAGCCCCAATGAGTATAATCTACAGTACTTGATAAACTTGCTCTTGAAATTCATTTGCTATGATAAAGACATTAATGGAGTCTCGTATTCATTCAGGCAGAGCACTGAAGTTGCACTTTAATCGTTGATTGGCATCAGCTCATTCATTCATGCTTTACCATCAGAATTCATCACTTCTACCAGCTACTAGTGACATCCTATCATATTCATACTGGTCTACAGACAGCCATGTAGTGTATGTAGTTCCCTCAAGCACTCCAGCCTCCTCCTCATGTTATTTAAGTTTTTTGCATTGTTGAGTTATAATGTTCTAATGGTCATGTATGTTTTCGTGTTTGTTGCTGCCTGGATTCTTCGAGAGCTCCCTCAAAGAATAGAGTCTTTTGCACCGAATCCAACCTTTCAACCATGTGCTATAAATGATCAATTCCGTGTCTGTTATGTGTCAGTCTTTTCCCTTTAAATTGCAGTTCAAAGTGACAGCCCAAGTGTAAGGAGTTAATGCTTATTCAAGTCAATTTTATTTGTATAGCACCAAATCATAACAAAAGTTATGTCAAGACACTTTTCACATAAGACCATACTCTTTAAAACCCAACAATTCCCACCATGAGCAAGCACTTGGCAAATGATAGCTGATGGCTGAAGGCTCTGGCTCCTGTTTTACTTTTAGAAACTGTAGGAATCACAAGTAACCCTGCATTCTGTGAGCACAGTGCTCTAGTCGGGTAATAGGGTGCTATGAGCTCTTTAAGATATGATGGTGCCTGACCATTTAGAGCTTTATAGATGAGGAGAAGGATTTTAAATTCTATTCTGGATTTTACAGGGAGCCAGTGCAGAGAAGCTAAAATTGGAGCAATATGTTCCCTTTTGCTAGTTCCTGTCAGTACACGTGCAGCAGCATTCTGGATCAGCTGGAGAGTCTTTAGAGACTTACTGGGGCGGCCCGGTAATAAGGAAATACAATATTCCAACCTAGAAGTAACAAATGCATGGACAATTTTTTCTGCATCTTTTTGACACAGGATGTGCCTGATTTTTATAATGTTACGTAGATGGAAGAAGGCAGTCCTTGATGTCTGTTTTATATGATAGTTAAAGGACATGTCCTGGTCAAAGGTTACTCCTAGATTCCTTACAGTGGTGCTAGAGGCCAGGGCAAAGCCATATAGAGTAACTATATATATATAATGCGTCTTACAGGCGTTTGGGGCCAAGTACAATAAGTTTTGTCTGAGTTTAACAGCAGAAAGTTGCAGGTCATCCAGTTTTTTACATCCTTAATTCATGCCTGAAGTATGGCTCACTTATCGGTTTCATCTGGCTTTATTGACAAATATAATTGAGTGTCATCTGCATAGCAGTGAAGTTTATAGGGTGTTTCCTAATAATATTGCCCTAAGGAAGCATATATAAAGTGTATAAAATTGGTCCAAGCATCCACCTTGTGGAACTCCGTGACCAACTTCAGTGTGTACGGTGGATTCATCATTTACATGTACAAACTGAAATCTATCTGATAAATAGGACTTGAACCAGCTTAGTGTGAGTCCTTTAATGACAATCAAATGCTCCAGTCTCTGTAATACGATTTGATGGTCAATGTACAGAGACAAATCCTTTGTCTGATGCAATCAGAAGGTAATTTGTCACTTTCACCAGTGTTGTCTCTGTGCTATGATGCACTCTAAATCCTGATTGTTAAGTAGAAAGTCACATAACTGATTGGCGACCTCTTTTTCAAGGATGTTGGAGAGAAAGGGGAGGTGAGATATAGGTCTATAGTTGGCTAAAACCCCTGGATCAAGCCTAGGCTTTTTAAGAAGAGGTTTAATTACATTTTTACCTTCTTTTTAATAAGGAAAGAGAATCAAAAGAATCAAGAGTTGTTCGCAGCGAGCCTGCATCGCTATCAACCAGATGATCCATTTGGGAGGGACTTAGCATGCCCACTGTCCAATGTGTTAATTACACGTCTCACCCACAATCCCTCAGTGATATGCTTGGATCGCCTTTTAACATTTTGAAGCTTCTTTTGTTGCCTCCTCAACAAACTTGACCACTCTTGGCTGAATTTGAAAACCCCTAATCTGTATATTTTTTTATCAGTGTGTTCCATGCTTGATATGAATTATTGAGCCTTCTAATGGGCAGACAAACAACTAAAACGGACATTTTTTCTGTTTCATTCAGTGCAGAACTGAAATATTCCCTCTGACTGTAGGATGATTCATCGAAAGCAGCCAGAAGGAACAATTTGTTAAAATTGCTCACCATGTCTTTTAAAACCTTAATCGGCTTCAAAACGGTCACAAAATGATATCAAGGAGAGAGCAGTACAAACACAGCCTCCATCTGCCACCAGATGAGAGCCCCCTACTCAACGCCCTAGCTATTGCTTTATTGTGCTGGCTGGGAGGGGATGGCTCACTAGGTTTTTAGATAATAAAATCTGATGACGCACAGACTTGGTATTGGGACACCTCAGCACTTTCTTTCTCTCTTTCAGCCTTTCTGTCTTATTCTTTCCATATTTGTTTTTTCCCTGGGAAGATGGAAAGGAGAGAGGTACTCTCAAAGGAGAAAGTGAGAGGGACGCTGTGTGAGTGTATGAGCACATAATCTACTTGGTGTGGAATAAGTGACAGAACAGTTGAATGTATGTGTGTGTGTGTGTGTGTGTGTGTGTGCATATGTGTGTATGTGCAGAAAGTAGGTAGAGACTGTATCCAAGGGCGAGACTGTGACTGTGGTTTTATGAGTGACTCTATCAGGCTTTCATGATGTGATCATGGTAGTGCAGAGAACAAGCTGAGAGTCAATACAGTGCTGTCATTGCATCACATCATCGTGCACACACTGCTGCAGTTGTCGTGTATTTATGTCAGTGTGCGTAAGACAGAGAGAGGGAGAGAGACAAAAGTTAGAAAGAAAGAAAGGAGGGACCACAAGATGAATAAGAAATGCTCATCTCACCCCTCAGGCTCTTTGCTTTGGTCTCTGATGCTAAACATTACCCCACAAATCTCCATCTTTAAGCCTGGTGTCACTACCAGATGCTATCCACTCACATCTGGCACTAATGTGTGTTATTCACATGTTTTGCATCCACAAATCCTAACAACCCAGCTCTTTGTGTTTTCCAGGCCAGTTCTTGTGCCAGCTGATGGGTTTTGTCACTAATAAGACCCATTAAATCTATTATCTGTGGCTGTCTCGTTAACTCCTGTGAGATTTGAGGGTTGCAAACTCACACACAAGCACGCACACACACACACACACACACACACCCACACACACACACACAGGTTGGGCTGGTTTATTGTGTCATAAGTACACAAATTACATCAATTCAGCTCCGGGTGTTGCAACACACAGGCAAACCTCCATCAGAGAAACAGAGAAGGAGGACCAAAGAGGGGAAGGACAAGTGAAAGAAAAAAGTAAAGGCTGCAACTAATGATTATTTTAAATGAATCAAGCAATTATTTAGTCTATAAAATGCCCCAAATGCCAAAACTCATATATTTTCAATTACAATGGTACAAAACAGTTAAAAAGTAGAAAATACTCATATTTGTACAGCTGAAACCAGTGAATGTTTGACTCAATTTATTCTCAATTTAACTAATTATTTAATCAGCAAATCTTTTGGACAAACAGCACTCTGGATGGAAAGATATAAGGGAATAGTGGGAGAGAAGGGTAAATGTATAGAAGGGTTTGTCCTTTGTTGCAAATACAGTAAAGAAAAGAAAAGTACTTTTAAATGCCAGTAAATGTGAACACAGTTTAAACATTTTTTGCCATATGGCAGTTTAGGCACATGTTGCCTTGACTCATTCTCTTTTTTCCCTCGTCTGTCTGACACTTTCTCCGTCTGCCTCTTCTCTCCCAGGACTTGATGTTTGGCAGGTGCTGTGGCTCATGTGCAGCCCTGCAATTGGAAATATTTTCCCTTAATTCAATAAACAGCGAGTGAACAGTGGAAAAGTACCATCGCCACCATTTTTTCATTCTTTTGATGATTGTCTTAACCAAAATGTCCAAAATGACATGGTGAAAAAAATGTGACAATGTGGCAGGGGCTGCTTGTAGTGACGAACCAACAGAGAATTATCACCTGAATCTGCAGCTCACTTCAGCTTTTTAGTGAGTTTCAGCTCATTGTTTAGCTGTCTGGCCCACAACTTTACTGCTTTTTGATTCACTCCCACTACTCTCATAACTTTGTTTTCAGCCAGAGCAAGCAGCTGCTTTCAGTAAAAATGTTAAGCACCAAACAACAGTCAGACACAGTTGGTGACTATCTGGTGAAACTAGTGGAGTCACAAACAAAAACAATTAAAACTTTCCACATTAAGCTCTGTAGATTATCACGATAGTAAGCTTTAATAATGAGTATGTTTTCATATGACCAGCAGGTGGAACTGTGTCCAGTTTGCACTTGTCATATAACCACTTTGTTTGTAATCATTACACAAAATCTCACGAGACCATTTAGTTTTTGGATCCAATTGCGTTCTGTCAGGGCAGAGAATGGCAGACGTCAGCAGGTTTTATTGTTCTCTGGCTCATTGGTCCAAACTATTGGTCTGTTTTATTTTATATATATCAGCATTAACCAGAACTCTTGAAGAAAGAAATGCAGGCTCAGCTTGTATTTTAGCAAGTGTAGTTTTTGAGGAGACATGTGATACAGATGTGCTCTGGAAAAGACATCAGGCTCAAACTTTGTCAGCACACACTACTGCTTTCATGACGATGAAGTTAATGCATGACATAAACAAGCATGTGCTCTCAAACTTATGCTTATACTTAGTGATTATGTCTAGTGAAAGTTGAATGTTTTCCTCTGTCCACCAGGTCTCAGTCTGGGCAGTCCTACAGTCTGGCTGCTGCAGAATTTCTCAGGAAAAAGGATTTACGTAGTGTGACCTTGGGCATAATGCCAACAGAAATAAATATGTCCAGTACAATTTTAAATCAGATGTTTTACATAAATAAAATAGCAAACACACTGTATCACATGTTCATAATATGAAAATTCAAGGCAAAGCCAGATAGGGAGATGTATTCCAGTGAACATGAACTGAAAATCTCTATCGTGGAACAATAACAGAGCTTGTTTTGAGTCCGTATCTCACCTGTCACGACAAATCCAAGTGACCTACGGTCATGGTTGTTCAAATTAAATTTATAGGAAAAGTGATCCGATCAAACAATATGTGCAGGAGGGTGGGGTAAAAAAGTTTAAAAAAAAGTTTTTCTACCTCAATTCTAGGTTTTGTCTTTGCATCCTGGCATAGAAAGTGACAAACTCTGGTTCACGTACTGTACATACTGTGCTCCACTTAACATATTAGAAAAGAGTGAAATGAAAAGTCTGAAATTTACGTAAGAGTAGAACATTTGCCATATATGCCCTGTAGATGGTCAAACAAGCAACTGTGTACCCACTTCAATGCTGCTCCACTTGCTCTGCATACTTTGGCCTTTTCCTCTCACTAGTGTCTTCCATGCAATCCTCCCAGAGGAAAATGAGCACCAAGAGGATGACCTACTTTGAGTTTTCAGACATCAGTAGACCAGTGAACATCGTAGCAGTGGGTTTTGACTTCTCCCTGTCCCTGATGAATGAGATAACTTGCTGAATACTAAGCTGAATACTGGGGAATCTACATTTTGCTTTCATTGGGAGAGTAAAATGAGAAGATCGGGGTCTTGTGTCTGTGTGCTAAAGGAGTTCAACGTTTTAAGGAATATGTTATTTGCTTTCTTGCTGAGTAATAGATGAGGAGATTGATGCCACTCTCATATCCGTAGGGAAGATCACATGGCCAGTACAACTGCAGCTTGTTGTTTTTACACTGTGGTTTTTGTAATGATAATGAAATTAGATGTAATGTGTTAATTAGACAATTTTAGAGGTGACAGAGGCAGGCTAGCTGTTTCCCCCTGTTTTCAGTCATTATGCTAAGCTAAGCTATTTGGATGCTGGCTGTTGCTTCATTTTTACCATACAGACATCTTCTCATCGTGAACTCACCAAGAAAGTCAAACTGTTCCTTTAAGAGAACTCCAAGACACACCTAAAACCGGTTCCCATGGATTCTGAAGTAACTCCTGCATGCTTTCTAACAGTGGCCTTATATCTGACCTTATTTCCTACCTTATCTCCTCACTTTCACAGAGGAGCACTAACGTGAAAGAATGAGATTTCTTTGTAAAATCTAGTTACACTTCAACCTTGAGTGATCACACATGTTGTAAAGGGTTCTGGCAGGGAATCACATTGCAGCAGACTCATATATGCATTTTGAATAAGAGATGACATCATCCCTTCCAGCGACATCATCCCAAACGGTCTGCAAGCATGACATCATCCTCTTGGTATGTATGTAATCCCCCCCGAGGATATGTTTTTCAGAACCTGATTAATTATTCATGAACGGCTTCCCTGTCTGAGGTGGATAGACATTTTCACACTGCAGGTTTGTTAGAAAGAGTGAGCTCATAATGTTTGTATGTTGTAAAAATCTTATCTCATCCGCTGCTATGATGATACTGCAGCTCTGCTGTCAAATCTTCCCCCCAAGATGGTAATGTCATGTTGGCTCAACACTTTGATGTTTTAACTGGGTAAAATATTACATTTGAAACATTTACTTGGTGGACACCATTTAAAGGGCAAGTATGCTGACACATAACACACACATGAATTTGACTCTTGTTGTCAGCCGCTCGCAATCTGCTTACACATATAGTAAATAAACCAATATACTAAGATACTTTTTTTATACTTAATTGTTATTATGTCCATAACCTCCAATTCATCATGTTTCAACTGTAATAGCAAGTGATAGAACTGTATTCATTAATAATAATAATAATAATAATAATAGTAATAGAACAAAAAACGCAAATAAATAAAAGGTTTTAAGTAAAATATGTGTCTTTGATACAGTGAAGCTCAGGAAGTACTAAAATATATCCTAAGATAACATGGTATACAATTTAAAATGAATAAAAACAGCTGAACAAAAAAAGCTATAATAATTATAATTATTAGATTTTATTTATTTCTTACTTTTTACTTTTATTTTTGCACCACACAAAATTTTCACATGAGGATTATACCAAGAGGATGATGTCATGCTTGCACATGGTTGGGGTGATGTCATTGGAGGGGATGACGTCATCTCCTCATTTTGCAAGTGTACTGTAGGTGAGGCTGCTGCTACAGTGTGTTTTCCCTGCTCATGCTCTCTTCCACATCCCATCTGACCAGTGAACATTACATTTTAACCTAATTTTATATAATGTATAGCAGGCGGTGAATCTCATATTTCTGTATCACTTTAATAATGTGCTGTGAAGGAATTTGAAATATTCCCTGAGGCAGACAAAGGCGCTTTGTATGTTGACTTTATGAGTAATGTCAAAATTAAGTGTGAATAAGACTGACTGTCTACATGTTTTTCCACAATTAGAAAATAGCTCCCATAAAAAAGTATTTTTCAGCTATCTTTAGCAGTTTCCAAAGTAAGACCAGCATGTTTTTTCTTTTGTTGTTGTTTTATTAATAGATTTTTAAAATCATAAATCAGGGGTCTTTCTGTCACCCGTGCCAGTTTACTACTTATTCATCCACTTTCCTGGTATAACAGAAAGTAGCTGACACTGGCACATGTTTGCAATCAATAAAATGACTGTAATTGGAGTTGGCCAAAAGTAACAAAAGAGAAATGTGACAGCAGAAAAAAAACTCATCACTTTTGTCTGCTGCTTTCTTTACTAACACTTTCTGCTCCTCGGAAGGGATTTTGGATATGTGTGAAACCAAATTCTGCTAATCCCCAGTCACAGTCACATCAGCATTCAATGGCTAAGCAATGCCATGCTGCTGACAATAATGAGCAAAATCCAATCTCTAATAAAAATCTGTGGGCTCTAAAATTGATGCGATGTGCCTCCATCATGACGCAGATCAGGGAAATCCATTTGCAAATGAATCTCCTCCTTGCTTACAATGCAAGCACACAATGACGCATCCTGTCGACGTCATTAAGTTTGATAGTGACTGCAGGCAGTATCTCACTCTGTCGCTCTCTCTCTCTCTCTCACACACACACACACACACACACACACACACACACACACACACAAAACTTTTGAGGGTATTGTAATTCCTGTAGGCTTCTATAACTTTAACCATAACTGCTCCTTGCTTAACCTTAAGGTAACCTCAGCCTGGTTGTAATTCCAACCTGGGCAGCATGGGCAGCTTTGTGGTTAGCACTGTTGCCAACCAGCAAGAAGGTCCTGGGTCCGAATCTGCTGGCCAGCTGTATCCTTTGTGAATGCTTTCCCCATTTCCACCAGATGCTCTGGTTTCCTCTCACAGTCCAAAGGCATGCAGGTTAGGTGAATTGGAATTGTTTATACGTGTGAATGTGAGTGTGACTGTCATTGTCTGTCTGTGTACATTAGGCCTGCAAACCTTTCCAGAGTGTCCCCTGCTTCTCAACCACTGTGCAATGTATAAATTGGATGGATGGATACTTCCTCGGCCCTAGAATCAAGTCCAGCCCTAAAATCAAATTCAGTGTGGGGACTGGAGTTTTATCCCCACAATGTACAGTAGTACAGAACTGCAAAATGTATTGGGTACATTAATTGCTTGAAGGTTTACCTTAACCTATAATTTGGAAAAGTCTAATCCAAAAACAAGTCTGAACCCTAAAATGAATGATTTGGCTCTGTGAACCGGAGGAAAGTCCTTAAATGTACACAGATTTTTACCCCCACAATGTAGACATCAAGCAAAACACCTGCAGTATCGATTGTCCAATGACAGCATACCAATAAACCCCAAAGAATAATCAAAGATGTGGGATTGTAAACTGACACTTTAACTTAATTAGGAATCACACCAACAGACAGACCAGCCATTTGCTTGTCATCATGATATTCACTTATTCTAACAATCACAATTCCTTACACCAGTATGTGACCCTTCCCGTAATGCCACAGATGTACTGTGCTGTCCGGCAGCCGGTCATTTACGGTTGTAATTATACTACATTTAATCCCATTACACCTGTGCAGACAGCTACAGGTATTGAAAAAGGCAAGCACCCTGATGTGTTGGGAACCCTTTTGTATGATGGTGAGAGAAGAAAGAAAGCAAGTCGACCATGCAAAATACTAGAAGACACACAGTCGTTAACAAAAATGTATAAATGAGCTTTGGTCAATTTGTAGCACTGCAATTGTTAGTTACAACTGTAAATATATAGAATTAATTTGGAATGCACAGCCATTGATTTTTTAATCTTTTAATTTTTTTTACACCATCATTCAATCTATATTATTTTGGTTTAATTATCTGCTGTTTGCAGGCTCAACTCCAAATCCTTGTCTCTGTGAATATTCACCTTTACTCTCCTAATACTAACATTACCTGCGTTTTCCATTGACATAAACCCTGTTTTTCCTCTTAAATGCAATGTTCTATCGCTTGTGTTTCTGTTTGGCTGTAATTTATAACAATTAAAGGTATAATTTGGAGGATAAAATTGGAGAAATGTATGGCAGCATCACTGTAATGTTCAGTATTTTCAAACTAGTGTGCCATGGAAGTTAAATGTTTTGGGAACATGGACTGAAGTATAAATATGACACACAAATACACAAATATCAGGCCACATCACCAGGACAACAAAATCATTCACTATTCACTCTTCTATGAGGAATTCCCTGTATAGTTAATAGCGACACAGACATACTTTCCATTCAAATAACAGATTATCGACTGGACTGTCTGTTTGCATTTGGAAAAGTAGGTTGACTTAGTGGTTTGGCCAAGGATCCACATCTGGATGGAGACTTTTTTTTCCAGGACTAAAACAGTGGGCTTTTTAGCAGCTTTAAAAAATACAGAAATAAGAAAGAAGTTAAGTCTCAGCCGAAGCCTGCATGAGATCACTAGGATTTTGCACCAATTTGTCGCCCATCCCATTGCAGCCTGTTGACTCCTGTTTCATGCAAATACAAGAGTTGTTTGTATGACAGACATTAGGAACATCTGCCAGTGGTTTTTACAGCTGTCAAACTGTTCTGTGTTATATAAGTCAGGTTTTTCAATGAAAGAAATACAGAAGGCAGAAGGGAGTGAAATTCAGAGGAAAACAGAGACGTTGGGGAGATTAACCTCTTTAGTATCGTGTTTGTCCTCATGTCACCAGCAGTCTACTTATCATCACATACAGCTAATGATAAGTGGGAGAGGCAAGCCTCTGATACTAAGCCAAAAGATAAATAGCCTATTGTGAATAACACTTATTCTTCATTTTTCAAAATGTGATTTGCCCTTTAGGAACATGTAACATTTAGCAATACACTGTCAAATCTTTAGTATAGTTGGGAATCCTGAAAAGCAGTGTCTGTGTGTAAGATGGCCTTTTTTAGCCTTGTCTTAAACCATAGGAATGATAAATACCTGAAATAAAGTGTGCAGATTAACTCACAGATCACAGATTGTTTTGAGTATTAATTTATTTATTAGCAGCAGAATAACCACTACAGATTCATGTGCACAGCTGCAGACTCACTTATTTGTAAAAAATACTGCTCAAGAATCACAAATCAAGAAGGGAACTTTCTAGTCCACAGAGATCTTTTGCAAGCGGCTGGAGCAGCATTTCTGGCTACAACCTTGGTAAACAGATTTCTGTCTCCACAAGGGAGTCTTCACTATGTGATGAGTGCATAGCATGCAAACAAATAGCACAAATAATTATATAAATACACAGAGTAAAAAAAGTACTTGAAAAAAAAAGGAAACTCTTTGGAATGTAAGATTTGGATATTTTTCTGATTTGTTAAAATAAAATGAAAACCACCAAAAAACATTAATTGCCAATTGCATGTTGCCATGGTGAAAGAAATATTCAGATCCTTTACTTACTGTAAGTAAAGGTAGCAATACAGCAGTATAAAAATATACTATTACAAGAAAAGTACTAATTATCCAGAAGAATGGACTGTCATTATTTATATTGTTTCTGATGCATAAGAAGAATTTTAATTTTGTTGTTTTGAACTATTTCCAGTACTGCTGACTATCTAATCTATCACAATGCATCATATTGTTATGAAATGATATATGATTTATACACAAAATCTCAATCTGCAAAGTAACTAGTTATATATCTATAAATGTAGCCGAATGAAGTGAAAAAATGCAATGTAGTGTACACAATCTAAATTCTCAAGTAAAGTACAAGCACTACAGTAACTCCCACCGCTGCAGTGCGCGTTGTGTGTGCTGTAATTGCCGGAGTTGTTCCTGAACGCACCGCGGAGGGGAGGATCAGCTGATGATCACGTCACCGGAGCGGCAGCGGCGCGTGAGAAAGAGAAAACGAGCGTGTGAGAGTCAGAGTGGGACTCATCCGAGGACAGTGGTCCCTGACAGAGACACACACGTCCTCACCGCGGATTTACACTCACCTGAGTGACCTGAAACACACCTGGAGAGGAAACCGGAGGAGCTGTTTTCCAAACGCGACGTGAGGAAACTGTTCCATTGTTACTAATTCTCACTTTTAACGTCTATAATAACCGGCTCTGTGGTCAGGTTTCCAGCAGCAGGCTTGTGGGGACTTTTCAGACCCTCCTGTCGTCTCAGAGGAAGGAAAGTATTCACCCACTTCTGTCAAACTGACGTCCTGGTGTATTTAGTGGGTTTTTCCTTTAATTTCTGCCACTTTTTAGGCTCAACTGATGCACTTCACAGAAGTGATCAGAGCAGATGAGACAGACAGACAGACAGACAGATAGATAGATCATGTGCGGTGCATTGCCTCTTGGTGAGTTTGCATTATCCTCTCTCAACTTTTCATACCATTTCCACTGAGAAACATGTTTTTTTTAAACACGCTTACGGTTTATTATGGCGTTTTCGCTTGTTCATGGAGCACTTTTGAACCTGAACTTGGCAGGCAGAGGACAGCCGCTGTGCGTTGGTATTCCAGCAGGACAGAGAGCAGCTTGTCTCTGATGGATGTGAGGACTGCGCCGCGGTGCAGGGCCTGAGTCAGACCTGCATGAATAGCTGGCGAGGTGAAGTCCTTGGGGGACAGGGAGGAGAGGGGCAGAGCTTCCCCTCGGTGCGGACAGGGAAATAGTTTCGGATGGTTTGTCTCGATGGAGGCTGATTGTTTCCAGAGAGGATGAGGAAGCAGGGGCGAAAGACGGCGGCCACATATGGCAGCGACATTAACTTTCTTTACTGGGAAAAATAGGGATTACCATCAAGTCTGCATAATGAGCGTCAGTGGTTTAACAGCCCAACTGGGAGAACTGAGTTTTTATAGCACAACAAAGGCTGCAAGATACTTTAAAAACAAAACATAAACAACTGTTTGCACCATCTCTATTAATTCAGTGATACAGTTCAAGTCATCAGTTAGTCATTGAATGTTTTGGGAAGTGTTATGTATGCACAGTGAGACCTAGGTGAGGGTTAGTGGATAAATATGAGTATCCTGTAATGATTATTCTAGTATCTGGTAAACCAAGAGTGGACTCTGGTTAAGCTTTAAGTCCTATCCCAACCGATTGTTAAAACAGTCAAGAACATGAAAGTGTCTAACTTGCTATTATCTTTTGGCTGGTCTTCACCAGGCTTGGGTGATGTGTGCAATGGCATAATGAAAATGTGTCAGTGATTTTGTGATACTGTTTATACTGTGACAGTTATCCTATTAATGTCTGTGATTAGATTAAACCTCTGTAGGCAGCGGTGCAAATCAATGAGCACGATTCATTCGTGGATTTTTAAATTATTTTTTTTTGCATCAATTTGAAAATGTACCCTGATCTGTATTTTATCTGACTAATGGAAAATAGACATTCCTGTCTCGTTATTTTATCCATTTACAGTTTCTCAATACATTTTCCAGAAAATGTATTTTATCATAATATATGTTGTAATAATATCATGATATAAAATGACATATACTGTGATAAGAGGTTTTATCCATATTGCTCACTCATTGTTCTTACTGAAGTAAGGATTGTGTTTCTTTCCATCTAGCATGCAAATAAATAATGGGTGTGAAACCTTTCACTATGACCTGAGGCTATTATTGACATGTCAGCCTTCAACAGTAAAAAGATCCAGATGGAACACAGGGCAAACAAAGCTCAAAGCTAAAAAAAGGTCCCTGACATTGAAGAAAGTGTTTCATTTTTTAAATAGTCCACCACCAAATGTTTTATGTGAAAAATAACACCGCAAACTTCCAGCATATTCAAAGATTAACATTAACATGTAGAAAAAAAGGTTTCAGTTAATCAATCACAGTAGTGTCTTCATTAAGGTTTTCTGTTCCAGTCAACATACCACAGGGCACAACATGACCGGTCATGAAAGGTACCAGGAGCTACTGATTCTGGCCCGAGTCAACAGGCTTGGTTTTGAACACCTGAAGGTGACGACGAGTGTGTGCTGTGCGTGGGAACAAATGTGTTTAAATACATAAGATGCTGCTCAGTGACGCCGGTTTTATTGTATTTTGTCCTGTCTCTCCACATACTGCTTTGCATCCCACGATTAATTAATCAAGCACATTTTGTTTTTGTTTATTTGGATCGTAAAAAACCTCACTGCCAATCTGTTTCCAGTGCGCGCACACACACATACACACACACACACACACCCACACACACAGACACACACACCCACACACACACACACACACACACACACGCACACACCCACACACACAGACACACACCCACACACACACACACCCACACACACACACACACACACACACACAGACACACACACCCACACACACACACGCACACACCCACACACACAGACACACACACACACACACACACACACACACACACACACGCACTCACATACACACGCACACACCCACACACACAGACACACACACCCACACACACACACACACACACACGCACACACCCACACACACAGACACACACACACACACACACACACGCACACACCCACACACACAGACACACACACACACAACACCGTCGGTACACTTTGATACAATCTTCTGAACATTGACAAAAATAGAGTACACATTTACAGATTGATTCGCAAAGGATCACCTTACACACACACACACACACACGCACACACACACACACACACACGCACACACACTGAACACAAAGTTCCTGGCATGAGCACACACACACATTCAGCTTGTCCACAATAGTCCTGTTTTTCACAGTGAAAAACAGGACTATTGTGGACAAGCTGAATACAGTTACACTGTATTAATGATGATTTGAGACTTATTGTCTTGCTGCTCTGGTTTGGCACCACAGTGAAAAGGGCAGTGTCACTTAAAATAAAGCACAAGATACATTCATTAGAGAAGAAGTGTTTGAGAAGCAATGATCACACTTTTATGGTCGGAAATGTCTAGAAGAGAATGGAAGGTTGAATTTTTAAATAGATCAAAAACAAATCAAATATATCTTGTTATCTAACTGTGGCTCATTGTTGTAGGGAATGATTCTGTCATATGTTGATGACTTCCAAAGAAAACAGAGGTGTGATTTCACTGGAAGAGTTTTTCTGTGCGCTCTGTTGCAGAATTTGTTTTTCTCATGAATAAAGAGAGTGCAGTATGTTATCAGTGGAGGTTGGCGAGGGGGGGTGTATCAGTGAGAGATCTGCCTCTGAAACAGGATGTGTCTTGTAATGCCTCTATTGAAAGATTATCTCTTTCATGCTTCTTGTTCTACCTTTGCCAAGAATTTTAAGTATTTCTTGGGGCGCCCCAGTATTTCTTGTCATGTAAGTCCTGTTACCTACTGTGTCACCCCCATTTATTCCAATCACAACACAGGTCTTCAGTCCTGCTGGAGTCAAAATTGACTTCCTTGCAGCACTGCCTCAAATTCTTGTGTATAATCACCTGAAGTGGCCTCTGTAAACCTTCTCTTTCTCTCTTCCTCAGTGAGATTCACCCCAGCCAAAGCCCAGCCAGGCCATGCTCACGCTATGACCACTACAATGTAAGTATTGCAGTATATAGACTAATCTGCTATTACTGAGGTGGCATTGTTGAATTGAAGCCACTGACTCAGTCCACCGGTTCTTCCACTGTACTGTGGGGCGGTTTCAAACCCAAGGCTCCTGGCACTGGATTGATCAGAGTGGCATACCTGCCCACACGTCCCACTGCTCTCCCATGACACTTGTTCTTTTGTAATCATTTTCAGATCTGGAGATAGTAATTCATTATTTTATGTCATCAAGTGTGGCTTGTTGTTTTTCCTTTGTATGGCACGTAACCTCCCATTTCCAGCTAATTCAAAATGAGTCACTGAGAGTATTCGCTAGAACACCGGCGATAGATTACGTCCCCAGTTTTCACATTCTAGCAATTGTACCTGTTGGATTTTGAAAATATTTAAAGATATTGCTAAAAATACTTTTGTCCCCCATTTACAACTGCATTATATTTATGCAGCAACCCTAAATCAACTACTACTTCCCTTGAGACCTGCTGCTCTAAATTTCTGTCTTAATCTATGTCTCCGCTCTCTCTCACTGTCTGCATTGCTATGGTTTTTGCTCTTTGTACAGCTGCAGTCTCAATGCTTTTCCTTCTCTTTGTCCATCCGTCCATTACTTATCCCTTCTCCGTCTCTCTACAGGGTTCGGTCTGTAATGTTGACAGTCCTGATGCATATCTTCCTGCTGTCCCATGGTGAGTTCCACCTCCAACACAACAGTTGTGACCTCTCAGCTTGTAGGATGTCTTCTTCCACCTTAAACTAGTGTTCTTTCTTAGAAAATATTAATGTACAGCCTGCTCACGCTTGGAGTGAACAGATAAGTTTACCCTAGAAAGATTCAGTTCAAAAATAGCTATTGGAGGGAACTTACTGTTTATGATATTATTAGATTCAACCTCACATGTTATATTATTACCCTGATGTTTCACCAAGGGGTGCTATTGATTAATCTTTTATATTTAAGATGAGTTGGACTATTCCACGACAGTGTGAGGAGTTGAATTTGTAAAATAGATTTTTTGAGGCTTTGCCCCCAGCAGACAGATTCTGACAATGTCATTACAGCTGACATGATAACAAATGTAATTCTGGATATTAATAATGTGTTCAAGTGTGAGGATTGGCCTTCTTCGATGGAGGCTGTAGTCAACAAATCCTAAAATCCCTATTGCCTTTTTTCAATTATTGGTAGTAGTTTAAGCTTAATTTCACAGTGGAACTGACATTTCTATTTTAGTAGTACTCAGATTTTGAAGCTGTACCATTGGTCATGATTGGTCTATATAATCTCAAGATACACACGACACAGCAGCCTCATACCAGTGTTGACACTAGACTCCTTGAGATTTATTGTGTTACAGTCAACATATTTCCCATGTGCAGCTCATGTGGTCAGAACTGCCAAAATGAAAAAAACCACTGGACTCTTCTTAGACAGCAGAGTATGTTTTCCACTACCTACCAGTTATATATAATTATACAGTAAAACAAACATGATGACTGTCACCTGGGATAAAATCAATAGCATGTCAGGTGTTGCCCTAACAAGGTGCTTTGAGCTTCTCTCATGCCCTTTTTCTGTCACTTTTTCAGAGACACAAACACAGATTGTCATTAAAGCCACTGGCTGTTGCCTCACTTTAAAATACAAAATGACATGGAAGAGGCCTCAGAAAAGAGGAGTAGATATTGCAAAATGATTTGGGGAACAGAAACACAAACTAAAGATCGCCCAAACTTTCACCTTAACTTAACCTTACATTCTCTCCCACTAATCCTGCCACTTGGTCTCTGAAGATAGAGTTAGTCAATTATAGTATATTGTATTTACCAATTCAGGAGACGTTTAGGAAAAAAAATGTATAATCAAATATACACACATATATATTTATTAAGAGACATTTGTTTATAGAAAAAACAAACATTCTATTGTCTAATTAATCAGCTGCTTTGTACAATATTCTCTTATTGCTTAGTAATAAGAATTACATTACATTTCACACATTGAATACATTGCTTAGTTATCAAACAGTTAATCAGTTAACTTCCCTGCCTCTCTGTGAGCAGGTGCCCAGTGTTTGGAGCCTGAGGAGGGAGCCTCCCTCCATTCAGGTGCACTGGACCTGCCATGGCAGGATGAGCTGTGCTGTGACTCACCTTCAACCCACCTCACTGTGGAGGGAGACAACACACAGGCACAGGAGACAAACCGCTCTGAATCAAACCTCCCACACTATCCTCGCTGCAACTTCAGGAGCTCGACAGCCGATTCTCATGCTCATGAGTCCTCTGGCGGTAAGAGTTTATTCAGCACTTGTATCAAAAATGTTTCTTAATAAATTATTAATGTACGTTTTTTTTTTTGTTGTGTGTATTGTAAAACACACACATTTAGCATTGGCAATGTTCTCCAGTGGGTGAAATTCAGAAATCAAAAGGTGTGTTGACTTCGGACAAGCTGTACAGGACAAACATCAGTCTCTGCATGAGGGGACATGAGTATAACTGTTTGTTTACAAGACAACATTCAAGTGATACACTTGTGGTCTCAAGTAGCAGCAGGGTGGCTGTATGATGTGGCTCCAGCTCATCAGAACAAACAGCAGGGTTAGTGTGACAGAGCCTCATAATTCTGCAGGACGGTGATTTGTCACTGATAGAGAGGCCCCCAAAGATCAGCCTGACAGGCTCATTACACTTTAATGGCTTTTCAGCTGGCAGCCCTCCCAGCCACTCGTCAGGGTGAGAGACCACATGAGTCTTGTGCTGTGACCAATTGACAAGATAGTCTGGCTCACGAGGATTCGCAAAACAACACTGTTTTCTAGTGAGAGGAGAAAGTACGAAGGTTGTTGAGTTTAAAAAGCACAATCGGAGCCAGTTCAAGTGAGTCATAATTACAAAATGCTCTCTTGATATTATCAGCGTGGAGGTGAAGATGGAGGTGAGGCAATATTGAGACACGAGGGAGGGAGGAGGATTTGTTTGCTTGCATCGATCTGTGAGGCGTTGTGACGCATCCAAATCAATGGTGATTAGCGAAGACCTTCCAGCTTTAAGTCTGAGCAATGATAATTAAACAGAGAAGTTAAAGGCCTGGGCTGTGCCTCCTGACTGCTTTATGAGACCCTTTGACAGTCAAGAGTGTGATTCAGCTCAGAGGTCCCTAGTCATTTTGCTTGCTAGTCATACTTATTTTTTTCACTATTGTCTTTGAGAAAAGTGAGTTAACAACCTGCAGAAGGAGCCATATTGCTGCTTGCAGCTATATTATATATATATTATTATGATATGTATCCCCGTGTAGTTTCATAGCAGAGGCTTAGTTCTCAGAATAACAGGCCAGGCTGTTTTCTCAGAAGTCTTCATTAGGAGGTCACAGTCAACTGGTGTACATGGCATCTGGAGGTGGCGACATACTAACATGCAAATGTAATTTCTTGACAGGCACCTGTTTGGACATACTGTGCAGAATTGATGAAAACTGGGAAAGCTTCACTTGTGACCTTCAGTCTCACGGTTCACCATCAACCACGCAGGATGCCGGTCTCATGGCAGTTAGTTTACAGTGAGTATGAAGCTGCAATCTTTTATTATTGTTTTTTGGTTGTTGTTTCTTTCCTGTCCTGTTTTGAATGTGTGTGGTTGAGTCTCTCTGTCTCTCTCTCTCTCTCTCTCTCTCTCTCTCTCTCTCTCTCTCTCTCTCTCTCTCTCTGTGTTTGTGTGTTTTAGTCTGATCTGAACCTTTCCCGACTGCTCAGTGGGGGGTTAAGTATGTGTGTTTACTTTGATCAGCAGAGGGGAAGCTGTGTGATATCACACTGGCTCCAGGCTTTTATTTTGGCGGGGATAAAGAGACCAATTCACCACTGATCTAACACACACACACACATACACACACACACACACACACACACGATTAGAGATGCAACACGTTGTAGAGCTCTAACGTGTCGTACACTGTTCTTAAATGTTTGCTGTAAATGTAAGCTGTTCTGGAGCTTTCAGTCATGTCACACAATCTTCAAGTTGTTCAACCCCCATCTCACTTTAATAATTCAGCATACTGAAAAAGAACACAATTAATAACATGTTGTCTCCATCTTTTTGCTACTTTTTGTACTCAATGGCATTAACTTTACGTGTGTGTGTATTAAATTTTAGATATTATCCATTCCCCAGGTCGTGGAAAGAGGACACAGAGGTGAACGATGGAAATACTGCATCTGATAACCCTGTCGTCTGTGAGGCGGAGGATTCCTTCACGTGTTCAGTCGCTCTTGACACTACCGCAAACTTTGTCACCATGGTAACCGTCAGCATTTCCGATGCCGTAGCTCCGCCAGTTCTATTCAGGATTCCTGCTAGACCTGGTAAGAGTCTCGTTCTTTGTTTTTAGTACAAGTAACACTGTTTGCTTTTTTTATTTTAAGATAAAAATGGATCAAGTCAAAACGCCTAAGAAAATTTAGTCCCACAGAATCAAAGAGCAAAGTGCGACCAGTAATAAGAACGTATAATGTAGTGCAGCCCTAAAGAATGGTATCATTTCTTGTTTTTACCTAACTTGAAAGCTCCACTGTAGCTAAAGTTATGACTGTGACATAACATAACCTCATACTGTACTGGTATTTTGAAGTATTTCAGTATGACCTCACGTATTTGTTACTTTCTTTGAAGAAAAAGGATACACTATTTTAAGTGCATTACAGAAAGTCATCAAAGAAGCAAGTTCCCAGCATTCACTTTTTTTCAAAGACACTCAATTACTGGCATTAGAGCCCTGACAATAAATTCAGCCATGTATGGAGATGATGCAGGGCTCCTCAATGTCCCAGACGCCTACATCTTCCAACGTCCAGCTCCAAAGTGATGGATCTGGACAGATAAGGAGAAGGAGTTTTATTCAGTTGTGATTGGCAGACGTGACCGGAATAGCTGAGAGCAGTTGGGCCATAGTATTCACACACACACACACACACACACACACACACACACACACCCACACACACACACACACACACATACGTTTGTACAGCTATACTTGTGAGGACATTTATTGACATAATGCCTGACTCCAGCCTTTACCCTGACCTTAACCTGAACTTGATTCTAACCTGAACCTTAAAACCAAGTCTTACCAATGTCCTCACTTTCCAAAAATGTCCTCACTCCCATGGTCTAAATCTCAAACTGGATCTCACAAAGACAGTTGTACAAGAGCACACACACACACACACACACACACACACACACACACACACAAGCTGTGAAATCTCCTCAGTGATAGACAAACACCTTCCATGCTGTGCTTGTTCAACCAGACCAAGCTTTTGGTAAACTGATAGAGCAGAAGAGAAACTGAGAGTAACCGTTTGTTTTACAGATTTAACATTTTCCATTTGGCTCTTGAAACAAAGCTTAAAAAAAAAAATCTGAAGTTTCTCTGAGGATATAATGAATAATCCTCGGGCAGAGGGCAGTATCTGTATTTGTCACTCATCATTTGGGTTCTATAGCCTTGATCATTTGTGGGTCAAACAATCAGCCTAAAAAGACTTAATAAATAAGAACATTACAGCCTATTTTCTATCTGTCTGGAAAGTTTGCCGTCCAACCTGAAAACTTCAAACCCTTTTTCTAAACTTCACTGTGTCTGTATTACTGCAATCTGCTTTTGTTTCGTATACCATGAACTACCATTGAGTTCTGTTCACTTGGTTGGCCTGATGTGAACAATCAATTGCTATTATATAAAAAAAAAAAAATGTTGCTTACATGTTCAAATCAGCCCTTCAGTAGAGAATTAAAAGCCCTTCTTGTCCCTGGTTTGAGCGTAGTCTGGAAAATAAATTGTTGAGCTATTGCTCATAATGTTGAGTAATCTCTTCTGTCCCCGTAGGCATCTTTGTGGTTTTATAGACTCAATTATCTCTTTATGTATTGGACCATTGTTATCTGGGCTACTACGCCTGTCTCACTTCAGTGAATGACAATAAATATAAGCCCCTGAAATCCACCTGAAATGGTCATTCAGTCTAAATATTAAGCTCAGTGTTGCACAGATGACTCATAGGATATTAAAAATTCCCAGCTAAATCCTTTGATTCAAAATCCACCGTTTGATATTTAAGTGCATAAGCTTCATATATGTATATGTGAAGACCAAAAGGTGAAGTGAATTTGCCATTTATGCCAAGCAGAGACATTCAATTATATTCTCTCTATATTTTTCATTAACTCTGAGATGTGATTGATTAATTTATTTAATATTGATAATCTTGCCATAAGAACTAGAAGAGTACTTCATTATCTGAAGATAAGAATAATTACAGCAATGCCATCTTTAGATGTACAGTGCTGTTACGTTATATTTTCCCAGAGACAGCAAATAACTACCCCGGCTATAAATACTAAGAAATAACATGTAGTCAGGCATAATGAGTGACCTTTAGGTTGCACGGTGAATCTTTAAATCCCTTACAGACGCAAACTCAGATATTGTAATTTGATTAGCCATATGGCAAGAATGATCCTCTAATTATATATACAGTTATTGTGATGAATGATGTGAATTGATATTAAAGCAGGATCAAAGTTGTGTAAGTAATTTAATGTTTTTAGACTGAAACTAAAATGTACTCTATAATACATGTGCTTCTGTTTTTGAGAGTATCTGTTCTTTTTCTACAGCGAAACCAAGTCCTCCAGTCAACCTGTCGCATATGCAGACCATTGAGGCGGAACTGATTTTACATTGGAACGAACCATCAGACTTTGATACTGGCCTGCTGAGATACGAGGTCCGATACTCTTCCAACACCACTCATCCATCCTGGCAGGTAACAATAAGCATTGATGAAATATTACCTCAGAAGTGGGACCTTGTTAGAGTATGGCACCACTTTATAATAGGTCACCCTTTATAAAGTGGTTTGTAAACTGTGAAATGCAAAATGTCCCAATCTATTTTTAACAAAACAGAAACCTCAGTGATGAGTTTCATGCTTTGATTTGGTTTCAAACAGGAATTATTAGGTGCAGATTACAAAGAAAGCTTTGACATCAGGTGCTAATTATGCTTGAAAGGGAGAAGTGAAAATATTGTCTATACTTATAGTGGGTTGGTTATGATGTTTACACACAGGAACTTATACAAGTTGTGCCTTGAGTGAGTTAAAAATACACTTACAGTATTTGCCTTTCAGTGCAGCACTGCTGCTTTCACACAACGCAAATTTCCACTGACAAGACGTTGTGTTTATTTAGTGCGACTTGCTCACAGCCAGTTGGGGTTGTAATAGCCTCATACAGTGTATTTAGCATTCAACAGTGCACTCAGTGTGCAGCAGTGGTTTAGACGCTCCATGATTCATACAGGGGTGAGACTTTAGACCTAATGTTTAATATAAAATATGGTTTCAGTGATTCTCTTAATCTTTTCCCTTAGTTTGGGTGTTAAAGTCCCTGTTTGTATGTACCTTTGGGCTTGTGTACAAAACGGTCTGTTTTTAACATTTGGTTACATGACAAATTGTCAACCACTATTGTTACTGTCCTTGTACGGCCACAGAGTCAGCTGTTTAATATGACACATGAAAAAGGCTTTGGAGTAAAATGGCCTGTATTCGCAGGTGTCTACACACACACCATCCAATTCTGTCTACAGCTGGTTGTGTGTTTTCGTAACAGTTACAGTTGATGAAACACCAAACATCAATGATACAGTCATCATTCTCATATGCGAACACACCCAACTATCCTGAAGTCAGTTTAGTGTGTGTGTGTGTGTGTGTGTGTGTGCATGTGCTTATGTGTTTGTTGATTCCCTCTCTGCTGTCTCCAGGTGGTGTCTGCACCTGAGGAGCCCAGGTTGTCTCTGGATCTGAAGCCCAAACTGAACTACACCGTCCAGGTTCGCTGCTCCAGTCTGGACAAGCCTCCACTGTGGAGCGACTGGAGTGAACCTCACCACATCTACCTGGACAGTAAGAACCATCAGACAGATAGATTAATAAAACCAGACGGATACACAGAGTCATACAAAAGACATACAGTACAAGAGGGGAGGTGCTTTTGAAATAAAGATCTTTTTGTTCTTTTCACTAATACCCTCTGGACAAGCAAAAAGGTTTTTGCTGCTGTTTTTTCCTCTGTAATGTGAATTTGAATGTGCCACTCAGTACAACACTGCACTGTTTAAGCTTATGAAGAATTGTTTGAAAGCCAAGGTTGGGGCAGGGTAATAGACAACTCAAAAATATTAAGGGAACCTCCTTTATCAATAGAGACTGAATCAAAGATCTGAAATACAGTTTATTTCTAACTGTCTCGGCTCTTTTAGTCATCTAATCAGTGAGATGCAGTATAAATGCAATTGATGTTTCTAGCCCTGAGTAGACTAGGACATTGACATACTGGTTTCTTCCAGTCAGTGTGCCTTAAATGTTGAACATTGGCTCCTTTGTTTCCTTATTATGAGATATAATTTTGTTTCCAAGTGATTCAACTGACAAAACATCCAGCTGGAATGGGAACAAAAGCCACATTTACCCCTTTTCTTTTCAATCTTTTGGAATAAAATTAGAATTCCTCAACAAATCTGGAAAAGAAAATCAAAAGGAAAAATACTCTCATCTCACTGCTGATGTTTTGAAACTCGATTGTTAACTGTGTTGTTTCAGAACGGTTGAACTGAGAAGTAATTTAGTTATTTGATGGCCCTTAAATCAGGGAGTGAGGTTATATAATTTCACCTTTTTGCAATGCACCTCACAAGCTAACATTTTAAACCTGTCCTGATGGCTGCAATTCAACTCTCATTTTCTCTGAGAGGTCCAGCACTGACTGTGGTAGATTCAAACAATGACCCCAATCACCTTTCAGGTAGATTTATGTCAATGCAAAACTATTAAAAGAGGTCTAGCTCATTAGCCTGAGCTATTAATGAAGAACTCATTCAGTATGGTCAGCATCAATAGACTCTGAATCAGAGGTCGTTCTCAAGGTTAATAACCAGCTACAAATCCCACAGTATGACACAATGGCTTGAAAAAAAGAAAAAAAAGTCACAAGCAGCAGATCTGTTCAAAGAGTTGAACGTGAAGCAGACTTCTTAACAAGAGGTTTTATAAAATGATGAAACTGAGAATTGAGAAATGAGAGCAAGAACTGTTTGCACACTCTAGAAGATCCTTTTATCAGGTTATAAATTCTTCATGTTGGCTGGTTGTTAGTTTGTTCTCTGCAACATCAGACTGCTGATTAATATATTAGCATCAGCCCGAGGGCTTTAAACAGCACAACAGACCATGTGAGCATGGTATCTGCTTTTATTTCAGGTTTTAACCATTCTGTGTACACATGCATGTTGTGTACGTGTTGCTGTTTACAGCTGTCTACTCACATGCTGAAACTTGACACCGGTGAAAAAACATGTCTGTGTGTCATGGGGTTAAAAGTTTGTGAGACTGAACAACTCTGAGTCATATCACTGAAACGAGCTACAAAAACTTGCCTCAATGATGACAGGAAGGTAAAATATTGTCACTTGGAAAGTTTGTCAATGTGTATCAATAGTAAAATAAAGCTAAAAACGGATAATTCGAGGACACATGTTCCCACAAAACACAGTATGCACAAAGTTTGAACAATGAAAGAAAGAGCTTTTTCAATTAATTTGAAAATTTTCTTTTGTTGAGCTGTTTACCTGTTTTGCTGATGAGTCACATCTCCACATAGATGTTTTGGTTAGCGGCATCTAAGGAGGTGGTTAGATAATGGCCCTCACACCCTCACATTCAACCCATTTCAGACCATGTGGCAAACAAAACTAAAAGTTTTCAAAATCCCTGAAAAAGTTTTTTTTCTTTTGTAAAAATCTGCACGGAAACTTTGGATAAATGACAATGAGTCAGACATTTGTTCAACTGTCTCCATCCCTGGATGGTGCTTTGTCTGAAAAAAAAAAGACACTGGTGTGTGTATGTGTGTGCAGCTGTGAGCTACATCCCTGAGAAAGTGGTGGCGCGGCCGGGGGAAAACGTGACCGTGTATTGTGTGTTCAACGACCACACCATCAACGCCAGCACGGCCATGTGGATGCTCAACTTCCAACAGCGGCTTCATCGCAGCCAGTACCACCCAGTCAATCAATGGGTAAGAAAAAAAACTCTCCTGTCGGGCCTTTGTTTGTTTCTGGGAACATTTCCAAAAAGTGAAATGACATCTCTCTGTATTTTTAGAAAAGTACAGTCTATGTTAATAACTTAATAGATCTGACTTTTCCTTTCCCAAAACAGGTCAGCCAGATCACAGTGCGTCCCTCAGAGAGTCGGATGTATGACCTGCTGCAGTGTACTCAGGAGTGGAGCATCCCATACAGTCAGATCTACGTAGAAGGTGAGCTTTGTTGCACCAATAACAGCAAAGCTACTGTTGCATGGCCAAAGAAAGAAAGGCATCGATTATGTACAGTTTAAGACTGTAGTGAAAGTCAAACATCAACATTTCACCTGTGTTGTTTTAAAGTTGCTGGAAGGCCGTGTCCCTTTTTGCAGCAGTTTTCTGCTGAGACAAAGACAGGAAAGAGAGTGGCGACATGTGACAGCACAACAATGTGAACCAAAACAATTCCCAATGCACAGAGGCTATCTCAAGTTTGTTATTGTTACCTGAACATGAGTCTTTCTCTCTGCATGTTTCAGGAGCTTCCATTGATATAAACTGTGAAACCAACGGTGATATTGATGCTATGGACTGTAGCTGGAAGAACACACAGTGGACTGAACCCAAATTCAGATCCAGGTAAAGCAGCAATTTATGTTTTACAGTAGCTATCTCCTTTTGTTGTATTGTATTTGGATGTTTGTACGAGCTGTGCATTCATGAAAACCTTACGTCAGCGCTCAGAACTGAGTGTGCTGAAAACCTGGAAGTTACTGAACAGAATGTACTAGACAGCACATTTATTGAACACACCCAGGAAAGTAGTTGTGTCTGAACCTGCATTTTGGGAAGTGATATCAGGAAGTTTATATGAGCAGTAATCAGATGAGTACTGTTTAGGTTTTCACTAGAGAGCAATACAAAGTCTCAAACCACAATGAGGACTGACAGAATTATGTAATGTTTGTTTCTTAGGTCTGCAGAGACCTCTTGTGCAACACTGTTTTGTACTTTGTAACTGACTCTTTACTCCCTCTCGCCTACTTTTTACTTTTCCTCTAATTCTCCATCTTCTAAATAGAGATTTTTAAGTATAATTCCTGTTTATTACACTCTTATTTTCTTAATTTTAGCCATAATTTTTATTGGTAATAATAACATTGTTCTAACCAAGTTAAGCTGAGATGTGGGAATGTAATAATATCGCTAAAAAGGTGTTTGACAGAAGAAACATCAGCAGTCAGATAATCATACAGGTTTTAAACAAATCCCCAGTTTAGCCAAACATATTGGTAGAGAACATTACATACAACAAAAAAAATAATGGAAATAAAAATAAATAAATACATAAAAAAGTCAAATAGGAATAACATGATAAAATTGTCAAGGTATTCACTTATTTATTTTTCACGCAGGTGGGCTGACCTGCCATGCGATGTGATGGAGGAGAGGGAAAGAGCGGGTGAGAAAGTGGGGGAGATGGGGCCTGCTTGCCTGCAGGTCCACTCCAGGCAGAAAACCTGCACCATCCAGCCTCTGAGGATGAACTGCTACAAGCTGTGGCTGGAAGTGCCGTCCCGGCTGGGCCCTATCAGGTCCAAACCCATCTACCTGTCACCCATAGATCATGGTGAGCAAGATGGGTTCATGTGTGGAACTTATTTCAGTCATTCACAATCTATTGATTCAGGTCAAATAAAAAAAAAAAATATATATATATTTTACATCAAAAGCGAACTGCTTATAGTCATGACTTATAATGAACATTATCTATACTTCATGTGTTATGAGAGGCTTTATGTGTGCTTTCAAAATAAAATAGCATTTGGAAATATCTAAAGAGTATACATTTCCTTCCTGTTTAATTGAGATGTTGAGGCTCCACTGTTGAGATGAATATCTAAATGGAACATTTAGAAAATTGCATTTTTATTAATCAACTTGCAGTTTTCAAGGCAAATGTGTATTGAACTTCAAAGGAAACTATTGTGAGAAGTGTTGTATGTTTGAAGAGAATCTCTGAATAGTGAGTTTAAAGTAGTGATTACTATTGATCACAGAAGAACTGAAAAGGTATAGTCAGCATGACATGAGATTGTTGTTGAGACCCACTGTATGATCATGTTTATCAGATGTTCTGCTGCTGCATGAGACAAACTTAGACTCTTCTTCCATGCTATTTCCGCTGCAGTGAAACCCCACACACCCACTAATGTGAAGGCAGTGAGCCAAAGCAGCGGGGTCCTGATGGTCACGTGGGAGCCTCCATCTCTGCCTGTCGAGGGGCTCCAGTGTCAGTTTCGGTACCACTCACCATCCACTGTGAGAGCCCAGCCGGAGTGGAAGGTGAGCTTGTGACCAACCACAGCCTTTGATAGAAAGTTTGGCCGACATTTCCCCAATCTGTATCGAAAACCAATTGTTGTAGGAGGTAAATAGATGATTCCCTCCAGAGCATTGCAAACCCTCGAAATATCTATATATCTATATCTATAGATATATAGATATATATATAGTCTGCATGTAATTGAATAATTAGCAAACAGGATGATTTCCACAGAGCACTTCCAACAGTTTATTCACAATTATTTTATTCTAAAAAACAACATGATCTGATATCAGACCATATTTCCGTCCCCTGATTGAAAACTCTTCTTGGAAATTGGACACATTTACATCTTACCAGCATTCACTCAAAATTATGAGAAAGATGTGGAAATAATTTTCCCTCTTTTTCTTGGGTAAAGGTGAAAGATAGATTAAACAAATGTACACCGCAGGTCAGATATTTCCCTTTTTTTATCTAAATGAGCTTTAAGTAACTGATCAAAATGTCATGGCTGCAGGTCCAGAGTCCAGTGCGGGTGCCGCAGGCGGAGGTCCCAGTGTCGGACATGTGCCGGGTGTATGCGGTACAAGTACGCTGCATGCACACCAACGGCACCGGCTACTGGAGCGAATGGAGTGAATCTGTCTACTCCACACCTCAAAACAGCAGAGGTACAGTTGAACACCACTAATTTCACTCTTGACCTGAATTTCAAATAACACAAACCTTTGAAGACACTGACAACCTTGACAGATGCAGCATGATGCCTGATGTGACCTTTATACTGTAAATCACATCTGACCTTCTGATTTTAGCTCTAATAGAAAATGCCGCACACGATACACACCATACCACCAGCTCCACCGCTAACACAGAGGTAACAGCTGCCATGTGATGCATTTGTCGGTCTCCTCCTCAGCTCCTGAGCGTGGACCTGATTTCTGGAGAATTCTTCAAGATGATCCATATAGAAACCAGACTAATGTCACTCTGCTATTTGAGGTACACAAACTAAAATCTAAACGTTTTCTCACTTATAATAAAAGACAGAATTTTAATTGTTGGCATTCCTGTTCTTTTTTCCCCAGCATCTCCAAATATCAGGTCACTCTTACTGCATGGATGGATTTATAGTCCAGCACCGGACCTTGAGTGGCTCTGTGACGACGGAGCAGATCGAGCTGGTGTCCTCATACAGCTTTGAGTGGAACCAGGTGCCCCAAATTGTGACTGTGGAGGCGTACAATAGTCTGGGAAGTTCCGTCAACAACATCAACATGACCCTGGAGAGACGGCCCAAACGTGAGTGAGCTGGGATTTGAAAAAGCTAGATGAAAAATAGTGACAAAATACCTGTTAAGAGGAACTCACCATATTCTCTTACACATACACTGAATCTATTCTTCTTAGGACATGGGGGTTAAATGGTTGTTAATCTGCCCTCTCACCAGTGTGGGGCTGCTCTGTTTGTTCCTGAAGTCCCACATTCTCAGTATTACATTAATATTGTAGGACCATTGAAACACCTACTTTCACTGTTGGAGCTGTACTGTTTGTCCTCTACAAACACTACTAGCAACTCAGTGACACTAACACTTCAAGATTCAAGCAGCCAGAAGAAAGAGCAGACCATTTCTTCAGCAATGATTTGAACTCTGTAACATGCGGTTTTATAAAGGAGTGAAAACTGTAGCTGAGCTCCAAAGCGGTTGCTGTTTTATTGCACAGTGAAAAACTGTACAGGTCTACAAAAGTGAGGTGAAGATCAAAGTTGATTCGAGGTCATTGCTTACACGTACAGACAGCCATTGTCTACTCGAATCAAAACTGCCGAAAAGCTGAATGTTTCCAGTAATATTTTTCCCCCCAATCACCTGATTCCCCTTTAGGGAGCTTCATAGAGAGTTTCAGTTCATTGTTTAGCTGTCTGGCCTGCCAGAACAGAATCAGTTATTGGCAGTTTAATAGTAGAAATCTACTTAAAATTTGTTGTGATGACCAAGTCATATGTTAGAAGCACTATCATTCGTTCAGGTATAGGTGCTCAAAGCATACAGAAACAGAACCTCAACATCATCATCAAAATACCAAGGGATGCTAAGGGATTATTTTGGAAGAATGGTGTTTCATCCCTCCAGAAGTTACAGAAACATAAAGATTATATGCCAATGACTAAACTTTATCTTCTGTGTAATAGAACATGGGCCACAAGAGTAGAAGTCATCTGAAACCGCTGTATTGACTCGATTTCTTTTTCTATACCGCAGGCCGCTGTGTGCGTTCCTTCAGTGTGCTGGTTATCAACAACACCTGTGTGTCTCTGTCCTGGAGGCTGTTGGACAACAGCTCTATACCTCTGTTCATGGTGGTCCAGTGGTTTCCACAGAGGCAACAGGACTCTGATCATCACAAAGGCCAGAGTGGAGAAACATGGGCCAGACTGCCCTACACTGAGCGTCCCATCTATCTAAGAGGTAACGAGATTTCTTCTCTGTCTTTTCATTAACTTTATTTCTCAGTGTGACAGAGTGTATTACTGTAAAAGAGAAAGTATACTCAACCAACATGGCTTTGATGTATCATTTCAGGGGATTTCTCTGGCTCTGAGGAGTGTGGCTTCCACTTGTACCCTGTGTTTGCTGATGGAGAAGGGGAGCCAGTGTACACTTTAGGTATGCCCAGCATGCACCAGTCTTCTGGCTGTTGTGTCAGTATTATATTAAGCATTAAAATCTTTAAGGATGACACAATACCAGCATTTTATTGTGTTATTAATTATAGATCTGATGTGTATCTTTCAACTGTTACAGCTACCAGAGGAGACCCTGCAGCCTACATGATGCTGATGATCATCTCCTTCCTGTCCATCGTCCTGTTTGTCACCCTGGTCCTCTCCCAAAACCAGTAAGAGCTTTTATTCAGGGAAAAGGCTCCAAATCTCCAAAGACGTATTTACAGGATTTAAACTCAGGGTCAACGTTCAGTCGCAAACATGATGCACCCAGAAAATAAACATATAAAACTTCTGATATTAAATTAGTTTTTTTGGTGTTTTAATAATACAACAGCAATGTGGTATCTTAGAAAAGACACTTTTTGACATGCAGATTTTGCAGGTTTATTTCCATATTTAATCTTGTACCAGGTATTGATCGTATGGCATCAGTGTGTATCGAATAAGTTTTTCTGCCCTGTAAGAAATGATAAATGATGGGAACCTCTGGAGTGCAGTCAAAGATTAGAAGTGTGACATTTAACAGGTCACAGGGGTGTAATTACACTTTATGTTAGTTGATGGCAGGTGAGAGAGGGAGACGGAGGGAGGAAAAAAGCCTTTAGAGAGAGAAATGAAACCAAAATATCTGCTGCATTTCTTTCCAGGATGAAAAAGTCTGTGTGGAAGGATGTGCCCAACCCAAACAAGTGCTCCTGGGCCAAAGGACTAGACTTAAAAAAGGTAAAACTGAATGTGAAAACTGAACAATTTTTTAAATGCTTCAATTGTGATTCATTTGCATGATAGTGTGCAACACTTGGCACTGCATATTAGACCTTGAGCCATTTAAAGAAATATTTCTACATTTTGGGAAATCCAGTCATTCGCTTTCTTGCTAGAGTGAGTTGAGAAGATCGATACCACTCGTGTGTCTTTCTGTTAAATATGAAGCTACAGCCAGCAGCCGGTTAGTTTAGCTGAGCATAGCAGAATGACTGGAAACAGGGGAAAACAGCCACCTTGGCTCCGTCCACCAGCCTCACAGTGATGACAAGACTCCAGGAAGTCACTGTTCCTGGCCAAGAAATAGTCCAGCACACAACTCCCTGCAAAACCACAACATTGTGATTGAGCAGCTGTCTAATCAACATGGAAATAAGCATCACGCACCAATCAGAGAGTAATTTAAGGGCCTAGACTGATAGGACCTGGGGCTACAGTACGTAACCAACCTTTGCTTGGGTTAGCCATTACTATACCAGAAAGACTTTGATCATAATACATGTTGCTGTCGCAGTGTTTTTGTTTTGACGTCAGAATTGTTTGGGCAGAGAGCGTGAAACTGAAGGGGAAAGTGTGTGTTAAACGCCAGGAGCGTGACAGCTGGCAACCCTTTTTGAACTAGTCCTCAGTACAATTTGCCTTTGCACAAAGTTCTGTTTTGTTGTGTCAGCTTAACCATGTAAGTTATCGTTCTGTGTTTATCACTTCCATAAATAAATAAAAAGAAACGCATTTGTCGGTGTATGTACTTTGAATTAATTTGTATTCTTTACATATTTTTATTTACATATCAACTCGTATGAAAACTATTGGTAATGTTTTTGCACTTCTTTCTAGGCTGACACCTTTGACCACCTGTTCCGACCTCCAGAAGGCCTGCCAACCTGGCCGCTGCTCCTGCCCTCTGAGGACATTTCCAAAGTCATCATAGTGGACGAGGTGGATCTCTCAGCTCTGACTACAGCTTTAGTCCAAGTCCCACTTGTGTCCCTATCTCCCGACCCAGCCACTTCCCTGTCTATCTCCCCTCCTCCAGGGTTTGACTCAGACGTTGACCAAGCCCAGCCCATGGAGACTGAGGTGCTCCCAGGTGGCATTCCTTTCTTAGCCCTTAATCTGGATTCTTTAACCAGTTCAAGTCCAAGAATAGATCAGTTACAACTAGTTGACCCCCCAGCAGACCAGCCCCCAGGCAGCACTAACAGCTCTGCCCAGTCTTCAGTCACATACGCCACTGTGCTGCTCTCTGATCCGAAGCAGGGGCAGCAGCCCGGTCATCTACACTACAAGGATGGTAGTGGCAGCAGCTCCAGCGATGAGGGCAATTTCTCTGCCAACAACTCAGACATTTCTGGATCTTTCCCCGGCGGCCTGTGGGAGCTGGACAGCTGCCGGGGCGGAGAGATGGACGACCCACGGCGCTCCTGCTCCTACAACTCTGTGGAGGAGCTTTCTGAAACATCAGAACAAGAAGACGAAGAGGAGGTGAGAGAAGGGAAGGACTTGTACTATCTAGGAATGGACTATCCAGCGGAGGATGAGGGAAGCGAGGAGGACAAGGACCAGAGAGAGGAGGAGACAAAAATTGAGCTGCTTAAAAATGTAATTTTGAACAGAGAGGACTGTTCTGTGGAGTTGCACCCTTTGCTCGGCCCTGAAGACTCGAGCAAACTGCCTTCAGCGTCCACACGTGGCTTTTCTCCGCTGTACCTGCCTCAGTTCAGAACTGCTTCCTGCACAAGGCAACTCACAGCTCAACCACAAGACACCAAACCCCCGGCGTGAATCTCACACAGACTGCAATCAAATGAAAATGTGCTGTGTCGTGGACTGCATCATGATTCAGCATTTATCAAAGTGGATTATCATATGTTCCTTCAGACATAGTGAGGTGCATAACTGGAAAATGTAAAAATACCTCGACTTACGTTTGATTGCGAATTGATATTCATCAATGCTGCTATTGTGTTCTGTGAGAAAATACGTCAGGAGGGCACAAGCCTAATTTACAGGCGTTTCTTTCTTTCTTTATGGGGCTTTAAAACCCAGATTCTACTGTGCCACACTGCTCCTCTGCAGTTAGTTATTGATGCAGGAGCGCCTGCTGAGAAAATTACACACATCAATGAGGAAGAGGTTAGGCTAGTGGAATAATGTAAAGTTAATGCTCAGAGAGCAGAAGACAGACTGTGCAAGCAGTATATTGGTCATTAGGAAGGGACCAATAGAGGAAGTAGGGATCTTGTGGCTTCAAACAACCTATACATATGGCATTTTTCACAGGTGGTGATATTGTAGATGCATATGAAAAAAAATATATATATGTGGGAATTCTCTGTGTGCCTATGTTCACTCATCTGCTCTTACCGTAATGTAGAAAACAAGTTTTTTTGCACTCTCTGCTGAATTATTCAAGTGAAACATGAAAGAGGTTCAAAGAGAATAAATAAAACACAGAGAAAGTGAGAGAAAAGCACATGATCTGCACAGTTTTTTTTTTGCTTTCCTCAAAGCACATTAGACTATGAAGTGAAGGCAAACTTTGGATGTCACTTTAAAGCTATTGGCGTGACTAAGTGAAACCAGTTAATGATGAGAACAGATGTAGTCTGAGTAACTGCAGGTGATTTTTGGACAGTGAATTTACTGCATTTGTAGGCAGCTTGCGCAACAACATCTGCATGGACTAACTCACTCACCAACCCAAAGAATGTATTTTTGTACTTTGTGCTGTAATGTATTTGAGACTCTGTTGCAGTTTGTGAGAAATGTGATTTATTTTTTCTGTGTGCCATCAACATAAACACCTGCTGTTTGGTGTAAATAAAAGACAAAATAATGTATATTTGAAACCAGAGCAAGACAGAAATTAAAGTTATATAAATATTAAAACATTGGTGACAGAAAATGTTATTGTATATTGTCTATTTTTCATGGTGAAAATAAAGTGTTTATTATTGTGAGTGTGTCTGGTTTGTGTAACAGGGATCAGTTACCGTCAGTGAAGTGTTCAATCCTGTGGAAAAGCGCAAACTTAAGGCATTCCCGTGTAGAGGAGCAGGGATACTTAGCGTTTTGCTAAAAAAGGCTTTATTGGTTACATTGCTTGTTCATGTCCTGTTTCAACTGAGGAGACCATACCTGGCCTGACCCTTTCATGCATTCACTCAGGGGTGTGTCCTAATTGGGTATTTGGGGCAACAGGTGGGAGATAATGAGTCATCCGGGGATTACCCCTCCAAGATTTCAAAACCAAACAACTGAAAACTTCAAGAAACAAATCAAATGAAGGATAAACAAAGTTACTGACCAAAAAAGATAATAGATATTTTGACTCATTCCAAACACAAAATTCTTCAGGGAAACTTCTTAATGTGGCAATAGACAACTTTTTCTCTTTAACTCTTTATTATGAAGTGAATGTTGAATGCACAGTGTATGGCTATAGATTAATGACACCATCTGCGTTTAGTTCAGTTACCTCTAAGCTTTGCTTTTACTATGCAATTCTGTCTGCCACTGGGCTCCATTTTTCATAGAAAAATTAAGGCTTGATATTTGGCACAAGGCATTTTCTCTACTTGATCAGTAAGTAACACAACCTGCCTACTTATTAATACTGCTGGATGTTTTACTTTGCTTTTATTACAGCAAATACACCAGAATGACATCACACCCCAGGTATACATGCATGTACTATGGTGCTTTTAGTCATATGGCAAATAAAAAGATGTCTATTTTGTTGGTGGTTATATAAACAAACATTCTGTATTAGTCCTAAATTGAGTTTAAGTTGTTAAGTTGTTAAGTCTGTTATTTTGGTTTTTATTTAGTTGTTTAAGAGAGGCATAACCACATGTTGTCTGGAACAAGTCACAAAGTCTCTTAAATGTGATGGCTGTGTCCTTGTAAACTGCAGTTTAATTTAATGTTCAGCAGTGGTTAAGCTTAGTCCACTGAGTTATTGTCTTTTGTACTTTAGAAATTACTTAAATACCACTAGAGGTCACTATAGCTGTTTAAACTAAACCTTATGCACAAGTGGTGAAACTGAGGTTTAAGGACCAATAGTGTACAGTAGTTGAACTCAGCATGAAGGGCATCTATTTCTCTTCAGATCATCTTAATTTGTCTTAATCATTCACATCTTTCACCACATGAAGTGTTAAAGGTATCTTCTGTGATCAGTATGTCATACAGATGTATTTGCATTTTGCAGCCACACGGGGACAGAAAAACACCACTTATGGAGCTCAGTGAGCCGGTTATTTCAATGATGTAAGTTGTATCCTTAAAAGCCCTATGTGCTGGGTCTCTTGTATTTGCCATAGAAGGACATGATGGTGCAGAGAGCTGCTGGCTGAACACACAGGCCTGATGCCATGCTACGGTTAGATATGGTAATACAGAGAGGGAAACACCACAGAGGGGGGGAGAAGTTGTGTTTATGGTTATGGATATAGTTTGGGAGCTCAGGATTATATTTTCTGAACTGTGCTTTGAGGTCTTCTGTAAGGTGATACGGACTTAAAAGGATCCCAACCTGAGAGCCATCAGACACAAGTGTTTCAAATTAAGATGCAGACAAAATTACGTCCCACTCATGAAGATATCAAAATTTAAATCAAAACCAAGCTCCCAGAGTGATGCTATGTCTAGTCAAGTGACCCAGATTCCCCCAGAAGCCCACGGCAGCAGACCTCAGTACCTGCTTCCCGGTCTGCAAACCAGCAGCTTAACACGGGGTTGTGAGATAGACGGCATGCAGGAAAAATGCTGCACATGTGAAAGTTCTTTGGTGCCTTGCTGATCTCTCAGCTGTGAAAAATTAGCAAAGAAGGAAAGATTGAGATTCAATCTAAAAAGTGAGATGTGAGTGGCCTTCCCTGAAAGAAGCACTTCCAGTAAGGAATAAGCATTTTTACAACTGTTTTAAGACTGTGAGGAAAATACTTTATCTTCTTTATTGTAACTTATTTGGACCATAATGCATTTTCTGAGCTGATTAGGTCTTTGAAATGAGAGAAAACACTGTGGGTGTAAATCAATTAAGCATCTGGGAAATGTAGTAATCTTTTTCCTAAGTTTGAGCTTTTATTCATTAGCGGAGAGAGACTGACTCTGGTGGAAAAATAAGATTATGCATATTAACTTAAATATTCCTTTTGAAGATCGTATGAGCTGTTAAGTGTTCATGGCACAGATTATTTTGTTCAAAGCCATAAACTTTGCCATGACCCAAAGAGATTGATACTGTAGATGCTGAAAATGCTAATTGCAAGTGCAAGGAACATAACTGTGAAATGTTAAAATAAACTCTCTCTTGTTAAAATAAACTCTTTTTCTTAGTGGTCATATGTGATGTTATTTTAAGTAAAAACTCTTATACATCTCAATTTCAGTATCAAAAACAAAACATTGCTTCATTGCATGAATGTACAGTACAATAGCCATTGTTGCAAAAGAAAAGATATGACATATAAAAATGAAAAACATTAAACAAATGCTGATTAATCAATGACAGAAGTAAGTCTAATGGAATCATACAGAAATGTGTGCATCACTACAGTATATACATAAGAATTTAATTACGTTTGATTCATTTCTCTCTCTCCCCTGGTCCTCATCCTCATCTCTGCCTGGATCCATCCATCTGGAAATGACAGCACAAACACTTCCACAGAACGCTTCCTCACCTCCCAGGAAATATATGTCTGGTATTACAACTTTCTTTAAAAACAAACCTACGTGTCCTGTCTGATTTATCTTTTGAGCTGAATGCTGTTGTCATCTGGAAGCGATTGGATCACCTCTGGGTTGTGGAGAAAGGAGGTGGGAGGTGGAAAAAGGGGGAGAAAACAACTGCGGAGGCAAAGAAGACAGTCTGGAAGAGGACTACAAAGGAAATGTGGATCTACAGCTCCGCTCTGGTGGCCGATAGGTTACAGGTAAAACTTTAGTCTTCTGCGGTAAAGGGCCAGTGGCTCTGTATATTTTAGCCTATTTACAACAAATTTACCATTTTTGTACCATTTTACAAACCATGCGACTGTGTTATAGGTATTTTTTTCTACCCTTCCACTTATCCATTGGTTTCTATCTGTTAGAATTCAGTATTTCAGTCTATCTGATGAATGAATATTCACTCCTCTTGGCTCTGTTTTTGCTCTCCACTTGATCCTGAAGAGAATACCTGGCCTTAAAGCAGCTAAATGCTCTACTACTGTATGTTCAGCTAGTGTCTAACTTTTAATTCTTTCTGCTGTTTGGTGATTGGTGATTGGTGGCGTACATTGTTTTATCAGAGCTTTTTTCCCCCAAAACAGCTCCCTGCTGCATCTGGACAGGAGGTTAATGAGAGCGATGAGTGTGTACCAAAACAGTGAAGTTGCGGGCAGGAAAACCAAAACAATGAGCTGAAAGAAGCTAAAAAGCACTGTAGATCCAATGGAAACTGCAGAGTAGAATGATAATTGTTCATCAATATAAGTGACACTTTTCACATTACACATCATCATTCGACCAATTTTTAATATAAAAATATTGATTAGTGCAGCTCTAAGGGCCTTTAAGGACTACTTGATGCAAACACACCGGTATGGTCCTTTAAGAAAGATCAAGATGGCATCAGTGGTTAGTTTGGTCACCCAGCCCAGGAGGGGGTGGGGTTTTTTTTCTCCTGAAAAGTAAATATGATGTGTTTGTCACTGGTTAGCTGTGGTTATCCACCGTGGTAAGAAAACATCCACCAAGTCACGTATAGTCAAGTACAATTTACCTAAATCTTCTCCACTCTCCCAAAACACAATGGTGAGAATTTCTGTAAACCAGATGTACTGAAATATAAAAATGAATAAAAATCAACATGTTTCTCATCCTTTGGTGCTCCATAAAAAGTTTAATGTGCTTGTAAAAACTACTGTTACTATGTTAAATGTGTTACATGACATTATTACATTTACTTGTGAATTTTGTACATTACAGTCTTATCAATCATCCATCAGTGAAAAACTGACCTAAAACTTGTCTATGTACTGATGTCACTGTTCATGCCCCGGTTGTTACCATCAACCCTGCTAATGGGAATCAGGGGAACGATTTAGCAGCTTGACATTGTAAATCCTTCATTGATCGCCTGGCAATAATTCGTGCAGCAATCGTGAAGGGCTTTAGCTACTGATGTTTATCCACGTTGGCTTTGAAGGCCTTAACATCTGGGGTAAAGGTCAGATTTGTGGCAAGTTCACTACAAACTCCACAACCACAAAAAAAATGAGGAAAATCCGCCTTTGCTGGTTTGGAGCCGCATGTGCATGCTGCATTGGCTGTGCTCCCTCTTTCAGTAAACTGGGGTAAGAAAATAAAGAAACTTGGCTTGGTTGCCAAGTGTCACAGCAGTGCAAGTTGGATAGATTTAGGTTCTCTGGGAATGTAAAGCCTCTCTCTCTCTTTCCCTCCCTGTAATCTGTAATCTTAGCTCAACTGCAGCTCAGTTGTAGGGAGATCGATGTCATCAACATTCATGAGGAGAAGGAGAGACAAAAAGACAGAGAGAGGAAAAACAGAGGAAAAGATGAAAAATACGGACGTAGAGAAGCCACAGTGACAAGTATAATAAACGTATCTGGAGCAGCAGGTGGAACAGAGCAGAGCAAACAGAGCGAGGGAGTGTGCAAGGCTGAGAATCGGAGAGGGAAAAAAAGCACGAAGACAGAAGCTGTGCCGACCCCTGGGACCCTTTCTTGGGGCCCTTTCTGTGCTGGAGGCCTCTGAGAGGATTTGGGAAGACTTGCATATTGCTCCCTCAACCCATTTATCTCAGATGGGGTTGTAAATATATGAGCTATTTTATGCCTGTTGTATGATTTGTATCACCAGCCACCTGGCAATATTTCACTTCAGAGCAAGAATTCTCCTATGATGTGGATAGTCAGGAGCTTTTCATAGTACAAATCATGTGATAAAGATTAAGAAAAGATTAATAAGATCAAGATTTGGGCCAATTTTGTATTATTTCAGTTTTGAGTTGCAAAGCTCTTCTCCCATATACCAGGCTTTATTTGTCAAGTTTATACTATAATGCATTCATTAGGGCGGTATGGCCCTGATCCAAGGACGTCATTGTACATATTACGTAAACATGTTTTGTGTTACTTTGCACCTGCCTAAAGTTATTTTTTCTCACTCTTGAGGCCACAAGAAAATTGCCTACCGTGTGGTAGGTATGTATTTTCAACATCTTTAATATAACGCATTTTATGAGCTGCTCAGTGACCGAAATTATGGTCCAGGGGTTGTGGCTTTACAAAAGGAAATATACTGCAGATTACAATAAATACAAAGCTTATGGGACTAAAAAATACATTTATTAAAAACAATTTTATAAAATTCTTTAGATTTTTATTAAATTGCTCCAAACTTTGCTTCAAATCTTTATGAAATGAAATGCTCTGACTATATATGACTAAATAAGAAACAATCAACACATCCCTCCACACACTGAAATTATGCTCCCCCTCTCTGATGTGTACCTTTTTCATTTCTCATATATTTGTTTTAAATATCCAACAGCAGCTGAATTGGTTGCTAAGCATCTGTGAGCCCACTTGAGATTTCTACTGTTCACCAAAGTACAAATGTTGCTCCAAGGATGAGGAGTTTTAAAAATCTCAGCCACATTCTTCGTATATGATTCCCTGAGGCCACACCTCTGTCCAGCGTTTTCCCTCTAACAGACCCAAAGAAGGCAGTTAACTAGCCCATATTCTGCACTAGTGTTCAACCCACTAATTAAAGACCATCATATTACCTCACACAACCTTTCTCCATTGCTGTTTCTTGTTGATTGGAGACAGAACAACTGGGTCACCCATGTTTGATGGTGACAAACAAGCTTCCACACTGTTGGTATTGAAAGAAGCCATCAAAGGGCTCGTCCTTGTCGATCGTGACCCATTATCCTGCTTGCGCGCAGGAGGCAAGCAAACCATTACCCCACATGTTTATAGGGCACAAACTAATAATCAACCAGCACCATTAACCTAATCATTTGCATGGCAAAAAACCCATTTGTCCACTTGTTTGTGGGAGAAAACGTGAGTTGCACATGAGTCTTTGAAAGGGACCCGGGGCAGCCTCTTTATATTCGTCTGTTCTAAGTGGGTCGCATGAACGAAATGCCTCCAGATCAGTCAGTACGTGTGTCACAAAGCATGCTTGTCTCTGGCTAACAGGGTGAAAGAGGCTCAGCCGAATGGCCCCCTTTCACTCTGACACTCAATTAAGGCCTAATTGGTTTGAGGTCCACAACAGGCATGTGGCAAGGCGACACCCCAGGCTTCTGTGCACTTGTTCCCTATTTTCTGACTCCCCCCTCTGGAAGTATTCCTTTGATCTGTGAACAACCAAAGTAGGGGTTTAAGCCAAGAGGTTGATAGCCTATTTTCTCTTTGAACATGTACAGCAGTCTTAGACAATTACTTTGGTATTTTTACAGTTCATTTGACTCACAGATGAAGGTACTGAGGGTAGGACACAGGGCAGAGTGGTACACAGTTAAGTGCAGATATGGATCCATATCACTATGGGTCTTTGCAATGCCTTTTTGTGTGTATGTGTACACAAAAGAGGGAGCATATGTTCGTGGGCATGAGTGTGTATTACGTGAGACATTTCCATGAACTGTGTCAGCAGTACAAAAGAGCTTCTCTTATCTCTCTTGGCTTTTAATGCATTACTGGAAAGCTCCATCACTGCTCCCCAGAGACACGTACAGCCATGTAACAGCAATTTCACTGTAGTCATGGTTTTTTACCCTCCAAACTACACACTGTAGGTGTCTTCATGTCAGATACACTTCTTGAGACTGGCAAAAACTTCTTTCTCAATAAAAATAAAAATAAAAAATGAAACTGAAAAAGCATCCGGTCTTACAGAAAGCGAGAACCTCTTGAACACTGCTCTTGAATTTAAGACATTTACTGAATTAGAAAAATCAAACTTATTCAAAAGCTGCCATTTTATTTAACTGAATTTTGAGGCATGAACACATTTTTCTGCTAAAATAAAAATTATGTGACACATTCAGTGTACAAGTGTCCAAAATCACTGTATCAATGTATTGCTCACTGTAGAGTAAACTTCTGAGTGTCTGTTATATGGGGAATAGTGAGTAATGAGTGAACGAGGGTGATTTCAGACACAGCCCATATATCATCAAAGGTCCTGCACACCCTCACAGGTGTTTTCACTTATTCTGGCTGATTAGACCTCTGTTTAGGTTGAAGTTTGAAGTTTCACCTGAACAGAAAACAAATAGGACAATCGAGATGTCATGCACCATCTGTACATGCTCACACATTCCTCATCTATTCAGGCACTATAAGTGAAAACACCTGTATGGTTGGACATTAGTGCCTGTAAGCACCTCCCTTGCACAACTGATCAAATCTCTTAAGAGAAGAAACAACATCTGCTCATAACAAACTTAAAAGGGGAAACCTTTGGGGCATCCTGGTGGTGTCCACTTAAAATATTGTGAAAGAATCAAAAACACATTAAGTGATATTTAAGATACTTAAGTAGGATTACAAACATTACATTTGTGGTGCCTGTTCTGCGTCTTATTTTCATACTTTAAATCACTGCAATCCAGCAGCTAATTCTGTTTGCTGTCATATTCTAACCATACAAAGATATACAAATCATAGTATTATATATATTTTACTGCATTATTGCCTTTATTTTGATAGCCGACAGTTTAGAGATGACAGGAAATTAGTGAAAACAGCATGGGGATGACATGCAACAAAATCAACTTATCACTTATCAATTTGATATAAAATAACACAACATCATTTGATAATAATTAATACAAATAATTTCTCTTTGATAAGACGTACATGTTAACTTCTGTATCACATCTTGATTGGTGTTTCTAACCAACCAAAGTGATTTAGGCTCGGTACATATTACCTATGTGTGTCTCAGATTGAAAAAGATTAAAGGCACATTTTGACCCACTAGTATTGACATAAATATCTCAGCTCAGAAAAGTCTAATTATACAAATTCTCTCCCTGCTAAACTATTCTCTAAGCCTCCTCTGTATTGTTGAACAGTCTGTTTGATCTGACAATACAAGGACCTCAAAGTAATATTGACCGTTCAAGTGGAATAAGAATGAATGTAGGAGCCTTGATTCTGTGGCCAGGGATTACATGATCAATACTCCATTCAGTCTTCAAACAAATTGGAATTGATATAACCTTGGGTTCAATTGTCAGCTTCATATCTCATCTTTTGTCTGTTATTTTAATTGGCTGTATCATGTCTCTCTGTCAGCTTGCTGCCGAGACATCTGACACTACTGACATCTGACTGCAGATATGTTTACATCTCGCAAAAACAATGAGCAGTGAACACAAAATGGCCTCAGTGACAACAACCTGCAGATTATGCTGCAGCAGAGGAATCCTGCTGAGAAACAAACACACACTCAGGCACGCACATGCACACCCAGTCACGCTAACACAAAACAGATGGCTTCATCCCTAACCATTTTATGAGTTACTTCACAGAAAAGTCTTTGGGTAGCCATTGGAAACTACAACAGCAATTCCCTAAAAGCCTGACCTTGACCCACGTTGGGTTACGTCACTCGGTGGGAACACCACGGCCTAGTTCTGCCCCTTTGTTTGTTTCCCTCAGCGTCCCATAGAGCCTCGGGACCTCTGGAGTAAAAACACTCGACAGTAGCGACCGGCTCGTGGGACGTTCGGCCACATTCCACCACTGTCTGGGAACATCCTAACAGACTGTCACTGGATCCAAGTAGTTGTTAACGTGAGGGGGAGGACGATGGAATTAATAACACAAAGCTACAGTATGAGAGCTAAGAGTATTCACATTATTAATCTGCACTCATTTTTACCAAACGTGACTAGAAATAACTTATAAAATAAGCTGTTTTATGTTGCATAAATCTGTGAATTCAATATGATGACTCTATAAGTGGGAATTCCCATTTAGATGTTTGGATGTTATTTTGACAGGTTGATTTATTAGTTTGTGCACATGTCCAGTTAGTTGGACACCAAAGCAAAAAGTGTGGTTCAGTTGTCAAAAGGTGTTCAGTAATAATTGATATTTTTTTATACAATGTATGAAATGACAATGTGAAAACAATGTGATAATGTGAAGGAGTTCACTCATTGTGATGAAACTGCACAGAATTATAACCCAAATCTGTAGCACCAAACTCCTGAGGTGTCTACCTAAAATAGAGGTAAAAGAGAGTGAATATTGTACTTACATTTGTCAGGTAGCCAGAAACATGACTTCAAATGAATAACCTTGTAACATAGGTATGGAGGAAAAGACAGGTTTAATAGTTTCAAATGTTCTGTGCTGAAAGAAACTGAGAGAAGTTGAACTTTCTAGATGTAAATTGAATGAATAGTTATTGATAACAGAAACACAAGACTTGTTGGAAGACTGAGTATTTGTAGTAAGTGTCCCTAACTAAAATGTTTTACCTGGCATCATAACAGAGATTAAATTTTTATTTTGCCCTTTTTACGTGGCCAGGCTTATCCACTCAATTTCTGAACCATGAAATGAAAACTAGAATGTGACTTAACAGCTCGCTAACACAAGACATTGCACTCAGTTCCAATTTTTTTTGCTGATTCATCCCTAAAAAATCTTTATTTGTCCGTACTGTGGTGAAGTTCGGACAAGAGACAACAAGGATAAAAAGGCCCTGATCTGTGGTTTCCTCTCACACCACACTGAGGCTGAATGGAGGAGGGCCTGTGGTGTTTTCCCAGTTTTTGGAAGACTCAAACTATTTTGAATGGTTGCTGTCATGACATTGAGGGGTACTTGATGAGATTAGTGGTACTGTGTGGCTGGAGTCTGTGGCTCATTATAACCATTATCCTTAACCTGATCGGATGGCTGACAGAACGAAGAAGGTCTGAAGAAGCAGACACGTTTTCATTCGATCTGCACTGGGATTCAAAGTGTGTTCACATGCCTCACAACCCACTGAATATTGACAGAAAGGAAACCTGAACACCTTTTTACAATGTTATTGAAGGAAGTAACTCTTTTAGACATTTTTTCCATAAACAATTACACAGATATAATATGTTGTTCATATATTCTAATTAACCAACTTTTTTCTGTATAAGAGTTTGACATTTTGGGAAACAGGCTCCTGTATGCTTATTCACTTTCTTGGTGAGAGTTAGATGAGAAGATCAATACCGCTGTCACATTTACCGTCTGTTAAATATGAAGCTGGAACCAATGAACCAGGAAATAGTTTGCTTAGCTTAGCATAAAGACTTGAAGCAGGGGAGAACTTTTAAAAATCCACCAACCAGCATTTCTTAATTTTGCAATATTAAAATCTCGTTAGTTTAGTCAATCCACAAACAGAAAGGTAAAAACGACAAGTTTTGGTTTTAGGGGGAGTTACTTGCTAGAATCATGTCTTTGCCGGATGCAGTGACGTCTGTGATACAGGCTCGCTGCTCTCCCCTGCTTCTAGTCTTTATACAAAGTTAACCTCTACTAACTCTAACTTAATCATATTTACTGTACAGACACGAGAGATGTATCAATCTTCTCATCTAACTCTCAGCAGGAAAGCAAATAAGCCCATTTCCCAAAATGTCCAGTCATTATTTTGTCCATGTTTTCTCCACCGCCCTCAGTGTTCTGTCCCTCCTGGATGTCTTGTAGGCAGGAAACCTTCCCACTGTTTCACTGTGCTTTTACAGCCTCCCCACATTGTTTGTGTTCACTCCATACACTTGCCACCCACTGTGTGAAAAACACGTTCAAGTGGAAATAAAAATACCCCGTCAGGGCTCTGAAAAAAGCAGTGGCATTTGCATGATCAGCTGATTAACTGCGAGTTAAAATGTGCTGCTCTACAGTCTGCTTAGCATCCCGGGGTCTGATGTCTTCTTGTGGTCGCTGGTTGTAAAATGAAAGTCTCTGCTGACGCAGGCGTCAACACCAGCCGCAAACACTTAGCCTGCTTCAATTAGTGGAGCTGTGCATTACAGGACAAAACCACTGTCTCCTGGACAGTGAAAATCAATCTGGCTGACACTGACACCAGCATAGAAGCACAGCAGTTCATCATCTCAACAGAGCTGCTCGTTGTCAGCACAGCTTTAGTTTCTCTAGAGGTTGATGGGAGCATTGTTTGGACTATATCACTTACAAGAGAAGACAAATGTGAAAATTGTCTTCTATTTATTTGTACATTTGAAACCGTAATCTCAAGCATCATTGACGCTAAGAGCCGCTGTCTGGGGTGTTTCTGCTCTGCACCTCCTAGAGATCACCTGTCAATCACCTGCCAATCCATCAGTGTGGATGGATGTTTCCCATTTCACTCAACAGCAGTGTTGAGAGCAGCAAATGTAAAAGCTTTCGTCCAGTATTTAAGTGTCTTTTTCCATTCATTATTTAAACATTCTGTGTTGTTACTTTCATGCTAATCCCGTAATTTAACAAAATTGTTTTTTATCAATTAAGGTGGTTGTAATGTGTATGTTCAGTCCATAATAATGAATACTTTAATCACAGAAATAATCACAGGGACACAGAGGTAAGACAGGTCTAATTAATGGAATGAATGTATTGGTTTTTGAGTGCACAGTATACTCTTTGGCGATTCCACACTGTGAAACTGTTACTTTTATGGGGCAATAAACTGCACACAATAGGAATGCCAGACAGAGTTTAAATACTAGTGGTAGTGAAGATTATTTATGCAGAGAAGGATTGTTGAGAAGCTCGTTGGACTGGACCCGGAGGCACATCACACTCTGGGGTGACTCTGAAGAATTGTGGAGGTGGAGGGGTGGAGGTGACAGCGCCTCAGCTGACAGCAACAAGATTACTTGTTGACAGAGGTCGTGGTGAAATTTGATTGGTAAAAGCGGACATGGGGAAACACTTTCATTCAGCTGAAAGTGGACAAAAGAAGCTTAAATGATCCAAAACATCTTTCTGATTGAGATTCATTAGTTAGGCTAGACAACCACACTTTGCGGTCCACACTAATCCACGTTTTAGCTCCAACAGCTGGGTGGCCTGGAATTCACCCACCCAGAGGGTATCATCACACCCGTCCTCTTACCACTAACACCACCTTCTCACCCACACACCCCACCATCATCACTTCACACAGCCCATTGAGAATATAGTAGCAGACAGACAAACAAAGGGGCCCAGAGGTTGTTGTTGGATTACACGAGGCTGATACTATCTACCGGCATTACAGCAGATAAACCGTAATACTGCTGAGCTGTAACCAGAGGGGTGATGAGGGGACATGAATAAGACTGGATTTATAAATGAGCACACACACGTTTATCACAAGGGATAAAACCTTGTTAAACGTATATTTTTATGGTATAGGCTACTTGATTGTGCAGCATTGATCCTTCCTGAAGACAGTTCCACATAAAATAGCCAAAAGCCGTCATAATCAATGTTTTGGTGATAAACTATGTGGAGATGGCAAATATTATTTCTCAAGCATAAGCGGAAAATTATTCAATCTAAAGACATATTTCAGATTAAGTGTGGACACACGAGGACCGCATCATGCTGTGTAGAAAGGTTTAACATCACGAATTTAAACATGATACAAACTGATATTATGAAACTTCCTGTTCAAGTGGACTCATTTTTTGGAGTGACGTTATTCATACATGTGTTGACTATCAGGTGATCTCCCGACTAACGATATACTGTATATACACACATATTGTATTTGTGTGTATATATACTTACATAGTTTATAATCTTCCCCACACCTAGACACATAACTTCAGTTACCTGCCTGGGGAAGGACAGTGATGCTTTCTCTATTTACATCAAACAGGATCTTTGAAGCTGTTTTTGGGAAATAGCCATTGAGTGCTTTGAGTGCTAATGGATCTGGATTGATAAACCTTTGTGGGAGTGAGGGCTGGGCCAAGTATTGATTAGAAATCTGCATAAGGGGATCACTGAAAGCACTCAGAGTAGTTTACATGAAGAGGTCAGGGGAGAAAAATAGCTGCTGATGGAAGGGAAAGTAGGGAGGTTTTGAATTTCTTATTTGCTTTTCCTCAGGGGAATATTTGATACGGCATGTCCAAAGAATCAAAGAATCAAGAGGTCAAACTGCTGAATAGGATGTTTTCAGGAGCAACATTACTCTGATCTCCCACTTTCCTATTTGATAAGGGAATAAAAACACAAGCAAAAAACATTTAAAATATCTTTAATCATTGGATAAGCTCATAATTTACATACTGCATAATATAATTTTCCACATTAATGAACATAATTAGTTATTTGTTGAACATTTCCACTTTACAAAGAAAAAATAACATTTTTCTCTGGACACATTGCATAACAAAATAATAAAAATGCATCGTACCATGGAAATAAAAAACGTTCCACTCACTCAAGCAAGATATTGATTCGACTGGTCTAGTGAACTGCAGTCGGTCTCTGTGGCTTTTATCTTCAATCTTTTAAGCTTTGTGTTGCCTAAGTTAAGTTTTGGACCCGATTCAGAGCCCAGTGTGCACTCAGTGGGGTTTATTTCAATTCACTTCCATTTCTTTGAACAGTTTGGGATGTGAACAAAACACACACACAGGGATAAAGTATAAATAAGATTCAGGGAAAGGAAATGCTTAATGCTCTTTGAGGAGCTGTCAGGTACCTACAGACCCACGTCAGTCCCGGGATGAATTGTGCTTGTGTGTGTTTGTGTTTGTATAAGAGGAAGGAAGAAAACAGCAGGGCACCGGGAGTGGAAGCTTCCTTTTAGCTGCATGCTGTGTGCTACGCCGCTCAGCTCACTGTTTATCCCTCTATGCTATCTAAACGGCCAAAACGTGCAGGAAAAGGGGCTCTTGACAGCAATTCAGGTGGCTCATAGAGAGGGTGGCGGAGCTGTGTACTAATGCAGAACAGAGGAGTGGGGAGTGTGAGAGGAAGGAAGCAAAATCAGTGCTGGCAATGACTATTTGCACAGTGACGTACTGTGCATACTCTTGTGCTGCAGTGAAAATGGAAAAAAATGCCAAAAACACTGTAATCACTCCCTTTTAAAATTTCCTATATCATTACATTAAAAAAAGTATGTTTTGAGCCTGAATTGGCTCTTTGTCGGGTACAGAAGAATCGAAAAGAAAAGTTTAAAAGGAGCGCTCAACAGAGCTACCAGTCATTGAAGGGCAGACCACATAATAATGTTATTTTGGACCTGAAACAGAAAGATGTGCCTTTGTTTTGCACATGTCTTGTTTAACTTTGGACTTATTCTTATTCATGAATACATCCTAAGCTGTGCAAGGTGATAAGAAATCAAATATTTTATTTCATTTAGTTATTAATTCAGCCAGGAAAGCATCACTGAGATTAAAAAGACATTTTGAAGACATTTTTTCAAATTTCAAAGTAATACAATAGGTATTAAATCTCCCTGCTGGCACTTGCGACATTATAATGAAAATGGGTACCACTTTCAAATAAGGCCCCTTTAAGTTGGTTAATAAATAATTTACCAGTGCTTTATAGATCAGTTATAAGCATTAATTAGAATACATTTTGGCTTGCAAGGTTGTTAAAAAACAATCAGTTAAGTTAATAAATCATTAAGTAATCCAACATTTGTTATTATTAATGGTTTATAATTGATCTATAAAATATTAATAAATTAGAAAACAGAAAATACCATTAATAAATCCATTAGTTAAAACTTACAACCACTGTTTAAAGGGTGCCTTATAAGGAAGAGGTACCTGAAAATATAATCAGGATTAATCACAAATGACCTTAAACACCATTCTAATGGTTATTATTACTCTGACTCTGTTAAAATGCATTACCAGTCATCTTATCATCTCTTTCATCTCACCTGCCATCATTCACACACACTGCTCTACACTGCAGTAAACATTGTTCTATGTAGCCACTAGAGCTGAAGCCTGGTCGGTCTCATTGTCATGGCAACCTTGTGGATATCCACTCGTCTATGTAATCATACTGTTTGTCTTGTGCCCAGAATAGCTGGAGGGGGCCTGGCACCTGAAGCCAAGGCAAACACATCACGCACTGGGCATCTGATAAATCCTGGACATCATAAAAGGACAGAACAGAAGGATTTGAGGGAGCAAGCCTGCCGGGTTGTGTTTACCTCCATACCCTCTAAAAATTCTGGAAAGTGAGGAGAGGCTTTCAGCTTTGACTGAAAGGTATTTTCCACAAGCTTGCCAGTTAGTAACACTTCCATTCTTATCCATGCACACCGCAGTCTTTCAAAAACAATCAGGCCACAAGCGATTTTCTCCTGGCACCTAGACCGTCAGCACCCATTAAATCTCTGCAAGGGAGACCCTTAAAACAATGTTCAAATTCCAATTTTAAACTGGATGTTCACAGTAAAAACACACAACATCTTGAGCTTCAGTATACGTTCAGAAAGACACACTATAGCTTGATGTAATGTGTTTTACAGGTCTGTTCCCTGCACTAAAATTTATTTTTTTCCCCCATATGGCTCAGTTAATTTGGAAAGAAAACCACAAACTAGCCAAGCAGACAGTCTCTTTGGCATGCAATATTGCTTTACAGCCAACACATATATTAAAAAAGGAAGGTGGTTTCAAATGACTTCATGTCTATACTGTGGCTGGATCATATATCATGGTTGAAATACTTATCCAGCGATGGATAGATGCGCTTCTTTTTGTATTAAAAGAGATTTAGAGCAAAAGAAAAACAGAGGGACAGGTTTTTAAAATGTTCAAAGTCTTCCAAGAGTTCAAGGTCCAGTTTGAGCAGAGTTTTCCTTGCCTGTCTCCAGGACTGGCCTACAGTCGCTGTTTCTGGGGTGCTGGCTTTATGGTGCTGTCTCCTACGAGAGGGCATTGTGTGTGCATGATGTGTCTGTTGGCACAGACTGAACATTTCCATCGAACCAGTGTGGTGGTGAAAAGTAGGATGAAAAGAAAGGCAGGAGGAGGAGGAGAGGAAACACTTTAGTGGCTTAAACAAATGGAGATGCTGAGTTCAACATTTCACTGTAGCTGCCTATAAAGATAGAATTTCTTTACAGTGGGACCTAGCAGAAAGTGAATTGATCCAAGATGGACTGGCTATAGTTGACTTAAGGTCAACATGTCATAACAAATAGTGGCATTATGCATTAATGCAGTACTTTTAGGATGCAAAGGGAAAGGCCCTTTTTGGTGCTGACTGAAATGTGTCCATACCAAGAATTGAAAATGTCAAACTCATATTGTATCATCGCTGATATTTAAAGGTTTTAAACTATTTCCAGCACTAAAAGGTCAGAGATCAAGCGACACATTTTAGAATTTGAGCCCTGCAATGATTTGTAGTACAACTTTTTCAGAAGGTCATATAAGGTAGAGAGGGTAAGTCAAACTTTTATGAAGAGCCTGTTTTTTTTTTTTTTTACAAGGCATATTGTGGCATAAACAGTTATGTACTGATTATGTAATATGTTCCCCTCCGTTTCTTGAAAGTGATGCAGTGTCCCTGCACCATTAACATGACTTACTGCAGACTGGTAGGAGACGTAGTAATGTGACGAATGAGCTGAAAATGCTTGAAAACCTTTGGGACTCGTCTATTCTTATCCGAGACCTGACAGGCCAGCTGTATTCAGGCAGGCAGTCGGCATCTGTCTGTCTCTCACACACATACGCACACACACACACACACACACACACACACAACCTCTTCCTCTCAGTAGCTGTGGAAACTCCTGAAGAACAGACAATAATATTCGATTTTGTTTGCTAAGAAGAGGCTGCTTATGTAATCCAGTAGAAAAAGGCTTCAGGAAAAATTGCTTTTCTTCTCTGATTGTTTTAGGCCTTCCACACATTTCTCACCATTTAACCAATAAAGCTCTCAGCAGAGGGCATGCAATATCCACCCAGCCAACATAACACATTTACCAGTCAACACTCGCATGGCGAGAGCACGCAGACTGTTGGTCTAGCCATTTGTACACGCAAGCAGAGGCCAGGAGGAGGAACAAAATAATATGAATAAAAAAACTCAGATTATCATAACAACAGTGCAGTCTCAAGAGGGAACGTACAGGCATATGTAGTTAAGATTCACACCAATCAGGCACAACATCTGCTTTTAAAAAATAACACCAGTTACCATAACGGTTCAAAAAAGAATAAATTCAGCCATGTTCAGTATTTGCCTATAACCAGTCACAACTAGTACCTGATGCACAGAGTAGCTGTATTGCGATTCAGTGAATATACAATATTGCAGATGGTATTAGCTCCACAAAGACACGAATGCTAACAGTGGGTACATTATTTCTTAATGAGGGAAACTTTTACTAACCACAGTGCTGTCTTCTATTTTCATATCCTCTACTTTTTGTTCAAGTAGCTACGAGTTTGGGGAGGAACACGCTCACAGATTTTATCAAAAGGTGTTTAATACTTATGTTTAGCTTTTTTTTCGTTAAGACTTTATCAAGTAATGCTGTCTATAACCATTAAGTTATATTGTCTAAGTCAAACGGTTTGTACAATAAATTTAATTTTGACTCAAACATATTGGGTTGACAGGGGAAAACTTTGGTCTCCTACTAACTTAAATGCAGTACAATAGGCTCTATCAGTGCTGTTTGTAGTGCAGTTAATGATGATTGTAGAGGGCCCACTACAGGACATATGAAGTAAATAAGGAGATCCCAGAGCGATATGTCTTTGTTGTGCCCCTAGGTTTTAATTACTGTATAGATTTAGTGTAAGTACAGAATCGTAGGTTATGGGAATTATTGAGAAGGTGTATGAGAAGGTCAGATTATAATTCAACTCTTTTAATTTACATTGGTTGATGTACTATGTCAAACAATCTGAAATCATGCTTCGGCTCTCCGGGGGATCATCTCACTGTGCTTTAGAAAAGGAAAGAAAAGAGAAAAATCAGGGAATGCCAAGAAAGACCCTGAGAAAAGCTATGACACAGGATTTTAAAATTGATTTTCCTACATTTGTTTGAGGCAGCCCAGTTTGACTAATTATGGTCAAAATCCTGTAATGTGCATCCACCTTAATACTGACATCAATGTTTTATAGAAAGTTAGTGCAGTCACAGGAGGGAACAACAGGACAAAAAAAGTTATTCTTTGTCTCTCAAACCCAGTGTCGTTCAACAAGGAAAGCCTCACTATGTGCATTTCATAACAGCAGTTTGCTCTTCTTCTATCCTTCAGTGATCTGGTCTTTGACGTTACAGAGGGAGTGTTCAATAGTGGCTTTGGTCCCGTCTGTTATTATTCTTCTTACAAAAATGTTACATCTTCTTGAGACTGCACCCACCGCCAGTGCGCGTCGTACTCCAGATGCATTTTGCCATTCATTTTGCAAGTATCCAAGTCGATCTTCCCGTTTTTGTAAGGTTTGAGTTTGGGGCTCTGGCTGGTTCCCAGTTTCTCGCTGAGGCTTGGGCGGGTTGGGCTGCCTGTTTGCATGGTTGGTTTCTCCAGGATGCCATTGGCCTTAATGGCTTGTGTCTGGGTGTTGCCCTTAGAAACAGGGCTTCCCTTTCCCATCTCTGCAGCTTTGGTCCAGACCAAAGCATCTTGCTTGGGGCCCTCAGACATGGCTTGGGGAGAGCTGACAGGAACAGCTGGTTTCCCAGTCCCAGTCCCAGTTCCAGTCCCAGCGATCCCAGTCCCGGTGATAGCACTGGTCCCTGGTGCACCTTTCCCCTCAGTCCCATTTCCAACTCCAGTTCCATTTTCATTTGCCCCAGCCCGAATCCCACTTCCAGCCCCTGTACTAGACCTCACCCCTACACCAGCTCCTATCCCAGCTGCTGTGACCGTGGCCCCAGGGCCTCCCCCTGTCCGGCCCCCAGCAGTGGCTTCTGAAATCAGCGGCGTGGTGGAGCAGATGACCGACTCCGAGCTGGAGGGGCAATACTCATCCATGTCATCTGCCAGGGTGTCCAGGTAGCTGCCAATGGAGATGTTGTCTAGCTTGTCGTTGGGGTCCTGCAGGCTGCTCCAGGAGCCTCTCCAGGAGGTGTCGGGGCCCTCGCCCAGGCTGTACTGGCTGCTGGTTAAGCTGCTGCAGCGGCTTGTCAGCGTGCTGCGTTCCTCCAGCAGCCATTTCACTGCCTCGATGCCTTCATGGACCGCCAGCAACTGCTGCAGGATCTTCACGTCCACCGAGCGCAAGTGAGCCTGAGGAGAAATAAAAAATGAGAAATGGATGAAACTAGACAGAGACAATAAAGTTGCATGTTGAGGTTTATGATTATTTTCATTGCATTCATGTTTTGATGGTTTGCAGTAGGAAAAAAAGTGTTATGTTTGAGAACCAGACAAGCTGTGAACCTGGGGAACTACCAGGATTCTGCAGATATTTATTTTAAGCATTCAGCTTTGGCTCCACAGATGACTGCACACACCATTATAATGCTATTAAACCTTTGCAGATTACCATAATTGGAAGTAAAGTATAACAGAAGCAGGCGGGTCGAGTATACGCTGCAATCAATGTGGAAACAAATAAGGTAAAGGTAGAAGGAAAAAGCTTCAAGATGGAAATAAAAGAAAACAAAAAGAGGGACAAACTGGTAAAAGAGGGAAAACATAGAAAAGCGGACTGTTAAGTGGGGGATTAAGCTGTTTAAAAGTGTTAATAAAGAAAATTAACCAGAACTAACTCTGCAGGAGAAGCTGTTGAGTGATGGAAATTTGATACAGTGGAAAATATGACACATTTGAAAATAAAATCAAGAAAAAATCTAATTGTCAATGCCCTGTAAATGGTGCAAACTACACAAATGACAATTTATTCATTATGTCATCTGGTATAATAAATAAAGTAATGATTAATCAGAAATAACAGCCACTGGTGTCTTCTAGACTGTGTGTGTGTGTGTGTGTGTGTGTGTGTGTGTGTGTGGGAGGTTGAAAAAACTAAATGACGAATAAAAGGAAAGAGACGTCTGCGGTCATGGAAAATTCCTCCCGAGAATACATTAGCAGAGGTCTGCGGTGAAGTGCAGGGCCAAGAGGTGATATATGGCACTGACATTCAAAGCTGAGCCTCATGATATCCACCCCTCTCTGCAGATAACCAGTCTCTCTCTCAAAGCATATAAGCTTTTAGTCTTTCAGTTTTCAGTTCCCTCCAAGTAATAATTTGTTTCTTTATTACTTTTTCTTTGTCTCTCACTGTGCCATCCCCGCACAATGTCAGAGTCTCTGTCTCCTTTGAGGCTGCTGTACCTCTATGCACTTACAATATGACTCCAGAAAATAGTTAATAAACAGTATATATATCCGTACCATATTTATGTCTTTAGTCACCTATTTATGGCTACTTTCAGATTTTTGTACACAATTTTAGTCACTATGTATTTCTTGCACATTTTATATAATCTGCTGTCACATTTATAGTCATAACAATGTATGGTCTACCATTGATATATTGAAGTATTAAGATCCTTTACTTATGTAAAAGTACAAATACAACACTGTATGTTAAGTAAGTAAAAGTATGTTACCATAAGCCGCATGTGTACTTAAAGTAACAAAAGTAAAAGTACTAAATTCAAAACAAAAGAACGTTTCCCTCTTAAATGTAGTTGAGTAAAATGGAAATATTAAAATAAAGAACAAATACCTACATATAATATAAAATCTGTCCTTAAAAACAGTAGTTAAGTGTTTTTCTAAACATAAACATTGCATGTTCATACACAAACTATAAACTGTATATTGTAAAGCATAACTGTTTATGATTCCTTTAGGTTGTGTAAGGAGTAATTTTACGGCAAAACTCCCATATAAATGGTCAAAAACTGCACATGTAGCAGTTTTATCAATGTTAGGTAGAAGTGTAGGGACATCAACCAACTAAGACCTTTGCTCTCTGACCTTTTGGTGTCTTTGTATACCTATTCTATTTTCTATATAAGATCCTTATGACCCCTGAGGTTATGTCAATAAAACACTGGAGAGGAACATATTGATTCTTCCGATCTACCAAGCCATTTATCTCTTTGTCCTGCATAATGTTAGCATTGATTGTTATGCCTCCAGCGGAGCTATGCATCATTGTAGATTCAGTTTGTGTGGTTTTTAATGTCATCATTAGTGTTGCACCTACAAAAAAACAAGACACCCTGTCAGTGTGTTTAAGAGCCCAACACCACGACGAATTTGCCAATTGTCATCACAGCTGATTGCAATATGGGCCTACATCATCAGCTCGAACACTGTCACTGTTACATTGCCACCAACATTTTTTAAATGGGTTGTTTGTGTGACTTCTGAGGACATTGTGTTGACTTACATGAATTCCCTAGAGGCCCAAACCTAAACCAAAACCGCTCCATGCCTAACCCCAACCCTTACTCAAAGCAGGACCAAATTAAATTTTAACCAAAAACCAAGTCTTAATCCAAAAATATGTAGATGGGTAAGCTTGTGGACACTAGGTTTTTGTTCCCACATGGGAGAAGAGTCCCCACAAGGCTGAAAACCCACTGATTCAGACTACACCTCAACACTTCACTTTTATCTCATTTGCACTGTAGATCTCTACAAACGCTTTTAGCTGTTTATCAGGGAGAGTTGCACTTCCAACTTGTTCGTTTTTGAGTCTGAATGCACTTATAGTAGGTTGCTTTGGACAAGAGCATCTGCCAAATGAATGTAATGCAATTTGACAACTGTGTAAAAAGATATTCGTCCCCAAATCGATAAATACACGTACACACACGGCTTACACACATCATCTGAGACGCAGAAAAGACACCTGAGATGAAGCAGAACGTTGGAGCTTTTACAGTACAGCTTGTTTACAGGAAAGTAAAAGCACGAGATGTGTGATCTGCTGATGTCAAATCACACTGTTCGCTAAATTACAACTGGCAGACACAGCTCTGACAACATGAGATGAAGGACAACGAAATGAAGAGAGTGAGATAAAAGGGAGACGTAGAAAAAAAGGTAAATATATAGATATCTCTATCTGCTTATTCAGCCCATCTGTCCACCTCTACTGTACGTGAAACACACATAAAAGAACACATCACATGACTGCAGGGAGGAGATGCCAGACAAAGGTAGGAGGAACCGAATATCAACAACCACAGCTTTCTGTCCATGCGTGTGAGTGGTTGTGAACCCGCTGACGTCCTGGGGCACAGTCAGGCATGCGGGGTGGGGTTCAGGTTTGAGGTTTGAGGTTTCTCGGCTGGCAGAGACTGGGTGCCTAACGAGGGTGGCAGTAAAAGTAGCTCTATGCCTGTCAGCGCTGAGGCGGCACAATACTAACGAAGCTGAGCGCTCCACCGGTCTGTGCTCACTCTGCTGCTGAGCTGGGCCTGTCTGACGATATAGATCCACTAAATTCATGGTTGCTCTCACACTTCAATGTTTTACTCATTCCTCTTTAGTGGTATGGCTGCATTTTACTTCATATTCTATATTCAGCAAAAAACAACTGTGATGGATGGTGTATCCTAACCAAACCAAAACTATTTGTATCCACAGTAACATTTGGCATCCTAAATTTGGCAGTTTACATCCATTTTAAAATAGTCTACTGAGTGCTACTAGAAATACTTTCTTTTATTTTGAAAACCTGTGGGTTATAAATCTAGAAATCAACATTGTAATATACAACAATATTACGTTGTGTTACTAAATCAAGATATGCAAAATATGTCCTTTTATGCACATTGTGTTTCATAGTTTTTTGGCATCTAATTAAAAATGCCTACATGCCAATCCTTGTGCCAACAGTGGAATCCATCCAGTTTGAGTGCATGCCAACTGTGTCTTGCATTGTGCGTTATGTTGCTCTTCCTGGAGGAAATTCTTCCATCTCCATTATTTCCAGTACTTTGAAATTGATCACAGCCTTTAATTATACGATGAAGTCAAACGTACTCATTATAGGGAGGACCCAGTCAAATGAAAGAGGTCAAACTGGGGTCAAAGAGTTTTTATGTGACAGCAGTCAGGATGGGAGCAGGGAACGGACGTCCAGGACTCTGCAGCCTTGAGGACTGAAACACCATTAATCATCTTTTCTCCTTTTTGTGCCACCAGTGCACAGCCATACAGATTTCAGTTTTCCTACTCAGGCATGAGGCCAAGCACCTCCTGGCTGATCCATAGGATTCTGGAAAGCTCATCTTCCAGCCTGTGTGTATGTGTGTGCACTGCAAACAATATTCAGCTAAATATCATTCTTTATTTAAAATAAGATTTTTCTTAAATCAATGAAGATAATTAGATTTTTTCATTAATTTTAAGATAAATATGATTATACAAGTAAATTAAACTAAATATATTACATTCAAATTTTAAAAATAATGGTTAATAAGTCATTTTTCAAATAAAAAAAAAACATTTGCTGCCAAATCTTGTGAAATATGAGGATTTGGTTGCTTCTTTAACTTTTGTACTACTTAAAAATTTGTATTTTTTAGTAACTTAAAGACATGACTTTGGGATCCGGTGTCAGGCATTTGGCGTTATTTTTGACATTCCATTGACTAAACAGTCAATCAATTTAATTTAAAAAATGCACAATAGATAAAACGAAATTGAAAATAAGTAGCTGTGGTCCTGATTTGTGTGTGTGCATGTACTTGGAGCACATTGTGTCTCAGTGTAACACAGCTGAGCTCAAGGAAAAGCCTTCAGCACTGAATACAAACCCCCACAGGAGAGGATGACTGATGGTAACACTTCAGTGATCTCTTCTGCATGAGGGAATTTAACTCATGGTGTGTTTCAATCACTGGTTTTGACTGACCTATTTTTATTTTAAAGTAGAAAGAAGCAGTGAGACTCTGAATGTGCCAGGACTCCCAAACACAGATGTACTCACTCAGAAGTACCTTCAACAGCTTCACACTGTAAAGTGAGAACGGACTGTTGGAAAGTTCACGATGGTGGATATTTAGCTGGATTTTAGTTTTGCTTGGACACTTTCTTTGACATTTTTTCCATCAAAATTTGGATTTAATGGTGGAGCAAATTGTGGTGCAGTGTTTTGGATCACATGTTTGGACCACAAACCTTGGTTTTTATCCAGGCAGAGATGGCGCTTTAATGGCTACACAAGATACACAAACTGGGGCTACAGCTTCTGTAAAAACGCTGACACATTTTAGATAAAAAGTCTTACGTGATTGTTATTTTTATACATCAACATGTTATTTTTCTCTGCATACCAACAACAAACAGGAAAAACAAATTCACAAGTGTGACACATTTTTTATCACATACCTTAAAGGATTAAATGGCTGCAGGCTGCTTGGGTCTTATTTTTGTAGTTTTGGCCATCATTCCAATCTGTAATAATAATGATATCATTGGCTTGCCTGACCGCTCGTGTTTCTTGCCTCATCTGTCTTCGCTGTAGCAACGAACTCATCAATTATTCTGTGCAATGTTAGAAAAATGACTATGAAAATAAAAATCCAACTCGTAATAAAACATAATTATTATTAAGTTTTATTTTAAATGTCATGATAGAGCAACATGCAAAATTAAGCAGAGAGGTGCCAGAATCCGATCGGATCATCTTGTCTTTTAAGGGAAAGTGTAAGAATGCATTTTCAATCATGTATTGACAAACTGATTTCCTAAACACAGACATTCAGTCATGGTACACTGTGATAACGTATCGGCACAGCAGAAGCGTGATCCGTGACGCAGACTCTCTCTCCCATGTGGCGAAAACAGCCTCCCAATGTCACACGGCTACCTAACAGACTGCTGAATCACTGCCAGCGGGGACAGCACAAACATGCACTCGTTCTCTCATACACCAGCAAAATAAACAGTCGTCTCTATTTGCACTATCTCTCTGTCTCTCTCTCTCTCTCTCTCGTGTCCCCTGGTTTCACTGTCTGTCGTTTCACCTTCCCGATCTAACGAGCAGATTCCCCCCAGTCTCAATGGACAGCAGAAGGTCGGCCCTGTCTCTCCATAAACCTCCAACTGCTCCATCTGTCTGAGGTCACCTTCGAATGCTCCCTAGAATATCCACTCATCCTTTTTGTCTCATTTTCTCTTCTGTGTTCCTGTATTTGACTGATCAAAGCATTGATTCATTGTTTTTTCCTCCCTTTGTAACATGTTTCTCCCTCTCTTTGATTCTGTTTCCCCATTTCAGACGACCCGGCAGACAACATGTAGGAGTTTATTGCACGGTACAATTCTACTGCATTTTTGTCTTGATTTCACAAACAAATGCAAATAGCAGCTTTTTTACTTGGCACTTGTTTTCCACTTCCCTCCTTCAGCGCTGATGGTTTCAACAGCTATTTAAAATGCTTTCTGCGTAGAAGCTAAGAAGCTTTAAAAGTCTCATCAGCTGATCAGCTCTCCCTTTGTCCATCTATTCTCATGAAGAAAATGTTGTGTCAGCACATAAGTGACCATCTTGACTAATGTAAGAAGATTCTGCTTTTGATTTCGATTATCGAAAGGATGCAAACCCCAGATCCCAGTATAGAAACATAATTTCTCTGAGACAGGGTCTAAAACAAAATGATATAGATGAATAAAGGAGCTCAAGTCATTTGGCAATGATCTAATCAGACAAAATCCTGCACTGACTGTCTTTGAGGAGATAACCAGAAGCCAGACAGAGAAAGAAGACTGAAGTTAAATAGATTTTGATTCCTTACAGCTAAGCACTGCACTCAACGCTGACTTTGCACTGTCATTCATCTGCGAAGAGGTGGAAGATGGAGATAGAGAGCGACAGGGAAAAGCTCCAGAGAGAGGACAAGCAGACACAGACAAAAAAAAGAAGAATGACATACCCCGAGAAATAAAACAGCATTCATCCTCTATGTCTCTCCCTTTGATAGCTGAAATACAGGTGCTGATCATGTATAAAATGCACAAAGCAACTAGTATACAAAGGGCCTTTATTATGTGTGTATATGTGTGTGTGGCTGACTGCCAGTCTTGTGTGGTTTTAAAGGAGTGTCTCTGTATCCAGTCAGTCTGTTTAGATCAGTGGAGAGCGTGTCTTCCATTAGACAGCTAGAGACAAAAGACAGAGGCTCGTCTGATGAACAGCAACACTAAAATCATTAATAACAACATTTATCTGCCTGCAGCTTGCAGTGCTGTAAAATTTCATCTACTGAGCCCTAAGCATTGAGTGTGTGTCTATACAGTATACAGGGTATATGTTAGCAGACAGCTTAAAGCCAGATATCTGACAGCTAGAAGATCACACCAAAAGCCTTTTCACTAATCATTTTGCTGCTTTCTCTGTTTAATGTCGTGTATAAATTGAACATCTTTAGATTTTGGTCAGTTGGTCAAACAATACAAGCAGTTTCAAGACATTTTTTAAACTAAACATCAAATTGAAAAACACTGTATTAGGTGTCATGCCGAAACATCTTTTTAAACAGCAAACTGTCCATCATCATTCTACATGATTGTTAAAGCTGCCCTGTAAGTTTTCTTGTCAGCAAAGTTTATATTTATGCTGTTTCAGTATGTTGCAGTTTCTTCCTCATTTGTAAAGTTGATTAATTGTTTTTACATTTTAAAACCTGAATTGTTTACATTCAGTCTTCTTCTTCTCTGCCTTTGGTCTTTTGTATTGCTATGTTTCTTGGTGTTACCATTGGCAAGAATGTGTGTTTACATAAAAGTTAAAGGTGTGTTTGTTCGCACCTAACATACACTGTAATGAGTATTACAAATGCAGACTAACATCCTGTTTTTCCTGACGGTTAACAGGAAGCCGAGCAACATTTCATTACTGCTGGTGACAACATGGCCCACACACACATCCTTGATGTTACAGTAGACAGATGCTGCAGCCCACCATCACCATGCTGTGCAGTTACAGATACAGTAGAGTAACAAATGACTGTGGAACACAAGAGCAAATACAGCACACGGACACTCTCGCACAAATGCAAATACACAGAGAAAGTGAGAAAAATAAGCAGATGTTAGCCTATGCGTGCAGGAGTGAGTGTACATGTGAGCTTTTCAATTTAATATTACTCTGCAGACACTCTGCACACGTGTTACTGCACGTCTTACTAAGCAGATTTCGGATGAAAGTGCAATGCTCAGAACTCTTCTGCTGCAGTCCCATTACACTACGGCACTCTCATAGATGAATGAAACAACCACACACACACACACACACACACACACACACACACAGAGGAGCAGCTCTCTGCTGGAAGTTTCACTCCCATCCAGTTAGGAAGTGGCTCTTTATCACTTCTCTCTCAGTCCTCCCTCTTTTGCAGCAGCCTTGATAAATGGCTAAGACTGTTAACAAATCAGTCTGGCCCTCTGCATCAGCAGATTTATGGACACCCTCTGGACGCTATGTGAATCCAAACTGGGTGATTTGGTGCCATACACTTGGGAACTAAAGCTGACATTAGTGACATTAGGTTACAACAGTTAATTTCACTATAACATTACCATTTTGATAGCCTAATAATTCTTATCATTCCTTATTAAATGACTAGGCCGATGGAAAGCTTGAAAACTTAATATCGGCCTGTGTCTGATCTGATTTTGATGAAACTGGGAGGGTTAATGTCATTGAATAGATTCAAACTGACCCCACCAATATTGTATTCAAATATATTTATATTTGTAACCTGGTATTACATTATTTAGCCATTACTTTTACATATTGAGCTGACATGCATGCCATGATGGTGCAGTGCTTGATAAGGGATTTGTGAGGTGACTGTAAAGGCTCTAGTACCTTCACCTCTACTGGGGGTTGATGGAGGGCTGAAGGCACATCCTTGAAAAATGTACTTATTTGGCACCTTAAATGTGGTGGCAACACTAAATATGTGTTTTCTTTCACTTGTTTTCTTTTTTGGGTCATTTTAAACGTGTGCATAAAAAACCTAAGGGGAAACGCACACTGTGTGTGTTTGTTCTTGACATTGTGGTGCCTGCTTCGGCTTCTTCTACTCTCAACAAAACATCCAACAACTAAAAAGTCAAGAATAAACAGATGACAAGGTGCATGTAACCATATGTCACTCACATCTCTATGATCACAACAGCTGTGAAAAACACCACAGGGCACAAGCGGATCAGATAAGTCAAATACATTCAATTAAAAAAAAATAACAAATGCCATATTAGGTGGGAAGCAGTGATGAAATGCCATAAGGTACTGGTGCTCGGGTAATTATGTCATCATTGAATATGTAGTTGATGGAAACACACTGATTCACATTTAACTTTTCTGAAATTTCTGAAATTCCCTTAAAACATATGCAACATTTTAATTGAAAAACAACAATAAAAGGAAATTATTTCATGAAATGATTTGAAACTTTACACTATAGGGTTTAAATATGTTGACACATATGGTGAACTATTATATATCAATGTGTCATCATATCATTTAATAATATGATATAGGATGCATAAATCTTATCCCCAGATTTGTAATTAATGTGACATGCAACTGTCCATGCTAGTTAATGTCATGTGTAAATTCAACCAAACTATATTCGATTACACATATAAGCACCATCTAAATGCGAGTCTGGTCAAACAGTATTTATAGGCTCACATTCCTAAAAGTACAGCTGATAATGTTTCTGCAGGAAGTGTTCAGTTACAGTGGGGAATTTCCTCTTTAGGACTCTCCAGTGTGTCTGGACTGTCAGCATCATAAGCTTGTGTTGCCACAACCCTGGAGCGAAACAAGTTTCTATTTCTAACCAAACTGATAATGTGTTTTTGGATGTTTGTATGTAACCAATGTGTTTTGGAACAACTCTCTCAGAGGAGGGCTTGGGTTGTTTGGGGGGTTTGGTGGCGGTTCATGCGCTCTGTGTCACAACCACAGGAATGGATGGCATACATGATCCCAAAAGGGGGAAAAAACAAGTGGAGAGTGGTGCATTATTGCTACGGGCCTCCGCTGTTTGGGGGAGGCGGGATCCATGCAAACAAAAAGACAGAGAGATATTTGTTTAATGGAACAAATCCACCACTGCTCAACAGAAAATAAACAAAGAACAGAAAACATTTTACCGCAGGTTTGTAAGCTACATGTGATAAATGCAGTCCTAAGTCCCAGTATGTATAGAAATAAAGTGACGTCATATGTGATGAAAAAATACCGCTTTATATGAATGGTGTGATTCGAGTGTTGACCATCTGGCAATAGATAAACAATGAATTGATCGTATTTCTACAGGCCTTTGGTGGTCGAGTCATTTCCTAGCAACCACAGCCGTCTGCAGCTGGTGAGGAGCAGCTTGGATTACTGACTGAGTATGAAGAGGCTTCATTTTATTTATCGGCGGTATCACCAGGCTTCACCAAGAGTTAGATGAGAAGATCGATAACACCATGTACAACTCTGTCTCCGCCGGTTGCCTGGCGACTTCACAGTGACGACAAGACTCCAGGAAGTCACTTTTCCTGGCCAAGAAATATTCTGGCACATACCCCTCCCATAAAACCACAACTTTGCAATTCTGTTTCGTGTACAGATTAAACAAACAAGATACACAAGTTAATTTGTGAGCCATAGAGATAGTGGTGTGGAGATTTTATCAACGTTGGAGAGAGCCAGGCTAGCTGTTTCCACCTGTTTCCAGTCTTTATGCTAAGCTATGATAATGGGCTGCTGGCTTCATATTTACTGTACAGACATGAGAGTGGTATCTATATCCCAAAATATTGAACTATTCCGAAGAATATTCAGTCCCACTGAGAGTCCCCAAAGCAATAATGGTATCACTGGTAATAATAGTAAACTTTGGGTCACATATTAATGCTTAACTAAATATAAACTAAACATTAACTAACACTAACTGTGTTAGTATATAAAGTACGTATCGACTGTGTCTTAGTCCCGATGAGCTGTTACGCTGACACACTTTAGTACCTTGTAACAGAATATGAATTTCACCATAACAGAACAGGAAAATCGTATTAACATCAATCATCCATTTATTCTTCCATAATCTATAGCAGCTGATCCTTTGCAGCAATTCCAAGCCAAATAATATTAATCCCCACATTATTACTGGAACAAACACATTATGTACAAAATTACAAAAACAGTTTAAAAAAAAATTAGAAATTTTAAATTCTTGGAATATTTGTACCACTGCTCGCGAAAGGAAGCTTTTCTTCGATTAATCACCCCGGCAGATACATCATTATCTGATTTGTAAAACTACTGATATCAGTATAGGGGATAAAACTCAGTATCGGTCGGGGTTATAGTTCCAGTGTAAGCTCTAGGCTCAGTGGGTGGGAAGAAAGGCTTGATGATGTCCTATCGGACAATAGAACATAACCATTGTTCTCCATCACCAGCAGATGATTTAAACTTCACATTTTGAACATTACCTGAGCATTAAATATTACCATCTTACATTATGGTCTTCAGTAACAATGTCACTGTTAACACTAAATGGTCATCACAAAAACATATTCTATATATATTTAACCATTTTTCCCCTTCTAATCTTTATGTTATTTAGTACTGTATTGTTTTTCAGTAATGAATCTATACTTTGAGGAGTTATACAACTATATGACTGTGCCTCATAGTGCTGTATGCGTAGTTTTCAATGAGTCATGATAAACTGATCTGCTGATAAATGTTTAAATATTCACAGCAGTGTCCAGTGGAGCTGAGCCGGCTCAAATTCTCAATGAAATCTCAATCTGTAGTGACTTCAGTGAATGCCACATCCTGGAAAACATGAGTCTGCCACCACGCACACACACACACACACACACACACACGCACAGTCGACTAAAGCACTCTTACCATCTCCATCTTCAATTTCCTGATCTTTTCATCCAAACTCTTCCTCCCCGTCTCCTTGCCGGTGTCGTGCGCGCCGCTCAGCTTGGCGTCTCCCCGCAGAGAAGTCGCCTCCTCCCGCATCCACCTGAGCAAACCCTCGGGGGTCTTCCGGCCAATTTTCACCTCTATGTCTTTCAGATCTGGGATGGTCTCGCCGACAGTGCCTTCATCCATCGTGTTCTTGCGCTTAAAAAAAAAAAAAGAAAGAAAGAAAAGATCCGCAGGACAAAGATTACGTCCTTTTTTTCTTTCCCTGGAAACTGCTGCCTGTCAAGCTGCGAGAGTCACTTCCTATAGGATTGTATGTCATCCTATGCGACTCCGGCTGAGTTAGACTGCGCCAGGAGAGAAAAACAATCTGACAGCTCCAACACACCGAGGTGCGTTTATTCCTGCAGCATTACGCTTAGAGGAACGAATAGCTGTGTTGTCATCTGGTGTCTAAACAAACTAAAGGAAAGGGGTGGGTGGGGGGGGGAGAAATAAAAAAATAAAAATCTAATTGTCAGTTTATTTCCCGTGGCTTGTTGAGTGGATCCTCCACAGGCTGCTCTCCGGAGCGCGGTGTGTGATGGCTGCAGGCCGGTGGAGGCTGCTGTGTCCTGCTGGACGTCCCTGCGCTCAGCTACATTGCGCAGATTCCACCTGCATGATGACAGCGACCAGCAGCCGCAGAGAGAGAGAGGAGACCCCGGCCTGCAAAGTCAGCCGCACTCACACCACGGAGCTTCCCCATGCGGCTTTCAAAATAAAACGTGCGTAAAGGAAACACGGTGGATTTGAGTGTTGTGAACTACCAAAATAAAATGTAACAAGTCTCTGAACTGAGCAGTGGTGGAGGAAGTACTCGGATCCTTTACTTAAGTAGAAGTAGCAGGACAACAATGTGAAGAATAAGGAATCTATCATCAGCCCAGGCCCATCTCCACACATTGTTTTGTTGAAATTGTTTTTCTGTTGAATTTTTATGCCAGTAACATATTTTATCATTACTACACACAAAAACTTCTAAAAGCTTTAAAAAAATCCCAAATGTGTAGTGTCTTAAGTTTCAAGAGTAAGTCAGTTTACCTCCTTATGCTAATGAAGGCTTCAATGAATAAATATTCATATATCATTTTGTGTGTGGTAGTTTTCCTTCAGAGCTCTGACTGGATCTCTGTCAATCATCACGGAGGTCTGGTAGCTCTCAGTATCTGGAAATACTTCCAACACTCAATTTCAGCTGTTTTAAAATTCAAAAACTTCTGTTGCAGCTGCCTCTAAATAAAAATGTTAAGTGTTGCAATTTTTTTTTTGCAAAAGCAGAACTCTTAGTAACTCAAATCAAGGTTGCAATGTGTGTTCAGCTGATTTCAGATCATTTCACTGTGAAAGCTCTTTAGATGCGGCGGAGCCCCTGTGGGGTGGGATGGATGAAGAGTCTAATCAGTGTAATGAAGTACGACAGATGTCTGTGTTACTTAAGACTATCACATTACTCTCAATACACTTGCACACACTCACACCCTGTGGCTCTACATAACAACCTTCTCCCAGCCTACGCAGATAGAAATGTCAACAGGCGTGGACCTCCTCATATGGAACCACAAGCACTGTGGCTGCCACAGTACATCAGGTTAAAGCTTATGATGAGGTAATGAGACTGGTGTGCTTGGTGCAATAGAAATTAAATGCTGCTGTTGCTGGAAATAGACGTGGTCAGTTAGAAAATTCAATAAGGTGTATGGTGAGCAAATTTGTTCCCTGACATTTTCCTTATGGCTTAAGAGGGAAAGAATTCTTAAATCTACATCTGGAGATTGTTTCATCCACACATACTAAGAAACAAAGACACATGACTAACAAGGTCTTTAAACATCCCAATGTTTATCCATGATGGCATGCAAGTACAAAAGAGCTTAAAAAAATAATTTAAAAAACCTAAAAGAATACCATTAGTCATCATTTTTGGTAAATTTGCTCTGCTAAGCTTTCCTGAAAATGTTGTATATTTACCCTATAAGTCTTTTACACCCAGAGACAGTACAAAGAGACATTCAGTGGTGTAATCTACAGTCAGAGAAGGCCTCTGGAGAGCTGAAGAGTGGCTTTTCACTGTGAACACATACTCAGGGTGCCAGAGGGAAGCTGACTAAGAATGGAAATACAGACGTAGTCAAAAGTGATGAAGTGGCTTAGAAAGGCAGAGGGTTTCCAGCCATAAGCCCTAATTGAATGTACAAGCGTGTCTCAGGGGAATAAGGGATAAAGGGGGAGTCTGCAGTAAAAAGGGGGGATGGACATATGCATTGAATAACAATATATTAAAAGCAGAACACAGGAAGTGAAGTGGATTAGGGCTGTCTCACGCTTTGTAATATGAAATGCGAGCTACTGAGCCTGGATACCAGAGTGAGGCTTCTTTTCTTCAGTTTGAGATGGAGAACATACAGTATAATACATATTGAATCATTAAATCCCTCCTTTCTTAATAATACTTTGAACTAGTGTTACAATAAGATAGTGACGGTGTAATCAAGGTATTAAAAACTGAGGCGAGCTCAGCTTGGAAGGATAGGATAGGAAGTTATAATGTCTAGATTAATGAGGTTTCCCTGTGATCCTATGATCCTTTGTATTCAGTGTCATATCTCGTGAGGGGCCCCAAATGTCCCGGCTCTGCTCCTGTCAATGTAAATGTAATGTCTCTGCAGAGAAGGATTTCAGAGAACTTTGATGCGACGAGGTTGCCATCTTTGCTCTCGTTCATTCTGTTCACAATATACAAGGAAACCTTTACATTCTCCTCCCTGACTGTCTGCATATTGTTCTTCATCCTGTCCTTTGTGCCATAAATGAAGACGGACACCAAAACAATGAAGTAGGTTAACAAGGGGTTAGTTATAAAGCAAAATGACCTTTATCAGTATGTGGGACACTTATCCTAATCCTACTTTACAGGGGAGTATTGTGAAGGCTACAGGGATTATTAGGGTTCAACATCTTTATCATAATACCTTTGTTTTTTCTCTTGGCTGCTGGGATGTAAAATCTAACATCTAAATTGGAGCCTTTATGAGCAAAATGCTGTTTAGATTCAGTCTTTGGCTCGGAGGGTGCACAGCCACACAAGCAAGCATCTATAATCATTATGTTACCATGCAATCAGCCTGGTATCCATGATGGCCACCATGGCAACGGTTGTCGAGAGTTGAAAATTGTCAGATTTCTGTACACCCACATGGTACGAATGGAAAAGGCTGCCCACGAGGAGGCAAATCTGCAGTGTTAAATACACATTACGCAACACACTCTGGTAGTAACTCTATCTCTGTGTTTCCGGGGCAGCATAGGTGCTTCAGCACTGTTCGAACCTGACTGAGGCATTTGTGTGTGGGCTTACATGTTCTCTCCATATTTGTGTGGGCTTGCTCCAGGTGATCCAGTTTCTAAACCCATCAAAATACCAAAAATGTTTGGCGTTGGAAATATTCATCTCATTGATCTGTGTGCTGTGTTCTCTTCCAGCAAACGCCTTCATTTTCTTTGCTCCCAATATTTCTAGCTGCTGTTTTCTCCTGAAACTTGGGCCTCCTCCATCTTTGAACAACTGTTTGATTAATCTAACATCATCCTCAAACCTACGCCCCCATCGTGTTTAGGACTGTGATGAGCGGTCCCTCCACTCGAAAAAGCATTTTGCTTATATTGTTACTTCATTTCGATAATGGACCTACACTGTACATGAATAAATATGTCCAAAGTTTGACACACACATTCCTCCCCTCTGTGCTCACCTTAAATATCAGTTTAAGACTAGTACATTAGTTTAGGACATCACAACTAGTTTGAATCATTGACTATGAAGACAAACTCTTTGTTATATCTAAGTCAAATCTTATTACTGGAGTTTTTTTAATCGATTTGTTCTCACTTACGGCTATTAGAGCTATCCAGCTGTCAGAGGAGGATCTCTCTTTGAATTATCTGGGCCAATGTCTCTTATGTGCTGAGGCTTTGTGGAGTTTTCCCCCGTCTTCTTAAAGACCTTGCACTTGCTTGGGAACCACTTTTGATGTGTGCCTCTAGAGCCCACCGAGACTTTGCAAGTGATAGTGGGTTTACAACACTAAAAACCTTCACTGTTGTCAGTCTGGTTTATTATAATGCAAGTTTACCCTCTGGTGGAAGAGTTTGGATTTGTATCTAAAAGCATTCAAGAAACAAAAGTGTGCTTATCTTGTGTGTAACAATGTTTGCTTTTACAGAGTATCTGCATATGTCCTCTAGGTGTTTACAGGTTCTTTAAACAGCTCATCACACAGCTGCGTGTTTTTCTTTTGATATTGAACTAACTTTTGTCTAAACTATGTCAATTTATTTGTTTAAATGAATTTCAATGTGTTTCCTTCAGTGTTTCAGTCACGCTGATCCTGATGGTTCACATTCTTCCGCTGACTACAGCTGACACAGGCAGGGGCAGAGGGTTGATTCAAACATTCCCCAAAACAAGGCTTCAAAACCATTTTTTTACAAAACTCAGGGCATAAATAATATCTTTGTGTCAGAATGGACTTTGAGGAATGTCAGCTGGTACTTCTGTTAAAAAAAGGGAAAAGGCAAAACCAATAACTCAGAAGTGATGCATTATCCTTTTAGAAAAACAAAAATTGAGACAATGACTTTATGGATGACAATCAAAAGATACCAAAAAAAAAAGTGTGGGTAAAATACATCAATAGTTATACACTGCACACTATTCCACTCCCTAGTAACTCCCAAGCCTAACCTGTTCAACCTGTCTGTTCCAGGATGACAAGAGTGGGTGGTTGAATTATGCTGCAGTAGATTCAACTGTCGTCTGAGGAGGACAAGGTATTTTCTTGTGTAGGATCTTAGGTCAAAATATATTAAAAGCAGACTTCTTATTGTATTTCTTTAAGTTTATTGTCTTTTTTGAATAGCAGGTAGAGGAGGAGGAGCAGGAGGCTATGGAGGCAGACAGCACAGAGGACATTGAGTCTCTCATGGAGGACATGGACTACATCCCCGGCCACTTCCACCTGGACCTCAACCTCAACTGTGATCCTGTTGGGCCCGTGAAGCTGAGATTCAGGGACACTTACCTAAAACAGGAGAGCCTGCGAGGCGAGCTGGAGGCTGAAGCTGGATATCTACAGTACGCTGTCCGAAACCTGCTGGGTCTGCTGGCTTTTCACCTCGAACAGCTGGACACGGCTGAGGAAGTATTCAGGTGATGACACACTATCATTGTTTTTTTTCTTAAAGGCATTATATTCACTAATCAAGAGGCCTCATTCTGACACACTGCATGATTTCAGAGACCACCCTGACATAAATTCACAGTAATCTTATGCAGTAGTTGGGAGACTGAATGGCTGTGCCACAAATGCAGGATGCTGCATAACAAACTGTTACATAACGTACTGTTAACACGACTACACACAAGACTTCAAAATCAACAGTCATGATCAACAAAAGTATGAGTTGTTATCTTCTTTTAACTGAACTATGCATCTTATTTTGTACTTCCTCTTTGCTGCTGCAACACTTCAAGTTTTATCTTAACACAGTAACACCAATTCCCCGATCACTAAGTCAATAAAGTCTACAGCCATGCTTGCAGCTGTGTGTTTTAAGCTAAATGCTAATGTGAGCATACTACCATGCTCACAATGACAAGGCTGACATGCCAAGGTTTTAGCAGGTATAATGTATAATTTTGAACTGATGATGGCATTACGTGAACATTTGAACGATCACCAAAGTTATCACAATACATCCTGAGTGACCAGATTTCATGGAAATCCATCCGAAAGTCAAGAAATTTCACTAGAGCCAAAATTGTCAATCCTATGGTGGCACTAGAGGAAAAGTCAGGGGATCACCAAAGTCAGGATTCAATCCATTGTCAGGTTTTGCATATTATAATATATTTTTGTCAAAATAATAACAAAAAGTCACGTGTGTCTGTGTATCTTGGCCTTTCAGAAGCATTTGTAAAGAAGACCCTGGTAACCTCAATGCCTGGGCCAACCTGGGCTACGTGTACGACAAGCTGGGGAGAGAGCTGGAGGCGGGGGAGTGCGTGGAGAAAGTGTCCCACCTTATGGGCTTAGATGCTGGAGAGGCCTCTCAGGAAGAGGCCAGGCTCCTGGCGGCTCGCTGCCTGGCTGAGCAGGCCTACGTGTATCCCTATGATGTGGAGCTGGACAGCGAGGACGACCTGAGAGAGAGACTGACGGCAGCACTGACCCTTTACAACAGAGCCCTGGACTATGGGGGTCAGCTGGTGAGATGGGAGCACATACACATGCCGTAATACTCAGAATAAAGCTGTAAATGTCTGTTTAACAGTTCAGGATTAACATGTAGAGTGTAAATGTAAGGTGGAGCACTAAAACAATAACTGGTTATATGATGATCACATGCGTCATTCTGTGACTCATAACCTTCCAGCCTTTTATTGATTGGTATTGCAACCGTGTTAGTTTATGCTCTTCTATGACTCAATTTACCTAGAAACTGCTACTGAAGTTACAGGATGTGGTTATGCTGGGAGGATTTATTAATATGAATTTAACTCTCAATAACATGGATATAACTTTGGCAAAATCACAGCTCAGAAACCTTAGTTTAAAATGTTTCATTCAAGACAAGTGTAAAATTGCTCATTTAAGTGGAATAGCAATTAAACAATGCTGCTGGGCATGTTTGGAAGACTTAGTTAATTATTTTTTATTCATCTTTATTTTTTAAATGTTGTTCCAGATACCAAAAGAGGAAAAGCGGAGCTGGAATTTTAAAATGGCAACCATCTATATAAGGTACAACACTGGCAGCCAAAGATAACCATTGAATCACTTAAAGTGTAAATATTCATTTGGACTAAGTAGATTTTCTCCTTGCAGACTGGATGACATAGTAAAGACTAAAGATGACTCTGAATACTCCAGGCTCTCTCACTACAATAAGGGACTGAAGCTTCTCAAAGAAACGCTAGAATCTGAGAAAATACAGCACAAAGGTAATGAATACATCTGCTCTGTTGTACATTTAGAGGCATCACGTTGATGTTGTGCAGTGCAGCTCTGATGGTGCTATTTTGTTTTAGTAATAAAATCTTTAATTTCATTTAAAATGTTGATACAGACAGTTACAACCATTGCTTCAATGTAGACGGAGCCAAACAACAAATGCTTTAAGTAGAACCTGGTGTTATATTATATATTTCTGATTCTGATGTCTCCCCTCAGCTCTTGCCTGGTGTTATGTTGGCATCATGTTGGAGAGGAAGGAAGAGTTCACCACTGTGCCCATGTCTGTACACGACTGTGGCTACTCCGCATCCGATCCTCTATCCTGTTATGGAACTGTGAGTTAAGCCACACATTTATATCTCTCACCAAATAGCAAACAAAAATCTAATATGAAGAGGTGAATTCTATTTGTCCATTGCAGTCATTTCTGGTATTAATTTGGAGTCACTGCGATGCATCACATGAAATCTTTTGAAAAAATAAATTCCATAAAAATGTTTATAGAAAATAGGAAAAGCATTGAAATCTAGTGTGAAGATGTGTGTCCTACTTGTCCACTTTGGTGGTGCATTTTGGTATTGATTTGGAGTCACTGCTTTACATTACATGAACATTATGGGGAAAAATTCATCAATTTTCCACCCTGCATTTTTGAGTTCATGACACCAAGTAGAAATGTCTCAATCCATATAAATATATATAATCCCTTAAATAAAGTCTTTACCAGTCTCTATACTGTAGATTTTCTGCCCACAACAGATATTGCCCCTTTTAGTATATGTAGTTTGTGTGTAGTTTGTGCAAGCTTAATCCTACTTTACAGAAGGATTTGTGCTACAGCTACCTCTTCATCTATTTTCACCATAACATACAGTATCACTGTCTCTGTCCTCAGGCCATAAACTTGGCCAGTGATGATCCATTCACCCTGAACCTTCTGGCAAAGGTTTTCTTTCTGCTGGGTAAACATGAGATGGCCACAGGGATCTGCAACATGGCCCTAAACGTGCTCCCTGACCCAGAGATCAACTGGCAGGCCTACTGCACCCGTGCCAAGGTACCGCAGTCGAACTACATGAAGTCAACACCAAAACTGTCAAATTCAGTCAATCACCATGTGAAATACCTTTAATTCTTGAGGATTTGCATTCAGTTAACTGGCTGAAAGATGCACAATTCACATATTCATGAAGTTAGAACTAATGTTTGAGCTGGTGTGAAATTTGTAAATTGTTATATTTGTGCACTATATGTATCTGCATTAAATTATCATTTCCACATATTTGATGAAATAAGATTTTCATAAAATGTTGTATGGTATAAATAGTATACATTTTCCTTTTAGATCAATATGATGCTCTACGTCAGGGACCTGGAGAAGGCAAAACACGGTCAAGATGGAATCCCAGACCGACAAAAGCTAACTGAGGCCAGAAAAGACTTGGACAAAGTCCTGAGTGTACGTCCATGTCTGCGGACTCACCTGGAGATGGCACAGGTAAAAACACAAACTGTTAATAAGCAATATAGATGTGTTTTCTACAGCAACAGAGGTTTAAGACTCATGTCTTTCCCTTTTAGGTGTTCTACTACATGGGTGTAGATGCACTCCAGGAGAGTCTTTTGGTGGATGAGGGGTTAGTGAACAGTGCTCTGGTGAGTCTGTCCCATGCCCTACAGTTTGAGCTGGGTGACAGCTTGCCGGACCTGCACGTGCTCAGAGGACGCTGCCTCCTGCTGAAGGGTGAGGAGCAGAACGCTGCAGACTGCTTCAAACAGGCTGTGGAGTTAGAGAGACCAGGAAGCACGGACGCCACGGCCCTGCGCTGCCTCCTACAGGCCCTCCTGGCTCTGTTCACGCAGGCAGGCCCTGACCCCAGCCACGCCATCACCCAGCTGGAGTTGTGGGTGCAAAAGGCGGAGGAGAGGTACCCTGGGGACATCGTGAAGGCCGAGCTGAGGTGCCTTTACAGGACTCACACAGCAGAGGTCACAGAGTTATCCAGGGCTCTGATCAAGACGGGCAGACTGGACTTGGTGAGGAGGCTACTGGAAACTGTGGTGCCTAAACGACAGGTTAAGAAGAGACCAATGGCAAGGTCTATCTCCTATGCATGAAGCATGCGACTTTAATAGACAGACAGGCATGTGACCAAACCAAGACCAGACCTGCAGTAATTAATGAACTTCTAGACAGCATTTCACAGATAAAAATGAACAGCAGTGGTGTACTGTAATTAAGCTGTTTCCTGTAACTGTGTATGTTTTAAGCTGTGATTCTTTTGATTCTGTCAACTTTTGGAAAAGTAGTAACCAGTCAGAGTTACAAGGTTATGGTAACAGTGTTAAAGCACAGAGGGATTTTTCATTTAAGCTTGTTTTACGCTGGAAAATAAGTTGAAATCTTTGAGTGTATATAAAATAAGATGGTCACAACTTTTGGGAGAGTGATTAGGTGTTTTCATAATGAAATGGCTGTGGTCAGGACGCCTCATTGGCCCTTCCACACTAGCTGTATAAATGACTGTTACTAAGAATAACCCTCAAATTAGTAGTTTCCAACACAAGTAGTTTTATTTTAGCTTAGTATTATTTAAATCATGTCACATTACCTCTCCTTGAGTGGGATATGTTAATGCTCTACCACTGATGACCAGCAGATGGGGATATACACCATTAAGATGTTGCCTGGAGTATGAAAGGTTATGTTTTTGGTGCAAAATGATGAAATAACAAACCTTTAAGAAGTGGCTATAAATAAAAGACTACTTTTTCAATCATTGCTTATGTATTATATGGTCTTGATAGACGGACAGTGACAGATGAAAATGAAAAACTGGAATAATTGAATACAGGGCACCAGTGGTCACTGATGGTTTGAGTGTGAATATGCTTTGGCCTTTGCAGTCGCCAGATCTCGACCCAACCGAACACCTAAGGGTGACTTTGGATCAGTGTGTCAGACAGAGCTCTTCACGGCTAAAATCCAAACACCAAAAGAGGAAATGTTGGAAAAGTGTTCATCCCTCCAGTAGATTTCCAGAAACCTTTAGAATATGTCTTCATCTTGGACTGCAGGGGAGAATAACTACAGACTAACAGTATTTCTTGCGCACAAGTTCCCTGGTTAAGTAAAGGTTAAATTAAAAAACATTTTAAACAAATAAAATCCCTCACATGGTAGCCTTTTGCTATTCTGATTTGTGCCCAACCTAAGGATTCCTTTTGTAATTGCAGATAAATATATAAAACAAGCCTACATACAATTACGTAAAAAACACAACACAACAAAGTATGTGAGTGAGGGTGATGGAGGCAAGATAAAATAAATATAGGTTACAGGTTAATTAAATGTAAAATAAAGATAGCAAAATATTAAGATAATCAGTCCAATGAAACAACAGTTATGTATTCATAAGCTTAAATTTAGACAGTGAAGTTTGTGAACTGAAAAAAATCTTGATTAGGTCAGCATTTAGGCTCTATTCTCTAAAGTGGCTATAAGGGATATTAATATAATAATGATGTATGAAATGAAGATAAACAATGTGGCAATGTGAAAGGGGTTGCTTTGATGAATTTACAGAAAATTGTCACCCAAATATGCACTCGGCTTTAAAGAGTTTTACATTGAGTTTCAGCTCATTGTTTTGCTGTCTGGCTGCAACTTCACTGTTTTGGTTCACTCTCAGTGCTCTAATACTGTTGTTTCTGACCACATCAGGCAGCTGTTTTCAGAAAAAAAGCTCAAAAAGCCGACTGTAGCCCAGTACCTGCTCAGCACCAAACAGCAGAGCATTTAGGGTGTGTGTTGCTCATATACACAACAATCCAGTGGAATTTAGGGTTTGATTGTTTTGTCACACCCGTAAAAACAATGGACACACCATTCCACATAGTTTTCACCTCTCTTTGCTCAAAGGTTCTTGTTCTGCAGCATCGTTGCGCTCACTTGCCCAACTCTGATGCCACTCCCCATACAGCATATTATGTTAGTTTTCTGAGGCGACAACACGGCTTTAAACTTCATCTGGTAAGAGTTTTAGGTTTGCTAATGTGAAATTAGATTAAATTATTTGCCTTTATTGTACATTGTAGATGACAGGTTATAATGTTCTATGAAATCAAGAATTTGGGAATTTTTGGTTATATATAGTCATCTGAAGACTATTAGTAGCCATTGACATACTGTGCTACTTCACAGCTACATACTGGTAATTAAGATATTCATCAATATTGAAATATAAAAACAAAATGAAAAGTATCTACTTGTATCATATTGATAGAATATTACTAAGAAATATGTGTTTTTATCAGGGCGGCTCCTACTGGGTCCATGGCTGTAAAAAGACAAACAGCTTGCAAGCTTGCAAACTGTGCAGAGTGTGTGAGTTTTGTCTGTGAAGGGTGTGTGAGCAGAGTGCTGTGTGGAGTAGTTCTTTTGCAATTATTTTAACACACACACCTGCTGGATATCACACACCACTATGTGATATCACACACTAGAGCAAGACAAAAGCCTATAATTTATGTTCACCATATGTAATACTATAATTATCATATTGTAATAATTTGTTGCTGATTTTAAATGAACAAGATGACGACATTGATGCCAAACTAGCTCTTATTCTAATATTTATACAGATTTCTTACAGAGGAAAGTAGGTTTGTCCACTACGACGTTTACAAAATGTTTGTTAGAAACACATTTGTCTTTCAGTTTAATTGTTTTTGTGCAGTAAATAACTGGTTTAAATCTTTTATGAAATCAAGAATGTGTGAATTCAAAGTTTTTTCTCATTAGTACTCAAATTAATGTCACAAGATGGACCAAAATCCCATCAGATCTTCGACTCTTAAGGATGAATGTGTTGTAAATGTGTTACATTTCTGTGCAACACAACATCATTTCACCTCGGTTTATTTTAAGTTAACAGGTTCTCTACCTGTGGTAAAACTCAATAACCAATGGCCATACCCATGACAAACTGGAAGACTGGACTCTTTGACTGCTGTGAGGACACAAGTACTTGTAAGAATCAGCACCAACACCGGCCCTCTTCAGTCATATAAAGCCACTTATATTACAACTCTATTACAACTTAAAACTGTTTGTTCTTCAGGCTGCTATGGTTTCTGGTGCTGCCCTTGCCTTGCCTGCACGGTTTCAGGAAACTTTGGAGAGGACCGTTGTCTCCCATTATGTGACATGTGCAGTCCTGCCATAACAGCAGCCTGTGGACTACCTCTGTGCGTTCCTCCTGCAGCCTTCGGTCTGAGGGTTGGCATTCGACACAGATATAATATCAAGGTATCACATGTGTAAAACTGATGCACACTGATTTCTTTCTCTGTAGACATATTTAAACTTCTGCTTATTATTAAACATAGTGTAAGACATTCAAAATACAGTAAAAAGAGCATCATTGTTACTTTGGTTCTCCACAGGGTTCTCTCTGTAAGGACATTATGACTTCCTGTTTCTGTATGTGGTGCTCCTGGTGTCAGATGCAACGTGAGTTGAAATATCGCAAGAAAAACACCGCTGTCATTGTCAACATGCAGCCGGGACCAGTGATGATGGTTCCTACAAACCCAGCGCCAGTTGTTATGGCTTCATACTGAGCTTTGTGGCTTCTAATCGGTCTTCTCTGTCTTGTGAAATTAATTTCATTGAGCTCTGGTCAATTATCTGTGCTATGACCTTGTTGTGGTCAATCTCCGTAAAAGCTGATTATTTTTGAAGACAGAAGCGTAACACATGTACTTATCAGTTAAAGCCAAAGGTGTGATTGTTTTGAATTGTGTCCCCTTGGAATCAGAGCATGCTGGGTACACTTCAGTTTCACAGTGCTACAATATCCACGGTGCAGTGGATGATCATGAGTAACGATCTATGGTGGAAGTTGGTAGATATGATCAGCTATTCTCTCTATTTAAAGACTTAATATGCTTTAATAAAAGTGAACTACTGTTGTAAACTACAGTCTCAAAAAGAAAATTCACAAATGTGCCTTTGAATGTGAAAGAGAGTAGAGGTCTGCATTTGTTTCCTGAATTGTTTAAGTGGGTGGTAATGAATAAACCTTCAAAATCAATTCAATTATCACAGATTTCTTTTAACATTTAAGAATTTCTAACCAATATTGGATTGTCTTACACCTCTGAATTAAACCTTTCCTGCATTTCATGTCCTGTTTCATATGGAAATACACAAATTTAAAGGTGCAGTTGGTTAGATTGAGAAGAGAGTGGACTTTGCTGAGCAACATGTGCATAAGCAGTGATTGACACTGCGTTAGAGACTCCTCCTGCTCTGATTGGGTATTTTTGTTCAGGTGAGGCTGTTTTTTTTTGCAAATGCCGTAAGGAGCACTAGGAGGAGCCAGAGGAACATGATTTTTTTTCACAGATTAACTGTCTCATGTATTACTGTCAGGATACAGTGACAGTTTCAGCACATATGACGTTATTTTTATAAAAGTTACCTATACTGCACCTTTAAGTGAGAATAATCAGCTCTCATGAGTTCAAGTGACAAATTAATACACATGATTGATGCAATTTTAATATTCTTTCTACCACTGAATATTAAAAGCTGATGCTTTCCTTTGTCTTATATTATATTAAATTAAATTATTGGGGTTTTAGTTAGATACAACAAGACTTTTAAAGATGTCACCTGGGACTGAATGACGTCCTGAACATTTTTCTGGATATTTTTCATGATTATAAACGATAATCTGTTCAGAACTCTGAGAATTTTAGTTTCTTGATACATGTAAATATGAGAGGCCAATCCCATCTCTTGATCTTGTTGCTATTTTTTCTCACAGTCAATATATAAAATTTTTTAAATATGGGCAAATATCAAACTGTGAAATATGTAGAGATATTGACGGAGCACACTTGTTTAAAGCAACAAACAGTAATTGCTAATCTGTTCAGATTTTTCAGAAATTTTTGAAAAATTATGATTGCAATTTCCTAATGTGCAAAATTATGATGTCAAATTGTTTCTTTTGTTCAACACACACTCCAAAACCTAAAGTTGTTACGTTTTCTATTAGATAAGACAAGAAAAAGCAGAAATTCCTCACAATTTAGAAGTTGGAACTTGCAAATGTTTTTGCGTTAATAAATGACCTTAATGATAAATCTGATAAAAAGCTGCTTTTTATCAATCAATTAATGGAGATTAGCTCTGCATTTATTGTATCTGGAAATGTTGTCCCAAATACTGCCACAAAAACTGGCAAAATCTTTGAAAATGCATGCTAAGACAAGATCTAGAAGCAAAAATGCAACACGGGTATGCTGTCAAAGTTTTCGTTTGTGTCTGAGGAAACACACGAAGTAATGGGATGGGCACCTCAACTCCACTTTCCTGTGAACTTCAGCCGGGACTACTTGGAGACTATTTAATCTTGGTATAATGTGTATGGATGCAACTGTAACTTTTAACATTGGCTTTAATTAAAAATTGTCTCCCTCTCTACACAGAAAGATGGGGTTCTTAAAGTGCTGTGAACTTGTGAGCATGTTAGTCTGTTACAGCACATTTTGTAGTTACAAAGGGAGCCACAAGATGGCGGGAAAGTTCCTAATCAAAATCTAGACCAAAGCACCCATTATGACTCACAACAACAAAGTCCCCTCAAAACATGAATTTATATTGCTTTCTTGTAGAAGACACCATTTTACTAAACTGTATTGTTACCAAGCCATGCTAGAGACCCACAGTTTGTTTGTAGCACCACACAAGTCACAATGCATTTGAGTATTTGCTATCGAGGCTCTTCTACCCATGTTCTGCTGCAATTTCTGCCTAACTCTTGTCTTTCTCATCATATAAATACTTTGCAGAGACTTCCAACAAGCAGTGGTGCTGCTTCAAGTCTGCAGTCCATCACGCTGACTTTTTTTTTGCTCTTGCTTTGACGAACTACAACATGACCGTCGTCCTTTTCCCCTGTTGAGATTCCCACCGAAGAGCTGCACAAACTTTTATCCACCAAACTTGGTGGTATAGAGAATGCACTGAAATGTTATGGACAGAGAGCTAAAATCAGAGAGGTGGACAAATATGTGTATATGATATGATGATTAGCCATATCCCATCCACCAATATGGATATATTATTGGCTCGCACATGACACATTCAGTTTTCTTAAATTATAAACATAATACAGGTAAACATCTGCTGAACTGACGTGTCATTGTCCAGAAAGACACTGTGACGACGTGTTGTTGTAATATTAAAATGGGCTGCAGACCAGCATATAAATAAATAAGGGAAATAAGGGAATAAAAGGTTATCATTTCTTGTTTCTCCATATATAAAGATCATTTGTTTCCACTGATCCCCCAAGTCCCGAACAGATTTAATATGTTAGAACTGTATTTTGCCTGTACTGTGTCTTACCTCCAAGAAATAAATCAGGGGTCTTGAATTTTTTCCCCCTTCCATTCATTCTTGATGCTCATGAATTGAAAAGGATTGTAAATTCGGAGTCAAAACCTTTGCTTACAGTGCATCAGTGACAGGCGTGATGCAATTTTACAGCATAATCAAATCACATGCGCATGAAATAAATTGTATCTTATTAATGAAAATCCTGACTTTATTTTGAGTTTACAGTTATAATATTGACTTTTTATATACTATCTTAACACCACATAGCCTACATGGTTCTTATAGTGAATATTTGTGTGTAACACATTACTGCACAACACATATCAGTGACAACAAGTGTAGAGGTCATGTTGCTACTGTATCGTGGCAGGAGAACAGCTTTGTATATGTAGGGCTTTAACTGTCATCAAATGTCAGAAACTCGGTCATACAGAGCACACATTGAATCCTTGGAAACACCCTGCAGCCACCCTCTGACCTGCCGATTCATCACTGTTTCCTACTGCATGAGTGGAGTTTGAGAGTAAAATATAAATATAATAAAGATAATTCCGTTTCATCAGCTTCTTTAACTGACCAGTGGAAGAACAGTGAAATCATAATAAATGCCCTGTAATCAAACACATACAAAAAGGAAACGTTTGCTTTTTGCGACATTTCAACTACGTATGTTCCTGTATTTAAATGAAAAGAAATCTGAAAATCACTTGTGGGTGTAAAGTATTAAAGTACAATGGAAACACTCTTCTTTGCATTTAGTTTCGATTTCATTTCTTTGTTTGGACAGATTCAGGTTTTGCAGCATTGTTTATGTTTGGCTGTGGGACATGCCATACACGAGATGCCACTCGTAATTCGAGGCATATCCTTTCACTCGTTCACAGCTTCAGAGCTGCCAAGAAGGTGTCTAGCTCCATCAGGTAAGAACCTTACATTTGCTAATAAGACATTTTACATCTTTATGCCAACAGTTAAATGAAATCTGCAATCCTTTAAAAGTGAATTTATAAGATGAAAAGACCTAAAGTTTCACTTTCGTTGTAATGCAGCCACATGCAGCTGATTTTAACAAAACACATTAACCTCACCAGGAAATCAGTCATCCTGGGTATTTCTAAATGTTACCCGTTGGATTTTTATTAGGAGCATACTGTTACAGCTAAAGTACTAGATATAGTGTTGGATTATATTTCTATAGAAAATTAGGTGAATAAGTGATTCTTAGCATCTTCAGTATATTGAAAAAAACACAAATAAAAACATATTAAACCGATAGATTCTTCGAAAGAGATCTCAGTGTTTTTTCTCAGTGTCATTTTCTGTAAAAACATCCCTAAGGAATTTGGTTCCTATCAGTTTATGGACTTTACAGTGACATATGTATGTACTTTATATTCATTCTAAAGTATCTAAAATTAAAAAAATACATAATAACAATATTTGTATTTACGTATAGCTAGCTGACAATGGTTCAAACGGTTTGAATTAAAAGACAATTTTCTCATGAACATGTTTCACAACAAGGTGCTCTAAAATCTAATCAGATCATCTACTGAAGAGGATAAATATGTGGTGCAAGAATGACATCCTCAGACATGTGCTTATGCTGAATTAGTTGTTAAGGGTTCAAATATTTAACATAATATAATGTTATGCCCAAATATGAGCTTTCTGTGCGAGTTTGTGAGTTTGACTACGCTCGGATTTTTGTGTGTTAACAGGTTTATTGTTCACCATCTATGGCTAGAATTGTCCAACAGCCAATGGAGGGCAAACCCTTGGTAGAATGGAGCAATGGTCTCTGTGACTGCTTTGAAGACGTCAGCACTTGTAAGAGTCAATACCACAACTTTCTTTCTTTCTACCACAGCTTTTGTTCAAGGTTCAGTTATCTGAATTGTCCCGGACAGTGAAATTGTTTGGCAGCCAGGATCATACAAAAATCACAAAACACATAAACACTGATGGACAACCAACCAATAGGACCTTATTTAGTAAAACCAAGTCACGTAAGAGGGTTTGTACCTCTCTGGTGGTATATCTTTGTCTGATTTCCAGGCTGCTATGGATTCTGGTGCTGCCCTTGCCTTGCCTGCACGGTTTCAGGAAGAGCTGGAGAGAACAACTGTCTCCCATTGTGTGATATATTCAGCCCTGCCTGCGCAACAGTCGCTGGGATACCTCTGTGTGCTCCTCCTGCAGGCCTGTCTCTAAGGGCTGCCATTCGAAATAGATATGGTATCAAGGTATGATGCATAGAAAGCTGATGTATGCTGAATTTCACTTGACATGTTGAATAAACGTGAATGTTGAATTTTTCTGCAGGGTTCTCTCTGTAAGGACATCGCAATTTCCTGTTTCTGCCCCATATGCTCCTGGTGTCAGATGCATCGAGAGTTGAAACATCGCCAAAACACTCCCAATGTCATCAATTTCCAAAATCAAAACATTGTCAACATGCAGCCTGCTCCAATGGTGATGGTTTCTGGAGTCCCACCCCAAGCCGGTTTCATGAACCAAACAGGCGTCGTCATGCAGACATATTGAGCTTTGTGGCTTCTCATTAGTCTGTTGTGTCATGATTCAGCTCAGATCATGCTGCTGTTTGTTTTTCTTACGATGTGTATCAGTGAAACAAAGATAATCATAATTTTGAATTGTGTAAATTATGTTAAGTTTTTCATCATGACATGGTCTAATTACAATATAACTTGATGAGGAGTCAAACGGGTATTTGATCTTTAGCTACAGATTTACTGTGTCAAGACCTTTTAATATAATTAACTTGTTTTTTTTTTTTTGTTGTCTTGTTGATACAAAGAACATTAATCTATCATAAATAAAAAATATTAAATCAAAATCACACATTGGGCCTCATTTTTGTATTCTCTCTTACTTTTTTTCTGTGAGGTTTGCTCGTATGAGCGTTCCAAGTCGGATCCAACAAACTCTTAATTGCACAAACTTGTCGTAAATGGCTCAGCTCAGCTTGATGAGTGGCGAGATCCAACCCTTGATAGAATGGAGCAATGGTCTCTGTGACTGCTTTGAAGACATCAGCGCTTTGTAAGAGTCAATACCACAACTTTCTTTCTTTCTACCACAACTTTTGTTCAAGGTTCAGTTATCTGAATTGTCCCGGACAGTGAAATTGGTTGGCAGCCAGGATCATACAAAAATCACAAAACACATAAACACTGATGGACAACCAACGAACAGGTTGGTTTGCCTTGCCTGCACGGTTCCAGGAAGAGCTGGAGAGAACAGTTATCTCCCTTTGTGTGATACATGCAGCCCTGCCTGCGCAACAGTCGCTGGGATACCTCTGTGTGCTCCTCCTGCAGGCCTGTCTCTAAGGGCTGCCATTCGAAATAGATATGGTATCAAGGTATGATGCATAGAAAGCTGATGTATGCTGAATTTCTGAGCAATTGCTGAGCGTTCCAAGTCGGATCCAACAAACTCTCTTAATTGCACAAACTTGTAGTAAATCGCTCAGCTCGGCTTGATGAGTGGCGCCAGTTCATGAGGAGTTGGTCGTTTGTGAGATTACATCATTAGCATAATTGACGCCACTAAAGTGACCATGTAAGGCTACATGTTCTGGTCTTTTTGTTTCATTCACAAAAATGTTACCAAGGAATAAAAAAGAAGAGTTTCACACTGCTGAACTTCACTTGGCACGAGTGTCTTGGTAATTATCAGATAACATTGACGACACAAATCTGATCACACATCTTCAGGAAATACATGCCTGGCTGTGTTGTTTAGCATACTGCAGCCTAAAGACAGTCCGAAAAAAACTTCTGACCAAGCTTGAAAAGCTGGTTTATTGCATGTGTCTTAGTGGTAATGTGCAATGGTGTGGATGTCATTCAACTTCTTGTAAAAGCTTGCTTTCATTTCTCACATAAGTTTCCTTATGACATCCAAACTAATTTCCTGAAGTGATAAAAAGCTGAACTTGACTTTGTTGCAGACTTAGCTCACCAGATTCAGGGCTATTTTTTTCATGTTCTTACAAGCACTTACCATCACTTGTTTAAACCGATCACGTTTTGTGCTTCTTGTCATTACTTTCTCTAATTAAGCACTTGAATACAATTTCTTTACACTCTTTTCAATCTGCCATTTATATTTGTACAGAAAAAAACACAAATAATCCACATGGATTACTTTCAGAGATCTCATTTGTTTAATATTCATTTATATTCCTATTCAGTGTCAAACAGTGTGTCCTGCTCTTGGCCACAAGAGACACACATTTGCCATGATTTCTTTTTCCAGAACAAAGTCAGATCATTTTGTGTATTGATAGTCCAAGATTTGAAAGCCAATGTTTTTACAATCTTCGTATTTTCTTTCCTGTTAAAAACTGCTTCCAGAATGATGAGCTGTTTACCAAAACAATGAAGCTGGGAGTGCCTGCCTTGACGAATAACCTGTTGACAGAACACAAAAGACAGTGGATCAGGAAGGAAGTGTGATGGAAGTTAATGTCAAGGAGGTTAGTATAAGGAAACCTTGACACCATGGTACAGATACATTCCCAGACAGATAATATTGTCAAGTGTCCTGGTTGGAGGAAGCAAGGAATCTATGACAAGGAACATACTACTAATACACTACTCAGATTATTGTTATCCTGCTTACACCTGCCAAAAAGAAGACCTATAGTGCATTCGGAAAGTATTCAGATATTAAGCCCGGATTGGTGGAGTGTTGCAGTAATGTTTCTCCTTCTGGAAGTTTGTCTCATCTCCACACGGCTCTAGGAACAGTCCTGGTTGTTCCAAACATCTTCCATTTAGGACTTATGGAGGCCACTGTACTCTTGGAAACACCTCAATGCAGCAGAAATGTTTTTTGTAGCCTTCCCCAGATCTGTGCCTCAACACAGTCCTGTTGCTCTAACACGCATTGTCAGCTGTATGACCTTATATAGACAGGTTTGTAGATGGTTTGTTGATCAGTGACCAGGTACAGTACACAGTGTTCACACTAATCAAACGAACTGGACTTTGGGGTCAAGTGTACTCGGATCTGGGCCCATGCCCCTGATGAGAAAGCCTCCTAAAACATGCAGGGCAGTGGGTCCCCAGGACCAGGGTTGAGAAAAAAATGATTTTAACTGATTTTAGGGCTAATGGGACAAAATGCAGGTTAAAATATTAATCACAAGAAAATAATGGACACCCTGCTAATTAAAATTAAGAATTCTTTGCAGCCATGGTATAAATGAAAATGAAATGACACTTAATGAAAAAGACTCAATGGATGTACCTTTTATGCTGCAACACTTTTAAAAGCGGCGTCTCGGGGTTAACTTGGTAGAGTGTCTCCTTCACTGCATCTTCAAAGTACAGCTAGAAAGTGAGAAGAGGTCAAATGTGGTTATTTAGGATTAAAAATAGATGATTGTCAGTTAATTTATTGATCCAAATGCTCAATCTATATTACTTATATTGGTTAATGTATTCAGTAAATCAGAATGTACCCCTGCTATAGAAAAAGATTATTTCACAAATTTAAGGATGCAGAACAAAACAGTAAAAATTAAAAAGTACGTTAACTCATGTTTTTGTGGTGAAAAGTCACAACATTTTTGCTTAAAAAGGTGCAGTATGTAACTTATATATTTTCTGAAACTGTCTCTATATCCTGACAGTAATACACAAATACAGTAAATCTGTGTAAGATCCTCTGGCTCCTCCTAGTGCTCCTAATGGCCTCTAATGCAGTGTCAGTCACTGCTTGTGGACCTGTTGCTCAGTCCCCCTCCTCCGCACATTGTCAGTCACACTCAATATCTTCAGTGCAGGGCTGCAGGAGAGGCTGTGAAACATTTCTGACTATGTGGCGTTTAGCTCATGACGAGTCAAGCACAGAGGCTGTATTATGTGTAGCTTGGAAAATAGCAGTACGTCCACTCTCTTCTCGAGCTTACCTACTGCACCTTTAATCCACCGTACGTGTCCTGACTGACCAATAAAGTTTACGCAAAACACACAAACCTGCAAATTTTGTGGCAGGTATTTTCTGTCCATGTCCCATGGAGGAAGTTCTTCTCCAAACATGACTGCCAGGTGATCTATGAAACTGTACAAGGAAAGACAAGGAAGATACAGAAGTGATTTTGCAGCTGTGCTTCTGATTAAAAACACTTATGACTTATTTAATGTTATTTAGTCAATTGAAATGGAGAAAGGTCAATGTACAGACTATCCTAAATTACACTGTGGTCCCCATATAGGGAGAGCTACTCAGATGCCTCATGCAATATTGCATATTGGTTAAAATATCTTTGCGTTTCATGTAATTCTACACACAATACTATATTATTCAGTACAATATGTTGTAAAACAAAACTCCAATTGCTCATATAAGAGGGTGTTTTTCATTCACTTTGACTCTGGAGGAAATTACTTTACAGTACTTGTCATTTTTTCAGTAAGCTGCAATGAATTCAACTACATCTCGGTTACAACAAGCACAGAAATACACCATATCAAGATATATTCAGGACCAGCCAAAAAGAAGAAGAGGAGTTTACCAGTCGTTCTCAGAGAACGCAGAGACGAAGTCACTCTGCTGGTGTTCAGGATAGAGGAAGAGAACAGGCCAGTGCAGACAGCCGTGCTCATCCAGGAAGACCTGAGCCCCCGTGGCCTCCTGAGAGCTGAGGCCGTCCAGGCTGAGCTGAGATATCGCTGCTGAGGAGCCTTCATCCTCCTGGTCACTGTCTGGACCACGCTGACGAGGCTTCACGGACTGGAGGAGCTTGATGCCTCGATCCTGCGTAAAGCAAACAAGAATGTATTAGTTAGATCTTACGACATATTAACATACACTTATAAGTGATAGAATCAGGATCAGATTTGACGGATTGTTTCAGGTATAAGAGTTTAATTTTCTTCTCAGTTTAAATAGGATGCGTACCTTTATGGCAGCCAGAAGAGCTTCTTTCTCACCCAGCAGCTTTTTTTCTTTGGCCTTGGCCTTCCTGGCATCTCTCTCTGCTGCTCTCTAAGGCACAAAAAATTAAACAGGGCTTTACGTTTTACTGAAACTAAAACCTCCTCTGGTAAAATCAATTGAACTCATTAGTGATTGTACCTTGTGTTTATCTGCTGCTGCTCTCAGCTCCTGCAGTGTCTTCTCGGTGGGATGCACCTTGAGCCCTTCATCACACCACTGGACGGCCTCTGCAAAGTTGCGCAGCTCTATACAACACTGAACACCTGCAGAATCAAACAAGAGATATGATGTTATATGTGTTCTTCTTTCTTATGTACTGCTATGTTACTATAAAGCTTTAGTACAAGGTGTTGCTACACATGGAAAACATGTATATTTATATTACATACCTCTGATCAAGGCTTTAAGGTGGTCTGGTTTGATCTTCTTTGCAGCTGTGGCATCATTATACGCAGAGCGCATGTTACCTGTGTGATAAGAACCAAAAACCACGAGGACACGTGCAGACGTTTTATATTATTCTGCGACATCTCTGCAAGCCACTTTATTAGTAATATACAGAACAATCCACTAAGGCAATGAATGTGTCTGTGTGGCAGATACATAAGAAATCCTCACCCAAGTGGAAGTGTGCGGCCGCCCGGTTGGTGAGGAGGACAGTGTTCAGGTCCTGGTCGCCACATTTCTTCTTCAAACCTGCCGTGTAGGCCAGTATGGCCTTTTTGTAGTTCTTCTCTTTGAAAAACGCATTCCCCTCATCTTTCAGGCTACTTGCCTGCTCTGGGGAGGAATGAGGGAAATGTAGTGACTCATTAAGAAGAACAAAAAGCTTGAGGGACTTGAAGGTGTGGCCCCCCTACCTTCAGGAGGTCTCTCTTCATCATGGACGATGGCCTGGAGACAAGCCAGTTCCGGGTATTTGACGGGATCGATCTCTTCAGGGGCGCTTTTCATGAACATTGGTACTCTGTCAAACTCCTGAATGAGACAGAAACGGAGGGATCACAGCGGAGGGACGGAAGATTTACCTCCATCAAGTTACAACAACAACAACAACATTGACGTTAACGCAGCTCATTCACGCAGAAATAACTGTGTTGGTTAACGTCGACAACCGACAGTTTCTTACCTCTTCCCAGTTTTCTTCACTGAAGGCATTTTTGTATTTGTGGTTCTTGAATTTCTCCATGAACGCGTCCATGTCGTCCTCGTCGCTGTCTGCCGCCGTGGACGCCATTTTCGATCAAAATGTGTATTTCTGAAACGCTTTTGTTGTCGTTTATAAATCTTGTATAAACTATATCAGGATATTTCTGCCACCAGCTGTAACAACGGTACTTGTTCTAAAAGTTACCCAGCTCCTTGTTTACACATGTTCCTGGGCGGTACGACGCGAATAAAGATCCGTGCGGAAACACAATACTGATAGATTAGTTCCCCCTCCTCCTGGCCAAAGAACAGATGATGAATATAACATTTTATCATCAAACCAGAGATGGAAAATAACGATATAAATGTACTCAAGTGCTGTAGCTTACTTAAGTGTGACGTGTATAAAGTAGTTCATATAAACTTAACCCGCAGCAATGAATTCCTGCTTTTATGTAACAATAATTACATTTTGATTTACACTATATTTACTATATTTGAGGAAAATATTCTACTTTTTACTCTTACTGATTTGACAGCTAGAGATTTTATGCACAAATCAGTTAAAGAAAATACCCATTTGTATATAAAGTAGTTCAATTTGGCTTTTACCAGCTATGATAAAATGTAGCTTTCATCAAAATAAATAAAGTAAATATGTTAACACTGTTAAATGTGGCTAACCTGCATATTGAGCTACTTCTGTATTTTCACTTGTAATGCAGTATTTACAATATTTATAGATTGTGGTAATGCTACTTTTGCCCAGGTACAAAACCAAAGTACTTCTTTCACCACTGCAAAAGGTCAATTTATTTTCCGTGACATGATCTTATTTACAGTATTTACCAAATGAGTGACCATTGAGTTGTACTACGATGGCAGCTCTATGTTACAGATGGAAATTCATATTAAAACACAACAGCAAATGCTCATTATTTCTGTTCACCTCTGTGGGCTCATGTTTTTATTTGCATGGGAACATGTAAGGCTGCATAAATGAAATTGTGACATTCTTGAGTATTAAACCCTGGAAACTGAATGCAATTTAATATCCTGAGGGCCATGATTAAGCTTTTGTTGGTGTTATAAGTTTGCGCCAATCAGTAAATTACAGGTTTTATAACTTTTTGTAAAACAAAAAGGAAACCCCCAGTCCTATTAACAGCATAAGACAAAACTTAGAAAACATACAAGGCTTTTATCGTCTTTTCCCCCCACTTCACTGATTGCATCATACACATTTTGCCTATTAACAAATTACTGACAAACATCAAATACAAACATTTAATTCCACATTCAGAGTTGTCATTCATACCGTTTCCACTGTTCCCAGAAGATCTAACAGTCCATCTTTACTGAGAAACATCGTCTCATCTGTCTGCTGACAGATCACTTCAAACTTGGATGTTTCCTCTAGAGCTCCCTGTCCTACTACAATAACATACGGGTAGCCCAGTCTGCTGGCGTCCTTCAGCCTCTTTCCAATGGTCATATGTGTACGGTCATCAAGAACAACTTCACCTCTCAAACGAGGCAGAGTCTCTCCCAGAGTGTGAACCAGTTCCTCGGCTAAGACTGCCGCCTCGTCCACCTTGCTGCCCTTCTTTGGGGGTAAAACGCACGCCTGGTAAGGGGCGAGAAGGCCTGGCCAGCGGATCCCCTCCTCTGTTGACATCACCTCAATGGCTGCAGCGAGAATACGGGTTACCCCGAGACCATAGCAGCCCATCTCTGCAACACTAGGCTTGTTCTGGGCATTGCTGAAGGTGGCGTTGAATACATGAGAGTACTTTTTACCCAGGTAAAAGGTGTGGCCGACCTCTATACCCTTTGACTCTACCAGTGTGCCAGTTTTGCACTGTGGGCAGTCAGTTGTGTCTGATGACATGGTCTCTACATTAGCAGAGAAGGAGCAGTTCCCACACACCAGAAGCCTGTCCTCACCGATGTCCGCTGGCAGCTGGAACTCGTGGGAGAGTTTACCGCCGATGTTGCCCGTGTCTGCCTGCACCTGAACGCAACGCAGGCCCAGGCGGGCGAAGAGCCGGGTGTATGCCTGGCACACAGATTCATAGGTCTGGTAAGCTGCTTCTTCACTCACATCAAATGAGTACATGTCCTTCATGTAGAACTCCCTCCCTCGAAGCAGACCAAACTTTGGCTTGGGTTCATCTCTGAATTTGCGGGTGATCTGTTTTTTTTTTAAAGAAAGAAAAGAAAAAAATATATAAGAATTGTAGCTTATTAAAACAAATACACTGCTGGCAACAGGATAAAGGCTACCTGATAAAGAAGCAGGGGGAGCTGTCTGTAGGAGAGAGTGGTCTGGTGAGCGACCAGAGTCGTCACTGCCTCCTCATGTGTGGGAGCCAGGCAGTAGTCGGCCCCATGCCGGTCTTTCAGACGGAGCAGCTCCTTTCCCATCAGGTCCCAGCGCTCACTGGTTTTCCAGAGGTCAGCTGAGCACAAACTGGGCATGTCCAGCTTCTGCCCACCGATCCCCTGCATCTCTTGGTCAATTACTCTCCCCTGTCGATTTAAGACAGCAGTTGTTACATTTTAGGACCTACATGAGGACGTTCTCACTCGACCTTGCACCCCTGTTCATCACACTTATGATCTAATGCTGTGGATCCCAAGCTTGGAGTTGGGACCACCCACCAAAATAAATCTTAAATGGTTAAAAGAATATGAAAGAAGAAAAAATATATTTCTGCAACACAAAAAAAAAAAAAGTTTTTCGTATGAATTACTGAAAATGTTTACTTCCTCAGGCCCCTCAAAATTATTTGAATAAATCAATCCCAAATTAGACATGGCTTTGTTTTAAGGGGTCACAAACCAAAAAGGATGCGTACTTATGCTCTAGTGTGCAGTCGTGGATGATTGTTTGACATATTGTGTGACCTATAAACCAGAAAATCATATTATGCATATGATTTATTTTCACTCTTTTTATATGCATCATTATTACATTAGCTGTGTGGTTAAAAAAAACAGCAATCCTAAAAAAAATCCTAATCCTAAAACCAACTATAGGTCCAATTTTTTATCAGTTTTTTTTCGATAATTGTGTTTGTGGACATGACACAACCAGATTTGCCATGCTTCCTTGACGTGTAGAATTTCTTTAACAAGAACGAGTCTCACCAGCTTCTCCATGGAGCGGACGGTGGCAGGAAGGTAGTAGAAACAACCCGGGTTGGATGGATGGATGAGCCCGGCCTGCTGCATGAGCCTTTGGCTCTTACAAGTCACCTCTCCCTGCAGCCGGCTGTCCTGCCCCACGTCCCGCAGGTTTGACGGCTGGTAGAGGCGGGACACCAGGAGCCGGGGCTTGATACGTGTGGAGCTGGCGGAGGCAGCAGGGGCGGCTGCATGCTCAGCACAACCTGAGTGGCTCCTCCCGGGGAGCACTGAGGCTCTGTGGAGGCGCTGGAAGACTCTCGGCCAAATCTGATTCATTATGGGCTCCATGGCCGATCCAGACCTGCTGAAGAGACAAATCAGTCAGAAAGTCAGTCTGAAACAAACAGTCAATTGACAGAGAATAAATAAGCAATTGTTTAAGTTATTTTTCCAGTGAAAACACAAGGGAGTGTTTGGTTCCAGCTTCTCAAAAGTGAGTTGGTCAGATTAAAATAAACAAAAAAAGTTCGAATTAACATTTTCTCTATTTTTTGACATTTTATAAAAAGAACAATAAATTGATCAATCAAGAAAATAACTGACAGATTAGTCGATGGTTAGTTGCGGCCTTAAAATCACCACAGACTGTATGGACAGTCAATGTTACATTTACTCAAATATTGTACTTTAATACAAAGCTGTGAGACATCTTCTTTACTTTCTCCATTTTATTCTGCTTAATACTTCTGCTGCACTACATTTCAGTGAGAAATATTCTACCTTATACACTGCTGGACATGCAAAATAAGCACTTAGGTACTTCACTTTTTCTGCACAAGTGCAATTTTCTAATAACACTAATGCACTTGCACATAAGGAGATTTTTTAAATACATTTCCTTGTGTCATTTTATATTGTAGATTAACAACTCAAGCTTTAGTAAAGGATCTGAGCACTTCGTCTTTTACAGGAAGGCCAGTGACAGCAGCTGCACGCAGCTGGTCGGATGTCCGTCGGTCCAGAGCCGCGTGTCCCGCAGCCCGTCCTGCGTTCACACGACACACAGCGAAGAGTCACCTCGAGTCCGGGAGACACCGTCCGGCCGCTCCGAGCGGAGAAACGCGGGACTGAGCGGAGAGTTCACTTTCTGTGAAGGTGACAGACTTCCAGACGCTGAAGGTCCCTCCGCCATGCTGCCCCCCCCTCAGGTCACAGCGCCACCTGCAGGTCTGGAGGAGGAAGGACGCAGAGGCAGGACTCCTCCTCTTCCTCCTCCTCCTCCTCCTCCTCCTCCTCTTCTTCTTCTTCTTCTTCTTTTTTACGATTTTTGCAACACCAACTTTTAGGTGCATACTGCCATCTACCATAGCATGTGTGAGTATGTAAAACAGGCTCTAGTTTATATTAGTCTATAATAATAAACTACTATAATGTTATATAAGCGCTTATAAATAAATGTATTACCCCTCTCTGTGCTTCCCACACCTTATCTCCATGTGTTCCTGGTATCTCTTTCTTCATTATATTTGACACAGTTCATTATTCCCTGTTGTGCATTTTCAGTGATATTACAATGTGCACATACCTGTGAATTTACTTTTTCCCAATAGAAATTTAAACCAATGTGATCAAACATAAATCTGGATACCATTCCTCCTTTTCTACTTCTTCTTTAACACTCTGTACTGTAACTGTCCCACTCCCCACTTCTACTGCTAAAATTCAGATATTTTCTTTTTGATTAGTGCTTTACCATCTCCTTATTCCAATTGGTATGAATTATATGTCTCATATTTAGGGACATTTCAGCCATACTGTCTGCAAATATATACAATAAACATTTAACAACTGAAGTTGAATTATTTAAATGATGAAAATTACATATTCCATAAGTGACATTTTAAGCCAATGTTTTTTTATGATTATGTTCTGTGAATTCTGTTTTTAGACTTTATTGACATGAAAACAGGAGACATTTACTGTGAAAGGGAACGACAGACGCACTGCAGGAGGATAGGATGAAGGTTCAATTGACTGCAAACACATTTAATGAGCCATTAGTTTTTTGCATTACATAATTTCCTCACAGAGTCCTGCTATGCATTTACATACCAGTTACATAACATTTTCCTCTAAATATATATTTAGTAATACATTTAGTAAAGTAGTATATTTAGCGATATTTGCAGTTTTGTCTGTAAACGTCATATTTCCTTTTTTTACCACCTGTTATGGTAAATTATTCTATTGTTAATGACAAAGACATCAGCTAAAGTTGCAGTCAGTATTCCCAGTGTTAGCGAAGGAAAACCTCACCACCCAAATTGAAAACACAGGATTTTAACTCATCTTTTAATACACACAGTAGGACTGTGGTACAATTCATAAAGCTGTTTAAAGTTACATCGGTTGAGAATTAAACAAATAAGCAAAACAACCATATATTTTCAATTATTATACATAATGCAAAATGCTGATGTGAGCACCTGTAAGATATGAACGTAATTACGCATTTCAAATTACTGATTTGGTGTTTAACATTTAAAACAATTCTAAACTACTTTTAATATCAATGATTTCAGGTTGTGTGTTCTTCTGACTTTTACTCTGACCTCATAAAATCACAGCTCATAAATATTTTACTGCATTTGCATTTGTTGCTGCCGGATGTCACTGTCACTGTCTCTACAATTGATGAGTTTTTATTGAAAGTACTGTACTATCACAGCTGATCTTTACCTAATGCACTTTTGCCGGCTTTATAGCATTTTATGTTTGCAATTTGGAACCATTATTCCCTCAGTCAGTCAATGACACACAGGCACCTGATGGTCAGCTCACATGGCAAACACAGCTGAGCTCAGAGTCTCTCTGGCTCTTCTCCTCCAGGTGGACAATGATTGAAGATGCACACACAAACACACTCTCACACACACTGATGTATTCCCGAGCCAATTGGGTTTGCTCCTGTTTCATTCATTTATCTAGTCGCTCTTGTTGTAAGATTTGGTTCTCTGAAAAATGGGCGACTGAATGTCTCCTTGAGATACGAACAATCTCATTAGGATCTTATCTGCAAACGTCACATTTGCCTGTTTGGTTTTATATTGAATACTGAGTTCAGGTTTTACTGTAACAAAGACTTTTTCTGCAAAATGCAGTCTAAAAATATAACATTTTGATCAGCTCTTCTCTCATCTGGATTATGGCAGTTTGCACAAGAGAATTCAATTAGACTTCAATTCAACTTTGTTGTTACTATACTTGTGTTCCAAGATTGTGCAACCTGCTAAAAATAATGAAAAAGTCTAAAATGAATAACTGTAAACTGCTCATGGGAAATGGTGTTTGTTAAAGATAGCTAGAACAACACACATATTAAATAAACAACAACATTAGTTCATTTTTCACAAAACGACGGTCCTTGTCTAAACATCAAGTTTAGAGGGTGTCTAAATACTTTTGGCCATGTAGTTTATTAGATTGTGTTTCAGAAGGGACATTTATTGATCACCTTGAAATCTTCACATTTCAATTCTTAAATTCAGCCACGGTATTATGGCCCGATACTGAAATGGAAGACATGTAGGAGCTTTGTAATTTGATAAAAGCTAACAACTTCCCACCATGATGGGAGGAAACCTGCAAGCAAATCTTTGTCCCGCCGCTGTTAAATTGCATAAACACTGTTCTTGTTTGAAGTAAAATCAAATGCCACTGATTTGGCTCAACGTACAGCATCATCAAACAAAGTCAGATCTCATTTAAAGAGTATTTTTAGTGATAAACAGTAGCACTTGTCTTCAGTTTGTGAGTCAGAATTTCACTCCACCTCATTTAGGATAATTAAGAGTAATCTAGGTAATCATAATGTAGGTCATCCTCTTTACCGCTCCATGCCTTTGAGTCAGTAGTTAGGGCAGTTAGACCAAACTGAGTTCATTACGAGGACAGAAGTTGTAGCTCTGATTACAACCATCCGTGCACTCAGCTCATCAGCTCCAAACAGAAACCCTGTTATATCTCTATTAGGGTTACATCTGATTGACACATGCAGCAGTGATGTGAAAAGTTACAGTAACCATCTGTGGAAAACAGAAGTGGTTCACGAAACATAAAAAAAAACAACCTTTCTTGGACTCTCTGCAGTCATTCTCTCTGCTGACATAACCTAATTAAAAATAGGAGGCATGTTTATCAATTTATTAATTTTATCGCTACGATTCTGCTCTGTGTCTGCTGATACTGTATGATAACCTCAGATTGTTTAAGATCTGGAACCAGCCTTTTTTATGGTTATTTTGCACAAAGAATCACTAAATTATCTCTGATTTCACCTTTCAGTAACCCGTGGTTGTTTAAGGAGCTAAAATGTCCCAATTGATGCTGAATCTTTCTAACATGTGTCACAAATAAAGTCCAGTCCTGAACCTGGAACACAGCGAACTGTGTAGTTTGGTTCCAGTAAATAAAAGATAACAAAGATGTGGTAATCCCAACCACTTTAGAAGTCACTTTATCAGGAATTTTGTGTGAGTTCTCAGTAAGATTTTGTCAAGCTCCGTCAATCTGCTAAACTAGTCAATCAAGTTTGTTTTTCTTTTATTAAGAAAAAGGAAGAACTACAATAAAGAGATCTCCAATTAAGGAACTGTTCTATTTTTATATATAAAACATTGGTCTTTGTTTTTCTGCTACCATAGGGACAAACATAGAGCATGTCCAACTAAACATAATATAATTTCATTGACATCCTAAGTGGGACCTCCACCGTTAATGATCGAAGTGAAATGTCATGAGTATCACATCGCACCATCAGCAGCACCATAATGACCTGCGTGATGGACGGTCAACATTGACTCTTTTCCTCTCGTATGGCCCAAACTGCTGTAAATCCAAAGACAATCAGGTCATCAAAGTGTTGTAAACAGATGAAACATCTGTTTGACTGCATGGGGAATCACTTTGCAATCACGTAATTAGCCATGCAGTGTAGTGAAGGGCGCTGCAATCACAGCCGTCACATAATCACAGAGAGGCTGAGGAGGCTGCCCTCATCTAATGTGATTGTCATTTGACGGTTGTAAAAGGCCGATGGCCGTCACTCTCTCTTCGATGGCTAAAAATGGTGATGGTGGAGATGACCGGAAACATAAAATGACTTGACTGTCATGACAGAGTGAGCTGTGTGTGTGTGTGTGTGTGTGTGTGTGATTGGGATGGGCTAAGGGGGCAGTAAGAGGGAGGAGGTGGAGAGATGCTCATCATTGATGAACTGAAAGGTGGATGGTATAAAAGACAGGGAGATGCAAGCATTGGATCAACGACCGGTCCCCCGTGCTGCAGCCTACGAGAGACTCAAAGACAGCCGGCAAGAAAACAGATAACCAACAGAAAACAGCTGACGTGGTTTCAGAACAAACCCGACCAACAAAGAGTTAAAGCTCTGTACAGACAGTCAGGTATCCAGCATGCGTGCTCTGGTGGTTCTGCCTCTGCTGTTGTGTGCAGTGGTTCATGTGGACCAGGCGAGAGCAGAGGTGAAGGCAGTGAAGCTGTGCGGTCGAGAGTTCCTGAGGGCCGTCGTTTACACCTGCGGAGGCTCCCGCTGGAGGAGATTCTTCAGTGAGCCAGACATGGATGGTGAGACAACTTCTCTTTTTATTCTCCAAAGAGCAGAAAGAAAAATGCAGAAAAACATCCAAATGGATGTTTTCCGTTTCTGTGTAGATTTAGCCCTAAAGGATAGGTTCGCATATTTTAAAGTCTTAAAACAATTGTCAAATGCCCGTATGAACATTGACAGCAGGCTTGCTTTTGCTGGTTATAATCATTCCCTCTGTTCATGCTGGCCATTAAGAGATCATATTCTTATAGGAGGACAAAATCCACAGTCCTCTTTCTGTGCAAAGGTTTTTAATCCAAAAATCTCTCGGAAATTCATACTAAAAATGCTGTAACTTTGGAAGATATCCACTTGATTTGACTCAAACTGCTGAAGTCTCATATCAGCTTCAGGAAAACTTTGTAAAACATTTTTGGACTGTGGATTTTGTCCCACATTACTTAAATTAGAAGCATGTTAGGAGAGGATCTTTCAATGGTCAGTATGATCAGGAGGAATGATTATAGCAAGAAAACCTGTTTCAATGTACAAATGGGCAGCTGACTATTGTTTTGAGACAGACTTGAAAAATTGTGAACCTGTCCTTTAACCTCAGTCCTATTTTGTGGTAGGCAGGTAAAATTTGTGCTACTGACTTATTGCTATTTATTTTATTTTTTCCTCATGCTTCTCCTGCAAAAGATATTTTGACCTCAGTGAGACTTCCTGAATAAATACCTCTTAACATACAGTTTCCCCTTTTTGCTTCCCTTTAAGTAGCTTTAGGGTTGTTAAAATCATCTTATTCCACACTGTCTAAACTCCTCACGTATATATTCTGTATCAGCTTGTTTCAGCTCTTCACTGAAGCTACAATGTGAAATATTTCTCCAAAATTCAGTCTGACATAATTGGTATTTTGATAAACTTTGTAATCTGCACTTGAATTTAATTCAAAGTTCTGTAGGTTTGAACAATATTTGACCACAGAGTTTTGTAATGGACGGCTGTAGGGCTTGATGAGTGCGGATGTCCCACGTATATTTTGCAAAAATTCTGTTGAACTAAATCCTGCAACTTGCATCCACCTTAAGTGGAGATCTAACCTTTTCTATACCTACTCAGGCATCACAATTTGAACCCAAAATTTGAACTGTGGGGTTTTTGCATGTAAGGAAATACCCTGAAGACTGAAACATGAAACAGTTATCAAACTAAGGGGGATTCATGTTTCTGACAGCCAGTGACCTGCAGCTCTCCACTGCTGTGCTTAGCCACCTTTCCATTCAACCAAACCGCTGTGATTCTTGCTGCATGCACTGTATTCTGTTAATTCAATGGCTGCAGAGCAGTGGGTGTGCAGGCAGACAGGTGCTCTGGTGCAGATGCTGTTCTACCTTATTAGGCCAGAGGAGCCCACATATCATGATTAAATGCTGCAGCAGTCTGTTCCCCGGGCAGCTCTCTCACTGTCTGTCACACACAAACAAACCCAGTTAGCCTATCAGTCGTGCTGATTAGAAAGAATAAAGTGACACTGTAGAAGACAAATGGCACTGACTTAATCTGTACGGTCATTTAGAGTTTCCTTATTCAATGGGAACATAGACCTCAATTACACAATACTCTGTTCATCCAGTAGCCTGTGTGAATGTGTGAACCTGGTTATTGGACTAAATTAGAACAAGGTTGAACATTTTTTTTTTTTTTTTTTTTATGTCAGCGTATTTCTTTAGCTTTCGTTGTGTTCTGTTGTTCCAGGTTTGCCCACAGGGGAGCAGACCAGTTTGGAGAGCCTGAGCAGCAGCAGCCCAGGCTCCCAGTTGTCCAAACGGGATATTAATAACATACTGACCACCGTGTGCTGCCAGGTGGGCTGCAGGAAGAGCGACCTCACCTTCCTCTGCTGAGGCCAACCCCTCTCTTCTTCTGTCTCATTCTCCAAAATGTCTCTCTCATTTTGCCTTAGTAAAAACCAAATCTGAATCAAAATGCTGATGTTTTAAAAACAATATGATCACTGTATTTTATGTACAATAATGATCATAACAACTGCTATTTTTCTAATTGCTTTTGATATTTTTATGAGTTATTACTTTAACTTATAAGGTTTATAGATGCGAATGTGGACCACTTGAGCATCTGTGAACATGTTTCTGAACCCGAGCTAGAAGATAATGTGCAATTCTAAAATATAAACGTAATTATACTATAAAGTAACCTATGAGAATTAGGAAACAAAACTATAAGTTGAGATATATGCACTCATGGATGATAACCAAGTGGGAAGGACTGTATCACTCAGACACAGTGTAGAGAGAGGGCAGATGTCTCTGTATGGAGCCAGCATCCACAGGGTGCAGGTTTGTAAAATGTCCATCTCTGCTTTGATGTATTTATAAGAAACTTGGGCTGCATTCTATCATTTCGTTGTTTTTTTTTTTGCCGAATAAATGTTCTTGCACAGGGCTTACATTCTGTGAGGTGTGAAATCTTTTTAAAACTGGGCACTGGATACCAAACAATACTTTGTTAATTTCAGCAAGCCTAGGGTCAATAAGATCATCATAGCATCAATATGTGACTCCGGTGGCCTAGGTGCCAACCATGAGCCACGACGTCCACATCCAGCTGGGGACCTGTGTTCATTCCTCACCTCTTTATAATGTGAATCAGGTCATGAATCACCAATGCTGTGATACATCTTCCAGGAACCTTGAGTCTTTACAAAAGTTAGTGTTTGTTTTGTCAGAGCTTTAAAAATAAAATAAAAATAAATAAATTAAAAACTTGACCTGCTGGTGGCACAGGATGAAAATTCAGGGGATCACCAAAGTTGGTAGGATTCATCTTCTGGGGACCACGAATACCTGTACAAAATTTCAAAGATAGTGATCCAATGACACAGCCATCCATAGATCCATGTTTGTGAATCTTAAAAAAAAAAAATAATAATAATTATACACACACACACACACACGCATATACACACGCATACACACACACAGTACGACTTTTTTGTATGTATTCATAGGAAAGACTAAATGAAACATAATTACATGACACAAAAAAACTGCAAACACAGGTGTCCAGTTATAACTTTTATTGATTTTGGAAAGAAGCAAACTAAGTTTCTCAGTTCATCTTAGCATTGTTATGTACTGTACAAACATCTTGCACATGTGTTTGAGGTTAACGGTACAGAACCAAAAAGCATTCTGGCGTATAGCACACATAAACACACTCCCTGCTCTTTTCTCAACATTAATACAGGTAACAGACACTCAGCACAACACGTCATTTCAGTACTATCTATCATCATAGATGCCCCACCTTTTACTGCATGCTCTGCATGCAATAATGAAATACTGCAGTACAAATCCACCACGGAGATGAAGGTCTGGACAGTTTTGTTCCATTTTTTAAACTAGATGATGCGATGGATAATCTGAAAACTAACAGACTGAGAGTGAGTTTTGTACTGCAACATGACTTTCAAGCTGAATGTCATGTAACCTGTAGTGTAGTGGTAATTAAAAACAGATGCATGATGGGGGAGGGGGGGGCGGGGGTGTATGGTGGGCCTCTGTAGATAATGCTGTAGTGACTGTTGCACTGATAGCTTCAAGGTTCACTCAGAAGGTTTCAGCTTCCTGTCAGACATGTTGATCCATCCAGTCAACTAGATGAAGGACTGACATGACTGACAGAAAATGTTACCAAACTAATGTGGGAACTAAATGGCACCAATCATTATCACTTTGCATTTACAAATTAAATGCAAATCCACAGTGCTTTTTTAGGCCGAGTCTGCACAGGAATAATTGTAAATCTGGTCAAAAACAAGATTTCTATTTTGACCGCAGAGCTCAAATATGTTGTTTTTTTAGTAGCTAAATAACCACGTTTAAAACGACGTCCAAACAAAAGTACTCCATCACTGAATAGGAGTACTAACATGTTGCTAATAGTCCTCTTGTCCTTAATTCAGCCTAAGATGCTTCTACAAAAGCTCTGAAACGACTATGATTGGTTGCATTTAGCAAAATGCCGACATACAGTACAGTACGGAGATCTTCGGCTACACTTCACACACACTTTTTGTTCTTCATGTTGAGTGTCAGAGCATTCAGGAAGTTCCACATCATCAGCACAGTGTTTTTTACACATTAAACAATATAATATTTTTTCACTTTTATCCGTTTTAAAAATATTCAGCTTATTCTCCTTAACAGAGGACTGACTGTCCGGGGTACACACACATAAAATACAAAAAGAAAAAAGCATTTTGGTCAACTTAACCTTGCTCCACAACCTCATTCAACTCATGTCATCTCACAGAGACCATTACGATTATGCAAAATAAAGCCATGGATTCAAGCGCTGGTTGGATGATCGGGGGTTCGCTCATGATATAGTCGGGGAGTTTAGGTACCACTAAGGGGGAATGACTGAATAATGGTAGATGTGGGAACTGAGAATGCTAGATTAATACAATAGTGTTTTACTTCTGTTTTATCACAATGAGGTTTGAATGAAAGAAAAACAAAAAAAAAACCAACAAAAAAACAAGCTGGTCCCAGTAAACAAATCCTGTTCCAGTAGTGGTACCACAGTCACCAAACTTCATCACTGCTGCTGAGGAAAACTGATTGCTTTTATCATTGTCTTGACCTTATTTAAAAGGAAAAGTTAAACAATTTGGGAAATACGGCGACTCACTTTCTTGCAGAGAATTATAAGATAAGATGGACGCCACTTTTATGTCTGTCTGTTAAATGTTAAGCTGGTGCCACAAGATGGTTGACTTAGTTTGGCATTAATGACTGGACACGGGGACACATCTCCTCTCACTCTCGAAAAAAGAAAACAAACAAGCCTATTTCCCCAAATGTCTTTAAAGTGTGGACCTTGCCCATGGTATAACTAACTCTACATTAACACTGCTTTCACAAAGCATAACACAGCATCCAGGAAGATATTTATCTTTTTCTTTAAATTACCCCCCTACCCACCCATATATAGCTCAAATCTTCTGTTGCACTTGAGTTAAAAAATTATATCTGAAATAAATTCAAAAATTATACCTTATACTGTACACAGGTTACCCAACTACACAGATAACAAAAAGAGAGAGAGAGAATTCAAATATGTATACCTTTAAGGGTTCTGAGTTGTGTGATACCATTCAAATTCTATTCGTATACAGAATCACATTTTATACAACAAATCATCGTCATCAATAAATAAAAATAGAATGCTGTCATGTACTCTGGAGTCTATCCCTGCTGTTCTGGGAACAACAGAAAGGCTATCTGACAATACGAGGAAAACACCAAACGCCCTTTAAGATATATATTATTGATTTAAAATGACACTTTGTACACTTCTTTTGTTCTGACGGGAAAACATATTGTCTTATTTTGCAACCAGTACATTGATTTATCATTGCAGCTGCCTAACTTTCTAAAAACCTCTCTATGTCTGTATATTCCAGAGAAATAAAATAACAGTTTGATTGACTGATCAGTGCATTTATATTAAAAAGGATGTGATCCAAAGTCATGAGACCCTGTAGTACCAGTAGGTGATGCATGAAAATCTAGTAATTTTTTGTAATTTCATCTGATTGCAAACAAGCACAGACAATAAACATCTTTCATTTAACTGTTTGTGACAACATGTGTCTAAATGCATCAGTAAATGCATTTACTTGCGGTCAAATGGCCGCCGTCAGTGCGAGACAGGACAGTGAGGACAGCTGTCTCAGGCTTCGAGCTCAGATTTTTATATCTGCTAATGAAGGTGTATAACTTATTATGTATTGTCCTGGGCCCTGCTTCAACTTCAACTAGTCTAACTTTGGATGTGTGTCTGACCACTAAGATCTTATTCAAGGGTATTTTTACAGCCAAATCTTTCTGGACTCTAGACAACAAAAAGCATGTCATCCAGAGTTCAAATCTGGCCAAAACACTTCCTGTCCATGTCTTCGGTCAGGCAGCTGCAGTGAAACTTTAAAACAACACCACCACACATTGACCAGAGGAGGATGGAGACAGAGGCACAGACTTTAGAGGAAGGAGGAACCCAGGTGTCTAACTGCAGCAATACAGATGTTATGAAATGAATACAAATACGATAATTACATGACCTAAAACAGCTCCACGATGCTATATGCAAGTTATACAATACTGCTGGGTAGGCTGCGGACCTGTTGTGTGGGTTCAGAAAAGGTCAATGGAAAGTCTGTCTGGTGTCGGTTTGTCCTCTGTCCTCTGGGTCAACCTCAGTCCACTGCAATTGTTTTGTTGAACAGTGCTGTTCTCAGTAGCATGGGTTAGTTGTCTGCCAGGTATTTTCCTGAAACGCATCAGCAAAAGGTTATGTTTCAGTCATTTAAATCACATAATTACATAATAATGCAGGTAATGACAATAAACCTAATGCATAAAATAACAATTTAAGAAATACAAAGAAATACTTTTGCAAGGATGAGAAGAGAAAAACCTTTTTTTGGCTGCACTGAACATTTCTTTTGTAAAAAAAAAAAAGAATGTTACGTGTTATTAGTTTCCATTATAGTAAATACAATTTAGTAATAAAAGAATAGGTCATTTCATAAAGCAGTTGACCAACTTTCAATTAGATCAAAAGGAAAAGATAACTATCCTCACAAAATGTGTACGTGTTATCTACCTTCAAAGAAAGTATTTTATTCCTTGATCCACAAATTAGCAATATAAAATACATTCTTAAGTATAAACGCATATAGATAAAAGCATTTTTTTTCAAAATATGTAACTGATGAAAAACTGATTTTAAAACATGAGTATAGAAAGGTTTGGTCTACTGGATGAGTTGGCAGAGCTTTCTTTTGACACTAGTGCTTTGGAAAATCCCTCTATATGTTGTTACCAAATCGCCAAACTGACCTGCGGCAAACCTCTTTTTGATGAGAGAGAAGCGGTATCCTGGCCCAGCCAGTTCAATGTCACAGCCCGACAGCGTGCTGCCCTCACTGGTGAACTGCACCGCCAGTGGAGCAGGTTTACTGGGGCCCTCTGTCAGCTGAAAGCGTGCTAACAACGATCCCACACCTGAGGGAAGAGGGAGAATTTAGAAAGACGTCTGCGCCCCGAGGAACGATTTTAGGCTGAAGGAAAAAGGATTTCATCCCCAACATTTCATAGATGGTGACATGCATGAGGTAATCCAGTTCAAATAAGTGTAAACAGCTTTGGAAACAATTTTGAACAGAGAGAAGATACTGGTTCTGATTTAACGACTACAGAAATTGTTAAATCTAACTTTTCATTTTTAAAGCCTGTTCAGTGTCAAAATTTAAAGATTTAAAGAAAGCACTGAAAGAGATTCATTTGACAAAACGACAAATTATCCGTGAGTCATTTTTTGTCAGAAGACATTAAACAGATTAAAGACAAGATACAGATAATTACACTCATCCATCTTTAAAAGAAGCAGGGCTAAACTGAGCTGGTTACAGCTACTGTCTTAAAGAAAATACATAATCTAGTTTACTGTCCTTCTCCTGGAGACCAGGTAAGCCTCGGAGGCTTTCTGCTTTGTAATATATGAAACAGGCCAACCATTTAAAGTACAGCAGATGACATCAGATGCACAAATCAAACTAAGCTTATCAGCTGAAAATACGTAAATACGTAGTAAATATTCCACTGTAGATGTTAAATCACACACGGCCTTCTTTTATCATCAGCAAATAAGAGCTCTGGAAACACACATACAACACACCGTCATACTGAAAACAGTCATAAAATAGCAAATCAGGAGGTTTGCTGAAGTAATTGTAACACCAGTTGTGGACAGAAGGGGGCACTGTTTACTTCATGCAGATCTGACAACCATCTACTACACTTTCTTTCCTGTAGCCTGCTTAGCTGAATCCACAGCTCTTAGTGCAGGTTCTACGTCAGTGTTTAAACCTTTCAAGCCCTTCATGCCTGTATGCACTTTTTTTCTGTCCACCTCCTTGCTCTTATCTATGGTTTCCTCTTTTTCAGTTTTTGTACAAAAAAATATACATAAACCTTTTACCAGGGCTATGGATGAATCCGTCATATTTGAACACACAGGGCTGAAAACTGATTCAATCTATTCCACACTGATACAATATCGTGACTCTTCAAAGTTGGTTAAGATGTACAAAGAAAAATCGTAGCTCAGGTGTCCTAAAATGTCAAAGCCGGCCCCGGAGCAGATTTTTTGAATCCAGGATTATGTCTGAATTTTATAAATAAATCAGAACTCTCATCACACACCACAAGGCTATTCTTTAAAGAATATCAATATCACTACACATTATATCATACAGTACAGTACAGTACATACCTCCGTTTTCAGATTTCTGTGAGATATCAGGAATCTTCCAATGGATTCTTTGTTGCTCTGCATTCCTGTCAGGATTACAAGAGGACAGAACATCACATTTATGAAGTGTTTAAAATACTGAAGTAACCAACTGATAGTCAAAGTCAAACCATCTCAAAGTCAAGACTTTTGTGTGGATACTATATATGAATTTGAGCTGTCTCAGTCTTTAGAAACAATATGCAAAAGTACGCACTTAACACTAATCGTTGGTATTATGGTGATACAAGCATTTCCATTATAGCCAGCATAACCAAAATTAATGTAAGTAGAGAGTAAGAGTCCCTACCTGGTATTATAATTTTTATAATTGTTGTACACATACTGTATACTGCCTAATAATCTAAATGGTACTTAAAGGGAAATGTTGCCATGCTATCTGAGGATGTCCAATCAGTGTTGAAGCAATACAAGCGAAGACAACAAGAGAGTTTTGTTTTTTAGCGGCATCTAGAGCACACCCCTGAACTAGCCTGTAGTTCTTCCTAGCCTCTGACTACGTCACTGTACACGTCAAATGACAACGTTGGTGCCAGAATAACAACATATTTTGTGAGACACAGACAATAACGGCAACAACTGCAGATGAGGTTGAATATTGGCAAAATTTCCATTTAACACTATAACAGTGTAAGTTTAGACAGTACCATGCAGCAGGAGGTAAGACAGCCTGTAGTTTTGAAACCCCTCCATCCACAGGGACGAGGAACTGGACATTGTTGAGGGCCATCGGCGTCGTCATGGCCTCCCCGTTGTATTTGTAGTCTATCCTCAGGTCAGTGCTGGTGGGCTCACATCTCCAGCTCACCGCTAGATTCAGAGGAATCGACTGGTGCCCCTCTGCAGACACCTGCACACAGACAGAAAATACATAGGCACAACTTATAATAATTCCAAAGCATTTCGTCTCAAGTGTAGAGATTCTAACACGGCGTCACGTTGTTCATACAAGTCATTTAAGCATATAATTCAGTATTCATCTAGTCAAAGGTGCTGTGTATCTCTTAGCTTAGTAATGTCGAGTTATAACTCTTGACAGCCGAGGTTACCTGATACTTGAGCATGTCCACGTTGTAGTATGTTGCCTGTGGCTTCTGCTCTGCCACCTTCTTTAAGTGGGATATCAGGTTTGGCATGTTCACCCAGAAGTCCTTGACATCAGCCTTGGCTTGTGTGGTGGTGTCGCTGGTGGGGGAAGAATGTGGAAAAGCCCAATCAAAACACAAATATCTGATATGATCCTGATGATTTATCTAACCTGAGGAATTTGGTGTCCTCTTATTGTAAAAAAACAGAATACAGCCCCTGGTTTCTCAGTTTTAAAGCAATGTTTGACCAGGAAAACAAAGTTATTTTGGCACTAATGACTTTGGAAATCTGCATCATTGAGTTGGACCGGTTTTGGTCAGCATTTTAATTAACAATGAGCCACAAGAGGTCATGCTTTACACTGATTTTACAACAACTATGCAGATCTAAAAACTGACTTCTTGCAGAAATTATCCTCAATTATTCTAAAAGGGATATATTTATTGTAAATAATTCAGCTGTGAGGCAATATACTTTTAGTGCCACTGAGTGGTGATATTTGGTTTGATTACTAACAATACAATTATTTTTTATGAGTTTGTGTGTTGTGATTTATGTTTTTTAGTATTTTACAAGAAGTGCAAACATTAATAAAAAAAATCAAATACAATAAACAAACTAAAAGAGCTGATTGGGTTGGGAGGGTTGGTCTGAAAATCAGATGACTTCATGATGACTCAATAAGCAGTCAGCATTAGTGTCTGAGATGATCTCAATAAAGTTTACTCATCCTCACTGGTCATCACTTAACAACCAAACTCTTTTCATATGGGATCATGAATGTTTTATGAGCCAATTTTCAGATAGTTTTACCAGTTTACATCCAAATACAGAAACACTATTAGATGATTAAAATATACTATGATTATTATGAAAAATACAATATGAATTGGAAACTAACATAGTTGATAGAGTCTGAATTCACTGATATTTACAATCTACAAATATAACAAGAAGGTGATTGATTATATGATGCAACATGCTCTGCGAAATTAATATTAATACAAATTGTAATGTACAATGAGTGGCAACATTTGATTTAGTTTGAATGAAGTTAAGTTAAATAATAAACACTCATAACATACAAAATTAGAGGGAATTTCGAAGCAGGACGATTAAGCATCCAGACTTCAAGTACGCATGAGGAGGAGGCAGTAAAAAATATATTGTGTATTTATTTATTTTTCTGAGAGTGAGGTGGTGAGTTTACAGCGGTGTCTTTACCAGCAGAGGAGCTGGGGGTTAGGCAACACATGCTCCAGCCGGCTGTAGTTGGTTATGCTGAAGGTTAGCACGGCGGGGGACGGGTTATTGGCAAAGTGCCGCGTGATTCCCGCCGGAAACGACAAAACCATCTCACCTATGATCTTAACAACACACCTGAGAGGAAGAGGACAAAAAGGAGTGGGTTACAGAGAGAAAGACAGAGAGAGTAAAGACCGACAGACACTGTGCGTACACACTGTATATATGCTTTGCACTCATTTTTCTTTATTAATAACATAAAACATCACAACTGGGCCACTTTAAGCCATAGTTTGTTTCACATACTGTAATTTCTTAATAAAGGTTTGTGCCCATGGGCCTGCAGAGATGGAAAATGCAGTCACAAATTATACAGGCCACATATATTATAACAAAGGAATACGTCCCTATATCTGTTTACAGCTACAGTATCATGTGTTATAATCAATTTAACTCAAACATTATACTTAAAGTACTCCTGTATAAAGAACGACTCTTTTCATATCAACCCCACAGAAAAAAGACATGAAAATTGTGATTGTGGTCAGTAGATCCTACTGTAACACGTAATAACAATACAAAGCTATGTTTGAAGCTATTTGTTGACCTACTTGCTGGGGTCGGCGCCTTTAAAGAAAGCGTTGACCGTCTCTGTGAATGCAGCAGCCACAGGAAGTGTGTCCTGAGCCCCCATGGTGAGAGGACTGGGCCCTCTGGAGCAGCCTGGAGGTAACACACATACAGACACACAAACACACATTAAAATAGTCTAAAAAGGGCAATACAGACACTCAACCAATGTGCATCACTAACAGTCCATTGAGCTGAAATGTCTATATTTAATATCCTTTTCTGGTTGTATCACATCAATGTATAGTAGCTTCAACCCCAGTATAAAAACAACCAACACAGGTCAACAGATTAAGACTAAATATATGTTCCAACTCCCAAACCAGAACTCTACACTCTTCCTAACCAATAGTGTGTGGATGAAATGAGGAACACATGATGTGCAAACTACTGTGATGAAATTAAACTTTACAACTATTTGAAATGAGAACAAATATTGGTGTTAGTGAGGTGGCATGAAAAAAAGCAGGTTATGTGCGTAGAGGAAACCCATTTCTCTCTGCTCTTTGACTGTGAAATTGTAGAATTAAACACAATTACTTGAAATATCTCCCTCAAATTTATGATTTTTTATACATTACGTTACACACTGACATTTGCTTGTAATTGAATAAGCACAGGTAGATGAGAAAGGAAAGACAGCGGCAGACATAGAGAGAGACAGAGAGATTTGCATGCTTATTCAAGACATGCTGTTGAAGCTGAATTATTCTGATAAGATCAGAGAAGACCAGACAGTCCAAAGATCAAACCAAGAACCAAAGGACCAAAAGGACAAAAGTGACGACAAAGAGATTAGTAAAATACACGAAGAACGATGATTCTTCGGGGAATTAAGTCAGCGCAGATGAAATGAGAATGAACAATGTCAGGAAGAGAAGGTACAGGAAGACACGATAAGACTGCATATGAGGGGGCTCAGCCAGGAGTTAGCATGGCGTGGGTTAGGGTGATGGAGGGATTGCAAAGGAGGAAGAGGGAGGAAGGTAAAAAGGGGGAGGGCAGGGGCCAAGCTTGCACAAATGAGCCTCAAAAGATGCTACCCTGGTGCAGAGAAAACTTACCTTCAAAGGTTAAATAAAACTTCCCTCTGTCAAACCATACAAGGGATGGCTGGTCATTCTCTGTGTGGGGATGAGGGTTGGAGGAAGGAGGGAGGTGGGGTCAGGGGAAGGAGGAGGGAGGAGGAAGAGGGATGAAAGGGAAGGGAAGTGGGTGAGGAGGGGTGAGAGGGGGAAGGAGAGAAGGACAGTAGCGTGAGTCTCACATGGCAGGTCTATCACACGTCACAGTGAGGTGAAACGTGGAGGTGGAGGCTGGGGGACGAGGACGGCCATGGCAAGCCGAGACAGAACACGTGACAACACGGGTGTGACAGGATGTTTTTTTTGTTGTTGGTGCATGCGTGCGTGAGGAGCGGTAGGAGTGAGGCAGAGTGAGGGCCAGGTGTGTGCTGCTGGATGTTGGCATTGGTCCGACTCAATGTGCAATGCAGGAAAGAGGAAGCCGGGGCTGTAGAGTCTGAGGGGGGGGACTGCCAGGAGAGACAGTTTGGTGGTTGCCGGTTTCAAGGGCAGCAGACAATGTTTTCTCTAGAATGCAACGTAATATATGGTAATTTTACACCAGCTGATGCTCAATTTAGGTAGCACTAGGGGTCCACTGCTAAACTGGCACTACTGTCTTCATCCTTGTTCATGTTGCTTTTTTTCTGTCTTGTCTTACTGTGCTCACATTTTCCTCCAGACCTCCACTTTCCAAATAATGAAACAGTTGGAAGCACACTGTCATGTATAAAGACACCCTGCAGGGGGCAGCCATGAGACTACAGAGCAGGGAGAAGGAAGGACTGTGGGGCACAGAGAGATGCTGCGTCCCAATTTCAGGGGCTGGATCCTCAAAAGAACACATACTATGAAGGAAACGCCTTCAGAGGAAGACACACAAGGTCAGACTGAACTCCTCAAGCGAGACAGTCTAGCCTCACAGAGACCTTAACAAAGTGCATTCAGACCCTCCACATTCAGGTCGTTACAAGTTTATCACAAAGGAATTTCCCTCAAACTAAAGCTAGACAGATAAATTGGCTGTGCTGATATATGCCGAGCCCACCTCTGCTCAAATATAATATAAAAGATTTTGTATTTTCTGACCTTTTGAGTTAACAGATTGTCCAAACACCCACTGAACAACTGAATATCACATTATGGCAGTTGTTCCCAACCTGAGGGTCAGGATCCTCAAGAGGTCATGAGCTGATTAAAGTGATAGGAGAAAATAAAAAATGTACTTTTTCTACACATGTTTTTATGCTTTTTCTGACTTTTCTGAATAATTTGTGTTTTTCTCAGATAGCTTTTTCCAATCTTGGACTGGAAAATGTTAGCCTCTTATTATATATGCACATATTAAGCAACAAAAACATTTGAGAGGAGAAAATGATTGCACTTAATTGAGTCACAGACACATTAAACCTGTGATGAAGGGTCACACGGAAAAGTTATTTGATTAGTTTTAAGGACACAAGCCAAAACGACTAGTGTGTGTCCTTTGCAGTGTAGACTGCAAAGGATACACCGATTCTGTCCTTGAAATTCCTAATTTCTCAGCTGCATTTGGAGGAGCCTTTAGAGAGATAATATATTTGGTCTACGACTTCAGTCTTTGGAGGATCCAGCCCTTGAACTGGGATGCAGCTCCAGTTCGGCTAGAACAAGCATTACCAGGAACTGAATTTACAGACCAGGGATTGTGTTTACATATGGCACTCTCTCGTAAATAACCTCTATTACATGGGACAAAAAATGCAGCAAAAATATGACTCTTCCTATTTTAAATGTGTGCATTTCAATCAAGTCAGTGTTTCAGTTTAACACAGCAAACTTGGCCAACATCCTTGCAGAACAGGGTAGGCTTGTTCTAGTCTATACTATTGTTTTGATGTGGGGTCCCAGCAGTGAAAGTGTGTTGTTGACTGAGTGCTGGGTGATGGAACGATGAGAGCAGCGCCGTGCGTTGTGAAGAGAACAAAACGGCTGGTGTTCAGATGAGGAGGGTGGGGTTTGGGGGTTGTATTTTTCTATGGCTGGAGAGTGCGCAAGTGACAGGTGCGAAAGGTGGGCGTCAGGGGTCGAGTGTGGGAGTAGACTGAGGCTGTAAGGCCAGTGGAGACTGGTTGAACTTGAGGCTGTGTCGTGCTACTCTCGCGGTAGAGAGGGGATAGCATGAATACCAAACAGCTGCTGCCTGTGTAATTCGGCCTAATTCTCATGCCAGACTTCAAACGGCTCTGTGAGCAGCAGCTCTGATCTGACAGTGTGTGTGAGAGTGTGTATTTGAGTGTGTGTGAGAAAGAGAAAGTCAGACAATATGGATCTCAAGGGCCCACGGATAAGGAGCTCTTCAGACATGCTCATTGAACAGACAGCACACAAACACTCAAATACACTCTTGTGGTGCAGACTGAGAGTGAAGGTATCTGGGAGTGACTGCACTGCACTCTGCACACACACTCACACACACACACAATACGTGTCGCCAAGAGAAGAGACAGGAGGTTGCCATGGTGACATGGCGAGACAGCCACTGGTGCACAGTCATAAAACAGAGAGAAAAGTCTCACGAGCGGGCAGATGGGCAAAAGGGAAGACACTCAAACTTTTTCATTAAAAAAAAATGTTACGCAACAGATGCAGATTTTTGTGTCTCCACAGCTTTCATTTTTTTCTGGCAGATTTTGTTTGTGGGTAACAAGAGAGTGACTGGAAGAGAGAGAGAGCTTGAGAGAGTAAGATATGCAGATAGGAGAGAGAGAGAGAGGGGGGCTATAATATCTATTAAATGCTTGGGAAATGTGTGGGATGGGATGAGTTGGCAAGAGCAAAACAATAAAGAAAAATGGCGAATTCACAGAGCAATGCTGCCATATTTGAAAAGAAAAAAATGAACGTGTGGTATGTCCCTACATCTGTGAGCAAAACCTGAAGTAGAATAGTCAAATAAGTAGGTATTAGGATAATGACACAGGGATGGTACTTTTATAGGGTGCATTCTCATTATCTGAGATTTTTTTAATTTGAAAAGATTGACATGAGGCTTCAAAAGAGCCTTTCTGAAACTCTGTGAGAGTGTGGGAAAAAAGACCCCAAAAAAGAGTATGTCTCATTTTCCCAGTACCTACACTTTTTGACTGACATTAATCGAGAAAGTACAAAAACACTCTGTGATGGCCTTTACCCCTTCTATGTCAAGTGCAATCTGGGTAAAGAGCATCAAACAGATTGAAACCGACACATGAGCACTCCTCCAACCCCTTTCCCAACCCGTCCCCTATCCTCTCTGAGGGGATCTTTACTATACCTGCAAATGAATCAAAGTGTCTCTCAAAGGTGGGCAGTTTGTCTACATAAGCATCGTCTTCTGACAAGCCAAAGGACAAATAAAGAGACGAACAAACAATAAAAAAAAAACAAAAACAGAAAGAAAATCAAACCAAGGAAAAAGGAATTTCAATTTAAAAATCAGAAAAAGTACTGTCATGCACACAAAAGTGAAACAGTAAAAACAAAAAATAAAAATGAAGCATCTTAAACACAAACAACATGAAAGTGTCAAAATTAAAAATGCACTGGAGCAGAAATGGAGGCAGTTTATTATTAAAACTGTCTGTGTTACCTTTATATTACTGTCAAGTCCATCAGCTATTTCGTCAATCAACAAAGCCACAATGAATAAACAACGTACACATTTAGGGAGATAATAGAGACTTCAGTGAAATCCCCATACAGAAATATATATTTTTTTATGTTACAGTCTGAATCTAGTGAAGCCATTTTCTTATTGTTTGTTCCTGCAATCTGTTTAAAAAAGCAACCTACAACCAGGGACTATATTCTGTTTTTATGTAACTGCTGCTGCCTCCAGAGTGTGTATTTTTTAAATCTATTATGACTCAGTCATGTTGCAGTCTACTGAGATTTGCTATTATCCACTAACAAATCTGCAGTGCAAGGTCTTTCAACACTGACTCTAAAGTATAAACTGTTGCTGTGCCATTAATTCATTAAAGTAAGGTTTGTCGAGAATGTTTGTGCTTTAAAATTAAAATTAACACCCTGCCTCACATTCACACCTCCCACTCATACTGCACACGTGTGTGAGAGAGCGTAAATATGACTTTGTGGGTGTGTCAGCCTAAACGAGACATAATATTTATGTGCAGTTAAATAACACATTTTATCAAAAGGATCGTTAGGAGTTATTCGTTCTTATTTCAAATGAACAGAAATTAAGATACAAATTATTGCGATCATGTTTTCTCCAGATAGTAACAGCTTACATGCATGAGTTTAAATGATGTTCAATAATTTGATGCCACAACAGGTTTGGCACTGTATTACTGATATTCATCATTAAGTTGACCATCATTTCCAGTAGAAGAAAATAAAAAATAAATAAATAAATTTGAAAATGAATAAATAAATACACAACTGCATGACTCATTCCAAACACTGAGCACAAGGAAGGACGGGGCCAGTGCATAAAATCAATAAGGAACTTTTAATATTACACATGAACAGTTAAATTCAGCTATCACTGCTGTGACCACAGCCGTCAGACGACAGGCTGCACAGCTCAGTGACTGTTGAAGGAGCACACACCTGACACGGACACAGAGAGCTCTTTACTGATGGTGGGGGTGGTCGCGGCACTCAGGGAGTTGGTGGAGGAGATGGAGGAGGTGCTCTCGGCTCGCGCTAACGGGGCGATGGGAGGGGGGCTGGCAGAGTGGATCGGCGGGCTGAATGGACGATTCTGGAAAGATATAAGATAGTAGGTAAAATTTTAATTAGGGTGAATTAAATGAAAAGGACATTTAAAGGTTCAAGGTTTTTCCTTACATCATTGCTTGTTAATGTTTTTGGTGAACGCATTTGACCATCAAAAGCTGTTTTGAGTAATCAGGATAGGCTCTGATTATGAGGGACTTGAGTTTAACTAAGTTAATTTCACCATAAGTAAGTTGTGTTTGGCTCTGTTATGCAAGTTCAATGTTGGTAGGTGAGTACTAAATCTTAAACAGGTGGCAAAATATCCAAAACGCAGCCATCCCAATTAGAAGTGAAAATATGATAAACTGCAAGACTTACTGCATCTCCAACGGTGGGTTTCCCTGGAGGAAGTTTGGGCCGTGAAGGGGGGCGAGGTGGAGGTGGTGGTGGGGTGGGGTTGACCGACGAAGGAGTGGCAGGTCGCACCGGAGAGGAGGAACCTGCAGAGCAGAAGAGAAACACATAGGGGCTACTTTATAAAACGTTCAATCTAATAATTCTTTTATTTTATTTAAAAGTGTGAAAACAGCTACAGACGCAGAATAGATGCAGTGTGGACAGCACCACATATAGACACACTAGCAAGCAAACTGTATTTCCCATATTTTAGGAATATAGTTTCAAGCATACAATTACATCCATACATCCATTCAAAACTTAAATTTGATTTTCATAAAAGGTTTTCATCTTCTTGTTTCACTTCAGTCCTTGAAATTGGTTTTTCACATTCCATCACACCTCTATAGAGGATTAAGAACAGACAAGCTCCTATTTTAACTGCCTTGGGAACAGTATCTGTTGCTACTGACAATTAGGATTTCACTAAAGCTGCGACCAGACAAAACAGCATTGGCTTATTACAGCTGGTGCTCAGCTATTAGTCAAACACTTCCTTTTGTGAACTACTGGCCTAAATTTGATCAATATACTCCTGTGTATTAGACTTTTTCTTTTCTTATAGTTTTGTATTCTGAGTTTGGGTCCCTGGTTCATTAATATTTACCAGAAACGATTTCTGTCTCCTGTATAATGGATCGTTGTAGATGTATAATGTTCATACTTTTAAAAGGTAGAAGTCTTTCGGCTGAGTGATACTGATAAGACTGGCTGACAACTCCTTCAGAAGACTCTGGATGTGCAAAAAATAAAAAAATAAAATGTTTGTCTGACCTTTAACTACGAGTCAGTCAGCACAACAACCTCTGTCAAGATAATACAACTCTGCAGCAGGATTGTGGTGTACATCCAACCAGGCCAAAACATGACCTCTTTTCCAAGGATAAAAATGCAGGATCACAGTTCAGTTTGTGCAATTTTAACATCAAGGATGGTGCAATCAGCTGAAAGGAAATTTGGAGATGGTGCAATGCTGGCAATACAATCCCTTATCAACTCCAGTCAAAACCATCTCTACTGCTATTGATATGACTAGCCACCTGACTGGTACAATGACAAGGAAATTGAGGTACATTAAGGTATTTCCACCAATCTGAGCTCTAAAAAACCTGCCTATTATTAACCATGTTCCACTTAGAATCATGGACTACTCACCGCTATTTGTGCCACCAGCTCCAGATGTGGGACCTGGTGATGACACCACTGCCCGGTATGTAGGGGGAGGAGGTGGGGGAGGCGTACTCCGGCTCGCTTGGCTACTATCGTTAGGCGAGGTGACAGGTTCACCTCCGTCCTCTTTGGGTTGGGTGGCGTCTGGGTTCTTGGATTGCTCCTCTTGAGACAGGACAAGAGGTGGTGGGAGGGGGTGTGTAGCAGGTTCCTCAGCAGGAGGAGTCACCGCCGGAGGGGTTCTTGCTTTGGGAGCAGGAGCTGGTGGGATGCTGGCGGGTGAGTCGAGAGGAGGGGGAGAGGAAGTGGGAGGAGATGCAAGCTCCTTTGGTGGTGCAGAGGGTGGAGAGGTGGCGAGCGTGAGAGGATTTTGGTCCTCTAGTGTAGGGGGGCCTGAAGGGACAGGAGGTGCAGCAGGCTCCACTGAGGGAGGTGGGGAGGTTGGTAGAGGGGGCACAGGTTCTTCATTTGGGGGTGGGGAGGTAGGGAGAGGCGGTGCAGGATCTTCTGGAGGATGTGGGGATGTTGGTAAGGGCGGGGCAGGAGATTCAGGTGGAGGCGGGGAGGCTGGCAGCAGAGGTGCTGGTTCCACTGGTAGAGGCGGCCGTTTAGCAGATTCTTCACTGAAGCAGACCCACGTGTCACCTGTATCCTCGCCAGCAGGGGGAGCCTGTTCAGGTCCAAAAATGTTGTCCAAGTCAGCTATTGAGGGTTTCCTGGTGGAACCGTCTGCTTCTGTTGACGCTTCTGAAACACAGACCACTGACCAATCAAAGGTTGTGTTTGCAGAGGTGTTCAGTATATTTACACACAGAGATAAAACATGACAGACAGACTGACAGAGAAAGTTAGAGACAGAAAGTTAGAGATAAAGAAGCTGCCGAGATCAAATGTAAAAGTTTGTTTTATCCTGACTTGATGAGACTGATGAGACTTCTTACCAGCCTCATCTGCAGTGGGAGTGCCAGTCGAGGGGGGGGAGGTCGGGACATTCTTGGGTGGAAGTGGAGGTGGAGCTGCAATAAAATGATCATCGTTAAAACAATTTGTCCTATAACATATTCCTCCAGGAGACTACTGCCTAATTAACATCAATGATTGTTAATTAGGCATTGTTTGTATGAACTGAATGGTATTTCATGTTGTTGAAGACTTTTCATGTCACCGCAACTTGGGGTACAAACGCAAAAAAAGAAAAAGTGTTTCATAGGTTATCCTATAACACAGAAATGTTTAATACATGCATGACAAGTATTACCCCACCTGCCAAAAACAACCACAACAACTTGAGGAGAAAGGCTCATCCCATAAATCATCAACCATGCAGCACAGTACATTCACCACCATGCCAAATGCAAGGGAGAGGCAGTGAGGGGGGAGGGGATGGTGCAGCATGGGAGACAGGTACTGAACTCTCCCATATAATAAACTACAACACTGAATCATTTGTTTGTGAAATGGCAGATGAAATGAAACAGGTTACAGCTGGCTGTTTATAAAGAGAAGCAAAGTGTTATTGCAATGCAATTGTTTGATCGGGTCAGTTTGCAGGTCTGTTTGTTAGTTGGGTGATGAGGGGGTTCATGAGGTGAGCTGATGGGTCCGTGCAGTCATTCCGGTGAGAAGAGGAAGTGCGGCACAATATGCAGGGAATTATAAAACTTACTTCCTGTGGGGAAGGATCTTGGCAAAGAGGATTCAGGCTCTGACAGAGGAGTTGACCACGCATCGGACTCAGACAGAACCACTAAGTTCAGGAGGGGACAGAACAGGCCGCGTCAGGGGCATTAGAACCAAAACACTTAAGGGTTTCGGATTCTTTGAGACTTAAAAAAGCAACACGTGTAAGAGGGGAAACAACACAGATCATTATGTCAATGAAATCTTTCATTAGAGAAACCAGATTTCCAGTCTGCGGTCGGTATGTGTTGTACCACTAGAGTACCTTTTCCTTGCCAACTGAATTTCAGTGCCACTATTATAGTGGAATACAGGGTTCAGCACAAAATTCAGATATTTGAAGACATGGCTCCAAAACTGTTCACTCAAACTGATTTCTAGAGACAGAATAAAAACAGGGCACAGAGGTGACTTATGAATTCAACATAGTTAATATGATGATCAATATGATACCTAAACTTTCATTATTACCTTTACCATTAACCTGGATACATAAAAGTTAGATTAACACTAGCCTAACCACTTGTCTCTTATTAGGGTTTCGCAATATGACAATACATGACATGGTTAGTTAACTGGATGAGATTTTGTTATACTGTTTACATTGAGTCAGCTATCTCTCGATTTCTATCTAACATTTCATTCACTAGATTTACCAAAAACATTCCCATCAGATTATTTTATCGAGACATTTTTTTCTCAAATAAATCTCTATTTGCAAGTTTATTACATACAACTAGCTAACTAATGCAGTATACAGTAATACAACAGTCCTGCAATAAATCTTACCCTCATGAAGGTTAATTATAATGTTCTGTTTTTCCTGAAACTGTTTTAGGGAGACATTTATCCAACTATATCCTTTCTTTGGGCTGGAGCTTGTGGTGCTGGTGAATTGTATTGCGTTATACGGACATGTGTTTCTATTATTTTGTCCACCCCATTTATATCAATGATAGTAAGCTAAATAATAATGTATGATGCAATACGATTCAACAGCACCACAAACTAGATCACAGCAACTCCAGAGTTGATGTTAGTTATGCCTGACATGGCAGTTGCGTAACAGCTAAGAGCTCTCCCACAGCCTGTACCACTAAATCCTGCTGGATTGGATGAGAGCAGGTGACAGCAGAATCTGCATATTAACGAGCTGCACTGTGCACGTGAAGATGACCTCCCAGTGTCAATTTCAACTTTGACCTTAGCAAAGACAGATGGCGTGAATCTACAACTGCACAGTGAGCCTGAGGGAAGATCCGTGGCGTTAGAGAAAAGGGTGAGAGAGAAAGAGAGAGGGTATCTGCTGTGACAGCCAAGCAGGGCTTTGCTGGCAACCGTGAAGAGATAATACCAGTGTGTTCAGAAAGCCTTTTCCATTGTGTTGCTATCACATTTTGACAAAAAGCAATGGTAACAACCGTCAACTCAAACACATTCTAAGAACCAAAACAGACACAAACACATACACAGAGACGCACAAAGAGACACAAACACAGAGTGACAAAGACAAAGGGAGGAGGAGGTTACCTTCAGTTTTTGGTTCTCCAAAGGCTGTTTCCAAAGGAGGCCCAAATAAGGCTGTGGTGTCTTCAGGGACTGGTATTTGTTGACTGCAGAAACAGACAAAATGACAATACAAGAGAAGAAGTTTTAAGACACAGCAGTTACAGAAGGTCAGTTTAGGGAACATCTGATCATGCTTCAGGTAGAATACATTTTAAGTGACATGTGGCTGTTTTTTCACATTTTAACATATAGATATCCTACTTGGTACATGGATGAACAATATTATATCCCTAAAGCCAAGACTGATCTTTTAAAACATATGGTTATGTACAGCGCTTCTGTAGAATGGAACAAGTTTAGACGTACCTAAAGCACAATAGTATTCAGGCTATATGGCTGAATATACATGTTTTTCTATTTGATGTCATTTTAGTTTTCATAAATTTTACGTATGGCTGTGTGCTTAAATGTAGCTTTATTGTGGTAATTATTAGTTGTCATTTGCCTGTGCTTGTTTGCTACACCTTTTGCCTTCATTATGTTAATGTCATACGGGGTAAATTGAACCGTTTATTGATATTATTGATAATTTTGTATCGTTATTGACTTGGTTGTGCTAAGATATGCATGTCTTTAAGAGTTTGTTTTCACGATTGATTTAGGTTTTATTTGGACATTTTATTGAAATTGAAAACCACAAAAAAAAAATGTATGTAGAGGAATAACTATGAATACAGCCATAATCTATAAACACAAGTATTCATAATAGAAGGGCATGAGAGCCTGTGATTAAGTTACCAGAGCATACAGAGCACCACAGCGTTGTTGGGTAAACACAGTGACAGCTCTGCAGAATCACTTGAGCTTCAAGTGGCCCTTCAGCAATATAAACACAATTTTGATCTCAAACATCTTATGTTTTAGTGGGATGGCAAAGGTTGGGCTTAACACAATCTTGAAGTGTTTATCAGCCATTACGTTAGAAGCACAACATAACATGTTTATCTAAAAAAACACGGCTTTGGTTATATCAAGAGTATTACCCAAAAGAAGTTCCCTTATTTTCATGATGTCAAGACTTTTTTAAAGATTTATTGCTATAAACTTCTCAGTTAATACTAAACTAAATCTTACTTAGGATTGCTGCCCAGTGAAACAAAACTAGACAGCTGCAGCAAAGTCATATGCAGAAGGTTTCAGCAAGACAACAAAAATTGTGACATATGATGCTAGTGACATCTGAGTAAGAATATAAAAATACTTAAAGTGAAAAGTAATGCTATTTATAGAAACATTTTGTTTTTAACTAACAGGCACCAAGTACTTGGTCCACTGGTTGATGCGACTAAAATCCCCAGTTCATCCGACCATGGACATAATGTATCATGGTTGGATGGACTGGCCAAAATCCCCAAAAGGCCTAATGATGCTTGATGGTGACATTTGAAAGCTCTACATTGTGTAACAGGTAATTTGCTCAAACTACGACATTCTTGACTTCAGAAAGGAAACCCATCATACATCACCATGGCCATCCCCTCCATTAGCTTGTACACTGCATTTTACAACGTGTGATCAGCAGCGACACATACAGTATGATACATGTGCAGTTGCTCAACCTTGTCAGGGAACAATGAGGTAAGGTACATACCTGGGGGGCTGTGGTGCTGGAGCTGGAGTTGGGGCCACGGTGGGTACAGGAGGGACGACACGTCTCGGTCTGGCAATCTCCTCAGCTGGAACCATAATTAATTGTTTTTAGCATAGGTGACTATTGTATCACATTCTCTGTAATTCTCCATCATTAAAAGTGAACCTGATCTAAGGTGTAACAAGACTGATACTTACTGGATGTGTTCCTTTTCAAACCCTGTAACATGAAATAGTTATGCACAATGTAAAAACCCAAAGACATAAAACTTAAAAATGTCAACAGCAAGGAGTCACTAACAAAATCAATGCTACATCAATTCTAATAATATTTGTCTATTATGATACTAACATCAGCTATCCTAAATACTTTAGCACCCACTGTGTACAGAAGTTGCAAATAAACAGAAAAATTTAAAATGTCAATGTAGTCCAAAAAATGCTTTTCTTTTAATAATAAAAAGCTGTGTGATTTAAACAGAACAATAATGTAGGCTACAGGGAAGGTCAGAAGGTTGACTTTTTCTGATGAGACTACCTGACCAGCTACAAGCTGCACAGGAGTAGATATTACTATCACAAATACACTGCAGTACAGGAAAGGATGTACTCTCTTTTAAAGAAGACAGCAGACACAAGAGAACCAGGGAGACTGTGGCTGCCAAACGAAAATACTTTTTGACGTTGTTCAGTAGTTACTTTCTCATTTCTATGTCAAATTCTTAACTGTAAAAAGGTGATTTTTTTGTGGCAGCATTATTGGAAGTCTTTGTTGTGTATCTACCAACTAATGAACATATTCATATCAATTGCAAATCCTGGAGGCACAATATTGGAAAGGCTAATGCCAACCTGCATGACTGTGGTCAATTTGATACCAATATAAATTACATTTCTTATGCTTTATAAGTGATTTACTGAACACTACACATTCACTAAAATAAGGCACAATTCTACCAAATCCTCACTGTATATCAGATGGAACAGAATACATATCTGGCATTTAATGGATACAGTTTAAATAAAGGGGAGTTAAGTTAATCCAATAGATGACTCCAAAATTCAGTAACACTGTTAGTATCGCGTTAGAAAATGACAACTTGATGAACTGCTGCTGCCTGCAGTGGAAATATTGAAAAGCTTTGAAAAACATGCTTTTGAAGTCTTAAGAAACCACCCCTGGTACTAGAAAAGGTGTGAGGCTGATAAAGTTGAAGCGTAAGAAAGTTAAAAGAAATGAGTTTGGTTGTTGGAGAGGCAACAGTAATATTATAATATTGCCTCTCCAGCTTGTGATCTTTAACACCCATGTGTATATGAGCGTATGGTTTAATTCACCATGAGAGGAACACAAGAGGGCAAGAAAGGCAGAGAGCAGATAACAGGAGAGAGAGAGAGGGAAGGAGGGAGAGAGAGAGAGAGGGAGAGAGGGAGGGAGGGAGGGAGGGAGGGAGGGGAGGGGAGGGGGAGATACGGGAGCAGATGAGATGAGAAGACACGACGATGGGGAGTGACTGAAGTAAGACATCAAAGGGTCCAGCTGTCAAAAGTGCAAATTTTCTCCCACTACAGAGACCAAGCACGAAGCCATTCAAGATGAAAAACAAGTACACTAGTGATCTTGAGATTTTGGAAAAAAGTACATTCATATATATATATATATATGTTCAAATATTAATATCAAAACAAATTAGCTAACAGTTTTGATCCATTGCCTCAGGCACTGAACCCACCTACGTATTTTCTGTCTTTTTCAACCAACTCCAAGGACAAGGTGAGAAGCAAAAGGGTACAAGAAGCATGTGACGTATTTTAAGCCTGACCCCAGGGAGACGGAAGAAAAGGACACTTACCGGGCTACGTCTCTGTGACCAGCAAAAAGGAAGAGAGAAGAGATACCTGGTCAGAGAGTGACAAATCAGTAAGGCAGACATCATATGCATGAGGAGAAGAAGAACTTTGGCCAGATTTGGGGATGAGGATGATAACATGTCCATAAAGAGGGCGTTATGTGCTCATCTGTCAACAGATTTTGAGCAATTACTTCTGCAGCCTAATGTGGTTTAAGGAGTTATGAGCGTACATGCAAATAGCTTAATAAGTCCTGGATAATAAGACAGGTGGGTTTTAGGAGACCGCTGAGGACGAGTTGTTCAAACTGATCGGGGTGTTTGTGTTTATGCCTGCCTACCCGTCTTCTGTTGATGGTTAGAAAAAACAAAGTGTAGCAATTGAAGGCCTTCAGATAAATGAGGATATTTGCCTGAATCTCTAATGTCATCTGTGAATCTGCTGTGACTGGACCTCATCCAAAATATCACGTAGAGCTGCTTAAATCACTTCCCTCTAGTCCTCCTCTCATTTTTATCTTCAACTGTCACATCCCCATCCCTTTATTTGATCATTTTTGTTAAAAGCAATGTAATGTTTGCTAATCCTTTTGAGTTTCCTGTCATTTCCCCTTGTAGTCTCCCATCTGCCCTCTTGGTCTCTTTCATTTCTGCTGAAATCTCTCCATCTGCCTGTGTCACATCCACCTCGCGTCAATTCTCTCTCTTCATCCCTCACTCTTGTGCTTGTTCCAGTTGTGCAGGGAGGCATGAGTGATTAAAGTGATGCAACAAGGGGGTGGGACATGCTGGTGGAAGGGATTCATTTCATTGGGTAAACTGGCACAGGACACGGCTCAACACCGCTTGTCATGACCAATCACTGTCTCCCTGCTGTATGTAAACAGGAAGTGTTCAGAGGCACACACTGTGACCTTTTAGCCTCTGTCAGGGATTAACAATTATCTTTAACACAGAAATAGTTGTGTGCAGACATACTGATGTTTAAAATGGACCACACCAAACAATTGTGTGATATATTTGTCAGAAAACAATCAGAAAAAGTAAATTAGAAGTAATCAAACGAACAGCTGTTTTTGCTTCATTTTTGAAATTCAAAATTGCATCTTTGCTTTTGGTGCTAGAGCAATGGAACATTTTGTAATAGAGGCAGGTCATATCTGAACACAGTCAGCTGGGTTGTAAAGTGACTGACTTTGCCTAAGGGGACTCTCCGTGTAGACCTGACTGCACAGTGGCTGGTTACACTAATGGAACATGGAAATATGAGGATTTCATCATAAAACTAAGATGTTTGTCTTCTAAATTAAGCCTTTCTGGATGAAATGCTGGTAGACAATAAGACAATGGAGGAATAAAACTTCTTTTTTTAGTTTCTACCATTTTAACTCCATCTTTGACCTTTTTCCTCGCCTCCTTTACTGCTTATAGTCTTGTTATTTGGAATAAGAACTGGAAGCTCAAGACTCCAGAACCAATTAAAATCAGATTTAAGACGTCTTAGTCAGCGGAAACGTCTTAGTCAGCGGAAACAACTTAAAAGACAGCGTTCTTGTTCTCCAAGTACCTAGGCAAACAAATCAACATGTGCCATAAATATGCTGAGCAGTCACACACGTACATACAGTAATCTGCATATCTATATATATATCTATATATATATATATGGACACATATATACATACATATGGACACATATATACATACATATGGACACATATATACATACATATATATATATATATATATATATATATATATAAAAATGTACACACCCACACAAACACACACCCACACATAGTATATAGCCACAATGAATCACACAAAAAGAGAAACCACATAATATTGACCATTTGCCCTTTAAATGCTGGGCCAATAATAGAGTTTACAGTTATTACACACAGGCATGATATATTTCTTCATTATTTAGCCTATTTTCAGCAACACAGAGCAGATTTTATGAGCAAATACATTTATAAGCAAGCAGTAAGTAATAAGAGGGATGAAAGTGTGCAATCCAGAACAAAAAAGATCTAAACACAACAGCATGCAAAGCACAGGCTTACCGGACTCTTCTACAGAGGTTAGCATCATTAGAGGCAGAGGAGGGAAGGAAAGATGAGAGAGAAATAAAAAAAGAGAGGGGTGGAACAGTTAGACGACTAGAGGGGGAAGCATATTAACATTGGCAAAGCAAAGCATTTGTGTACAATGTAGGCAGTCATTAATACAGACAGATAAAGCTGGTGCAGTCAATGGCTGTTTACTGCATTCAGTCAATCCTTCATCCCTCCATCCAGATACTACCCACTACTCCTCACGACATGATGTGAGCACCGAATCCTGGCTAAGGTTTTCTGTGAAATAAGCTGTTAACCTGCCTCATCATGTCCCTCTCACAAGCTTGCGTGCATATGAATAATTCATGCAGAATAAACCAAATATTACCACAGAAATAAGACTGACACAGTCTGCTAAATACAACACTCAGTATCTAGGTATGTATAATACTTGGTATGTGTTTGGGGTTTTTCACAGCTGGGGTAAGAGGTTGTCAAGGTTTTGCAAATGCAATGTCATATTTACATGCAGAAAAGCGACGTCAAGAGCAGGAGCATCAGAATGTAGCGTCTCAGTTATTAATCGAGTGAATCTCAATGATATTCAAATGACTGTGGGCTGTTACCAAGTGTGAGACTTGTTTATGAAAGTAAGAGCAGAGCGTCATAAATATTTTAGTCTGGGGATAAAGTTTTTCTGCTTTAGTTTCAAGGAAAAGAAATAACTAGAAAGAAGTGGAAAGAAGCAGTGTTTGCTTTTGGAGGCCTGTTAACATTTGGCCCCTCTTCCTCTTTTCATCAGACCATTTTTTTGTTAGTCCAAAGCCAAGGTTACCCAGAGTTGCCAGGGACTGGGAGTGACCGTGTGACTCATGTAACTTATGTGTGAGGGAAAGCTCTGCACAAGCAAACATGATGCTAATTTGAACTGGTAGGTGAAGGCAGTTTCGTAATCACAACTACAGGCCAGTAATTCCATTGTCATGATCTTGGTTAACATTCAGGTGACCTGACTGCATTATATGAATTTCAAAAAGATAACTTGTCCTGGTCTAAGAAGAAAAAAAAAAACACGAACACATCTGGATTATAACTAACTGTAACACCACAATGAAAAAAAATCAGGAAATAGTGAAAAAGGTGATTTCTTCAAAACATTTGCTTTGTCAAACCAACAGTCTAAAGTAAAATTCATCCACTTGACAATGATAGAAAACCGAAAAGAAAAACCGCCAATTCTCAAATTTAACAAGCTGGAGATAAAACTAACAATTAATCCAATAGCAACATTTTCTGTTGATTGACTAGTGTCTCCTATCTACTACGCACGTGCACACAACCATTATGAGCATGGAAAGACCTTCACACCTGATCAGGTTAACAGAGCCAGCGGGTGAACACATGCAGGTTTGGTTAAATTATTAAGTCCAGAAGATCAAATGACCACAAGCAATCTCACCATACAGGAGACCAACACACAGGTTCATTGTGCCCACTTTCCTACCTGAATTATTCAAGGTGGACACCCAAGCTAACTCTCCTGACTGAAGAACATAGGAATTATTAGTAGGAGCTAGAAAGGCAGGGGAGGCCAAAGCCTGTTTTGGAGTCCCACTGCTAATTACAGTCTGTCTAAATGGGATGTGTGCCTGAATTTGGGCTCATCAACTTAAAATAAGAGCTTCACACCCTGCTATTTGTCAGCGGTATGTCATCAGATGGTTTCTGTTGTGGTGGGACATTTAAATGACACTGGACTGAACGGGAGAACATTGAGGTCACTGACAGCACTGAACACGTATTACAAGCATCACAAATTAATTATATGGAATTCAAACTATCATATAAATGAGCTGACCTGACCCGTTACAGGGACATGGAGACATTATATAGTTATGCATAGTGGCTCATTAAAACAAACTAGTTCTGTTGTCACATAGAGACCCAAAAAAAGTGAGGCAGTAACCCACTTAGAGTTCTCTATCAAAAGTAAAAACAAACAGTGGGATAAGGTAGATTATATATTGAAGAGAGAGATAGTAGGTCAGTAGATACTAGCACACACAACATCATGCAGGATCTCAGTGGGAAAAATCAATCAATCACATATCAAAGACAACATGTGAACAACACACATGCACAGCCATATCTGTGCACATGAAAACATCCAACTCTACATGTTAAAAGGCAGTTAAAGAGGATGACAAGGAGTGATTTGCACATGCACACTACAACCATCTAATAAGCTGTTAATGAAAGCCGGCTGTGACTCAGAGCAACTCACCATAGGGGACGGTGACAGGGCTATGTTGCCTATGGAGGCTTTGAGCTCATCGACCGAGGGCACTGATGTTACACGATTGGACGGCAGCGGCTTGATCTTAATTTTGAACTTTTTCCTGTGGTCCTCCTCTCCTTCTGACTCATCAGAGGAAAAGAAGTGGCCCTTTTTGATGGGAAGTGGGAGCAAGGAAGTCAAGGAAAGCAAACAGTCCATTCTTCAAACAATTTAGGAATTTATTTGACATAACACTGTAAAGGCGACCATATGATTGAGTCAGGGCTGCCGCATTCAGGAGCTACATCCCTGGTGAAACTGATTTGTTCCCAGTTAACCTAGTCCATACTTGTGATTCTAATCATTTAATTTTGTAGTGTTTAAACAATCGACTTACTGCTCTAGAAACAAAAATAACCTCACTGCATGGCTGATAAAGTGGAGGACGAGATGCCAATAGAAACCTAAATTTTACTGGTAAATTAAATGGCAGGTAAGGCAATTCTAGCCAAGACCTTATACAAATGTCGGCTTAAATTTGGTGCAAGCCTGGCCACAGACGGGGGCGAATGTCCCTTTAAATCAGATCAAATTTTCAACCTACCGGGGAGGTAATTACAATGTGATGAGTATTGTATCACCATAATAACAAACGGTCACAGAGAAGAAAACAGAGCATCAGCTCTACTCAATATGAGCTGGAGAATCAGTGTATTGATTAGTGGGCTATTTCCACACATCACAAAGAGGTTATGGGGCTTTTTTCAAACATTTCTCTGCAACTTCCTCATCACGTCTGGTGCATCAATGACTCATTCTTCTGTAACGGTTTTATGCGCTGCGCCTTATTACCTTTATTTAGATCTTTGTTAATTGGATGTTTTTACACTTTGTTAAGCAGGTGATGCACTTCATCATTATTGTACGTCTAGTGGTGTTTTTTTATATTTCTCTGTAAAACACGAGGATATGAGGAGTGAATGAGGAATGGGACTTACTACGCAAACTGATCTCATCAGTATGCACCAATTTAACAAATCCTATACTAACAATGGAAGCAATCCATTTATAATGAGCCAGAGCAATTTTGAAAGATAAAATAAGAAAAATAATTCTGTCAAATGACAAATCAAGCAGTGTTGAGGATATCTCCCTCTTCTGACTCCTCATCAGGTCTGATGCTGTAGCCCTCATCATCCACCTCAGGGGAGTTCTGAAACACACAGTGACTCAGTGTCAATCTCTTTAAATGTTTGTATGATGTTACCAGTAATATACAGCTGTGATGTTAATTGTAATGTGAATAATTGCTGACAGCGAAACAGTAGTTGGTTCAAAGAGTAGTATAGGTTAATTGAGCTACACACACATTTTCCATTGACATATTCAGACAATAAATTATACTGAGACATCCAGTCATTCATAACATTGTTAGCTTCCCTGATTAACGAAACATGAGCAAATGCATATTGACAAAGTCTTAATCTGCATCTAAGATTTAAGCAATATAATGCTGCAAATGATAATTGTTAAACCGATCAACTTTAATTTACTATCGGTGGACACGGTTAACATGCTTTGTCCACAAATTTGTCAATAGCCCATTGATTTTACAATAACATGGATCAATATTATAAGCTCATTCACTGCAAATGAAAACAAAGCACCAGTGAGTTGGTGCTGACAGAGCTGAAAAACTGCTTAAAATCAGTATAAAATAATAATCTAACAATCAAACTTTTACTTACATATCTGTCCCAGTCGATGTCTCCGTAGAAGCCATTAGGTGCCCCATTGGTCTTCTTCTGGGACTGAGAAAACAGAGACAGTTTGATTAAAATCCCACCAGACAGTGAATGTGTTTCTATATTAGCTACTGTTCAGTGGAACTATGGTGCAGCTAATTCTGCTCTATAAACCTTGATCCAGTGTACTCTGGACAGAGGTGGCATTCACATTCTTTACTCAAGTAAAAGGGTAAAAATACAACCTATAAAATGTACTTGATGTACAAAAGTTAAAAGTAGTTCTAGTTCTCATCTCCCTGTCATGGATGTCACAGTTTAGTTAAGTTTGTTTTCTGCAAACCAAAATGAAATTCAGCTTGGTCACAAATTATCTGATAATGATGATGATTCTTGTTATTATCCAACATGAGGCAAATGGTCAGTGCTGGATAACACTTGAAAATGTAGGTCTTTACAAGCTACACCAAAGGATGTTTTTTTTTGGCGGCTCACTGAGGAGTTGAAGAACGTACAGGGATGTCTTTAACCAGTCACGGCTCTAAGCTCTAGACTAACTATTCTAGAGGTTAGTCTACTCTAAAGGACTAGAGACTAGAGTTCAGTACCGATTCAACATCTTGGGGTTCCTGGCAAGTACAAAGAACACAGAAAATAAATAATGTACCTCACATTCACCAGACTTTATTTGTTCCAGAATACACATGCAGAGTGAATAGTAATTTACAAATGAATTAATTGGCTATTACATATTGAATATTTTCTGTTACTTACACCCCCTTCTCTGTCTGGGGACCCCCTGTGAGGATTTAAAGAAGAAGAGAGGAAAATAGGGAAAGCATGAAAGTCACTTAACATGTGAGCTCTTCATTTTGAAATCAAGAGCTTTGCTAATTAAATTTTTTTTAAAAGGGCTATTTAAGGTAAAGCTTTTCACACCACCATACCCACACGCTTATTCACTCACATATTACACTCTGACAGACTTCAGAGCTCTCAAACCTTTTACAGTAAGTCCCAAGTGTCTCATGTACAGTTACAAATTGGCTAAACACCCCTGAAAAACTATTACGCTTACAAAGATTCTGCAAGTTGACAAATACAATACAATGTAGGATACAAGATTGTGGCTCATACAGTAATTGACTGTTAGAGTCTTCAGTTGTGCATGGTGAATGGAAGCAGCAGTCTAACATTTCTTTGACAGGACCTGTACTTAATACTAATCCTGTAATTGTTCTTACTTATTGTAATCCTTTAATTTAACTGCAATGTACGTATATGCACAACCTGCTGCCATATATCAATCAAAGTTTCAGCCGGCTCTCTGCTCCACTGCACAGCATCACTGTAAATACTCTCAGCAGTGGAACGACTAATATGCTCTATGTTTGGATCACACAGTACAGCAGTGAGGACGATCAGGACTTACGTGGAGTCATTGTCCTTCTCTTTCTTCCGTATACCAAAGGCCTTCCTGGTACGTTTTTTCAATCCTGAGGAGAAAAAGAGGAAAAGGGTGAATTATTGCATGAAGAGACACCAAAGGCATGACTAAAAGGTGCTGTCTGTGAGTGGGTTAAAGGGTTGGGGGTGGGGGGTCAGCTGTCCTGCCTCTATCATCCAGGAGATAAAAGGTGACGGTTTTATGTATTATTGAGTGACTGGCTGCATCACTGTCAAGGCAAACACTGTCTTTCAGAACTAAAAAGTTGTTCACGGTCATCACAGATGGACAGACAGCCTTGCGATCCTCAAGGCATCTCTTTTTGGAATGGAAAATTCATTAGCACTGCGGAAATCAATGGGCCAAGAACAAGAATAGTTTTAAGAGCCGTTGAGCACAAAGGAACCAACTGTAGGTCACACAGTTGATAATACAAAGGCAACAGCTCTCCAGCTGCTGTAATAGAGCTCCTCACTGACCAACAATACAAATGAAGGCTGTATTGTTAAAGCAACAAGTGTGAGTGTGTTTGGGCCTTTTGGAAAACATGTCTTAAATGCAACCTCTGGGTGTTGAAACAGACACTACATTTGAGTGCAAGTGCGTGACAAAAGCAGTATATACAAAAAAAAGCAGAAGTAGTCTTTCTGCACATGGAATAGTGTTACCTCCCAAAAATGTAATGATGCAACACTTAAACCTTATTTTGACATAATTTCTTCCGGTCAACAAACCTAAAATTCACCACATATTTCGTAGATTTTGATTTCTGACAGAAGTTTACAATAAATGTTTTTTTACAAAACCTATTGTTACTTTCTTTATTAGGTAGTTTTTCCCTTTCCTTTCATTCACACATTGAGTGGAATATGGCACATCTCCCCTAATTAGCTCCATGTTTAAAAAATAAATATCCAATCAAATAATGCCTCTTTCTTTAAGAGAAAGTTCAATCACAATCCATCTCTAGTTCATTCCAGCTTTAATACAGATTTTGTATCTTTAATTTTATCAGCTGTACTTCACAATTATGCCAAAATGACATCTCAAAAGCTCCTGGCTTATTCTTACCCAAGATGAAAGCCCAGTTGTCTCCCTCCATTTCTTTTCTGATAATTCCTTGACACTCATTCTTCCTCGTCTTTATCTGGTTTTGAACTCATCCGATCATCTCATGACCAACCTCTCTCCTCCTCACACCACATGCTGATACACACTGAGCCTCATAGCAGGAACCTGATGCCACCTCCCGCTAACCCACACACACGCACACACAGACAAGGTATCATGATCCTGTTCTTGATCTGTGTCTGGTACTCAAATTCAACACCCGTGACTCCACTCATGAATTAAAGACAAATGTGATCATTTCTTAAATACAATTTATACAATTACACTACTCTTTGCATCAGCATTGTTGTATTCAAAATGATCAATAAAGGCCAGCTGGCCATGAGGAGTCTCACCCTATACTCCTTTATTGATTCTGCTAAAATATTCGGCCTTGCATCTTATGAACGGCCACTGTCGAAGCTCAAATACATGTCCTGCTGTAGACGAAAAGCACTCACATACATACAGAATGAAGGCACATTCACAAATACAAAGGCTTTTCCTTGTATACACGACCATAGGTACACATGTCCCTGAAGACATTTTAAGAGCATATGCAGAGACATGCACACACCTTAGGAAACAGAGCTTGATGAATATTCATGCACACTAGGTATTCAGGTGTTAGGAAGTAGCATCAGTTTCTATAAAATATATCAAAGTCATTACTCTTAGAAGGAGGGGAAAAAGAAGATACACATATGTGTTGGATGAATAAAATAAATAAATATATAAAGTTTGAATATATTGAAAGAAAGTTTGAATATACTGAATGAACCTTGAATATATGGAATGAACAGTGTATATATTGATTGAAAGTTTGAATACATTTAATGAACCTTGATATTTTGAAAATCACCCAAGGTCACTATTCAAAGTGCTGGATCACCATCTACTAAATGTTTTTCTTATAGTGAGGTGTCAATGCAACATGTCTCACAAGTTTGACACTTTAAATATAAATATAAATATAAATATAAAATATATATATATATATATATATATATATATATATATATATATATATATATATATATATATATACATACATACATACACACCACACACACACACACACACACACACACACACATATACATATATTGGAAACTTAACCACTGTGGCCTTGAGCAAGGCAATAAATAACCAAAAACAAAAAAATGTAGGCTTTTTTTTTTTTTTTACGAACAATACTTTTGCAGGGAGAGTGCTGAAACTATCCCACTGTTTGTGTGGGTGCTTGTGACTACGTACGTGTTGCTTGTTTGGTCATTCTGTTTGCACACTTGTGCACACATACAGACGCCTTCTCCCCATAACAAGTTTTACTTTTTTCCCCACATAAGTACTGAAGGTTTCATTTCTGTGAAGCCAGACTAGAGATTACTTCTTTCATTCTGTGGCTTGATGGTTTCCCTCCTTCTGATCTTGATAAGGCATCTGTCGGCGGTCTCAGTGTGAGGAAGCAGTGAGCTCTCTCAGCCTGTAGCATTATACAGGTGGGGAGCTTTAACTGTTCCTTCAACAGTTGTTCTACAGAGCCAAAAAGTTTCAACACTTTAGTTACAGCCTATTTATTTCCTTTTTGACTCTCCGCTGAGTCAATGCTCTCAACTGTTGCTTCAATTCTTACATTCATTTATTTACTTTCTGTCTGATGCCAAGCAATTTTTTTCCCCCTGTTGTGGCCAAGTTTAGTGCTACCTGTTGATTCAATGTCAAAGACTGGTTGTATATAATTATCCTCCATGATACTGCCTGCTTTTCTTCATCTTCTTAAAGCACCATGCTAGCATCATCTTATTCACTTTAGGCATCACCGAGGCGTAGCAACTTGATATAATTCTGAGTCATGTCTGTTTTTAAACTGCACTTTGATTTCAGCAGGCTGTATTTAATCTTTACGCTGCCATCTTGTTTCAGGCTAAAGTTAATGTCTTCAATAAATACCTTTCTATATTTCTTGCCCCTTTATTGGCCTCTCTTTGTTTTCTTTCCTTGGATCTGTTTCCCTCTCCTGTGACTCCAGAATTGCCCCCAAGCAAGAGCTGACAGGTTTACAGCTGTGCCAATGAAAGAATGTTTTGTGCGTGTGTCTGTCTGTGATGTGTCAGTATGCACATGGCAGCTGTACCCTGGCTACAGAACGTCTGTATTCTGTAATAAATGATATTAAAAACTGCATTATTACTTCATTTTATTTTTATTGTCTTTAATATTTGTTTCCCTTGTTTATTTTATTGTTTTCTTTCATTTTATTGGCTTGTTCAGTATTATTTTGAGAAAATTAAAAGAACAAAAACCACTGGCAGATTGCCAAGAATTATGGTGAAAACGGCATACGTTTAAAGCAGAGAGCAGCATATAGAGACCGAGCAAACTGCCTTATGCTTGAGCTGCACTTTCATGAAGTGAACATAAACAGAGTATTTTTGGGAATAACTGACACTAATGGTACAATAACAAGAATAATGTAAACTCATTCTGCAGATACAATCTGAGGTTTAATATTTTAGTATTTTTCTGTAACGAACAGGCCTAGTTCAAATACACACAAAGACCAGAACAGTTAATTTAATTTATAAATGCAAATATAATTTAACAATAATACAATAAGTGACTATCTGACGTTTAGAGTACAGCAGGACCTAAATCTGACTGGATGACATTGATGTGAAAGAATACAAGAATCCGTATGGCAGGAGTTAATTAACAGAGAGGGAAATAACAGAGCGTGCGGTACACACTGTTTAATGACTTAATGGCTTCCGTTCAGAGGGATGCTAGCACAAGTGCTAACATAATTAGCGGTCTCTTCTCGAGACACAGTAATGTAATTCTAGGAAAGCCGAAGGACATGAAGCCAGACAGGACAGGACACTGCCAACTCTGAGAAAACCAACATGACAGCTGGAGAGCAGTTTGCTGTGGGACTAAAGTAATGTTTATCTGGTCTCTGAAAAAAGTTTAGAACCTAGGATTCAGGATAATCTTGGAGAAGTGGGGAGCTAAATTTAGAAAGTGCCAAGAAGTGAAAACAAACTCACAACAGGGGGAACACCACCCAGAACAACAGAGAGGGTATTCTTAGTATAACTCTGAGGTCCACCCTTCAATCTACAGGAAGACGTAGGCAGCAACACTGCCTTCAATAAAAAGAATCATCTTGAAACACAGCAATTATACCATTCTCCCATTATTAAATCGAGTACATGAGCTCATTCAGAATACAGATTTACATCTGGAAGTTGTTTAGTAAAAACAAACTTTTGCTGCATGTCATTAACTTTTCACAAAATTGAAGTTCAGTCACTTATATAGGGAGGGCAGGTATGTTTTTTTTTTTAACCAGAAAGCGAGCCTGACAAGATAAACTTAGAAAACACTCCTCTAATTCCAAAGCTATCTAAAAAAAATCTTATATTACTACATCTGGGCCAAGTTATTTTGGACTTTTTGTCAGGCAGGAAACCCAAATAAGACCATTAGTGTTCCTATATGGCAGCATGCCCATCTGTGATTGTTGGTTAATTCTGTCCTTAAAGATGCACTGGTGAATAAAGCAGCAGTTGGTTATTTTAGTGAAATCTCTAGGAAAGCTGGAAGGGACACCATACTCTGGACTCTCACAAAAAAATGTAAATCACACACGGATGCACATGTATGCTACTGCACACACCCACTAAAACACACACTTTTTTTTTGTAAAGTAGAGCTCTACTTCTAGGCAGGCTGAGCAGAGGCCGTTTAACAAGCTGCTCCAAAGGGGGAAGAGATGAAGAGGCTCTATTGGCCAACCAACAAAACACACATACACACACATATACACAAACACACAGCTTGTGCTGCCAGCAAACCAAGGCCAGGCTACTCCAAACTCTGGATGGGAGACCTGTGCTGCTGTGCATAGTAAGTAGAGACGACAATAATACACCATTGAGATGTAGAAGCAGAGGAGTCGGATGTTTTTGATAAAAATTCTATGAGAGCATTCAATTAACTTCTTGAACTCTCATTTGTTGCTTCTTTATTATAAGTGAGAATGTAAGAAAGCTGATCACATTCTCCAAATCTCTGTGTTATAATCCTATATAGTACGCGTGGTGTCAGGGCATGCTTAGGTGGGAGAATGGCATGAGAGAATTAAAGTGTCAAGACGGTACTCTGAGTTGCTCTGGGTGTTGAGTCAAGCTGTTGACTACGCACGAGGAGAAGCATGTGGATCCACTGGCAGGCAGGTTAGCAGACAAGGAGACAAGTAATTAGTAGAACAGAACGAAGGCTGGCAAGCACATAAACAAGCAGACAGAAAAGAAAACCCTGCAGACGGATAGGCTGTAAGAAACAGTAAGTAGACAAGGAGACCGCAAGCATCGAGACAGGCGGGCCGGCAGACTGACATACAGTAGAGGAACAGAGAGACAGACAGGCATATTGCAAACAGGAGGTTTAAGAGGCTCTTTCGTTGGAGTGACTCATCCATCCTCCTGGCCCTGAGAGGCAGGAGGAGGAGGACGCAGGTGAGGAAGGAAAAGCTGCTCAAGACGGGCAAATACACTAACAATGACCTCGCAATGCTGCAATGATGCTGAGGCAGGAAAATGCTCTGATATCATGAGGAGACACGTGATGTCTAGCCATGTGAATGCAGCCTCCATTTTATTTCATGCACTGTTTTTGCAGACCTGCTTGGAGCTGAAAATTCCATCAGGAGGCTCAACACTAGAGTGTATTGTTAAAAAAGACAGAGCAGACGAGACTGGAAATTATGTAATTATTTACTCAGGATGTGCTGATGAAAACCATATTATTTTATGCAGCAGCTACTATGCTGCACACTCACGATCAACCTTAATGTATGAAGCAGCATGTCTTAAGATTTAATTTATGGAGAGAGATGTCAACTAATTTTGGAGACACAAACAGTTTCATAGACTGTAACACAAACAAGGAAGTGCCACACTTGGTCACTACGTATCTCTACTGGCACAGGAAAGAAAATAGCCTTTTTCTTTTCAATCTACCTCATCTACATTTTCCCTGCTAGTCGTATGACTTAAGTCACCACTTCCCTAATGTTCCTGCCTCTAGCCCAAAGATGGAGGAAGAATCTGACAGAAATTTGTGGAAATGTCCTCCCTGTCTCATTACCTTGCAGAACAAACAAAGGAAATCTCCAGATATGGCGATCGACAGCCATCACTTTCAGCCTCACTGTGTATTCAGTGAAAGCGCCTGTGTCAGTGTGGCAGAGTAAAGACAAAGAGATGGTGTCAGTTTGCATTTGTGCCTGTGGATGCTAAATTTAGGCCTTGACTGTACTGTCCAGGTGGCTGCACTGTGAGCTATCAACTGTAACACTTGCAGTAACCCAAAGCATACACAAACGCGCATTAGGAATTGGATGGTACATGTTTTGCTGCACGGATGCACCCTTTGAATAAAAAAAAAAAGAGAGAGAGATGTTTCATCGAGTGACGTCACCCACCTCTAAGGAAAGTGGGTCAGGGCCAGAAACCATATAGCAGCATGCTGGCAGTTGGTGCAGAGATGAACAAAAGATGTTTGAGAATGCCAGGACGGGGGTGAAGCATCCATCTGTGCACTTGCTCGGTTTCCACTCTATACCTAAAATCTGATTAATTTATGCTTATTTTTATTCTTATATGATAAGATTAATAAGCATACGTGTTTGATGAACAGACAAATACAGAAACTGAGGATTTTATTGATGAATCTGTAGATTATTTATTTGTTTGTTATTTGTTTGATTATCTAATTATCTAGTCTATAAAATGAAAATAGTAAAAATGGCAATCACAGTTTTACAGGGCCCAAGCTGACATTGCAAGTGTTTGTTTTTTCTAAGACATAAAACAGATTAGTCAATTGAAAAAAGTTGTTCTGCAACAATTTTGATGATCGATTAATGAAGTCACGTTTTAAGCCAACAATAAGCAAAAAAATAAAAAAATAAATAATGCGAATATTTGCTGGTATCTAAGTCTTCATTGACAGGTAACTGAGTAATTTGGGTATTTTGACTTGGTTTAAAGCAATTTGAATATGTCAACTTGGACTCTGGCAAAGTGTTGGGCATTTTTCAGCAATTAATCAATTAATTGTTAAAATAATTGGCAGATTGATTGATAATGACAATAACTGATAGTTGCAAGCCTAGCTGGAATGAGCTTGATAAATGACTAACTATTAATTGAATATCAGAATTGTCCAATAATCACCAAATTATTTCAGCACTACATCAGACTAATCAATTAATTTCAGTTAAGATTATTTTCAGCACTTGTCTGTCCATCTCTTCTTACAAACCCCTCATTGTTCTTCATCTGTTGCCCTCCCTCACTCCTGTCTCTATAAACAGCCAGCACTCATGGTTCCTATCCCCAGGCTCCAAATAGCATCCACCAAGGACTGTGTGGCAAATGACCCTGCTGCAGAGCCAACAAAGTGGCTTTTAACATGGATTTTCGGCACAAAGACACTGGGAGAAGATGTATTTTCCACCAGTGTGTCCATTTATTGACACAAGACTTTCATAGATCAGAGAGGCAGATATGGGAACCAAGTGCCCTCCCTGCCTCCAGCTGGTGCTCAAAGTGCTCCTGCTAATGTCACAGTGTGATACTTTTTCAATATACAATTTCCTATGATGTCTGCTTGTTCCATATAGACAGCAAATTAATAGTTATTTCTTACAGATAATGTGATCCATAAAGAAGCTGGGAGTTCAATGCGTGAATGTTAGTTTGCAGGATTAATTCAAAGATACATGCTGTGAAAGTTTAAGCATATCTCTCAAAGCATTAGCAAATCACAAATGTGATTTTAGGCTCTTGAGAATCAGCAGGGATCATGTCTCTAAGCTCTTTTTAAAACACTAATAGTTCAATGTTTACAGCTACAGACACTGAAAGTATTTTGAAGCTTTTCTAAACTTTACACTAACAGTGCTAACTTGAGGGTGGCATTTAGTTGGTGGGCAACAATTTTTTATACCATCCCCTTCAAATGTTTCTAGAAAAAAAGTGTATGTCTGGGTGTTGCCAGACTACAGTTGTCAAAAACCCTGCTAGGCCTCTGACTCTCCCCTGGAAACGAGTCCCCAGCTATTTCAGTCATGTCCTCCTATCAAAACAGATCACCACAACCGCCACTGAGGGGAAAGAACACAAAGTAGAAATTCTCCCTTCTTCTTTCTTCCACATTAATCTGACATGAAATGTCATCTGTAGCCACCCAGCTGAACCCCATTACCATAGGAAGATGAAATTGCAAGATGAGAAAAATATCCCCTTTTCCCTTTTTATACATGCTGCATTTCATAGCCACAGTTACCTGGCACATTGACTTAGCTGTGGAGTGACGTTCAACAATCAGTTCAGCTAGAGCAGCAGTCATTCGACAGACGCTGGGGAAAAGTAAAGCCATCAGTCTTCTTTGGATGTCTTTTCCCCAAATGTACGCTCTCTGTGCAAATCGGCCTCTATCACAGGCATGCTGTGTGCTCACTAAATGGGCCTGCTGTTCCTCGTTCCTCATGATAATAGTTCTATTCTCATACAAATTTTAATAAAGAAATTACCCTGCATAATACTATTATAAAATGACAAAACAAAGTTACAGATACAGCTTTGTGTATTTAGAGATATATTTGCATTTACTAACTACAGACACCTGGGAACCAGACAAATCTGTGAGCTCATGTTTTATTTGCTCTAGCAGCCAGTCTGGCCCCTCTCCCATTCAGACTGATTTCCCTCCAATCACAACCGTTTTTCTGATATGGGGCGGGTTTAATACAATGACTGATAGAGAAGAGCACCGTTGAGGCATCTTCATAAATAATCAAGATGGCTGCTGCTAATGCCGTACGTTCCACGGCCGGTTATAGCGGCAGTATTACATAAATTGAACGGTAAATTTTCTCTAAAAGAAGAACAAACAACTGCAATTAACTTTATGTTGATAAGATATATGTGTTTGCCGTATTCCTGACAGGACGTACCGTACGGCAGGACGCCGTTTCGTTGCTCTGATTGGTTGTCTCTGCCCGTCGATAACGGCCCTTGGAAATCCAAAAAGAACTGAGAGGTTCCAGACTAATACGCATTCACAAATTAGTCTGACGATGCCAGGCTACAGACACGTCAATTTCCTGCACAAACTAACATACTGAAAGGAATAGAAACACTTTGATGGTTGCCAGCGAGGTGTGAGAATGAGGAGTTAACTGACTGCATGATAACAACCTGAGGATCAATCTCCAAAAGATAACTGGACAGAAATGTTTTCTTGCCTCATTTCAAGCCTCCTTTGGTACAGTGAGGCCACATGTTACGTCAGCTAGTGTGATATTGTCTGTTTTTCAAGGCTAAAGCTGCTCTGGTGTTTTAGCTGTTGGCTAAGACAGCTCCACAGTGGAGTGGATTCGTCAGTGTACAGGGATCACCCTTTACTCACTGCATTGTCACATTTCTGTCCCTGCTTTATAATCATCATCATGGTAGATACCACATTAATAGATAGCAGTTGAGTAGCAGGAGATGTGATTAAAATAGTTGTGGATTGGAAATTCAAGTATATGCGGTCATATGATGTAACACATCTACAAATATATTACACAAGATATTATTCAAGTGCTTCATTGGGTTTCCATTCTGTTGAAATGTTTTCAGGCCACTGCAGAATCGAAAGTTACTGCAACCGTTTTCTGTCCGATGTAAAATGTAATTGGAGTAAAGAACTCATGAAACAGGCAGAGAAATTATGTTGTGTTTATCATCATACAAAAAGCAAGGCTGCTAACATTTACTCAGTGCGTAAGGAAGGTGGTCTGCAGCACCAACTGCACAAAAAGTTTTCCTGATATATCTGTTGACCTTCAAGGACATAGCAAATTCAGTTTAAAAGTTCTTTCAGCTATAGGTCCTGGCTTGTCTTCTGGCTCAGGACTAAGACAGCAAGGACCATGATTATAGCTTGTTATCACTATTATGATGATTATGATTATGATGAGTTCTCAATGCTCCAGTCTGGCTGACTTACAATCAGTAACATTTGTCTAAGGAATTGACAGACCCAGCCAGAGCTAAAATGTCACATTAGTATTATTTTGTCACAAGTGGCAAAAAGTGTGATGCCACTGGCATGTCCAGGTGCTCTGTTTCCACTGCACGGGGGACAGGTAGACATAGGTAGGCAAGAACTTGCTAAAATCTTAGCCATAAGAAGTTGATAACGTGATACCAATATGAAAAAGTGCCTTGCTGTAAGTTTTTTTTTTTTGTGCATTGTTTGGCCATGCATCTGGTTATTCTGAAGACACTTATACAAGTATCAAACATTAAGGGTTGCCTCGATTCATAATGTGTATTCTAAGATTGTGGAAAAGCAAATATGCTAAACACATAAAATGTTAACGATTCAACTGTCCAGAGATTTTAATACTGAAAGCAATGATTCAAAGTAGTTGAGCCATAAGGCAAAAGATAGTGTGGGTGTACAATGAAGTGTGATTCACAGATGAGAGGATGGATAGTTTTTTTTTTTTTTCCAAAACCCTGAGATCTGTGTTTGCACTGAGTATGAACTCGCCATTGTATTAAGACAGACGGAGGAGGATGAGGAGGAAAGATGGACAGTTTGTGGTGAGAAAACATTTGACACACACACACACACACACACACACACACACACACACACACACACGCCTACACCTACAACTACAACTACATACAAAACAAATACCACAAAGTCCACATTTGCTATGAGTCACAGATTAATCAATTTGACATTTTTACACAACAGACTAGCCAACAAGAATCAAGAATTACACAGAGACATGAACAGTGCTCCTAATGGCTGTTCACACACTTTCATAATGAAGGATGTGTATTACATCTTACAGAATGAAAGTGTTGGACAGAACAAAAAATAAAAAATTAAATTTGTTACATGAAAGGTCAGGGGGACACTGAAATCCTATGAAATCCTCCTTTGGGGAAAATGAATATTCAGATTTCAAGGGTTTTTTGAGATTTGTTGCTCTGCACTGAAATACCGAATGTACAGACTGACTGACCACCTAACCTTTGAGGCCACCGCACTAGTGGAGCAAAAAGACTAGGAGAAGGAAAATGCAAAGAGATTGTGTTTTTGTTTATAGAAGCTTACATTAAGGACAGGAAACAGACTAAAACACACAATGGGGAGATCAACAAACGTCAAGCAATACTCTGGAGATATAATGCTGTTTACTGAACCTAGTTATCTTCGACAAGTTCACTAACCAATGTCATTTGTTGACAGTTTTGTTAAATGTTATCAAGTAGAGCAAAGCTGTAACTCTAAAACTGTGAATAATTATGCAGTAATATGGTTATAAAATAATTTGTATTATCTCAGATGCCATCAGACTACACCCATAAACAGGAAGGGGATCTGGATCAACCAATCTCCTCAGACTCCGGTGTGAACACACACACCATGTTACTCCTTTCAGGGAAAAAACGGACTGTAAAAGTAACATGAGTGACTCTGATGATTTCAGACAGTTCGATCAATATTTGCTAAGAAGTTCAAGGCTCATCTATACGAAGATGTGGTCTATACTTACTTGCACACTATGGTATGTTTTTTCTGAAAAGGTGCTAATACAACTTGGAGAATCTGCCTGTATTTGTTCTGTTTTTTGTTTTCTTTTTAAATTACAATACATGGCCATCTACTGCAGCACCTCTATGATAACCTGAATGTCTTTGTGCACATACGAGGGCTTAACAAAATACCATGCAGCCCTGTACAATGTAATGAAATCTGACACAACAGCCCAGCAACAATTATTCCCTTTCAGCAGCTTGTAAATGTTAAATCCTTGTTTTACAAAGGTAGTATTTTTTGCAGGGTCATTCTGCTGGATGGCATAAGAAGTGCTACAGTTCCACATGAAACTGTATGGATGGACAAACCAGAGGTGTTTTAGTGCAATTTTTGGGCATAAATGAATCAGCTAGGCTTCGGTCCTAGGTAACCGTCCAAGACACAATTAGAATCTTGGAACAGCAGTTTGAGGGTTATTTGCCCACCTTGATTGCTTTGATAGTAAAACTGAGACTTTATAGGGGGAGTTGAGATAATAAAATCAAGCACGTACTTTACAACATTGAAACAGCACGTTATGCTACAGAAACTCTGCTTCTACTCTCAATTACACCCATTTAACATTTCCTTTATGATCCCCAGTACAGCTTTATATCAAGGTTCCATAAAGTAAGCGCTTGCCTCAGAGTGTGTGTGCGTTTGTGGATATAATCTTGGGAATCGCCACATTTGTCTTGCCAATGGACTGTATGAGCACTCTTCTCAATGCCAAATCCATTTTCTGTCAGCCAATGCACCAAGTAACCAATCAGGTAAATGGCTTTAATTCCATCCGATAAACTCTTGTAAAAACTGAGGCTGGATATTATTCAGAAATTCCATAAATCCAATAAATACTGCTATTAAAACAAGAACTTGATGCAACTGAGTTTAACAACCCTTTCATTTAAATATTTTTACTCTCCTTACCTGGTCCTTTCACATTACTCCTTTTTCTATTCCTTTTCTTCTTCTACTCTATGTGTTTGGCCTGTCTTCATGTATGCACATAAAACTGATGGATAATTAATAAATGGCCTCTCCTCCCACAAGTCCTGTTAGTAAGATAAGCCCATTCATCAGAGTGTCAGCTCCTCATAGGTCAGCACTGCTTCAATACTCTGCAAAGAGTAGATAGACTGGGAACGTAACTCTGAGCGTTCAGAGTCTCTAGAGACACACTCCTTAATGTGCAAACCCAACTCATCAAATTTCAGTTCATGTTAAGGATAAAAAATACCAAATTGCCTGTTAACAGTTTTTCAAATTCAAGAGGAAATTTGTTTTGGGGCCGTTTGAGTAGGAGGGCAATTGTAAGGCATCACGTTGGGCACTGGTTAGTTCTGATGGGTGTTTGGCATTATTTTTTGACATTTTAGGAGTAATTAAATGATTAAATAATAATAAAAAAATGTATGGAAAAATCTACTATTATTTTTTAATTGAAGTATGACTCAAAAGCCAGTAAGTCTATGTCTAGGGAGTCTTCCAACTTTATGGACGTGCAATAATAAATTGCTGGAGTATCACTGTATGTTCAATGGACATTCAACGTAAGTGGGTGCTGCTACTAATGTACCAGCAGGGAACAAACCAGCAACTTCTCAAATACTCCACCAGTTTATACATTTGGCTCCCAGGTACTTGGTCTGAATTTATTCAATACAAAATCCTTGTACTTTAAGAGAAAATGGTGGATGGAGAGAACAGCAGGATTAAAACAGTAAAAAGAAGAATGAGACTACAACCGAGAGAGACGTGGAAGAGGGATGGGGACAGACTTCGGCATCACTTCTCCTCTGGGCACTGTGTGCCCAGCAGCCAATCAGACGTCTTTCAGTTACCATGCCAGCTTTATGATTCAGCCAGGAAGGAAACCATGTGAGAATGTCTGCATGTGATGTGTGTGAGAGAGGGAACGAGACACAGGCAGAGAGGCATACAGTAGATTGCCAGTCAGATTATGAGGCTGCCCAGAATGAAAAGTTTCCACATGAGCAGTAAGCAGGGCTGCACACAGTGTGCTACCAGGCTGTCTGTGTACGTGTGTGTGGTCTTGTCCAGATGAGGCTTGACAGAAAGTTCATATGTGTCAGTAGCTCAGATGCAGCCTGGTCACGTCCTCCTTCCATGTGCCTCGGAGGAGCACAGGAAATAAATTTGTTTGTTGAAAAAAAAAGAGGGGGGGGGAAGAGGATGAAAGAAGGAAGAATACAACAGTGTCAACTCTGCACACTCTAAGTAGACACAGAAGCGACACGTCGTTAAAATGGATGAGATCAGCAACAAAGGCTCTATCTTCTGCTCTATCTCTTGTCCCTCTGATTGAGATAGGATCCTAAAAAGCTGGCCCAAATTCCTGTGGATTACATCTGCCTTATTCCCTCCCAACAATCTAATCTCAGTTCATTCTGGTTAAGGCAGACCGCTTACTCCACCCCTCCCCTGTTCACACCCAGATTATAGGTTTGGTCATCTTTTTGGTTGGAAAAGGAATGTCCTTACTGTCAATGGTTCATTAAGATAGGGGCTTATTCAAAACCTCTGACTGCATCTTCTCACAGTCACAGTCTTCAAATAAAGAACCGCTGACATCATCAAGGGTGGAGCGCTGTTTGTCTCTAAGAAAGGAAGTGAAAGTGAGAGTGACACAAGGAGGGTGAGAGGCAGAGAGCAAGAGGGGATGTGGAGAAACCACAATGAACCACAAGATCTGGAACCACTTTGAGGGAACACACCATCAATTCCAGTGTCACTCTAATGCCCAGCAAGCTGGTTTTAAGGAATCTTACATAACCTGCAGGTTGAGTGAGGGGACACATACAGACTGTATCTACCTCACCTCATGGTATAAGTAAACAGTGTCAGTTGTAACCTGAAAATATCATCTTAACATAGTAAATTACAGTACAGAACCCTGAGCTACAAACATGGGTCCTCCTGTTGGCTCTGTCTGGTTGTGCACCCACACCTCATGTAAACCTGTGCAGAGACATCACTTTAAATTATGACTCATGAACTGTTTGATTATTAACCCATCCTTCCTCTGATATTCTTGACAGCAGGAACTTACAAAAAGCAACAGAAATAGGTTCAAGAGAACACATACAAAGGCTACAAATGTTTACACAAATGTAATGTTCTGTTCTTTTAGTAAAGCTTAAGGATTGTGCACTACCAGCTCTCTACATTTCTTTTCTTTTTCTAACATGTTTTGTGTTTTTGTTCCACAATTGTCAGTATGTGTAGCTTACACTGTGTACACATGTTGTGTAAACTGCGCAAGGTACTGGGAAAAAAAAAAAAAGAAGACATTGTTCTTAGTGACTGCATGTTATGTAACATACTGGTACTTCTAAAACAACAAAAGGGGCCATTGCAGGAAAATCCTGCTACAACTGCTGCACTACAGTAATGCAAAATGGAGGACAGTGTGACTCTACTGTATATCAACCAGCAATCCTGAAGCAGTGGTATGCATGCACGGACACGCAAATACACACAGAAACAGATGCATACAAGCTTGCACCATGTAGAACTCCACTGCTGTGCTCTAATGAGAGAGTATAAAGGGTTAAACCATCTGAGATATGCGCTGGATTACACCCTGCTCCCCTCTCAATCTTTGGCTCACACTGTGATTAAAAGAATTTGAAACACCCTTTCTTATTGCTGATGTTTTGTTAGAGTTAAAATTTTAGGTCGATGAAATGAAGAAAAAGGCATACATTTTAAATATTTTATTGAGGAATGAGATTTCAGAGATGAGTATGCGATTTGTTAGCTTTGGGGCATTTAGATGAGAAACTTGAGCCAGTTCATAAATTGAACTCATTGTCCCAGTGGTAGGGGAGCAGATATACATTCAGGTTTTTCAGTACTTTTCCACTACTGTTAAAGGCAAAAGGAATGTTGCTTTAAAACATTTGACCTGACACCTGACATGAACACACAATCTGCTGCTGTGTGCAGACACATTCTGCTGATGTCCAAAGGCCTAGTTAGATAGCCCAATCTCAATTCATAAGAAATGAGACAGGAAGGCATTGTTATTCCTACATCGCCCTCACCAGGGATAGATAATGGTTAACATTGTGGTAAAGTGAGGGGAGTAACTTCCTTTTCCTCCAATCTCCCTTTTAATTCTGACAAATTGTTCTCTGGTCACATGGGTACGCCTAGCCCATTTGTTTTGGAAAGGATGCTAAATGACCAAATATGAATCTCACTCAGTCTGTGGCCAATGAGGTCAATGAAGTACTAAATCTCTGAGGAAATGTTAAAAGCTGGCAGGCGTGATGAGCCTGTGGTGTAATGAGAAACATCTTCAATCCAGTTCACATAGACTCCCATTTATTTTTACCTTTCTCCCTACTCCTACTGTCTGGCAAAGCACAAAGGGGGACAAATATTTTTGGCTTGCAGGCTACATGTTGGTTATTTGGGTGATTCTATCCCCCGTATGACATAGCAAACTGAGTAAACTAAAAGTGCTAGATAAACTGATGTACTTGGAGGCACTTTGATATCAATCTGTCTTTTCTAGACTCTAATCTATTGCTGTCCTTTCCGGCCTTTATCAGTCTGTCACTTCATTCTAACAATGCATAATCAAGTGAGCTGTGTGATAAAATAAAAAGCCTGGATTCTCGGGTGAAATCAATGCATCAAAGGACAAACAAGAAAAATGCATTGCTGTGTTCATGCCACGCCATATGAAGCTCTCTGTCTTTCTGACGTAACATGAGACAGCATGGCCACGGGTTGGTTTACCTTTAACTGTGGTGACATCAAAAGCACTCTGACATTACTGAGTCCCTTGAAGGCTGCACTTACAACTGACATTCAGCAACAAATAACTACACAGTAGAAATTAATCAGTTTCTGGAACCCATTTCCTTTTGTTTATGACGGTGCTTGAAATTTGATTTACATACAACTACACAAAAAAAAAACTAAGTAACTGGAATCATGACATGTTACAGGAACAGTCTGGGGGCGAATGAGGAGGAACTCCTCTGAGGATGCAAGCTGTGAAAACAATTACTGCTACGCCAAACTGTTATATTGTAAGTCAAAAACCCAAAAGACAGGAGTGGAGGTACAGCTGGAATTTTAAGTGAATAAGAGCAAGAGTTTTCAGGAGGAAAGTCCAGAAAAGAAGGCTCCCTCTCCATCCTCCCCTGGTGAATCATAACAATTTGCTTAATGATATTGGCATAAAAATGACTCACAGAATATCAAAAATCCTTTGCGGCCATCTTTCATTATAGATACAGATACTGAACAGTGTACAGTCAATGCTTCTTTCAGCACTCCTCAGCAGTGTCTTGCAGTGGGACTACAGATGACAGGTGCTTTGTGCTGTGTGGTTTAGTTTCACTGATGTGCAGTTTTCTCTCAGTTGCAGTTCTCTGTACCTCTAGCTCCCATGTCTCCCTGCCTCCCCTTTTCTCTCCCCCTCTGTCTCTCTCCCTGTTGATATGGTGAAAATCAATGGCTCCTCTATTCTGTGTAAGGTCTGATGTCTGCTAATGAAATCCTATCTGCTATGAGTCACCCATCTGATAGCTGCTGGGACAGCGACTGGCAGAAGGGTCGTCTCTCCAGCATCATTTATGTTCTCTCACACATACATGCACACCTTTATGGGCACATCCATTCATGTAAACATAAATGTGTTGTGTGCAGAAGTAAACCTTGATAATTGAGCTGTCTGTCCAAATTAAACTGCTCATATCAAAACTGCCTGCAAGACCAGCACTCAAGTAGTGGCTGGGCTGCTTTGGTCAAGTTATTCTCAGGGCCGGTACAATAGCTTTGTACATAGGTTTTAATATACATTTTCATATCATGAAAAAAAATTTTTTTTTTAACCAATTCTGAGAGTGTTTATTTTTATCAATTAAAAATGAAACTGACAGTTTTGTTGAGGTTGACAACAATCTTAAAATATATTGGTTAGAGTTAAGTGACGGTTAGGGTTGTGGTTTTGATCTTTTGGTGCTTTTTCTATATGTCAGTGGACTAATTTGCCTTATCTCTATGGATCTTTACACCGTGGTGGAAACGCAGACAACAACAACGGGCTGAAGGAACCTTTTTGCTCTTTGAAAAGTAGTTTCTGGGACTTAAAAGTTCTGGGTACTTTGAGTGGAAATGCAGCTATATATGCTGATACTGATATATCTGCAAAAAGCTAATACTGGCCAATATATTGGCTGAGATCATTTATTGGCCGATGGACAGAATATCCTTCAATTCACTTGCAATCAATTCCTAAGAAATACAAAAGCGATATAGTACTTGTGTTAAAATATGTGAATTAAGAAAAGAGGTGAGATTACGAGTGTACGTTCTCTGACTCTTGTAAGCTGCCACGACACCTCAGTCACCAGCGTTTCATTAAGAGAGAGCACACACAGATTTGGCACCCCCGGCTGTTAACTCACACTCACACATACAGTGTGCACACACACTAATATTGAATGCATAATACTCAAAGATAAAAGTGCAAGCAACAGTGGTACCAGTGACTTTCTAGTGGTGTCTTAAAAAGCCAGTAGCAATGACCTCATGTCATGTCTGCACAAAAAGTTTTGCTTTTAACCGAAAGTCACACAAATCGGTGTACGTATACACACTGAATTACAAAGTGTTGAAATACTCTTCCATGCAAGAATGAATGAAGTAACTATACAGAGGGATTTTTCTTCAACTCTTACACAAGCCTGAATGTTAACCAGGCCTATAGCCTAATGTACACAGAGAGTACACAGAGTACAGACACACAACGTCTCACATACAAACAGAAACTTTCTATGCAAACAGTACGAGCAAGAAAACATTTCAAACACAGCTGTTGAGACACTTCTACACATGCTGTGTTTCTCTTTTCAATCATTTCATCTAAACACTCAGTTCATCCCTCTTTCACAAATCACATTTCTCTTACCCTAAATACCTACATCTCTCTCACCATCACTGCAGTGCTCCAACCTTTCAATCCCTCCCTCATCACTACATCTTTCAACTCAACCAGTATCAATCCAAACGCCGCTAATCTCTTCCTGTAGTTGTGTGTCTGCGTCACTGTGCTAGTGCATCCTCCGCTGATTGAAACTGACATCTGTTTGCACTGGTCTGGCTTGTAGCCATACAGTACAAATACACATGGAGGGCTTGACCCAGACACATCCACAGATATGGCAAAGAGGGGATTTGTCACATACACATGGATGAATCCAAGGCCACTTTTTCTAATAAACCTAGCTCTGAAAGGAAATACTTAGAAAATGGAGGGAGGATGGAAGGAAGGAAGGAAGGGCCATGAAAACTGAAGCCTTAACAAAAAAACTGATGTCAGCAGTCTATCTTGTATTTCATGGCCTACTTTGTTCTTTGCTGCTATTTTTTCTTACTCCCACAGATTGTTGGACAAATGTACGATGATGTGAGGTCATGTTGAAATACTTCAGCTAAATTATCAATGATAAAATTCAAGCCTTCATGTCAGCTTCCAGAATCAAAGAGTTCTTTCTTAAGTCAACAATCAGGATGAAACTAATCTTTAAAAAAAGGATGAGATGCTATTTTTTGTTCACTTAGTAGAAATAAACTGCTACGCTATGCACATTATTTTGGAAAAATGGGGGCATTACTATCAATTTTTCATTATCAATTACCCTCCCTAACAGTATTCCTACATATATAACCCATTGCAGAACGCTATTTCTTTGGGGCTTTGTTGAAAAATATTCTGGCAATCTAAGGAAATCACTAATTGAAGTAGATGACGCAAGTTGAAGATAAGTAGGTACTCCAAAAAACAAGGCGGCTCATCAGTGTTTCAATACGCATAATGATCATGTGTGCTGATGTTTATCTCACAAACTAAGAAAAAGACCACACAAATTTTATCCATTTACTGCAATACAATTCCATGCTAATTTATTAATTAAGTATAGTCAAAGGAGCTTGAGCCAAGCACTAACAGTCAGCTTGGGAGCTGAATACATTATGCAGAGAAGCACATTAATATTGTATGGCCAAATAAAACCAACTTCCCTGAGGGTTTCCCTACCACCATGTCTATCCACCCCTCCTTTGATAATATGAAAGACAGAGCTGGAGGAAAAGGGTGCAGGAAAGGAAAGAAGAGGAGCATTACCCACATCAGCAGGACAACAGGGCATAAGAGATGCTCAGGGGAGAAAGATACTCAGGTGGAGAAGGGTTGGCATGAGGCCGAGGTAAATGTAGAGTTAAGACAGAGATGCCACCAGAGCATTAATATGTTTAGAGAAAAAAAAATCAACACAAATCTATGGCAATAAATTATGGTGTGAATGGGTTTACATTGCAACTTGCATGGGCTCACTGATCTGAACAAGCTTCTACCTGAACAGTATGACACAACTTGGCATGAGCAAAGCAATGCATTAGTTAGCCATGGTTTTGTTTATTTTTTCGTCTGTTAACACAGGAGTGGTGACAGAAATCAGGATTTACCTGAAGCTGCCATTTTGAACCAAGATGCAAGATCAGACAAAGAAAGTCTGCACAACCCCCATAATACTTTTTTTTTTTTTTTTTTTTTAAAATCACCCTACCCACCACAGGAGCTGATCAGACACCGAAAAAGCCACAAACTAGGAAGTATCTCAACAAAATACAGGCCTTTCATGATGATTGTACTGACCTCTTCCCCTCCCTCTGTATCGGTCTTGACTTCCCCCTCCGGGGCTCTGACACGCATTGCTGCTCTCCATGTATCTCTTCCACTCTCACGCTATCCTATTTGGGCATTTTAACTCAGGTTATAATCTCCACCATTCCTAGTTTGTTTACCTGCTTCTTCCTGGAAATGGACTTATAGCACACTCTTCACTCTCCCTTTCTATCTCCAAGCTTGTGTCAGCTTCTTTCTCTGTGTCTCTTTCATTGTATGTCTCTCCTCTAATTGGGTACTGTGGTTTGCTCTCCCTGCTGCACTGCTTTGGACTGTAAAATACACTATCATGAAAGCAGCATTTATTTAAATGTGTGTGTGTGTGTGTGTGTGTGTGTGTGTGTCTCAGGACTGAGAGAGAGATACAGGGAGACCTTGTAATCCACAGAGTTAGGCTCACACAGGATCTAGGCTGTGACCTGACTACATCCTTGTGGTGTGTATGTGTGCGTGAAAGAACATTTCAGTGAAACTGATAGCACAGAACTCAGTTAAAAAAATATGTGCAAATAAGACTCATGTATCTTTTCACACAACAGCATAAAGATCATTAATGGGGCACTGAACAACATTTAATTAGTTCTCGCCTTAATTCTGCTTGTTGAAGGATTCACCAGAGACTGTCCATGCTCCTCTCTTGTCATAAAACACGCCACAAAGACCCCCATGGAGCCATCACAGTGATAGCATTAGTGCTACAACAGCAGCCACAACACTGGAGCGTCTTTTTATGATAAAACTAGAGCTGCTGATTGAATCAGACCACACACCTTTGACAGCAAATCACCTACTGTTTTGACAGCAGGCTCCTCTAATCTCTGTGTGGGCCCTATCAGGCTGAAAACTGCATCCCTAGTCTGTCGGTTAACAGTTTGTGCTACTTCTTGTTTGTTTTTAATGACATATGTATAACATTTCGAATTAAATAAATCAGTATGGCACTGATGGGAAGATGAGGAGCAACCATTACACAGAAAATAATTTTTGAAAGAATGAAAACATTATTTAGTCAAGGAAAATTATCTGCTAAATGTCACTGCAGTGCTTGTAAGCATGATTCTATCAAGCACACAAATACCTTACACAGTTTAAACAGACGTTTTTATCTGATGACATTTTTGACATTGATGTTTTTAAAGCTGAATCTGATATGTCATTCAAAGAAACAGTCTGATTACGCTGTGAGAGAACCTCATCTTCCCCCAGCAGCCAATGGATTACACAAACATCTCTATTTATCTGGCTCTGAATCTTGGGCATCATTACATAAGCTTGTGTGTGTGTGTGTGTGTGTGTGTGTGTGTGAGTGTGTGAGTGTGTGTGAGAGAGAGAGAGAGAGAGAGAGAGAGAGAGAGAGAGAGAGAGAGAGAGAGAGAGTGGGTGTGTCTGCACAAAGAACAAGATGGAATTTGGAAGGGGTTGTTGTGAGGATGTTGTGTCTATGAATGAAAGAATATGTTGTTGGGAAGAGTGTGAACAAGAACGATCCGATTCATTTTGACTGCTCTCCTTTCGCGTCCTCCTCTCCTGAGTCTCTGTCCCTGCGTGTCTTTGTTGTGGGAAAGTTCATTTGGGTCTCTGTCAAACTTATTGTCAAGCACAGTCATAATGGACCCATTCTACTGCGACACATTCAACAATGAGCCTTCCTCTGTGTCTGCCACACTTTGTGAGGAAGACACACACACAAACATGCCCTTACAAAATTGTACAACCGTATACATGCACAAGCTTTTCATGTCAGCATTGTCTAATGTCGTGTTAGCATCCATGCACACACTTAAGTTATTGTTAGGAAAAGCCAGTGACTCAAACCCAGGATGTCGCTTCTCCAGGATACATACTAACATCAGAAATAGCCTTGTCTATCACCTCCCCAGCCTTTGTAAATATTTAAATTAACAAAGTGTGCAAATTGTGCACAGCCTTAAAACATGCAGGCATTTAATTAGTTTTCCATCCAAATATATTTGAACAGCTTGCATTTTACACTATTTTAAGTGTTCAAAGGAAAGCGTTGTATATACACTGGCATTTTAGACATGTTTTGAGGAAGCAGGAAAATATCCTATTAATCACTACCTGGGGACTACAAAAATCTGAATGCAAGCATGTATATAACTGTTATTTGTTGTTATTTTGCTATGAAAAGTGGATGGAACGATATGGGAGTCTGTGTATGGCTGTCTATGCAGCACCAGATTAGACTAATACCAGGAGAAATATGGACTCAAACTATGACTCAGGATGGAGAATAAGTGGCAACAATTGTGAGGGATGGCAGGAAGGTACAACTCTGCATTTCACATTCACAGACGGTATGCTGCTCTGTTTCATACCATCATACAATTTCTGCTAGACCACTGAGAGCTGTTTCTGATGAATCAGCCCACATGAGTTATGTGTTTGGGCCAATGGCAAGACATTAAATTACTCATTTGGGTCTGCTACAGAGAGCAGAGTAGCAATCCTAGCACATAGGGCTTCGAGACGAAACATATACCATTAATAATGTTTTAACCAACATGGACAGCCCTGGTGCATCATCCTTTATGTTTTGTGCCCACATGAACACAGTAAATACCTATTTATTCAGAAATCAATGAAAATGTGCACTTGGGAGTCTCTGTCCAGCTCATTACCAAAACAGACATGAGTCAGCCTCACGGCCGTTACCCGGGGCACCATATGGCAGCAGAGTCCTTCTGAGAGAGAGTTAGAGCCTATCAGATACGATTGTAAATTGAGCAGAGTTAACCAGAGATATGCTGACATTCTATTTGACGTCAGTGAAACATTAACCTAACGCTTCTCAAAGCGTTAGGTTAATGTTGTTTGTGGTAATACGATGTCACTGTTTATGTTTGTAACTATTGTATGATATGGCTGAACAAAGCATTACCTCCTCAAACCAGCACAGTATTATGAATTTGAGTCTACAACATACATAACAAGCTAAAGCAGCGTAGGGCTTTGAAAGATAAAAACTGGAATACATGACTATGACCCACAACCCCAATCTATTTGCTCAGGCCAGCAGGCCTTAAAAACTTGAAAAAGCATTAGCATATACAGTATGCTTCATGCAACCAATATGATGCTGCGGTCACACGGATAGCTGACTATCTCGAAACTAATGTCATTCATCCTGTTATTCTTATCGCATTAATGCATTTTACTAACTCCACATCTTCCTGATAGTTTTTGTGCTTTGTGCCTTCTCACTTTCTGCAGATCTTTCTGCCTCTGGACCTGTAGACTCTGGATCTGTGACTGCAGGCCATCTACTGCCCCCATGTTCCTGCTCCACACTCATTGCTACTGTCATTATTATTAGTCTGATTATTATGTTGTCTGCCCTCCTGCTCTCTCTCCCCTTCTCTCTTCCCCTTTCAACCAACCGGTCGATGCAGATGGCCGCCCACCCAGAGCCCGGTTCTGCTCGAGGTTTCTACCTGTTAAAAGCAAGTTTTTCCTCGCCACTGTCGCCAAGTGCTTGCTCATGGTGAGAACTGTTGGGCCTCTGTAAATAATATTTTAAAGAGTATGGTCTAGACCTACTCTATGTAAAAAGTGTCTTGAGATAACGTTTGTTATGATTTGGCGCTATACAGATAAAATTGACTTGACTGTTATGACAAAGTTGTTAATAGTGATGGGTAAAGTCCAAGTGCTGGTACTAGACCCATAAACAACACACACTGGTTATTCCACAGGGATCTCAGCAGCAATGTCATGCTGCTTTCATTACAAATCAATTTAAAGAGACTATCTTTTATGCTGAGAAGCTTTTGACAAGCTGAGTCAGAGGATATGACACTGCATGCTTGTATGCCGTGGGCTGAGCCAGATAGACAAAGAATTTAGAACTTAATTTGTTTTGAATTGTATCACAGAAAAAAACAAAAATAATTATACCAACATAACTTACTATTTAAGAATCCACCGACTCACAACATCAAATAATTATTAAGTTATCATTTCATATAAAGTCAGGTAAAAGACCATTAAAGGAATGAAGTGGAGCCCAACATGAAGCCTTGTGTCCTCTCTGCCCTCTACTGTGCAGCTTTCCAGGCAAGGGTTTATCCAAGTTTCAGTCCGACAAGCTCTAAGTACTGGCCCTGTGACAGTCTGATTCCAAACTAGGATTAACAAGACTACTAGTCTGAAGCCCTGCTAGTGGCCACGAGTGGCTGCAGTGTTCAGTAAAACCCACAAAATTGTTGGATGGAGTTATCTTATTTGAGTTTATAAGTTATACACAGTTCTTACACTGTTAAAAATGTAATCTATTCACTTTTGTCTTGATGATGCCTGAGCCTCCTCCTTACAGCTCCTACCCTCAAAGTCCAATGGGATCGGGAATCCCATGCTAGACCAGTATGATTACCTTGAGGAGAGCTGAGTAAATTGCACATAAGTGCAGGCTGTTGTGAGTACAGAAAAGCATACAGGAGATTTGTTACTTAAAATGACATCTGCTTAGCAATGGTGTATACACACTGTGCACCACAACCACAGATAATCCCACTTGCAGTAAACCCAGGAAATTCATAGCAAATGATCATGGTAAGTACTGTTAGACCGTTGTAAATGACGGCGATGAAAAGCAGGAGAGGGTCTTTGAAGCCTTATACTGATCATCATTTGGAGGTCACAGTTCACCAACAGCTATATTTAGCACAACCTGTTTTTATCCACTCTATTGCATCTAGAGGGAAGGGGTGTTGTCGCCACCACTAACACAAACTATTAAATGCCTGCCTTTCTCCCTTTGAACTAAAACGAAGTAATCACCCCATGTCTCCTAGCCTGTGTGTTACCCAGGGACAAACTTGCTGGCCATGGCATGGAGCTTTAAAAAGCAGAGCTAACAAGGATTAGCATCCAATTTTAACACCTGACTGTAATCCTCCCCTCACACAGTCCATGCTAAGCCTGTGCTAGCCATGCTAATGTAAAGGAAGCAGTTTGGAGACGTTCTGGTTATTTCTTTGCAACTGTTACCTAACAACTTGGCTCAAGACAGATGCAGTAGATGACAGGATAGCAGACTTCAGACTTCTTTACCTAAAGAAACTACTTACTGCTGAATCAATCAGTTCTGGTACTGTACTATTTCTAGGCAACTCTGCTTTTCTGATTTTGTATTATGATCCAACACAGTACATACAAGAGAACCATAAGATTTGTATACTACTTTGTATACACCAAGATGAAACGTTCAAAAAGTTTAGTGTTTTTTTAAACCACACCACTATCCTATTTTACTTATCAACACTGTGCAAGAGCTAAGTTTTAACTTTAAGACACATACTAGATCATAAACCACCAAGTCACTTTGGGGTGATCATTAACTACTGGCTATTTTGTTGTCTGTTATTACCGCCCTGAGAGATCCAATTTTTTAAATTATCTATCATGCATCTATACCTGCGCAGTCAGCAGGAGCTTATTAGACGTCATTGTGCATAACGTGGCTGTGTGCTACAAACACAGCTCTGTCCTAACTTTGACAAGGGCAGAAAGGGTGTAGCCTTTATCATGGTCATCATCTAAATTATAACTTACGGAGCAGTTTGTAGTTTGTTTAATTATGTGTATGTGACAAACAGTGATGCTGTTATCACTGTTGCCTTTTTCATGCTACAGTAACATGGCCATTTAATACACTGTTATTAAACATTCAGGAGACATCATTATTGTTGTATCAGCCACTTTAAATGATTGAAATGTCATTCATTCAATTTAAATTTAAATTTACTCTGACTTCAAATAGCAATGACAGTGAACAGAGAAAAAAAACAAAGTCTCCTACAAATACTGATCATGAGACTTTTGGAGAAATGTTAAGTTCAACAGATCTACATATGATCTGATAACAATTCATTACACACTTATATGGCAGCTTTTAAAGCAGTTTTCACTGTATTATCTGAGTTAAGAACTTTCTGTTTGGTCCATTTAGGGGTCGACTTTATTTTGTTGTTTATTTAAGTGTTAAAATCTTTACGGTTTTACCTGGAAACCAAGTCTTAAGTCTTTGATTATTTTAATGTTCTACACTCAGTGGTCATGATAAAGTTACTGTTAATACTAAAAAACTTGGAAATGTTGTCTAAGAAAACATAACTGCATCATCCATGACATCACAACAGAAAAAGCACCATGCTTTAAGGCAGTATTCTCAGCATTTGAGATACAAAAAAAATATGTGGTTTAGGATTGTGAATTATACATGGCTGAAAAAAAGATTGCTGAAAAGTCCAAACTGCTGGAAAATGCCAACTATCTGAGAGCGGCCACTTCAAAATCAATATATAGGTTCCTGCACACCCTTAAAATCCACTTTAAATTACCTGGCTATTATGTTACTATGAGACAACATTTTTTATTCTGCAGTGTGAGATTGCTGAAAGCACAAGACCGGTTAGTAATAACGAAAGTAATTCCTTTCTAAACAGCGCGAGACAGATACACATATACACAAAGACAACCAGACAACACGCTAATGAGAGTCTTCCTTCGCAGCAGACACACGGTGGCATGGAGTTCATTTACTAAATGCACCGGAATAAACAGGCTTGAATGACAACATTGTCTAGCTTTTTTGGAACCTGGACAACAAATAACCACTTTTTGTAAGCAATAGTGACCTACACATTTTTCCCAATTAATGTTTGATCCTTATTTTCCCATGTTGACTGCCTCACGATGTATCATTTTTATCTATGAAAGCTTACATAATTCAAGGTTGATTCAGTAAAAGTCAACATACTTAGGTTGTTTTGGTCAAACTAATGTCAGTAAGCGTTAAACATAGGATGCCTGAACGATATGAAAGACAGGAAATAAGAGATATCATATGAAACAGATAGATGGATGGAGGCTTTCGTGTGCCAGCTGCAGAGCTGTAGGGATTCATCCCTCTATCACTGGCCTTCCCCCTGATGATGTCATCAATTAAAGGGACATGAAACTAAAACAGTCATCAATTCTCTTTTTCCTATGCTCAACCCAACAAAGATGGATCAGTCCAACCATGGGTGGGTACAAATGTACGCATGCCTCCACTCCTATAGACATGCAAGCCACACGCGAGTGCTGGGTAAAATGACAATGTAGTGTGAGTACATACACAGCAGAGGCATATTGTGAGTGCCTATGCCTGCGCGTGTATGTATGTGTTTCAGAGTACACCATACAAAGAGAATTTATACAAGTGAACCAGCTGGGCACATAAGCCCTCCTGCACAATAAATCCAAATAATCCTTTACGATGGGAAGCGGGAAAAGGGGGGTTGGGGGGTACTCAGACACACACACACACACACACACACACACATACACAGATACATACACTATCACAAAAGGTACACACGGTTCAATCAACCCCGCCATTGTGGCTGTGTGGTAGACATTCAGTGGCTGTGCCCTTTTCCTAAGAATAACATGCAAGTCACCGGAATGTATGCACTCAAAATAGCAGGGCAGCTTATGACATTTGAACCTCCCAAACACTAACACACACACACACACACACACACACACACACACACTTGCCAGCAGATGAAGCGCTGCAGGACAAGGACATAAAGGGGGATTACCCTGAATTACAACAGAAAATGGGACACTGCAATAAAAAAAAAAAAATAAATCTTACCTTCCATCATGGTTGCAGATTTGCATTCCTCTATCTCCAAGGAGCCTGGAATGAAAGCAGGAGGTGTGGGGAGGGGGAGAAAAGAAGAAGCCCCCGGTTACCAGAGAGATACAGTAGAATTGATGGGCAGCAGAGCAGCCGTGTGCTTGTGGCTAACGCCCTGGCTAAATGTGAGCCTCCAACACCCCCAGACGTCGCCTGTCAACTAGCCCAGGAGGGAGAGAGAGAGAGAGAGAGAGAGAGAGAGAGAGAGAGAGAGAGAGAGAGAGAGAGAGAGATACAGAGAGAGATAGAAAGAGAGAGACAGGAGGGGTAGGGGCCCGGTCGGGCTAGCTGCCGAACAGAGCTGGGGCTTAAGCCATGGATGCTGCTACTGCTGCTGCTGCTGCTGCTGCTGCTGCTGCTGCGGCTCTAACCTACACATTCAACTGAGGATGCTGAGAGGTGGGGGAAAAGCTCGCTGGAGGAAAAAAATAAATAAAAGAGGCAGGGTAGAGAGAGAGGGAGGGAGGGAGGGAGGGAGGCGGAGAGACTGAGAGGGAGGGAGTTGGGGGGGGGGGGGGGGGGGGTGTTAGTGTTGAAGAGGGGCGGAGGCAGTTTGCTGAGGTCAGAGATGGCCTCGGCCAATCCCTGCGGCTCTTTGTGGAGTCACATGGCTTACAGCTTGAATCTCCTGACACCATGGCCCATGAGAATGCTACATAAGTAACCTCTCTTGCTTGACAAATAATTGTGGCCATACACTAAATTCACACACATGTTTACACATCCAAATAGAGGTAAAGAAAAAGCCACCAGACATGAACAGAGTAAATACAGAGGATACACAAATATGTTAAACACACACACACACCCCCCTCCCCTACACCCTACCTTATGTCAGTGCAGTGTGCCGAGCCTGCCCAGCGGTGAATGACACTAATTGTTTGCTCGCGGAGAGAGTAACGTGCAGGTGGGAGCCAAGTGACAACCCATGTTGAGGACACACACATGCACAGAGGTCTATAATAACACACCACTGCACAAAATATTTGCCCTGCACAGTGACTATTCCTGTAGTAGCTGCTTGTGTGTCCCTGCCTGTGTCCCGCCCTCCCTTGGAATAAGGTGTGGTTTCACTCTGCCCTCTCTTTCTCTCCTCCTCTCCCCGTTCCCTCCCACCTTCCCCTCTCTCTGCCAGTCTGTTTCACTTTGCTGTCTTTTTCTGTCTCTGTGCTTTCCCAGTGCACCGGGACGAGGATCAATCCGCGTGACGTTTATGGCAACGCAGGCTACAGCTGCGACCAACAAGCAGGAAGGGCTGATGACAGAACAGCCCCCGGAGAGGGGCGTGCACTTGTGTTTGTGTGTGTGCTGATTAATTATCTATGAGAGGGTGCACAGACACAGAGAAAAAGAGGGGGTGAATGTTTATGTGGACTTACCAAAGAGCAGAGGAGACTGACAATTAGGCAAACTTAAAAAACAACAACAACAAATGAAACACTGATGTGATACTTTACGAAAAACATAAAATCTGGGAATGAACCAGGAATAAATGCAGCAAACAATTTGGGTCTATTATTAATAGTATTAGTGCTAGGATTATTATTTTTATTGTTAGTTGTAGTGGTAGTAGTAGCCTAATCATAGTCACAATAGTATTATATTGTGTATCAATATTATGCATATCAAGCCATGAAGTACACATGATAACCTATGAATTTAAAATTTCCAGTTAAGTAATTTACATCTGAAATAATAAATATCCATTTACTTTATGAATCATACACTTGCTTTCTAATATTAAAATCAAATGTAATAAGTCTGTTGTGCAAGGTCAGACAAACTAAACACGATCAGTAATACAAGTGTATATATAAAAGCAAGATTAAATAAAGATAAGATTAAAGGAGCAAAGGAAAGGGAAAACAATAATTATAGATAATAATGTTAATAGTTAAAGAAAGAAAGAAAACTAACAAAATGAGTTTGAGCATAACCAAATTAGGATTTGGACAATTTGTCCATACATTTCTTACAAGTCAATGTTATGTATTTTAAAAAACAAACTTGGGTAAGGGACTCTTACATGGGGTTATTATTCAGTCAGTCCAAGTCAGCAGGTCTCCCCTATATTGCAAATGTAACATTTCCCACAGAAAGAGAACTTGATGGTCTTTTAAACAATTAGCTGTGAGTTACATTTTTTCCAAATATTACTTAACAAGTCTCATAAAAAATGTGAGAAATCTGTAAGCAAACATACTGAATGAACTTTAGTACTGGTTCATAATGACCATGACCACCTATCTCCCTGTCTTCAGTCATGCTTTAACAAGAGCCAGCCGTGTGCCTCTTTATGCCCAATGAATCCTCCAAAGTCACGCTTATGCATGTGATGGTGACTCCCTCCCTCCCTCCAAATCTCTCTCTCATTTATCATTTCTTCCCTTTTCTTTTACCCATATCCCTGTTTTTAACCCCATTATTTTTGTCAAGCTGCCTCTATGTGGCTCATTCTCTCACTTGCCTCCTCCCTCCTTTCACCTCTCTATTTTTCCATGCCAAGCTCCTCTGTCTTAACATCCAGCAGATGCTCCCAAGGAGAGGGTACCCTCCCAGGCCCCAGCTTCACTTCCCTCCCCCCTCGTCATTCCTTCTACCCCTCGCTCCATAGGGGTATTTGGTGACTTCCCTCCTGTTTCTGCATCTCTATTCCCCATCACTTTCTCTTTTCCTCTCCCATTTTCTTCCACATTGCTCCTCTTGTCTCACTCCAGAAAACTCCTTTGGCTGTGAGACAACCAGCATCTTCGCTTGCACTGCCATCTAGTGTTCACTGAGAATCATGAGAGTTATTTACCATTGTGCTAGTGTTGAGGTCTCACTGCTGAGGAGGTAAAAATACTGTGGATATTTGCTCAGTGTACTGTAATACCATCAATATACTGTACTGGGCATGGATATGGCAACTAGGTGGATATTTGGCCATTTACTTGTACAAATAAAGAGATATATTGTATATAGTGATTATGCAGCTGACAGTGACTAATGGAGGAGTGTAGAATAAGGGAGGAGGAAGGGAGGGGATTTGCTAAATAAAGCCTAATGCTCTATAAGCTCTGTTTTGGAGCTGCAGGAATGGAGCAGACTGAATAAAGACACACACTTATGTAATTTACTATTGAGACGAATAGACAGTCATAACCACGCTTATAAGTGGGCATTTTCTGCATAACATACCAGAGAAAGGTGACCATCTTGATAAGTAGTTTGAACTATAAAATCGTTAAAATCGTAAACTCATTTGCATACCTTTAGAAAAACATTTTGCAAAAATCCAAATCATATTATAAAAAAAATCGTAAAAAAATATATATTTTTTTTGGGCTGTGTACCATTATGTGAAAGCACCTTAACAAATAAAAAAACCTTTCAAGTCTGAGGAAAAAAACTCACCTTTAAGTGACATCTTGAATTACAAATTAAATTAAAATAGATTTTTAAAATTATACCTAGTTCATTATTATTATTATTATTATTATTATTATTATTATTATTATTATTATTATTATTACTACTACTACTACTACTACTACTACTACTACAGGATATAGTCACCCTACGCTTTTATCTTAATTTTATGTTACGGGTTTATAAAGAAATGGTCAAATTCAGTTTATTATACACCATTTGCTAAGTCCCACTATGCTTTTATGTGGGCACATTGAGTTTTTAATTTTGCAGTTTTTGTTTAAGCTATTTTCATGTTTTAGAATCTACCAGAGTTTATTTACCATAACAGGACATTGGGGCAGACATTGATGAACACAGTTTAAATCATTAAGATGTTGTACTTGACATTACAGTATTTTCATAGCTGTAGGTAAAGTATCTTCAGAAACCACTCCCCATAGATAGATTTCCACTGAAACTGCCTGTGCATCTCAGATGTATGCAATATCAGCAGTCAGTAAGTCTATTCAAATATGAAAATAAACCCAAAACGCAAGACAGGTTTAGTATAACTCAGTATGTCACTTGAATTATGAACTATAGTACTTGTAATAGCATTAACAGTGCAGCCGCTGCCAAAGTGCTTGTTGTTAATGCTGTTCTTGTGCACTTCAGCATGTCGTGTGACATACACATCATGTGAATTACCATTACTATTAATATAATATTTAATTTATATTTTATATAATATTAATATTAATAATATGACTACATTATAGAAATTATAAATATTGCAGTGGATTTAACATGCAATCACAATAGCATGTCATGTTGCTTTTGATCAATTAGCTTCGGTATTGAATATCTAAGAGATTTGGAGCAAAATTAAAGAAAAAAAAGAGAAGAGATGTCATGGGACTAAATCCATATTCCTCTCTTTATCTTTCGAGCTTTCTGTATCTAGTCCTTCTCCTTCTCTCTGCCTCCCTCTCTTTTTCTATTTAAATGACATTAACATTTCCCTGTGTGTTCCCTGATGCACCTTCTGACAAAACACACTGCAAAGTGAACATGGAAGCACACAGTGAACACACAAATGCGTATAAACAAACATATACCCATATCCACGTGTTATGGCAATAACATATCAGTAAGGTCAACTAAAAAGTGAAGGTTAATAGCTACATATATCACACACAGCCACAAGCGCACACACTTATTACTGTAGTAAAACTCCATATGCTCACACCATGACACGCACAACCCCTTTCACCACAGGGAATCTAGAGTAAACCCCTTGAGAATATAAAATAAAAATAAAAAAACAAATGAAAAAAGTAAAGTGACTTGTATCCCTTATTTCCAGGTAGCACAATCAACTTTCTCATTGCTGGGCAGGTGCTGTGCTGTACCGATCGGTCAAAAAAGGTGTTTTACCTACTGTACCTGCAACAATGCGAAACCAGCCAGTACACAGCTCCTCAGCCATTTACAGCTTTCTCCATGGACCCCCTGGTTGTCACCTTAGCCAGATGCAGGGGTGAGAACGGAGAAGACGAACGCAGGACAAAGATTATTCGCTGCAAAAGAGCAGAGCAGAGGGAGATGAGAATGATGAGTAACCAAGGACTCTGCCAGACTGAGCTGCTCAGAGGACATGCACGTATGCTGATGCCGATACTGGCACATCATTTAACAACCGCAAGTGTACCGGCGAATGCATACACATGACTACACAGGAACACGGCCTGTAGAGAATAGTAATGTGGCACAGTAGGCTATGAGTCCAGACAAGTCGGGCAGCGAAGGTCAACATGTCCTTTACTGCAGTATAGGCAGGCAGGCAGGCACGCGCACACACACACACACACACACACACACACACACACACACACACTTTGATGGTTTTTCCTATTCATATACAAATTCTGCAATACTGACCGAAAAAAAAAAAATTGAGACTGTACGTATGCATGTAACAGATTGTTTTATGTTGTTATTCTGGATCTCTACCAATCTTTGTTATGGCATTTCAAAAATCCAAAACTTTTCAACGGTTCTAAAGTGTCTCTAGATGATGGGTCTGGAGAAGCAAGGTTATAATGTATACTGGTGCATTATATTACCGATTTTTATGGATTTCAGATAGTTGGCTTTGGCTTTCTGAATGTGGAAAAAACAGTCTTGGTGGTTTCACAGACACCAACACAATTTCAGTTAGCCTATTAAAAGGTATGAAACCACAGTGATACATATGTAAAGAAATATTCACAAGTTAAGTCTTTTTTTTTTATGATGAAGACAAGGTAGTGTCGAAATGTAAGTCTGTTTAACATATTTAAGGCTGCAATTGATCAGTGTAGTTGCATCAGTTGCGATTCACGGTGGTAGTATATTTTGTATATTTATTTATTTTTATTTTTTTTAAATGTAAGGTAGTACACTGATAATAAGAAAACCAAAAATTACCTTTGGCATTGGCATTTACAGGTGAACCAGCTGAAAAATTTGTTGATTTACTTTCCAACAAGAACCCAAGAATGGCATGCTGATGGCGCCATCTCCTGTTCACTTTAACACAGTGCTCTTTTCCCTGCCATATACTGTACCTCTTCAACCCCCCATCTCTGCTCCATTTCTACAGATGCTCTCAATTTCCTTCCTTTCCAGTACAAGGACAGAAAAACATAGTTTGTAACAGACAACAGTATCACAAAGACAGACACACAGACACACACACACACACACGCCTATTAAAAAAGGAGAAACCAGTTCAAAACAAATATCTATTGTTGTCCCTCCAGAATGCAAATACAGTATCTGAAAAATCGCATTCAGTCTGGTTCACTTCAATATTAATCCCAGAGCTATGACGGTCTCTGGTGGCACGGATAGGCTATAATGATTTAGTGTTAAACTAGTTTGATACCTGCAGTGACACTAACAACATTTCACTTCATTGTCACATTCAAGCACATTACTACACGTTCTCCAGTCTTTATCTCACAACACCTTCTCCTAAGAGAAAAAAAGTCTCACTGGCATTTAGACAGAGAGCACTTAGTATATTCAGAAATAGACTATGGGCAAGGAATCTCTTATTTCTGGCACATTTCATATACCTCCCAGATGGCAGAAACTTGTGTAAAGTGTGCCTGTTTATGTCAAAAGCAGCAGATGCGAAAGAAAAGGCACATCTTCTCTATCCCTGCCCCATCTACCTCTCTTGTTCCCTCTCTCCCATCCTACTTTGCATCTGTCTCCATTTACCCTCCACCCATACACCCAACCACCAACATACACCCTCCATCTCCCTCCCTCTGACCTACTTTCTAAACACCTTTGCTCATGCCTTTCGCCTGTGGGGTGCAGTGTTGCTCTAATTTGGCTATTTTCAGTGATGTCTCCCTGCATCTGTTTGCAGGTCCAAAACTGTTTTCACCGACAGCAAAATCCGCAAGACAAATTCAACTGGGTCATCACTCTGTTACTGTGTGAATACAGTTAAGAAGGGAAAGCTGCATTTAGCAGCAAACTGCCGTTAACAACTGGCAAGTGAAAAACCACTGGGAGCCAAGGATGTGGTATGGTGATGCCTCTTCATGTCCCTGAAATGCTAATCATTTCTCAAATGTGTTATAGTTCCATCATCAATTTCCACATAAACAAAAATAGCAATCTTGCAAAAATTGTACTCTTCCCTTTGCACCAGAAACAGCTAGTGCTGTAACATTGTTAATTAATGCGTTAAACAAATATCAATGGAAATTGTGGTACTGGATTAATTATTGTTCAATCAAATGAAAACATCAAATCTTTCCTGGATAAAAATTGTCAAATGTGAAGGATTGCTTTTTTTCCTGTTTCATATGGTACTGTAGATGGTAACTGACAAACTATTTTTTTCTGGCTGAAGATGATAACGTATCAGAAATTAACAAATGTTTATTTATTGGTAGGCAACAGGTGCAACACAGTCCACACTCTCTCTCTTAGAGACAAAACTTCAATACAGTCGCCATTCTAATCTATGCAAATCAAGAGTTTGCCTAGGGATCCCATAAAGCTAAAGATGGCCCTGATAGCTGGTGTGTCTAAAGTTGGAGGAGCTGCTGGATAAGATGCACCTGTTACGGGGAGAGGCAGCATGTTGCCATATTGGTGATGATCTCATTGCAGCCTTATGTCCCATAGGGAAGGAAGAGGAGTAAGTAAGTGGTTAACGTTAGTAACCTGATCGGAGGTGTTGCAGAGTTATAGTTTACCTAACGTCAAACGTTATTAACAGCTCACTCACTGTCAATGCAAACGTCGGCTGCTGACTCATGTGTGTTTATGTTTAATAAAAACTGTGTGTGCTACATCATTTTATTGTTTTTTTTTTTTTTTTCCAACCCTTGTCCCAAAATTAATTTTCATCCTCCCCAATCCTGGTTTTTCGGCCCCAGGACGTCCTTAAGCTTGAGCCTGAAGAGGACCTGCTCAGTATGTCGCTATGAAGGGGCCCACTCTAAGCTAACGAACACACAACAATTCTTAGTTTCAGGTGATTATACACTAACAAAAATTAACCTGCGTGTTTTGCATCATCTGATCAGCTCTTCTAATTGGCCTTTATAGAGACCACCGATCAAACTATTTAGAACGAATACTGGCCAATAACCATCGGTTACCGGTTAATCGGAGCACCCTTAGTTAAAAGATTAGTCGTTTTATCCTCATGCGGGTCATCAGCTCATGGCCCTTAAGACAGACAGGCTGGCTGCAGGACTTAACAGGACCAGTTAAACAAAACAGGAATGATACCATATAGTGTGCTTATGGAAAACTTGAGTCACCTTTTTAAAGTCAAAAAGCACTGAAATTCGCAATTAAAAAGAAAAGAAAAATGAAACCAATTCACTGACGTTCTATCTCTTGCCACACTTACTGAGGTGAGCATGATGGTGACACTAATTCAGTGATACAAGAGCAGGGCACAGAGGAGCAGGGAAACCCCAGTGGCACATGACCATGCAATGATGTGAACCAAGGCAACAGGAAGAGAGAAGGGCGACTTTTCTCCTTCTATCAAATCATCAGGTTCACTCACAGCTAACCAACACGGATATAACAGCAAGCCGTAAATATGTATTCATTCATGTTCTTCTCTTACATTTTGTTTTCACTATGCACTAACATCTAATTAAGCATAAATGGTCTCACTTGTTTCAACTCAAGGTACCCTTACACGTGACACCTGTGTGACTGTTTATCTACTTTGAGTGCTCTATCCTAAGTTTGAGGTATTTCAACACAGAGCAGGTGATCTGTAGATACGGTATGATGCCTCTCAGTAAATGTCATCTCAATACTGGGACTTCCCTCGGTTATGTTGCAACTGTCACGTACCATTTCCTGCATACTGCTGAAGCAACATCCCTGCAAACCTCTCTCCACACCCCCAAAGTGCCCTGATGAGGGACGATGATTAGGCAGCAGTCATTAAATATACACAGACAAACACCCACCCACCGATTAGGCAGCAGTGAGTGCAGTCAAACCAAAACAACTCACTCTCCACTCAGCGGCAGGGGAAGGCATGCGGGTCGATAAGGCGTGGTGATGGCAGGGTGCCATGTCCAGTGCCTACGTGCCATCCAGCCACTCATGATGCTCTCTGTCTGTAAGTACTGCCAGACAGACACACTGTTCTCTGTCATTACCCCACTTGCTGCCCTGCCCTGGGGACCAGGCACACACATACACACTACATCACGCAGCAAGCTTCTGTGTAATTAGGGCCCACTTCCTAATTACTTAATGATGCTGAGGAGGCTGACAGCCAGCTCATAGGTGGATTTGGCTTGTCTAGTCTGATGCTGCTGGGGGTATTATTTTGATTCAAAACTTTATGTTCTAAAACCGAGAGTAAGACGTTAGCTTGGAAGGAACTGTATGACACTGTTCTCTGGGATAAATAGTGCTAACGCATTTTATTTTAGGCACCACGTCAGGCAATCAAGGTGTAATAGGTAACATAGGTGGTCACATTGGAAGATATTCAGTCAGACATTGTACCAGCCACCCAAAGGCACAGTTAAAAAAAGGGGTCAGTTCAGTACAAAATGAACGATGAATGAATTACTTGAAACTCATAATTATAGTCTTGTATGTCTACATTTCCCATTGCCTCCCTGTCCTGTAGCACCAGTTTAATAACAAACACTGTCAATGTGGACAATTCTCTGACCCTGAACCCCATCCAGAGTCAACCCCCTGTTACAAGCCCCTCTGAAAACCCAGTCCGTGGAAAAGATGAGCTCATCCCTCTGATACTGGGCCGGTCTGGTCTGTGGTCTCCCTAATGGTCTCCAGGATGTCAACGCCAGTCCAATAAGTCCCTCTTACTCACACCAATTACCATTTCCACACCGGGCCCAAGCCTAAATAAACAGGGCCCAAACTTGCTATACAATCAGCTTATATCTATAAACAGTGGAGAAGTTTAAATTAGGCCACTCCCAAGAGTACCGGTCTTTGCTTGGACAGCCAGGCTGAGATGACAGAATGGAGCCAGATGAACTCACTGCAGGGAGTTTCAAAGGTGTATTTTAAAGACAGCAGAAATAGCATAGGCATGAGTTCTATAGTCCCCGATAGCTTCTTTGGATAATTCAAACAGAAAATTTAAGAAAATCCAGTTGAATCATTTTTAACTTGATATTAATTTGATTTGGAAGGTTTGGCTCTGTTTAACTGGTAAATAACCTCCATAAAGAAGACATTGAGCTAAATGACTCCTCTGCCTGAAGCTAAGGTGGGAACAGAAAATCACAGAGACTTGTGTCAGACCACTGAGAGAAAATCCCCCAGCTGAAGTCATTTTGGACAAAAGATATGGGAAAAACTTGCCTACTGGCTCACTCTAGTTTGGCTGGACACCCACGAGAAATTTGCTAATATAGGTTACGCGTTTGCTGTGACGTGCTGGTAGGAGCCCAGATCGGCTTCCCAATGACGCATTTAATACTGAACCCATAATTTATGAGGCATCTTAAAATAGGAGTGTAGATTTTTAAGATCTGACAGCACTTCTGAGTAGCGAGAACAATGAACTTGCCTCTGAGATACAGTAGTAGGTCATGAAGCAGATTCAAAGTCATGATGTAGGAGGTATACTGTATGTTAGTAAGGTTCACAAAATAACCAGTGCTCATAGCGGTATTCCTGTTCTCCTTATCTTTACAGGCTTTTTAACTACGTGGGCTATGAACCAAACTAGGACCAAGCACAACACACAGATTCACCACACTTCCTGAGTCAGGAGGGTAGAGGATCAGTAACGCAGCAGGAATCTTAAAGTAGGAGTTTTAAAGTGTGTTTTTGTGTATGTGTGTAATAGGCGGGTAAGTCTTAGAGTATCCAGTGATTCTTTTAGCATATCTCAGCTCCATTTGTACTGTAATTTCATTACATAGGTAACACTGATCACCTCACTAAAGCTCAGGGCAATGATCGGTCTCTGTTTGGGGAGTCACGCGAGTAATTGGATTGGTTGGTAGATGGTTTTGACATAAATTGCCACTCTAATAATTGATCCTGCCTAATCAGTGATGGGTGATTATTTTCATTTTTATTCAATTAATTCTAGGTGACAAAGTACTCGTTTTGTCAAAAATACAGCCGGAAAACCCAGAAGGTATTCAAGCTGAAATTATATAAATTGTTTCCAATGGTCACATTGGAAACAAGTAATGCATTACTGGTTATAATATTCATCAAACTTTGTGGCTAGAGATGCATTGGTGTGTGTTATAATACATGTATCACAAAAGTGATCTTCCTGTGGCATAAATGTTCCTACATTTTACTTTTCCTTCTTTAAACATTTTCTGCTGAGAGGAGAAATGGTGCACTGCATGCCTGCATTGCAGTCACTTGGTCTGTTCTATGTTGAGGCGTACTAAGAGGTGTCCTGTGGACCCATTTGGGAGTGTGTGTGGGTGTGACACATCAAAGGCCTTTCCAACATGCTGGAGTTGACTCTTTGCCAGAATACAGCAGCAGAGGGTATAAACATATATGTCAAAACACACACTCCCATATAAAAACACACACAACTCTGTGTGCATGTACATACACATACACGAGAAAGCGCCTCTACCCAGAAGGCACAGCATGCCTTGCTCTCTCTTACCCATGGCTGACTGGTTTCACACCATCTCTTCAGTGTCAAATAATAAAGCCTATGCCCTCCTCTTTTCCTCACAGAAAACCACAGCTCACCCACGTACATAGAGCTCACCCAAATCCCTCATACTAATTTCTGGTAAACCCTTTGCCTTAAAATGAGCAGCATCCTTTCTGATGCTCACAGATGCACAGCTACTACATTACTAAATTTTTTACAAATACATTTTTTATTTATTTTTTTAAAACCAGATCAGTGTGAAAAATCTTATTTTGATATCAGCTGATTAATGAATTTGTAGAAGATGTTCTGCCTGTTTTCCTTCAGGTCTTTTCAGCCAGCTACTGTTTCAAAGCTAAATCCATCTGTGACTGCAACACAAGAGAACATTTAGTGAACAGGATGAAGGATCACCACTCAAAAAAGTTGACTGGTGACTTGAGCAAGGTGACATGATTAAAATGATTAATGTATTTAGAAAACTCCTTGTGGCTTATACTTGAAACAGAAATGTACAAATAAATTATGACACAACTAATGGGTTGGTTTGGCCAAATGGTTTGGGTTTTCCTGCACGTAGACAGGCCTGAATGACTGATACTGAGGAAATACTTTGCTTCTCCACACTAGCACATAAGGCTTCCCCCATAAACATGGCAAAAGCAGCTTGAATGACTCACTCCCTCTCCAACAGCAACACTTTCTGTATTTAACCATGCAAGTCGGCTGAGGATACATTCTTCTATATTTATTTCTATTTGCTCAAACATCCAGGGGACACTGAAGTCATGGGGAGCTAATAAAGACAATGCAATAAAATCAATGCCTTCCTGAAAGTCACTGACAAAATTTGATTTTGTTTATGAAACTGTTGCTCAATTACTTCACCTGTACACCCCTCTAATGATCTAGTGGATGAAATTAAGACTTAACTTAGTAAGATGTTCATTTGTTTAACTTTTAGTAAAATTACTTATTAATTTTGAATCTTAAAGGTTTCCCGAAAAAGAACCAAAAACTAATATTCTCCTATTAAGTCTTGACTAGTAAAACTTCAACAGGTTTCAACAGATCTGTGCTTGCTGCGTATCTCTCTCCCATCACATTTAGGCAAAATAACACCTTTAATATGTTTTACAGTGTTCATAAATGTATTACAAAAACTTGAAACTTAAATGTAGAATACTTATTCTTTCTTTGAAAACATTTTTTAAGAATTTTTCCCCAAAGTGTCAGCTGTGCTGCAGTGCGAGGGAGCCAGTACTGTCTTCATGGAGAGAGCCTAGAATCCACTGTCTGATAATGCTGCATTTGAGGGTTTTCACAGCTCAACACAGGAAACAGAGATCAGAAGTTTTCCCAGGCTGAATTCCCAGGCAAAGTCTACCTAAAACTGAAACATCATCCCTCACTCCTCACTGGCAAACTTGGAAATCCCTTATCTTCCCCACAGCTTTTCCCACATTTCACAAACCTCTACTTGAACTCACTCTACTTCACCTCTCACACGTGCAGTAGGCCTTTGGGATATTATAGCTGTCCCAATGCAATACTCCCAAGCCCAGAGCTACATCTAATATCTGCATTGAGCTTTAGTGTAAAGGCAGCTGTTAAATGTCTTTTGCCACTGTCTTAAAGGATAAGTCCACATATTTTCTGTCTGACTTAAAACAATGGTCAAGGGTCAACTTGTAATAACTTTGGAAGATATCCACTCAGACTGCTCAAGCCTCGTATTAACTTGTGGGACACACTGTGGAATGTATTTTGGTAAAGAAGTAGGACTGTGGATTTTGTCCCCCCATCACTTACATTAGAAGTGTATTATTAGGAGGGCATTTCCTAATGGCCAATATAAACAGGAGGAATAATTACAGCAAGAAAAATCTGTTGTAATGTTCATATGGATACCTGTTTTAAGACACTTAAGAAATTGTCAATCTATACTTTAGTTTCTAATGAAATTTGTTTGAATGAATATTAAGCTGTTTCAAATTTCCTTCAAGATTTCCTACATAATTCCACCAACACACTATTCTTTAAGCAACCTAAAATGTACTATTTAAGAGTGATGCACGCATGTGCTGAAAATGACTGCAGTGATCAGATTGTGGCTGGCCCATGCCAGGACCACCACTGATACAGGATGGCAGTGTTGGAATAGACGCCAGAGCCAGAACTCAGGTGCAGCTCCATGTGAATCATCACATGCAGCAACACCTGTTCAATCTCAAGAATAAAGGACAACACACCAAAATATTTTGATTGGACAAAAATATCATGACATGCTGATGTCGTATGGTCAGGCCTCAGATATTTTGATTTAAACCTCCCCAGGCATCAACGCCACAGCTCTTACAAAACAAACTTAGAGTAATTAATCAAACTGATTATTCATTTCCCAAACAAAAGGTAATTCTTTTTCGGTTTGCCAAACCTTATGATACAGTGAGCTTGCCTAATCGACCTGAATAAATTACTCAGCTGTTGGACAAAAGCAGAGCAGTCTTGTTTTCCTCTCTGTCCTTCCTTCTCCAGCCCTTGCTTTCATGTGCTGGATTGCAGCATTGTGTAATAAAGTTCAACTAGCTGCTAGATTGTCTCCATTGTGTTTATAGTATTGTCAGGGGTACCGTCATTTCGAAGCCCTAGGTGACTAATGTCAGCATCCGACCATGTCAAGACCGCAGTGGGTTGTAAACCCAAAAGCACCACTGTAACTTTAATAAAATAAATAATGACCTGTAACCTGTGTTCACAATACAAGCAGCATCCACAACAAGTCACCCTAAATTATATATATATATATATATATATATATATATATATAAAACACACGGATACATTTTCTACAGTCAGTGCTTATTAACTGCCAAACACATTTCTAGTCTTCCTGGTTTTCAACCAATATGATTTAATTTCCTAAACACCTGCATACCACCTGGCAAGCGCAAAATCCTCAAAAGGTCAATTACAAACACTTATCTTCGACTACAGGAATAATTTGTCATAAGCTATGGTTGGATAAGAGTATTTCAACATTTAATCATTACACTAAAACGACTCTGGCACGACACTTTATTTGCAAAAAGTGATAGTGTAAAATATAACAAACTGCATTAATGTGTATACATCACCCATTTCAGTTTGTACTAAAGCAGCCCTACATGTACCAGAGATTTACCACCTTTTTCAATTCCATTACTCAGACGATTACGATAAGAATGATTCCAGTTACCAAATAAATACCAGTTTCCCGTTATGTTTTCCTGTTATTTGTTTCATTTCTTGGATGTGAGCTTTTCTGTACAGGGTCTCCGTTGTTATGGGAAAACATTGCTTAAGTCCAAAAATACACACACCAGCTCTGGGGAAAGTAAATAATTAACTATAAATTATTTACTGTCAAATTATCTTAGTTACTATCATGAATTTCTAGTTATGGCATCATTTACCGGAAATTAGTCACTTTCAGTTTCAATCTTCACATGCGCCCAAATGATTAAAACTGGCAAAAAGTGACAAACGACAAAAAGAATGTTGCCCTAAAATGAGCCAACCTATGAAATACTTTCTGTGTTCCTCCAGTCTTAATTCTCACTTCTGACAAACCTGGTGTTTCATGTAAAAGCCAAGTTGCAGCCAAACTACGATAGTTAGCTCACCTTACTTTGCCTACCATTATCAATGTAAGGACAGCCATGGTTTTGAGTGTGGACCTGGCCTGAGTGAAGGGCATGCACGTATCCACAGTGCTGGGGTTTGTCAAATGGTTTTCTGTGCAGCATCCTACCACCTTTAGATAAATGTTTAGCCATGGTGGAAGACTACTGTATTTGAAGCTGGCAAGTGTTTACCAAATAAAGCCTGCCCATTATTTTAGCCAGTAAGTTAAGCTTTTTCCCCTTTGAATAAAATGTAGGCAAAAGATTGTGGTAAAAAGACACATTATTATTTATCTTTGGTTCAAACTAACTTCATTTAGACACGTACTTGTCTCATGAAGCTAACCGCCGTTGTTACTGTTATTGATGTTTACGTTTGAGCCTGTTAGCCTCTCCACGGCATAAACACAACACTTACCGCTATTTTGGACAAACTTTTGATCCTTCAAAGTATCTTCTGTTCGGGTGAAGAAACAATATTCCGTCTCCAGCACAATTAGTATAAAAAAATAAATCCAACTCCTCTCCAACCGTTCAGCTCAGCCAATTAAAAGATGGACGCCGGAAGTGACATAGTGTTATCCGTTGGGCTCGTAAGACGCCAACAAAAGTGAAAAAAACAAGTTTTATATAAATATTCATTTTTTTTTATCGTTTTAATTTATATTTTAGCATATAAAAATTCGTGAAGGTTTTATTTATGTGTTTCATATATTTCTACTCCGATAGACAATAAGCGAGTAGGTGTGTCACTTCCGGCTCCCTGAACCGTTTGGCCGCTCATCGTTAGAGAAGAGTTGGGAAACTTGTTAAAATCATTTTTACCGTGCTGTATTTTTGTTGTAGCTGGACAGAAGTCTGTTGGAAATCCGGAAATATCTTTAAAACAGCGGTAAGTGTTGTCAAATTACCTGTGGGGCCAAGAAAAAAAAAACTGACGCTAAAACGTTAGAAAGAGGACGATGTAAAGGGGCACGAAGCCACAACTCAGCTCCTCTTTAACCATAATGTTCCTTAAATTGTGCAAGTACTAATTTGCCACGTGTAAATGTTAGTCGTGTTGTACTGGGTGGGCTGATGGATACACCTGACCAGCCCCCCCGTGGTTAATAATTAATCTAAACTATCCAGGAAAGTGATTTCCTCCTGCAAATCACTACATTTTGACGTGCAGCCCGATAGTGTTATGTAACAAGGACAAACTCCCTGTTCACAAGCATTTGATTTTTCCAAATGTTTGTATCAGAGTGTTTGTTTAAACTCGGTCCCAAAGCATGCAAACTGTACCTGATCCGCGTGATCTTCCTCTTCTTCTTTTACCAGTATTCGAAAATGTTGTGTGTTTAGCAAATGATGTAAACAGTATTTTGTGAATGGTGCATATTCCACTGCAGGTTACTGTTTTGGTTGGTACGCAGGGCATGCATGTTTGACTATGCCTAGAGGCAATGGGTGTGTGTGTGTGTGTGTCTGTCTGTCTGTCTGTCTGTCTGTGTGTGTGTGTGTGTGTGTGTGTGTGTGTGTGTTGGCAGGCAGGCAGGCAGGCAGGGAAGAGGGGGCCTGCTGGGACTGTTGGCAAATCTGTTCACAGTTTTTTCCCTGACAAAAAGGTCTGTAGAAACCCCATTAATCAACCAAGAAAATGTGAAGTGTGCATTTAGATTTAGTTCATTTACTCAATTAGAAATGTACAGTAGGCCTATAGCTCATGAATATAAAACCTTATACAGCAACCAAAGATCATTTTATTCTCAATTAATCTGCTTATTATTTTATTGATTAAATACTTGGTCTATAAAGTGTAAAGAAAATCCCTTCATCCTCAGGTGAAGTCTTTAATTTGCCTGTTTTGTCTGACCAACAATCTTATACCCAAATATATTTAATTTAATATAGAAGACCAAAAAATTCCACACTTTCACATATGAGAAGCTTGAACATCACATTTTTGTAATATTTGGTTAAATTACTTTATTTATTTGAATTGAGTGACCACTACAGCTCTAATAGTGTACATAGTATTTTTGGATCTAAAACTGGGCTCCTGGACTGCAGTAGTAGTATATTTCTAAATTCAGTTGTAATCCGTATTTTCAGTAGTGATCTTTAGTAACATGAATTTGCGTGTGTGTGTGTCTCAGAGTCTGTCTGTACTGGTACCTGCTGTACGAGACGTTGCCTGCATGTGACGGTTGAGATGTTATCCCACAGAGAAATGTCTAGAGAATGTGTCTCAGTATTAAACTCTAGCACAGTTGCTATGACAACCTGATCGACAGAGAGGACTCGGTCGTCCCCGTGATAGGATGTGAGAGAAAAACCCTGTCAAAATCCCAATGCACTGCGTTTCCTGTCTGACTGGCTGTCTGTCTCTCTCTTGTTTTATGTTCTCACCCTGCACATGCACTCATTCACTTCCTCACACATGAGCACACCCTAATCAATTTGTTGGGAGAACACTCTCTTCCAGGGGCAGTTTAATTGCTGTCAGGTCACTCAATATTCTTACCTTAAAAAACAGTTACATTCTAGTTAAATCTGAAGAATAAATCAACAAGATCCGTATTTATTTGTTTATTTATTTATTGTGAAATCTTTGGTGCAGGGTAGTTATTGCTGTTTTTGCCCTGCATCTGCAACAGAATACTTGTTAGTCAAACAATGTGGTCCATATTGAGATGTACTTTTATTTCAAGTTTGAGTTATTTTCTTTATTTCACTCAGAACTCTGATGATGCCACTGCTGGATACATGAAAATCATCACTGTATGTGCCCCAGATGCTCCTTTCCTGTGCAGATGAACCCCTGTGTTCAAAACCCAGTCCAAGATGGCTTCAACCACAACTTATACACAGGTTTGTCAGAAACATTAGCCCCTCTCCTCTCCTCTCCTCTCCTCTCATCAGTGAGGCCAGGCTAGGCCACTGCACATGCTCAGTTCAACCTGCCAGAACAAATCAGAGCTACTGCACTGAAAATTGTGGCAGAGAAAGGGGGACAGGAACAAATACAACATGGGAGAATCTGCTCTCCCTGTGTGAACTTGGAAAGTAACCCCTGTTAACACATTAATACGTATTCTAAATAATAATGTCACCTTTTTAATAATTTCAGATTACTTACCATTGAATTACCTCTTTTCCTTCCTTTTAAAGATAATACTGGTAGTCTACTTAACACACTATGTTAATTTATTAGCATGGAGCAAAAAAAAAACAAAGATCTACCAGGGACACTTATGGTATCTATATTCTCATTACTTCATAAGTAAGTTGAGCAAGTGAAACGCTGTTATGCAATAAAATATACCCACAAAAATTAAGGTTTCAATAAGAATATTTCTTGAGTGGAAACCATAGACAGTCATACGACACTGATACAATTTCTTCACTCCACACACTTTGAGCACTGCACTCTGCTTGCAACTTTTTAGCTTTGACAATTTCTGCATAGCAACTTAATGCTATATTTTATAAATGCATGAAGTCTTCATATGACGTTTGGAATTTGTAGGTATAGTTGTATATTGAAATTCAATAGTTATATGTTTTATGTAGTTCATGTAGAGTTTATTGTTGTATATTATAATTTTGATGTCTCTATATTGTATTTGTTGGTCTGTGTGCTCAGTACTGTGCAAGTGACGCCTATTGCATGTTTTTCTGTCCTGGAAGAGGGTTCACTCTCTGTTGCACTTCCCAATGTTTCTCCCATCTATTTTTCCTGGTACTGTAAAGTGTTTTTCTTTATTTGTTCTTTTTTTAGATTTCTCAGAATTATTTAAGTTGAGTCAAAGTTGATAGAGGGTTGTGAGCTGTACAGATTGTAAAGTTCCCTCAGTCAAATTTATGGCTGAAATAAATTTGACTTGACAAACAGGAGCCTCTAGGGTAATGCTGTAGGCAACACCAGCCATTTTTTAAGTGATTCAATATTTTTGAAAACCATTAAAAATGTTATTTGTGATGGTAGGGTTGTCTAGTGGTCAGACAATGTGTTCCTAAACAAGATTACCCAGGTTCAAGCCCTGTAGCTGACCAGTGTATGCTTGTCATTAACTATAAATGCGCTGAAGTACAGGAGATTACTGGAAGGAATGGCATTACGGCAGAGAAATGAGTGTAACACGCACACACACACGTGTGTCATCGCACAAACTCTCACGCAAGCCAAAGAACTGTTCCCATGTGCTGCAGACCTCTATGATTTGGGAAGGGTGCGTGAGAGCAACAAATTATTTATAAAGTTTAGAGTAATGTAACCAAAGGGCTCAAGTGACACAGCTGTGGAAGAACCAGAGAAAAGGGAAACAGAAACGACTGTGAAATTGGTCACGCTACGGAAAAAACACACATTCTTTATTCTAGCTCTCAGGAGTTTTTTCTCCTACTTTTTCTATCGATTGAACAATTAAGACACTTACTCACTGTTGTTTACGTATGTTCATGTCAGTGATTCAAAGAAAAGTTTTAATAGATAGTTCTATTCAGTGGACCTGTCTGGCCTTTCACCTCTCTAGGTAACTGGGTTGAAGTTGGTTACATTCAGTCTTTTTATTGAGGTCATGAATCTGTGGAGGCATTAAGAGGTGCTTATGTCACTTAGCTGCTTGTATGTCTTTTGCCATACTTAGTAGTTTGTGAATATGATAAACAGCACAGCTCTGGCTGTTCCAGATAGGTTTAGTTGATTTGAGCTAAATTTATAGTTTTGGTATTAATTAATATTGGACTTTAAGCTGCACTAGACTGACAACCCTGTCTTGACACCATGTTGTTGTGTAAAAACTGCAACTGTACCCAAGAATCATCACGGTGACCACGCAAACCTTAGTAACCAGCTCCATTAATGGCAGACAGTTTCCAGAAAGGGAGAGCACGTGGCCCTCAGGAACAAGGTGGTGGCTGTGGAGCTCACTGCTCCGACCTCCACCAACCCAATGCTTCTATGGCAAACTGAGGCCTGAGGTAAACTTACACACCTTTTTTATCAAGAGCAATCTTGGCTTTACTGCGGCACGTTTGAGACTGTCTCAGCGGACATTGCCAGAGTTCTGGTCACAACCTTGAAGTGGTTGCTTATATTGCCAAAAATGCTGCCAGCTTTTTCCACCTGTTCTCATCACTTTCACAAGCACAATGAGGACTCGCTGAGGATCTTTAAACAGGCTGTCACTGGTGTTTCTCTGCACTCTCAGCCACTTCATCATCTCTCCTCTAATTGGTTTGGAGGATATAAATAGCCACATGTATCCATCACAAGACTGATTTACTTGCTTAACTTAAAAGGTTAATGCAGCCTCAGGGGACCATAGAGGGACTGTTGCCTTTTTCCTGGAAGCCACTGTAGCAAAAACAAAAACTGACATGTGTAGATGCAGATTTTGCAGATCTTTGTCTTGTACTAATATAAAGTTTATGAGTTTGTTTGTTTGTTTTTGCAATTTTTGGCTTAATGACACAATCATGAAAAGCAAAGCAGTTCATTATTTTTCCTTTTAAGCCTCATTATGAAAATGAATAATAATCTTTTTCTTTACAAAATGATCTGCCAATCGTGTGAGACAGCTTGATAACTCTTTATGCAAATTCAAATCAATTGCCAAGCTTGTCATTTTTAACAGTGTATTCCTGTGAGAGCAGCAGCAGCAGTATTTGACCCAGCTGGCCCTACAGGCAGCTATAAAACCACAATGACGCAAAAGCAGGAGCCACATAATTTGCATTAAAGAGAAGATATTTAACCCTTTTGTGGTCATAATAAATGTAAGCTGTTACATTAAGCCAACACTGAGCAGATGGGGTACTGAATGTACCCTGTATGTGTGATTTCTCACTTAGATCAGATTCCTTAATTTAGCCACTCTGTGCCAAGTTATAAAATCAGTGCACGGTATGAATTCCTTAAAAAACTACAATCCTGCACACAGACAGCAGTGGCATACCCTTGGTGGATGAATGGACTGTAATGTATGTACTTACAAGTGTATATACAGTATGCTTTCTCTAACACTTCTCACTGCAAGACATTTATATGGTGATGAGGTATCATTCTACAGACAGCTCTAAAATACTAACATCTGGGAAAAATTACACCCAGTTCAACTGACGCACATACCCTTATATAATGTTATTTAGGTTGACACCCAAGTTTGCATCTGATTTCAGGCACTGGACTGAATCTTTTCAAGTGCGAAACCTTCAGTCAGACACTGGGAAGGACCAACCGGTTAGCAGGGTTTTTTTTAGCATTATTATTGCGAACCATTTGTACAGCTGTTGTGTTCAGTGACCATCCAGTGTGTTTTGGAGTCGGTTTTACGCTGAATATTGAGGGGAGAAAATTAGCTTACTTTTCACTTTTAGGGGTATTAGAGGTATTTGATGACTGGTCATTGCAAATATTGATTGGGACAAATTTCCCAAAAAGCTCTTGAAGCTTTTTTAAGTTGCAGAAAACAGTTGACATGCAAAAGACCTCAGTTTGTCTTGAGATGATGATGATGATGATGATGATGATGATATTATTATTAATAATAATTAATAATAATAGGAAGAAAGTGTCTTTTTTGTTCAAGCAAAGATGTCTCTAAGGCTGCTATGAAAAAAACAGCACAGTTCTACGAAGGCTAACAGAATAAAGAGAAGAAATCCACATTTGTCACTGCACCATTGTGAAATAACAACGCATGGGCTCAGGAACCTTAAATTTAATTACCCGACATCTCAATGAGGCCTTTGTCTATTCAGCTTAAAGGAGTTACATCAGCTGCTTTCTCCACCGTGTGTGTGTGTGTGTGTGTGTGTGTGTGTGTGTGTGTGTGTGGAAAAACTACCGACTCTTATACTACTATTAAGTATAACAGGTGTAAACTTAATTTAAAATGCGTCTTCCTGTGATTCCTTTTGAAAGCAAGTTTGCATTGGAAAGAGGTCAAATAATTTGTTCACATTGGCAGATTTTCTTTGGGTTATTTTTTTAAAAGAGAGATTTGGGATGAGAGATTAATGATGTGTACACACCCACCCTCATTCTTTTCTTTCTCTTTTCTCTGAATGTCTCTCTCATTTATTTAAATATAGAGGATACAATAGGGAAGTTTCGGGCCTTAAGCCGGCCCCTATTATCTCCTGAGCTAACCATTTCCTTTTCTTGGCTGAAAATATCCCTCATCTTTGTCTTTGTGGTGCACCGGGGCGAAGTTAAGTGGTGTCATTTTCCTCGACTGGTGGGAAAAACTTCTCTGCTCTGTTTTTAGCTTTATTAGATAACCAAGCATCCCCGTGGATCTACATGTCTCTGTAAAAGAGTGACAGGGGAGGCCACCTGTCTCATGTGCCAATCTCTCTCGGTCTCTCTCTTTCTTCCATTTATCTTTCTTTCGTCATATCTACGCAAGTAATTTAATCAAAGCTCTTGCTTTTACTAGGTTATGGCAAGGAGAAACTTCAACAGTGGGAGATGGGAGAGAAGGACATGGAGGTTGAAGAAATAAGAGGTTATTGGAAAATATTCAAGGAAAGCAGGCATATACAGGTATATGGAAATTCAAGGATCAGAGATAAAAGATTAAAATAACAAATGAGAGGAGCTTAAAGAGGGAGAATAAGATGACAGACCCTGGTGATATAATTCACTCATGATTCTCTTTTAAAACAAGGATGAAGTGGATACAAGGGCAGACAGCCTCAGAGCTCTTACCTTGTGTCACAATGAAATTAGATGTGAGGGGTCATGGATGGAAATTACACAAGCCTCTTAACCCAGATTGTTAGCTTTTTTTTCTCCTTTTTTTTTTCTTTTTTACATCAGGTTTAAATAATTCCTTCCCAGTCAGAAGTTTAAACTATAGCCACTAAAGAAACCCATCGTAATAAAATGTTCCGAATATTCGAATATAATAATTTGTCCTTACCTAAATACACTTTTGAAAATTCAGCTCCTAACACATTTGCTAAAAAGCCACAAGAAATAATGAAATAGTGTAACATCTGTGATCACTTTGCAAAACTAGCCTCATTATGTTTTTAAAGACGGAAGTTGTTGCAGTAAATACAATAAAAAAGGCAATTACTAATTGCACAATGTTGTGTTTCATGGGATGTTTCCCAAAGTGTATTAGAACCTATAAACCCTCCAGTCAAACCAGTCATTTGTGGAAAATGACGGGCCAACAGAACATTCCTGGAAATATTGCCTCATCAAACATTTTTGCCTTCTCAACCTGGCTGTGTGTAAGGTCCCACTTGTTAAATAAACCAACTTAATAATGTAACAATAAAATAATTTATCAACATCCGCATCCTTTCCAGTAAATGTTAGTGGGGAGTCGCTACAGGATGTACTGCAGCAGTCAGGTTGATCGTTTAAATTGAAACTAGAAAGCATTCAGGCACTGCATACTTTTTTTACTAAGAAACATCCCTCAATTTGTTGTTTAAATTGTCACCTATAGGTGAAATGCCATCAGATTGTGCAAAAATGTGCAGGGTTGATTTGTGCACCGGTCTAAATTTCGTTGCTTATTCGAGAGTTATGGCAGTTGATGACAAATAGACCACACTAAGGATTAACTAACTAACACTCAAACATGCAGGGACTGAAAACACTAACTCCTTGGTAGAGGTAGTCAATTTTAAAGTTTGTCTTCCATTTTAAATAAATAAATTCTCTCGATTTGATTGCCATTTGGGTCGTTTGTCATGCATGTCTTGAAAAAATGTGACAAACTGACAAAATGTGTACATACATTTCAACACATGCAAACTGTGCAAAAATGAACAGTGTGTTTTTATATTTGTGGGGGCCTTATGTCGCATCAGGACAGTTCTGTCAGACTGTGTGTGGGTCGTGGTGCTGAGTCTGTGTCACACTGTGTTCCCGTCTCAGCACATTAGAGCTGAACCTCTGTGATGATGCAGCAAACGCAGTGACATCAAAGAGTCTAAAGAATAACATGGTACAGATATACTTATACACACTATTAGATCATTTTTATTTCTACTTCACTTTCCAGAACTGTCCTTACATTTGAGGTTGCTGGGGTCTTTTTTCTCACAGGATGGGGCAGGGTCTGCTGACCTTTTAGTTGCTCTTTTATTTTTTTTTTTTAGATTGTGGTGGATTAACTGTGGGAACCTAAACTTGATGTTAAAAACAGAACCATAATTGAATAAATACAATGTCAGACTCTCTTAGTATTGTTGTAAAATATCTTATAAAGTATTCCTGTCAAATGGCATACCACTAAGTCATATCTCATTCTTACAGTACTCTCCTGCCAATTGGAAAGTTCTTAGACACATTTATGTAGTCCTGAAATATTTACTAGTGGATCAACAGATAATTATTCGACATGTTGCTGTTGTATATTATTGTGAATTTGGCTTTTGGGCTTTTTGTTGGACAAAACAAGCAATTGGAGGCTGTCATCTTGGGCTCTGGGAGCTTGTGATGGGCATTTTTCTCACTTATCTGACATTTTATGGATGATTTAGTTTAAAAATAGTTGAGGGATGAATCAATAATGAAACTAGCCAGTAGTTGCAGCCCTAAATCTGTGTATTTATTGTGTACCTGTTGTTTGATGTAGGTTAACTAATTTAAAACCTTTTTTAAATGGAGTTTCACTCTGTTGCAGTGCTATGTTGCGGTCTAATATCTTTCCGAGTTGTGGTATTTGTATGTGGGGTGGAAGTGTTGTTTGGTGTGAAAATGGATTCCCAGGTCTTTGGTCAGGTTGGGTGTCAGCAGTAGCTCAGACCTCTAGGGGGCCACTATCAGGGATTTTAGACTATTGTTGATACTGTTTTACATGCTAGAGGCTCTTTTTTCAGCACTGGACCCAGGTGCTCAGTAAATACAGTTCTGTACTGAGACACAGTCTAATCAAACATGACAAACATGTTGGAACCCACCAGAAGCATTACCGTGACCCAATTTGTTTCACACCCAGAGTAAATGAAAACTAGGCTATGAGGGTGAAAAAACAGTGGAAACAGATTGAATATATTCATGCTTTGCTTTTAATCACTTAATAGAAAAAGTATTTCAGATTTATTTCTGAACACAATATACAATATAATACCATACATTGTGTGAAACATTTAATGACCCACCTGCAACAACTGGCGGGCTTGAACATATTATTGACAATAAAAAAAAAAAACCATCTCTCATGCAGATAGTGCTAAATCTGGCTAACCATTTGGACACAACTAGGACCAAAAAAAGCTTGAACATAGATAAACAATGTTAATACTGACAAATTTGAATTTCAAAACTGCTAACAAGTTTGGTCAGAAAGAGTTCACACATTAGCACAATCAGTTACATAAGATCATGTTTTGTTGTTAATTCAGAACGATTCACGTCAGTGCCGGGCGTATTGGAGCATGCTACCAACACCGTCCCCGTGTTATCTACTTTTACATGAAGTGCGTTAAGTGTAAAAGAAGACAATCGCTTTGTGTTTGTCAGTCGAACCTGTATCTGGCCTCATATCAGCAATCTGCATTCAAATGCCGGGTGGAGAAGCTTAGGTTGTGACAAGCCGCTGAAGAGAAAAATAAGCTTTGTGTGTACTTTGATACCAAGCATTGACTAAGCTTCTGTGTTCTTTAGGTAGCTTGTACGTATCCTATATCCAAGCCTATGCAGTTTAACATGTCCTCTATGTCGCCTCTGGGTTACCAAATTGTTGCTGTCAGATGAAAACCTTGTAACTTCAAAAACTCAGTTTGACTAAAAATACTATCTAAGAAACAAAAGGACACAAATTCGGGTAATTATTTAAGAGTATTTAAGTAACTGAGCTGAAATTTAACAGAGAAACTTTTAGGATTTCAAAATGATGCCAAAGTGCAAAAATTTTTGGTTTAATATTCATGCATAATAAGCTTAATTTTTTTCTTCTTGTCTGTGACATGACATTAAAAGACAATGTTAATGCATGGAAAAGTCAAGGCTACTTTGGAGTTACGAGGTTCTCATGTGACAACAACATGTCTCTTTAGCTGCTGCTCTGCTGGGCACTCAAAACATTGTGCGAATATATACTTAGATATATTTATATATATTTATATATATAAAAACAATATATAATACATATATAAAAAGACTCTAATCCAGAGTCTTCTACACATTAGACACCACCACTTCCAGGTAATGCAAGTGCATATAAATTAAAATAGATTTTACACTGAACCAGTATTTCTTATTTACAAGCTTAAAGTATAGAATAAATACACACTGTTATAAACAGCAAAAAGGACCAACTTGAGCTCCTAGCAACAAACAGTAGAGACAAGGGTGTGGAGTGATGAGGGTAAGGCCTGATGACAAAGTCAACACATCCAAACACACACACATACAAAACCATTCATTCATTCATTCATTCATTCATTCATTCATTCATACACACGCACACACATGCACATGCACACACACGCACGCTTGCCACTTAAGCATGCTGGAGTGAAATTTGATGGAGTACCTTTGAGTATATCAGTAAACCAATATGAAAATGGAGAGCGATGTGATTATAGATGGAACCAGAACCTCCAAAAAAAAAATAGTCGTGTAAGCCACAGGGGCAGAAATGTGGAATCTGCAAACCATTTTTAAAACCATTTGTTTTTTGGTTTGTTTTAAAACTAGAGCACCTAATTATTCCTCTATTTTCAAAAGGGTACAGTGTACCATGCTGAATCCAGCAATTCCATCTGTGCCAAATCCTAATAACCCGACTGTCCTGGAAACCTGATACAGTGAAGGGGAGAGGGAAAAAATCCAATTGACGTCAATGAACAGACGCCTCACTTGAGGGATTTTTATCTTGAGGAAGAAATAGCCGGCCTGATTGTTTTGGGGTCGTATCTGTGGAGCCCGGGGGGTTTGTAAACCATGTGAATAGTGGCGCTGATGAGGGTCTGAGAGCGCCTTTCAGCCGGGCAGAAGTAAGAGCACCGTTAATCATCTGGTCTGGCCCTGATTGCAGAGGGGCAGGGGGACGGACATCAGATGGGTCTGGGGTCAGGACCTGTTCCGACTAACAGGGTTATTAAGACAGCATAGCCTACCTGTAGGCTAAAAATAGATTCACCGCTGTTGTGCATTTCGCCCTTGGCAGACTTAATTTCAGATTTTATCATAGATTTAAGCAGCCTGTTATCATAAGCTGTTTGTTTTTAGGGCTGCTAGTGTTTCTTCTGATTGTATCTGGAGATAGTTTATTAGGGTTTGAACTGGACTAACCTCTATTTCACACCAACGCAACAAAAATTGGATGCAAAAGACAGTCATATAAATCAAATGTCCCAATAATTTTACACTGAGAATTTAGAAGGAATACCTGACCATATAGTCGCAAGTGTAGGATTTACGATCCTCAGCATTTTGCATTAAAATTCAAGTTTTGGTGTGAAAAGGTAGGAAGCCCCAATGGTCTGCAGATCGTTACAAAGAAAAGGACAAAAAATGATGTATAAAGAGGTGGAGTATGAAAATAGGTGATGTATTTCAGTGTGACTGTGTGTGACATTCATTGACTGACATCTGATATAGAAAGCAACAAACTAAACATGTAACATGAACCATGAGTGAACATAAGCATTTGACCTCTACATGTAAATAAAACATTGTGCTCAGATTGAAAAACAAATGTCAAATGTGCGTATAATGTGGGTATTAATGTTTCCCTATTTAAATGAGTTTGTCCAAGAGTTGTTTGTCGATGTTTGTTTGGATTTCTCTATTGCCCAATACATGGAAGACTGTTCTCTTTTTAACATACAAAAAAAGATTTTGCTCTTTCAGATAAGAAAAAAAAAACATTTCACAGACATACTAGAGTGTTCAATAAATAAAAAACTATTATAAAGACAATAGTAAAAAAGGCACACAAAAGTTCTTTGACAAATGGTACAGGAAAAAAGTAAACACTTTCTCTTGCTATACAAATGTCTCCATCAGTAGATCTTACTCTATGCTACTTCTAGATCATCTTATCATATCTGTAAAAAAGTCTTAAGGTACAAAACTTCTCTCAGTAGTGTCAATGTCCATTTAATGCCAGTCCAGAAAAGAAAAGTAACCATTTCCCAAACTGGCCGAAAATCCTTCAAGTTCCACCCTCAGTCTCGCCTGTCCATCAAGACTAAAATGTTCGCAGTAATTATTTCCTGAGAACTCTGAAGCCGCTTCACTGAAACTGTCCGTCCGTGTCTGGCTTCAAACACCCAAGTGCAAGGCGCCCCTGTGCGGGACGAAACTAAGCCCTTGCTTCTGTGGGCTTATTAAAAAGCACAGCTGCAAGAGGATCTCCCCTCTTTTCCCAAAAACTTCCAAAACACCATGTGAGCCTGATGATGGAAGCCCTATGTGTCTGTAGGTGACGCCTCGTGTGTCACGATCTCTATTGCGCTCGTGGGCTCCATCATGCCGCCCTCCTCGTGCTCCTGACCGTCCAAAAAGTCCAGGGGAGGAGAACGAGATTCTCCAAGACTATCCTCCTCATCTTCTAACTCTTCCTCTTCTTCTTCCTCCTCGTCTCCATCCTTCTCTATTCCATCCAAATCCTCCTCCTCCTCCAAGGTCAGCTCAAACTGAAATTTCTCCCCGCCTCCCTGCCCCCCAGTGCCTCCACTGTGTCCGTGCGTGCCCTGGTCGTAGAAGGGCGGAGAGGGACTCTGGGGGATCATACTCTGGTACCAGTTCCTGTTGTCCTCCAGCGTGTCCAGAATGTCCTGGGCGTCAGGGTGGACCAGATCGGCCCAGGTCTCCCACAGAGGGTGCACGATGTAGTCGATGAAACCCACCTGGGGGGAAAAAAAGCAAGGAGACAAATTAGAACTGGAATTTAGATTCTTTTAATGTTTTTATGCACAGATGTCACTTTATACATCCACGTTTGTGCATAATGCAGTTTCTGTGTCTTTGATTGCCTACCTGGCTCTTCTCCACTGAGGCTGTGTGTTTATCACACATGGGGCTGATCTCCATTCCCCTCTCCCTCTCTCTGTCTCCCTGGTGGAAGAACTCCTCCATTATCCGATCCGTCCACTGACGATACAGCTCCAGAGACTTAGTGGGGTTACTCAGGTCAGCACAGTGCACCATGTTACGCAGCACCTATAAATAATACAGAATTGCAATTGAGTTAATGTCTGTATTCTTGTGATGGCCTCATTATTTTTAGTTATTGATATTTCCCCTCAAAATCTCAAAATGAAAAGTAAAAATGTAAAGCTAATTCTATAATGTGCTTTCTTATGGAAGGAGGTCAGTCTTCACAACAGTCTAATAAAGAAGAAATCCTAGAATGACCATTAGAAGTAAAGTGTGAAGGGATCACTTAAAGGTAAAGAGAAGATAGATGGAGTGAGAAAGGGAGTGACAGTGGGAGCAGAGGTCAGCTATGTAGGAGGTCGGCTAATGATCATTGGCTAAGTAACCTCCGCCAACACTGGCTATTGATAGGAGCTGTTGAAAGCAGGGGAAAAAAAGAGGTGGAGGGCTTACAGTATGTCCAATCACAAACTTAAATGTAAGGCTTTTGTTATCGTTTGGCAAAAACCAGCATGTACCTGTATCCTGTCGGTGTAATTGTCCAGCAGCAGCACTCCAGAGCTCGTCACCTTCTTAGTCTCCACCATAGTCTTCAGATCAGCCAGCAGACTCATGTGTTTGGACATGTCAGTGGCCAAAACCTGAATAAAAGAGAAGGGGAAAGAAAAAAAATCCATCCTCAGCAACAGGATAAATTGACAGGTTATGATTTAAATCGAGGTGGCAGTGGAAGAGAAAAGAGTATGAATCCTGATATCTTACCATGTCAATGACCATCTTGCGCAGAGACTGTCGCTGCTTTTTAGTGAGGTTCTGGAAGATATCACAGTTGTCCTCCTGCAGTAGCTTGAATCCCACAGCCAAGTGATGGTTCTCCAGCACAGACTCGTCGTTGTACATCAGTGCCAGCTCAGAGTCTGGAAAGGCGTTAAAAATAGATTTAAATATTTTAGACTTTGTCACGATTACTTCTGTTCGGTTGTTGAAGGCAATAAATTAACTGTCTTAGACCAGTGTTGAGTAATATTTTTGACTTACTGGTATTGATTAGGAATTGGTTTGATACTCCAGGATGGTCAACATCATGGATAGCTGCAGCAAAGATGGCTGCCAGGATCTCAAGATCTGTGAAGACCGCCTGTGAAAGAAAGAGAGAGGGTTGAAAAAAGGAACATTAAACTATTTTTGAAGATAAAATGGCATCATCAACCTTTCAGACTGGATCTGCAGTCAACACCTGATTTTTTTTTAACCTCAGTTTGACTCAAGAAATAGTGTTTCTGTTTCTGTCACGTTCTGTCTTAAAGGAACAGAGCAGACATGCTAGGTCACACAAGGCCAGATGTGTTTTTGTCATTTTTTTTCTTAACCACATCTCTCTGCCTTTCCGTAAAACTTCACAGTGAGAGAGTATAACACTGTGGCTGCTGGCGTTCTGACCTGACTGCATCTCACCAGCTGCTCCAACTTAAGAAAATGCAACAAATAAGACATGGAGGGATGAATGTTGGAGGAAAGAGGGGAAGCTCTCTGAGTAAACTGGTGCAAGCAGAGACCGGGGGAAAAGATGATTCAATGGAAGGATGTTGAGCTCTTCAAAGCCGGAATGGCGATCCAGGAAAGTGGCATATAGGGTGATGTAAGAGCTCACTCCTCTAATTTAGTTTTCCCTCATTTCAGTGGATGCACACTGGTGTGCCAGAGGTGGGGGAATTGTTCAACTTCCACAGTTGAAAGATGTACACCAATTAGATAATGTAACAAGACCCTGATCTGACATACTAAAAACTGAGTACAACTGAGACTTCAATACTTCACTTTATATTATAACTTACATCTAGGACTGGAGTGGAGAGGAGGATGTGTGTGGATTGGGCTACGTCAGCGGCATGCAGGCTGTTATGGTAGGCCACATCTGAATGATAATGATCTTCCAGTGTCATCATGTAGGCCACAAACGTATCCACGGGGATCTTAAACGTCTTTAACAGGTCTCGCTCCTAGAAAAACGACATCATAATGAAATTAGGAATAAGTGTGAATAATTTTAGTAGTTAGCAAACCAAACGATTATGTAAGTGACGACACAACAGAATGCAGAATTCTTTCGTGCATGGTGTTATACTGATTAAAATAGGACACTTCATACCTGGAAGATGGCGTACATGATGCAGGTAAGAGGCCGGTTATGGGAGTACTCCGAAACAGTGAAGATGTTCAGGCCCCACTTGTTGAGGTCCTCCAGCTCCTTGGACAGCAGCTCCTCCTTATCGGTCTTTACGCCGAAGCGCGAGATGCTGCTGCTGGAGAGCGAGGGCCCATGGGAGACCTTCTTGACCCCGCTGATCTGCGTCATCAGCTGCTGCTTCTGCTGCTTCTTCTTCTCTCGCGTCTTGGAAGTCGGCGATGGGATCTCCACCTCATTCTGTTTGTCTGAGGGAGGGAAAAATTTGATGTTTGTTGAGATTTGTTGTTTTTAGAAAAACGTGGACATTGTGAGGAAGAAGTGGTTAAAATTCACATTTAACCTCATACAGATTGAGTCTGTTTTAATCTACTTCTTAATAAAAAATTAGTTCAATGCGTAGGCTGCCTGAGGATCCAGGTGCACTAAAGAAACAGCTGCTGGTTAGACCCTGAGGGATTTATTGATTCATTCATTCATCATGTCCCTCCATTCATTTGTTCATTCATGCTCCCTGTCCTCCACCTGCAGTCTCTCTCTGACCTCCTACTGTTCATCCGTCTCTGTCCCTCTCCCTCCCTCGCAGCACTTTACCCCTCAACCCCCCCCGTCTCTCAGCAGGTGGCTCATATCTCATCTCCTGTTCTTTTCTCTCTCATAGGTCAGTCCATTGAAATACTGAAAGCTGGGGCTTCTACACAGTTAAGGCAGCATCATAAAGTCGGTCATTCAGTAACCTGCTGCATCTTTCACAGCTTTATCAAATCGCTTAGTATAGCGTGGGGTTTTTATGACTAGTTTATTATAATTATTTATAAGTCTATACAGCTACTGCTATTTGTGTGGCCACAAATAAAGCAAATAAGAAGCCCAAAAATACACCCAAAAAATTGCAAGGCTTTCATATATCTTTTGAAAAATGAACTGTAAACAATACACTAGGCTCACACTTTATCCAAACAAACTCAGAAAACATGCAAGTTTCTTGCAATGACCGACTAGGCCTTTGTGTTTACTGCAATCACAGAAGAATTGAATGAAGTCCTACAGGGACTGGCTATCGGCATGTATGTGAGCTGTGCACTCATCTATCAAGCCTCGACTCGGCTCATCGCTGGCCTATCAGCCTTCCCCTGTGGAGGGTTATTCAATTACCAGCTGTAATTCAAATAATCACTTTCACTCTCATGCTCTCCCTCTCTCGCACTGTTTTCTCTGCTTTTTTCACTGTCTCTCGCTCTCTCTTCAGTCCTCCAGTGGTAATTGAGAATGGGCAATTAAGCGCTCTCAGACATGTGCTGCGTGGGAAACAAGGGGAAGAGCAATATATTGCCCTCTAATTTATTACAAGCCATCATTATCACCACTGCTGTGTGGTGTTGGTGTGTGTGTGTGGCCTGTGTGTGTGTGTGTGTCTGTGTGTCTGTGTGTCAGAGATCAGATTGCGAGTTTGTAGTGTTATTATCGTCCATTTCTACATAAGTAAGTGCCAATATACAGTAAACGGCATGCACTCTGTTCCACAGTTGACTTGATAGGACTGATAAACTGCTCAGGATGTTTTTAGCACAGTTATTATGATCCTGCTTTCCACCAGATTAAGTATCGGTCGCAATTTGGCCTCCAATGTGTCAGCGAGTCACATGGATAGTCCCCCTCTTATCTGTTTTTTTTCTGCACTCTGTTTTCACTCTTCTGTCTTTTACATTTAGCTTCCTGTATGTATATTTTATATGTATATCTAAATAAACACAAGCAAAAATCTGTTGTATCCTGCTCGGTTCTTTCTCTTCTTTTCTCCCGTCTTCCTCCCGCTCCTCTGTCACCTCCCACGTTTATTTCGATTTCATCTGATTCTTTTTCATCCTCCTCCATATGCTCTCCTGTGAGAGACGCAGATGAAATGGGGAAGGTGGTGCCGGGGCTTTTTGGGGACATGTTTTCGCTCAGTTTATTCCCTAAAATAGGTGTGTTCTGCTGCTGGCCGATCAAAGGGAATTATGATAGAATTATGCTGTGAGGACAGCTGTGGCGGGGGGAAGGCACACGTGAATGGCCAGCATGCTGTTGGCCAACAATCTTTAATGTCAGAAATCCTAGTCTGAAATTGCCCTGGATGAGAAAATGTGGTAGTCTGCAATAAACTGATGGGGGGGTAGAGTGACCTCTGCAGAACCAGGCATATGGCAGGAAAATTATTTTTTTCTGAGCCTGGATGGATGCTTTTATGAAAAAAATAAATATATAAAGATGAAATAAGTGCATTACTGATATGATATTGATCTTAGATGGAAGGATTAAACAGTCCTACTGGTCAGCTGAGGCCAAACCAGGCCAGCTGTGCTGCTTCAGCCATTTTTTTCCCCCCACTCTTCATTAATGCCTGTTCTTTTTCTTTCTACCGCCAGCAGGGTAATCCTGATTTTTTTCTTTTTTTTTTTTTTTTTTTGAAGCGATAGTCATCTCTGTCTGAGCTCTTGTGGCAGTGACATGGGGGAGGAAGAGGTGGAGGGACAACAAGGTGTCCCTGCTGACAAAGATGCATTAAGGTGGTGATGAGTCACCCAATCTGCCGAGCTCATCTCACTGCCAGCTAAGGGGGTTCCTCGGTACCTCTATTTTTCTCCTTCACTGCAGTCAGCTCCCTCCCTCCCTCCCTCCCTTCCTCATTTGCTTCCTCTGTTTCTGCTCACCCCTTCTCTCTCTCTTTCTCTATGATCCGGCATTGAGGGATCTGCCAGCAACACTACACCGGATCAGGATGCCAATCGATCAGAGGCACAGTGTCTATAAATAATCTTAACTACCTCTGTGTGCATTAGGTCTGACTTCTATTATCCTCTTTGTTTGTCAATCTATGTTACCTTTAAGTCATTCACTTGTCTGTCTGTCTGTCCGTCACGCTTCTGTGAAAATCTCACACTTACCAAAAAGCAACTTTTAATCCATTTGGACAAATCGGTTGATTGTCTCACTAGTGCTGGTTCATGTTATCTCTTTACCTACGATTATAAAATAGTGTGGTTTGGTACTAGTGTGTGTCATGAAACATTTTGTACATGTGGGTGACAAAAAATATCAGAAGCAGTGTTTCTAAAGACAATATAAATGCATATATATTTAGAAAATCGCTATCTATTCTCAGATCTTGAATATGCAACCCACACTGACAGCATCCAGTTCTAATCCACTTACTCCGATTCTGGCTAACAAGATCTCTTGTCAGTCATATGGCACTTTTTACAGTATCTGGCTACCTTTTTAGATACCATTTTTCTCTTAATACATTGAGGAATTTATACTTTTTACTTCAGTTTTAATGGCCATTTTGAGCCTGATGCCATAAACATCTAGACAAAGCTTAATGGCGCAGTGTTTTATGGTACGCCCCCACAGAAAAGCCTGCCAGACCAACTTGCACAGCTTAACATCATGTAAAATACTGAACCTCCACAAAAACATTGCAGCAAAACAGAGAAGTGGGGATATTCATGAGCCACAAACTTTTAGTGGATATTTGTATTTTTGTATGTATTTTTATTAAACATACAGGTCATAATTACAGTTATGGTAATTTAAGGTGGATTATAAAGACCAAACTGATGAATTTGTGGGTGTGATTTTGAGTGTACACAAGACTTTCATTTACCTAGAAAGGTGTTGGAGATGAATTCGGAAACCTGATTCCCAGACCGACTCATCTCAGATAGGTGCGTCAACTCCCGATTCAACATTCTCTTGAACTGCAAGAGAGAAGGAGGAAGGGGTAGTGGGGGAGAGAGAAAATGTCGTCAGTTTCCACTGGGGGAAAACCTGGAAGAAATTATGGTACAAAATTCCATGGAAAATACAGGAGTACCCAGTTTTATTCCGCCAGCTCAAGAATATTATTAAATTACAGTGTAAAATCAGTTGGGGGACACATCTTAGTTTCCCCTCCATTTCCCTGCAATTAATTAGGGTGCAGATCATTATTTGTGTTACCTATGGGAGGCCATCACCTTTTTAATACCCCTCAATTCACCCCCTGCAACCAATTTACAGTTTTCTTTCACTGAATCACATTTTTGGGGCCTATTTAGCTGTTCTACTTGCGTCAGTGTGTAAGAATTTCAATGATGTCAAGAGGAAAATCTGCACACTGCTCCCTACATTCCTTTCCGTTCCAAAATGTTGGTGAGATGCAGGTACTTTTCAAATTATGGGCAGTTTTAAATAGATGAAATAGTTGAGGAAGACCGATGCATTTGACAGTACACGGAGACCCAGGCACTGCAGTAGCAGCTGTTTATGACAGATTGATGTATGCGCGTGCACACACATACACACTAACACAAATACAAACAGACACACAGTTCTGCAGAGGGCTCAAGATGGAGCCTGAGCCACAAAAAAACATTCTGTCAGACCACCCTCACCATGATGAAAATATTTTTTGGTGCAATTAGGATTACACAGTGTCCTGAAGAGCTCCAGAAAAACAATAGACATTATGAAACCGGCCCTTAATGCAACAGCAACACAGCACAGAGACGTAAAATGAAATGAGTGCGTTATCCCGACAACTACGTAGATAAGCGCTACACACCTTAATGTAACCCCAAGACACCGACAGCAGGTAATTGGCTTCAGGCATTTTGGACCCCGTTTTCTCGTTCCTACACAAAGCCAGAACTGTAATCCAATAGAAAAAAATAGAGGCAGACGAACAGGATTCTTTCAGCGCCAAAAAGGACAAAAAATCCCCTCTTCTCTCCTCTTGTGTTTCTTTTTCTCAGCAGCTAAGAGAGCAGCTTAATGATGGCTCACTCTCCCTCTCAGCAACAGAAAAGGGCCAGCTCTGAGTCTCCATGCCGTGGGACGGATAGATATAGGATAAAGTAGGCGCTGTAGCAAGGCTAGGTGCAGGAAGAGATCCACAGGCTCGGTGGTTCGGCTGGAGCAGCAGCAGCTGGAGCCGTGAGCTGGGGACTCTCAACGCACTGATGAATAATGGAGAAGAGGCGAGGAAGGGAGGAGGGGAAAAAAACAGCGATGGAGACAGGAGGAGGAGGAGGAGGGAGTGAGGCAGCGATGTTCATCTGACTGGAGGGGGGGTTCCTCCACTGGATTTGTCTTGCTTCGCTGCTCTCACTGCTGTAGCGCTCACTACCCCGCCTCTTTCTCTCTCTCTCTCACCATGTTTCTCTTTTTTTCGGTTCCCTCCCTCCCTCCCACCCTCTTCTGTCTCTTTTCCCCCTGCTGTAGTCTGCCAGCCCCAGCAACACGCTCTATTCAGAACACATGATTTGACAGAAAGTGGGGTGAAGGAGGGAGTCCTGATTACAGCTTGGCATTGGTGTATACATGAGGCTCTGAAGGGATGTTTGAGTGACTGAAATATAATATTCAGACTTGGATTCCAGATGTAACTTTTCCTCTGTTACTGTGCAATCGCTGCAGATAAATCCCATCCTCTTCAATTCCCAGCCCCTCTAATTCCCTCTGAAAGTCATTTTTTATGAAGACAGCCATTGTGAAGGAATGTCATCGAGCCGTACAGCAATGCCTCCCCTCTACAGTAAAACAATGAAGGTTGACAAAGGGAATGGGGCACGTTTTGAGGAATGTGAACTGTATTTTTATCGCCATTATCTCTTATATTATCATCCCCTCCTCCCTCTTTTGAGTCTTCTGTTGTCTTGTGACATCCTTGAGTGCGGAAGCCATTGTGAAGAACTCATAAGCCGGTTCATTATCCGCATCCCAATAATATTAGATGCTGTCAGGGTGTCTGTGGAAGGCTATTTTTAACAACCGAGAGACAACAAGAGAGTGAGTAAGACGGTCACAGAAGAAAAGAAAAAGAAGGAGAGATGGGATATAATTGCATCCTTCCCCAATTTAGGTGACAACAGCCCACGGTTTTCTCTCTCTGCCTGTGAGTAAGTGTGTGTGCGCCAATTACCAGAACACCCCAATGCCATGGCAACAGCATCAGGCGGCCAGTGTAAGGCTGTTTTGAAAGGAGGAGAGAAGAGAGGAGAGGCTTCCCCCTTTCCTTCCCAGGCAGACGTGGTGTAGCTGCTGAGCTGTCACGAGGACACCACACACATCGCCTCTGCTCGCATCCGACGATGCGCAGACTAGAAATCGCTCCCCCCCCCCCTCACGCTCTGTCTCTCCCTCACTCTCCACCACTTACATGTCAATTTCTCTCCCGGCTGCCACTTGCCAACACAGTCATCAATCTCTCTGTCTGTCTGCCTCGCTGGCAGAATCAATGGACTGTCCTTGGAGCAGGTGTTGATACTGCTGCAGTGTACAAGGCTAGGGCCACCTGACTGGAATATATTGTTACATCAGTATCACTGGCCAATTTTGAGGCACGTTTGTGCTTTTGTCAATTCAGTCACGAGTTTTGTTTGGAAACCTTCGAGGAGGTGCAATGCTTTGCTAATGAACACATGTCCATAGTTATTGTCACTTCAGAGCCAATCCATTGGAAACTGTAAACCGAAGTTCCCAGAAAACCTCTCAGTCCGATGTGTGTGTGTACGAGTTCGGAAAGATGAGGGGGAGATCAAAGCTTCCCCGAGAGGATTCCGGATTATCCTCCCACTGAGGGAAAGAACCAGAAGCAGGGAGGTAGGATGCGAGAAAACAGAAAAAAAAAAATAAGAAAGAGAGGAGGCAGCTCTTTATATAATAGCTCACTGCATAATATATAAAGAAACCAGAAATAACAGCGGGGGATGTCTCTCTGCAATGTGTTGAAGAGCTATGCTTCCCCAGAGGCTTAAAGAAATGCCCAAAGTGTGTGCACATGCGCGCGCGCACGCACACACACACACTGCATCTTACAATGCTATTATCTACAGTTAAGCACAGTTCATGCTGACATGTTAGATACATGTTTCACATGTATATTTCGGTATGAGTGTGTTATTGCCTGTGTGTTTTTAATTTTATTGTTCAGTCGGGCAGAAGGAAAGCCTCTTTACCTCCTACTGACACTATCACACTGGAGACAGATTAGCCTCTAAGTGCTCTGTGGGTATCTCTTCTCTCTCACAAACCCTTATACAGAATACACTTATTCTATTTCTTACAGATTCACTTATTCCCATCCTCAATTGTCTGTCCTATTCTTTTTTTCTGTTTTTGGGAAATTCCTTAAAATTAACCTATCAGCTTCTTTCCTGTCTAAAGTCTTTAAATTGTCAGCTATTTTGATCTGAGGCGGTTCAAACTGAATTTGTGCCTTCGAGCCACTAGTGGGTGCACTTTGCTCAATGTGCTGCAGAGGAGCCTGCTCAGGGTTTAGAGTGCATTGACCCCTTAACCCTACAGTGACAGAAATGTACAACTTGACTTATGGATAAACCTGTTAAATGCTTTTTTTCTATCAAACTTGCTAACAAATGTTATTAGTAAATCTTTCAATGATAATAATTTACATTGATGAGGGTGTGAACGTTTTGATGAACAAAGTAGCAACACTATAACACTTTTTAACCTCAACATTATTTTTTTATTTAACAACTCTTTGAAGCTTCAATTAAAAGAAATCATAGATATTATGAAATTACATGTTTTCTTTACCAACTGAATTTTCTTATTTATATCAGTTTATCAATATAATCTCATATTTACAGTATGTAATGTCTAAGTCAATGTATACAATCAGTTTTTCTTCAGCAGCAAACCTGCATGGTTGTGGTTTATCTCCTCCGTTTTAGCAAAAATATGACGCAGAGTGTATCATAGGTGCTATGGCAAAGACTGTGTGTGACATAACTCTGTAAATATCAGGGAAACCTACCTACGTATGAACTGTGCGTATGTTGAGTAAAGATCTGAGAAACGGTCTGACAACCTCTCACTTCCTCTGACTCACTCACTCACTCATGCTAATGTGTGTCTGCATGAGAGTGTATTCATGTGTCCATGAATGCCGCAAGATGTATTGAGAAAGAAGGGTCAGCTTTAAGAACAGGAGACGAAAATCGAGGGAAAGATAAAAGTAAGTAAGCAATTTCTCCCGGCTGCTCAAGGCCTCAGCACAGTCAGATGTGGCATGCAACACCATTTTTGGCTGGTGAACAGAACCGGCTGCACAGGCTGGTTGCTTTGAAAGCAGAAAGCACCCCAATGTAAAATCCCACAGAGGCAGTATTACACCAAGACATGATTTTGAAAGTGCAAAAGAAACAAGAAATGCTCTGATCACAAAAATGTCTTTCACACTCAAATGAATGCTCAAATGAATGCTCAAATCATATAGAAAGCAACATTTTATCATGTCAACAAAAGTAATGGCGTGTATCCCCTTAACTTTTGGGAAATATTCCTATAAAGATTGACTTTAGTTTCTGCATTACCTGTTTGAACAAACCAAGCATTAAGCAGCATCTAACCACATTGCCACTACCTCTTTCTTTCTCCCCAGATGACCTGAGCGTTCGGCCTCAGCCAGACTCTGTTTCCAGTCTTCTGTACTATGCTTAAAAAAATAATTTATCACCTGCCTGGGCCGGGGGTGACTTAAATCCACAGTCATCGGGCTTATTAACTCAACCCCTTCTACACAGTTCAACTAAGTACAGATTACTCTTACCTATAGGTCACTCAATAACTTGGGAGGAAATCAGTTTAACATTGTTCCAAGGAGAACAAAACGGCATCTTCTAGATCGCCCATAGCTTCATTCAGTCTCAACCCGCTGGGAGAAAAAGTTAGTAAATAATCTCGCAAATTAAAGTTGTAACTGGACAGGCAGACAACCCAAAAATTCAAACAGAAATGCCATCGATGATCAGCACTGAATTTAACTTTGATCTTTAGGTCACACAATGAAGAGCGGCCTCTCAGTGTGTTACAATACAGCCACAAGTCTGTGCATTTGTGTTTGCTTCAACACACATCACTAAATTCAGCATCACATGAAGGATGCACATGGGTTCTCAAAAGCAGAAGGCATGCACAAACTTGCATGAACCTCTGAAAAGATTTGCATGAATAAACAAAATTCACATAGAAAAACCTATAGCTGTATGTAAAACATACAGCAAAACATTTGGTAAAGTAAAGCAACTAAACATCACATGCTTTCAAAAGGAAGAAAACCCTAAAGCACGCATTCAGCATCCGCAGCAGTCAAATACATTTAAGTCCTCTGAAGATATCCACTTTAAACAACACCAAAGCATCAAGGACAAAAATACTATAACCCAAGCATGCGGAATTCACACCATGTTAAGCAAGCCACAAAAGTTTAGCATATGACAGAGAATCCTATAGTCACTTAAGGCTCCAAAAAAAGGCTAAAACTGATTACAAACTCTTTATATCTAACTACAAAAAATCAAAGAAAACTCACCTTTCTCCAACCATTTAGCTTCCCTAATTTCCTCTCTTTCTTGTCAAAGCAGCAGGCTCCCATGTTGCTGTGTGTAGAGTGCAGAGCAGAGTGGGGCTGCCGTCCGTTAAAGTGTCTGTCTCAGTCTGACTACAGCATGAGTAAAAGGACCAAGCCTTAGCTCTCTGACGCTGGGAAACGCCACAGCTTTAGTGACTCACTTTGGGCTGCGAGGTCTGACTAGGCTTTACCTCACACCCTGTGTATGCGGACCAGTGACTGTGTGTGTGTGTGTGTGGGGTGCGCGGACTAGAGAGAGACCTCTGCCTCATACACACTCCCTCATGGGGGTAGTCCCGCCTCTAGCCTCTTGCCTTTCTCGCTTGCTGCTCACTCTTCCTGCAGGCGCAGCTCTGTGGTTTACACTGTCAATATCGCGCTGATCATTCTGATGACTAGAAGGCTTCCTGTTTTGATGAACACAGTGGATTTCCATGAACTTCAACTAAGAAAGGTAGCCAAGCGTAGTTGTGTTTTTTTTTTTTCCTGGAATTTAAAATTTATTCAGTTGAAAGTTCAATGGCCAATAGCAGAGATGAGTGTTCTAACTTTCAAGAGTCCTTGAGTTTGCAAAAAGTGCTGTGGTAGAATAGTATTGTTGGAATAAAAATCACTATGTACACAGCACTCCAGAATCAAGGTGTTAATTATTCTACTTCACCAGTGAAGGAGTGCAAACTATATTTCCCTCAAGGTGCAGAAGACGCTGCAGCCTCAAAACTGCATCATCTCTGACACTGGTCACTGCAGAAAGCATTGCCCATTAACACACAAATTAACCAACAGGCACATGGATTTAATATTTGTCAGCTCTGTTCTGTTTACAAAACACCAGTAGTATCGAGTAAAATTAAAAATCAACAGCAGCCCCCTGCACTTCACCTTGGCGGTACAGCAGCAGCTTCTCGCATTTCACCTCCCTCACACTCATGTTTCATACTCTGCCACAGCTTGAATAACAGTTTTTCCATCCTAAATACAACAGGTAGTCAGGGGTCACATTAGCCGATTGCCACACTGTTGTTAATAAAACCAGGTCAAGCGTAATGGCCCACATGAGAAAGAGGCAGCAGTTGTGTAATGCTTCAGTTTACTGTAAAAACAAGGCTAGGAGGAAAATAGCGTAGATAGCAATGGGATTAACCCATTGTTAATACGGGCACAGCCACATAACACACTCAAACACACACAAACCCAAACAGTTCATGCGTACAAGATAGACATGTTTGTTTGTCCTTATCGATATCTTATCCACAGATGGTTACGTGTCACACACCCGCCAAAGTCACATCAGTGAGAGAGGTCATAATACACAATGAACACATTGTGCCACCTGATGTGCTCCACTGTAGATCAGTCACATCCATCACGTCTCCATTTCTGTACACATAAACTCACATTTCTTTCTGAATTTACATGATTCTTAAAGGTGAACTTTTGGTGTTATTCTGCTAACTAAGAGATCATCACTCATCATTCATCACAAACAATTAAATGAGACAATGTACAATTTAGCATTGATTCATGACATCAACAGTGACATTAAAATGTGCTACACCCATCCATGTCCGTCATTCTGCTAAAGTCAGACTACTGTTAACGTTTTATGATGTTGTATTGTGTTACAGTCTGATAACAGTCTGATGACAAGCCTAATGTAGTTCTTTTTCTGGAAAAAGCAAGATAGAACTTTCCCTTTCATTATTCTATAGTTGGGATATTTTGGAATTTCTCAAGTTGGGGAGGCTCATGAAATCAATCATCACCTGGAGATAACTTTTGGCTCAATCCTACAAATTTCTCTCTGATTGCAGAAGTGCTAAAACTACAGACTCAAGTAAGATAAGGCTATAATTTAAGATAATTCGCCCTACAAATCCACAAATGAGGGTTGATATAAACAAGCAACTTTACCACCTTTAGGATTATAGTAAAAAGTGTTGTGACTTGTTATGTTGTCAGGGAAGATCCTAGTCTCAGTCTGCTGTAATGGACATAGTGTGTCTCCTCTCTATTTGTCTCTCCTGTGTGATTCTGACGTCCTGTCGCCCTTATATCCATGTCTAAATGTCTGTTTGTTTAAATGGTTAAAAGTATTTATTCTGTGATTCAGTCGTCCTCATGTGTCTTAACTGAAACCAGTCCAGCTGACTACCAGCGTTGGATGTGTGTCCAGATGACGACAGCGATGGGATAAATAAACACGACCATTAACCATCCAAACGGGCATGATGGGATGTCTATTGTCGTCTGGAAAGAGAGCAGGGGATCAGGAAGGAGACAGGAAGAGAGAGTCACTCTGCCAAGGGGTCTGCATGGATCCCACACACACACACACACACACACACACACACACACACACAAATGTTCTCTCTCTTCCTCTCTAGTTTATTGTGTTTGACCCACTGCGGGATCCCTCGCATCCTGTTGTCCAGTTTTATGAGAAATAACAGGCTTATCCTCTTGGTTCACTTGACAAACTGTTTTCAAGCACTCTTACACACAGCTGCTACTCAGCCTATGCAACAGCTTTCTGGGATTTCACTGCCACAAGCAAAGCACACAATCAGGTGTTTAGTATTGAAAGTTTTGAGACAACAAAAAAGTGGAAATCTGTCACTTCCAATAAGCTGTCTCCCTCTACAGCAGTGTGAAGCACAATTTCAGTTGTGTTAGATCTACAACAAAGATGGCCAAGCATCCAGTCTCACTCATGTTACTGTTATAGCCATGGATGTAATATAAGAACTGGGCACTGGACTCAAAGACGGCGGCCACTCACTTGAATGAAAATTGCTCGCCTGGAGCATAACCAAAAGTTTTCTGGCTTCCGGGTTCACTTCCGAGTTGGCCCCACTTGCACGTTCCCTCTCGGCCCATTGACTTTACATTAAGATGACATCACACAAATTTTAAAACCGCTTTTCTAAGCTTAACAAATATAAACCCTTCATGTGTTAAAGGTGTCAACAGTTCTGGAAATTGCTTTTTGGCAGCAGGTGATGTTTTTTTGTTGCAGTACTGTGAGTGGCCACTGGGACAAATTGGCACCATGGTTTAGTGGGTGCACAGTATCCATAGATCACCATTATAAGACGTATGTAAAATTGCTTAAAAAAACAACTTTGATGTGCATGAGGTCATCTCAGTGTAAAGGGCTGAGAGGGACCAAGCAGGTGGACAATCATGAGTCAATAATGCACAAGTTTAGTGGGCCACAGCGCAGAAGTAGAGAAGCAAACCAGGAAGAGACAGAACTTACTGGTCCATGCACTGGATGAACAACTTTCATTGGAATGAACGGATGCCTTATTGGAGTCCATTATTCAGTTTTCATAATACAGCCATGATCTAGTCAAGCTCACTTTATTGTGTGAAATGGATTCACCAATAAAAGACTGATGCATATATTGTGATTTTATTATAAGATCTCCTACTTAGACTATAGTCTCCTCATTATCACTGCTGCCCTTTCTAAAGGTGAAAGTAACAATAATTCTAATGATAAAATGTACAGTGTCATTCACAAGAAATACATGAAGTTACTCAAGGTTAAAGCGAGTGCTGCTCGTTAATCATTAAATATAAACCTCAGAAGTCAGTACCAAGAACAAGCTCAATAAATCAAGAGATAAATATTGCTTGGTACTCTGTCAATTTCCTAGTTCTTATTTAAAGAACCAGGAACTAAACCTTGATGCATATCGCACACAATCAATGATACAGAAGAAATATAATAATAAAATGAGAAGTTGGTAGGAGGGCAACAAAAACCGCAAGAGACACCAAACCACTTTACATAGAGAAGAGATAGGTTACCTTAAGAGATTCTGCTTAATTTTAAAAAATTCAGATAGTTGTTACAATCAGGAAGTTTGTTCTTATAATACATTATATTGGTTTAGACTGGAAAGAAATAGGTGTGTTTCCCAAGAATAGGGTAGGCAGGGGAGTAGTGGCCCTGTAACCCTACTGCTGCCGCATCTAAAGGTAGTACTATTGATCACTATATAAAAAAAAGTAATTTAAAGAGGTGAATTAGTAACTAACTTTAAACATGAATCCAACTCCACAATCCTTAGATACATGTACAAATGAGAAGTTACAGTACATAGACAGCAGAATGAATCATGCAATAAGTGATATGTAATAAATCTGTAAGACAAAGCCAAATATTGCTGTGTATCATGCTCTGTCGTTTGAGTAATGTGGTTAAGGAGTTACTTAAGTAAAGAACCAGGAACTGAACCGTGGTGCACATCACACACAATTAATCAGTGATGCAGAAGAAACAGAATAAGCAGTGGACAGTGAAAAGTTGTTTTACAGCCACAGCAGGCCAAGACAAAAAAGACAGAGAAGTTAAGCAGAAATGATCGGAGCTTTATGCTGGTTTACGCAGGAATCAGCTGATGGGTAACATCCAGTCACATTCACACAAGTGCACAGGCCTTTATGACAGCGCTCAGGCCAACACTGCATACTGCTGCAGCCCCCTCTACCAAACCAACCTCTGTACTGTGCATGGCCAGACTTTCAATGCTTTCACTTTGCTAAGGCCATGCTGAGTTCATGTATGTCACAGCTACAGTATCTCTGGATTCTGTATGCTGTTGTTCATGTGTTTATTGTGCTGAAGGATTAGTGCTCCTTGCAGAGTCCCTTGCTGCCCAGTTTTTTTGAGCTTCCTCAGAGAGCAGAGATTCTTTTCTGTTTAAACATTTTCAATAAATGGAAATATGTTCAAATAAAATAAAGGCAACATTAGCCATGTGCCACTGAACATTTTCTCCACTAGTCAAATAGAAAACAAAGAGGCAGCCTCTCCTACCTTGTTGGAGGCCATGTCGCTGACAGAGCGGTAGGTCTGGATGGTCTCCAGCTGGTCCAGACACCAGTCCAACTCCTCCATCGTCTCCATGGCCAGCTTCTGGTACGCCTCATCTGTCAATAAGCAGCCGGCACACAGAGACACACAGTCAGAACAGACGGCGCACGTGGAGCCCGAGCACTGCTCAGCCACTCCCAGGCAACATCCACCCACGGGTCCTGACAGCGGCACCTGCTGCTGCTGCTGCTGCTGCTGAGGAGGAGGAGGAGGAGGAGGAGGAGGAGGAATGGCTGAAGGTGGCACCCAGCTACAGCGCTCCTTCATCATCAGGTGTAGCTGTGGCGAGCTGGTGGCACTCGCAGCTGTTAGCAGAGCGGAGTGGAGCAGAGCAGAGCGGAGGAAAGCTACTGTAGGACCTGAGCTCGCTGTCACACACTCAACTTTTCGCTCTGTGCGTGCATGTGTGTGTGTGTGTGTGTGTGTGTGTGACCCTCCCTCGACCTCCAAACTGAGGCCCTCGGCTCATTTACATAAAGTCAACCCCCTAGGGCAGGAAACCAGATACCCCCCGCCCCCCATCACCACACACAGACGCACTTCACCCCACCTCACAGGAAGCAAACAGACACCTCTAAATCTACACATAAAAACACACACACACACACACACACACACACTTTGGTCATGCCAAACCAAACTTTTGTTTTAACTATTACTGAAGTTTCTCCCTTCACAGACACAGACATACACATACATACAGTACATACATAAACAAGCAACACTGATCAAGTAGCATCATTTTATAAGTGTAATACCTCTGATTATTGACTGTGAACAGATAACAGCACTTGACAGATAGTGATACTGTTTTGTTTGACCAGGGGTTGAGACACAAACCTGGTAATGGGCCTGTCTGTCTCTTGTGACAAAAGGGCAAAAAGTCAAAGAGTCCCCACAGTGAGGAGAACATTTATCATTTTCATTTGCAGCAAAAATGATAACCGCTGCTGAAAAGGCACATGTGGTTTTGTTTTGAAATGTGTACGCAGTAAACCGGACGGCCAACCACAATACAGACACGAATGAAGCCCAGAGACAAAATTACCGTAACTGGCTTGGTTATAAATTTTACCAGAACTGAACAATATTTCCGTAGTGGTCAGCCAGTGTGACTTTACTAATGTTGGTAATGCCTTGTGCTGTTCTTTGTTGTATTGACTAATTTTCTGTCTTTTCTTTGTAAAACATTTGGTAACTCTGTTATATACAGGCTACTATTATGATATACTTATTGTAAGTATTAGTTATTGAATTAAGGCTGCACCTACTGATTATTTAATTATAAATTTATCTTTTTCTCGATTATTGATAAATAGTTTAGTCAATAAAATGTCTGAAAACAGTATATAATTTATTATTAATTTCAGCTATATTAAATATTAATTTAAATAATTTATTACTATTTATACTAACTTTTCTTCCAAAAAATGCAACATAAAGTGATTGTAGAGCAATAAAAGTAAAACATAAAAATGATATCAAAACATAACCTAATACTACGAATAGTACTAAACTTAAACGAGTGTGACAAAATGTTTGGCGTGTTATGCTAAAACCAGCATATTTAAGTCAGAAAAAAATAAAATAATCTTAGTCAAGAAAAGCGGAAGCATAGAAATAAAATAAAGTAGTTACAATGTAAATAAAGACTGATTCTAATATAAGACCGGCGAGTCCAGGTCTCTTATACAGTATGTGTGAAGAAGATGAGCCACGGTTTTATTTTCCACTAGTGTACACCCCTTATGTTACAGTAAGCATTATTATTATTATTATTTAGTGAGGGACTTTAAATTATTACTTACACTACAGGGTGCCTATGACCAGATATAGAGAAAAACAAGAGAGGGAGTGTGTTGTAACCACGGCTGAAATATTCCCGCACGAACTAAGAGTCAATATTCCAACCCTGTTCCTGTGGTTTGACTGTTTTTTTTAACTACAACTGTACGTCAAGGTTGGAAAGCAGAGGGAGTGTGTGATGAGCTGGCTGGTGGGGCTGCACGCACGCACGCACACACACACACACACACACACACACACACACACACACTTGTGTGCTGCATTGTGTATACTCGGGGTCTCCTAGCTGCGGAGCACAACATGGCAGCAGGGTGTGCACCGCGGCGACCTTAGCGCGGCCACGTAGAATGTGTCCCCTGCTCTGATCTCCTTGCCATCAAAGACATGAGCATGTTTGCGCTCCCAAACATGAGAGGCACCTGGCGCTCTGCCCGCAGCCTTCCCTCACTCTGATGAGGGTAGTGAGTGAAAGAGACGGAGTGTGTGTGTGTGTGTGTGTGTGTGTGTGTGTGTGTGTGTGTGTGTGTGTGTGTGTGTGTGTGTTTTTAGTTTAACTACACAAGTGTCTGATGTCGAAACGCCTAACACTCACTCGAGATATTTCTTCCCAACACTTTCGAGGTGGTTTGTGAGCACAGATAGGAACAGTTGTCTCATTTGAACTTAAACTCTGCTATGACAGAAAGTGTTTTTTTTTCGGGGGGGGGGGGGGGGGGGGGGGTCTGGGGTGTCAGAAGTAAAACTCCTGTTCATCCGAGGCTTAGGTAAAAAGGTTCATGACTGTGTACAAAAAAACTTAAGGAGAGACGTCAGATACGATTCCATAGGAACATCCAAAAGATCACAAAGCTTAAAATTCCGCACTGCTTACAAAGAGCTTTGTATTATGTTTTATAAAAGCAGCTTAAATCAGTTCGCTTTTAGATTCTGGGTCAGTGGTTGAAGAATTAAGCAATTACAGCACAGTGTTTTGATCCGTTTTGCAACAGTTACAGTAAAGGCACTCTGCAGAGTTTTTAATAGTAGCGGTAGGGAACAGCTTTTTATAACTTGGTCCCTGTTTTGTTGTGATACACAGTCCTGCCAATGGTTTCACACTATTCCACAGATCTATAGGTGTTGATAATGCACCAAAATATGCAACAATGCGCAAGCAAAGGCAGGTAAGAAGACAACTGCAAGCTAGTAAACATGGATGTAAACAAGGCAGGATTCAAACTTTCAAAATCAACTCTGCAGGTTTTATGAGGAAGGAAATGCATTTATCACTTTTTGTTAGACCTCAAGTGTGTTTTGGTGAGGAAGGCTGAATGTTTATATAACTTTTGTTTACTTACAAGAAAATTCCACAGGGCACCTTCTCAAAAATGAAGTTGTAATGTTTACTGGATTTGATTACAGTTCAGGGCAGGGGGGTGCTGATATGATCAACAAAAGGCGCTCACATAATGTGTGTTTATGCGTGTCGTAGTGATGCTCCACTAGAGATGAATTGATTGCTTGAGTTCTCACCACATTTCAAAACACACAAAACAGAGCATTAAAATCTGGTTTAGTGAGTCAGGACCTAAAACTGGTTGTGAGGCCAACTTCTTGTGGGTCCCCACACACTAAATCCATTCTCTAGGTAGGTGCCAGACCAACTTAACTATGATTCTTGTATAACAGTTGTACTCTGATCCCTGCCCCGCTGGCAAGCCCAGCCAATACCAGTCTTTACCCCAGTGCTGGACCTAGTTTACCACCAGTCAAATAAAAAACAAAGATTTATGTGCTAAGAATTGGACACTGAATCTCAGTTATTTCTCAATACTATTGTGATAGTTACAGCAACCATCAAATCTAATGTCAGTGCTTAAAATACTTTACTTCAGAGGGATGTAAATAACCATAAAGTGAACACAACAGTCTGTGTTTTTTATTCTGCAGCTAAAAGACAGATGAGTCAACCGAAATCAATACAAGACATGAACTTGTTCCACTGTTCCTGGGTTAACTTCACTGATACAGTAATTGAATGATGGTAAAATCCCACGATAATGTGTCAAAGTTTTGTTTCTGAGTATTTTGCTGTTGTAAATAGACACAGAAACTTCCTGTAAAGTAGAGTAGGCAACTAAAGTGTTTTTATCTTTTTCAGTTAATTGAGCAAAAGGTCACCAGATAATGTAGTCAATTTGATCCTAGAATCTGATAATAGGTAAACATCAGCAGGGTTAAAGCGTGGGACATGATATAGACAAGTTGTACTATAGACACAAACAATGTAAAGGGTGAGAACAACAACAGAAGATTAGCCTCAGCTTTCTGAGCAAAATGTGGAAACCACAGCGAGGGGTTTATGCCTTGATTTTCATGATTGATTTTTAGCCAGATCCATCTATATAGTCTTAGAAAAATCCACCATGTCACAATTTTTTTTTTTTTTCAATTTACAACTTTGTATTCCAGATGCAGAATGCTTTCAATCTGTTGCTTTATGGCTTGCAACAGAAAATCAAAAAAGGCACCCCATCATCATTACCAACGAATACACGGTTTTATATTCTCACTTGTTTTAAGAGAAAAACATGCATGTCAGCTGCATACCATCAATTACTTTAGTTACAGCAGTCTGCACTGTGTACTCTCATGGTCTCAGATGGATGAAGGGAAACAACATTCAACAGCCAAATGTCTACTTACTCTCACACACACACACACACACACACACACAACACTGCGATGTAAGAGGGGATTTCCACCGCCTCCACCCAGACACAAGGACCTTTCTGATCAGCGCTCAGACCTACAGTGTCTGTCCCACAGGGGCAGACAGGAAAACACACAGGCACACATGTACAATCCAGTCACACACACACACACACACACACACACACACACACACACACCAGTGTAATGTACATTTACATCAACTGAAATGTCACATTACTGCACTCACACACAAACACACAAACATGAACTTTCCAGCTGAGGGAGGCCAGCGGGCTGCAGCGGCAGGGAGGGTTAGGAGGGATATGAGGTCAGCTCTCTCTTTCGGTCTCAATCTAGATTAATTTCTGTGACTACAACCATATATGCACAAGGGTGAGAGGAGATACAGGTGGACAACAAACTAAAAAGCAAAAACAAATGAAATCCAAAACAAGAACACAAAATACGACCTTAACTATGAGTTGAATGAGCTGTATTAGCAGTACTGTACTGTTGTTCATCCATCATTCATTGATTGTTTTTCCTTCGATTGTTTCTGGGATTAAGCCAAAATAGCACATTCAGTATGTTTGTGTTTAGAGTAATGCATTTTACCTTTTAACCCCCAGTACGAATGGTATCTTTGGCATGGTATGGTTTGTTACTAAATATGTCAAAATCCTCTAATATTTGTTTTATTTCAGGGAATATTTTTCACATATTTTTCACGCACCCAACGCCCAGTACATATACAGCGTAGCACATGGCATATGTTATCAGATTATTTAAGGACAAGTATGCCCAAAGGATGTCAGACCAGAGGAGTTGAAACTGTGTGTGTGTGTGTGTGTGTGTGTGTGTGTGCTGTATCTGTCATTCTCTCTTGGGGATGGAGTCAGTTTTCTGCCTGTGCTGTGATGTGATGTTAGATGCAGCAGAGCTGAAGGGCTGCAGCACATTATCAGCAGCCAAAATCTATATGGCTATTCTAATCTATTGTGGAGGTTAAATCATCGGTAGAGATTACCTACAAGCACTGACACACACACACACACACACACACACACACACACACACACACTCATAAACACAGGATAAGAGGTCAGCGGGGACAATCTCTTTTTTCCCCTCTCATACTAACTTCTCCTTTAAATTTATTGACCGAACATTCATCACTTAAACATTAGTTTTGAGGGGTGAGTTGCCACATTTCCAGTGAACCGCTATAAAAGACCACACACACATAAAGAGAAACCAAACTTTGACGTAGGTCGATTGGCAGTGGTAACAGGTTCCTGAATGAGAGACAGAGGGAGGGGAAGCCATTCTTTAGTGGCATCTCTTTTGTTTTACAAGAAACAGAATGAGTTGATGTGAAACCATCCGTGCGGTTACACTTCCTTTAAAAGACCAGAGATGGTATGGTGAGGCAGTGGGCTGTTGTAGCGCCACTCTTCTACTTCTTACGAGCCGAATTATGACTTCACATGCACAGTATTGCAAAATCAATCACTGACAAGTATTGTGAAAAGAAGGAAGAAGTGTGGTGGTAGAGTTTGTGGTTTTAGGAGCGTGTTATGTGGCCGTGAAACGTTTGTTAATTATACCATTTCTGTAAGCCGGGTTCTGAGAAGTGACAAAATGACATCATGAGTCTGCGTTTCATTTATCTGATTTACAGGGAGGCGGAATACAAATAATGTTTCAATAGATGGTATCAGGATTTTTGCTGCCCTGTGGTTGTGAATTATAAACAGAAGGGAGACAAATAATGACTGGACGTTCTTTTACAATGGAGCATGAGCGCATGTTTCACCACTTCCATGGAACCATAATGGGTACATTTATCACCCTGGGATGCATTTTACTGGTAAAACATAATGGTGCCTTTTTCATGTGGTGGTCCTCCAGAAGCAGCACTGTGACACATCTTGGATACTGATTCACAGATTAATAATTCGGATGTGTTGCAATGAGGCGATGAGGCTACAAGTACATGTTTTGCAAACTTTGTCACTGTTTGTATAGTTGCTGTCTGTCCCTTATGCAAAGACAGAGGTGGGAAACAAAGCTTTCATGTTTTCTGCTGCAGCCACTTGGAAGAATCTGCAGAAGGAAATTAAATCGAGGAAGCTGATAACTAGCCAAACTCAAAATTTGATTGTAAATTCTACAGTAAATACTTAATTTTGTATTAATCTCTGTTCTTTGCTCCTTTAGAACTTTTCAATATTGCTGTCTGTTTTTTTCTACAACTTTTAATGATGCCGTCTTGGCCTGGTTTGCTTTGGAGGGACTTCTCTGGTTAAAGGACTAGTTTTACATTTTGTTTCACGTTAAAAGACACATCTACCATCACCTATAAAGCTCACTGATGAACACGTTTTATGTCATATGTTAAAAAAAAAAAAAGCAACAGCTTAACATCTCTGTTGGTGTACGGATCAAACAACAAGTTGATTAGCGAGTTTTAGAGGAACTTTAGAGTGGTATCGATCTCCATCTAACTCTCAACAAGAAAGCGAATAAACAAATCTCCCAAAATGTCGAACTACAACTTTAAATTAAGTTTCAATATATTTTTGAAAATGTAATCGTAAAAAGGACATACATTGAAATTGTGATGACAAAAATAGCTTTTTAATGAGCATTCAGCAGGAAATGTTTGCTCAGCTGTTTGCAGGTGAGCTCGTGGTCTTTGTGTTGTTAAACTTGTTGTTTCTGTTGTAATCACAGGGGACATATCTAACATTACAATTTGACTTAGAAATATAACAAGCAAGGAGATTCACATTCATATGATTTCCAGTCTGACTTGTTGCTCTTCTGCTTGTATTTATACCGTAATAAAGTCGGTTGTGACCACAAAACGTGTAGGGTCACATGTAACAACAATGTACATGTGTGCTTCTGTGTCTGTTAGACCCCCCTTCAAGGTTATTGCTTGTTCTTCCCCCCCCCCTCTCCATGGACACAGTGTTCCCTGTCCTCCCCATAACGTACACATGTACACATTCCTGTCTGTTTTACTATAGAACTCAGTGGGAAAGCAAAACGGAAAGCTATAAATCTTAGTAACAACTCCCAAAAGGTGGACAGTGATACCAGATCCCTTGCAGAATCCCTAGAATAAGAGCAGAAATGGCTCTGCTGTGTTAATCAAACTATAAAAAATCCAGGTGGAAACCTTAAAGTTCTCAGGTTGTGAGAATTTTATTTTAGAAGTCGTCTTGGTGAGATAGTACAGGAGTTTATGATGATTTAAGTCCACAAAATTTTGGATGTGACTCTTAAGCTTTGAAAAGGATTTATTCTTATTGAGAAGGTTGGGCGATTTTACAATATGTGCCCATGCGCTCATCTGTGATTTTAATCCTGCCTGGAGTGAATATGAGTGTGAATTTTGTTTTTTATCCCAGTATTAATTTCCGGCCCAAATAGCTTTTGTGTTTGGCATACTTGTTGGTCTTCTATTAATTTAAGTCCTTTAAGATATTTAGTATTTTTCTTATACATGTTTTACAAAGTAGGGCTGGGGTATATATAAGGAAAGAAATCCTGTCACAGATTCCTAATGCTTAATGTGAGGTTTTCACATGTTTTGTTTCATTTAACAGACAATCCAAATTGCTTATCAAAAAAATTTAATGATTGATTGATTAAAATCAAAAACTAATTGAGCACAGAGAGTCGCATTTCCAGTTACTGAGAATGCAGAATTTGATTTCTGTGTAATATTTCTTTGAAAATCATGTGATCAGACGAACTGCTTCCTGTAATGGCTAAAATGTCATCTGTAATCTGTAATCCAGTCCAAATGGGGCTTCAGTCCACAGAGGCCTACTCTGTCAAATTTGAACTATGATCTGCTTATCTTGTTTGAAATGGCTTAACTGGTGAAAAAACCATATGAATTTTTTCCCCACCGAGTCATGCACTGCACATTAGACTGTGGATACTTTTTGGACACACACACGATGCACACGTGCACTTTATTCACAAACCGGGAGAAACAGAGTGATTAATGCATGTGGGAGGTGAACGTGAGGAGTGAACTGAGTTCAGAGACAGTCTGATATCACAGGGCCTGAGAGTTCACTGAGGCATGGGGCATCTGCCTCAGTCTTACACACAGTATTCGCTGCTATCTGACTGGTCGTCGTGTTCTGGTGTAAAAATCTTAAACGTTTAGTTTCTCCTATCTCTCTCACTCACTCTGATAACACAGTCAGACGTCAATGAGGCCGTTTGTTGCCCTATCAGCAGCTCTTCTGCTGTGGACCTGTGAGCATAACACCGGGCTGTCCTTGAGCTGCACTCTCCCTCGCTCTCTACATCTGTTTTGGCTCCTGCTCTCATAGACTCTCACATATTCTTCTCCCCCCCCCTTCGCTCCTTCTCACCACAGTGTCTCGCTCTCCTACTCTCAGCTCCTATACCCTCAAACATGTGTGCACACACAAACGCATACACACAAACACACAGCAACAAACCAGGCTTTGTCTGTGTTACCTGAGGTGAACTCCCACACTGGGAGCAGCAGTACTGAATGGGCCTCATTGTCACGCTGACTGGCTTTTGCCCCTCGGGTTGATTAGAATGGATCAGCGGAGGCATGAACCCTGTTAGCCAAACTTCTGTCGCTGTTGATGCTGCTTTTTTTTTTTCTCTTTCGTTTTCAAAGTATCATCTTTTGGTATGATCACAGAGGTTTACTGTTGGCGGACAGTGGATCTGATGTCGGGTGAGGACAGATTTCTAAAATCATCGGGAAAACTGTTGCATAATCAGAATGGGCCAGCATGCAGCTGGAGGAGAGAGACAGGGCTAAGGGATATTTAGGGTGAATAAGTGGTATGTGATTCTGATAATAAGGTGACTTGACTTGCTCCTTGAGAAGATGAGGCCTCAGTTTACCACAGAAAGTAAGCTGGACCCAACAATGCCTGAATTATGTAATTTTAGGAGTTTTAAGTACTGGATTGCAAGATGGAATACGTTACCTCATATGTTCCCATGTGACACAGTGCTTGATCTCATGTCAAACATGTCACAAGACAGGTCAAAGGGCAGAGGGGTCCATGAGCGGCGCCTCAGACCCACAGATCAATATTAATGTTTTGCCCAAGGAGACTTCAACAGGGAGTCCCTTATGAGTAGAGAGATCTGTCACCCTAGGCTGTAATACCATTAAATTTAGTGTTAATGTGAAGTATAAAACTGGCCTTTGTTACATTTGAATGGTCCACATTGTTGTTGTAACTGAGACAAATCAGGTATTTAGACTTCTTAAATTTCGTCTGCAGGTGTGATCAGTTCAGTTATTTAACGTGTTGAAAATATGGAAGGTGAAGCAACTTCTATGAGCCATCTCAACCAGGACTCGGATCAATTTTACAGGTTTTATTTCCAATAATGAGGAAGTTAACGACCTCAGTAGGCTGATATATTACTAGACAGCCTCGGTTCATGTGTCGTGCTTCTTCTGTTTCTTGGCTTTGATATCTGAATAACATATTATTGAGGCCAAGCAAGAAATCATTTTGGTCCCAACACTTTTCCAGCTGTTGTTGAACTGTTGTCAAGAAAAACATGACTGTCTTATTAACATTATCTTGACCGTATTTTTGTGTGCAGGCCTTGAAACGGAGCCAAGCCAGGCTGGTCCAGGTCAAGACGGAGCAGACTTGATGAGCGGAGCATGGAAAGGCACCAGAGGGGTTCTATGACGAAGGGGTTTGCGTGCAACGAAGGATCAGTGTCTCCAGTAACATATGAAGACCAGCTGAGACAAACCTCAAATGACCTCGAACAGCATGCCTCCTTATGATGGGTAAGCATGCTGTGTCAGTGTATCTGCATACATGTGTGTTTGTGTGTATATCCCAGACCACATAACACAATCAAATTGAGCCAATAAAGACTATTGGCACTGGTGAGCATGCAAAACAAGATTGATTGCGTTTATCCATATTGGCTAAATGAAACATCCTGATTGAATCAAGATTAAATACAAGTTCCCCCCAAGTAACAACTAAATTGGCATGTGGCATTCATGGCCTAACAGCGGTTTCAGAAAAAAACAAAGATATATGGATCCTACCTCTGCCAAAAAATCAGCCACCTTACCACAGAGTAATGATAACCAAACCATGATTATGCTGTTTTCTTTCTTTGTTGATAATAATCAGGAGGATTTTAATTGAAGTCGGGTATTTTATCGTTGAATTGATTTTTAAAAGGCGGCTTTCTGTCCTGTTCCACAAAGAAGGCAGTGATGGTGGTGTTTTTTTGGCGGTGGGGGGGGACCAAATGCTTCCCAAATACCCAAACAAAAGAGCCGGTCTGTGAAGCAGAGAGCGTTTGAATCCATCTGCGCTGAGCTGAACAGGCCTGCTGGCAAGGGAATACTTCAGGGGAAGGGCAGCCGTCTACTTTATGACTGTGCTGACGTCAATGGCATAATTCAAATACTTGCAGGGTGCATGCTTCCAGCTTTCAGAACCTGCTCTCTCTCTGTGGCAGGCCGCAGCTAAAACCCGACGTGGAATTAGACTCCAGTAAAACAAAATAACAAAACAACAACTGGAGTGGATTCATGTCCAGCTGAAATAGCACAAAACCACATGCTGTTCATTTACTAGCCCTCCAGTCGTCACAAAGGCGAATGACAGATTGACATATCCTTTAAACTTCGTTGTATACTTGCTTACTGAGAGTGAAATATTCCTTTGGCGCAGACCTTTGAAACTGTAACTGATCAGGGAAGTTCTAATAGCAAGAAGTGTGCTGTACATTTATTTAAATTTTTTACCCGAAAAGGGAAGAAGAAAACCAAAATGAAATCAATTAAACCCACTTATGTGAAAAGCTATTCTCTTTTACTGAAAGAGGGAAGTGATACTGAATTTGTGTGTGTGTGTGTGTGTGTGTGTGTGTGTGTGTGTGTGTGTGTGTGTGTTGGGGGCATTATAGTATGAATACATTTCCGTGGCTTGACTACAAATGAACACACTCAAACATGTTGACAGTATTAAGAACTGACACATTAGAAAAGTAATACATCTGCAACTACTTTGATAGATTAACTGTCATTTTTATGACACTGATAATTTAAATTCTGGGTGATTTGAGGATTTTACCCTGGGCTCTTTTATGACACTTTTAGACCAATTAATGAATTAATTAAACGTGAAAATAATCCGTAGATTAACCGATTCACTTGCTGCCAGAGGTATATTTGTTAGGATAGCAACCAAGTGTAGTTCCTTTTGTAAGTGAATGCAATTTCCTAAAAACACAGGGTCTTAATTGACGTACATAATAAGATTCTGATTCTTGTGTTTATTTGTTGTCATAAGTGTTTTACCTGTTGCATCAAACATCATATAACATGCTTTGAAAATGTTTCACTGCTTTTTATTCACTTTTAGTTTTATGTGGTGCACAAATGCAGTTTTCCTCTCATATGAAGCTTAATTTGTTGGCTTGCAAAGGATGTATAAACAAATGCCGGAAGTTGATTTTAATCAACAACTGTTCTATGATCTGGTTTTTATAAAAGTCATGACTTGACATTTGGGGTCTTTACATTTCTTGCTGTGAAAGTTGATCAAACAAATCTCAATGAGAGGACACAGAGATACTGTTGGAAAGGCCTGCTATTTGAGGCCAACATCATCTCATCGTCATCTCATTTCAAGTACGTGTTATCAACATAATAGAAATTGATGTTAACTTACTTTTTTGAAATTAGTATTTATGTTCCACTATGTGTCTTAGTAGAGAACTGATGCAGAATCAAATTTGAAGTGGAATTACTAATAGTATCGTAATGACTCCACCAACCCTTGCACCAGGCCTCCACATATACAAACATGCAGTACATATACACACACACACACACCTCCACACAAGCAAGTGGGTCTTTTCCCAAAACTCAGCTCTGGATCTCCCTTGGCTGGAAGCTGTGGGAGTCTGTGCCAACGGGTATAGAGAGCTTTGAGTAGGGTAAATACTTGGCACTGCAGCTTCTTTATGACACCGGAGACTTGTGAAGCAGGGGCCAGGCCAGTCGTTTCTGGACGCATTTCAACACCGGGATTACTTTCAATTACACCATGACCCACTACCACAATAGAAGCTTATGTCTGACTTTTATAAAATCTTTGGAGGTTGAGAGACACAAAGAGATGGCTTGAGATGGTCACTTTTTGGAAATAAGTAGACCCTGGTACACTGGATGCTTGTGACAGCTATTCTGAAACCCTCGAGATGTCAGTCACTCTGTATGGAAACCTCCAACCCTCTTTAACCCTCTTAGGACACCTGACTGAAGCTAGAGAGTTTGAGGGGCAGGGGGAAGGTAAAATGTGAAGGCATGGCAGTCAGCCTGCACCTTTCTATATCTTATTTCAGACAACACAGCTGTTGACACACACACTTTTCTTCCCCTTTTTGACATCTTTTTTTCCCAATGTCACATGTTCCCAGATCTGAAATAAATTTAAAAAAAGGATGTTATACTAAATACCCAAATAATGCCAGTTAGGTTAGTGTAATTGTAGATTTCCCTCTCATTCTGAAAGGCATGAATATCACTCACTCTGAAATAAGTTTCTCCATGTGTGCAGATATGAATAAAAAATTTCTTAACTAGCTAAGACATTTCTTAAATTTTATTGGTGCAACCTGATTTAGTAAATCAAACAAGTGCCAACAAATAACTTCAACTAACATAAGACAGACACATTGTCACTCTCACAAACTTTGGTCACGCACATTTGGCTTATTGAACGCAAATAATCTTGTGCAACTATCGACATCAATAAAAGCAAAGCCCGAACCCACTAATAAGAGCAAGGCTAACAGAAAGGTCCAAAGGACAAAGAGACTACAGGAGTGGCGTGGACATATAAGCGTGTCTTTCCATCACAATGTGGTAATGAGCTAAGCTCTTATGCAACAAATTTCCAGTGTACGAGTAGGCTTACACGTCCCGCCCTACCTTTTTCTCCCTCTCCCATCTCTCTCTCTCTCTCTCTGAGGGTTTGAGCAGTCGCCAACTCATCAATCACCAACTACAAAGAAAAGACAAAGAACCAAATTCCTGGAAAGGAGCAAAGGATAGAAGAGTGCATCTTTTTTAACACACTTAACCCTTTTGGGGTGAATATCAGGACTGAGCTGTCAGAATAAAAGAAAAAAACGATGAATGTAAATGAGACAAATGGAAATGATTTTACTAGAATATACATTTTATATCTGCAGACAGACACTTTTTCCCCCCTGTGTTTGTCACAGCACACCTTCCACCAAACAGATGAACCTCTATTAAAAAGCTGGGCATCATCTTTGGCGTGGTCTCCCACTTTACTTCTGTATCTCCCCTCTCTGTTCTAGTAGTAATCGGCAACTATGTTTGAATAAAAAAAAAAAATGCCCCCCAAAAAACTCAAGTTGCTGGTCCTCTGTTTTAAATGATTGCAAACCGAGGCCGGCAGTGGCTCAGTCCACCCAAACAAAAGTTAAAGGGAAAAAAGCACTGCCTCCTTCTCTTCTTGTTCAGGCACAAACACACACAGCTCTGAAGCAGACCCGTCCGCTGCACCGAGTGTCTCTCGGAGCATGCCGACGGGGAGGGGTGTTGCTACGACAACTATGAACTCTTTATGGTTCAGATTGGACACACACACAGGGCATGGCAAAACAAGTAAAAGCACACACACGGTCAAACGCATTACCTCCTCCAACTCGTCTATGAATTGGAACAGATTAGTGTTCTAAATGTGAGTTTAACTTCAGTCAGGTTTTGGTTTATTACGGTTATTTTTGTCAGGGATCATGTACAACAGTAATTTCAGAGAGAGGAGATGCTTTGCACCAAATTACAGATTCTTGTGCCAGAGATTCGAACCAGCAACCTTCGGGCTACTTCTCAAACCTCTAGGCTACCTGCTGCCCACGTTGCCCACCAATTATTTCTACCAGCCCACCCTAATACAGCAGGCTCAAACCGGCCCTGTTGTACTGTTGGTTGAAAGATGTCTGATGACGTCAACAAAGACTATTTTTTATAGACTAAATGATTTATCGAGAAAAAAGGTCGGCAGATTATTTGAGAATGAAAAAAAGTATTAGTTGCTGCCCTAACGTTGTGGATTTTGAAAGAATGCATAAAGTTCAACCAGCTGCATAAGGCAAAGAGGGTACAATATTCAGCATAGTTAGTGTGAGAAAATACAGTAAAATCTAAGGAAGTACTATTCTGCCAGCAGCAGTTGGTGTCAGTTGAAGTTTAAGTGGCTAGTAGCAACCACTAATGGATTTAAGAGGATTTTGTCATATATGCAACCAAACTAATGATCCAAACTGACACACATCTTTTTTTCTACACCTCAAATGCCCTTGTTGGAGCATTATTTTTAGGCATTCTTTCTATTGTAGCCGTTTTTTGCAAATGCTGATTTGTGATTTTAAGTACGGACTAATGTTTAGTATGAACAGTTACAAGTTGATAATTCAACTTTGTCAGAAAGGTTCCTATACGTTTGAGGTTTAAAAATCGCCTTTAAATCAACATTTTTACAGCTTGTCTCCACAACAAGGAAAAACTAGCTTGTTTTCCGCCTCAACTGACATCCTGGTGATATGGCCTACGTTGTGAGTAAGAGGACTGTTATTGCGGTGATCATACACTGTTACGCATTCACAGACAAACGCTTACTGTAACCTGTATGATACAGAAGCTCCGGTAGAAAATATTATTGGTGACGTCACCTTGTCTCCAAGAGTCAGATCATATAAACAACGGCTAGATCTGAGCAAAGTGGGAGAGCAGGCGGTTTGGAGGAGGGCTGTGATATTCCTCACGTCCTCTCTGAGAGCAAACATACAACTAACCACATCTGTAACAAAGTGTACGACGTGCATTTGTCAAAGCAGCTGCATATACACATTACATTTCAAAGTAGCAAGTCAGTGTTACTTGGAATACTCAAACTACAGAGATAGTTTAATGATTTCTGTTTTTTAATAGTTAGTTTAACTGAGCCTTGGTTCCCGTTTCTCTTCTGAACTCTGGTTATGTGTGTGACACATAGTGGCGATGACGATAATAATGAGGCAGAGCGGCTGCCTGGAAGGATTACGACGGGTGGAAATAAAGGGACAGTAGCCAACTCTCTCGTCATCTATTTTTCTTTCTCATGAATGTGCCACAGTCCACTTCAAATAAATCTTACTGGTCAAGACAGCAATGAAAAACAACAAGTTTTTGAAACTTGAAAAAAATCATTGTCATTGCTTTCCAAAACGACCCATAGGAACGTTTTCTGATCTGGTGCAGATCAGCAGGATGACATATCATAATTTGCACCGCCACAAAAGGTCCTTCTCAGGTAAACATAGATCATTTTAGGCATTCACACCATAACTGTTGCAAATGCTTGTAAAGCAAAGTAACAGGCTGCTGCTCTGAGGAATAAACTTTCACACCTAAACAATAAATCAAGAGTAAGTCTACCACGCGTCAGCTCTGGCCTCCTCAGAAAAAATTATAATGACAACATGAGGGTTTAGGAATAAATGAAAGTGGTCCGAATATCCCGACAAACACGTTTTTCCAGGATGAAAAAAAATTAAACAATGCTTGTCAGTGGGCAGTGCTGTCTGGGCGTGCACGGCATCCCAGTTTGGCATGACAGCCTCATGCATTTATTTCAAGGTCAAGTGGTGGGAAGAATTAAGTATCCATCTGACAGAAGATGAACTTCAGTTTTATTAACTGAAATGTAATTTAAAAGAAGTGGCACTCACTTTTACAGTATAGAATAAACTAAAACTCACCTACATAACCGGGCTTTATAAAGACCTTACCTTATTCATTTTTGTGTCCTTTATAAATCTAAATATTGTATAAAACCATTAAGTTACAGTTTTCTTTAGAAATACTACTTGGAAATCTTGCAGTTCCTCTACCCATCTGAATATCTGTTATTAACCATAAAAACAGAAGAAAGAAAACAACAATATTAATAAAACTGACACTGTCATCCTTAGTTTATCATCTTGACCAAAGGACTTTTAATCGTCGTAAGTTTTAAAGTGTAAAATCAATGGGTAGCAGTAAAAATGCTAAATGTGTACATATTTTATCAAATTCTTCTGTTAAAATCTTACTTACTACATTCCAATCAGTCATTTTTGATTTTTTCATAAATAAAACAGCTAAAATATTGATTATGCAAATTGTCTGGATTTCGTTGGCTGTTCTGCGGTCAGTGGGAATAATGTGCAGAAAAAGCTGTGAGGCAGATTGAAAGTAATAAAAGGCCTTTAGCCTGCAACAGATTCTTTTAGTGCCAAGAGTAATCCCCTACTCAATTCTGCAAGTGTGTTTTTGGCGCTTATAGAGATGTACTGTTCACTGTGCACTACACGACGTGTAGTCCAATCTGCTGCAGTCCCATTAGTCCTGCTCTTTGCAGCACGGTGCCACAGTGCCTACGGGAGTCATCAGAGGACACTGCTATGAGTGGATCATTGTCCTGAATCAAAACTCTAATCTGTGAGGGGAACACACAAAACACAAAGTGACCATCTGAGTATGGACACACAAGGGTGTGAAAATGAGAGATGAGCTCTCAATGGAGAGCTGAAGAGGATAATACATGACCCAAGGTCAAGCACTTCTGAAACAGCAGGGTCCTCATAATGAGCATGGCACTGTCCCCCTCCTAAATGAGACACAGTGTCCACTGTGTAGAAACGGGCAAAAACTGACACCTACCATTTAATGACATGATAACAAGCCATACACTAAAATTAGGAGTGTTTGGAGAAGGGACTCATCACTGTTTGGGATACTGAGCCAAGAAGACCAGATACAAGTTTCATTTTAAACCAAAATCTAATACAGTAAAAGCTTGCTTTTGTTTTAATTTTTTTTTTATACTTCATAAATTATACACAGGAAAAAACAAAACATTGCTTGTAAATTAAAGGGTTAGTTCACCCAAAATATCCTACTTACTTTCTTTTATTGGCATCAAGCCATTTAGATACTTTTGGTTTAATGTGCCCAGGTTTTGAGATATCCATCTGAGATTATGAGAATTTAATTTGTGGTGCTGACAACATTTGCATTAAAACATTTCAAGGTTACAGGGGACTCTGAATAATCCACAGAACACATTGAGACTTTTCTTAGGAACTACTTCTTCAGAAGAAAGTAGTTCCACTGAAAACCAGAATAATACAGATTATCAAGAGATACTGGGTCATCATTTCTTTTTTCTGTTGGCAAAACAATCTAACCACCAAGTCCATTCAGCTGTTTTGGAGATTTCGATCATATCACATAACCTTCCTCAGCGGGTTAGGTTTGCCCACTTGTCACGTAACTTTTTTTGAGCATTGTAGGAACATCCAAGTCAGGTTTAAAGTTGACATTGAAAGTTAATTCTTAGACAAAACAATCTCACCGCTCCATTAGTAGCTGTTCTTCACTGCAAATTTTTCAGTTGTAATTTTTCAATGCTGTGTGCAAAAACGAAAAACAAACTCAGTTCACCTCCATTGTATTGGGTTGGAGGCAAACATCTCAGACATATATTTCAAAACCAGAACAAATAAAACTATCTGCACAGCTAGATACCATTAGAGGTAAGTGGAAAAAAATATGTTTTTGTGATTTGGGTGAGCTGGCCCTTTAAGGTGTATTTTTATAGTAGTAGTATGATAGTGTCATCACTATACATCAACAGTGTTTTCTGATGCTGAACGAAAAGGGGAAATATGTTGTGGACCAAAATCTTATTTGTCAAATGAATCCTCCCAAATGTACGTGCTCTGGGGTTAACAATAACAACACAAGTGCCAACACTACAGACTTGTTCTGCTTAAATACATGTGTTGCTAATTGTAAAAAATGTTACGTGCATTATTGTGCTAGTTTGCACCTTCACTCAGGGAGGGAAAAAAATAACAAAGCACAAAGCTTTGTTTGATTAGGTCAAAAGCCTCATTATGCCATTATGTCACCTTTTACACACACACACACACACACACACACACACACACACACACACACACACACACACACAGAGGACAATATAAATGGAAAAAATACAGACAAAAGCAAGCAGCTTTGTGGAGCTCTGTCTGTTGAGAAAAGCATTAGAGCATTACTGATGAATATCTACAGCCACATACTGTAAACACACATGAATACATGCCTGTATACAGTATAATATAGTAGTACAGCTGCACACACACAGCCAGACATTAGGAACTGGTTCATGGGTACAATATACACATTCCAGTGTAGATTAAACACTGGAGGTCTGTCTTTTTCACACAGAGAGAGAGACTGAAGGTAAACAGTCTTATCTGTAATCACCAAGAACAGACTCCTCTCTCTCTACAGTGATTTTTCAATACACTGTACAAAAGCAGTTTCTATGAAACCAGCAGAACACCTTGCGTAACGCAACACAAGATACACCACTTAGCACTTCAGTTGTTTAAACTGTGGCTATGAAGTGTTTACACAGGTATGAAAAAGTCACTGTTAGTGTTTGCTGGGTCAACATCATGCACATTTTGTTCTGTACATTATGTGCTGATTTGTACTAAACAACTGACAATGAATCACAAGAGAGAAGCCGGTCAGCCTAAGTACACTGCTTTCTACGTTGTCCGTTGTCTCATATAAACATTTGTAATTTCATGTATCATCATGTAAACTGTCCTCTAAACATGGGAGTTGTGTTTGAGCACACAGAAAGTACTGGACTATATACACCTTCAAAAGTGAGGACAGGGATGTAAACTCTTCTCAACTAATTTTGACCATAAACAACAAAAGCACGTAATGTTATAAAAAGCTAGTTTTACTATGTTAACACTGCATAAACATTTAATTGCAAAAGGAAGTAAAACTCAAATACTACATCACTGGATTTCCCCTTAAGTCTAAAATTAAGTTAAAGAAAAAAATTTCACCAGGACATCTGTTGAAGGGAGAGGCCCGTAAACAAAAAACACCTGATGGATTTAAAGAAGTAAAAATGTAATTTCAATGACTTTCTACACAACATGCTGCGCAATGAACCCTTCCATCAGCAAGACTAAGAGTCTGCAGACATGCAAGCAGCTCTGTGAGGCTGTACTTGGGCACAGCTGTGTTTTTTTTTTTTGCCATCTTCACTATCTCAGTTTAGCGTGTTAACATGCTGACATTTGTTAACTAGCACTGAACACAAAGTACGGCTGAGGCTGATGAGTATGTCATTAGTTTTGGGGTATTTAGCCATAAATCAAAGCTACAGGAAAAGGCAAGGGATCACCAGAGTTCTCACAAATCATCCTGAGGAGGACTTCAATGTGTGCACTAAATTTCATGACAATCAATCCAAACGTTGAGATATTTCACCAAAAAACACATATTTGAGTCTCATAATGGTGCTAAAGTAGAAGTCAGGGGACCAAGGACATTAAGATTTATCCTCTTGGGACCATGAATGTCTGAATAATATTTCATGGCAATCCAATGGTTTCTGAGATAATAAGATAATAATCTTTATGTTTAAACAAGTTTATTTAACATAAGGGTGAATCAGAAAAGCAGATCTCTATCGTGAATGGTGGTGAAGAGCCTGGTTTATGACCAACTGTGAAACCAGCCAGCAAGGCCATAGCTGAGTTGTGAATGGAGTAATGACTGTTTTCATGCGGGGTTTGTGACGCAGGTCAGGCCCTGTCTGCTCTTTGTCCCCCTGTCATGCCAAAGGAACTCATTTGTCAACAGAGAAAGATGGATGAACTGTTGTAGAAAAAGAGCCTGCAGGGGGTGTGTAAGCACCTGGGTGTGTGTGTGTGTGTGTGTATAAGGAAGTCGCTGTTGTCCCAGTGGGCTGTTTCCTCATTAGTGTCACAATCCTTCCCAGCATGGACTTCCTTCCATGGACAGAAAGGTGTCTGTGTGACTAACACACACTTGATTCTTACACATTCAGATAATACTCACACTCTTGTTTTACATGCATTTCCAACTTCTGTTATGTCTTTTGTACACGCAAACACACACACACACACACATCCAGAATGCACCTACCAACCCTAGTTTGACGCATTTCTTGACACAAATCTGTCCTCTGGTAGAAGAGGTCCTCATCCTGTCTCTCAAACAACTGTCTGTCAAAACAGGGACGCCCAGGAGTGTCAGCACTATACTAACGGAGGTCCCAGCTTTAGCAAGGTTTAGGGTGAAGAGCATCACATATAAACTTGCCATTGTCCTGCCTGACTCATATAAATCAAATGAACTTTTTGGATTGTGTATTGTGTTACCCTGACTGATGTTTAAATCGTTTTGTCCTCCGCATTTAAATCAACAAAAGGTAGGCTAAATAACAGAGACAACTCTCTATGTAAAGCAATGCAGTTAAACAGCACCACAAACCACATCCTCCTTGTTCCTCCTCCTGCCTTTCTTTTGTATGAAGTGAAATATATGATTCGACCCTCCTACCCACCTGGGTAATCTTTGTACAGTCCCTTACATTGGTAACAATTCGTCCACGCAGGATTGAACTGGGTCAGCTGAAGTAGTAAAACAGAGCATACCCAAAATAATTTGATTCCAACCCCGGTGTGAAATAATTGGAAATGGATGCTCTATCATTAGTGAATGAATTGCAGCAGCTGTAAACGGAATATGACCCTCGTGTTTCATAAGCCAGGCTAAACTTCACGGGCTGTGCTGTCATTCATTCAGCTATTGTCAGTGAGCAGCCGCTACCTGCATGCTGCTAGAGATGTGCCACCATTGCCGGGAACATGTATAAAATGTTCCAATATCCAGTCATCTCAGTTTCCAATAAACAAGTGTGCCTGTCCCGTATGTAGTACAGCACACATGATCTTATCAAAGGCCCACAAGTGCTGAAAAAAGTACACGCACACTACTGTTGGTGTTAGGTAATGATATGAGCTATTTTGTTCCATATTCTTTCACCAAGAAGTGCAACAACAACTACTGAGATGCCACGTCAGAGAACCACTCTTGATCTGACAAACACATACAATCAGCCACTCTTGATCTGACAACAACACACAAACAATCAAATACACATGCTGCCTGAATAGGGGTCTACCATGAGGAACTTTTACATAGCCAGTCAGGCATGGACAAACAGAACACACTGCCCGGCACACCTACACACGTCTACACTCTGGTTGTTTACCTTGCAAGGAGCAGTTGCAGTAAATCAGAGGGGGAAATTATTCTTCAGATATCACAGCCTTTCCTGTCAGCTGTTTAAACAGTTTCCGTCAGGGAAACACAAACCTCCTTACCATCACATAAGTTCTTTCTCTAATGTTTCACCCCCTTAGCCTGCCCAGTGACAGCGCACTTGGCCTAGATACCTGACACAGTTTAGTGGGGTTTAGAAATGTTTAAAACCTCCAGCGAGTTGGTCTTTATGTAATGGAATTTAATCCAATTTTGACCGAAAATCTGGTCTCAAACTTTTTAATACATTGCGCAGGATACGGTTGCAGTAGTCTAGTATAAAGTAATATTTGGGGGTCTGCACAATAGCCAGACTCTGCTCTGGAAGCCCCCCACTGAGGCCGTTAAAGTAGCCAGGAGCGGGAAGTGGTTAAGAGGACAGGTAACACAAGACACCCAGGGACAGAAATACTCAGACTTATTACTGTAGCTACCAACACAGAGAGAAACAGGGCCAAGAATATGTTTCCCAACACTTGGACACCTAGAGAAAGCCGGGAAGAGAGGAAAGAAAGAGAAAGAGGGAAGGGGGGGGGGGGGTTATAGAGGTAGAGCCTTGCTTTGACCAGAATAGAGTCAGGGTTGGAGGAAAAGGAGGGAGTTGCTGCCATGGCAACTGCTCATGTTGGCATTTTGTGGACATGCACAGCAGAGTGTGAGGCGAGAGACAGAATGATAGGTTGGCAGATACTGTATCTGTGACATTTAGACATGCTAGCCCTGCCATAATATCCCTTATTGAACCGATGCCACATAAAGACCACGAGGCTGGCAACGGTCCAGCATTACCTCACCGACCAAAGATGGTTTGTTGCCTCACGGCGAATGTAGATGTTGTTGTTTCTGACGCGTAATTTTAAAGCCCAAATCAAAGCATTAGTAAATTCCTATTAATCCTATCTTAGCAAATTCATCTGGTAAACAGCTTCCACATGGCAGCTCCATGGTGGCCAAATTTTCACCGACTTCCACAGCGACCATTCCCATCTTGGTACTTTTGACTGATGGGTGAAACAGCCACATTCCAGCAATGCAATGTCATTTATTGTACATTAAATCGTCAAAAAAGGAAAAAAAAAAAAAAAAGGCCTAACAGCTAAACAACACACTTGATGTCAGATATTCTCTAGAAAATAAGTATTAAGTGAGCAGCAAGTTAAAGCATCTATATGACACTCCAAGATTAAAAAGCAGGCCCTGATTATACACAGTGGAAGTGCAGACCCAAGGTCGCTCTGCATTGCTCTTGAACAACAATCAATCAATCAACTCTTGACTAACTAACTAACGCAAAAATTAACCCCTACGTGCATCCATACACACTCGTCACACTGGTCACCCTGGCACATATTCGTCTCTATTTGGAGTCTGCGGGCTGCATCAGTGAGAAGCCCCAGACAGGTGCACCGCTGTGGAGGAGTTATTGCTACTGAAGCCTCTGGCTTTAGCTGGGCGTGTCACATGACAACCTATTATGAGATCCTGGAAAATAAATGCCTGCCTACACATAGCTTGTGTGTGTGTGTGTGTGTGTGTTTGTGTGTGTGTGTGTGTGTGCGTGTGTAGTTTGTGGAGTAAAAGCTCATAGAAAATCAGTAGTGCGTCACATAGCTATATAATACAGTCTCTGCAGCGTTGTGCACATTTCCTGCAGCATACGGTGATGCTCACCACATAAGGCGTCACGCATGTTTTTACCAGCAACAAAACACACTGACAATCAACCTTTGATTTGGTTCATGTCTGCAGTTGTTTTACGTAGTGGTTATTTTGGCACATTTTAAATAAAATCCACATTTTCCAAACTGTTATTATGTCAGACCTACAGTGCAGTTTTTTTTGACTCCCTGGGGGTTTGAACTTTTGGTTCGACATGTAGTCCACAGCACCTGCTTATATCTACCATCCTAACTGTCCATCTCTCATAATATTTCAGTTTGAATTATTTTGTTTTCTGCTTTTATTGTTTGTGACCTGAGCTGCCCTTTCTGCACAAAAGAAGCAGATAAGCCTACTATAATCCTATATTCTTATGTATTTATGAATTTGATATTTGTGTAGTAGTTAACAGGTTTACTGTGGTTTGTTCCACAATAAACCATTAGCAATATCCCTATGGCTAATTAGCCTTCACATATCAACAGTGTTTCCCCAAAACAGAGCATACAGATACAAGTTCAAACCTCTTGACATTATTATTATTCTATTTTGAAAAGCCACCACATGAAATTCTTGCTACTGGGAAATACACACCTTCAGTAGGACAACACATTACACTATAAAATAGTTGGGATTTTTCATTTACATTTTTAGAAAATTGCCGCTTTTAGATTCTGATCATTATTATTTTTCTGTAATAAGGGGAATACAAACACACTGGAGAAATCCCTCCACGTGGTAAACACAAATGACAGGTGTACGGGTTACCGTGAGAAGTTTTGAATCACAGAGAGAATTTGTTTTGTGTCTCTGTTTTTTGTTGTAGATCTTCCAGCTCATTTCTAGCCCCCATTCCTGTTTTCCCTCCATCATCTTCTCGGGCACCTTCTTGGTTATTCTTCCTCCCTTCTCAATACAACCCTTATCTCTCCTGCCCTCTCACCTCATCACTCCTCATCGCCCCCTTTCATCCCTCCTCCTGTTCTGTCTCTCTTGTCCTCCTCTCTGTGACCTCCTCAGTGCATTCCTGCACGTACTGGGCCACTGTATGGTGCAGGGAGTGCAAGGTTGTCTAAGGCCTGTATTAAATAACATTCATAAAGAGATTGATGAGGTACTTTTCATTCATTGCCCTTTGCTCTGCTCTCTGAAACCCTGCTGGCACAGAGAGAAGCTTAGATGAAACAAATCTTATGTGTTTCCGTGACTTGATGAAATTATGCAGGAAAGATTATTTTTCTTGCTCTTAACTGCAGCCCAGAACAACAAATAGAAATTGTGAGTTTTTGAGTTGATGTTATGCAACTGAGAATGGGCAATGAAGGATGACACATTCTTATACCTTAAAAGTTGAGGGTAGCTGTTGTTTTAAGATTCATCAGATTGGGTTTGCAGCTCCTGAACAATTAAGCTGTTTATGTTTTCTGATCTGGTTCTTTACTCTCACTAACACCAGAGCTCACAAGACTAGTTTAGGATCCTTCCGGATAAGAGATGAGCACTCTGAATACCATCCAACATAATGAACCTGTCCCTGGTTGACCCCAGCAAACCAGAGATCTCATGAGGACAGATTCCACATCTAAATTTGTAGGATGTGATACATGGAACCTTTAAACTGTATTGTAACCAGACTAAGAGTCCACAGACATGTTATCAGATCTGTTAATCTGTACGTAACCACAGTGGTGTTTGAGTTGAATGCTGTGACATCAGCATGCCACAGTGACAATTCTAACTTCCTGATGTTTAGCAGGTATAATGTTTACCATGTTCACCATCTTAGGTCTGCATTTTTACATGCTAGCATTTGCCAATGAGTAATAAACATACAGCTGAAACCAGTTTTGTAGATATTTGGTCATAAATCAATGTATTTTACATATTAACACTTTGAACTGATGATGAAATGTAAAGAGATCACCAAAGTTGTTCCAATTCATTGTGGAGAACATGGATGTCAGTACCAAATCTCATGGCAATACATCCCATAGCTGTTTAAGATATTTCACTCAAAACCATAGATATTAACTTCATGGTGGTGCTGTAAAAAAAAAAAAGCCTTGTGACTGTACCATACCATATACAGCAAATGTATGTGCAGTGTTTGTTTACCCTATTGCATCATGGTTCCACGTTCAACTATGCACTTAACTCACACTTATTGTTTATTGTTGACCAAACAACTCCTAGCTGTGAAATAACAGGACTTCTTTTTGGGAAAATGTCATAGGGGGCTGCTCGCCCCATACGAAAACACCCCAGGCACAATGGGATTTAAAAAGCCAACTCGTTGACACCTTTCCACACTACGGAGCAGCCAAACACATGCACGCACACACAGTGCGTATGTGAATGAGGTCGGGAGAGTTCAAGAGCCCTTTGCCTCACATATATCCTTTATGACAGCATTTCATCACAGAGGCCGACCTGACCAGGAAGTAAGGTCATACCTTTGTGAGGTTCTCACAGCCAGATGCCGTAGAAAAGGGACGGAATATTTCCTGGCTCTGTTATGACACCATGACATAAAACAGCTGCTTTGGATCAGTGAATCTCTATTATGTGGAAATTTTCAGCACATGTGCGGGTAGACCCTCACTAACCTGTCTGCGATTGTGACGTGATAATGGCTCTGAAAAAACAATGAGCCTCCTTTATAGTTTTCATTATTACACTCAATAACTGGAGTGTTGAAAGACACCAAAATCTCAGGACCATAATAAAGTCTGACACTTGCATTCTGCCAGAAATGTCTGAAAACTGTGATTTGCAGTCAATATACTGTAAATTACTGTTGATATCATATAGAAAGCTCTACTGTAGAGCTGTGCGACACAAATCATGTATAAATCATCTGTAGCCTTATCTGATGTAGATTATCTGTGCCATGTCCACAAAGTGTTGTACTTTTCCTACCCAGTATGCCATAGGGTACTGTGTCACAATTGAAGCACAATACTAACTCTGAAGAATAGGTTTTAACATATAGCCTAGACAAATGACAGTGCATGCTTTGTGCTTTAATGCAGTGAGAGTGCAACATTATAACACAAGGTGCTGGCAAACATATAATTAACAGCACACATGGTTGTGTGGCTATTTCCACTTACCACTGAATAGATTAAGATAATGGGTGGGACCTGATACACTGATAGAGTTGGTCCAGGTTGCATAACATGCAATACACACACACACACTCTAACACTTACCTAACAACATAGTTGACTGATTTAAACAGTACTTTGCCACATTATTCACAATGCAAACTAAACAGGATACTTGTCTCTCAGATGGTTGTCATTATAAATTCCTTTCCAAGCCATATCTTTTTTTGGAGGAATCGGGTGTTGCTAAACCCTTTTGTTACAAAAAGCCTGTTTGTGATTTCTGTTTTCATGCGATATATACTTCTCATTTGAACTCTGGTTTGTAAACTAAAACTGAATGTCACACACTAGCATCCACTGGAGCTTGTTATGCTATGCCACTTCTGCCAAACTGATTATATAACCTCAGTCAATCAATCAATCAATCACTTTTTGTCCCCAAAGGACGATTGGTTGCGCAACAGTGAAACACAAGATAAAAACTCTAAGTACATGAACAGATCATCTAAAAACAAGATAGGAAAAAAACTAAGCACACAAGAAAATAAGTTAAATCATGAAAGGGAATAGATGTCCCTGTGTCCTTAGAGCTCTGCTCAAAACTACACGTCTATCTACTTAAACCCCAAATTGGTCACAATGTATGTGTATAGGGGAAAAAAAGAATCAAAGTCACTTTAGACAAGACCAAATAAATGTTTTGTAATGTACTTAAAAGAGTTGTGCAGGTTTTAAGAAGCAAACCTTCTTTTAGGCATTTGTGCCTTTAATGGACAGGAAACATGGGAGAAAGAGAGAGCTGTGACATGGAAAACAGATCCACAACTGAATCCAACCAGGGACAGAATAAATAATTTGGCCTCAGTTTATCACTTTATTAAATATTATATAATATTATTACATGTATGTTATACAAAAACATTATCATAATTTGTTTTTAATGAGGCCAGACTAGAAATTTGCTTTGAGCCTTTGCAGAAAACATCTATATCACTCAGAGGAAGTGCACCTGTGTTGCGTCTCATGCCTTAACATTCTTTTGACTTGTTTCATGAATGGGGAGTCAGCACGTGCAAGATGTGCAGTTTCGGCTTTATATTATTTATCCGTCTGTATACAGAATTAGATAAATGAATCGTGTTCCCTGAGAGAGGGTAAAACAGGTCCACCTGTGCAATGCAGAGTGATTGTGCAGTACTGTAGGTATTTACGCATCGTATCATTGTGTCAGCATGTGCATGTGTTTGTGCAGTGTGTGGGCAGAGACAATAGGCCTTTGTCTCTCTGCATCCTATTTTTCTCCTGTGAGCTGACGCAGATATCCATACACACCAACACACACTCACACCTCATCTACACACAGTTCCTCCTGGCTTCCGTCAAGTTACAGCAGTTTAGAGACAGCAAAACAGGAACAATCTGATCTTCTCTTCCTGCCTCACACTTCCTGCCCTCCCCCTCCTCCTCCGACAATAAAGAGAAGAGAGAGAGAGAGAGAGAGAGAGACAGATGAATGAAAAGGACATATAAAGACTCAAGCGGATGAAAACAAAAAGATGGGCATGAATGACAATGAATAAGTGAGAGAAGAGAAGATGTGAATAGGAGTTGGTCTGCAGTGAGGATGTGGCCTGAGATCATGGGAAATCAGTGGGGCCATAAGATTCTGTGGTAGGCAGGTGTTGACTGCCCACAACCAAACTGCACAAATTTGTTATGAAGTATTTACCAGTGAAATACGTCATCTTTTTATAATTTTATTTTTAGTGTACCAAATCTGTATTAACACATTCAAGAAAACTTTTTGGTTAGAATGAATATGTGAGGGTTATGAGAACAGAGTAATAAAAAATCATACCGGTGTGTTTTAAAGGACACAACTGGTGTGACTTGATCTTATATCTTTGATCAATATTATCAACAAATCCCCTAAAGAGACCAAAACCAACACTTAATTTATCTCTCTAACTGTGGAGCTACAGTAATATATATCATCTGCCTTTGCCCAATAAAACTCTGATGTTATCCAAAAATGTTACATACATAAGGTAGGTATATATACCTATGCTGTACGTAAATACATGACAAATACATTTAAAATTGGAAATTGGAGCTTGTCATTTGACTGAAACGTAACAGCAATCAAACTTTACAATACAATAACAATACTAAAATAGAAAAAGGTTTCATTTATTTTATTTTTTTAAGTAAAATTTTAGAACCATAAAAGTAAAAGCAAACTGTGGGGCTATATAATATACAATTAAAGCAGTAGAAAAATAAAAAACATTGGTGAGGAAATCTTTTGGACATTTTCTTTCTTAGTAACTTCTGAAACAACTCTTCAGCACATGGCTACAGCGTTTCTTGTTGGTTTTAGTCTTTTCATGGGATTTGTTGATAATAACAAAACAATAACATGACAACCTCACCCTATACACTCATTTTGTGTCAATCTTTAGCCAGGTTCTGCCTTGCTATGATCAAAACTGTCAACAGGATAAATGCAGACCAGAACAGCACATGGAGAAAATTAAAGAAATGTTTTGCGTGTATAGAGGAGGAGACTTTGCACTTGCAGAATCACTGCAGTCAGTCCTGCTTAAACTTAGTGACTGTTGCAAAAGATATTTTGTTGATTATAACACATCATTTGGCAATAACCTTGTTTGCCCTTACACTGAAAGGTCATAATGCACGTTAAGGAGCTGGTTTACCAGACACACACACACACACACACACACACAAACTCAGAGCACCTGATGAGCTGCGGTTCTGAAGAAGGAAGTGAAAACTCGGTCCATCTGCTCTGACAGGAAGTCAACAGAAGCCACACACAGGCATGCTGACGTCAATCAGAGCCACAGGAACACCTCCCGACTGCACACACACACACACACACACACACACACACACACAATTACTCACAATGATGTATATATGGCACGATAAACTCATTTGAGTCAGACACCTTACTAATCCACAATTGCAAAATTGCTAACTTTAAATACCATCACACACTGAATACTCATTGTATTGGCTTACATTGCACCCATGATGTTTTACTAGATGCTTCTACTCACCAGACACACACACACACACACACACACACACACACACACACACACACACACAGTATAAACATACTGTAGATTATAACTTGTTGCTTCCTTTTCAAGAACATTAATTCATACTTTCATTAATAATACAAACAAACCAGTAAAGATGTATGAAACAAGAATTTGGTCAGTAAAGATTGTGTGGATGTAATCTGCATGCACTATTATATTTATATTTTATGGAGAATAAAACATTGTTATCTTTGCAGAACTGACTGAGGCTTCATTTTCACTAGTTCTACTTTGATGTCATATCTGACCCACGTTGGTTTCATGTAAAACATGTTGGTTAGTTGATGGTTAACTACGCTCACTGTTCTCAGTTTCATTGTTGCTCATGTCAGTCGCTTTTTACACACCACTTGTTTTCAATGTTCTGCCTAGAGTGTGGGAACATCTACGTACAGATGTGAGGTCTTGATTAAACAATAAAGATACTTTATTGTTTTATCAAGAGAACTAAGGACAATATATCAGTGCCTCTCAGATTAAATATATAATAACTCAGAAATTCAAACAGGAAGCACACAATACACATTTTAATGTGAATACATTTAACTAAGATACTACAAGGGGTGTAATTTATTTTTGTATTAAATTTCACGTATCTTATTCATCTCTAAACAGAATTGTTGTCCTGCAGTTAAAATATTTTGGAAAAACTGTGTGTGTTTGGGACACAGAGCCTTTGGATGGACAGAAAAGTGGATTATGAAGCAAAAGTGATTTGAGAAATTTCTTTAGACTTACTTTTTCTTGCCATGGGAAGTTGTTACCATTGGATTACAATATACCTGACATAATTCAAGGTCACCGCAGCCAGTGATGAATTACAGGTGCAGGAGGATAACACCAACTCTTAAAAAATGTTCTCACTACAACGTGTACCACGGAAATTGGTCCTCACAAAGATAGCAATACAAGCCCACACAAATGTGTATATAAGTGTATATAAAACCAATTGTATTAAGTGCATTTCTGTGTATTTGTGAGCAAACGGCCTTGGCTGAGCCAGTGAGCAGACACAGATCCCAGTATCACTGAGAGGAAATCAAAAAAATCTAAATATTCACAAGCCATACACACTTTGCCACCACATACACTCCCGTGTAAAGTGCTCATGTGTACAGACACACTCACACACTGCCTCTTGCTGGCGTAGACATGTACATGCGCACACATTCTGTACAGATAGACACCCACACCCACAGCTGCTTAAAATCAAATGTGAAGAAAGAAAAAAAAAGGGAGGTTTTCTGTTATCTTTGAGGGAGCTGCTTTAATAAACCATACCATGTGTGAGTCTGAAAGTGTTTGCCTGAAATACCACTTCAATTGTGTTGTGAACAAGGTTAATGAGCTCGATGACAAAATAGTCTGGACTACTATGTTGGCGCTGGAGACAGATGGCCAAAAAAAGTGAAAGTCGTCACGTACGCAAGTTCATGAGCAAAGGACGAGACGGAGGACAGAGGCAAGGAGAGAGGGAGGAGGGGAGAACAAGGAAGGTACGAGCCAGATATAAACCAGATAGGTAAAAAGGACGCGTTCGTCACGCATGCTTTACAGAAGTCACATAGCAAGACATTCCTCTGAGCCTCTTACCTGGGAGACAGACTCTGGTGATTGGAGGCTGAGTTGTTGCTGCAGGAGACCTCCTGAAAGACAGAGAAAGACAGAAAAAGAAAGATGTTACAAACTTTAAATCCTACCCTACATATAGTATATGCTGTATGTAATCTTCATCTTTAAAGGGTTGGTTCACCCAAATAACGAAAAACATTTGCTCACAGTAACGTGAAAGAGCTTTAAAGGTCAGTCATTAATGTGTTAAAGGAATAATTCAAAATGGGAAATACGCTTATTAACTTTAACGCATAAGGCCTGCCACCAGCAACCACCAAAGTTTTTCTTCACCAGTTTCTATATGGATTAAACAAACAACATATTACATGTTAATTAGTGAACTTTGATAGTGAATTCTGCTTCCTCCGGACAGATCAGGGCCAGGCTGGCTGTAGCTTCATATTGAATGGACAGAAATGAGAAATACTGTCATCTAACTTTAGGCAAAAAAGCGAAAAATTGTATTTCCCAAAAAGTCCTACTATTCCTTTAACTGACTCTTTGAGTATGACGACTTTTTTGTCTGTTCAGTAAATTAACATGGGGTAACCCCCACCCACAGAGCGTAAAATGGATCATGAATGGCATCACTTTAAACTCAAATAGAAAAGGTTCCTGAAGGGAGGTCAGACTTGTAATTAAAGGTGCTTTTATTAGATATGTTTTTATGGTATTTTAATTGTAATGGAGCCTTGTTGTAGTTTAATCTAGCACATATATTGTTTCATACTATGATGGTCCATATACCATCCAATCATATATGTCCACGTGCTATCATTAACACTACTGTAGGCAGTCCTTGTAAACATTTGATCTATGTTCTATTTGCATACACAGACACTGAGCTCTGCAACCCTTCTAAATTAACATGTAATTGTATATAAATGTTATTTATTGAAATATCTGTTGAGGTTCATGTCATCAAATGTTGTGTATCTCACTCTCAGCCGCGACACGTCCGAATAATTGAAGTGAAAAGGTGGCACCTCGAAGGGACAAAAGACCAAAAACTGCAGGATCTGTGTTTGTGTGAGAGACAGTGGTAGCTGGAGAGTGGACAGATGACGGTGTACTGATTAATTTCCTTCATTGATCATCTACCTGATCTTTTGTGTGGAACTAGTTCAATATAAGTGTGAATTAGCATGTTGGCCTATGCTTCTGTACTTCAGTGTGTGGTTTAGTCTATGTGACAGACTCGAATGTAGGTCAGGCAGGCTTCAGGTATTTAATATAGCATTAAGAAAGAGAAAGAGAAGAGAGCTCTTAGTATCTTAAGAAACTGATACACACACACACACACACACACATAAGTCTTCACAATGCAGTATAGAGGGAAAGGTGCCCCACATACATATTTCCAGTGTATCTGCATCTGCAGTGCCACCTCTATTGGGAGTTGTGATGCTGAAGGAAATGGCTGCTGCAGCTTTTTTAAACAGCTGTGTTGCTTTCATTAGACTAGAGCTGAAAGTATTAGTCAATTAATCAATCAACTAAAACTAAAACTAATCAGAAACTATTTTGATAAGAAAATAATCATTATTTTCAAGGAAAAATACCAAAACATGTCATTGTTTATATATTATTGCAAACTGAATATATTCTGATTTTAAATAGTTGGTCAGACAAAATGAGTGATGTCATTTTTGGCTTCAGGAAAAAGAATTTAGAAAATTTTTCATTATTTTGTGATTTTCTATACTCCAAACAAATAATGAGCAGATTAAATAATGATCATCATTAGTAGAAGCCTCAGATTAAACTCATGGACATTGTGGGCTAGTTTTTTTTACATGTGTTTACGTGCCATATCAAACTTTTTCATTCCTTTCCAAATTCTACTTCATTAAACTGTATGTGAGACACAAATATGACCCACTGGTCACCGAAGCAGTGCAGATTAAATGCAGTGGGGACAACAAATACTTTAAATGCATACCAATGAGGCATTCCATCTGTGTGAGTGGTTGTGGGTGTGTTTTTGTGTTTGTGCCTCACCACAACAGAGCAATTCCTTATAAAGCATTTTAATTGACTGACACATAGTTGGAAACTATTCTTTAATTTAGTTCTTTAATTAAGAGATAAAAGAGGAATGACGGTTCTAATATTACAATCCTGTTTTTATTTTGGCATCACTGTAAAGTTACATTAGGTTTGTCCTTAAATCATCAAATGCTTAAAAACTCCACTGATGGAAATCTGCATTTTGTGTCTCTGTGTGTATATATGTGCGTTTGTACAAGGCATGCACTGTGTTTGTGTGCTTGACTACTTAACATGCTCAGCTGTGAGTGGTGGAAACAGCTGTGGTGTCAGACCTCACACATCAGTCTGTTTAAAGCTCAATACAGCCACCTTGTGGCAAAATAATGGAACTGCAGACTGAGTGCGCACGATGATCAGCCTTTGCCTTTAACCTTTTTTTGTGATTTTAAAAGCTGTGAAGAGGCTAAATTATTTTGGAGAAGCAGAGGAGTTTGATGTAGCTCCACTTCCACAACATTTACTGCATAATGTTTATATTGTTTAAGACTCACTTTAAAATGCATGTTGTAAGGAATCTAAAAAATAAATCCTGAGAGTGTGAGTGTCGGCAAACTTGCACACTGCATCAAATGTGAACTCAAAGCAGATCACTGAAGTAACTATTTGAGGAAGAAGAGCCACGTAAAAACAAAATTTGATTGCCGGTCTTGACTCAACAGTACTTACTTGCTGGAGGCGCACTGGACATTGGTCAGTACAGTGAAGTTATTTCTCACACTTCGAAGGCTTGCCAGAACCTAGAAAAGCAGAGAAAGACATATTAGGCTCCTTTGTACCATTTTTATTTAACATCCTTTGTATTTTTTCTTTCTAACAGTTTTTGCTTGGTTGTTGTGCAGAGTACAATGAATCTGTTATCATAAAGTATCAATCATTATAAAATTATGAATGTATACATTACATGCGTGTTGGAACTTTGCACACTGATTTTTTTTACATTTGCTTAATCAGTCTGGGCAACTGTACTCTTATAGCCCCAACTGCTTAATAAGAGTTAGTGAATCATTTTGGGTAACAGACAGTGAGATATTTACCTGAGCAAAAGGCGTTACGATCAGGTCATCGCCATGTCTGGAAACACACACACAAAAAGACAGAGGTGGTAAGAAACATCTTCAAATACAGTGAACACCAAATATCAGGTTCCCCTGTTGCATAAAGCTCATATGCTAAGTGCCAGTGTGGACGTGGTTAAAAGCAAAGATGGTAAGTAAGAACAATAAACAGTGACTACCATGACCCAGCCAGCCTCATTACTATAATTAACTGAAAGAGACGTCCAGAGAGGGAGAGGGATATGGGAGGATGTGTCATGGGTCAAAAACAGGAGTCTCTTCCGAAAGGATGTGACCTTGTAAGACACTTCGCTCTAAGAGTGAGCGGCCTAACTTCTATAAGCTGAGGCAGGACAAAATACTGAATAACTCTTCTGTGGGTTTCGAATCATTGTCATGTTATGCAACATCTGGAGTCAGGAAGAGGACTCCTTAGTCAAACCCCCACTATAGAGATCATCATCAGATCTTTGCAGAATTACAGTACATCTCTTTCATTCTTTAAATCATCTGCCGGCACCTAATATTTATTGTGTTGTGTTGAAATGCTTGATACTAAAAATGGGTTTTGATTACTTGGGTTCAATCACCACTGGAGATGGGGGGGGGGGGGGGGGGGGAAGACGATGACATGTTCCCCTCACTCAAAAATCTTTTTTTTTTGCCCCCTTCATTTGTATTGTTTCAAGTTGAATTTCTTACAAAAGTCTCTCTGAACATTGTTTCTTTACTGTCCTGCCACCATAGTCCAGAGGAGAGAAAATCTGAGTTGATAAAAATATTGATACACTCATCCGAGTCAACCTCACTTATTACTTTGTGCACATAAGCTTATTGAGCCGGCCTAACTCTGGCATGTATATACATGTGCATGTGTGCATGCTGTGCATATTTGGATGTGTGCTCTATTTACAGTTCAGAGGCGATGGAGGAGTTTCGTGACATCGACTTGGGTGAAAGATCATAGTCGCTGTCGGAGCGGTAGAGGAAGGACTCTCTGCGCTGGTTATGACCGGGGAAGTTAGTGTGGAGGACCAGACCAGAGCCGGGGGAGGCCTGGGGGTCGAGAGGGCTGCAGCTGGCAGACGGGCCATTCTCCACATCAAAACTGTAAAACAGATAAACAAAACAGCTTTTTTTCAGCAATGTGAAGTGTAAAGCAATAAAGGTGAGAGACATTTTTAAAAATGCAAGATAGGAGAAGACTTGAGCTAGTTTTAAAATTCAAGTAATAGTAACAGTAATCTACTGTACAGTAAGTGCTTTTGGTTTTCCTGTAATTACCTTCAGCAAATCATAAAAACAAAATCAAGACGGTCGGGCTTTCTCTTTTTCTGATAACATTTTGTTTTCATTATCGAGCACTCTGTGAACTTTATTGGGTTTTAATGAGGAAAGGGGAAGAGCAATTATTTCAAGTGTACATAAGCATATCCTTAGTAGATAAGCTGCAGACGCACATTATCTCAAACATAATTATGTATAGTAGACGCTCACACACACACAATAGACGTGACATGATCGGGCAAGAAAGAACAGAGTGACATGTGAGGGTGCACAGTCTTCATTTACTGATGGAAATGAATGACACTGAGGCTCTTACATTCATGAGAAAGTGGAGGCCAAGGGGGAAGGTGCGGTCGGATCTCATTAAGACATCATCAAAGAGGAGGAAGGTGTATGGCTGTGGTGCATCCACCCAGAGATCACTTTTCAAACAAACCGTGCATATGACATATGTTTACATGAATTTTTCCACTGTAGTTTGAGTTTTTTGCTTTTATTACTGTGTTCTGCCGGCCACCACTTCTCTTTCTGTGTAGTAAACACACACCAGCAGAAAGGGTGGTGGTTACACTACAAACTTAAAAGTCCCTCTCCACTCAAAAAGGTGTTTTCTTATTGGTACTTCATTTTGATGTTTGACCTTCACTGGTCATAATGATGTACGAGCAGAGTTTGACACCAGAAAGCTTTTTTCATCTCCTGAATGGGGAACATTTGTCAGTGCTCACTTAAGAGTTTAAAACTGATTTTGTGGTTTAAAGAATATTTAATTAGTTGATTGATTTTTTTCACAGAAACTATCATTTAAATAATTATATTATTTATATTAAAGATGTCTGGAGGGGATCTTGTGTCTTTGGAAAGGTCACATATTTTTTTTTTGCAGCTGATGGTTCGGTTGTATTGTTTTATTTTTCTTCCATCACTGCTCCTACCCAGCTCCACTTCTGTTTATTATAATGAAAGCTGGAATGGCAAACACAACAGTGCTTTACATAAGGGAGAAAAAACAGGAAATCAACGAGACAGAAAAGACAATAAATGAAAACAACAGCTCAATATGCACAAACCACAAAATCTTTAGTTAGCCAACACTAACACAAAATTAAACAAGTTACAGTAGTTTTAGGCTGATTTTTGAAAACATGCGCATATCTGGCTTCTATTAGACTATGTGGGAGGCAGATACAAAGTTGAGAAGCAACAACAGGAAAAACAGCAGGATTCTTTTGTTAAAGCATCCGTACTGCAAGGCCAATACGATATTACACAGCAGGCCTACATTTTGGTGTGACATGTTCAAATAAACTACGTCTAAGATGAATGATGGTGTGGAACCACAGAAAACTGCTTAAAAAGGCTTCCCCAATGGGTCAGTAATAATAGTAAGACAAAGGGAGGGCAGCCATCAAATAAAAATGTACAGAAATGTGAGAAAGCTGAATGTGCTAAATATATGCACAAATACAGGCACTCAGTGGCATTAAGAACATAGAAAAACACTTTGATCGGCAGTTACTCTGGATTGCAACATGTTTCAAGCTTGGTGGTCTTGCTGTCTGAGTAAGAGGAATTCAGCAGCTCCCCTCCTTTTTTCCTATGAATTATGACGTGGTACTACGATTAGTGCAAAGCGAAAGTGTGAATGTGACTTATACATGCCTACACATGCATGCTTGCTCTATGCAACATGCATTGAATGCCTGAGTGCTCTGCCCTCAGGTCGTCGCCCTGCTTTGCGTATTGCGATCACGTGTACAGAAGACTAATTCAGGAGCCAGTGTAGGCAAGTCATCCACAACGCACACATCTCCAAAACTGTCCATGACGATGATACACAGTACCAAGGAAATTCAAAGGAGAAATGCCTCCCAAAAAAGTCTGTGTTTTTTGCCTGTTCTCAAGAATTTCGGTTTTCTGACTCCATGCTGAGGTGATAGACTGGTAAAATGAATGAAATATATTATATAATATAGAACAAAGTTTACAAGCCAGTTTCAAACTTAAAATCACAAGTACATGATTAGAGGTGGGAAGAGTAGCCAGACCCTTTACTTAAGTAAAAGAAGTAGTACCACAGTGTAAAAATACACAAAAAATACTCAAATTAAGTCCTTACTCTAAAGTAACCAGTAACTACAGTTGTCAAATAAATAATTATTTGAAATAAATTATATTTCCTTCTGAAATGTAGTGGAGTAAAAGTAGTAGAAAACATAAATACTTGAGTAAAGTTCAAGTGTCATGTGTTGTTCTGCTGCTACACAAACACATCAGCTCCGAGCTGAGTCACATCCTCGTGAGAGAGTCTTTACAGTCATGTGTGTCATGTGCAACGGTAACAGCCGGGATACAGGTGTTATGATCGTGCATTATGCTGTTACGAGAAGCCAAACAGGATGAAAAAAAGAAGCGGATTGCCCCTATGACAGCGCTCCCCCCTCAACAGAGAGCTGATGACCACTGTGTTATGAAAACAATAACACACAACAACAAGGCCAAGTATGAGAAGGACAATAGCGTGATGATGAGATTTTATCCACGTCAAGTCCATTGTCTTTTGTCTCAGGAAAACCTTGAGTGCATATTACACTAATACCTGGTCACTTAAGACAATAAAGGAAGGACGAGTTTAAATCGCCATCCTTTTGTTAAAAGTTTGTTCGTAGTCAGTTAGACCAGTTAGTTTTATATATATATATATATATATATATATATATACTTGGTGCTTTGTTCAATGACTCAATAAACACACAGATCGTAGGGCTGAAAGTAATCAACTAACATAATTTGGTCTATAAAATAACCTTAAAAAAGAGAAAAATGCCCGTCAAAGTTTCCGAGAGACAAAAATGTCAAATTCAAATGACTTGTTTTGTTTGACAGTCCAGAAACAAAATACATTTGAACTACTACTACTAAATTGTGACATTTTTGTGGCATGTTTTCTTGATGAATGACTAGAATGATTACCATAATTGTTTCAGTTGATTGACTCATTGATTCAGCACTAGCAAATATTAAAGAATAATATAGCAGTAGTTCCCAGTGGGTGTCACACCACCCTGGGGTTACTTGAAGAAAGTCCCATCAGACCGTAAAGAAAATAGCTAAATCAGATCTTAGGAGTTCATTCTTGTACTTTGGAAACAGTATATGTTAGAAAATGATGTATGGTAAGGTACACTCACTAGCTTTTCTGAACTTGATTGAATGCTCCAAAAGACTCAAGGATAGACTTCTGAGCTTTGATACATGTGTTACATACTAATGTTAAAACTATGGAGAAAAAAAAAGGCGGAAAATAAGCACATTTATCTGATGGGTTTTTACACTTGGCTGGTCCTTCAACAAACAACACAAAGAGAGACCTTGGGAACAAGACCCTTTTCTGTGTATTAGGGTGTCCTGGTGGTTTAGTGGATTAGTGCATTTTTCTGGGAAACCATTCTCACTCATACCGGTCTCTCATGCTTTCTCTTTGAAGTTCATGTACAGAGCAACATGGACATCAGCATTTGGATCTCGCACATCTATTCTTTATGCAAACATATACAAATGGAAAAATGGAACATTCAAGCTTGCTCTGTCGACCAAGAAACATGCCTTCTGTTCAGAGATAGGATGAGAACAAGGACTGTTTATCCAAAGGCCAAATGCCTTATTGCAATTATGAGCTTCCTAGGTAGAAAGAAAATGATTAGTCAAACTAGCATGACTTTAAGGCATCTGACGATGTGTGAATGAGGGTTGTAAAGATCAAAGTGTCACCACATTTCATGACGCACACTTGTGTTTATGTTTTTACATGATGGCATGTCATCTGTAAAATTCCAAAAAACAGAGGACCCTGATTCCTGGGAATTACTTGGAGATGGACATATTTTCCAACTGATCATGATCATTATGGTACTGGATGAGTTATTTTTTTCTGGTGTTATGTTTCACTAAAGCAATCAGGAAGTGCTCCTTCTGACCCGAAAATGATTTGCTATGATGACACGACATTCCTTTCCCATGATCCAGCTGCATCTGTCTGGCTGATGAGCAGACTGACTGAGTGACGGACTTGATAGACAGATAAGTAGAGAAGTTCCCTCAATGTTTATTTAATTAGATTCTCATTAGCTTTCGCAGAAGAAGTTGTACATTGGTTCAAATTACCAATTTTATACAAAATAAAGGGAAGTAATTCACCATTCAGCCAATAATTTTAACAATACAAGCATAATACAAGTATAAAATACCAGATAGGAAAACGAGTGTATTCAGTCATAGTCTGTCTTAGGTACATCTGCATTTTGTTTGTTAAAAGTGTAAACACCTCTTGATTCTCTAATACTGTTGTAACTTGGTCCTTTCTCCAGAAGCCATGTACATAATGTATGTTTTAAAAGCTTAGTCTCAGGTCTAAGGATAACCAATTGCCATTTATCCACATACCAGGATATGGGATGTGGGATATGTATGTGTCAGAGTACTTCAATAAAGCTGGAAAATATTCAGGTGTATTTAGAATATAGCTTTCCTCATGAAAACAAGCTGACTAGAATGTAATCTGAACATATTAATAATAGAAAAATAATAGAACAGTACGAACAAGAACAAGTCTAAAATTGTGTCACTTTCTAATGCTCCCTCCATGAGCGGTTTATAACTTGTGACTAGTGGCTTTATAAATGGTTAGTAAACTATTTCTGTAATTCTTTAAAATTCAGTTATAAATGGTTGACAAGAAGAACCTCTACTGGAACATTTAATGCTTATCTTTTCAGTAATCTATCAGGTCTGTAGTTGTAAATGTTAATGAGTTTAATGTTACCAAATGGATTTTGGACTTTGGTTAAACAGAAACTAAACTGAAACACATCCAGTAAGAGAAAGTGGAATAACATAGACGGTTAGAAAGGTTTGTGGCAAATTTTTTTTTTTTCCTCTGAAATGACTCCACTTCCCAGCTTTGGGACAAAGGTAGTATCAGATTCATAGCAGTCACTGGCCAGTACTTTGAGTGTCATTTACTGGCAGAGTGTGACAACACAGTATCCTGCCTGTTGATTCATGCGACTGTAGGTGTGTGAGGATTGATAGACCCTGTGGGATACAGTGTTGCTGAGAAGGATTCTGGGGCATCGGGCATAATCTGAAAATATTAGGGCTGCAACTAAGGATTATTTTCAATATCGATAAATCTGCTGATTATTTTTTCGATTAACTGTTTGGCTAAAACATTTAAGAAAATAGTGAGAAGTGCCTTGTTTATTTTCCCACAGCCAAAAGTGATGCCTTCAAATATGATGCTTTGTCCGACCAACAGTCTAAAAATCCAAAGCTATTAAGTTTACTATCATGTATGACACGGAAAAGCATCAAACTCTCACATTTAAGAAGCTGAAACCAGCAAATGTTGGCCTGTTTTGCCTTAAAGTGAATTGTACCACTCACTTCTCACCTGAGTAATAAGCAAAAATTGGCCACAGTCTGTGAAGTAGAACAGATACTTCTGCTTTTTGAAAAGAGAGACAGTCACAGACAAGGAGAAAGAGAGAGCATTCTTATACTTTGAATTAATCTCTTCCTTCCTGTGTATTATAGTGAGGGGAAACCAGTGACCATTTGTCTGTCGGGTTGTGCAAACAGAGGTGCCATGGTAACACCTCCTGTTTGTCCTAGTGTTAGCCAAAGTTTAAATATTATTTCTTCAACACACACTTGAATTGGATTGTCTGTTTTGTTATCAAATGAGCAGTTCTACTAATGTTAACAATGTTGTGGCTTGATCGTGAATAGATAAAAACCATCTGTTTCACAACATAATAGACCCAGAAGTAGAGGCAAAATGTATTGGAGACAAGCAGGGGACCTTTCTGTCCAACCAGCCACCTTGTTGAAATGTGCCAGAGCTCTCAAATGCCCCATAAGGATGATGAGCTGATTGAGTGATCCCATCAGACAGAGCAGAAATAGCAGCTACATTTTATGCTCCAGAAGAACACTGTAGGATTTCCTTAAATGAATCTGCAGCAAAAGTATCTAAAAATAGGTGAATTATCCGAGCTAGTCTAAACATGTGCATGCTGAAGCAGACATTTCCCAACACATGAACTTATGAAACTCTACTGGAGCAAAGGGCTCACCTTTAACAACCACTGACTCCAAAAAAAATCTCTGATCTATTCCAACATCTAGTCTGAACACAGCAGTGTCTCCTTTTTGGGTAACTTTACCCAGAGTGAGAATGTTTAAAGCTTCTCAACTCCTGATTCATTTCAACTGATGCAATACGAAGATATTGGTGTTGTCACACCATCTAAACACAGACCACTTAGGAAATTGATTACATCAGTATGAAATGATCAACATGTTTCTTTACTTGCTTCTCCAACTCAAAACTCCAGATTTTCATCCAAAATCTAAGACTATAGAGAATATATCCATGGATATCATCCCTAAGTATGATATGCTTAGGGACAGCGGACATATTGTGCATAATTGGGCCGTATTCTGCGCTAGTTGATATATTTCTGTAACTGTGTTTACATCCTTAATTCACTTTGTAATACAGAGTGATGTGAGCTACGCTTGTGGTTATAGAAATGGAGTTACATGCACATAGCTACTGCTGTGCAGTCATCATCTTTACAGTCACTCATTCATTCACAGAGAGCAGAAGGTTCGCAGCAAAGATGTCTTTGCTAGATGTGTGTTACTGAAAAGCTGCAGATTAGTGGATCTTTCTTCAACTTCCTTAACATTGTCTTCAATATCAACAATCTCTACAAGCATCAGAAACACAGGAAGCCAAAGCTGACCAATCACTGTGCTTGCTGTTCTGTTCCCATGGGGTGTGTCTGAAGCTCTGATGTGTAGTTATATTTTTTAGGAGGCCCCCCTGAACACACAACCATAAATACAGCTTAAAAAACGTTCACTCTATGTAAAGCTTTTTTGGCTCCAGTCTAAAGTTTGCATTTTGTTTCCCACTGCCCAAAATTGGCTAGATTTACTGTTAAATTGCTTCAATTGTGACCATTTTATTGAGGCCTGTATTCTAAGAGGAGGAATTCATTCCCCTGCTCTGCAGATTACACTAATGAAAACATGAACCTCTAGAATTATGCTCATAAACCCAGATGGTCCTAACCTTTGATTTATATAAAAAAAAACTGGCTAAAACCACCCTGTGAATCAAATTAGCTTCTGGCCTTTTGCAATCTGCAACCAAATACAGAAGAAAACTCAGGAATCTAACTAGACACAGCACTTATTAATAGAAATTAGGCCACTAACATAATCGGGACTTGTGCCAAGTCATTATACATGCACATTTAGGAACAAAGTCATCTAGCAGATGCTCCCGTTTAGAAATCATTTACAGTCTAAATACACAGCCTCATGTGACATGATTTCAGGAAACACAAAGCAGAACTGGGCAAAAGGTGTGATGACAATGGTGATGATGATGATGATGGAACTGGGGCTACGGACGGCTTTGTGCGCAAGTGGGTGGGTGAAGTGATACATTATGTATAACAGAGGGTGACACTTTTGAACTGAAAGAGAAGAACTGAAATGTACTTTTAGTTTGGAGGAAGACAAAGAGCATAGAGTGAAATTTGATAGACATAAAAAGCCAGAGTGAAAAATAGGAAAAAGACAGAGAAACTTTGCAGGACGTTGCTTTATAAAGAAAACATTCCTGGGCTGGTAAATTGCAGTGTGGCATCTCTTTTCCATTACGTTCCCTGGTCTGTACAGAGTCAGGCTACTCAGAGTCACAGTCCCCGGCTTCTCTCCATTGCTGTCACTGAACTGTGTACGCTGGAACTCCATTAATCTTATAACTTTGTATTCAGTTAAGTAAATCATTTTTAGGAAGATGGACTTCGCAGAGATCCTGACAGATAACCAGTGATCCAGTGCTTTTTTTTTTTCAGTGATGCAATCATTTTCATTTACATATATTTTGCTCCTAATACTTCTGTACTTTTCCTTAAGTAGGATTTTAAATGCAGGACTCTTTCTTGTAATGGAGTGTTTTTACATACATCTTTTGGTTCTTTTACTTGAATAAAAGATCTGAATACTTCTTCAACCACTGTGGATAACTACATTTTGTTTTCATGCTTGGCGCCATCATCTTAACCCCTTAATCTCCTGCCCACAATCATCATCCTCTACATCCCCATCATCACCAGCCACAAAGTCACCATCTTCCTGATCCTTGTGATCCTCCCAGCCATCAGTGTTATCACTTGTTATCATCTTCGTCATTATGTCAATTGAAATAATCACTATTATCTTCATCAAACCCACTTCACAGCCGCGGCGGACAGTTTCAACTTTGGCGAGTCGCTCAGAAAATCAAAAGCCTGACCACGTAACCACGGCAAGACTTACGAGTCCTTGCCACATTTTATCCATCTCCATAACAACATGTTATACTGTAAGTAAAGTGCACTGCAAATAAAATACTGCTGGACCGCAAACTCTACAAACACAGTGCTTCACCCCACCCATGGGCAAGCAAGCACAAAACACTGTTATTCAAAGTCCTGCACTGGAAAGGAAAATGGGTCCCCAAAGTGAAAAGAAATCTGGTTTCAAGCGCTGACAGCTATTTAACATACAAATACAAGATGAAGAGCCGCCTCGGGGTCCGATTTGTTTAGTTTAATTATATATTGTGTTGGATTCCAAACAGATACGGATGATATTTTGAGGCAATTTTGAAGTTGTGACTCAAAACTGTATTTAAGCCACATTGTTTTTGTGTGTTTTTGTTGTGACTAATAACAATCATGTTACAGGCAAGGCTGGGCTTCACCTTTAGTGAGTGACAACTAATTTGTTTATTTGTACTGTGTCACAACCATGTTTCCACCACACTAAACTTAACCCTAACCCTTGTTTTATATGTCAAATGTGATATGCTCACTCAAAGGTAATGTATGATGGTGGCTTTACACTGCACCAGAAAGAAAGGGTAAATTCCCCTGAATCATATGATTAACAACACTTGATACTGACTGAAAGAATAAGCTCACAATTGGCAAAAATATCCAACTATGTCCAAGCATTCACGTTTTAAAGAGTTAAGCATAAAAAATGTTTTCAGAATAATATTTCCACATAGTCTCTCCTCCAAAAGTCCTCACTTAAAAATGAATGTTGGTCCAAGATGATCTGAAAGTAAGCACCCAGGAAGACTCCCAGTACGGATAAAAAGAGCTGTGATCTTTGTTTTTTACACTATAGGAATCCGGGTCACTGTCCAAATATTTGGTTAAGCCCACCTCTCCAGGAGATTATCTGTCTAAACTGGACATGTGAGAAACACACCCTGACACACAATTATAGGCTAATTCATGAAGCACACATACCACAGGGCAGCTGCATGTGTGTAACTATGTTGCAGGCTATGTACAAACAAAAGCACATGCACACAGCAGTGTCAGGAAGTGGTCATGGAGTAATTACCCCCCCCCCCCCCCCCCCCGGTGCTTACGCAGGCCTTGTCTACCTGTCTAATGAGTCAAACATGCAGCACAGTACAGTACACCATCTGTGTACTGTACTGTGCTGCATGTACTTCTGCTTTCTTCAGTATAATCCAGTACTTTCCACAGGAAACCCTCGGTCACAGAGGTGGAACCCACCCAGCCAGAGGTGGATGCCCAACGTCTCCAGAGTTCAACGTCTTCACACTTCCATGATTACAAATAGTGTTGCCATCAGGCCAGTACTGTATGTTTTAAAAGATTAAAGAAATAAACATTCAGCATTACATTTATTCATGTTAAGAAAACTATTAGTAAATGACACATCCCATGACACCAAAACTGCCCAGTTGTTGGGTGCTTTAATAAGCTGTTGTAGTGTCAGGTCATATTGAAGACATTATCCCAGCTTCACAAAAATATCCACTCTTAATATTGTTGTGTTCGTTTCATTGTTTTCCTTTGCTCTGCTCTATTTCGTAATACGATGTCCCCTAAACTTTGCAACAGTCCAAGCCAGCAGCCTGGTGTGCCTCCAGCTGAGCCAGAATACCCTCAGTCCTCCTGGGGTGAGACCCAGCCTAGTTTTTCATACTGGTTTATTTCATCCCTGACGCAAACATAAAAAAAAAAAAAGAAGTCTGTAATCAACATCGGCATCACGGTTCGTCATTTCTAGCTTTCTCTGCTGCGTGTTTTCATTCTCAACTAAGGTCCAAGCTTAATTCAACCAAATTACAAATGGTTATACTATATTGGTTTACACTGTTGTATAACAAATACTACTGTAGCTACCCTCCATTACAATCAACCTTACAGGGAAGACAGTGTGTCACAATGTTTACAGACATACTGAGTGTTTTATCACAACTAATCAAATAGGGGGAAACACAGTCAGTGTTTGTATCTTACTTGAGGAGCAAAACAAAAAGCTGGAGGTTTATTCCCATCCTCCAGCACAAATGTCCTTCATGAGGGCAGGAGTTAGCTTTCTATAAAAGGGATTAAATCATAGCACAGACAAAAGATATCATGATTGATAATAATGCATTTTTGCTCTAATTCCATGTACATTTTAGAAAACAATATAAATAATGTATTGAAGTTAACTCCTATTCAGTTTCTGTTTTCCTGGAATTGCATATATTTGTCATTCCCCCTGCTTTGCTGATCCTTTCAAGTAAATGTATTCATTTGCTCAATTAGTAGGTCATGTGAACTTTAAAATCTGAAACTTTAAATTGTTCTGACACAACATCAGTGTCACATCATCTTATTCAGTCTTCCAAAACTCTCACTCTTATCCAGCTTTCTAATCATCTTGCAACTCCTCAGAATTATCTTGCACCCCCTGACCCCACAGGTTGAAAACCACTGTTTTAGGTAATTGTGTTGGCTCTGGTAGTCATATCAGTAATGACAGTGTAGAAAGAGTTAGACACTGGTGTTATTGGAGGGTCAAAACATAAACTAATATGGTCAGACAACTAATATGGTCAGACAAGAAATCCTGCTTGGCAACAAAGTCAAATTTACCAGAGTTGCTAAAGGCTGAGACAATTGGAGACCCTTCAATGTCATGATTTGTTGTTTTTTTTAGATGTATCCTTCGGGTTGTCTGGAGTCTCACAGACCAGACTATGTTCACACTGTGGCTAAAAAAAAGGAATAAACAAATTACTCTTCCAGACTAATTTGCATGGCAAATTACTTGACTCTCTTAACCGCACGCAACCTATTCAAAACATTATTCTGCAAAAGCTGTTGCACCCCAAAACCATAATATGAGAGGATTGCTTAATGTATGGGAAATAGGAAGTAAGACTACACATATACTGGATACACACACAGCAAATGGAGGAGTTTAGGGATTCTGAGAAACACTACAGGACTTAAATTACTTAGTGAAGAGTTTAAATGGAAGAAAATGTTACTCATGTTTAGTAAGAAACTGAAAATGACAACCTCAAAACTGACACCAGATAAAACACCGCAAGGACAGAATGAAAAGCACAGGACTCTTTCTGCTTCAGTGTGAGACAGCATACGATGTGTCTGTGTGTGTGCGTGTGTGTGTGTGTGTGGTTGTGTGCTTATCCGTGCGTCCTAACCTGTGAGCATTGCCATGGTTGTTGGAGTGGAGTTTCCTGATGACCTCCTCACTGAAGTCAAAATGAACCCTTCCTCTGGCACAGGGTGAACGCCGGTACATCGCCCCGACACACACATGCACTCATGCGCACGTTACCCGACACATACCGTCACATACGGAACCACAACCACACAAGTAGATCAACTAGAACACACCCAGAGTGTTAGCACTTCACACACACACAACATCACACACACATCTAACAGCACCATTAGTGACAACTGCACGGAAGCATACACACAACAAAATTCACCAAGATCACACACTTTATCACACAGACTGGCTACTTCAAATTAAATCAAATGCATCCATCAGTTACTACAAAGCACCATCACATACACATTCATCCTCATATAAATAGCGTCACATACATCACCCATTCAGGCTACAGTCATACATGATTGTTACCTATGAAATCTCTGTTTAAAAAGTTACTCAGCAGATTATCCGATCAGATTATCAGCCACCCCTTCCTCAGCACAAACAGAAGCAGCAAAACAGGTATCCAAACACCTTATCTACACATGTCACACACAACAGCAACGGTCCATACGTCACATCACGGAACTCTATAAGCCCTTGTTCACACTCTGACACTCTCCACACACTCTCTGTGCTCTCTTTGCAGACTCTTCTCTTCGTCACAGGCTATACTTCCTCCCCATGGTGTGTGTGTGTGCGTGTGTGTGTGTGTGTGTGTGTGTGTGTGTGTGTGTGAATAGTATGTGTGTGTATGGAGCTCTGTTCCCTTTAGCGCAGCCCAGCAGAGTAAGGAGGAACATCCAAGTTGTGGAGTGGAGTCACTGGACTGGAGTCATAATGCCTTCATCACTCAACCTTGTTAGCTTTAATTAACACTGTATCTAGGGAAAACATGCAGGAGCATAACGGCTACACACACGGCTACTCAAAAGATAAACACTGCATATGTATAACAGCTGTATGGTACAAACTATGATGAGTTAATTTCCCATGGAATGGCTAAATAAAACCTTGTCTCAAAAGCCTGGAACAACGACCAGATGGACTAATTAACTAAGATTTGTCCAGTATTATATAGAAAAAGGATTTGTGAACTGATTTATTATTATTATATATTATGCTGTGAACAACAAAGGTCTTAAGATTTGATAGTGAAAACTTGTTTTCTATTTTTTCACTTTTATTGTACTATATCAAAATGTATAGGCAACTTATATGAATTTATGGTGTCTTGAAAGTTCATGCAGGCTGCACAGAGTTGTATTCAGTCCCCTTATTTAGCATGTATAAGAAGTGAAAAGACATTTAATAAATGGTTAATAACACAATGTAGTTGTGGAGTCTGGTTTATAACAATTTTGTCATCGATTAATGAGGGAAATTTGTGATATTGGGCTATATAAATAAAACTGACTTGACTTGATTTGACTTAATGACAACATAGTAAAACAGAGTTGTATTAATATAAAATGTCTTCTTTGGAGAAGTTATCATTGCTGACAAATACTGAACATTATAAATATAAACATAATAAACACTTAAAAGTATCCTTATAGCTGCTCATAACTGCAATGTAGTGTGTCAGAAACCATTTATTCAATGTCTGTATGCTGCTTAAAAATGCTAAATTGGAGGACTTAAAGTGTGAGCATAAAAGCTTTATTAATTCATTATTATATTATATAATTTTAAATTAAAATTTAGAATACAGAAAAAATAGTTTATGCTGTTTTTATTTTACTGGATCAGAAACCTGTTTACTTTAAAATGGTATTTTGATTCACTGTTATTGTGGCAACTTGGTCTACCTTAACTGTCAGTGTGTGTCTGTGTGGGGAAGAGGTGGCATCTGGCACTCTCGCAGGGGGCCACAGTGTCTGATGTCACAGTACAGTATACTGACACCCAAGCCCTGATGACAGATTTGTGATTAATAGCAGCACATACAGTACAATAGATGATTATTATGAAGTTATTATGAATACATTGAATTTGAACTGTAGGATGTCTTTGTATGTGTTGCAATGTACACAACAAATCTGGTTGAATTACCAACCATGTTGTCCAGCCACCTTTTGATTGTACAAAATATTGACAATGAAAATGATTTATTATTCATATTCATATTCATATAGTACCAATACAATCAGTGAACCTACTTTTTGTGAATGGACAATATGTCCTTCAATACTTTGAACTGACTGATAAGAACTACTAGAAATGATGACATTGGTTGCATGAGTAACTCTCTCATATTTCTCATAACTTCCTCTAACAGTAGTCAAGAAAACCTTCCTGACTGAGAACTGGAGGAGTTTTCCATAAATACTGTCATGACAGGACAAGTACGCTTCCTTGTCATTTATTTGAAAATGAGTCAGAAAGATGACACATTACACAAGCGCTTAAAAGAAGGAGGAGTAGGATCACGGAGGCCAAAACTGAATCAGTACTACGTTCCCACAGTGTAGCTCGCCCCATTGCTTCACAATACACACAATGATGAGAAATAGGAGCGGCGGAAGATGTGGTAGCCACAGGGCTGTATGTATCCTGCACGACAATGGCAATGGCATTCCTCCTTAATGACCTCCCGAGGGTTAACCATCGAAGAAGGAGATATAGAAAGTGCTCCTCATCGCTCTGTTATGGTAATCATTTATGGTATACCAGTGGTATAAAACTCTGACTTACAACTGATCACGGCAGTAAATGTGAGTGCTTCAGGAGACAAATACAACTGGAATAGTCAGCAAGTTCTGCTGAAACGTTCAGAGAATCTCAGATTTTTATGCAACTAGAAAATTTGTATCATTACATTCTTACATAATTTAGGGGCAAGAACTCTGTTGTGACTTGATCTATAATACAATACAATAGACCCAAAAACTATCAAATCAACTTAAGCACTCTAATATTCTTTATTCATATTCAGTACATGCACTTTTTTAAACTGCCAATGTTATCAGGGGTTTCTTATACTAGCTTGAAAAGATAATGTTTATGGTGCAACTGTTTCATTTGTTCATCCTTTAAATTAATCAGATGTAAAATAAACACCATGCCAATACGGCATTACAATCAAAAAGACATGGCAACATAACAAATACTACTGTATTTAGCACCAGTTCTAATTATAGTGCATACAAATGTATGTGTTATTGTAAAATATGTTGATGAAAATAAAACACTGCCACCCAGTGACACTATTCACTCTTGGTCAGGGCCCATTCAACAGCTAGTGTTGATAGGTAAAACCATACACTGTATAAACCCCTTTAGTAAAATGAGGCAGGACCCCTCTATGAACAGCAGAGGGCACCATTTCATTCCACAGGAAAAGAAAACTCGATTTTCAGGCCTGCATCCACAAGATGGCAGTGTGTAACTGTATTGCGTAGCCTTGAGATACATTTTCAGGATATGGCAGGCAAGAGGTGCCACCAGATGAGCCATGCCCTGTGGAAAGCACTGAGAGCTGGCATTACACAGGATGTGAATGTGAGGAAAGTTCCTTCAACTGTTATTTCATGTTGAATCACAATGAAATAATGGTTGGGAGGAGTTGTAAAGCAGCCACATAGTTTCTGTGACAAAGTAATGAGAGCCTCTGACCACATCATCCTATACCCATATTTGTGAATTAGGATAATAGGTTCCCTGAGTACCAAGTTATCAAGACGGGACCTCAATACATCTGTGTAAACCCATAATTACACAACAGTAATCTTCACTTTACTAAAAGCTTGGTTGATCATTTTAACGTGTATCTATTGATGAATTTTGAGGCAAGTTGCTCCTATTAGCCCCTTTTATTATACTGGAAGCCTGTTTTTGAGTCATGGCTGGCATTTTTATGATTTATCTTGTTGTAAGACAGTGTCTTTGGAAATCATCTATATCTATATTTTGACACTAACACTAACACTAACAGAAAGAAAGACTGTACAAGCAGAACAACATGTTTTTTAAATCTGTAGCTTTAACAAGGTTTCACATAGAAGCAGAGAACCATAATTAAACATCGATCAGGCATCCATTTGACGGCTTAAGAGTAGCCTGCCAAATTGTCACTGGTAGACCCTTCCTCCAGCTTGTCCTTGTGAGTCAAATCAATATCACACTGCAGATGCGAAAAAAAGACAAACTTTTAGCTAAATGTCTTTTGTCTGGGTGTACCAAAAAGAAAGACTGCAAATAGAATCTCAGATGCATTTGACAGAACCTGACAGGCACAACATCACCTTTGACATGAAAGCTGTCTCTCTCAAACAAACACACACGCAATCACATTAAATCAGGATCAAACAACAGACATGATCCCTGAAAGCTATTTAAATATAAATTCTAAGAAGGGAGAAAGAGAGCAAGACGCAGACAGAGTTTAGAGGGGCAGACTGATAGAAAGGCAAGTTTAGAAGACAGAGGCTGACAAAGGAAGCTAGACAGTCTGAATGATATGAAGTGATTTTAATGACTGGGAAACATAACATAAAATTATGCCCGTTTAATTGTGCCAAGTGCCACAGAGATGGTGCATGATAGTGCCCTTCTTATCACTATATGCCAGGTGTCAGATCGGTACTCCCTATCAGAAGATACCCTGAGTTTAAATATCGGAATCGGGGGGGGGGGGGGGGGGGGGGGGGGGGCGTATCAGGAGAAAATACGTTGGATCTGTACTTCCCTAATCTGATCAACTCATGTTTGACCTCAGATTGTGATACTATCACTAAACAGACACTTGAAGGACAGTGGAGGGAACAAATATAAATCATACATCATGCTCCTGTTTGCTGGTTTGCCTATCATCATTCTTGGACATGTGTAGAAATACACACACACAAACTTACATTTTGAAAACTGTTGTGGGGATCTTTTCCATTTTACAAAACAGCAATCAAGACAATATCAAGTTATCAGGTAACAACTGCTTCCTTCCTGCTTCTGGTCGAAAGCGGCCGGGCATCCCTCAGTTTAAACATGTATTTACATAACCTTCCACTTAATAAGGAGTGTCCTCCACAGATGCAAGTGTGACTTCATGTGGAGTGACACTTGGTAGTGCAGTGGAGTGGAGTAAAGGAGGACCCTGCTCAGGAAAACTCTCCAGTCACTTTAATAGTGTTGGTGACAGTGATTTCATCCCAGTGATAAAATGACCCTGATATGTTTGAGAGCATGTGTGGTTTTGTTATTGCCAAGGTTAGGCCTTTTACTGCTCCTTCGATGACACTGCACAGCTTGAATTTGTCCATTTATGTTCACTTCAACATCACAGGTGATTATTGAACTGCCACGGAAACGGCGAGCAGCTTAAACACACAAAGACACACAGATCTCTGAGGTCTGACAAGCATGAGCATCACTCCAAAACATTTAATTCATCCAATCTTTGCTCTTGACACATCACTCACACTTTCCAGTGGCTTTCCATTCAAACTGACAGAAGAGAGAGAAAGAGAAGGGGGAAGAGAGAGAAGAGGGCAAGTATGAAAAGAGAAGAGATGAGGTCAAAAAAATTGATAATAAGCCCTTATCTACAAGCTACCACATTTGATTTTCAGATAGACGGAGAATTTGAGTCTGCCTTGCTGCTCTTACCACTACATAGCTTTCACTCTCTCCCCCACCCTTTCTCTCTCTAAATCTAATTCCCCTCTCTGAAAAAGAGGGCACGGCAGTCAGTCCCCCTGTGATTAACCTAATCCCCTGATCGCAGAGCAGCACTGCTTTCAGTGCCAACACCATACCGTATTTGACGTCAACAGCGCTCACGCTGTGATAACCAGGGGGCATACTCCGAAAAAATTTGTGAATTTTAAGTAGTGCAGAACGTTACACCATTACTATACATGTATTATCAGAGAAAGCCATAAAAGCAAGGGCTCAGGAAGAGGGGCCTACAGTACAACTTAGTACAGTAAATTCCTCCAAAACGTAGGCTGTTTGTACATGTGTTAACCACAGAATATGTGACGTGTGGGTGTGGAGGGCTTTGGAGATGATTAAAGGTAGCCTTGACTGAGTTGGACTGCATAACAAAAGTGAAATAATGATCAGTGGAATAATTTGCATCCTTTACTAAAAGTAGAAATACCACACTGTGAAATTATTCCACTGCAAATAAATGTCCTGCATTCAAAATTTAGGTAAAGGTATGTAAACCACATCAGCAAAATTTACTTAAGAGTATCTATTTATGAAGTACCACTGTTATCTGATGATGATGTTTTTAAGTTATGTTTATGCTTGGTAAAAATGTCTGGATTTAATTATCTATCACCTCAGTGACATTTTTGTCTGAACATGTGGCATCTCGTCCTGCTCTCTCAAAATAAAAACAACATGCACTCACACAAAAGAGTTTGCCTCATTCCCTACATGGTCCAACTTAATTATTTATAGTAGCTACGTATATACTGCAAAGGAAACCCAGTGCATACGTCACTGCTTTCAGGACACAACACATATTTTATTATAATCTATCATCTGGGAGTGTGTGCGTGTCCATGCTGTTTGTTATCACAATGTTATTTTCCCAGCAAGTCCAATCAATGACATGTAAGCATGTGTGTGTTGTGGCGAGCATATTTAAGACTAAGAACATGTTGGATGGTGTTTAGGGTTAGAGGGCTTGATCCTGACATAAGAACAGGGAATCAGGTAACAAGGCCAACATGTGCCAGGCTTTTTTTTTTTTGCAGGCTCTGTCCTCGCAACTTCTAAACGTAACACCTTTTTATGTGGTCCATCTCGAAATGTTAGGCTATAGGATCCGTAGGAGTGTAATCCACACAGTGGTTCAAAACAATGATTCACTTCAAGTTCAGCGATCAAGGAGAGTGAATGAGGGAGTGTTCACCAAATCACTAAACCAGCATCTCTGCACGCACTTCAGCTGTTCAGCAAACATGCATGAGAGGTTCTTTTTTGAACCAGCACACAAACTACACTTATGTTGAAGTCAGAATAGATTTTTGAACAAAAGTACCTAGTTTCAAATCATACTACTATGCTGTATAAATGTAGTTTGAGTGTATATGTGTGAAAAAGTGATTAGCTGCTGATCAGTGACTTTGTAGTTCTACTAAAACTATTCCTGCTTTAGGCTAGGTTTAGGTTCATTTTACATTATTGAATAAAATTAGAATGGGTGCCACTGAAATCCCCTGGGAAGGAAATGTACTTCTTGTTGGTGAAACCCAGTGATATCCCATTTCATTTAGACAACCTGAGAAGCCAAAACCCACTTACTGTAGGGTTTACAGTATATCCGGACAAACAGAGCACTCGTTAAGGTTGTCACTTAAATCCCCATTTGAAAGACAGAAATTGGTGTGATCAAAGCACATGTACATGTACATTAGTGAGCTGACATGGGTGGAAGTGTCTGTGCTGCTAGCGAGACAAAGGACAAGAGAGACAGAGTACGGAGAATAAAGATATAGAAAAATACGTTTTCACGCCACGACTCTCCTCCTATGCACTGAGGTGATTTTCTTGCAGCTAAAAGTGTTATCAGCAATTTCCAGCAGCGATCTACACAAAGTACACCACCGAGCTTCCACTACAAAGGACTAAAGTCTAATGAGAATGACACACTGCGTCCTCACACAGCAGTTCTCTTCACATGCAAAAACACACACACACACACACACACACACACACACACACACATTAACATAAGTGAAATAGTTAACGGTCTCCTAAATTACATCCATATACAACTAATTTCTAACAGCAAACATGTGTTGAAGGAAATGTAATGCCATCCGGGGTAAATTTTCTGTCAACACAATGAAGACATGTTGATATCTGGCAAGTGGCAAAAATGTTGGTACTGAATTTGTCTGTAAAATGTTCACTGACAACATTTTTAAGTTGTTTTCCACCAAAACATCAAATCTTGCGATCCAATATCCACTTCTACATTATTAAACAATTTTATGGGTATGTTTAGGCACTCACAGCACTTGGTTAAGGTTAGGGAAAGATCATGGTCTTAGTTTGATACGGAAAAAGTCTACACTGGCCATGAGACACAACGTGATTATTAACATTTAACCTCAACCACTATCTTTCCCTGCACTCAGGGACGGGACTCAGGAACCCTGGCGAACTGGAAATTTTTTTTTATTGATATATTGACGTAATTTCTACAACAGTAACAAAGCTGGTTTCCCATTTTTCTTTTATCTTCACATACCAAACCCAGGAGTGACGACGGAAGCAGAAAGGGCTGATGGGAACTTCCAGACCGGATGACGTCGTCGTCATTGTCTTGGCTAACCTTGTGATCGAGAAACAATTTGTTTCTTGTTTGTTTGTTGTTCTCTGCAAGTCTCAACTCAATAACTTACTTGATTTGATTCATAGAGGATGAAAGTGTAAGTCTGGTATTATTAAACCAATCTTCTTAAGAAGTAGTTGACACACAGTCGTCGCATCCTGGAATCCCACTGTGGACCGTCCCAGGCCGGTTTTAGAAATTCACCAGGATAATCTCAGCATCTGTCACTTGATAACTGCTCTCAGTTTCAATAAAGCAGCAGGTGGTGTCTCAGACTGGCCACAGAAAATCTCCCTCCATGTTGCAGTTTTCAGCAAATAGGATGAGACTAAAAGTGGGTTTCAGCAAATTTAAAAACAATCCTCATTCTGTCATTCAGGAAAGAGCCGAATAATTACAGTGCTGCCAAAACATTTCCTTGCATGTAAAGGCCAGCACTGAAAAAAACAAGACCACACAAAATACTGGAATCAGAAAAAAAATGATAGAAAAATAAAAATGTGTTTTCTTTATGAAAAAAACGTATAATCCTCCGACCCGGTGTTGATCACAGCATCCATTCCTTGCCAGTTTTCCTCTGAGCGTCCAGAGCCATGTCTCACTTCTCTCACTGTCCCTGCCCTGCTGAAATTGACGCTGTTCCTGTTTCTAGTCTCGGCTTCAGTTAAGGTCTGCTAGACCACGTACAGGTCACATTTCATGGATGAGCTTTGATCCCCCAGCCCCGAGTAACCAAGGTATATAGACAAAACAACAAATGCTCAACAAACTTGGCTTTCTTGGCAACGCTGACTGTCCATGATTTAATTTCAGTTAACCTTTTTTGATTCATTATATAATCTGAATTCAGTTTATAGTCTTGTTTCCTCAGAGCCTCAGTCTGTAAATACTGGTATACTGTCTCTATCCCACTTCTTTCTCTACTCAAACCAAAATTAACAGCAGCTTTAATCGAATCTATAACTACAAAAGTGATGGAAAAGTCGATACCACAGTCAAGCCTTAGTGTTGTGACAAGCGGCTGCGAGACGTTTATTATCAGTTTCTGTGAAAGAGCAAAAATGCATCTTCAATTTTTTAATGGCTGCAACTGTATAGGCCTTCACCTACAGTACCTATCACACCTTAGTGTGCTGTGCAGTGAACAACCCTCGATCAGCTACAATTTAAAATGCTTTTAACATCAGTTTTGTGTTTTTCATTCAAATTACAGCCCAGCAGTGAAATACTTTGGCAAAAACACACAAGAAGAATCGCATTCTCATTGGTTTCCCTTCTCGTGTTACCTGACCACTTCCTTCATAGCACTCTCTGTGTCACAACAGCCATGTCTGTCTCACTGTACGTGCTGATTGTACCTACACAGGGTCTGATTACACAGAGCAGTGGCACACGGTACGAGGCGATAAGGACTACAGCAACCACTCTAGCCCACATCGAGACACACAATCCCCGCTTTTGAAAGCAACGCACACACCGAGAACTGCGTTTCAAAAAGCCGGCACCACTGGCTGATGTGCAGCTTGACACTTGAGACCGCATGTATCAAATGGCATTCAGCAAACACAAACAACTGCAGCTGAATACAAAATCTGTTTTTACACTGGTGCCCACTTTAGTGGCCCATTCAAAGAACCTCTATAAAACAGCATGTGAAACTGCCTAGCAACAAGTGGGTTCAAAAGCACTTGACTCATGGATCTGTGTGGTCGGCCATTGTTTGCTGTGAAACTTTTTCACCGCGTGTATGGTGGTTCAGGAAATGACTCTTTGAGAGATCTTTTTATGGACAGAACAGGAAATGGACAGAATAGAACAGATGAACTGACTGATGGATCAAGCAGAATTTACACTGGACAAACTGATTTGTTTTGGTAATATTGCCCAGTAGTGCAGTGATGCAGTAATCTCCCTACCTCCGCATCAAAGAAAGTAATTAATAATTTAATGGTCAACTGTCAGTCAAGTGGTTGGACTGACAGATGAAGTGGTTGAGAGACATTCAGTCTCCTTCACTTCGATTTGAATTGAATTATGTGTGCATTTTGCTAACAACTTATGAGCCGCCTCACCTGCAGCCTCACCAAACTCCAGCAAACTAAACAACAAAGAAATATGAAAGGTTAGAAATGACTGATTTCTATACCATATACTTCTATATGGACAGACACCCTACATCCTTAAACTAGCAGATGAAGGAAAACAATGACTTCCTGTAATGTGAACAGGTTAGTGGTACTGCCAAACCCACTGAGAATCAACATCCTCTGCATCAACACTGCAGCTCTGTGCAGCTTTTAGTCTTTTCAGCGTGTTGTTTTGGTTTTCCAGTCTCTAGAAACAGCAGAAAGCTTAAGTAAACATGAGCTGGGGAAGAAATTCAAACATGTAGCGGGGCTTAAAAGCTTGTCTGCGCAGGAGGTGTTTCAGACAGTTTTCAGTCATGACAGATCACATACAGTATGCTTCTGTTGTAATTAATACGGCTTTTTACACAGGATGCACAAGGGCGTTTTAAATGTGTCAATCTTCTTCCGTTTTACATGTGTAACCGCAATGATTGTGTGTTACATCGTTACATACATTGGCATTTGATTTGTAATTTAAAAGGTTAGAGGTCTCATCATATAAACTGACATGACACCAGCCACTAAAACCCCCCAAAATTAAAAACCAAATACTGTATTTCTCCCCCTCTTTCTGTAGCTGAAAGCTGTGCCTCCTGCATATACATGTAAGGGAAAAAACTCACAGATAGAGTATGATTTAAAGTTTAGCTAACTCACAGGAACACACACACACACACACACAAACACACAAAGACTTAAAGCCAGGCAACGACTCATCCTGAAACAAAGACAGGCAATGACAGAAAATATTACTCAGCCTGAATATTCTACAACCGTACAGTATACAGACCAAAACACACACTGACTTAAAGTACCCTTCAGCTGGGAATTTCTTCAAACACACTATCGTGAGAGAGAGGAAAGAGCAGAGAGGTGAGAGACATTTCCATGGCAACCACATTCGTAAGCCTGACTCCACCAATGAGCTGTGACCTTAAAGTCAGGTCCAACGGTTCTTAATACACCTAAAGCAATGACTTGACAGCATTTTACCCACGTCTTGCTTTAAAGCCATGATAATGTTACAGTAATAGTTTTCTATTACTACAGCTGACTAAAGACAGACAGACAATCTTTTTCTTTATGCATTTATTTTTCATTTAATTAACTGTATGTTCAGGTATATTTTGTTGGTAATATATTTATCATGTTCTGTTCAACTTTCACAAATGTGCCATGCAGAATTAGTCTCAAGTAATGTGATGATCAGTATGGACCTCTCAACCTTTCAACCCTACTAAAATCACACTTATATGTGAGGTGGATGGAGTATCTCACAATCAGCTGATTTCCCCAGAGCCAAAAGTCTCCTATGGCCTTAGGACTTAATAACAATCCAAATTCACATAATCTCATTCAGTCTCAGACAATTTGAACAAAATTCAGATACCTGGACCATGCCTAAATCCTCATACAGTACATAGGAAATCATAAAAGTTTGAAAAAAGTTTGTCTAAATATCAAGCAAAACAATGAAGGAAGAGAGGAATAAAGTTGGTTTATAAAACTTAAAAGTAATATAGGATAATTTAGGGTTCTTTGTTGGCTGGCCATGTGAGAGAGGGGAGGATTTATTCAGGTAGAAGACAAACCAGCCAGAGTGTTTTGATAAAGGGATTATATCATAGAGGGAGGCCTGTGGAAATTATCATTGGCATGAATGACTAATTGGCTGGATGGTGAACAAAGTAGCCAATGGCTGAAAACAACAAGAGAAGAGAAGGGAAGAGAAGCTCAAATATGATCACTATTCCTCTTGTAGCTGTTGTCACCACTTAATTAGGCTGTTGCATATGTTTGCATGTTTTTGATGTATTCCATATAAAATAAATAAATATAAAAATAATAATATAAATAAAAAATAAACCCTACAGGCATCTTGTGTACCACTAGCCTTATTCTACAAAGCATTTATTAAAATGACCAGAGCATGTTTCAGCATTTCAAAGAGACAGATTAAAGAAATCCTCTATTCATCAGAACACGATGTAATGGAGGAAAGGGCTCTGGGTCACTATTAGGTGGAAGTATTTATTAAAATGAGATATTTGGTTTGGGAAAAAAAAAGCTCAAGCAGATTTTACTGTGTAATATTTAATGCACCATTTGGGCCAGAAAAAAATATTCACATTTTTATTTCTATCTCTATAAATAGTCTATTAAGCTTGTGAAGGATATTTAATGGAGGTCCTTTTAATATATCTGAGCAAATGTAACTGCAGAGTAAATCAAGTGAGTGCATTTAAATAGCAGCAGAACATATTAATGTGGAAATTAGCCGCTTTCCCAGTTATTATTTATGATATGAGACTCTCTTCGTATTACTGCTGTCAGGTCAAATACTTAAAAAAAAAAAAAAGATGCTGCTCAGCTTGCTGCCACCACCACCGCTGCGGCTGCCAATGCATGTCACGGCCCACCACCACCTCTGCATCGACCTGTGGGCTCTGTTCCTTCATGGTTCCCCACAGGGGGCCGCATTGATCTCACTCTGCTCTCACTTTTGCTGGCTTTAAATTATGCTTGGCAGGGAGGGACACGAAACCTCTAGCCTCAACACCAAAACAAAATCTATACTCTCTTATCTTCCCAATTAAAATGCTCTTAGTCAATATGTGACATGGCTGAGTGCAATCAATTGAACGCACAAAATATTAGGAAAATACGGGAACACAGATGTGTGAATCTAGAAAAAAGGCACTACCACTAACTGATTTAAGGATTTAGCTTTAATTACGATTCAATAATAGGAATATGTCTAATTACTTGAGCACATATAATTATGTTGTTCTGAACTATCTCCTATAGCTCTAAACGAGCATTACAATGAAGCCCTAATGCATTATGTCTATGACACACAAACCAGACATAAAGCACACACTCACGTACAACACAAATGCCACATAGGCCCCCAGTGACATCACCACAACTCACATAACAATGCATGTAATGTAATGTAATTACCAACAGGGCCGTGTGTGGGTCTATGCTCGTCTCCCTTCACATGTACTATCCCTACATGTGAAGGTACACGGGTCTTTACACATGTTAGAGACCAAGCGTGTGTGTGTGTCTGTCCATCTGTGCACACCCAGGCATGTGTGATCTCACAAGGTGTGTGACTGTGTGACGCACATAGTTACAAGCAAACATCGCTGCCTGGTTGCCAGGGCCGACAGATTCAACAAAGCCGAGCTTCAAATAGCTTCCTGTATCTCCTTTCCATCTCTGTCTCCCCTCTTTTTCTTCAAGTCATTTGTTTTATCTCACCCCTTTTTCCTCTTCTGTCACTTTCCCTCTTTTTGCTTTGTCTTAGAGATTGTGTTTTTTTCATTTTGCCAATCTCTCCTCTTCCTCTGTGTATATCCTCCCTTTTTATAAGTTACCATGGCATGCTGTTATCTCATTTTCTTTTAATTATATCTCTAGTATCATTGTGTGCATTTGTTTTAGTTTGCAGCCCCAGTCCTTACCTGTGTCTATCTTTGTATTAGAGATGAACAGTGTATTATGTGATGGCTTCCAACCAAGGCTCTTAGTCTATTTTTGTCTTGTCTGAGTTTGTCTCCCACAAATAACCACTAAATGGGCCACTTGGGATTTTACTTCCTTCTCCTGAGTTCTTTCTTTGAGGTGTTGTTTATTCTGTCTGAATTGAGGGCAGAAACAGCACTTAGTGCAACAATGATCTGAGACAACATGGCATGTATACTTCAACTTGCATTCTTGGCCATTTTCACATCATCCTCTGGACTCAACTGCCTCACTTTAATTGCATTCTCTCTTTCATGGCTCTCTATCCACATCCATCCAAGCATCATTTTTATACACCAGCTTACCCCGTGTTGCAGGGGTTGGAGCCAATCCCAGCATGCAATGCGCAAGAGGCAAGTTGCTGTCTTTTACAGGGGTAACACACGACACGAACAGCACATTCGCACTCCCATTCACACCTGCAGGCAATACAGAGGCCTGACAATCAGCTTGAGCCTCCTTTCAAGCACCCAGGGAGGCTGAACAGTGTGATACCCCGATAATTGGAGTATACCCTAGTCATCCTTTAAAAGTCAGGAACCACTCTCATTCCTGAGTCCTTCTCCATGGCCTCTCCAAACTCATTTCACACCAAAGTATTTGTTTGAGAAGAACAGAAGCTGCAGTACTTGAGTCCTCCTGAAATCTTTGTTCTGATTCAGCAGTCCCTTGGACTCCTTCCGCCTGACATCTTCCCTCATGGGTTCTCAGGTTGCCATCACAACACGCACAAACATCTTCTAGCCACAACTCTGAGCAAACACATCCTCAATAGAGGCCTTACTCACCCCTACTCAGATTTCATGTCCCAAACCTTGTGTGGGACACCAAAAAAATCCTCCTGAGCTGACAATTGAAGATCTTGCAAATTGGCAGAACTATGGATTTCCTAGGTGATGCCCTTTCCACGACCCCGGGTGACTCGAGGAAGACAAAATACATGAAACAGCTGTTTGGCGAATAGGCAAGAACAACACAGCTAGAGAGCACAGAGAAACATAAAGAAACTTTGTTTAGCTGAGCTATAAAGAGAATTTAAAACTTAAGCAGCATTTTCACAGTATAATCATTAAGTTTCACAGTGCCAAGATAATATTTGTGCAGAACACGGTGCTGTTGTGTTTAAGCAGTAAGGATAATTCAAACAAGACTAGAGCATACATTAACCTACAACAGTCTAGGCAAGAGGATCAAATTAAAAGCTGTGGGCTACGGCCAAGCTCCAGGCCAGGCCCCCCCGGAGGTGCCAGGTTATCCTGTGTCATGGACCAGTGACGTCACTGGTGACACCAATGTAAAGGGACCTATGTGTGTTTGTGTGTACTTCTTGTGTGCGGGGGGTCTCCTCTTTCTATGTGACCATTGTGTAGCTCAGTCCCACAGAGCCTTAAGTGTATGAAGGCAGACTCACATTCTCACCCCCTGCAGGTGCCCTTACACACACCGTACTGTCTGCAACCTGAGTCTGGGAATCAGATTCCAGCCTCTCTTCTACACACACACACAAACACTCACATACCTAGTCTCTCTATCAAACACACACACATACAGACACACACAGGGACCTCTGTCTCACAATAGGCCTGAGAAGCATTGACAGAGAGCCATATAATTTATATGACACCAGCACCACATGGGAGCAGAGCACAGGGAAACCTACGTCATACTGGTTTACAAATGACAAAGAAAGGCCAGTGTTTTAGCAGCATCAGCACACTGGAGAACAGGCCTCTTTCTCTTCTTTCAACCCGCCTCTGCTCTGCTCATCCTCCACCTCTCCATTTCTCATACTCTTCCTGCACTCTCATCCACTCTTCTCATGGCTCCTGTGTGTCACTCAATCATGTACTCTGTCCTCTCACCTAACCCTCCAGGATTTCTCCTGCTTTATTATTTAATAGGAAAGAATGCATGTTGTTTTTGCAACTTTTTAGTGACTGTACACTACAGGAGGAAAGAGCAAATGTGCCACTAAAGGTCAAAAGTTGAGAGCGATAGACACAGTGGTCAACTTTAACCACTACTGAAGCAGAAGTCTTCAACATGTGATCAAAGGAGGCATATTACAGTATCTTATTGAAAATCACTCGTGCCACGCCTGAATCACTGGCTGTGATCATGGGTTGCTCAGAGTGCGGCTCATTGCAGGTGTCCCAACCATATGGCCAGTCGGCATTTACACCTTGTCATCCTAAAGACAAGGGAGGGCTGGGATAGAAAATGAGCCCAGTGGTGGAGGGGCTCTATCTAGGCATTAGAGGATTGTTTAAATCCTTTGATACTGCCTGTATGTCTGCATACTTTGCAACAGCATCCCTACAGCCTTCTGACAAAAAACAGCTTGCATCAAAGTCTTAAACCCCAAATGGCAAGGAATCAGTGGTCTGAAGGGATGAGGGAAAATAGGGAAAGAGGAAGGAGATGGGAGGGACACAGAGAGAAATTAAAATAATGGAAAGGAGAGACGAGAGAGAATGAATGCAGGGAGATGAAATGTGATGGTAAGCAGATAAAAAAGGAAGCAAATGAGCTCCAGACAAGCAGAAAGAGCAAAGGGATCCAGAGTAGACTGAGAGAAAAGGAAGAGATCAAAAAGGAGACCGTACACCGTCTTCCTTATAGCTCGTCCAGCTGAGTCACTCACTGCAGAGCCACCGCAGAGCTCAGCCACCTATAGTCTGTCTGCATTTATTTAGCACAGGCTCTGATAAATGATCAAACAAGCACACTCACAGTCACTACAGTAGCTTTGAGGCTGGCACGGACACCGCTGCCTAACAAGCCAAAATTGGTACAGTTGAAGGCAGATGCTAATGCGACACACTGCATCAGCGTGTCGCAGAGCTGAGGGGGGGCAGATTTCTGAGCTTGTACACAAACTTTGGGGTTTGAGGTTTTTAGTTTTGTAAGGTTTCTTTTTAGGGTCAGTTGTTAATAACAAAACACTAATAGCAAGCCCAACTATCTCCTGTACAAATCCACTTCTAAAAGCTTTCAATAGTATTAAAAATACAAATTCCTACTGGTGCTTTTTTGTGATTCATACTAAAATAGTTTTTCAAATGCTGGCTCACTCGGTGTGATGATTCTGAAACTATTTCAAAGCACATGGACTGTAGTAGAAGATTAAAAGATCCCTATAACACATACTCTACTTATTACACACTATGTCCACATACTAATAGATACCAAGCTTAAAGGCACAACAGACACAAATAACTTGTGACCTTCTCTCTTCATCTGATGATGCCATGGGCTCTCATGAATTATCTGACATGCACAGCGACACTCAGTGACTGTACAGTACCCACAACAGCACTTAGCTTAGCACAAAAACAGCTGCATAACGAGGTTGAATTTATGGACTTGCCGTCCCTTAAAATCCATAGCGCAGTGGGGTGGACGTTTTGTGCCATGATGCACCAGACTCCATCACACAAAAGGCAATTTAAATGGCGATGACTGCGCAAGTGCTCCTTTCTCTGTAGCCTCTGAGCTTTAATGAGCCACGGAAATAAAGTAGTGCTAGATTAACGACCCAAACAGCCAAACTCCTGCCATGGGACTTGCTGTGTGTAACACAATCAACACTCCTCATTAATAACCACATAACTCCAGTGACACTACCTACTATGCCTAAACACTACAAATCAAGCCTTCTTCACGCTAGGTTTGTTCCGCTTAAGCAAGGGGAAGAGGCACAACCAGAAGAAAAAAATTGCATGAGTGCTTTTCATGCAGATCAGCAGGGACCAAGAACATGTTTTGTTACTTCAAAAACATCTTTCACATGTCTAAAAACTCTTGTTATGTGTTTAAATTGTTCCCCGTGCCCAGCTATACGGGATCAAATCTGGAAGGAAAAGCGACAGAAGTGGTTGTATTAAAAAAAGATGCAACTGTTGTACCAAGTTTAGGAAGCTGAACACAATTTATCCAGCTGGCAGTGTCACTCTCTCACCATCACCTGTGTCCTCGACTTTAGGGAGTAAAGGGAATAAGGGCGGTAGGTTGGAAATGGCCTTCATCTGCAGCGGGGGAGTTTGATTTGATTATCTAAATGTGGACCTCTGAAAGCCTGCCTTTTACAAGGCCAAAAAGGCAACATCCAGCAGCACTCCATTGGATTTAACAGCAACAAATGTAATAACAGTCGTAATATCATGAAGGTGGCCTGTTGGTGAAAAACTGGAGTAAATCAGTTCTATTAGACTGTTAGGAAACATCACCTGGGCTAAAATAAAGCAAACTAAATGTTTGTCACTTCTGTGCTCTGAATTTTATGTTATAGAAAAGAATAAAACTGATTATATTAGAGGAATATAGTAGAATTTGATGGTTATCAAAGAAAATGCCACTGCTACACATCCTACTGTACTTGTGCATATAGGATGATTTTGTTTTTTTACATTTTGGGTCTCATTTACATAGTTTTGGCAACCGTTCCTGTAAGCGATAATGGTTTAAGTGTAATAAGCAGAGCAAAAGCATTTAGTAGGAAAGTCCTTCTCACTACGTACAATCCCCTTCTCTTTAATCACTTAAGGTTCTTTCAGACAGCGAGCGGTTCCCATCTGACCTCAGTTTTTTCCCTATCAGGCTTCTAGCAAAGCTGCTATGTTCTCAGGTCTGAGAAATTACTGTGGTGAGTACAATGTTATGAAAACCAATAGAAACTGCCAAACTATTAGACCAAAGATGTAGATGATTATACAAAACACATCAAAATTATCAATTTTAAGACATTTAAAGGCGGCATGGATTAATCTAGAAGCATATCACGCCAGCCATGTCTTCACATGACATGACTGTCAAGAATACACTGCATGACTCATTGCTACTGCAGATGGCTGGCAGACTTCTTAGTGCACATGTAAATCAGACAGACAGAAACTTTGTCTTGAAATGTTCCACGCTGGTGATGGAGCATAAGGAACACGGGCACCAGCACAGACGGTCTTACTGTCTGCCGTGTTCACTGCTTACCCGATTCAGTTACATATTTGTCACTTTTTTAAGCAGGAATGTTTCTGCACCAACCTCGACTGAAAAACACAAGCCGGAGGCAAGTGGATATACTACTGTCTGCTGCTGCCCCAAATGCAGCACCCAGCCTGCTTGAGTGGTTTGTGATGACAGATGAAGTCAGAAGTCAGAGAGAGGGAGGCAGATAACCCCTCTAGGACCTATTTAGGTGATAAAAATGACAACAGTAAACAAGTCTGTAATTAAAAGCTCATCTCTTTTTGCCTCCCTGGTGGCAGGAAGTGGATTGCTTTTGCCACAAGTCAGGATGATTTAGCCTAAGAGCTACAAAGCCACTAACATTTCCAGCTATTCATAGCAGATGAGGAAGTCTTTCAGCCGAGCTGTGCTAAATTTGTCTTCTATGCTTTAGATCAATTCTTCTGAGGTTAAAAGGTACGTTGCTGATTAGTCTTTGAGTTTGAACTTCATGAGAAAGTGAGTTTGATTTGAAGACTTTTCAATGTGGCAGAATGACAACGTGAGCAATCTAATTCCTTCTGTGTTTGGCATCACCACCGTCATCATCCTCCACCACCATGAACCTCTTCAATGACCTCAAATAATTACCGCTTTTGTCATTATTAACCATCATTAGACCCATTAAGGCTGTTCAGATTCCCTGGCATTTATCATCTGCGTCCTCTCCAGTTCAATCACCCTCAACAGTTGCTGCATGTTGATGAGCAAGAGGTGTGAGAAGAGTCAGTGAGAGGAATGTGTTCGTGGGAACCAGTGTGTGTCCCTGTGTGTGTGATTCTTGAGCGCTTTACCGTGTTGTAGAAGGGCCTGTTGTTTCACTCTCCGCCTGGACTCCTCACAAGGAGCACTACAAGGACACGGGCAGATGGCGAGTGCTGGCAGGGTCCCTGGTGCCGAACACCGGTTGCCAGCAGGCAGAGCAGCACACAGCCACAGGGAGGCTTTTTAGGCTACACACACTTGACACAAGGTGCTGGCAGACAGGTCAACCTTAAACACACTGCCAGGGCACCAAGAAACACGTTGAGGCACACACTGATTATTACAAATGTAGACGCTGGCAGCCCAAATTGTGAGGTGGCCAAGACTTTCAGTGTTATAATTCATTTTGGGGCATGTGTGACTTTTCTAGGCCAGCAGTTGTAAATGTGGAGTCTTGGATCCCCCAGGTGTGAATGGAGGGAGAGAGGTGCTCCAACAAAATGAAGGATACGCTACTTACTATAGTTAATTCACTGGAAAATCTCAAATAAAGAAATAACTGTTTGTTATTGTGGGTTATTTCCTCAGCACTTACTCATAAGCCAAAAACAAATCTTCCCATGGGGTTAAAAATGTTCTCAAGTGGGACATCCTGGCGTATTATGATAGTTAAGAGATCTGTAACATGATCGTGTTTTTCCATGGCTTAAATGGAACAGAATGGGAGTAAAAACAACAGATGTATTAGGAAATAACTCAAATGATTAATATTTGTCATTAGTGTCTTTAGTATAATGAGCTAAAAACATTAATTTATCAAAGGTGAAAGTACTCATTATGCTGAATGGCCCCAAACAAAGGGCGTTATATCATAGATATTATATTTTCTGATTGTTGATGATGATATATTATGGTAGCACTGTTTCTGGTTGAGCTTTAATTTTAATTTTAACTACTGTTGTTGGGTAGTTTAATCTATAACAGTGCATCATATTTTATAAACTGATCATATGTTTTGTATTAACAATCATAATCAGCAAAGTAACTAGCAGCTATAGATGTGAAGTAGCATCAAATGGAAATACTCAATAAAGGCAGTCAAATTAAATTAATTTTTACATTAGAGTAAAAATGTAAATACTTCTCATCATTCAGTGTGTTCTTATGTAAAACCTTTAAAATCACAAATCGAGGTGCACTTGGTATATACTGTATGTAATATATGAGCAAAATGATATAAAATTCCCTGAACATTTTTAAGCCCATTATGTCCAGTCAATCATTTTGTTGCTTTGGAAACAGTAACTAGGTCCCTTTTGTTTGGACATGAGGATCAAGGGCCAAACTACCAAGAGCCAATTCAATTTCCTCTGATGATCAAAGAGTCAGAAGACTGCTACTGAGGGATGGCAGGAAATTAAGCTTGTGCTAAATAACAGCTAAAACTGTAGTACAACAAAAATAGTAACACATGCTGGTGGAAGACAATGTTCTTCCCAATTGAACACATTGAATCAAACCAAGTGATTTACAAAGCACTCACATGCACAGTAAACTGAGAAAAATGATTCAAATGACTGAGTGAATGTAGCCTGACTGAGGGAAAATACTGTAGTTCTAGCCGAGGGTTTGTTGTAAAAAGAAAAGCTCAATACTGCACTGTGGAGATTTGTTGGGATTTGTTAGAATTGCTCAAACTTTGAAGCATTCTTGCTTCAATTTTCACCGATCCATCTTTGAACAGGAGCTAAAGGACAGCAATAGGCATGGGTATATGTATACAAGTGAAAAAAATAAATAAATAAATAAATAAATATATAAAGGGTACTGATTTTTTTGACAGCAAAAGAAAAAACATTTTAGTTTCAGTTTGACTTAAAGAACCTTAAAGAAACAACAGCTGTTGGTTCAGCATTAAAAACTCTGCTATCCCCCCATCAATCTCAACCCCATCATCCCCACGGTTCCTGCTTCTTTCGTTACCATAGAGACCGAGCAGCCGTCTCCACATACAGACAGAAAAAAAAAAAAAAAAAAGAAAGACAGTCCCATCCTTGGCATTTCACCATCGTACAGGCAAACGCAAATAAATCCTCATCTGTCGCCCAGACAAACACAAAAACACTCACAGAGCTGACACACCCAATGATGCTGTTCAGTGATTATTCCCTCAGGGGCCAGAAGGTCACCAGGATGACCGTGAAAAGTGTGGAAACCATCAGTCCCCTCACCTTCATCCCATCACTTGGTAGTCACACGTCAGTGCCTGGCAAGTGTCACCTGGGGGTTGTGTGTGTGTGTATGTGTGTGTGCTTGTGTTTGGAGAGGGGAGAAAAATGGTCCCTCACAACATATTCTATCATATATTTAAAAATATTTGTTTTTGTTACAGAAAATGACCCCTTGACTTCATTTTATGGTATTATGCTCAAGCCCAACCCCCGGGGGCACACAGAGACAGAGTGGTTAGTGTTTGAACAGTCTATAGGCCCTGTGTGTCTCAACCAAGCCTCCATACAAGACCACGCAGGACCAGCCATGTCCAATTTTATGCCTCATTACCCCTCCACACACACACACACAAACACACACACACACACACACACACACACACAGTACACAATACATACATACATACATACATGATACCTAAATATTGACAGCCGATCCCAAATAGCAATTTGATACCAGGATTTAATTCACTGAACTGATTGAAATCTTTGTTCTTTACATTCGTCGCTTATTAACAAAAAGTGGACATTTTATCATGATGTCATCATCACAATATTTATATATATATCTATATCTAGATATAGATTTTTTTTTTTTTTTTCTGATATTGATATAAATTTAACAGTTGTTCAAAGCAATACATAAGGTCATGTCATTATGATATAATCCTGCCGAAAATCAACAAATAATCAGAATTGTATCCTGCATTAAAAACAGCCTTCCAATCCCTATTAGTTTGTATCAGTGACAAACAAAACGCATTTCTGGTGGATCAATCCAGTCTGGTCAATACCTAATCTGTTCAATAGGATCAATGTTAGAGCAGTTACCAAACATGTGTCCTGTTATGCAGAAGTTTAAGTAAAAAAAAAACAACATACAAGCAAACACTTGCAAAAACCAAGTAAACAGTCTGGAACATATCATCTTACAGTGTGATCAGAATGGATATTCGGGAAGCTGCTTTGTCAAACACACAGAAAAAGTGACTATATTATACACACACTGACACAAGTAATTATAATTCATTATTGACATACATTATGACAGAGTATTTGCATACCTTTGCAAATACTTTGTCATGTGATAAACACACACAAACTATTAATCCTATTAAATTGTACCATGGCCTAGAGAAGGATGTGCATGTGTGTGTTTATATCTAGTAGCAGCATGCAAATCTCTCTCGCTGCTAATGCTGCACCCTTACGACTTTACATCAGCCAAAACCCGGCAACATCCTGCATCACTGTTGACAGAGGATGCAAATTTACTTAACATTACACAAAAAACACATGCAGACAGAGAGAGAGAGAGACAGGGAGTGTCCTTGTGGAGTTTTCTACACAGTGTAACTGAAACTAGCCCAAACAACCCAAAAAGAACTGGGCCAGACAGACAAAGACAGGAGGGGAAGGGGGTTGGTTGTCATAGATGAATAGCCGTACTTGAATGTGTGTGTGTGTGTGTGTGTGTGTGTGCGCGTTAATATAATCGGTGCCGATGTACATCCAACGCAGATTTATGCAGTTAATATGGTAATAGCAGGCGACTGTCACATAACCCTCCCATTTAATCTCTGCTGTAGCCAGGTTTCTAGTAAAACAGTGAACTGTACAGTATGATTTCTATTCATTATGTAAACAGGATACTGACCTTTCAGCAACAGCTTGCAGCCGCAGTTTGAGTTTATACAATCGAGCATACAAGGAAGTTGTTTACATAAAGAGATGCACACTTGAAACAAATTTGCAATACTTCAATCACAAAACCTCTCAATGAATTTGAAAAAACATGACAACAACAACTACTGCAGATAGCACATTTAACTGTATAGAAAGCATTGTTTATATTGTTTATAGTTGGGGATGGGAGACATTTTACATTTAGAATGTAGAGGCAAAGGAGAAGGTAGTATGCTAGTATGGAAGACAGTGTGGACAGTATGTTTTGTCTTATTGATCTTAATGAAGTCCACCTGCCACACACACTTTAACAGCATTTTCTTTTTTTAGCCCCTTGGGATAAAAACAGTACAACGAGAAATGTAAGGAAGATGTACATTTAATTTTAAATCCTAGTTTTAGTGTCTTTTTTAAATAGTTTTTATTGGTAAAAATATAGGTTATAGTGGATATTTATTTTCTATGTTTTTGTAATTAGCGTTGGTAATTAAGATGTGAGCACTATAATGTCCATGTTTCTAAGGCCAAATAAACTGAACATTGAACCTTTAAGCCATATTTTCCTCAACAGATCATATCAAAAATGTACACCAAAAACTGTGTGAAACTCATCATAATTGCGTCATTCATATCCAGGGACATGTTGAATATTAGTCTAAGAATTAAACATTGAGTTTCATAAATCAATACACCCTAGTTTTATGCACCACATACTATTCAATTATCAGTGACTTGCAGTATTTGACAAATTAGATTATTAAGGCCAACTGACAGCATTACAGAAGTCACATAAACTGAAATGGCAACATCACATTTTCAATTCTAAACCATATCCCATTTAGTATATTTTAAGTACAGTAGATATTACTCCTCTCGGCTCTTGAATGTGCAAGTTTTTTTTACTGTCATCTTACTTGCAGATTGTGACTGCAATGATGGTTTATCCTAATTGTTTATTCCAATAAATCATCTGAGCTTAATTGTGCCATGCAGTGTATTTTGTATTTACATGAGTGATGGGATGTCTTCCATAATCAAGTATGTCCCAGTGAGCTCTTATAAACTTCCACACACTTGCAGTCTTAACGTGCACTTGGGCACTGTGCCAATTACTGGAAATACATCACACAAGTAGGCACTCGATTGGTAATGTAAACACTTAATTTAAGCACTGTATTAAAAGCAAAACAATAGAAGAAGGATGCAAATTATAAGGCGTAGGGTTGAGGAGTAAAACTAGTAATTATGAGACTGGGATTAAAATGGTACGATTGTATAATTACATGTTGACAGAATGTTAGAACTTTGATTTTGAAGGAAAACTATGTTTGTGAGCTTCTCTTTTTAGCCTCTAAGACCTGAGTTACATAGAGCTTAGACTAGCGTGTTTTCCTGAAGCTATCACAGCTTATTAAATGCTGTTTCAACTTCGATCTGGGTGTCTAATTCCAAGAGAAAAAAAAATCCTATCAACATCACTGTCATACCTACCACAGGGAGCTTAGTGTACAGTATATACTTAATTTCACACGTCAATTGGGCTCTTTCCTGTAATGATCCTGATTAATAATGCTCTACTACACACACACACACACACTATTTGAATGAGAAGGCGAGCACTGGGTCTATTTTTCATTCTGTTTTCATTCTGTACTTGCTTAGTTAGCCCTTCCAGCCTGTTATCACCACTCTGCCTTGCTTCCAGCTTGCTGGCAGGGCACTGCCACGCTGCACAATCATTATCACCTTCTATAGAGCAGCAGACACTTAACGACTCTGCAGTGTCCTCCACACAACTTTGCATGTTCTCTCTGTTTAACTTACAGGTTAGTCTCTACAAACCGGTTTAATTTTATTTGACCTGGCATCCATCTGATCTATTTAAGTATTTACTCTACCAAATTTCCCACAAGCTGACATTGTGTCATACTGTTCATGCAGAAAAGGATTTATGGTCTCTAGGCCCAAAAATTAAACTGCACTGTTGAAAAGCAGCATTATAATGCCACAAAATGTCACCTTTAAAATTTAGGAAGAGTTGACGATGAAGAGACCTGAAGGGGTTTTTTAGTGGTTCAAGATTCCCCACAATAGCATTATTATAATGGAAGAAAAAGTCAAGGAGAAAGGACTTCTGGGCTAAAAGAGAAGATGTATAAGGATGGAGAATATGATCAGAGTTCAAGTAGACACTCCACATTAGTTACATCAAAGGCAATTAGTAATTTGCAAGGCAAATTAAAGGAAAGCAAGCTGAGTCCTGCCATTAGACATTGGTACACAGTGTGACTGCATGCCCCAGTTCCTCAGTGAGAGCAATCATGACTTAATTTTGGCAATGAGCAAAACTAAAGAAAGAAATCTTCAAGCAGTGTAGGGATTCAAATTCAGAACACTATTGTTGTAATTAATAAAAGAGAGGAAAAGCCACACTGGCCAAGAGACGCCATAATTCTGCATCTATCCTGCAGAATTATCTGAATAATTCCTCTTGGAGCTGGAGCAAGTGCTATAAACCGTGGGGTTTGATGGTGTTGTGGCGGCTCAGATGACTCAGACGCATGCTGTGTACCCGCCAATCTGGCATGCAACCTTTGTCACATGTCATCACGCCTCCCTCCCATCTTTCCTGTCTGTCTCTACTGTCAACTACCAAAGACAGCAGAAACACGGCGAGAAAGTGCAAAGAGCTTTAAGCCATGCAGGAAAGCAGTTAACAACTTTCTTCATCCATCAACATTACAATTAATTTTTCAGAGTTTCACTTATCTCTGGGGCACAACACTCACTGTGAGACAGACAAGCAGGAAGAGAGCAGTGGAGGAGCAGGAAATACATTTGCTGCCACCATCATCTCCCTCCGGCCACAGTAAATTTTATATCCCTCTATTGATTTCAATTACGATAACTGTTATTAGGCAGCATGCACGACATGAAGTCGATGATCCGGTAAAGCAAGTGTAGTGCGGTACAGTGAAGGGAGCCCATTGTTGCTGAGAGGGCCGGAGGTGTAAATGGAAGGAAATAGAGTGACAAAGAGGGAGATTACATGAAATATCCTCTTAGCTCTACCGCAAAGTAGTAGCAGGTAATGTGTTTGAGAGTGGCAATCAGTTTCCTAAACTCTCTAGTAGTCTGAGTGAAATCTAAGAGCCAAGTGGAAGAAGAGACAAGAGTTTTCCACTTAAATCCCTTTATTAAATCTCTCTAGTTTTCCTTTGAAAAAGGAAAGGAGTAGTTTGTCTTTTTCTAAAATCAAATCAGATTTTTTTGATGTTGCCATTTTTTGAGAAATAAAGTTTTAACCAGCAATATGTACAGTATGGGTTTTTTTTTTTTTTCATCTCCATGATGTGTGTTTGTGCCAGCAATTAGAAATATCGCTTTGGAGACGTGTGAATAATGGATGCATCATGCATCAGAGAGGAAAGTAAAGGCCCACGGTTGCTTTGAATTAGTGATGACTACAATGCAGACTCCACTCTGCTGCATGTGACACTTGAATAGCAGAGGAATAACCACAGGAATACTGGGGTGAGAAGTATAGGGAGCAATGTGCATAATAAGAAAAGACAGGAGCGGAGGAGGAGTGTCGTGAGGAATAAGCAGAAAGGAGAGGAAAAGAAGAAATAAAGGATATAATTATCCCAGTCAATTCCGGCAGAGCAAACACACAGACATGCCAAAATGGTCTGGATCACTGTCTGAACGGACAAACACACAGGCAGAAAGTGGCACATTAATGGCAGCTTGTGAAAAAACATTTTCAGCCCTGATGCAAAGTGTTTAACAAACAATTAAACATCAATATCAGTGCCAATACGATAAAAGGCAAGAATAAGAGTCAGAGAGTTTTAAACTGGAAGGGAAGTTGTTTTAAAAGGGCCGTATGATATTTTGGGAAATATGCTTTTTCGCTTCATTTCCTCGTCACTTATCTTGCTTTCCTTTTTGGAGGGGGAGGGGTTTTTAAATGCCTTTTCAGATAGCAACATTAGAGAGAACACAGGAAATGAGGAGAGACAGAGAATGGGAATTATATGCAAACAAAGTACCCTGACCAAAATGTTGTGTTGTAATCCTGTGCTGTATATTTATTCATCAGAACTCACAGCCTCAAGTCAGAGCTCAGCTTGGTGGTAACTGGGATGTTAGAGGACATTACTGGAGTCAAAGCAGAATATTAATAAAAGTGACAGCTTTTGACATTATCATCTTTGAATTACGGGTACACACACACCCACACATTGAGCAGGACATGTCACAACTTCCTTATGACTGTTACTTTTTCAAGGCCAATGAGTTCAGTCGAGAAACTTCAGTCCGAAGAGCTGATGCAAAATGAAGGGATGTTAGATAACGAGAAAGAGAAAGTGACATTGCTTACTTTGTGAAACAAAAACATGGCATGCCACCTTCAACGTTTCCTCTCTCCCTAATCTATTGATCTGTTGTTTTGCCACATCGTCGCCAACCTTGAGATGACACTGAGTGACAGATTTAGGGATTTTGAGGGCTTTCCATGATGTCTGACAGCAGAATGCACAATATACACAACACAAAGCGTGTGTATTTTGTTTTGCATGGTGACAAAATAGGCTTACACACACAAGGTTAGAGATGAAGGACTGGTGTTATTCTGTCAACATGTGGTTGAGCTATTGTAAATACATACTGTTGTATTTTTGCCTTCAGAACAGAATTTTTCTGGAGCTCAGGCTGATGTGTGGCCTGGCATCGCCAGACTAATTTGCAAATGCGTATTAGTCTGGAACCTCTCAGGTCATTTTCGTTTTCCAACAGGCGCCGACAACCAATCAGAGCAACAAAACGCCGTCCTGTCAGAAGTTCGGAAAACAGGTAATTCTTATCAACATAAAGTTTAAGTGCAGTTGTTTGTTATACATTTAGAGAAAATTTACCATCCAGTCAATTATTTTCAAAGATGCCTTAACAGTGCTCCTCTCTGTCAGTCATCGTATTTAACCCGCCTCATATCAAATAAACCATTGTGATTGGCTCGCCAGATACCAGTTCCGAGGAAATCTCTCTGAATGGGAGAGGGGCCAGACGTATCTGCCAGAGCAAATAAAACATGAGCTCGCAGATTCGTCTGGTTCCCAGGCTAGCTGATTTGTGCTTAATTTGAAAAGGATAAAAATGAGTTCTTCTTCAGTGTTCACTTAGACATTTAAAAGTTTTGTGAGGCTGCACAAATACATATTTGTCTCTAAAGCAATATTCTTCTTTCTTAACTGTGTGTTACTAATTGCTGGTCACAGGGGAGCTGCAACGAATGAGACTACAGCAAGTCTTTTCATTAACTGGCTGGCCACGAGGGACTGAATAAAAATTTGTTTTAGAATATCTGTCTGAGACTGGAGATTACTAGACCACCCCCCCCAAAAAAGGACAGGAAGTTTTCTTTGTTTTCTACTCAATGTTTGATTCCATGCAGTACTGAGACACACATGTTAATGTGTTTCCTGTGCGTATGTGAGAGAATTAAATTAATTTCTATTATCCTTTGCCCTGTAATCTTAACAGTGGTTCATGGCTCCTCTGTGGTTCTGTACAATTGACCTTCAAATGCCAGGCTCATTGCCTCAGCACTTTGTGCCTCCTGGAATAATAAGGAAAGGTTACAGATGAGAGTGAGGCGAAAAAAGACTAGGAGGACTCCTGGAAGGCCTGCAGTCAATGAGCTAATGGGGACCCGAATAATAAAGAAGACAACTAAAGAGAGGATCCAAAAACAGTTTCACAGAGACAATATAACTCACAAAAAAGAGACCAGTGTAGAGAGTCATTTAAAAAAGGTCTTCAAGAGAATATTTAGATTAAAACATAGACATTTAGGAATGATGGCTGCATCCAAGGCAACTTTGGGGTAATCGTGTTTTCATGCATGCTAAGATCCAACAGCAGGGGTAGGAGAAGTATTCAAATCCCAAAAATACTCTGTTACTATTTATGTAAAAGTCCTGAATTTCAATTCTTACTTAAATAAAAGTTCATATGTATTAACAACAAAATGTACTAAAAGTTTTAAAAGCAAAGGTACTCATTCTGCAGAAACAATGGCTGCTGTAACTGTACACCACATGTGATGTATGTCAATAACAAATGTAAACACTTTGTAAAACAATCACCTGAATGTGCTATTGACACGTGACAAGTGCACACTGGAAGTTTGGATAGTCAGGGCGGCCAACGACACATTCATTTTCAGACAAAAGAGAAACTGCATTTGAAGGAGCGGTTGGATTGGGACACACTTGTGAACCCATAATCACACATCTAGCCTTGACATTGTTCCCTTGCATGTGGTGGAGTAAGACAAAAGAAAGAGACACAGGGATTCAATTTGAAAAAGAAAGTTATAGGGAGATAAAATTACTAAGAAAAGATTTTCTAGGCCACATGTTGGGAAATAAGTATTCCAGCCAGCCATTTGTCTTGCCAATTAAAACTATGGTGGCAGTGGTATGTGTGTGTGTGTGTGTGCAAACATTTCATGTTCCTCATTAACTTCTCTATGAAGTTCAAAATATATTTTCCAAATCTATATATTTCCCACCCTAACATCAATCTATAGGCCTTTGGTCTGTATTTGTGTATGTGTTTGTCTCTGTGCACAGTATACCTCTATATGAGTGTGTTTATCTACATGTATCACTGCGTATCTGTGTGTGTGTTTCCATCGCCCCCCTGGAATGTTTTCCTATATGAAGTCTCTCCCACATGCCGCTGAGTTATGATGTTTCCACCAAGTAGAGAACTACAGTAGACAGAAAGGCCCCTTCCAGGTTCTCGTGAGCTGGCCTCGGCAAGTCCATGGAACCACTGTGAGAGATAACTCGCCTCATCCCCTTAATAGGTGGCTTGGAATAAATCTGGTCAATGGTCCATTGTTGTATTGCAAATCAGAAATAATGACAACGATAGCAGCAATGTCTTTGGCGATTAAACTATCTCAGTGTTTAGGTGTCTATGAATATAAACTGTATTACTGTAATCTATTTTGGGCCACTAGGGGGCAGAGGCTCTCCAAAACTGCCTGACAGGCGCAGAGCCCTGACATACCATCACTTCACAAAGTTGACATGGCTACGAAACATATCCCGCCAACATTATGATGTAAGACTCATGCTTCTGGCCACTCGTATTAAATCTAATACAAGTCTAATATTCACATCCTTTTAGCTCTGTTTTGGTCTTTAAAAACTGCATTTAATATAATACAATATAATATGTTGTTAGGTCATAAAAAGTATATGGAAGGTCAGGGTTATTGACACAGCACAATTGTTGTTGAGACATTTTCAGCCAAACCACAAATGTCAACCTCATTGTGGCTCCAGAAGAAACTTATTAGAATTCATTCTTGGAACCAGGAATGTCTTTACCAAATTTAATGGCAAACCATCTCATAGGTACTTGACATATAGAGAAAGGACTGACCAAACAACCGACAGCCATGCCTAGAGCCATGCCACTAAAACATTGATTAATGCAGCATTTGAGAATAATTTAAATGAATCACTACACTGAACACCTGCTCTGAATTTTTAATTAGTGTGGATTTTTAAAAAAAAATCTTTTTCTACAAGATTCAAGTAATTCTACTTGTGTAAAATTGTTAATTGGAAATCGTAGGGCACATTGCGGTCATTGATTAGGAAGAATTTCTGAGAGAAATGGCCTAAAGGGAAATTAATGAGGCCAATAGATTTAACAGCTCTGTGAAATGCTGCTTTTGTCACTATTTAACCTAAAATAACAGTCCTTTGAAGAGCACAAAGGTTATTTCCATCAGAGCTAATTAAAAAATACACAAATAGACGTTTGACCATTGGGCCACTGAAAGACTTACCTGATCTCAGTTGTAGCAAATTACACTAAACCTTAAGTGATAGCAGGCAATTAGTTGGCATAAAGTAAGGAAGCTGATGAATAGGTAAAGAAATGAGAATACATAAACAAAAAAATATAAACAAAATCATACAAAAAAAAAGTTATGTTCCCCTTTTTCCTTAGAGGGAAAACGTGGTGCAGCACACAAATATTTGGTTGCTTACGTAGTTGCTTTACTCTATTCTCTTACTAAATACTGAAAAAAAGTTGTTTAAATACGAATTCTTATTCTAGCCGCTCACTTTCTGGTTGTAGGGCACCAGGCTCATTAGAGAAGTCTGACAAGTATATGAAAAGGCCTCTCACAGTTTGTGTGTATATAAATCAATGTGACACTAACTAAACAAACGCTGCTGGAGAGAAGGGATAATGAACAGAAATGGACTGAAGGCAAACTGAGTCTTAATCATGGGACAGACATGATGGAGAGAGGGACGGAGGGGAGAAGGCAGGTGGAAAACAGCATGAAAGAAAGAGAATATAAGCAGTTACAAAGCTTAAATGGTGTTTCTTGTTTTTCAATTTAACCTTTTAGCCTATAAAGTTTGAAATACTATTGTGTGATTACAAATTTGACGTAAATAACATCAGCTGGTCTCATGTGGTAAATCCCTGTAAACTGGCTTACCTGCTCTCATTAACATCCTGTTAATATCTAAGAAGTCGTCGGCCCTTGGAGGCTGTGAGAGGACACATGAGGCTCTTTATTAGATCCATATTCAGAGGCGGCACAATTTCACAGCCTTTATCCCGGGCTGAAACACGAATATCAGGACAAACAAACAGTTGCCCGTAGGGACACAATGCCTACAATGCATCAATGTGAAGTGGGACACTTGCAAAATCTGTAGCCAAGGGTGATCAGACAAAATTAACACACCCATGGGTACCCACTTAGTCACTGGGCGCAACTGTCTGCGCAGGAGACAGGAGAGAGACGGAGAGAGAGCGGGAGTGACTTTTGGATGTGAATGTGGTGCCAATATTTCACTGCCAACATCCCAGCATGGATAAACACTGGCCACATGGCACTCTGTGACCCTCAGGTTGCCATTATTTAACACACACCCATGCGGGAAAAAGGAGCAGTCAGGAACAAATGGGTGTTATTATAGCTTTGAGCCCCAAAGTTTCAGACTGTTGGTTGAAAACAAACTAAAGGAAATATTACTTACTGTATATGGGTGATACAGAAGGATCACACACACACACACACACACACACACACACACACACACACACACCAGACTTCGACAGACAGGGTAAACAGATGAACGGGCAGACAGCAGCTAAGCCATCCAAAATGCTCCAAAATGTACTGGGTCCTGTTTGTGGTCATCTGACAATACTGAATTGGTGCCAACAGCAAATAGTGCAGGACAAAGAAAACACAAACAGGATTACTTGAATAATATTTACTATAAAAGTACATTGGAAAATTGGAGTTTAAAACCCTACTGGTTCCAAGAGTTTGTATGAAAATAACTTTATAGGAGAATTTTCCTCTAGCAGTAAGCTTGGGGGCATACTGTGGGGGCTTGGGGTAAAACCCACTGACAAATATTTTGGCTCCTTGCTAAAACTGTTTACTGGTAGTTTTCTTTTTTTATATTTAGGCAAGGGACACGTCTCGGTTATGACTGCAGTATGTGCACACTTCTTAAACATTCCAACTGTAAAGCAGGTTAACATAAAGCAAGGTGAGTAAAAGGATGTGCCTTATCCCATGGGTGGCATACACCACAACAGGCTGAATGCACACGGGTACTAAGAGTGACTATAAAACTAGCACAGAAGAAATAATTTACTCAGTGCTATGGAAGTGTACTGCCCTCCAGAGTGTATTGCACATTTTTACATAATATGGCATCCTGTATTTTTCTTTAACTTACTAATTACTCTATGTGAAATGATTCTGCTTTTTTCTTCAGCCCTCATGTGTGTTATATAATGTTATATTTTATCTTTACATTCAACTGGTGTAGGTGCACAGCTAAACACACTTACAATAAAGGTTGGAGACAGCACTTGGCCTTTTAAGTTTAGTATTTTTCACAGCAGCTGTGGAAACAGTATTGGACACCAAATTCAATGGTAGTGATTAAAAATGAAAAAGATATGGTAAACTAGAGTTAGACCAAATTGATTTTAAAAATGAACTTGTACAGTAACAAAGTAATTAGACACAAATTAGTTACACTGTTTGTCAAGCCAGGAAGAAACCAAGTCCTTACAGAAAGTACAACACTGTAATTAATCTAGTAAACAGTTTAGCAACAGATCTGATAAAATGGTGGATGTAACAGCGTCAGTCAAACTGCTATACAACTGTGTCAGCGGTTGCTACTAACAACAGAAAGTTCAGCTGAAACTACCTGCAGGTTGTTTCCCCAATGTATTCAACACCTTTCAGCACATTGCAGCTCAATACAACAACGCCACCCCCAACTTCAGAGTCAAAAGTGTGCATGGATGCGAATCAAAACCTCGTCTGACCCTTTTCACACAGTGTCGACACATTAATATTGTATTGAATTATACAGGTGTTCTAAACAAAGGGAGTAAGTAAGTGAGCGTAAAGGACTGGAACTTGGTGAAAACAACAGTTTCTGCTAAAATTATGAATTAAAAATAGGGGGCTGTCAATCTATTAACATTTTTAATCTAATTAATTACATGATATGCTGATTAATTACTATAATTAATCACGTATATCGATATTTACTTGAGAAGCCCCCAAATAAGGATATTTCAACTCGAAAACATGTGGCACATGACTAAGGCATATATAAATATCAAAAGGGGCATTAGAAATCAATAAATTGTTTTATTTCTAATCATTTTTCCAAATAAATGTCTTTTTATCATTGAACACATGCCTATCACCTGTCACGGCCTAAAATGTGGCCGTAACAGTTGTTGTTTTTTTTTTGTTTTTTTGGTTAATAGAAGCATGGTAATGTTGCCACAGACACCAGATTTAAAATTTAGATATTTAAAAAAAGAGAGACTTACCTGGCTGTGAGAATTATGTGAACTCTTTTGGTGAGGGCTTGAATGTTATATTAATTTATATGTAAAAGTCCCGCGCTCCAGCTTTAAGTGATGACCACATTAACCACAGTCTTTAGACTATTAACATTAGAGGGGTGGGTGCTTGAAATCACTCCGGTGGTTTCAGCGGCTCCCTGAATGCTAAGAGCTCTGCTCTCAGAGTCTTTGATAAAATGATATTATATGCGTTAACTTGCTTTATTTTTTTAATACATACATTTTTTTGTAATTAATTAATCAAAATGAACGTGTTAATTTGACAACCCTGTACAATATATCCATTACTTCCTCTTTTTCCTCCATAAAGGTTTACTATGTCTCTCTCACACACACTTAGACACACAAATCCAGTTATCCCTGAGCACAAACTAACACTAAACCATTCAGCCTATCTATGTGTCCAGTGTAATTCACATCAGCGCATGCATACACACACACATACACTCTGCATCTCACACTGCATATCAGAAAGTGTGTGGGTGGTGGTTTCCCCATAGGCCTGTGGTGACAATGAGTCAAGAAGACAGGGACGTGCAAATGCATCCACACACACACACACACACACACACACACACACACACACACAGAAATCATAGGCACAGATGGACATACCGTTCATGCACCAAGTCACAGACTCTGCTGCTAAAACATATACACACATTCCTATACCCACGATACACTGGTGTAAGTAAAGATCACTGATGGGCAGTTTGGAACGAGCAGTGACGATAATGACAATATTGACAACAAGGACGATGACGATTAAAGCATGACGATGTGCGAATGTGTTGCTAAACTCTTGTTTATCAGAAAGCAGCACAGCAAATCTTTTTGTACCGGAAGATTGTTATTCAGGCTGGGCGCCTTGGAGCCAGAGAGTCAGCAGACACTGTTTCCCACTTGGTTTGATGAACTTTGTGGAAATTTGAATAATTTATTTCATGTTCAAATCCTATTAGTAACCGTGTTATGGGTGATCCTACAATCGATAATCGTGCATTTTTTTCTGAATAGGATGATTGTTCTCATAATTAAAGTATGATTTTGAGTTTTACAGTGTAAAGACATAATGTGTCTGCTGACACACAGGGACTGCTAAAGCCCTTTGTTTATTATTCATGGCTTTGTGCTATAGTTTCCCTTGGCTAAAAATATTTCACCAAGAAATATCTTTTCATCTTTCATCTTCAGGTTTTCAAATAATATTGATATTTCTAAGAGAGATTTTCACCAAAATCCATCTGCCGCTCATTCCTCAAGCTATGTGCTTTTGAGCCGTTAGGTAAACACAGACATTTTTCCACGTAGCTGGAGCTCTGAGGCGTCATTTTATATCTTTTTGTTTAAAACAAACAGTCCAGTAACTGGTTGCCACAGACACATGGGGTGCTGTTCTGGTGAATAAAAGATAAAAACTCAAACACAAATACAAGTCAGGAAGAAGCTAATTGATAGTCTTGTCACCAAATGATTCCTAGGTTATTACTGAACATTATAACTTTCATGTAAGTAGGACTTATTGCAGGGCTGTTGTATTAGGCTGCATCAGTTTTATTTAAGTGTACATGAGGGTCTGGTTTTGCTTAAAAAGGCTGTTCAACCATCTGACAATAAGTTCTGAAGAAACATACTGGCAGCTTGATAATCTGTACACTGAGTGAATTATAATTTTGTTTATTTGTATTTTCTCCCATTTTATCTGTTTTTTAATATCTAATTTTATTCTATCTTTATTGATTTTATGTTTCTTCTTATTCTGTTTTTAAATGTTGTTCTAATTCATATTTTATATTATAAGTAATATTATTATATTACTATGAATTGCCTCTTAATTTGAAAGGTGCTATACAAATAAGTCAAGTCACCTTGACTTGAGTGTATTTCTGTTCTTTATTTTTTGTATTTTTCATTATTAATTTAAGTAGGATATAATCAAATAGGACATAGTTCAATTCTTAGAGCTTCTCAGTGCTTGAAGACAGATGTGCTCTATGTGCCAGGATAAAAATTGAAGACAACACAATTGACGTAATAGCTAAGTGTAGTTAGTATTTAGTTCAGTTTTGCTGATGCCAAATCATTTTAATCTGTTTTACCAGGTTGAAGATGACAGCTAAGAATTGTGCATCTGTTTTGTTGACAGAATGAACAGTTCAATGGGTAACTAAGTCTATGTGATGACAAATGTTCTTTCTTTGTTAATTCATGCTCAGCTGAAACAACTTTTGAATAACTTCAGCTACAATAACTTCAGTTTTCCAATGCAGCTAGTCTGCACTCATTTGATAAGATAAAGCACAATGCAGCTCTGCCTCGCTTCTGCATTGCTGCACATTGTTGCCAGCTGAAAAAAATAAGATGCTGCCACAATTCCTTTCAGTCAATGTGACAGACAGCAATCAAGTGGAGAATAATCGCTACTTTATTCTTAGTGCAGACAGAAGGGGAAAAGGCAGAGAGGAAATGTACTGTTGCGTTCTGCTTACTTCAACTCATACAAATGGTGCTTTAGCGCTCTTGTTATTAATGAATGCTTGTGCTCTTCTGAATAAGCTGAAAAAATATACAGCTGGTACTTCACACACACACACACACACACACACACACACACACACACACACACACACACACAGAGAGTCATGAGTAATACGTTAATGACACAGCTGTATTCCCTCTAAAAAGGATGAAGGTAAGAACTCAGACCAAGAAGTATATGGATGTTGCAAACACACACATGCTTGCTCAATCACACAGTGAGAAATATTTTAATGACAAAATTAAAAAAAATTGTAGCTGCCCAAAGAAGCACAGTATGAATAGATGCATGGTCCTTCCAAACAGCGCATAACCCCATTCTCTACCTCCGAACTGAAATGGCAACTAATTGCTCTCGTTTTTTGTGCTTCATTCTCTCCTGCTGTTTGTCTCTGTTTCTCTCCCCTCAATCAGACAGGGAATGTTATGTCTTTATGAAAGAGAAATCTATTATAGCCTAAATTACTAGTGCCCTAACCAAAAGGAGGAAAAAACAAAAAACAGAAACTGACAAAAATGAAAAGAAGAGGTTGAATTCTCAGCACTCGTGATAATATTTTCCAATGCAGCAGCATTGATTTGGGCTCGATTACAAAGCATACAAATGGTTGAGAATGTCAGTTGTAAATTATGTGCTTAAATAATGGCAAAAAAAGAGAGACATGGCTTTTGCAGCATCCCAAATTTCATTACAAGTGTCACATTATCATCGAGGCTAGATGGCAAGAGAGATGGGGGATGGTGGTTGTAGAAAGAAGAGGAGGAGGAGGAAAGGGGATGAGCATGGAATATAATGAAGACAAATGGGTTTTCCGATGTTTCCTGAATGCTAGCGCTAAAGGCCACGTTTACCAGAGACCCAAGGAAAAGTGCCTGCAGCACTTCAATGGTACCAAATGCTGATTCATTATGCCATGTAATTCCAATACATATATACCAATGACTGTTTTACATCTGCCTGTGAATTGACAGTGTCTTAAAAAAAAAAAAGGTATTAGAGCCGTACAAAAATCAAACACATGTAATATTTGGCATGAAACAACAAACAATTGAAGTTTATCTGTGTACCCTACTGTATATGAGCCTTGAAGCTCCATTACATGATATTTAACACTAGGATTAACAGCAAATCAAATGACGTCCTGTAACGACAAAAGCTTGCTATAGTGCTGCTGATCACACTGAAAATCAACCCTAAACTCTGCAGTGCAGTTTGTTTTCATTATTTTTGTCCTTTGCTTATAAGTTGTGTACTTACAGCTGCTATAATCAATATTTCTATAATCAACAATGAATCAAATGCCTCCCTGTAATGTAAAAAGGTTGCTACAGTACTGCTGAGTATTGAGAATCAACACCAAACTCAATATGTGTTTTCGTTGTTTTTGTAAGTAGTAATTGAATATTTTCATTAATTTAGTAATATTTAGGTTTATCAGTAATCCCATGACAGCAAATAGAGTAAGAAAAGCAATAGTTGGTTTACGCCTTCAACATGTTGCATACATGTACTTACTGGTCACTATACAAACCCTTTTTCTGTTGACAAAGAAATATTTTGAATATCCAGAGAAAACAGTGTTCAGTGGCTGAAGAAATATTTTATGGAGGGAAAGAGCGGACCTTATGTTCCCTTGTGAATTGCTGCAGCATCATTATCACCCTTTCTTAAAGTAACCTTTTCAGCGAATAAAAGCATTACTTTATCATCATGCAGTGAAATTATTCTCTCTGTGTTCAATTTCTCATTTTCTCTTTCTCACAGTTTTGATGTACGATGATGTGTATTCTGATGTATTTTCACCACAGCTGATTCAAATTATTGTAACAACTATATAAAATAAGTGAAACAAACAAAAACATACGCCTGCATAGCAGTGCCCTAGGAACGTAGGTCAGAGGCATCGATTTGGACTTGAGATATGTCTTTCATGAAATACTGACATTTTGATTATCATCCACTAGCTGTAAGATGACAGTTAACTGCCTAACAACCTATTTCTTTTTTGGGCTTTAAACAAAGGGGAACATACAGTATTTTACATCTTCATAGAGACCATGACACTCCAGGGTGAAAAGGATTGGTTTGCTGCTTCAGTAGACCATATACAGCAAAGTACAAAAGGCGCAATGGTGGAGTGACTAGCAATACACCTCATGAGTTAAATTCAAACTGACAGCAGTGTAGGTACATGGTACAGTATGTTCTTTACAGTAGCTTAAAGCAACCACTAAGATATCTCAGGGGAACAAGTGCTTACCTTCCCATCAGCCCTTTACCACTGCATGCATGAAAACTTAAAGACTTCAGCTAATTAAGCAGTTGAGTTGCTAACACATCGTTTCAACAGAATTCATGAATCCCTTATGTTGCTTTATTAATGGGTGTAGATGTAGACCCACAACCAGGACAAATAAAGTAATTCCTGAGCAGATACGAAATTAACATGAGTAATCTGAGAATTGAATAAGCCGTATGTGCTTTGCACCGTCAACATGTGAAAGTGCATGAAACACGTCACCCGTAATTTGCCACGAGTTTTCATCCACTGAATCCCAATCCAAGCCAAGATAATCACATACCGACAAGTTAACATGCACAGAGGCATGTACACACATACACACAACCCTGAGCCACTGTAACACTTCACCCATCCATAATAGTTAACTTTCTGCTTGACTGGTTCAGTACAGGGAGACAAGAGAGAGAGATGGAGGGTGCTGAACCGAGTCATACAGTGTGAGAGCAAGAAGAGGAGGATGATGATGAGGAGAGGGGAGGAGGTAGCCTGTTTCCAGACCTCTGAATCACTGCCCACATGACCATATTTACCAGTGACTCAAAAAGGACTGATGGTGCTCTTGTGAATGGCTGTTTCGTGGATGGAGAAACAACTGAGCCAATCAGAACCTTTGTGGGCGGGACAAATGTCGATGACGTCACAAAGCTGTGACAGATTCAGACGGACTGGGACTTATTGATGCCATCAACTGGAGCTTGGCCATTGACCAAGTAAATCACTGAGCCGTTTTCTTATTTTTCAACATACCAAGTCCAGGACACGATATGCTTGGTGTTTGTGGTTTAAACGTCTCCATGGTCCTACACAGAGAGGGGTGTGATGGGGAAATGTAGGTCGTAAAAGGCTTGTAGAGGAACCAACGTGCACAACTCCCAAATATCAAAAATGCATTGTGCGGATCTGCGTCAAGAAAGCTGATTGGTTGATGTGATTCTTGTCAGGAGGTGGGTTTGAAACAGAGGCAACTCTAAACGTACTACATACAAGCATAAAAAATAAACACCAATATTTACGGGTGACCCCCTTGCACGTTTGCTAATATGCAGCCTGGGGAAATATAAAGCCAGCTGTAGTCATATGAACACTGTTACTATTTACAACAGCTCAAATAATCTGAGCATCCTGGTGGTTTAGGGGTTTATACAAGAACTGTGACATCCGCAGTTTAATCAGCTGAGCTACCGTTGAGATGTTGAGTTTTCCCGGTTTAAAAATAGAAATATGATTTTGTGTTTTCAAGAAAAGGCTTTGATTGGTAAAACAAACAAAAAGGTAACTTCCATGGGCTCCAACATTTTTAAATACATAAGCTGCAATTCACTGTCTACTACTTTTTTGCCACTTCATGTCTTTTTATTGACAGTAAAGAAATGATGGGAAATGTGGAGAGAGAGATATGGGCGATGACAACTAGGGTCCCCTTCTGGATGTGAACCAGAGACATTGTGGCAGCTCCAACTTGCAAGTTTTAAAAAAATGCCTACTTCCAAAGGCGGTTCCTAAATCACTATTACAGAGCTCCAGAAATCCCCAAGATTGATTTGGATCGTGTGTGAACAAGATAATGATGACTGCATATGATACTTAAAAAAATAAATTAATAATCTTTCTGGACTTTGTGCTACATTAAACTGCATGTAAGAATATGCTGGTTACGCTAGCTTCTATCATTTGATAGATTATCTAACATCTCACAAGTCTGTTCCTGTTTCAATCCACCTGTTTTTCATTCACTTTATTTAACTGCCTTTTTCTGGAAAAAACACACAAAACAGAAAATAGCTGGCTTATACAGGGTTGCCAACTTTGATTACCTAGCTGGAGTGAGATTCTGATGCCATGGGCTTAATCACTTAAACTCGTGCACGTCATTTCTACTTAATTCACCATCAGGGTTTTAAAAAGCATGCATCTTACACATGTAGCGGGAGCTTAGGTTTTAGATTTAAGTTTCAGCACGTGGGAGAAGTTTGCCTTCAGGGCTTTCTGCCTTTCTGTTTGTGTCCCATGTGAAACCAAAAGTCAACGTTGACTTATTATTTTAACAAAACCATGATCTTTTCCTAAACCTAACCAAGTAGTTTTCTTGCCTACACCTAAACAAACTGCGACTGAAAACTGAAAATAAAGTCAACTAAGTGTAAAAATAAAAAGTCAATGCTGATTTTTGGTCCCACACTTTTATCCACAACGCCTTACATGGACTTCATTGCTCTTTATACTCCTAAAGGTTTTCTGGCAGGATGCAAAGTTGGCATGTTTGAATGCCTTCTGGGCCCCTAACTGTGAGCTTGAGCAGCTTTCCAATCAACACGGAGATAAGCATCACAGACCAGTCAGAGAGTAATTTAATTATACATAAATAATTTAAGTCTATACTCAGAATCTGGGGTTACGGTACATAACCTTCGCATAACAAACATTCACTTGGTTTAGCCAAATATACCAGAAAGTTTTGTCCATAATAAGTTTGCCTGTTCATCTCTGTTGCTGTCGCAGTGTTTTTGCGTGAAATTTATTTAGGCAGTGTGACACGGAGGGAAAAAGCATGTGTCACATGCCAGGAACGTGAGAGTTGGCAACCCTGGATAATATTAACTAATAAGTTAGCTATTATGTCTTAACTTATCCTGACACCACTGAAAATTGCTGACAAATGGCTACATTTTGAATTATTATTTATTTTTATACATGCTATAAACCCCAAATATGTGGGGTACATGGGTACATAAACAATTCATAAGTACAATACATGACACAGTAGCCTACATTCCCACAAAGTTGCAGAACATCATGCAATTGAAACACACACAAAATGAAAGAGTAGAAAGAGGAAGAGACTCTTCAGGCAAATGAGATGAGGGTACTCTAAATATTTTTACAAAGGAGGAGCTCCAACCATAATAAGATGTCATGATATATTTCAGTTTGGTGATAGATGTTTAAACTATTTGCTCTGTAATGGAAGTATCTCTCTTTTATCTCTCTGTCTGTCTCCCTGTCTCTTACTCAAGTGAGCAGTTGGCGTGAACATAGTGGCTGCAGCAGTAACAATAATCACGTCAAGCCTTCCCTGACGTCCATATAAAGATGATTTTGGGTGAGTCACAGAGGCTAGTGGAGAAAGAAACAAATCAATAACAGACAGAGTGCTGAACAGAATAGTGTGGTGAGATGGATATTTAGGTTGACATTCAAGCTAAGGTAAATAACCCTCTGAGTAGAGTGACTTCTGTTTGTTTTTACCGGGGCTGACTCCTCTGTGGTAAATGAGGTCTGTTTTTCTGTTTATCTGTCTCCCTCTTTCAATATATACAAAGTGTGCATTTCCTTCCCTCCGCCTCTTTATCTAGCCTTCTCCGGGAGCTTTTTGTCCAGCCGGAAAGCATCTGATCGACATCAACACATGGGATGAGGCCAAGTTCAACATGATCTAAGTGATTTGTATTGTAGCTATAGATAAAAGCAGCCTTAAGTGTTTTACATTATATAGATATGTAGGTGTGATGACTGTTGTTTATTAGTTACATGCAGTGCACATACATTAATTTGATTACATTTATTTAACATCCAAAATGTTGCTGAGGAAAGAGGGATTTTCCTTTCTTCTTTCCCATTTTTCCCTCCTCTCGCTTCTTCCTAGTCCCATGGCCGTTCTTACATCCCTCCAATCTCCCTCCCTCTCTCTCCTTAATGTGCTTTTTGTGTGAGTGGAAAACAGAGCGGTCATACGCCTCAGCCGGCCATCAAACATTTACATCATGTGGTGCTTTGGAGTGCAAAAGAGAGAAACACAGAGAAGAAAGACACAGATAGAAAGGGAGAGGGATGCCTACAAAAGAAACAAAGACAGACATGGAAAAACACGAGAAGACAGAGAAAAAAGAAGACAGACAGTGAGGAAGTCAGACAAAGAAAGAAGCAGACAAAAAGAATGAAACTTAGGAAAGACACACACATAGACAGACAAAGGGAGTGTGAAACACAGAGACAGGCAGAGGAAAGAGACGGGGCAAGAGCTGAACAGCTCAAACAGAAGAGTCATTGTCTGAGTGCCACTAGGTCAAGAGTTCACCAGCCGCTTGTCCACAGAATGGCCGAATAATGCGAGCAAGGAGGGAATTCATAATTAATCACACAAGTTTGGAAAACTTGTTGCATGTTTTGGATTCAGGATTGGCAACAGATTTTCCTTCAAAACTTCAGACAGTAGTACATGAAAACAACGCCCAGGCCTTTAACAGAAAGAGAGAAAAGACAATAAGAGAATAGGGAGTGTGTAGAGAAAGGTGGTGCTCAAGTCTGTCTGGCTAGATCTTAATAATATTGAAGAGTGTGACGCATGTGTGTGAAGTAAAAATTTTGAGGTTTGAGAGCAGATAATCAGAAAATACATCCGTGTAATTTCTCTGTACATCTGTGATTAAACCTGATGTCAAATTTAACTGGTATATTCAAACTCTTAATCCAAGCCCAGACTAAGGCAAGTACAGTTTGTGTCTCCAAAAGCTCCGCAAATCCTAGATGAGGTGCAGATTCAGTTGATAATTTTTATGTAGGCTCATCACTATGAGCAACCCCTTTCAAATTGTCATTTGATACACTGTTATTACAAAAAATACTGATTATAACGCTATAAACACCACAAAATTAAGGACTGAAACAATAACCAATATGAAATAGCATCAAAGAACTTCATAATGTTGCATTCTTAAAATTTACAAGTTTACAAGTATTGAAGAAAGTAATAGAGCTACATACCGTAATATATTTAGAAAAGCAACTTAAATCTAGTATTGCAACTGCAAATAAGATTCTTGTAATTGCATTGTGTTGTGTGAGAACAGTTATTTGTCTCTATTGCCTAATAATAATCAGTGATAATTTATGCAGTGCTAAATGGAGAATATATCAAAACATGATTACATAATTAAGTTTTTTCCATTTGCCCAACAGTAGAAAGGCCTGGCCAACACATATTAGTAATTTATCATCCTTTTTTTCTCCTAATGTCTGGTACAGGTGAGTAAACAATTAGGCCAGAAAGAGTGCGTGGACAGATATACCCTGAAGGATTCCCAAGACAGGTGATTTATTTTCAAGACAAAGGGGATAATGATATTCTGGGGCAGTACACAGTGTATTCAATGATATGAGTTAAAGCAAAGAGTGCAGTGATTACTCTTGTAATCCTGCTTAACTATCACCTAATATTTACTGTGTGCCTGATAAAAAAAAAAAAAAAAAGCATGACAAATACGATAAAAACACCTGATTGCCACGCCCACCATTCTGGAGATGACTGCTGATTTTTCCTTTTTTCCCCAGCACTTTCTCGCTGTGTCTATTCTGCTCTTTTCCCCATTTCCATTTTTAGCTTTTTACCTGTCACACTTAGAGCATTACAATGAGTGAGCAGACAGTCCTCAGTGTCTCGCTCAAGGACACTTTATCATGAACATGGCTGTTAATGGGCTGGACTGATGGTTAATGGCTGTAATGGGTGTTGTCATGTCCCTGGATCGAGCCCCTATCCTGTGGACTTAGGAGAACAAACAAGGCAAAGGACACTACTGACATCTTTAATGGTTTCTAAATGAAGCCATTTTCCTTGGGTTTTTTTTCCCCCTTGTACTTTCCCCCTGTACCCACCCAACCCCCACAAATCGCTCTCTCTGCTCAGAAATAGGCTATACAATGAGAGAGAAGAGAGATAAACAGACATGAGTCCTCGTTCTGACTGCTGCTGTGGAGGGAGGAGAGAGCCAGACATACAAGGAGGAAAGAGAGAATAAACATCCATTACATTTACAAATGCAATATGTGCATTCAAAAACACACATATGGATATAATATCAAAAAAATATACTCTCACACAGACACAATTATGACTGCACAAACATGACACACAGAAAAAACACACATATTATCTGTTCCATCACACAAATAGCACAGCGTGTAGACACAACACACAGGAGCAGATTCATATCTGGACTTAATTCCAGATCCCACATCAGAGACTGATTTCTTCGACCCACCCCATGCAAGCAGTGACAAGCCCGCTTTATCTTGTTTCCATATATATATATATATGTGTACATGTAAACCATTTCAGAGATGTGTAGTATGTTTATGAATATATGCTAATTCCTTCTTTTTGAGATGATAGTTTTCACCTTCACAAACCTTGTGAAAGGAAGAAAACAAAGCACCTCCGTCTGGCACTTCCTAATTTGAACACATTTACTGTAACTGCTGTTTTTATGTAGGGACAAGAGTCACCTTGAGCCTTTGTAGTCAAATCACAGCAGCTCTTTTCCTCGCCTCTAATCCATACATTGCATAATATAGCAAACCCTCCCTTCACATCTACTATAGTGCCTAACTGCTGCAAAATGAAGAGGTAGACTTGGGGAGTGAGTGGGGGATGGGGCACAAAATGATGCAAATTATAAGATAGAGAGTATGTTTATTTAAAGTAAACATGTGAATATATCATTTTCTTGTTCCTGATCTTAAATTGAGACAGTCAGACTCGCAGCTTCTGGGCGTCTTCCAGGAAATGTACCAAGAGAAATAACATAATTGTGAATGATACAGCAAAATGTGAATGGAACAAGATTGCATATTGTGTGATGTTGCAATGTAAGTCATTTTGTGTGGGGATTGTGCTGTGTTATGACATCCATTTGTTCATTGGGGTTGTGATCCAAAAAGGTTAAGAACCACCAGGTTGCATAACGCACCTAACACTCCCTCAACATCACTGCAGCCATCCAAAACAAGGACTGATCCACACACACACACACACACACACACACACACACACACACACACACCTACCTAGGTACAGGGCAGAGATACACAACATCAAAATGGAGGACAGGGGAGTCTCCTGAATGTGATTTTATTTCACTGTAATCCTTTAACCCAGTGACAATCACCAGACAGCCGCCCTAGCATAATGTTTTTAACCCACAGCTTTTTCAAAGCAAAAATTCTGTACCTGTATTTTCTTACCTTCTGAGGTATTTTTTTCTCCACATTCCCACGTTTAACCCCTCTTTAACCTACCTCTCTTCTTACATGATTCCTCTGCCCATCTCTCAGCTCCCATCCTCAACCCGCATTAAGTCTCTTTAGTTTTCCTCTTTCCATCTACATCCTTCCCCTCTCCAACTTATCTCTCCTTACTCTAATCCCGTCACATCCCTTGACCCCTGCATGTTTTCTCCAGACCCCCCCCCCCCCCCCCACCCAACCCCACCTCCCTTGTTCTGTATTTCTCAATCCTGTTTTTCCTCTAGTACCTCTCCTTCATTTTTTCAACCCCCCCCCCCCCACACCACCACCACCACCACCACCACTGGTCTTACCAGGTATGGGCTACAGTGAAGCGTCGCCTCTGTCGGATGCTCTTGTTGACCATCAGCTTGCGGAAGAGACGTGGGGAGCTTCTGGGGGACAGTTTAGGGGACGTGGCACCCCTCTTCCCTCCCACCACACCCGGGATTTTGGGAGGCTCCAGCTCCAGGTGCATGTGCTCCTTGAATGTCCGGATGCAGGAGTCCATCTCAACGCTGAGCTCGTTGGATGACATCCCTGCAGGCTGGGTTGAGTCCTGTATGGCAGACTTCCCTTCCTTTTTCAAATTCTGCCCCTTTCTGTCCAGATTCAGTCACATCAGCTTGTCATATACAGCTGATATTGTCCTTCTCTTGCCTTATCCAGACACAGAGAAGTTTACACTGGGTTGAAATGTAGCAGAAAGACTGAGGCCACCTCACACACAAACATTCACCCAGGAAAAGGCCAGCTCACACATACCTTTTTGTTGTTTGTGTTGCCTCTGTGCTTTCTATCCTTCCCCTTTTTCCCCGTTCTTCACGTGTTTAGGGATTAGCCAGACCGCAGTCGTGCATTCTCCCTCTCTCTTTCCTTTGGCTCATGCACCGTGCTTTAGAGGAGCTTTACCCACAGCAGGGTCACATACAGCTCCTTCCACGAGAGAAGAATTCCTCTCCTCAACACTGCTTCTCTCCCATCTCCCTCCTGGTCTTGCTGTCTGTAGAGTGCACACCCCAGTGATCTATATCTCTCCCTCCTGTTCTCTGCCTCTGTGTCCCTCTGTCACTATTGGTGCCTGCTGAATGCACACTTCAGTACCAACTCTTTCTTTTAGTCCATGTAGGCAGCTTGATGTTGGTGGATCTCCTTTATGAAAGATTCAGAAGGGCTGAAAACTGCTCTCTGCCTCCTCCTGTCTTGCTCTCACTCGGTCTCCTTCCATCAAACACTGCTTGACTGACCTCCTCTCTGCAAACAACCCCCACCTCTCCCAAAGGCACTCCCGGTGTGTCACAGAGTGACTCCCACTATGCCGAGCCTCAAGTCAGATTTCCCTTCAGCCGCACAGTCAGAGCGGGCGAGCGGAGCACAGCACGGCACGCAGGCAAATGCTTCACTTGCTGCTTCATTCAGAATATACACAAGGAGCTGAGAGCAGGCACGCAGCGAGTGCAAGCCACGCCTCCACTGTTAAGGATTGGCTGGTGGTGGTTGTGACGACAGGCAGGCAGGCACAGTAACAGGTTGTCAAATTTATTATTTATTTTTTGTTTAGCCAGGATTTGTGGTAATGTTGCTGATGATGTTGTGACCTTTAGTGAGGCAGGCAACTGGTGAGTACAGGCCAAGAAAAAAATGGCAATTTGGAATGGGGATAAAAGCGAACAGCTTAATGGGCATCAGTGAGGAGAAACATACACACTGCTCAAAGGTTAACCGTTTCAAATAAACACTCTAAAGCATTCATTTATGCCTCTACATAAAAGTCTGCAGTAAGAAGGCAACCACATATTAACTTACTACACAAAGTATATCCTCTCTCTCTCTCTCTCTCTCGCTCTAACACACACACACACACACACACACACACACACACACGCACACAACTAGCCATCCATAATTCAGTCTGAATGGAAGTAATCCAAGCATGAGATTGTCACAATATGTACAGAAAAAGAAAGAAAGAATTGATAGATTCAGTCATTCCAGATACGTATCACACACACACACAAAGGAATAATCTGGGTGATGAAAAGAAGAGAAAGAAAAAGAAGGGCAATGCCCTAAAGGTAGACAGACAGAGAAGATGAGGGAGAAAATTCCAAAAGGAACATCAGAAGAGGCAGAATGGCAGCGTGACGAGTGCTGGAAATGTGAGCACTAGCTCGTCTGCTCTGTGGACTGATTTGTTTTGGTTGTGAGTCACTGATGATTCTGAGCCATCGAACCATGGAGCGCTCTCTCACTGAATGCTTGCCAATAAATCCTTTGAAAATATTCTTTCCAAGCTTGTATATAAAGAAGAAAACACTTGTAGTAAGATAAGGCGTCAAAGCAGAGTGTATCATTTGTTAGTGGTTTAAAATCAACTAGTGATGCATGGTATTCCCCGACTCTTTCCTATTTTTATATTCCAGTACAAATAATCAAAGTTTCAACAGCAAACTGTTTCAACAGTGGTTAACCTAATATTTGACAGAATATAACACTGGACACTGGCAGCATTTGTGTCTACTGTCAAATCACTTGATGTTCCCATCAGCATCACTCTAGATGAATGTACCACATGTGTATGTGCATACAGTGTTTATGTAAAATGTGCAGTCAACAGCCATGGAAATATCAACAATGTGTTTTTGGACAGCAGACAAGGTTGAGCGAGGTATCGCCACAGACAGCCCAGGAAAGAGGTGGCAGTTCTATCAGGCTGTCATTGATAATGTGGCTAAACGATTACCTGACCGTGACTTGATGGCTCTTTTGTAACTAGTGGACAAGCGTTTCTGGCTAAAATAGAGAGACAGCTTCAATCTCTTAGGAGAGAAGAAAATAACAAATCTGGCAAAACTAATGGGACAGTCATTCATGGAAGCAATCAGTGAATACAGAGATTACAAGCTACAAGGAGACAACCAAGGAAAAACACTGAAAAGACTTCTGATGGCAGATTTTCAACAGACCTCTCCAAATGGGAACTTCGGTACCTGGCCGACACTTGTGAACAGACCACGATGGACTATTGTATCTGCTTAAATGTAAGATATCTTTTCTCATTTTTTGTTTTAATGTATGTTATAAAACCTTTATTTTCTTAGCTTTTTCTTAATGGTCATATGGTTAAGCATTGTTATTTGCAGTCCGGTACATTATATAAAACATCCATTACATTTACAAATGCAATATGTGCATATTTAAAACGTGTGTGGTCTGTGCTGCTGACTTCATCACGTTTGTTAATGCATACTGTTTAACATAATTGATCGTGACATGTCACAAGATGTGTTTTGTGTATAACAGTGGTGGGCTGCTTTGGTATTGTTTTGTGCGTTTATGCATAATTATTGTGTGTGTATTCAGTGTCAAATTAGATGGTTTATGATTCTTCTTGAAAGAAGTGCTGCTGCCGAAATTGAAAGAACAAAACACCTGTACACAAAATCTACAAGTTTTATTGCTGGCTCTTGCACATTTGTGAGATTTCAGCACTAAAAAAGGAGATGGCAAAAGAAAGCAGAAAACCAATGCCAAGTCATTTTAAAAGAGATGAAAGATTGAAAGAGATTGAATTAGAGAGTGACTGGGCCATTTCATTCCACGTTAAATTCTAGTTATAACAGCCTTGAGGGCTTGAATGAGAGTACATAATGCACGGTCACAGCACAGGAAGAACTGAGGTATACAATAGGCCCTGCAGCCAACAGTAAAGGAGCTCTGGCAGCTCTTCACTGGTGTGTTATCTTACTGTGGACCCCAATATATTGGTACCTGTGGATTGCAGACAAATGGTGCATTCTTTTAGGCATCTGGGCCACCCCTAAAAATGAAGGTCTTAAGTGCTGAAATGATTAGTCAATTATTCAATTCCTTGACTGACAGAAAAGTAATTGACAAGTAAATTGATTGGATTATTGAGTCATTTATCATAAACAAGACTAAGAGTCACTAATGGCTCTATGATGGCTTACATCAGGACGTTAACATGCTCATAATGACAATGTTAAAATGCCGATTTAGCAGGTATAATATTTACCCTTTTCACATCTTAGTTTAGCCTGTAACACTGAACACAAAGTACAGCTGAGGCTGATGGGAATGCCATTAGTTATGCAATCATTTAGTCGTCAACCAAAGTTATGGACATACTGAAATTTTGACCAAATGGTGGCGCTACATGAAAGGTTAAGGGATCACCAAAGTGACAACAAATTTAACCCGAGGGGGGGGCATTAACTAGAGGAAAACTAAGTTCAAAGCAAAGTCAGTACGATGCATCCTCTGGGGACCACGAATGTCTGTTTCAAATTTCATGGCAATTCATCACAGATAATTTAGTCTGTATTTTGGTCTTTGTGTTAATAAGGGAGATGGCATCCTGCCTCATCCCCTCTCAATTCTCCTATTGAGTACAGGTCTGTTCTGGGCCACAATGCAGTATTGTTTTTCACTTATCTGATTCTGAGTCATCCTGTCAGACATTGCCATCCCTAGAGCCACACCATTAGCAGGCCTAAAAATGAGGATTTGCTGCTTTTCCTCTGTATCTGTATATCACTATGAATTGAATACCTTTTGGGTTTTTAACATGGGCCAAGAAATCTGAAGATGTCCCACTGGGCTCTGTTGTGATGAGCATTTGTCTCACATTTTATTGACAGTGAGATATTTTTAAAATATTAATCAGATAAAATATTCAATAAATAGCAGCCCTAAGGCTCTTTTGCTCGGCTGTACTGTATTTTTCTGCTTAGTCTCCGGTGAGTCTGGTTTTAGCTTCATAAAGATCCATTTGAGGTTCCTGTAACTGTGTTTATTAGCAATATTATTGAAAAAATATATATTAATGTTATTATTTCCCTACCTTGCTGAATGAGAATGGGTTATAAATGTTATAAGCATTCCTGTCCCTCCAAGCCCCACCTGTCATAGCCCATAATGTCACAACATGCAAGAAATATGCTTCAGCCTGCCCCATGTTGCCTTAGTCTTTGGTCTCCCACAGTGAAACCTTGAGCAGGGTAACCAGAACATCCTTAGGACAGGATCTTGCATGTCTCTGTGTGTTTATCATAAATGTGTGGGTCAGATGGAGGTGATGAGCATTGTGATGGGTTCAGGTCTTGAGATGAGTATCTTAGTGTAGTATCTCTGGTTACATAAAAAAAAAAGTCTTCTTTATTCCCTCTTTCACACTCTGTCTCTCACAGATAAGAGAAAAAACAACACTGCATTGTGGCACAGATTAACAGACCTGTACTCATTCACAAGGGTTCATGGAAAAACAGAGAAAGAGTGACTCAAAGCAGATAATGAATAATAAAGTGTTCGGCTTATTACAATAAAAAATGTTCACCTGCAACTGCTATATTACCAGCAGCAGGCCAAAAGGGTTGAAAAGAGGCTGTGAATTATTAATCCATATGAATTACATCTACGTAATCAATGCAAATCTAAACAAAGGATAAAAACATATTGAAATGGAAAACAAAGTGAAACATGAGTAAAAGGAAAGCAGAGGACAATAGCAAAGGGGAATACAGTTGGTTTGTGGAGAAATCTGAAACAGCTGGCGAGCAGGTCGAACAAAGGGTATTATGATTTGAAGGTGACCATGTTAATATTTCTTCTGTGTACAATCCTAGAGAACAGAGAAAGTGTGAGATTCCTCCCTGGGATGTTTGAGTATACTGTGGCATGAAGACAGTTATCCTGTTAAAAAAAACATCCCTGTAAACTCACAGCCTAACAGACTAAACTACTGAGTCTCAGGTTTAATTCACACTTGCATATAAGAGGATTGTCATGCAACACAACCTGACAACCAGGAGAGTATCTGAGGTAAATATAACAGATTATTTTTTTCTCTGACACTGAACCAAAACTCTCCCAAAGCTGATGTAACTGTGGAGGACACAACTGCTCGTTCCAAGGATTTAGCATAAAACTGGATCTATTTAAACATCCAATGTTCCACTAGCTAAGCTGCATAATCATGCAAAATTATGTTGAAATATTAGTTTGCACGCTGACTGATTGTTGAAGTTGAGGTGAGCAGCACTTCGCCTTCCCACATTGAAAGTGGTGCTACACCAACAACACCACCTATTCAACAAAAAAGATAATAAGATATTTAAAAATGTACTCAAATAAAAGTTACTAAAAAAGGTGACACAAAAATCTACTGAATTGGAGCAGCATTAACAGATCAAACCTCCAGTATTATTACATGTATTTATTGACATATTTTCTTGATTGCTTCCTTTTCAGCCTATCTGGGTCCAAAATGTTTAATAAAGCTGCTGATATTCAAAGATGCAAAACAATGAAATATGAAAAAATTCAAGGGTGGTCATTACTTTTTATAGGCATTGTATGGTAGGAACTGAATAGCTGGAACTTCACATTAACACAAATTCAATCGTTGTGTGTAATTTGTCTGCCTTAGTCACTGTGCGTGCTAAAATGAAAAGTGTAAGATCCAATTTCTGCTTCCTGGCTGTGTGGATTACTTACACCCACACGAAAGCCGTCTGGAACACCAGCAGAGAGGGCAGTGCTCAACAACACGCCACACAAAGAAAGTACACACAGTGCAGACAAGCCATAATCTGACCGGTGCCGTCCTGACCCAGTGTGAGGAACACATCCAAATATAGTTTCAAATCAAGTTTGGAGAGGGATCAGAAATGGCAAATTTCATTCATAGTGGGAAATTATATCATTATACATGAACAGAACGCAATATTCTTGATGCTGGGTACAGGCAAAATAAATTATATTTGGGCATTGTCCTTTTCTTGTGTAAACACTGCCACTTAGCCTGACATCATCAAACTAATCCGCAAACGTGTATTAGTCTGGGAGGTCTCAGTTCATTTTCGATTTGCAAGGGGCGTTATCAACGGGTGCATACGACCAATCAGTGTAACGAGACGCTGTCCTGTCGTATGTCACATCCTGTCAGAAGTACAGCAAACACATATTTCTTATCAACATAAAGTTTAAGTGCAGTTGTTTGTTCTTCTTTTATAGTCTGTTTAATACTGCCGCTGTAGTCAGCCGTGAAATGTTCCGCATTGGCGGCAGCCATCTTTGTTATTTATGAAGATGCTTGAACGGCGCCCCTCTCTATCGGTCATCATATTAAACCCGTGTCATACTACATAAACAGTTGTGATTGGCTCATCTGATACCAGGACCGAGGAAATCAGTCTGAATGGGAGAGGGGCCAGACGTATCTGACAGAGCTTGTTAACTATCCAGTTTCTTATAAAAAATTATCAAATTCTGTCATTGTCCTTCACTCACTACAGCCAAACAGCATCCTTCCTTCTCTGCTGCTTTTATTATTTCGCTTTGCACTTATAAAGAATATAAACAAACAATATTTCCTCAATGAAAGGTTAATCCCACCCCGTCTCACAAACCAGCTGGACACTGCCTCGCAAATTCATGGATCAAAATTCAATCAAATTTTAACTCTCTATGAAGCCCCATTCACACAGAAATGAATGGGAAGTGAATTTCGGTCTGTTTTTTGAAGGATTTCATCTGCATATTATTGTAAACGTTTAAAGAGATTAAAGAGTTTGTTTTGTTTGTCTTAAGTACCAAATAAACTGAAGACTACTAACTGGCACCAGCGCACACAAAGTTGGGATAGTATAACTACTACACCTGAGTAATAAAAACACATCAGGAACTAAAATACTTCTTATCTATGACACTGGTGGCCATTAAGTGAACTGCATCTGCATCCTTTATCTCATCCTTGCACATGTGCTTGCACTCCATAGGCGCGAGCAAGAGACTTAGTCCCGACGGTGCCTAAGCATCAGGATCTTTATTTTTTTCAATGTATTTTTATGATTATTCTAAACTACAGTTACAGTGGGGTTGCTAATTTGGAAACATAGATAGGAGAGGGGAGAGAGCCGGGATAAGAGCCAAGCTCACCCCATCTAAGCTAACCCCAGCTTGGCCCTAAGGCTGCTCCTGGCTAATGTCAGGTCACAGGAAGGTGGAGTGGATAAGATGGGACTCAGGAACAGGAAATCAGAGAGTGTTGTTTTCTCTACTGGAAGGGCACCTTATGGGCACTTCCTGTTTTCTCCATTTTAAGGGCAACCATTAGTGCCATTAGGCCACAGTAGAGGGCACTTTATCATGTTTTATATACCATACCAGTACATCCAAGAGGGAACTTTTGCATTTTTTATTTTTCAAAACCTGGGGGCACCAGTGGTCGGCAGCAGTCAAAAGACATGATGTGATGTGATAGAACACAAAGCATTTGATAATAGCTTTTTGAGCCCAGCTTGGTATGTCACAACCCTTAAATGATTTAAAGAATAGACAAAACAGACATGTTTGTGTGTATTGATTGTGATTGCCTTTTTACCTGATAAGGACAATCTAGATTAAGTGTTCATGGCAATTGCTAAAGCTACATCAGATTCAGGTCTGATTAGTCTGATAGTGTGCATGTACTGTAAGTGCATCGACTGGCTTTCATTTTGCTCTGTTCTTACTGTCAATGTCTCTGTCCTATACATGCTCAAGATACACTTTGATAAATGTATACAGTATTTTAACTGACTTTCACTAAGTGCTGACTTTCAGTCATTGATACTCGTTTAAAGTTCTCTTCTGAACCAACACTGGCTTCTCTCAGACAGTGGCACAAGTACACCCAACCACACACACAATTTCAACAATCAATCCATGAGGCACACTGAGCTCTGAAACAATTGTGTACATCAGCAAGAAAACTAATTGAATCCAAAAATAACTTATCGCTCCCTCCTCCTCCTTCCAAACATTGATGAAAGCACTTACATAGGTACAAGTAGCAAAAGAGGAGAAGAGGAGACGAGATGATGACTGGTATTTATATGGTGTTACAGACAGATATAGAAACACATATAGTACATACACATACACACACACACACACGTCTACCAGCTGAAGGCTTCACTAGGGAAGGGAGTAATCAGACTTGAGGACCTTCAGGAAGGTTCTGTTGACCCTGACATTTAGCAGAAGTGATGCCTGAAGGAGACATAGTGTGATAGCTTTTTAAAGGAGGGCCAGGGGGGAAAAGCACACAGGGGAAGCATGTTTGCCTCTACCACCAGGGTTACTGACGGCTGACACACACCTCACCTGCTATAAAGTCTGCGGTTGCCCAAGCGGACTGTGCAGCCACCAATAAACTCACTGTTAACAGAAAGAAATGGAAGTCGTTGTCAGATTCTATAGAAATAAAAAAATATATAAGTTCAGATGGGTCATACATTAAAAGGAAAAATACAACAAAGTGTCTTATTTAGGTCTTGAACCATCACAAGCCCCCAGAAAGGCTTCAGTGCTCCTTGGCATATATCATCCAAGCCTCTGGAGCTCTACTTGAGTGATCGATGATGGTGGTGGAGAGCACTGTGTCAGTCCAAAACCTGCCACTGGTGTGAAATTGGGCTGAGATCTGGTGACTGCATAGCATATTATTCACATCATTTTCCCCCTCATCAAACCATTCAGTGAACCCCTATGTGGAAGCATCTGCATTTATGTTTCTCTGCTCATTTATTCAGCTTTTTCTGAATCTGTCACCAGTCTGTATGTGTGAATACTGTACGTGTGTGTTAAGCCCACTCAGTCAACCATGTTCACACTGCACTCCTCTGGTAGAAATAAAAATTGCAGCTCTTCAAGCATTCACTCAAATTACTTCTTAATAAGCACAACAATCTCAAGTTTTTAATGTGATTCATCAAAGAACACAAACAAATATATATATATATATATTTCATTTCTTTTCTCAGTGTGCCAACTTCGGCGCCTTTTATTCATTTCCTTAATAGGTCCTTATTAAAAGTGGGCCAACACGCCAAGAACTGCAACGATTAATCAATTAGCCGATTAAATACATCATCTTGGGCTGTGGGAAATAAAAAAAAATTTGCTAGTTTCTGACATCTTTTAGACAAAAAAATGAATCATGAAAATAATTGTTAAAACATAAGCATTTTGAAAATATGGAGATGGGTATGTTTACATCAAGTAATAAACTGCTATCAGTGTGTGAGTGGGTGAACGAGCGGCACAAACCTTGTAAAGCACAACAGGCTCAAAGTGCTATATAAATGTATCCATTTACCATTTAAACATACTCATAGAGTACTTGGCTAAAAAAGGTTATGAGCAAACTAGAGCACTCAATGTAAGTCACCAATATGTTTGCCAAAACTGCAAATGCGAAAATGAGGGCTGCTTATCTTTCCAGCATTATAGTGACCTACAATATTGCTGGCAGTTACAACAGGATACAGACACACAGCTGTATATACAGCACACATAAACACACATATACTTAAGTGCAGCGGTAATCAGGGCTGATTAGCAGCGACCTTTCCAGGCAGCAGCCCTTAGTCATCTAACTTAAAGAAATGAAACACTTGGCAACTCCTATTAATGTGTTCCTCAACTGGCTCCATCTTTACTAACATCAAAACAAACACACATATAACACACACACACACAGACACACACACACACACACACACACACACACCATACTCAAACACAGAGCCAATCAGGACTGATTAGCTGGTTAAGTAAAAGCAGCTGAATTTGACACGACTGGACAACTGGATGCCTGCCAAGAACTGGCCACTTGCTGTTTGTGTTTGTGTATGTGTTATCTGAAACTGCACATTGTTACCTGTTGCTGTGTGTGTGTCTGTGTTCGTGTGTATTTGCGCGCATGTACGACTGAAGGCATGGTGCATACATAATGAAACAAGGCAGTGTCATCTTCAACAGGCTGAATGCAACATGACAGATCAGTCACTGATGCGGAGAGGTATTCTAACAAGACTTTTGAAGCCCAGTCGTTGCTCAGTGTGACTGGGGGAACCAGTGGTCTACTATAACATCATTTGTCTTCAATGATTAGCTGTTAAAACTGCATTTAATCTACATTTGACTGCCCCCCAGCTAGCTTCAAAAGGTATGACAAACTGAATGTTTACTTAAATACAAACATTCTTTACAGGAGTACTACATTGTCAACGAACAGCGAACATGACATCCTGAGATCACCAAACTGGACACTTTCCATCATCATCAGCTTTGGACTCACAAACAGAGGCAGTGACAAGGCAGATCGTTGGCTTAGTCCAATGCCAACAGGCACAGCACTCAATCCGAATATACAAGGACCAGATGGCTCATAGTAATGGCCCCAGTGCCCAATATTCCCGCACAGACCTCCCACGTGACATCTGGACATCTAGTATTCGTGCAAGAGCAAGAGCTTCTCCACAGTTACAACCAAAAAAAAATCCACATTGCTCCCCCAAAAACTGTGCAACAATCAGCTGGAGCGTCCTTTAGAGCCCCCTGGCATACGCTTTCCTGGGAGGCCAAGCAGTGTGATACCCTGATAATTGGAGCACAGCAGGTAGCATTCTTCTAAAAAAAGAGCGACCACCTTCGTCTGCCGGTTTATAGGCGCTGTGTCTGACCTTTTTGCAACGTTAAAGAGGTGTGGGCACCAATAACACAACAATATCGAGCACCTTCAGCCTCTCAGGGGGAATCTAATTCAACCCTGATGCTTTGCCACTGTGGAGCTTTGTGACGTCCTCAGTCTTTAGTCTCTGTCTTCTCCTCAAAGGGGGTAGCTCAAAAAATGTATTTCACCATCTGACTCTATCCCCAGTCAACATCAGCCGTTCTATTCCCCTGCTGAGACCAGCCTGAGCAGTCAGGGTTGTCTGACAGTTTGCCAACTGTTAAGTTTTTCTAAAAGGACTCCCTGAATTCCTCTCACGCCTGAATTGTACACCCCTTCTTAACTCCTGACACCTGTCTTCTGATTCAGAAGGCCAAACAAGCCCTAGAGCCTCTTTCTTGAGCTATATAGTTTTTATGTTGCCTGTTTTGCAGTCTATTTTAAAAACCAGCCCCTCTATGACCTCATTTCCTCCAGGTACCAGGGGTATTAGTAGGAGTACGTCATCATACATCTTGTCTCACAATCAATTTATTTGGGAGGTGACAGCTTAATTAATAACCACATTCCTTAAATCTTGTATCGCATTTGTTATCGGACCAATGGCTCTGCATTATAGCTTGTAGCTTATAGCGCATATGTATTGGTATTGGTGTATATGTTGGCCAATTAAGTAACTAGAGATTTCAGTACAGAAATGCCAAATTTAGAAACAGTGTCACCATTACAAAGTTTGTCCACCACAGAACACTGACAAGTCAATCTTTCAACTGCAAAATGTCGCACTCATCATGTATCTTGGTCACAATTCTTTAAAAAGACTAAGGTAAGAGTTCTGTATCGCGATTATTTGTTTATGTTGTGTTGAATAGTGGAATAGTGTATCTGTTGTGGGATGTAAACAGTGTATCTCCCCAGTGTCAACTTGACCTAAGAAAATCAGCCTAATGTTTGGTTTAGATTACAACGGGTGTTTGCTGTATCCAGGTGGTTTCACATTGCGTCATAGACAATAGACTTGTTCTACTGCCATCGAGCAAGTTTGTGTTCAATTGCTCTCTATTTTGCTGTACACTCACCATTCAGGATCAACCGGTGTGATGTCTATCCTGGGGGGGGCTCCAAAGGGCAAAGACGTTGGCCTGGCCATGATTTCATCGTCAGGTGTCCGCGACCTCTCCCCCTGACGCCATGACAATGGGGGTAGCTGCAGGTTGCCAGAGAAACGACGTCGGCCACGGCGCAGGTCAACGCCCAGCGTGCAAGACGGGGATGTGAAAGACTCACTGAGGCAGCAATCTGGAGGCTCTTTGCTGTCCTGAGAAGACAAAGAAATAAAGGAGGAAGTGCATGAAATCAAAGAACACAGTTTTACTAAGAAATTATAGTCACATAGAGAAAGAAAATTGGAAAATGAGAGTATAGAGATAATAGAAGATGAAAGGAATAGGGCAGAAGTCGACCTATCAAGTAAGTCCTCCCTTCAATTCAAAGTAAATCCTGTTTAATGATTACCCAACCACAACTTTTTTATCCAGTTTGTCCACTAAGGGGCGCCACAGGCTTGTTTCTGACTAAAGATGGAGTTACATATGGTAAAGCACGTCACATCATTTTCTGTTGATCAATAAGCCTAACACATCTTCTTACTTTCCACAACGTATTTTCTCAGATAATTTTTATCTGAGAATTTTATATTAGAGTGTAAAAAAGAAAAAATATTTGGACCCTGAAGTAAAGTTACTTGACCTTTGACCACCCACAGGGATAAATGACACCGGAGTTTCAATATTAATATGACTTAAATAAATGTTATAACAAGGTCTGCTAAAAATGTCACTGAGCTGTTTACACTGCAGTGTAACAGCACAAATCCCACATGATTCTAGGAAATTATTTTTCTTTCATCATCTCTTCACTCATCCCTCCCCCGAAGCCTCCACTCTTTACTTCCGCCTCATTTACTGGTTTAATTTGTCTTGTTAGCGTGTGCTGTCTGTAGCAAACTGATTGCAGGGCATAAATAATCATGTTTATTCCTCAGCTGCACAGTCTAATTTACATGTAAATCTGAGGACTGTCTCTCTGTCATCTCATCAGCTGTTTACAGTTCTGAAAACCTAGGCCATGTTTATTGAACAACTCAGAGACACTTCCAGAAATCATTCTCAGTGTAACAAGGACTAAAAATACCACTTCAACAATCAGTGAAAGTTCTCTCCTTAGCTTTTATCCACACTTACGCTATTTTGCATTACACATTTGCCATTTTCCCATGGCTATTCAAAAATCAGTTAACCAATCTGGTAAATTTGTTATTTTCTTAAGGCTACCCCTAGACCACTCATAACCTCCCTGTCATATTTAGACTGTGCTATTTATTTCAGGAAGCTTAGGATTGATGCAGGTGGAGAATCTAAAATAGCTCCAACTAAAAAGACACCTGGCAGCTCCTCAACATGTAACCAGCAACAAACAGATGCATAGACAGAATTCACCTGCACCTGTAATGTGTAGCAGATTTTAACCAAATTATATTGTGTCATAAACAAAAAAACAGTTTTGACTTATTTTTCTCTCCTGGTTGAACTGATATATCATTACAGTATATTTATTTAGCTGACGCTTCTATCCAAGTGTCTTACAATAATTGCATTAAACCATGTAAATGCAACCCACAAATTGCAAAAGTCATGCAAGTACATCAATTTCGTCCAATATGCTGAACTGCTTCAAGTGCAACATTTAGAGACAATAAAAGATAGAGAACGAGTTGCTTCTTTTTTTTTTTGGGGGGGGGGGGGGGGGGGCATCATTTTTTATATATTTAATTCTTGAGTTTTCAGTCTTCGACGGAAGATGTGTAGAGTTTCTGCAGTCCTGATGTCGATGGGTAGCCACCATTGTGGAGCCAGGACAGCAAACACCCATAAAGACAGACAACCATTAACACTCACGTTCACACTTACAGGCAAATTTAGAGTCACCAATTAACCTAACCTGCCACTCTTTGGACTCCGGGGGGAAACCGGAGCACTCAGAGGAAACCCACGCAAGCACAGGGAGAACATTGCCACTACCCCACCGCGTCACCCTTGGTTTAATCGGATAATGAAAATAATTATCACTTGCAGCCCTATAGTGATGTCACGTTCTCTCAAAAAAAGAACCTGCACTCTTTGTTGATAGTGTAGGAAGCTTCATACAGTGAATAACTCATGTCTGACTCTGACTGTTTTTACTTCTGGTCCCGAACTGCACAAGTCTAGTCAGAGTTGGCAGTAGTGCCAATAAAAAAATTTTTAAAAAATCAACGGCCAAATAATTTGTACTGATTCTTATTTTTGAGCTCTATACCTACTGGGTCTCCAGTAGTAAGTACTCTTCCAAGCAACCAACAGCCTCCCACTCTTAGTCCCACAACAGCTCGCCTTGGCTACTTGCCTTCCCCCGCCTACTCACGGCTTCTGTGCATTACCAAACTAAACGCACAATGCAAGGGATCGTGATGGAAGCATCACAACCTCAATTCACTCTTGCTTTACAGAGTATGAGTTACTGAACTGTAGCTCGCTTTTAGTAGTGTGGGTGGTGACTTATTTTTCCCCTTGGAGCTTTGCAGAATCCAACAAATTCCAGCTCCAATCAGTGCTAACAGCCAACAAGGATCCTGAACATGTTGGTGGTACCAGACACAGCAGATGCATTTGAGGATTTGTTTTATTGGAAAACTCAGCATACTCAATGTTTGCCTCCAGCCATTCGTTGCAGATTACGACTTATGCTTGAAGAATGTTAATGCAGATGTTTTTCAGTTGTGCTGAATAAAGATCTTATCGTATTTCACAGTGTGACTCTTTTGTGTTTTTGTCCTGCTGTTCAGCAACTCGGTCAGGTACCAGAAACCATTATACTCATTGCTTGTCTCATCAATCTAGTTTCGTATCAAATTCTTGTAGTACTTTAGATTAGTACTGTGTACTGCTCATTGCTGCATTTGTTTTCTTCTGCCTATGCGGTATGACACTGGAACTGGGTGTCTGCCATGTGTTTGACTGTTTTGACTGTGTATGTTTTGACTGTGTATGTTTGATTTTGTGCCCACACTGCAAACCAATTTCCCTCTATGATAATAAAGCCATCATCATCACTGTTGATCAATCATGGCAACCTGAAAATAATGTGCATGAAAGGTTTGGCAAGGTAGCTTTTTGTATCTTTGGTTTTAATTAGGTGGCTAGTTTTGCATATTGCTGTTAATAAAACTTTCATCATCTTCATACATTTTTCATTTTTGCTCACCTCATTACACAAAAAAGAAAATGATTGTGGATTTTTCTTTAGTTAGTCAAAACATTAACTTAAAATATGAATTTAAAATATACTAGTGAAACCCTTCAAACTTATAAACTCTATAAAACGCCACAGTACAACGACCATATGATAGGAAAATGAACACTAATCCTGAATTAAGTTGCCCTACTTCCTCTGTACCTCCCCAATACAGAACCTGCAGAAACTGTGTCCTACCATTTAGTGGCCTAAACCTGGACAACACTTAATTTGAGACGAGACTCAACAAACTCTAATGTTCGATTAATTTAGGCACGGAGTCGACGCATACCACATACACATTTGCATAGATTTTAATTTTCCCATCACTTCATGGCAGTTTATGCCTTTACTTGTCTTTATACTCTCTTTTCAGTCAAACTTGAAGCATGATTTCCATGAATGATTCTGATATGCTTGATAAATAGTGGACCTGTGAATTATTTTCATTCCTTGCTTTGTATTTAAAGAAGCATCTAAATTTAAATTTCACATCAATTATAAATATAAATTGTCATTAAAACAAAGCATCATTCTGACTCATTCCTTGTCTTGAAGGTGACAACGACCTTATTTTGAGAAATCACAGCTGAGAGACAAATCAGGTTGGCTGTTTAGGAGAATATAAATACATGGAAACCATCAAAGGGCAGAACTATTATGTAATGAAATACAGAGCAGCAAAAAAGTGTCTTTTTGAAATTAAAATAGGCTCTGCTGCAGTGCCTTCTGTAAGTACACACACAAAAAAAACAAGAAACAGAAAGAAACAGAGAAAGCTGAATTTTGCTTTCTGTTGCTGTTAAGATGTATTTGCCTTGAGAGATGGAGAGTCATGAGTAAGGAGGAAGAGACAACAATACTTTTCTATGACAGCTCAGAGAAGAGATAGTGTGGTGTAAAGTCAAGGACAAAGTGAGATATAGGAGTGATAAGAACTGCACTGCAGAGCAGAGAGGATAAAGAAAGGAGAAAAGAGGTTGGAGATATTAGATGAGGAAAGGGCAGAAGAGAGAATTTTTTAGATGATTTTAATAGATCAACTTCTTTATTCTTAGCAAATACATAGTGACATGATAGTGTGAGCTGTTCTGGATACATGTATATAACATATTGTAGTTCATCTATGGCCACCAGACATTACAGCTCTATAACATATGAATCGTGATCTCTTACAGGAAGTATTAGTCTGAAGGACACTAAGGCTGCACAAAAGTTGTAAAAAAGCCAATTTTTTAAAAATGTGAGTCACTTCCCTTTTTCTTTACATAAAGTAGTCCTCCTTTTTTAACTTTCTTTTACAAAGTTGTGACGTAGCGTAACATTTGATCGACTGAGAGAAGAAGAGATGGAACTATGTGTGAATTGAACGGCCTCACCAATTCATCTGGTCTGACTCATCAGACACGAAGCTGTGAGCAGGCTATTAATCACTTACAGTATTCTCAAAGACGAAAAAGGGTCAAGAAAGTTATGGATAAAGTCAGTAATTGCAGAGATGTGACCACAATGTGAGTCATTTGATAGCGTCTTTCACTTTATATGCAATTGTGCTGTGTCTAAAATTCACATTCTGTCAAGTTTTAGTGCATGTGCAGGCATCATATATTAAGTCTTACTACCAATCTTATGGAAATGTAGGCATTATGTATACACAGACAAATATGTGTATTTCAGGGTTAGGAGCATTCATGGAGTTTAGACTGAGAGGGTAATATCGATTATGCAAAAATACCTCAATTAATTTGGTCATTTAGTCTACAGTTATTATTATTAGCATAACGTAATTTGAGGTATATTCTGTTATTTTTGTGAAATTTGATTTCAAGTCTTCTAGTTTACATCGTTATAACAGCATTTTAATCAAGTGTAAGGTCAGATCGAACATCAAACAAAACATTCAAATCTAGATGACCACCAGGTCATGTATTAGCAGCATCTGTTGGCTCAGTTAAGGTTCATGTGGACCGCCAAAAATGACGTCAGTGAGTGTCTTGCATCAAGATTCTGAAAGTCATCACGACGCTTGGCTGTGCGCCTCCAGATTTTTGTAACTAGGTGCGCACTTTTCATTTCAAGATGGAAGCGTCTGAGGTAGACTGGCTGAACAGCTTCAAACATCTTTATGACCCTTAACTTTGTATTCACAATGTTTGTGTCTGTGGCTCATCTATTCTTCATACTGTGAGCATCTGCACACTGTACTGTTCAGCAAACAGATTCTGATTCTGGTGTACATAAAATAACTATTTTAAGTTTAAACTTACAAACTGTTTCCCGATTTGACAAGAATCGTTTAGAGCCAAAAGCAAAACAAAGCAAAAATGATTATTACCAGTTTATTTGGTTCACCGGTGTAATTTAATGTGATCCAATACAAAACCCTGACAGTGAAACCATATTGCACAGTGGAAACTGAGGGAGGACTGCTGCTGAGCCTTCACTCATTCCTCCCACGTACGCAACTTGCTATCCTTAGATGACCTTCAACTGCTGTGATGTGGGTGCATGTGAGGGGTGTGTGTGTGTGTGTGTGTGTGTGTGTGTGTGTGTGTGTGTGTGTGTGTGTGTGTGGGGCAGGAGCAGGATGGGTCAGGTGCAGAAGTCCATTAGCCCATTAGCTGCACTACCCCCATGGCCTCTTAGTCTTCCTGGGACCACTAAGTACTGAGAGTGTGACATACTCATTAGGCTCACACACCTACACATTATACACACGAGAACAATGTCTATTAACCTCCCAAAGAACTTCATGCACACAGCAGCCAGGTCACAAGGCCTCAGCTGCTGGATGAGATTAATATACAGACAATAATGTACCTTTGCGCCCTTGCCAACCCTAATTTATACCCAGATCATACAACACACATCTGTCCTCACCAGAAAAACGACTGCATTGCTCATTTGTTCAAACAGCTGCCTTAAGAGACCTTTTGCTGATATGTGATTAATGACTGCCTCCAAAGTAAAAGCACAGGTTAAAGTTGCCTATGTCTACGAAAAGAAACAAAGCAGGTAGGAGCAGGATGTTGGAAGGACACATTTGTGTCCCGTCTTCTATACAGAACTGGTTTCCTTTAACTATGAAGACAATTTCCTCGAACCATAACCCAGTAGTTTCTGATGCAACAACTTGAAAAAAGCACATACAAAAGGTCCTCATACCTTAAAAACAAAATTTTGAGGGGTTTGAAAAATCCCAAAATGATATATTAGATTTTGTTCTTTTTTACATAAACACATAAGGATCTTAATATTTTTTATTTTTTTTTGGATTGTTGTTTTGTGACCAAGATACATACTGTGGAAAAACTAGTCTGTAGCAGTGACACCTGAAAATTACCTGAAAACGTAGATATTTCTGTCGCTTATTGGCCGACATATACACAAACACTGATATATTTGTGGTACAGCAGGTGTTGACTCCTTGTTCCATTCGTTGAAGAAGACAGTTGGATACAGTAAAAAAGATCTTTGAAAAAAGAGTAAGCTAACTTGAGTTTTACATGGGAACTTTATAAGCGCACAGTTCAGATAACTTTTACATTTTCAAAATAACTTAAGCTACACAACTCAGCATATCTAAGTTTATTTATTTATTTATTTATTTATTTATTGGTAGGAGAGACTTTTTCAACGCTCTCTTTAGAAAAAAAAACTTGAAATACTTTTATGATGAACTCGGGATTAGTGAAAGTTAGGTAAAGTAATCTACTAAAGGAAACTTAATTTTACATTTTACATCCCTCTGAGTGGAAATAGACTGTAAACCATCTACTCTTTGAATACACCTATTTGTTTTATTTGTAATCTTTCTCTGTTAGCATAATGCATCTCATGGCATCCTGAGAGCGTTATTCCAATTTCTCACCCGCCCCCACAGTCACCCAAATCCCTCTGCACTCCAGCCATTTTGACACCAAGGCAACAAAACAACAGGGAGGAAATGAACAGATGAGCTGAAAACAACACCTGCTTCCCATCCGTTATAGAGGGGGAGGTATAGAGAGTGGGAGAGGGAAGACGGAGAGGGCTGCTGGTAAGGAACGGGAGGGGAAAAGGTCTTACAGATAGGGAAGTAAGTGAGAGGATAACAGCAAGAAATGATAGAACAGCTGGGGCAGGGCGTGAGAGGGAAGACTCGGGGAAGAGCAGAGAAAAAGTGAGAAGGGGAGGCGGGTAGCGGGAGAGAGGAGAGTGAAAGAAAGATGAGAGCAGAACTAAGAGGGAGGGAGGAGAGCACAGGCAGAACAACTGAAAGAGACTGATTAGTATTGTATGTAATAAGACATATTCATCTCCAGCTGAGCATGACTTCCAGCAGTTTGCACATGCACACATGATTCTTATACAGTACATACTGTGCATGAAAAGACACACCAACCCTGTGCACACACGTTTGCAAACGTATTCGTGGATTGCAACTAAAGGAATGTTCGAACAGATGAATAAAACAAAACATGATGGTTGGTTGATATGGATTTACAGAATATATTCTCAGTGTCAGTGTTTGTATTCTGATGTATTTAAGATGGATGCACTGAAAAGAAATCACAAGCACATGGGTCACGTGGAAGTCAAATTTTCAGATTTTTGTAATAGAGGTATTGTAATAACTTCAACAAAGTCAGTTTAAAATGAATCAGAAGATTTAAAAAGAAAACAAATCAACCAATATAAAAAACTTTGAGAACGCTATATAATGTTTTCATGCAACAATAGAGATAGGGATGTCGCCTTTGAATAAAAGGCCATTTCAGGACTAATAACTCCATTCGGTTCAATTTATAGGCTGTTAAAAGTGATGAAATATCCCCCTGAGGTTGACAGAGAAACAGGATATTAATAAAACTGTTTGGTGAATTATTATCTTTCCTTTCTTTCTTTTATCATCATCTTTTCTTTATCGCTGTGAAATAGCCCCGTCCCCGTGTCTCAGACAAGAGATAAAATAAATTGCCTACTTTCCCTCTCTATAGCAACACGTGTGGTGTAATAAATTTAGCTTGTCGAAGGGTTGAGCACAGAAACACATTCAGTTTAATTCACTGGCGGCTATTTTCAAGAGATTCCAGTTTCATTTATTAGTATGCATCCGCAGACGGTTTACTGGAGAGATAGGGGAAGACAGCTGAGATGTAACAAAGGATGAGAAGCAGATTGAGATCCAGACTGAATCCATGCTGTTCCTCTGTTCACATTTTTTGTTTCCATGAATTATTCCCTGCCCCCATAAAAGAGGAACTTTGCCTTTTTTATTCCATCAATGTTTGGATTGTGTCTGATGTTGACAACAATTTAGCTCTATGGTAAAAATAATTATTAATCTCTAGTCTAATCTAGACATTCGTTAAGTAGACATAGAACATTTTCTGCTTTTCTCACTCTTTGCCACTAAAATCCAATTACAAATATAAACTTGCTAGATAATCAAAGTCATCATTAGTTGCAGGCCTGAAGTCCATTCACTTTATCCTCAGCCTTTCAATGAACCGTAGAAAATTTGATATTATGTGATGGTTTCTTGCTGCACAATTGTCTCTCTCACTTTCCCAACCATGGTTAACATTGTTTTTTGGAAAAAATTTCATTGTTGATCACAGCACTCAAAATCTCAGAGGGAAGGTAAAACAATAAAAGGCATCATTCCTACCACATATTGTGTTAGAGAATGACAAACTGTGGATTATATGAAATAAAATATCCTGTTTTTTTAACTGCAGGGAACCTAAAGCACCACACTGACTACACAACAGGAGGACATTCAGAGAATGACAAGGCGTGAACTCAAAACAATGCCAGGCGATAGACTGACAGGCCAAGTGCAAGAGGTCACAGTTCATACAATCCCAAGGTGCCGCAGGAGAGAAGAGTAATTGTTGCTGTGGCAACCAGCATCACTCCTCCTGACCAGACACAAGAGAAAGATAGAGGGTGGACGAAGATTTCTTTGTTTTTAAAACTGATATAGAAACAAAGGAGTGAGGTGAGATAGATGTAATTAAAGAGAGAAGAGTGACAGAGAACAGGACAGAGCAGAGCGGATGGGAAGCATAAAGAGAGAAAGTATTGAACTGTTGCTTTTCGCTGGCTAAGATTCAACCCTCAGCTTCCAAGCTCTCTAATTGGAGAATGAACAGCTGTTCAGTTTGACCCACGCCGCCTGTAAATACAAGCTCAACTACCCGAGTGGGAGAGAGAGAGTAAGAGAGAGTGGTTAAGTGACAGAGGAGAGATAGAAGCTAGAAGAAGTGAGGGGAACTGACAGGGAGAAGCAGCAGGGGAGGAAAAAATTCATAAAACAATGAGCAGAGACAACTGATAAAAACAAGTCCTGCAAACAAATGACACCATAATCTATGTTATTTTTTTATTGCCTTTTCAAAATGATTTTCTGATCTTGTGCGCCTATGATCAAGACAAGTTACAATTTCTGAGCATTAGTGAGTGAATAAGCTTATTTCCAAAAATGTAAACTACTGCTACAAAACATAGAAAAAAAGATTTACTTATTTATTTGGATACATATAAAAATAGGGTTAGGAAAGGACTACAACAATAACTACAGCACGCTACATCCCCCTTTGATTCTGACACACAACAGGAATAATTTGCACAATCACAACAGCTCGTTGTCAGGTAAACGTACACATAGGTTGTTTTTGGTCAACCAATAGTTATATAGTTTCATATTTAGAGTTGTAATAAAAGCTATAGGAGTCTGTTCTTTGCATATTTTGCAAAATTTACTGCAAGTAATAATTGTGATAACATCTCTAACAGAAGTATTTTGTAAGCATAATTCAAAATAAGGTCTCTTATAACAGTAATTCAAATATTTTCATGTTTTTCCAGGTCATTACATGTACATAATATAGGACTTTGGACAACTGCACCTGCTCCTGCTTTAGCAAAACCCTTTGAATAGCAATCTACAATGAGGTTTACAGGTTAAATTAAAGCCATAACCTCAGATGGATATTGTCAGGGTGTGAAAGGACTGTGATGAGAGTAATGTGCGTACAGACACACTTCCCCGCGAACCCTTGGAAATAGATTTTAATTGAATGAGTGAAAGGTTAGCCGAATGCTCAAAGCACCTGTAATTGTGTTTGCACCTTTGGAGATAAGCATGGGAACACACTTACATAAATGTCCAGAGTCGCATACCAATGGCGGCACGCATCAAGCACACTCGCATAGACAAACAGTGGAGCACATCCACACACAAACAAAGATGAAGAGTCAGAACTGATCAGATCTGAGCTGCTTAGCTGTGATCTGCATGAGAAAGAGGGCATTAGGTCAGTGGGGTGAAGAGACATCATCTAATCTGCCCACCCCTCAACACACCACAGTCCAATAACAAACACACACACACACACACACACACACACACACACACACACACACACACACACACACACACACAAACGACAGACAGGATATGACATATAAATGTATAGAGATCCAATCCTTGTCCAATCCAAACATCAGCTTGGTGATGGGCCAAATCATTAACACAAACACTCTGTGACATATCTGCACACAATTACACCATGCAAATCTAATCCTAGCTAAGTATCACCAGCTAAACTAAATCTGTTAATCTCTAATTCTGTTAGAGGTGAAATCTAATAACAATGTCCTACCTCAGCGCACTCAAGCTCATTGATTAAGCAAACGCTTAACGCCTTCACTGAAACACACACTGTAAATACACAAGTCAAGTTTTTAATACACACGAACCACCTACTGGACCTTCAAAGTAATGTGACAGTGTGGTTTGTATGTATGTCATCACAAACTCACTTTTAATACCATGCTATTTAAATCACAAGATCAGAAAACATGCTTATTTTACAAGGAACAGTTCTACGTTTTTAGTATTTTAAAAGGAGTCGTTCAACATTTTGGCAAATGTTATTCGCTTTCTTTCCCAGAGTAAACTCATACTCTTAAACTACAAACAGTTTTTTTTCCCCCATTTGTTTGTCTACATATAAAAACAAACAAGATATGTGTCAATAAAAAATTGTTCAAACTCAAGTGGATGGAGTCCAAACCACAACTATAACAACAACGACAGTGGTGAATGATATTGTTGGGATCACTTTCAGAGTGATTTGATGAATGATAGAAACACTGACAGCCAGTTAATATCCATTCAAATTTACACGGTTGCACATTCAACACATGGCCCTATTAAGTGCTTGTATAACGTAATATTAGGCTGACAATTACACAGTACAGACATACTGCCAAACGGTCTTTGGCACTGATGGGGTCTCTGAAATTTGTTTGGTCCTTACTGATGTCCTCTTTCATGAACAACAGGATACCATCAAACTGATGTTGAAAGATAATAGATAAATAAAATGTTGTCTTCGAAAGACTACTAATATTCATTTTCCTAAGCTGCCGACACAGCTGGAGCTTGGCACCACCGTTTACAGAATGTTATCGTTCATCAGTGCTGATGCTCACATCATTATCGTTAAAGTATAGTATAGTTTATAGTTATCGACGGCCCTTTAAACTGGAGCAGAAATACAAACGCTTCAGTGACACTGTGTACCATTAAATGTATACATTAAAAGCCTCTAAATTAATGTGTTCACCAATATTAACATCTGTTTTTCAACACCTTGAAGTAGAATTTCCCTTTTCTCTTACCACTCTCCACGGGAAGGTGAGAGTACAGCCACATGAGTGCCTCCTGGAGCTGTTTGATGGATGTCAAGTACACAACAGGTTGCCCAGACGGCAGTGCCAACGCTTGTTGTAAAAAGTGTCCCCTGTGACTACAGAAACCCAATACCAGGTGTGATATCAGGTGTGCCACCATAAACTTACTGAACCGTGTGACAGGTGTTATCATACACCACCCCTGCGCTAAACTTGAGCTCTGCAATCTGCATCTGCCGTCTGCCAAAGCAAAGAGTTAATACTTGTTATTCTCATATTCCTCTTCCAAATGATATAACAATTGTTACTGTACAATTACCATCATAATTCATGTATTACTTCTTTTATTATGATGATTATTAGTATTATTAACAACATTCCTACGCACACAGGGTGTCACATACACATAAACCAATCACCCTTCTCCAAACCTCCTCCCCACACAGTGTTGCTGACAACTACATTGATGGGGTCGACCGGCTCACGTGTGGTCGGCACCTCAGACACCCAAAGCTGTGGCAAAACATGTCAATTGGAGGAGTGTAGAAGTCTATTGCAATTACAGACCCTTAAGCTCTTAACAGGGACATGCAGAGGATGTTAGAGGTGCATGTGCCCAAATTTATAAAGGGCAATTTTTTGCAAATAATTAAATAAATACATGCCTGGAATGATTATTTTTGTGACGCTGTTAAAGGGATGTTAAAATGTGTGCATTTAAAAACAAACCCATGACTGAAGTTGGTTCAAACACCGCTACATGACAGTTAAAGATACATGCAAAGAAACTGTGTATTTCAGTAAATTCTCCCTACTTGACCCAACTTCCAAAAAAGTGTCAAGTAATTCCTAAAGCACAATATTAATATCAATAAAAAAAATGTAAATAAACAGTATATTTATACTTTGGCCACATAAAAACTCATCACACTGACCGACTCGTGCTGACTGTTGAGTGCCAGTACATGCATGTGTGTACAGTTTTGCGTGTGTTCGCTCTTTCAGGGTAGAAGGCATCGCCCAGGAGCACCAATCTCCTGACCTGCTATTTTGATTCAACCAATATATCTGTTCTGCAAGGCAGGCTGGGCACAAACAGGAACTGATTTATTTATTTTTAAAAACACCCCAGAAAAAGGGCCTTTTGTCTCTATGAGGGCAAACAGCAGGTGCCCAAGCCCCCTTTGAGGTCTATGCACGTGCATGCTCCTTAAGAGTCTGGGAGCTGCTCTAGGAACAGCCTGGCCTTCATTTTTTGTTTCTAATCCAGTGTTTGAAAAACACACTGCTGAGTCATTGGACTGGATATAGTTTTGCTGAAAGCTTCAAGGTTAGAGGGTAGATAGAATAGCAAGAAAGTGAAACAGAGATGGAGTGGAAACAGGTGTGAGGTAATTAAGTGGGAGAAAGGACTTTTTCAAATAAAGAAAAAAAAGTACACAATGTTCAAACTTACATGTAGAAAGAAAGACAGAGACAGACAGAGACTGATTAATGTACACACCTTCAGCTATGGACTATTTGAGCAATAGTACCAAACAACCACAGCTACTGTGAAGTGCACCTGCATGTTTCTGTCCATATAATATGAGCGTGCCATACACACACACACACACACACACACACACACACACACACACACACACACACACACACACACACACACACACAGGTGCCATACAAATGCTGTCCCAACACAGTCTCCTACAAATTAATGTAAATTGATTTGCTAAAGCAATGTACGTACAGTTCCAGTGTAGATGGAGTCGTAGATGGAGTGTGTGCACAGAGAGTGGTGGTAATGTCGTGGAGTTCAGGGAGGTAGATGGCTGTTAAAAGCACTCGACTTTGATACCGCAGCCTTGAGTCTTTGTGTAATCTTATACAACAAGTCAGGATTTACTTTTCAATCATGAACACAATCTCTCTCTTACCTTTACCAAGCGATTTGATTTAGCAGCCTTAATATAACTATACTGTAGCTGCAGTAAACTAAATCAAGTGATTTTAGCTGTTAAAATTTAATCATATGTGACTAAGTGACATCACGTGAGGCAATTTATCATATTTCATGCAGCTTCCTCTGGAGCCACAAAACACAGTATACAACTTTTTTTCACATAAACAGACTTTGATGTTTATTGGCAGAGTTCTCCATTAATATTGCTGTAGTTGTCCCAGGGAAGACATTGTAGGGAAAATAAATGAAAAGTGCAGTTTTTGGCAGATTGTGCAGATACCATCAGTACTAACAGTTTTTTCATATATGTTTAGTAAGAACATTGTTGTGATAAATGCTTTCACTAAAACATATTTAGCAATTTATGCAAATTAGACACATGAATATAATGTTTTGGTGTGATGGTCAGCTGTCCACATGGATACATTTAAGTTGGTAGTAAGTATCAGTAGTAGATAAAATTAAGACATAGGTGCAGGGTGTGTTCCGCTGAAGTGCAAAAGGCTGTGTACTGTAAGTCCTGTGAGTCAGAAGAGAGAAAGATCAGAGACAGAAACCAGAGCAGAGCGGACCACAAGATGGGAGATATAGAGCTATCAGAAGAGAAATTGTGCAAAGAGAGACATGATGGAGGAGGAGAGAGCCGGCTAAAGCACAGAAGAGGGCTGTCAAAACACAGGGAGACTAACAAAGAGAGGAAAGACAGAGCATCAAGAAGAACGTATGCCATCCTGTATCCTCTGTGTATGTGAAAACCTCTGCAATGTCCTCTGCCCTGACACACAGTCACAGCTTACACTAGGAACTATATGAAGTGTCCTGCTTTTGTCAGTTGAAATCTCTTGAATTCCTCTTAACTGTTCATGATCCACACTGTTCTGTCTACATCTTTCTCAGTCAGGGATCTTCTGCAGCTACTCTGTGTTTATGTCTCTTTTTCCGTCTCTATTATTGTATCAAAGAAAATGTTGTGATTGATTTGTGGGAATGTGTTTTGTTAGCTCTCTACCCAGGGCACTGAGGGCTCTCTCTTAACAGCAATCTAACCCATCTCCAGTAATGAATTGATATCTGGTATATACAGCCTATTATGTATGTGGTGAGATATACTGGGGACGTGATGACTTACATTGTTGGGAGACACCGTGAGAACACTCCTGCTCTTCCTCATCTTTCCTCGAGTCTCTCCCTCGCTGTCCAACCACGGCAGCTTTACATGCACCTGCAAAACACAAATAAACAAACACATTTTTTTTTTTTTTTTTGAGTTTTGTGATTCTCATAGAACAAGTTGCAATGAAAACTGTTGACAATACAATTATCTTCCGTAACTGGACATTGTTTCTGTACACATCTGAGTTTTTGAAATACCACTTTTTCACTGCTTTTAATTGTTTTTACCTTCAACTTTATTATAAGCTAAACATAGTCCTATGTATTTCACAACACAAGTTCTTCTCCCTTTTGGAGTATTTCTGCAACCTTTCCCATATTTTTTGGTCAATACAAAGTAATACAAAAACACATGTACACAAACGTACGCACAGTTCCCTGTGCATCAATATTGAATTTATGAAAGTGACTTTTTGGTTTGTTTCCCTATGAGGAAGAGTAGAGCAAAGCAGTCATAACAAAACAGTCAAGCCTTCAATATTGCTCCATTGAGGGGCGTTCAGTAAGTGATAGATCAACATGATAACACTGCTGTACGTGTTCATATCATTGTTGTTTTATTTCCCTTTCTAATGACTCCCCAGTTTCAGCGAAAGATTGTTAATGTAGAAAAAAAATACCAATAATCTGAGTTTGACTGGAGCTGCTACATTGTTAGATTTGCACCAACAATGTATAAGTATGGTAAGTACAGATACAAAATCTGTGTTAGTAACAACAATAAAAATACTTATTTACACCCTTATAAAACAGTTTAAAGACAGACCTGACAGAGCTTATGTGGGACTAAAAGGTTGAATTGGCATTTTTGCTTAAGTTAAATTATTAATTTTCTGTCGATTTACTAATCTACGAATCATTGCAGCCCCATGTAGATGTATGCTGCAAATATGTACACATATGCATCCAAGGATCAACAACAGCTTAAAAGGAAACGCGGACTACTGATAACCACATTTTTGACAAACACAGATGACTGAAACAAATGTTTAAAATAAGATTGTGCAGAACTGTGTGGTTATTAAATGCTTTCTAGGCATTTCTCTGTCTTTGTGTTTATCACTACCAAGTTGAATCGTTGTTTAGAACTGCAAAAGGAAGTGAAATATTAGGATGTAAAAATTATCAACAGCTGCCTGGCTGTCTGGCTGGATGCACAAATTACACTATCAAACAGCTGACAAGTGATGTGACAACAGGAGACGTGCTTATAATAATAAATAAATCAAACAAAGATGGCAGATCCCATGTAATGTATTCATGGTAACTTACAACAGACTCCAACTAATAGATATAGCTGCACACCGAAGCACAGCTCTGAAAACTACAGAATAAAGGGACTGGAGATACAAGAAAAGCTTTTAAACCAAACATTACACTCAGTAATTCCTTAGACGTGTCTTACTTGTTAATATAGAACAAAGCATTGCTGATTTTCTTTGAATAATGTTTCTGCTGAACAATTACTGGATTATTTGTGCACAAAAGAAATTTGTACAAAAATTTAGTTTTTTTTGGTCTTTGGTCTATAGTAAACTGAATATCTTTGTTTTTTTGGACTCTCGGTTAAACAAAACAAAACAAAAACTTTGAAAACATCACCTTGTTCTGTTGGAAATTGATGGGCATTTTTTCCTTATTTTGTTTTGCTGATTAATCGGCAGATTAATTGATAATGAAAATAATCATGAGCCCTGTACTCCTAAACTGGGAACCAGATGAATCTGCAAGCTGATTTTTTATTTGCTCTGGCAGATATGTTAATGAGTATACCTCCGTGACATTGTAGGATGACGCCATTGATGGGCGACCAAATGTAACACACCGTTACCTTGAATAAAATATAAGGATTTCTCTGGGTTTGAATATTGTTGGAAACATTTGGGATAATGTAAGTAAACCACTCAACAAAATATATAACATAATATAAAACATAGGTAGTTGCTTTTAGACATTTAAATGCAGAAATGTCACATATTATACCTTAAGGATGAGTATATCACATGTGAATGTTAAAGAACGACTCAAGTTTTCTGCCTGAACTGGGTCACAGTACTCACACAAATGAATATGTAATATTACGAACAACATTACAGCCATTTATCAGATTTTGTTGCTAATAGTCCCAAATTACAGTCAACAGTCACTGCTATTAAGCCACTTATGTAATAAGATTACGCAACCTAACTTGAAAAACACTGTGGCTGTCTGACAAGTCTACAGAAAGTATTGGGTACACACATGAAAAAACGCATTGCAAAGTGATTTAGAAAAAAATGCAGTGAAGATATTGATCAGGGAAGAGAACAATAAGCCACATGTGTGTTTACGCATGTGTGTGCGTGGACCATCTATATGTGAAGCGGGGGTGGATCTTAATCGATTAACACAAACAAAAATGAACACACATGAACCACAGCATCACACTGATCAGCACTCATCATGTGTCCCTCGGCTTTTCAAATAATCTTTCCAATCTCGCTAATCTTTGTGAGTTTTCTCTCTTTCCTCTGGAAACTATACTTTATTTTTTTGTAATTTTTCCTCTCAATAACGCATGGTAATAAAACAGCGAGCAAATAAAAACCTTAAGTGGCCTTAATGGTTCAGTACACTTTAATTCCCCCCATGCTAATCATTCAAAAGCAGAAGACAAGATTGACTCCACAGTCATTGAGCCTCTCTCTAATGAGCCAATTCAGGCAGTCGTTAAAAGGCTCATATGAACTCATATGTTCCTCCAGTGACCCAGGATGGTCTTTTTTTTTCTTCGATATACAGAAAGAGGAGGTGGTAAGCATCTGCAGTGGTAACAAGTAATATGGACGGAGGGCCTGACGGGAAAAGAAGATGAAAGGGACTGTTTTGGGGAGGGAGGCAAAATTAGATGAGGAGGGGTTCAGAGAGTGATACGACGATGGAAGCGGAGAATGGTAAAGAGAGCTAAAAGTAGGCAGGTCAAAGAGGATTTAATGAAATGAAGAGAAATGGCCGGAGGTTAAAGAACGAAGGATTGAAGAATGAGATGTGAAATTAAGAAGCAGGGGAGAATCAGCTAAGAAGACTAGATAAGGTCTTTGTGTTTAATGAATAGTTCAACATTTTGGGAAATACGCGTATTCACTTTCTTGCAGAGAGTTCAGTAAGAAGATCAATACAAATCTCATGTCCGTACGGTAAACATGTAGGTGGAGCCAACAGTCGGTTAACTTATCTTAGCACAAAGACCACAAAACGGCGAAACTGGATGCAAACGAGATAATGTTGCTGTTTGGAGATGGCACATGTATCCTGTTGCATGATAAGAAATCAAATGGTGAAGGACAGTTCATGGCCTTGAAGCAGATGGACATCCTTCAGCTTGAACAGACAGGACAACCTTGATGCCAAGAAGACGCACCACTGTTACATAAAAACACCACCATCACGCCAAATAGATGCAGTGAGAGAGGAGCAAACGCTGTAGAAGAACATACAGTGTTCCTCTTAAACGCATGGATGTAAGTGAAAAAAAAAAGAGGTAGAAGATTTCTCATAATATTTTGTTTGATAATTGCTGAGTTCATTAATTAGGTCATTCATTAAAACATGCCTTGAGTATATATTTCATAGAGGAAATTATCAGTGGCAAAGCTTGTCTGTGGGGTGATGATCAGTTGTCACAATTAGCAGATAATTAGTGGGTACAGAGGAAATTTGTGTTTCAGAGCAGATCCAAAAACTGTGCTCGACAGCACAGATGTAGAAAGCAGTTTGTGTGCAACAGATTAGCGCTGTAACCTCAGGGGATGAAGCACATTGGTACTAAGTGTGGTGTGTGGGTGTGTGTGTGTGTGTGTGTGTTTTGGGGTATCCTCATTAGCATTACTTCTGTCTAATTAACAGCATTAGGGCAGACAGGTGTGAAGACAGAAGACAAGCACACGCAAACGCATGCATGCTCTCTGCATGAAAACAGTACAAAAATGGTCTCTGAAGTGTGTGTTTGGCATGCGTTGAGCGCTGGCGTGATGTCTTCCCTTTGGCTTGCAGTCAAACTGAGAATGTGGCAGAGGTGGTGACACTGAGCTCGACATCACAAACTTTTCAAAGTGACTTTCTACAGCAAGGACACTTCTCTCACTGTCGATTCAGCTGCCACTTTTTAAAGGTACATATTTCTGAACAGAGATGTTGGAAACCTTTTGCTTGGCGACAAGCACAAATATTAAAGAAGGACAGTAATACAGAAACTGCAAAGCAACTGGCACTGCTGTGTTTGCATGAATATTCATGAAGGGTATAATGTAATATTTTAGAGGGGGATTTATTTAATTTGCTTCTTTCATAATCATTACATTCTAATCACAGTAATAAAAACAAATTTGAGGTGAAAGAATAAAGAAATGCAGCAGGTTGATTAACAAGCTTTACTGCATTTTCAAAATTTTAACAACAACAACAACAACAACAACGCTGCTGCATCCCTCGCTTGGTTCTCCGGCAAGCTGGTCGTGGATGACGGCAGGGAAAATGTCCTTACAGAACTAAGGGAGGCTACTGTTACTCACTTAGATACACTGTGCCCACTCAATAGAGACAAAACACTCACCTGCAGTGTCCTGTCTCAAAAGACGCTCCGCTGCCATGGTGTTTGAATTATTTGACATTATTTTTATTCTAATTGTTTTAAATCTACCTCAGATTTATGAAATGTTTCGCACTTTGCAACTTTCACTCAGAAGCAGAAATTTCCTTTTAAACTTTGCCTTGAAATTAAAAAAAAAAAAAAGGATTTGGCACAAGATGTCCTGTCACAGCTCATCTTGTACCTGTTTCCCTTCACATGGTTCACATGTGACGTCATGTGACAGAAGGTGGCTTCATCAGAGCATGTTGTGTATCAGCCTAATAGAGCAACGATAACAAGCTCTTTGCATGCCTGTCCTGTTGAACGACTGGTGCAGTGGGACAACTGACAGAGGAAGAGAAACAGAAATCTGAGCAGCTGGCTGTCTACCTCTCAGTCTACTCATCTACTGGTCCACATTTCTGTTACCTGGCTTCAAGTTACAGCCTTGATCTGCCTGTTTGTCAGCAGCCCGGATATTTGCTCTTTGTTAGTTTAACTTGAAGGGTTAAAAAACCTGAGCGAAGGGCTGCATAACACAGTGATCCAGGTGCAAGATCAGTGTGAAACAACCAGGCTGGATGGTTGAAAGACCGACTGGCACTTTTGAAAGAGAATTAATGTCCAAGTGAAAATCCGAGGTAGAAGTTAAGGGAAATCAAAACCTACAGGAACACAACTGTAGCATCCAGCCTGTCTGCATTCATTCATTCATTTACTGTGATCTGTCATACTCTTGCATCATGTCAGTACACGAAAGGCATACAACAACAGAGTCCTTTTACATTTTATATTTGCCATTACTCCAGTCCAGTTGGACTGGATTGGAGTCAGATCCAACATTTATTTTGATTATATATTTTGTAGTTTTTCCTACATAATTCACCTGCGCAGTTGCTTTCTGTCATCCAGTGCCACGACTGGTTGTGCACTGTGATTTCTGACAACAGCTGAAAATATCCAGACTGCTCCACATCTTGCAATTTTGACCTCATCATGTTTTTGATCATCGTACTCTAGTCTTTATGTGTTTGGGTGCATGACTGTGTGCATGACTGTGTGTGAGTGAAAGGGGGACAGCAACAGAGAAATGACGTGATGCCAATACAAAGCAGGTTAAACAAATTCTGCTCGAGAATTTTGAATTGTTGGTCTTATATTAATACTAATTAATTACTAAGTAATTAATTAATTATTAATTACTACTTTGATATCAATATATACTCATAACACTCAATTCACAAATTAATCCTTTACAGACTCTGAATTCTACAAAATCCTTTATACTCATCCTCATTCTTTATATGAAGCTTGGACTTCAAAAACCTCATCCTTAATACATATATAGAATTAAGCATTTAGTGCAGAAATCAAATACAGTATTGGATACATTTCAAAGATCATATTGAAGACATTTATTTTATTAAACACCACTGACAGAAACAAGAGGGAAAGGGGATGGCAAACAATGGACATCCATGAGCCAGTCATTCCACATCAGTGAACAATTTAATATATATTAAATAGAATACAATACTGGAAGAATCATTATTCAAAATGTGTAACAGATGAGTTATTTTTTCACCCTCTACTAAAAATCCTCAGCTTCGGAAGAGCAAGAATGCTCTTTTCACAACACAAAAAACATATACATTTCTGCATAGTATTGGTAACTTTATTATAAAAAATAAGAATCTGTTTCTATCATTTAGTTATTAAGTGTCATAAAAAGCTCAGTCTTAACCTACTGACTGTATTTCAGCAGCAGCTTAATCCTGGTGACTGGAAGAGAATCTCAAGCTGACAGAAGAGCTTGGCAGTATTTCATCATCTCTTTATAGGGATGGTTCTTTTTATTTATTTTTTTTACAAAAGGTGATGCGAGTTACTGGCTTGAAGTTTTACTGATGCATCAACTTAGCTAAACCTATTGTCATCTTGTGTTCAGGGACATCAGTCAGCTTAAACTACAACATGTCACTCAAAAATGTCGCTTTATGATCAACAACATAATACAATATTTACATTCAATTTTTGATGCTTAATTTTCTTCTCAGACCTCATATGCTCATATATATACTTTGTATATATATTTATTTGTATATTTGTACATTTGTACATAGTAGTTAAATGTTTATGCTTACCTTTGCTGTCCTTGTTATTTGTTTATTTGTCTATTTATATGTACATTGAGAGCAACAGGAAAACCGGAGTCAAATTCCTTGTATGTGTACGTATTCATGGCCAATAAAGCTGATTCTGATTCTGATAACATGGAACTACTTTACTTTCTATATAAAGGAACCCCACTAGCTCCTGTTCATTTCTGTTTGAGAGGTTGCAAGTTTGCTGGAATATGATACCATTTAATGTGAAAAAAAAGATGGAACTAGCCCTGTAATAGTTTCAGATATTTCAGCTACAGATTCAGTAGAACAGTGATAAAAGATACAATTTCAGTCCCACAATAGCAAGTAATCCCTTTGATGTGAAGGGAACATAATTGATTATGACAATTTACTGAATGCACAAGTAAAATTATTCCAAAAATGGTTCTATGATTTGAATCATCTTTACCCATTGTCCAGGCAAAGGTTTTCTGTAGGTTAGTTACATAATACAGTACACATACACGTAGGATTTTGCAGGATTTTGTCTTTTCTGAGGTGGAGGGGACTAATGTGATGTGTTTTCTATCTTTTTATCTTTTATATTTTCTTCTTTATGTATTGTTTGAAAAGGGAATCAAGGCAGAGAGTCTGCTTTTTAATACTGTGAACACGGTCATGGGATCACTTTGGTCCACCAGGGTGTATGGGCAGCGCTGCCTGAGGGGAGCCTTAAAGGGCTTTTAAAAAACCCTGCGCTTGTTCACTACTAACTTTGATGCATGCAGATGAAAAGGCTAGAATCATCTTAGGCAATGTAAAGTGAGATGTAGAAACATCTTTTAAGTTTAAAAAGCTTCAATTTGAGCAGAGATTTGTTACGAGGCCCATCTTCATTAATGTGCAGAGATGGGAGCATCATATTGGAAACAATCACCTTAAAAAGCACTTCATCCATATTCACATTAGGAACCTCACACATGGGTGTAACTAACACCATGTATTGATTAGTGCCTAAAAAGGTCCTTCGAACTTTTTATTCCAAATTCTACCCAACTGCAAACACAAAGAGTAATAATTAATATAATTTATATAAAATATAATTTCATTTTTAATTAATGACACAGAACATGATTAATGGGGGTGGGATATATGTGAAGCTACCAAGGGTGGACAGTAGTGAAGTACATTTACTTGAATACTGTACTTGAGTACATTTTGAGTATCTGTACTTTTTTTGACTAATGACTTTTACTAAGACAAATATTACTTTTGACTACACTACATGTTCCTGTTACTGCCATGCTGTTTTGTGGGGGTGGGGGGGGGGGTGATAATACAAAAACGAAAACGTCAGTGGCTGTCCTTTTGTCAATTCAATTGTGTTTCTATGGGCATTTCTATTCGTTTTTGTAGCATATTTACAAGGTTGTTTCAGAGTCGTTCTGTAAATGCATTTCAGCAACAATACAACAATGCGTTGACAAACATACAATTTCTATTTAGTATTTTTAAAAGCAAGTACTCCAGTACTTTACGTCAAATAAAAATTTGTACTGGAGTAATGTTTGACCAGGAGTATCTATACTTTGACTCAAGTAATGAAGTTGTGTACTTTATCCACCATTGGAAACAATTTTATCACTTAATTCTGCAGCCTGCAGCCTACGGCCTCCCACATGAGAACTGAATAGTACTGAACCACTGAAAAGTGTAGAGGAGAAACATCACAGGGCAAGGGGTCAGAGCAGTGGAAATTGATTCATCCCACGTTTTCTAAGCAACTGTAACACAGGACTAATCTTGAAACAATCTTGAAACAGCCTAATCAATGCTTTAAAAATGTGAGGATCCCAAGCAACATTAAATCTGATTTTGTTCTTTGAGAACCACTTCTAAACTCCCCTCATGCAAATTGTAGTCCTGAAGCAGCTGTTGAGAAACTTCACATCCAGTCCAATGATCACTAGTTTATCTGCTGGCTTCAGTTCACTGTCTGGGGATTTGTTGGTAACAGAAAACTGGTGCTCAGGGAGCTCCTAATGAGCAAAGTCTCTTTTTTTCCCTCTCTGTTTCTCTTTCAGTTGCTCTCTTCTCCTTTTTCACACCCTGATATGAATGTTGTCATTTCACACACACACACACACACACACACACACACACACACACACACACACACGCCACTACTTGACTTAGTCTTGGGGAAATCAGCTTATAAAAAAAGTAAGTGCTTTCCCGAAAGTTCTTGTTTAGTCAATTAAAAAACCTGATTAGCGTCCCTCTTATTCGTTCCCACAAACAGTGTTGTTCTAATGAAGGGGGAGCAATCAGGCTGAAGGCTTCACTCCTGTTGAGCATGCACTAGAGAGCATAAACACTGTGAGTAGGGACTATACACCAACTCTGCTCATTATAAAAAAAAACGTGTGAGAAAGAGGTATGTATTGGTTTTCATCTTTTGATTGTTTTTACTGTATTGTGATTGTTATTGCTTTTATTATATTTTAATTTATTTACTTTGTGTGTGCATTAATTATTTCATTGTTACTAGTTTGTCAGTCACCTGTAAAGCACTTTGAACTGCACTAATGTGAATGAAAGGTTCTCTACAAATACAGTTGTTGGTTGAAATTATGTAACAGAAAACCCAAATAAAACGCACACAAGTAATGACTTTTGATACAGCGAAGCAGACTGTTTGTAGTTGCACTGCCCCATTTCTCTCTCCATATGACATGGGACTACAGGGGATCAGTCAAACTGTATCCACAGCTGTAATTCCATACACATCACTGCTCACGCACAGAATTACAAGAGTGCAAATATACAGACAGGAGACATTGTTGAAAAGCGTTGTTGACTCTCAGTGTCAAACAAGTTACTATGTTTACACTGGATGTAACATGGTGCAGCTGAGGTGGTGCAACTTTGGATTATCACTGATTTTATTTGGTGTCTTTATGAAAAGAGCTAATCAATCAGTGTACTTCATTCCACAACAGTCCGTATAAAACACGCAACGATCTGTGAGATACGATCATGTTCAAATGTAACTGTGACTGAGAAGAATTATGGTTGTGTAGGCTGGAGGATTGAGAGGAAAATGCTACAATAATTCTACGATTACCCTCGTGTGACTTTATAGTAACCTTATATTAATCTTATAGTGACTGTAGACCTACATGTTTACCCTCTAATAACAAAGGCGAGCAGTGGCCTCTAACATGTTGAACCACTCAGATCAACGGCAAACATGTCTCTCCATCACTGTGTCAGTCTGGAAGGGTTATAGACTGTAGTCTTTGAGGCTGTTGCAATTCACCGGAGTATTGATTATCAAGGTATTGCATCGAGTAAGAGGAGAATATTGACTGGCTGCCAGGTCAATTAAACTACTCCTCCCTACATGCACTGAGGACCTCCTTGAACCATTATAGACAATTTGACTTTTGATAGCATGAAAACAACAGGTGTAATCAATAATATTAATGATGGTTCTGTCCCATTTAGGTGTGGTACCAAACCATGCCAGTGAGCCAGTACACACAACACCTGAATTGAATGCAGCCATTATTTATTTTTATTAACGCAACGTGGCTCTCTATGGCAAAGTTGGTCTGTTGGTCAGTTTGTTGGTCGTCCACCACTTTGGTCCAGAATTAAAAATCAACTGTTGGATGTATTGTCATGACATTATGTAAATATTGAATGATATAATATGCTAAACTAAAGTGCTACGTGGTGAACATTAAACTATTTAAACATCATCATTTTACATTTCCACCCAAGCCCTGTGCCGTGCCTACAGTCTCTCAGAGCTGCTAGCACGGCTCTAGGCTTGTTGAGTCCGCCTGTGTTTGAAAAGTAAAAATAAAAATGTTTGCTGTAAGAGAGGTCTAACGGCCAAATCCTCACAGTGGAATCAGCACACGTTTGTACAACTATAAATAGTAGTTTTTGGATCCAACAAACAATAATTAAAAACACCACTAATCATAGATTTTCCTGCAAATATTTAGAAAGTAAAAATTGAACTAAAAAGGGGGCAAAAGGTGGTAAGCCAGAACAAGATGAAGCATTAAGCTCCTTTAGCACCTTATATTGTATTCATTCTGCCTTAGATTATACTTTGTTTGGGAAGAGCAAACAGAAGGCAGGTGTTCACTCAAACTGTATTTCTATTATGTCACTCACCAGTGTGTATCCTACACAGAAAACCAAGCACAAACCTATCCCTCAATCTACTCATCAGTTTTGGCTCCCGCTTCTCTTGAACATGAAGACATGAGCTCTCTGCTTGGCATGTTAATTACTCCCAATTATCTAGCTCATCTCTTATTGCTATTCATCTCTGTGAGCTCAAGCTTTGTGGGGGTAATACTCTTTCAGAGTCACTGAGTGAGAAGAGGGAGAGGGCGTCCCTTTGTTTATTCACTGATTAAATTAATAACCAAGATTATTTATGATGGTTTATGATATTATTAAGACGATTGTCAATGGTCAGGGAGAGAGACGGAGATGAGCAGAGACAATGACAGAGAAAGTGAGAGAAAAAATGTAATATATTTCAGTTAATACAAGACTGAGTCTATACTGGATGCTAGAAATTGACCACCAACAGTTTCTGACATACAATAAAATAACATTATAAGAGCTAGTAAGCAGCTTTTGGAAAAAAACAATAAATCAGTCAAACAGCTGCAGCCTTTTAAATTGGTCAAAATGATTCCCATTTCCTTGAACACTTATAGCTCTATGTCTATTCTTCACTTTTTAATCATTGTATGTGATGGGGGTCATGGAGTTTAGCGTGGCCTGCTTCAGGTAGCCAAATCAAAATCTCTCCTAAACATTATACAGCATGAACTGAGATCCAGCAAATCCCAGATCGAGCCTTAGAACAACCACAGTGTACATGACAACCGGGCAATCTTCATCTGCTAAAGAAGGACATATGTTTTGATCAAAAGCTCTAGGACAGCCACTAAATGGACTTTGTGGTGACATTGTTTTTTCAGCTACTGTTTCCAAGGTCAAGAATGAACTTAGAATCTCAGTTTTTAAGCCAATATGGCCAAGAAGTCTTTAAAGTGCTCAGAAAAATGGAAACGGAAAACAACTGAGCACACTGCACCTGCTGATGAAGATTATGTGGTAAGATTGAAAGTTTAAGAACTGCTTTTGGGTCGAGGCAAGGTTAGAACCTCTAATCATGGATTGAAAATGCACAATGTTAAAATGTGTAATTTCAGCTGGATCTCACAGAATAAAAGTGTGCAGATACTTTAAGGTATTGACAGGTTAATGATAAATGGGAATACTTCTGTCTGCTCTGTACTTGACGAAAACATTGCAATTATCATGAAATGTGCTCCGGCTGTCGCTGTTGTAATTATAGATGCCTGACAACCTTTTACTCTCCATTTCTTTCTCAATGTTGTCTCAAACTAATACATGTGCACACACGGCTGTCTCTGCTCCTCTTGCTTTTCCATCATTAAATATCAATTCCATTTGGGCATTATCCTGCTATGTCTCTATCGACCAGACAACTGAAAGCCTACTTAAAAATGCCCTGTGAAGATGATACAATGATGGCTGGATGAATCTGGAGATTTTTCAAATAGACAAGGACAGGGAGAGGAGGAATGAAGGCCTGATGGAAAACTAAACTACAATTTGACATCTGTAAACAGTAAAACACATTAAGAAGACGGTACGTGTCAATTAGGGCTGCACAATATTGGAAAAAACTGACATTGCATTATCTTTTTTTTTCTATGAAGTACAGGAAATTCCACCAGATACATTCAGTTTGTTATTAGGAATTCCCATCATTTGGCTAGAGGTATATCTGGGAAAAACAACACTTTTCTTAATAAACTTTACAGATGGACAAATGGTCGCAGTTGTATTATTTAGATGTAATCCACCATTTCTAACGATGTGCAAATCTCTGCCTAATCTGCATGGTGGAAGACAAACTGGCCTCCAGGCACGGCTGAGGATGGTAGAACTCTCAAACTCAAGCAACAAACAGATTTATCTACATGCTGGGAAAATGTAAGTACATATAGATCTGTATACTGCAAGTTTTGTGTGTGTTGCATGTGATAAGTGTTTCATACATTAGGGCACGGACTAGAGCCGTGACAGTAACTTTTCAATTTTGAAAAACTCTGTTTATTCAAGAACCCCTTAAACTGGACTAAATGATGTAATAACAGACGGACTTTCTAGTAGATCAGCTGTGGAAAATGAGAACCTTGCAAGTTTTATTTTGGTATTAAGCATGACGTGTTTGAGTTAATTTGCCTTACTTGACATTGTGTGTCCTGCTATGTGACTTTTGCGTATGCGCGCATTGCAATGTAATTACAATTACATTTTCCTTCACATTTTATGAGAAATCCATTTAAATGAGTTTAAGAAATCCTGCTGGCAGCCAAATAGACAATCTAATGAGTGAAACATAACATCCTTGACAGAGGTTTGGAGAACTAACTGCCAATAATGTAATTTTCTTTCTTTTATCAATTTCATTATAATTTAGATTATTTGCATTTATGCCCAGCTCTGCCAATTTTATTTTTTAAACCAATTTTATCTTGATTTACCTTGTTTTTAACTCTCCTAGTTTGTATTTACAAGTAACAGCTTGATAAATTTAACATAAAACTTTGGGAAATCCATGATACTGCCTACACAACTACTATCCAGCAAAGTTCAAGCTCAGATAGTCCTCCGTCATCGCTAGTAAAGGGCCACCCACCAGCTAACTAAGTAGTTAACTCTTTAACTGTGTGGCTGGTTACTGGTACGTTGACCCTCCCTAAAGCACACTACGACATTAGCAGGCCCTTGTAGTGATGACCCTCAGTAAGTTCAATTCCCTGACCTGCTACTGGTGAACTAACAGTACCTCAAGGCTATCCGACACATACATCATGAATATGCATCAACAGCTCACACATTAGACACAATTATCATGCAGAACACACACGAGGAAACACTCTCTCCAGGGGCCCTTATGTATAAAACTTTACATAGCTTTGACACTACACAGAAAAATAACACTAGATGTAAACCAGCAGCAGGCATATTATGGTGACAAAACACAAGCCATCGACAATTTGTGTATATGTTAATATCTTAACCCTGTAAACTCCCAAAAAGAGGCATAATTAGTTGTTTGCATGCCCCACGTTTGGCTGTTTTTATTGTTTTTTTTCAACCAGCTCTGTGAGTGAGGGATATTTAGCAGATGCATCTTCTGTCTGGGGGATCTGCCAAGAGTATTTAACCAACTTTCAAAAGAAGCCAGGACAAATATAGTGATGATGTCACTCAAGAAAAGACTACCAGTTTAAATAGGTTTAAAATAACACATACGCTGGCTTCAACTACTCCTTATCTACCTGCAAGCATACTGAGTTGCAAACACCATCATCAAGATTCTAAGAAACTGACCTGACCTTTAATTATATCCCCTATGGGAGGAGAATCAAGCCTTGCCTTTAAATTACATAATCCAATAATCCATACTACAATTAAAATGACAGGATGATGGGATTGGCTGTCAGGCAAGGACTGGTGTTAGGGGCTGCAAAGAAAGAACATGGTGTTTAATAAGCACAGAGACGAATATCACATGTTTTAAAGGAGTGGTGGTAGCCTACTGGGCAGCGAACAACAAAGATAAAGACTCAAACTTTGTGTAAACTCAGTGAGTAATACATGCACCTCCTGTACCTCAAGAACAACCGATGAGGTACCGTAATTGCTCCTGGAGACTGCAGCTTCTCTATGGCCAGCAGCATAAATATACACCTCTGAGGTGTGAAAATATGTAGCTGTGAAACAGGGTGCTGTTGATAAAGAGCACATGCAGTCAGCAAATCTTCATTGAGTACAATGTCACAACATTGTGCAGCTCCCAGGTGTGAAAGTGCACGGCTGAAAGAGTGTGAAGTAAGTTTTTGCCAATAAGGACAAATCTTCCCCGCATTATCAGTCGGCATGCAACATTTTGTAACTCTAATTTCTTCTAACCATGCAAAGGTAGCCCACGATTTTACTTATTTCAGTGTAGTCTGATAAGCAAGATAAATCACTGAGACAGTCTCCTCTTTTACTTCTGACACTAAAAACCCTTCCTGCGCCTGATGGATGACATAGAGTCTCACTGAGCAATCAACGGTCTTTGCTTCTGTTTTGACACTAGGAATGGGTCAGCTAGTTCCAGTAGGAATTGGACTGTAGTTTCCAGACCTAATCAAACCTGGAGTAACTACGTCTGCACTGACTTACTCCTGGTTAAATCCTGCTGGAGCTAGTTCTCCTGTGTCAACCCCTGCGCTGTCTCTCTCAGCGTCTACACAACAAAGACACAAAAAAGGCGAGTGGACTCTCTTTAAAATAATCAATAAATAAATAAAACATGGCAGCTGAAAGGAGGCACCACTAGGTTTTCATCAGTGTCTGAAAGGCTGCTTTTTTTTTGTTATGAGACTTCTATAGAATAACAACGATTTGTTGTGATCATACTATGCACCCACTTACTGGGTAAATGTGCGATGCCGAGTTTTAAATTACTGACTCTATGATTACTGTAATGAATATCCAATGTAAATGCACAGTCCACTGTGTAACCCACATCAACACCAAACACGCTTTTTAATGGAATTAAAGTGCCCACATTTTAGTGTGCTCAATTATAATCAGGAATACCAATTAAGTACCAATGAAATATTTGTAAATAGCACAAGTCAGTCTTGACAGTCAGTATTAGATGAAATTTCTCACACGCTGCGTGGACTGAATATATTGGTGCCACGCCACTAAGAGCTCTGTTCACGGATCAATGGATTTCTACATGTACACATGTGGTGTTGATCGATAGGCCCTGAGTTTTGGATGGAACAACTGGTATGGAAGAATAATGTCACATAGTTCTCCCATCCAGTGAGGGATTGACAGCCGGGCAAAGACTGAAGATGTGGAAGGCATGTGAGCAGAGCTGGAGGACTTAAAGCTAGACGAGTCGAAGGCATGAAGGACGGCGAGCAGCGAAGCATGGAGAGTAGCGGGGCATATATACGATGCAGAATCAGAGGTATGTGAGACGGATGAAGGGTTACTTGACAAAGAGAGAGAAATTACAAAAACAGAGAGAGTTGCTGAAGCAATACGCCTGCCAGCTAGTCCATCAACAGATTGATTTAAGTGTTTGTTCACAGTTTCTTTCTCGAAGCAGGAATCCCTGCTGGTTCGGGTTTCTCACTACTGGGAGTCCCCACACTGTCTTTCCAACCTGCGAGGAATTCCCATTGTAAGTGCAAGTAATTGCAAGTGTCCATTTCAGTTAAGGATGTGAATATATTTTCAGCCCACCAAGCTGCTGTTTGCAGATTTTTTAAATATTTATATTTTACATATCATTACGTGATAATACAAGACTTTTTGAGCAGACACAGGCCAAGACCAATTTGTCTGCAAAGTCTGTCCTAAGATCTGAAACGTCATTGCACTTGAAGCCGCTGTGAGTCAGGACCAAAAAAAGCACACTAGGAAAGATGTTGGAAATGAAATTGCCAAGCTCAGTGAAAGGCAGACGTTTTGACAGCTCTCGAAATCTACATCTCTCTCTCTCTCGTAAAAATGGACAAATCAGTTCAATCATTGTGGGGCGGTCAAGGATTAAAACGGCAAGAAACTGTCGCCAGTGTTCTGGTAGATGCACCTATCTCAGATAATAACATAATGCACTTGTTTAAAGCAGGTCAGGTCAACCCTGTTGGAGGCTAATGAGCACTTTCCTGCGAGGTACTGAGGCAGCTATTGAGGACACCCAGAAGTATGACCCCAGCATGTCCAATGTAAATCACAGGCACTTGTGCTGGCGGGCAGGTGGACTGATATTTCTTCCAGCCCTGCAACTAAGTACACAGCCCAACATTCAATTAGAAATTATATGTAACATGATATATAAACCTACACAGTGAAATATGTAGGCCTTAGGCAAATTAATTATATTACATGGAAAATGTAGTTAAAATACCCGAATGTCTATATTTGAGAGTTAGAAATAATATCTTTGAGTAAAGACTGAAATGCATTATATTTTGCATGTATGAATCTGACAGGAATACTGGGATTTCTAGGGTTCACCGGTTCAGAGGGGAAAGAAAGGGGAAACCCCCGGGGTTAAAGGCTGGAGCTGCAGGCTGAACTTGACGGTGTATTCAACGCTGACAGGAGCCAAACAAAGCCCACCAAAAAATACTGTCCACGTCCCCCAGAATCCCATTTCCACTCAGCCCCGCTTCACTGTCGCGTTCAGGCTCAAAAACACCAGCTCGTCCAGGGAATTCAAATAAAAAAAATACCCTGAGTAAATCAGATGCGACGACCTGGAAACAAAAGCTCCCTCTACATTACCTTGCGTCTCCTCCACACGTGGGGACAAAGGGGGTCCCGACGCCTCTCGCGGCTTGTCTCCGGCCGGCAGCTGTCACCACATCACAGGAGAGAGGGAAAAAAAAAAAAATGTCTTTCAGTCCGAGTCAGCGGGTCTGTTCGCCATCCTCTGCTGGGATGTGTTGGCTCCACAGCTGTCCCCAAACAGCGGGGGGGGGGGATCCGGACTCTCCGCTCGGTGTTTGTGGGATTCACATGACCATGAGGTTTCCTGCCTGTCCACTTTCCCGAGATTGGAACAAAATTGAAACAAAACTGGCGCGGTGATTAAAAACTGACCCGTGCTGGTCCCGGCTGCATCCCGCTTTTGCCATTCACGTGCTTCCCTCACAGACCGAGGGGCTGGTGTTTTGGGGGGTGGGGGGGTAGGACGCTTTCGTGTATCTTATGCATCTGAAACTCAGTGTTCCCCTCCGATCATCCCTCCTCCTCCTCCTCCTCCTCCTCCTCCTCCCGGCAGGGGGGGAGTGTGGACCAATTGAGAGGCAGGAAGAAAGAGAGAGAGGCGATCAGAGCGTCTCAGTCCGGTGTGGGACCAGAGAGCTGTCAATTACACAATGAACAGCTATCAGCAGACCAAAGCCCCAGTGAGACCACGAAGACACTTTTAATCTCATAGTTTTAATCATTAGAATTACTGACACAGAAGGTTTGGACAACCTGTAAATATTAGGTATATCACCAGTACCCTTTTTTTTTATTGTAATTTGTAATAACAATAAAATGTTATTGTATAATTAACTACATGTAATATTAATATTTGGAATATTAACATGTATACAACTGTAAACACAACAGTGGACAACAAAGATTGTTTTGGGTAAATAAATAAATAAAGCCTTGCCATAATTTAAAGGAAAGCTCCAAAAAAAAAAATGTAACCCTGGGTTAGGTGATAAGATCAATATAAATTTAATCTATAAATTCAATTTAGCCTGAAGACTAGAAGCAGGGAAAGAATTATCTTATCTTGTGTTTCGAAAGAGTATCCGCACCCAAGCAAATAATCTTGCTTGCACCGCCAACTAGTGGGGACTACATGCCGTTTAACCTCTGCAACATTACATCACATCTGGGTGTTACATTACATTCATGTGACTAACATTTTTTCTAATACACATACACTGGGAGCAATATTGGTTTCAGTGTCTTTGGACACATGGACAGGAGGAGCCGAGGATTTAATCACCAGCCCTACATACAGAGCTGCAGTCACCCCCGCACAGTCCGTCTGTCTGTGGTCACAAACACTACGGACCACTCCTGCCCACAAAGCTGTGATCATGGGTATGGTCAGAGGTTCAACAGATTTATTTTACCCATGGAAATCTGTGCTTTTCCTACATACAAGACTATATAGTGTGTTGAGTTACTCCTTAAAGCCATTCTGTGTAGGTTTTCTGACTGTTGTGCCCCCCAGTGGCAGCAGAGTTTGCCCTTGTGGGGGGCAAACTCCATCTTGCCAGGCATCAAGTTATGCACTTGTGGCACAACCACAATCAGCATCCTATGAGGAATCACTGGCAGCTACGGGCGTGGTTTGGGTGTGACCACAGCGAGAAGCGAAGCGACTGTTTGTTCGAAAATAACAATGGCGGCTCCTAAAGGGGTTAGCGTAGATGCTGTTATAGAATCAGTTATCAGTATTTCTTCATTGATAAAAGAGCAAAGAACGGCACTGAAGGCTTTTCTCGATGGAGAAGATGTTGGTTGAAGTTATCCATTGATAGATGGTGCTGGACAGATGGTTCATACAATCACCTGCCAAGTATTTTTTGAAAGTGCCTGCCCTTTTCCAAATAGTTCCCAGGGACGACTTCTCAGATGGTTCTGTGTAACAAACCATCTGGTGTGTCAGGTTAACTTTGCCTTACCTGAAAGTATCAACTGTGTAAACAAAACCCAGCTTACTCTCAGATGCAGTTTTACTTCAACTCATTATTTGTGCTGTGTCCACTTCTCTGTACTGAACACAAAGAGATGATATTGAAAGATGTACCATGGGAATGTGGTTGCTCTTTGTGCATTTGGTGAACTACTGTACATTTTGTCTGTCCAAATAATACATACATCTTCTCAGACATTGCTCCACTTAGTCCCATGAAATTTAGTCAATGTTGTTGTGGATATTTTTGTTGTGGAAAATAGGGTTAATATTAAGTGCAAAGACTTTGCCTTATATGAGGGTTAAGTGATCTGGAGCTCCTGTGAAATGACCAATTCTACTTCTACATTCACTGGAATTCAGCAGCAGGAAAGTTCGCCTAAATCCCATGATTGTGAAAACATAATGTGAAGATGGTTTTCTCTCTCTTTCACCCTCTCTGTTTCACAATATGATTAGTATCACCAGACCTAATATTAACTTTTCAGAAACATGAGCTCAGTGAATTCCCATAACCTGTATTTTACATCTGCCGCCTACAGATGGCTTCTGAAGAGATTTCCCATGTTGCAGTAAATAATTTGTGTTTTATGATTGTGCTATTCCAGTTAACAAGAGGAAGAATAATGTGGAAAAAAAGGCAATATTACTCTCTTGTGAGTTCATATATCAGGCTTTGTCTCATTTTATGTTTTGGAAGTTCTCTTTAATACATTTGTAACTGAATTGTGTGTCTGCATAATGTGTGTGTGTGTGTGTGTGTGCATGTGTGTGTGTGTGCGTGTCACTGTGTCACCAGGTCATGTTGTATGTGATTACTCCACATATGCTGTCTCCACTCAGTCCCTGTTCATTAAGCCCTGTGAGACTTTGCTGCCCTGCACTGATTTCTGAGGGGCAGAATTAGTGACACACAGCCTGTAATTTTTCTACGGTTTAAAGAGATGATTTATACTGTCAAATACATATAGTTTGTGACATATAATCCACTGTAGCTCACATTTACTGACCTACATTAACCTAAGACGCTGCACGAAAGCTTCTCCACGCAAGCAGTTAAACGCATAATCTGCATACTGTCATCATAATAAAAATGGGATTAAAGCATGCATATTATGGTTAAACCATACACGTCTTTAGGTTTTTGGTGCTCAGACGATACAAAAGAAAATCAGAGGTCATGGTTTATGTTAAAATTACTACTTTGTTAAGGTTAGGGCATCTTCATCATCATGGTTACAATAATAACCACTAAGGTTATGGTTAACAGAAGCCAACATTGATTGGTGGTGGGAAACGAACAGCAGTCTCCCATGTTTAAATAAGCTGTTTTGCGGACTTTCTGGCACTTCCCACTTTGGGAATGAACAAGTCATGAATCCTACGGGCACTAAAGGGCTTTGTCACTTTAACGTAAAAATACAGTATGTCGTTTTGTGGGATTTGCTGTAATAACCAATGCTGTCGTTTCTCTTGGGAGGGGAGGACAGTCTCAATTATTCCTAAATTCTATTTCTGACTAAAGAGCTTTAGTCATGCAATGAATTTCTACTTTAATCCAAGAACAGGAATTGTGTGCCATTTCAATTCAACATAACAGACAGATTTCAGCAACATAAAGCATATCTAAAACAGAGATATAAAAATTTTGCTTTTTAGAATTTTCTCTCAATTGTTCAGTCTTGAGTTGAATTTATAGGGACTGTGACTGACTATAATGGCATTTTCTATCAATATATTAGTGCTCATTATGACACCCCTTTTTCCTCCCTCACAGAGAGATATGGGTTTTTCCTTTTTTATTGTTAATCCCTTGTCTCTCTGCCACCACAAAGCATGTCTAATCTCCTCAAGAGACCGCAGGAGCGGGTTTCTGTTGAAATGAGGATTTGGAAACAATTCAACAGCCTATTGACTACAAATGTTATTTACGCATTTACAGCAACTACATTGTTGACCCTTTCAACCTCTTGTGTCAAGTATCAAGTCTCTTTTTATGTGGGACAGAAAAGGATCACACACGTGGGAGTGCTTAGCATTGGGCCTGAGAAATGCAAATAAAGTGTTTGAGGCTTAGCATTGTGAGAAATGAGGTTGTTAAATGTTGCAAGGAGGAGAGACCCATTTTTAAATCCATCCTCTATTGTGCTCCATATTACAGGACCGTTTTCTGCATGCATTTTCAGTATGCATGCATGTATATAATATTGCATCCAGTGAACTCCTGCCTGTCAATGCCACCATTGCTTCTTTCCAGGGCCTCTAAACATATTGTGATTTGAGTCAGCCATCACATCCTTAATGTACAGTTCAGTAAGCAAAGAAGGTCTGTTCCGTCAGCAGTAAGATTTACAGGAAGACCCACATGGCTACGAGTATACCACCTCTGCCTCACACTGTCCACTGCTTATTAGTCTGAATGAGCTATTAAATGCCTCAGGTCAGAATATCGCATTCAGTCTCAGTGGAACAATGGCGAAAACACAGAATATGAATGAGTTAAAAATTACTTTGGATTCAAATAATATTTGACATCAGCAGAATACTTTCACTTTACTCCACAGGAGGTATCAGTGCTAAAAAGTCTACTATCTAGGCGTCTTTTGGCATCTGCTAGCCTGATCCCTGACCGCTTAATCGTTAAATTCCTTGATTTTTACAGATTTAAGTAGGTCTGGTGTTATACTCAGCGACACCTCTTTGCCCAGCTGGGAAAAACAACTGAGCCAATATGAGTTTTGTAGGCAGGATTAGGAGTGCGACAGAGAAATTGCCATGAAAATGACGATTTGCATGGCTGAGATCGACCCAGCTATATAGTTTGTTGTTGTTGTTTCTATCGATGTAAAAAACATTAAGATATCTGCTCCCAGCAACCCTTAGCTAGTGCAGTTTCCACGTAGACTTGGACGTAAACACTTTGTCCGGATGAATAATGAAGTGAAACAAAATGGCATTTAAGTCTGATTATCAGGCTGCCATTTTCCAGCTAAAAACCCAAAAAGTAATTTTCAAAGTTTCCATTGTTTAAAGGAATAGTTCAACATTTTGGGAAATCCGCTTATTCACTTGCCAAGAGTTGGATGAGAATATCAATTCCCTTCTCATAACAGACTGTATCCAAAGTAAAAAATCTTTAAATCTAAAGACTCAGTGCGAGTCATTTTTACATTTCTTTCGAGAACAGATTAAACAATGTGTTATTCAGTGAGCTTTAAGATGCTGGTAAGCACTTTAACGTTGGACAGAGCCAGGCTACCTGTTTCCCCCAGCTTCCAGTCTTCATGTTAAGCTATGCTAATCACCTGCTGGCACCAGTTTCATATTTAGTGTACAGACATGAGAGTGGCATCAATCTTCTCATCTGCAGCCCCTGGCAGCAAAGTGGATACGAATATATTCCCAAATTGTCAAACCATTCGTGTAGACATTAAACCCTTGAAACAAAGTAGAAATCAGTTTTTAGATCCATGTTTCTATGTTTACAAGAATGATTTGAAGTTATGCTGACAGTAGTGGCTGGTACCAGCAGCATACAGAGCAACATACAGAGCAACTTATTGTGAAAAAGAATTGCACCAAAGTGAAATATCTGTTTGAAGCCAATGAGCCAGAGGTGTGTTTGGTCTCTCTTTCTAGTAAGCAGAAACCCTGAGGAATTGCAATCTTTCTTCTTTTCTATCTGAGCCTCTGGGCACTCTTGTGAGAAAATACAACACATACACTGCCTCTCCACACACAGCTGCTCACCCAAAACTATTTAAGCCACTTGCTCTCTGCTGGCTCAGGCTTTCAGACATTGTATAGACGATCTGGGTCTGTCCCATCTAATTCACGGTAGTAGAACACATACTGATGAAATATGCAACACCACCTCCTCTGTGCAGATATTCATCTGTCCTACTGCTATGAATACAGTCATAGGCTGAATAGATATGTTTACAGGAGATAAACATATCTGCTGGGATGTAAACATCACCTCTATGTGGCAAAAGATTGAGATTAAATGAATCTATTTACATCTGTTCATATTCCAGAGCTCAGTTGTATTTTATTTGCAACCAAAGCGGGAAGAAAAGGATTATGTTGAACTGAAAAGAGAACCAAACTGAAGTGTTTCTGAATGCAAATCAATTCAATCCCTTCCCCTGCATCTCAGTGGAGTGACTCAATCTCACATTTAAACGTCCCTGTATTGAGTTAAACTAAAATATCTCTAAATCATAGTATGCAAAGCAGATCTCGAGGCTAGACTCTGCTACAGATATTAAAATACTACCACTACTATTATAGAATGAGTATTTTTTTCATGATGCTTCCACTGTGATTTCATTTCACTGACGTAATCCCCCTCCTGACTGTGTGAAATGCTGTCACTGGGCACCAAGACTGATGAGAACTGGACTCATCCATATTGAGAGATGATGAGAGATGATGCCACTGGGGTGACCAATCGTATTGTGAATTTTGTACTTCTAATCGGGCGCAGAGTTTAGCAGCTTTTTGTTGATTCCCACTCAACCCGTTTCCTGCAACCCACAAATCCCAAGATGTCAGTTTGTTACATGTTTAATTAATGATGTGTGCATGAAATGTGTACATGTTACAGTGAGGTGTCATGGTGTTTGTATGTGCGTGCACTTGTGTGGAAGGTGAGCAAATGGGTAGACTGCCAATTGTGTGTGGGTGTGGGTGTATCAGTGTATGTGTGTTGGTTTTTCAACAGGGGGATTTACTACTTAAGTAACACAGCCGTGATTAGGAAGCATTGCCATCTGGTAGTTTGAGAGGGGTGCTGAGACACATGCACACAAGCATGTACACACACACACACACACACACACACACACACACAAACACACAAGGATACACATGCAAACAGGTACACAGACACGCACACAAATTTCACCATGTAATAAATAATTCAAATACACAGAAAAATGTCCTTCACTATCTTCCAATCCGTATCAGGCCAACACACATATATGCACACATAACATATACATAAATAACACTACCACCATCTCATAATGTGATTGTGTTTTTGTTCCACAGTGATTTTTCTCTGCCAGCCCCATGATTGCAGAGAAACTTTTCCCATGAATATCATACAGAGATTTCTCTTATTCTTACCAGACACTGCAGATTGACTTTCTAAGTTCCTCACACTTCAACTAGATGCTTTTATTTTCTCTCTAGTGGCAAAAAAAAAAAAGAAAATCACCAGCTGTCGACTTAGGTGAGGATAAAACATCATGTTTGTAAGTAAAAATGGAATAAATTTAGGCAATATGTTTACCTCTAACCCCTAAGGACAAACACCCTCTGTTTTGCTCACTGTTGTCTCTCACACACACAGAGGCACAAAAATGACTTCATCCCATTGTTAATGCGCACAGCAGTAAAGTTTAGTTTGACCTTGAAAGTCACTGACCCAAGCTGATGCATCACAGCAAACTTGCGAGATGCTGATAGGTGAGTGTTGTGTTTGTCCAGGATTATAACCACAATTCCCTCTGTGTGGTGTCAGACAGGATTTTCAGACATTTTGACTAAGATGAAGGTCAGAAATTTCAAGAAATTATACCTTATGTTGGTAAGCAGTAAGCAGAGATAACAATCATGATTGTATCTGGCAAATGTCTTGAATTTATCTTGTGCTATTCAGTATTTCTCCTTTCACTTAAATAATACAACATACCAGTCTATTGTAAAACTGACGTTTTGGCTTTCATCTGAAAAGGGTAAGGAAAATTCATGTCAAATGAAAAACAGTTCATTCTGATATTAAAATAAAATGTGGAGTGTATTTTACTTTATTTCTTTGATTTCTTTTTATTTAGACATTTTAAATCTTCCACAATAGGGGAGATCAACTTTATTCAGAACAAAAAACTGTCAAAATGCATTATTCTTTTGCAAGAACATAGAGCAAAGTTTGTAGATTTGTAGAAGAGAAAATCATTATCTATACTAATGTTAATCTTTCCCACCGACAACAACAACAGCAGCTGAGCAATGTAAGTTGGTTGGGAAGTAGTCAGGCTTTTTATACAAAATGAACGTTAGTTCTAACATAAAGGATGTTGAAGATTCACTGTACTGATGATAATTAATTAGCTTTGTGGGCATCAGTGTCACATATTGCACCCTTGAAGTCATGCACATGAACACATACTGTATGGACAACATCTTTCTACCCACGTCTAGCTGACTCTCCCTCACACACACACACACACACACACACACACACACACACACACACACACACACACACACACACACATACACACACACACGTAGATCACTCATTTAGAAAGCTACTCACTTTGCTCTTCTTGTGTACAGTGAGCGAGGCGTGCTGAGTGGTTTTGCCTACACACTCTGGTATCTCACTTTCCTCTTCGCAAGTTTAACCTGTCAGTCCTCACAGCATGATCTCCAGACATGACTCACCAGCATAACACTACGTCTGTACACACACACTCAAACACAAACACGCACACACACAGGGACACATGAGCAACTGCGGTCAAAACCATTAGTTTGCACACAGGTTACACAAGAAAATGTGGGGGCACAATTTTGTACATCATTCATTTAAGCTTGATCAGATCACGGATCGAGGACACTACACACACAGAGAACACATAATTTTCACCCACATGCTGTAGACCAGTGGTTCACAACCTGGTGACAAGTACAACGTCATCGTCACAAGCCGTCATGTTCCGAATGTGTTCAGTTGAATTGATTATAAACTGGATGTCATTTAACACTGTTGATTATATAAAGTGGATATTGTTAAAACATTTTCATATAATTTAACTGTCAGTGTTTAGGTTGGTTTGGCTAAGTTTGCATTTGTACTTGTATTTATTCATTACTTTTAGCAATTTCAACTGTTAACACATCACTTAGTTATCCACGGTTCAGGTGTTACAACTGACTCAATATGTAGATATATTTATTAAATCTAATTGTTTTTCAAATCCACAATCTATGGCAACTGCAGAAGTAACCCCTGGGATACAAGTACTCCTGCTGTATTCACTGCTGTAGACACACATACACACTCACACAACCAAGACAAGTAGCGACATGCACATACTGTTTTCTAAACATTAATAATCTGTGTCAGAAAAAAGCACAAATTAAAATGTGCTGTTTGCAATCAGGCACACAGGCAAAGGAATACATCTACACACACACGCAACAGATGGCAGAATGTTAAATATGAATTTGCTTCTGAGGCAGATGGACAAAAAATAAACACCTGTACAATCAAATCTAATCCAATATTATAGCCGTGTAAGACCGTTTATATTCATATTATGAAATATGCATTCAGCACTCCCTACAGTCTAAAGCATCAGCTCACAGAAACATATGTAAGTTCTGTTTCAGGGTCAGTGTTTACTTAAAGTGCTTTTCCTCCACATCTCTTTGTCTCCTGGTGCTCAGTCTAAATATAATAATACAATCTTTGCTTCTACGCCACTTCTGTAGGCCTGCCAAATACATACACACACACACACAATCAAAGAGACTCATTTCTCATTTGGAATCACAAACAAACATTAATATAAACGCATGTACGGAGACAAACAGTAAAGATTTGACCTGCCGTTTTCTTTTGTGTCATTCTGGTTTCACAGAGCTGCAATCAGAGAGAGAGAGAGAGAGAGAGAGAGAGAGAGTATCCTGGAGGTAGACTGGGTCATTATTTCAATCAGTTGGCAATTGCTTGACAGGTCCAGGTGCACACATTGACACACAAACAGCTCAGTGGAACAGGCAAACAACCAGCCTCCATGCATCAAATTATGCCTTTAGAAATATTTCTCCCCGAGCACAAAGCGCAACTCTTTTCTTCCTTTCAGTTCTTTTTAACAATAAAATCTGAGCCTGCTAAGACCAGTTTGAGACAAACACACACACTCTTGCATTAGCCTATAGTATGCTCTCATGCCAACATGCTTTTATTGAAATCAAGCACCCGCACACACACACACACATACACACACACACACACACAATATAGACACTCACAATGTCATACATAACCTATGTCTCAGAATGTATAGGTCCATTAGACGACTAACCAAGGAGATAAACTGATGAAATATTTACAGCAGTGTATTTATGTCCATATATGTTTATCTTCCTGAATGTCTCTGTCCCACAGAGTATCCTCTGTGGGATATCTTTTTAATGGCAGACACCACTGGGACACAGAGACTCAGGGAAACATTATGTGTGCTGAAACACAGCACACATAATGTGAGAGTTCACTGCTGTCTTTGTTTTTATCTGCAGGAAAAGACTTGATAGAGATGTAAGAAAGCATGAGGTCCAGTGGAAAAGGATAGCATAGTTTGAGTTCAATGCAACTGCTTTTATTGATTGACCTGTCAAGTAATTTGTTTTTTAGGGGCAGTTATATAGACCACTGTGTTTTTCTGGTACTGGTTAAAAGACAAGGTTGGTGTTATTTTATCCTCTTCTTTTTATGAATAAGTCTCCTGAAAAGACCAAAGCCCACAATGAATTTATCCCTCGGCTATTGTCAGTGTTCATGGAGACTGTGTATCCATTACAATGAACATGGCCGGTGTAGTTTTTTCTGGACAGGTCTGAGATTGCATTTTTGATCTCTGGAGAGTACAGCTTCATAGATTGTGCTTAGGTTTCTTGTTTACTCCACTTTGCTAGTTTGACAAACTGAGTGGAACAAACTACACTGGTTATTTATTGTAATGACCGATATGTATGCCACCCAAATATAACATTTTTGAACACATTTTCGGACGACAATGTAGTTTATGGCACAGAGGCATGTGGTATTTGACGCAGCGGCTACACAAGCAATACGTATAAATAGTTGGTTATAATTAAATAAAAAAATAACACCAGTCTTAACACGAGCACTGGAGGAAAAAATTGGTTTGATTCTTATCAGTGTCTTTGTCTTCATCTGAGCCATGAAATACAGGTTGATGATATCCCTTTAATCTGAAGGACAAAAGGCCCCCCCCCTCCCCTTACCGGCTTGGCAGAAAACCTCATAATCAACAAGAGTCCGCTTTGCAACACCGACACAACAGCTGTTTCCCCGTCTTGAAACACTGCCTGATGGTGTTATTTCTGTTTATGAGACTTTTTCTGTCTCCTTTCAGACAGACACACACATCATACTAACATTTATCTGTGGAAACAAAGACAACTGTCTGAGGCTCAGGAAGAGCTCAGAGTTTTCACATTGTAACAAGACATTTTCAATGTGAATAAATCTTTGGAGATAAAAGATTCAAAGTCTCCTCTGCCATTCAGTCGGGGCTTGCATGTCCCAAAAAAAATGGGTTCCTAAAATTTCCCTTGGTGGAGGGAAAACGCTGTGTTGAATCTTCTTTGTAACGAGTGTTGGGAGAGCTATCACTGCGAACCCAAGCAGTTTGTGACAGCAGCATTGTTAGCTCAGGGATGGAGAACTTTGGCCATTAAAAGAGGCTGGAAATAAGTGTGTGCTCTTGTAGTTCTATATTTGTGAGGACCAAATCTACCTACGGGCACAAATAAAGTCACCTGAACCTGGAGTTTAGACCTGAGAGTGGGGACATTTTTGGAAACACTCTCGGCCAGTCTTCAGGTCTTCAAAGGGCTGTTTGAGGGTTGGTTTGACTTTCAAATGACTTTTTTTTTGACATTTTGCAAACCCACAGACTGTATATGAATTCATGTATGGTTTAATAAGCAAGTCCACCTCAGCATTTACCAAGCTCGGCTGAATGAAAGCCACAAAAAAGAACAACAACAAAAAAAACCATTCAACAACAAACAATGCAAAATGGATGTGTCACAGCAGCTGAGAAAACAATGACTCTTTTTTTTTTTTGTCAATTTGTCATCTCTGTCTATTTTAGTAAAGACAAAATAGCTACCTGTAGAGTGAACCCTAGATGAAGATGACAGAGACATTTAGCTTTGTTTTGATTTACCTAAAGGGCATCGTCATGGCGATGAGGAAGGAAGTAGAAGGTTATATGGAGCTCGCTGTGGACAGGAAGGAGAAGGAGGTTACAGTAAAGTGTGTGTAGGTGTGTGTGTGTGTGTGCACGTGCGTGTGCGTGTGTGCATCTTACTCTCACTTTCACGCTGTCTCAACCACACCAGGGATTTCACTTTGGCACTAGACCAACTGAACAAGTGTGTGTACAGTATATGTGTGTGTGTGTGTGTGTGTGTGTGTGTGTACAGTACAGTACAGTATATGTGAAAACGTGTACGTGCACTGTGTATTTTCTGTTTCCTGTCTGTGTTTTATGGACTGCCTGATAGTTTCCCTGCTGTGTGTACCTTTTCCATCAACTCTGAGTGAAAGAGAGAGAAAGAACAGGGAAGGACAGGAAGGGAAATGGTCCTGAGTTTTATAACTTTTCCTCAGAGAGGTGTAATATCGCTCATAAAATGACACAAATGGACCGCAAGAACCATCGTTTTGCTCAGTGTCTCATGACAGACTGTCGAAAAAGTGTGTGTGTGTGTGTGGGAGAAAGTGTCAATTCTCAATGATAGCAGCCCATGGGGTTAATAACAGGCCATTGAAACAGCTCAGAATGTCTCTCCGTCTCTGCCCATTTGCAAAAAAGCAGTCAACACCTTGTCTGTATTTGTTACCATGTCAACATATAATAACAGCATAATGCCATTAATAATACAATGTCATGACATAATATAATAGAACATTTTTAGTACATAACTCATGTATTGTACATTCTATGTTTTGTAATGTGTTTGCATTAGATGCTGTAAGTTTTTTAAATGAAAGATGTAATAATGGGACATACGTATTGACATTTAAACTGAGACACGTACAACAAATATGCGTCTACTTGAAGTGTATTTTGTAGGTAGCTTTTTGTCATGCATTTTAACTGTCTTCACCTGTAACCATGGAAGAGAAGCGACCATACTGTAGTATTTTAGCAATAACAGTTTTAAGTAAAACATCACAAGGACATTATAGCAGTGATCTTTTACAGAGTGCTTGAAAGACTGCAAGGCCTTGAAATTCAGATAGCACTTGGTTCCAATGGTTTACAATGGGGTAAGTTCAATGCAGGTATTTTATTGACTAACCTATCACTATTTTAATAATTTCATTAGATATTTACCAAACTCAAAGAAAAAGAAGAACTGAGTGACACACTACGGGATCAGTATTATGCCCTATCACAAGTCAGGGCCATATCGAGAACTGCCTTTCTGCCCATTACTGTTTTAATGAAGCTACAGTAATTGTCTGTCCACTTCTGTGGCATTGATACACACAAATGCTACAACACAACAGGACAAAAAAAAAAAAAAAAGGCAAAAAAAAGATACCTTATTTGTAAACTCTAATAGGGTTTTATCTACACTACACACAGATTTAAATGTTTAATCCAACTGTTTAATCAATCTGCTGCCAAAAGCTGTTTAATGAATTTGCTGCAAAATTAGCTAATTTTCAGTGTTTATGTTGTTCTCAGAAATGCACGTCGGCATCAGTCTGCTGTCTCTGGTAAACAGCACAGACACCGTAATACTACTGTATGATAGAAGTGTTGTTGGTGGAAGGGATGAGGAGGAAGATTAAGATGTCCATCTGTTGCAGAGCAGTGAGCTCAGATCAGCATGTGGAGCTACTGATTGGTACGATGCTTCTGCTGAAATGATTATAAAATGGGAGATTCATGTCCCTTAAATGAAAGAAAAAAGATAATTGATAAGCAAATTCAACCTTTGTATAAATACCAACTCAGTGTGAAAGATGTGAATCAGCCAACAGGGTTCAGCGGTATTCAGCAGGGGAGGGCGAGTACATACTGCTGGGTCAGTGTGGTGTTTACAGACGGTCTAACCCTGACTGACTGAATAAATAACTGAATAACAGAAGGAAATGACTGAATGACTGACTGACTGAATAAAGCAATGAATAAGTGAGTTAACCGTTGGACACATGAGGTGTATTGCATCTAAAAAAGACCTTTTGAAAAGCAATGATACTCGCTAGTGTGATTACAGTAAAAATATCAAAAACAAATCCAGCTTACAGGTTTTTAAGGAAAAAAAAGTTTTTGGAATGTGTATTTTTTATATTTATATTTATTGGCAGGTATGAATGTTTTTGAGTAGCTCATGTTGCTCAAGTTGTGTCTAGTTAATCCATGGCACATACGTTATTTATTAAATGAATGTTTTTGATGGCTTTTTGTGAACTACTGATTCATATTAATGTGTTTAATGTATATTTAATGTCCTGAGACAAAATTAAAGGATAGGTTCACATTTTTTGCAGTCTGTCTTAAAACAATAGTCAGGTGCCCGTGGGAACATAGCCTGGCATCGCCAGACTAACTAATTCACAAATGCATCTTAGTCTGGAACCTCTCAGTTCATTTTCAATTTCCAAGGGGCAGTTTTTTGTTCTTCTTTTAGAGAAAATGTACCATCCAGCCCGCTTTATACTGACACGATAGCCAATTCAACCGAAACGTTCCACATCAGTGGCAGCCATCTTGTTTACAAAGAAGCCTCAACAGCGCTCATCTCTGTCATCTTATTAAACATGCACCATATTAGATTAACGGTTGTGATTGGTGGAAATCTGTCTGAATGGAAGGGGGGCCAGACGAATCTGCCAGAACAAATAAAACACGAGCTTGGAGATTCATCTGGTTCCCAGGCTAATAGGATCATTGAAACGGCTCATTTCCTAGTGCCAGTGTAAGAGATAGGAGACAAAATCCACCGCCCTTATTCTGTGCAAAAATATATTCAAACGTATATCTGAAGCTAATATACGAGTTCAGCAGTGTGTTAGTCAGATCAAATGAATATCTACCAAAGCTTTTTATTATCAAAATCCCCCTTTGTGTTTCCCTGGACCATCTTTCCTTGATGATCTGGGAGAGAGGGAAAGTTATACAGAGGGTATTTTGTACAAAAAAAATAACTTTGGAAGATATCCACTTGATTTAAGTATCTCAGACTGTAGAAGAATCATACTATCATCAGATACTTTAGAATGTATTTTTGCACCAAACGAGGACTGTGGATTTTGTCCCCCATCACTTACTGTGCCCTGAAATGGCTTTAGGATCGGATAACAATCTACCTACCTTTTTATTTTGCACTACAACACTGGCTACAAGTTAAGGGAAGTAGGGTATGTAAAGGGATTGGGACAGACTACAGTGAAATAATGAAATGTTTTAATATTCATCCACCGCTATTGGGCTTTCTTGTTATTAAAACCTCATCCATGTTTTACATAAGTACTTGCAAAGTGTCTTATCACGTTTAGCTTTCTGACTATCTGTGAGTGTTACATACTTCCTCCAGCACTGACCTCCTCAGATCTTCCAATCCACCCATCTCCCTCTCTCATCCCTTAATCCGGCTCCTTCAGCGCTCCATCTCAATGTCCTTTAAAGATCCAGGCTCTTCTTCTCTCCCCCATTCTCAGCTTTATCCTCCCTTTTGACCCTCATCTCAATCTCTCCAAAATAAATCCCTTTTCATACTCACTTGACTCCATCCCACTCTTTCTGCCAGTCCTGCCCCTCCATTTTCCACTAGTTTTCTGCATAAAAGTTTCACTAGAACTAATGAAATTAAGATCATCAGTCCAAGTACTTTACAAAATAATCAGTGGGACTAGTATGAGTTACTCTCTGTGTGGGTAAGGCTCTCGCAGCTCCAAAGACAGATCTGGCCTGCTTCCTTCACAACAGGACTGTTTTAGATGGAAAGAAAATATAGAGATGTCAAGTCATGTTGACCTGCAGGGCTGTTTTGACTGTACAGACTGCTTTGTCTTTGAAGGCTCATCTGATGAACTGACAGATGTTTTGTAAGGCTACATCAATGGCTGTGTGACAACCGCTAAGTAGATATTCCTATTATCCAAATAAAAAGCCATGGGTTTCCAAACAAATCAAGATGAACTGTGTTTTTGGTACAGAGAACAAAGCTGCTGTCACAGAAACCAGAAAAGACACGGCGAGGCAAACCTTTAAGTACAGGAACAAGATTCAGTCTTAATTCAGCCATAATATCTCCAATGGAAAGAAATGCATGACTCATGATAGGGGTAATAACTTAAACACTGGATGGTTTTACTACGAAGCAGCTGCCAGATGACCTGAATAGTTTTTATCTTAGAGTTAATACTTCCATTACACCTTTTTTTTCCCATCTGAGATTGTAATTTGTGTGATCTTCCCAGGTCTGCTCCTTCAATTCACATTAATGTATAGTTCTGCAGTGCTTCATAGACAGACCACAGAAAGTTCAGGATCCGACAGTATCAGTGGCAGGATGATGGCGCCTGTGCTTCAATGCATTTACTCCTGCTACCAACATACCCAAAATGTTGTAATAAATTATGCAATAATTAGCGGATATTCAGTCTTTGGAGCCATTTTAAAAGAAAAACTGTCTGGCAGTGTCTTCTTTGATACTACCACCAAAGTCAGACATTTTCCATTTTTTTTTTTTCAAAATACAGTATCACCAACTATGTCACTGTCACTTTACAACTGAACAACTTAATAATACATGGGCATTCGCACTGACACTTGTGTGCAGTTTGTCTACATCCTGATGACCTGAAAAAAGCTCCAACTGTGCGTTTGTCTTTTAGTTTTTTTCTGTAAAGTTGATACTGCCTTGTCACAGGAATTCATTTAGAAGTTTCTGGTGTTTTCTACATAGATGACAACAAAACCTGATCTTTCTTTTTAGTGTGCCAAGTTAGATTTTATAATTGCAGATCACATTTTTTAAAATAGTCTTTTTTTAGACTCTCTGATTTTCTGTGCACTGACATAAATCATAGTAAATGGTAAATAGTTTAGTACTCTGATGAAGGCCACAGGCTGAAATGTCTCTACCTGTCTCAGCTCCTCATTAAATTCTTTGAAATGCCTTCCTATATGGTCAGCACTGGGAATACAAACCTGCTGAAACGACTTACCGTTTACAGATTCATGGTGCCCAAAACAAATGCAAGGCATGCCGGAGACTCTTCGGACAGACTAAAGGGTTTAATGTAATGAGAGCTGGCTGCAAGCAGCTGGCACTTTAGCACTTACTTGGACTGGTTCCTACTGTATATTTTGAAAATGCCAGTGAGACAGGAGCAACTCTGGGTTATCTGTTGGTGTCAGAGCCTTTATTTATTAGTAGTGGTGGCTTTATTTTGGCACTGATCTGTTATTTATTTGAGTTATATTAAGGTTTCATTGTCCTGTTTGTGGGATGTTTTTAATGTATTTTGTTTTATGTGCTTTTATGAGTATTTTTAGCCCTGGCTGCAAACCAAATTACCCTTGGGACAATAAAGCTGAAGTTGAAGTTGGGGGCTCCAGACAGATAGGCATCAGATGGACAGGAAATATATTTCAATAGATGGATGGAAAGAAAAGAGGAGTCCAACTGGGGAATGAGATCAGACTTATCCCAGCCAGCATTTACCAAACTCTCACACACAGGGAGAGCAGCTTTCTCCTGCCTCTAATCAGCTCATCCTCTTATAGTTTCCCCACATTAGAGTGATAAAGCAGTGCTTAGCAGCACTCAACCTGCCTGTGTTGAGCTGAATTAGATTTGGTTAGAGAGGAAGACAGAGACATCCTCACCTACTACTGTATGTCCAAACTGCCTTCACACCCTCACAGCCTGCCTCCATGATGATGTAAATGGTCTGTCCACCACTTTGGTGATCCCCGTCTTTACCTGTAGGCCTACCAGTAAAAGTTGTGGTGTAAACCAGCACCCTGATGTTGACATTTGTGGTTTCCAGAGAAATATCTTAACAAATGCCGGATAGATTGCCATCAAACCTGGTGCAGACATTCACGTCCCCCTCAGGATGAATTGTAATGAGAATTGTGTTCAGTGCTAATTAACAAATGTTACCATGCTTGACGCAGCACAATACTCTAAGTGTTGAAATGCAATCAAAGAATAAAGAGGAAAACAGGCAGCGTGGTCCTCTATATTTTAGCTGTGTATATCTGAAGAAAACACTCCTCACAGGATGAGATGTTGAAGCTCGAGCAGTAATCTCAAACCCTGCCTTTATATAACGCACCGAATTACCATAAAGCTGAACTTGAAGGTCAACTCATTCACAGGCCAGGGTAATGCTAATTATAACATTATAGTTGACTCACTTCATGATTAAAGACCATCGCTCACCCTCTAGGGATGGGTCAAGCACCCAGTAGGTGTCCCTGCTGAAGTGCCCTTGAGCAACACTCAACCTCAATCCAGCTCCAGGGCCACTGCCATCTTTTCTGACCTTGTGATCTGGAAGGGTGCCCAGAAAAAAATCAAAGGATGTCAGTTGCAAGATGATAAATGCTGATACAGGGCCCCCTCTTCTGGTAATTACGTAGCAATGCAGTAGCCTAGTTCATCAGGCCATGACTGCAGTACATTAATCCTTTACAAACTATTTTTTATCAAATTAGATGCTTTACGTTTTTCCATCACTAATGCATGAATCTGATCAAGATAACAGATTTTTCTCCTCAAGAAAAAAATATTTTGAGACTTTGATTAGATTGATAAGAAGATAATAATATCTCTGAAATCACTGTGATGGCAGAAGGACAGATTAAACTTGAAGGTCCTTGCTGTCATCCACTCACTAAAAACAAGGATATAAAGTGAGAATGTATTGTATAATTCCTGAAGTTTATTGATATCAGATCATTAGGTCAATTCTCCTCCTTACTTTTGGCACAGACATTAATTAATTAATTGATTTATTAATCTCAAGGTAGAGGAACGTTGCTGAATAAATGTAACTATTTGTGCATGGGACTTGCTTAGAAGGGGACTTTTTTTTTTTTAAACAGTTATGCGATTTTGTTAATCACACCAGTGTCTACTACTTATTTAAAACTAGATAAGAGAAAAGCAGCAACATAAAATCCCAGCAGTATTGGCCTTTTAATAACAACAATAAAAACAGTCCAGAAACCATTGTGGTTTTTAGCCAAAGCAAGCATGTACAATAGTAGGCCAGTAAAAGTACAATACAATCTGTAAATACATATAAGTGAATATAACAACAAAATCCAAGTTGGACAGAAGATTTAATCAAAATAGCTGAGGTCCACTTGTTTCTCTGTTAAGAGGCCACTCTGTAACCACGACTTCCTGTGTTAATGCATCCATGTGAGGCAGTATGCCTTGACAATATTAAGTCAACATGGAGAAACTGCTTGGCTAAAATCAAAAATGGTGGTCCTCACATCAGCAGCTAGCTGTACAGCTTTATATGAACTTTACTGACCAGCATGAGAAAGTTAAAATGATGGATTCAGATGTAAAGTACTATGAAACAATGACTTTTCAGCTAAAAAGGCTGGAAAATGTTTGTGCAAAACTTACCAAAAGGATGTGATCACAGCAAAACAAATAAGCAGGAAATAATGTGATGGAAAAACTGGAATTTTTAGTAAGAAATTATTTGGAGTAAGGTCTCAAAAAACTGATAGTTGAAACAAAAACTAACTTGAAAAATGATATCCCTGTTTCAAGCCACAGCCAAAATGTGCCATTAGCCTGTACGGTGTTAAGTCTTCACCCTGCGAGGCAGCCAGGAAGAAAACGTGATCAGTACATTCAGTTGATTCAGTCTAGACTCTTCAATGGGTAGGCCTCTAACCGTGCTAACCGTGCAAATATCTGAAGTCCAAGAGAAAGAAACCAACTCAAACCTTCAAGTTTTACGTGAACAGTTGGTCCACTGAATCACACATCCTAGCTTTAATAAAATGTTAGAAAATACGCATATAACTTTAAGCATGATGCTGCTGTACCGTCCAGCAGAACAAAAACAGTTAAAAATGTCAATCGGGTTAAAATGGTCATCCGGGAGGTAAGGCCACTCCATCTGGGATGGAAGGTCCGTCCCATTGGTCCAGGCTGGTCAAACGCCTGCGTCCTCGGTCCAAGTCAGAGCTCCCTTGTGTCTTTAAATGCTGTTGTTTGGCTGTATGTTTGAAATCCACCGGGGGATGGAAATGTAAAACGCAAAAACAACCTGATGGGTTCGTGTCCAGCATTTTTGTGGGTCAGTAGGGGGCCACGTCAGTAGTTGTTTGCATGTTTGAAAGTAAAAGTCCGCTCAGCTACATACTGTTATGGAACTCTAAAAGTCCAGACCATTGTGCCCAGCCACTCTGCTGGCTGTTAGGGCTCCCTGGAATACAGATGGCCAGGCTGAGTTAGCTTATGTAACAGGCTGTCAGTGAAACAGGCCATCCTACAGACTTGGACAGACCCTCACATGTAACCAGGTCATCAGTCAAAGAGTGAAGGGCGACCATTATTCAGTCCGTTCAATCGTTGAGGCGACAGTCACACAGCTCCTTGTAGATTCTCTTGCGGATGCGCGGCATGTCCTCCTGACTGAACAGCAGGGGTTGCTTCACGGAAAGGCAACGGCAGTACTGACAGACCAAGACAAAAAAACAGTCAGTGAGGAAAAATGATCCATAATCACAGCGAGGTTGCCATATTAAATGTGGACAATGACAGAGGCTTCTCTCCAGTGTCTTTCGCCCCCTTGGTGAGCAATGCTCAAATTTGTGTAGAAACCTGGGGCAGGAAAGACCCTGAAGACACAGCTGTACTCTTATTCTTTTTCTGCCAGGAAAAAGACAGATAAAGCAAAGACAGGGGCGAAAGAGGGACAGGGGATGGGGAAAAGAAATAAACGAAATGGGTGATGAACGAAGGGCGGGAGGACAGCTGTTAAGATGGCAAAGAATAATGTCTCACCTCAAGGACAAAAACTCCACAGTCGCTGTCGTTCTTCTGCTGAGGAATACCCTGAGGAGTCAACAAGTTAGTCACGCAGGGAGTCCAACAGTTACAGCTTTCAGACTTAACAGTTTATGTATTTACTGTACATATATGTAACTATATTATAAGTGATTAAGAGATAGCTCCTTAAAAGAAAAAAACTGTCCTGCAGATATGTTAGAATTATTTTAGCATCTTTACTGGACATTTTCTTTAGTTTTTGAAATTTACAATGTAATGCTGAGTCTTCTGTTTATCCACAAGCATTACAGTCAGGGTTCAGGCTTACCTTGATGATGGTAATCTTCCAGCCCTTCTGGAAAGCTGTCTGTTTCTTCTCTCTGGCTTCAGACAGAAGGTACTTCATAATATTCTGACAGGGAAGCACACATACAACGTCAGACAGAGACAGTAAATTCACTATTTGATTTTAACATTTTCAACTAACTCAAATTTCAATTCCGATTCCAGGATACTGTGCTGATCACGCAAGCATTCGAATAGTTTTAAGGAAGAATGGACACAGTCTCTGAAATAGACACTCCTCAGTTCAAAATCTGAAACATTGAACTACAACCCAATGATACATCACGCAAAAGAGGCACTCACATCTGTGGTGTGTCTGAAGACGATGCCTTGGCTGTCGTAGTAACTGATGGTTTTGGTTGCCATGGTGACCGTGATGAGAGACCAGTGGATTTCTAAATGGATGGGAATTAGCAACAGCCACTTGGAGAAGAGGTCAACCTGAAATAATCCACATATTTACACACTAATTAATTACTGAACATATTTCAAATTACATTATTTTACTATGCATAGTTGAAAAACAAACTGATTTGGTTGCGTAACCATGAAAGCAGAAACCACAAAGAAAAATGGTTGCCAGTGAAATATAATTTCCTGTAGCAACTGGGCAACGGCTGCTGTCAAGCCCTGACTCCAAGAGGCAAATTAAAAGCTGGGGAAATAATGGGTAATGGCAAAATCTGTTCCAACTTCCTCCTTACTTTTTTAGTCCATCTCTTCACACCCTCATAACCCTTGGCAACTAGCTGCTTGTGGAAAAAACTGTTGAAAAAATGAACCTGACAGAGAAATAATAAAACACATTAACATATGACACAGTCAAAATTTCATTTATTTAAATAAATAATATTATCTCCCAAAACACTGTAACATAATGTTTAGGCTCCTACAGTGAGCCCTTTTTATATTTGATAAAATCCATTCTATATCTTTTTGGACTGGGTGAAAAATTTGCACTGTAAGCCTACGAACACACCCTTAATTTACCTTGTGTTGCGTTGCCTCCATTATGAGTTCTCCATACATGTTGATAATCTGAACAGACAAAGTTTCAATATAAGAGTGTCCAACATCACTAAAACAACGTGTTATATTTATTTTCAATATTGCTGGATTCTACTTTTAAAGTGACTTTCTTGTTAGAAGGCCAGACAGAGTAACAAGAAGTGTGATGCTTTTCTGTAACTGCGTAACCCTTGGTCCTTCTTTACCTGGTCATTAAGCCAGTTCTGGTCCTCCAGTGTGCCAAGGTCCTCCAGGCCCAGGGTGTGTTTGTTATACATCACCATGAAGCCTGCAAAGGGAGCAGAGGCCAGCCCTGCCCTATACCGAGTCATCGCCCCTTTGATGTCCAGTCCCCTAAAACATAAACATCAGGAGGAGAGATGCTGTAGAAATTTTATACAAAACTGAGAAGCGTGTATCATATCTTCAAGGACATTGAGATGGGATAAGGAGGTGATGTCAAAAAGTCAGAGATTAAAAATAACTTTAAAAAAAAAAGAGGAAGGGTACAAGCCTTTCACAGAAATGAAACAGTTCCTTCTGAATAATGTTGCAACATTGTAATGATCTGACAACGCCCTGACTTTTATATTTAGTTTAAAAGTAAGAGCAAAAAACCATTGTCTATGCTTCAGTGTACTGTTTGGAAAAAATTCTGCATATGGCTTCTGTGTTTACCTCATTCTGGTCAACTGAAGTACTTGCTGCTGTATGCACATTTCACCTGTACCACTGGATTAATGTGAAAGGCTGAGGCTGAAATATACAGATAAACCTTCAAGCATTCAGACAGATTGTGTGTGATTGTGTGCTAACCTGTTACTGAGGTCAGAGTTGCCTTTCTTCTTCAGGTGTTCCAGGACATCAGTCTCACTGAGAGGAACGAACCCGCCGTACTTCAAGTAGAAGCTCTCGAGAAACTCTGAAAGAGAAGTCACAATACTGATTCTGACACTGCTGACACTATGGTTATAATTTAATCAAATCAAGGTCTGTGTGCATAAAGAAGTGTTAATTTTTTATATTAGGTAATATGTACACTGCTGATATTAACACATTCTTTACCACTTGTCCTTGAAATGTTTTACTTGTTTGTGTCAAAGCTGCAGTTCTGTTTGTTTACTTTACCTTCAGATATGAGTGCCAACAAGAAGCTGTCCCAGAACATAACACAAAAGAGGACAGAGCCAATTGTGTGCATGAACGGGGTCTTGTTTATTAATGTTGGCTCTTCAAATTGTAAGAGAAAAAAAAATCCTCTTATTTTCTGGACAATTTTTTTTTATTATGCTAGATGAAACTCAATCTGTTGGACAATACTACTTCTACCAATTAAGCATTTTCCTAACATCAATGGTGTTTTATTCATAATTTCAATTACATGTTACAACTAAACATGAAAAGAATGTGTGTATCAATTTACAAATTTAAAAAATCCAATAAAAGTTAACTACGCATACATACAACTTTAGATCAAGTCTGTGTGTATAAACATTTCATTGACGAGGCCACATATCATGAATGTCATGTCAGAAAAAGTTCTCCTTCATACTTAAATCAGACAATATTCGTATGTTGAAGAAGGGGGATACACCTGTTCATGAAAGGGAATACACTGGTCTTGTGTGCTCAAAAACAATCTTACCGTGGATCATATCAGTAAGCTGCTCCAGGCTTTCTTTATCCTTCATTTTTCCATCCATCTCTCTTCCATTTGTTTCGCTGGAGTGATCTTTGCCCGACACTTCTTCCATCTCTATCTTCACCCAGGTTCCAGGCTGACAGTACAGCCTGTGGTCTCTTAATGCCCAGCCGTGCTGCATGCTGCACACTGTAACAGGGCCCTGGGATGGAGGCGCAACCGTAGCTGGATGAGAAGTTTCCACCTCCATAAGTGTGGAGCAGTGGTCGTCATTTGTTGGTGTGGTGACGTTTCCGTTGGACAGAGTTACTGGTGCTGACACGGAGTCTGTTCTATCAGTAGTCTGGTCCACCTGCATCTCAGAGTCCAGGTCCTGGGGAGACTCTGACCTCGAAGCAGGACATGGCTGCGGTGAGACAGACAGTAGTCCATTTTCCATTTCACTCATGATCATGTTGTCGTCCTTCGCTTCTTCTTCAGGATCGGTGTCAGATAAGTTTACAGTGTCTCCATTTCCAAATGGAGATTTAACAGAGCTGGGGTCAGTCTGCTCTCCATGGTTCATCTCTGCACGTTTGTTTTGCCCCTGCCTCTGCACAAACTTTAATCGAGGTAGGGCATATGTTTTAGAACTGAAGAGAACACCACTTAACCCCCCCCTCTTTATTCCACCTTCTACTTCTATTTTTGACGCTGACATAGCTCCCACCATTCCCCTCCCTGCTCTCCCTCTACCTCTAACTACTGGTGCACCCGTGTCAGCCATTCCCAGCAGTCCCATATCTACATCCCTGCTATCACCACCTCCTTTCCCTCCCGCACCAGCAATTCCTGACCCATCTTTCAACATGTCCTCCTTTTTCTGCGGATCCCCTTTCTCTGGAGCAGCACAGTTCCTTATTGGTCCATCCTGCAGGGACACTGTGACAGGGAGGGCGACAGGCGATTGTGGATTAGTATCAGCCACTACTTCAGTCGTTTGTAACTTCTCATATCTGTCATCTTCATAGTCTGCTTCCTCTACCTTCTCCTGGGTCAAATCAAAACTCTTAATATGTGTCAGCTGGCCACCCACTTTCCTTTTTGGGGTGTCCCAGAGGTCACTACCGACACCCCTACCTTTCCCTCTCCCCCTGCCCTTCCCTCTGCCCGAGGTTCTGACATTGTGTCCTGTACTGTTGTGGCCACAGCAGTCACAGGCCTTGGGGGTTCTCTTCCTGCCTGACGTACGGCCATTGACTGGGCCCAGAGAAGGGATATGTGTCTGTGTAGAGCACCAGGCTGATGTCGGGCTTGAGTTAGTAGCAAACGCTTTGTGTGGCTCGGCATTAACAGGACTCGGAGTAGAGGGCTGGGTCAAGTCTAAGTTGGAGGTAAGGTCGGTGGTGAGGAGTTTGGCAGGGGTCTGGGTTAGGTCCTGATCTGTAGTATCTCCAGGAGGTGGCACTAGAGGAGATGCTTGCAGAGGAGGTGCTGTGGCAGGAACAGTTAAATGAGGGGATGCTGATGTTGTTGTTTTCATTGGGGATGCAGAGCCGCTGTGAACCATGACGCCCTCCTTTGGCTTTTCAACCCCATCCCCAACACCCCCGTTCACACTCCTGTCCTCTCCTCCCCTTTGGTCTTCTAAATTTAAGGTTTGGTTTTTATCCTGACACTTCCCTCCAGGTGTTCTTCTGCAAAGCACTGTTTCTGTGTCGAAAACAAGTTGTTCTCAAGCCTTTCCCACCACAGAGGTTATTGACACGACGGCAGACTAGAACATGGCAGTGATCCTCAGTGATGGGTAGACTCTGTATGGAATAGCAACACGACCATGCTCTCCTAATTAGAGTGAGTGGGAAACGTGGCAAGGAGAGGGGGGAAGAAACAGGGGGGAAAAAAAGTAGGATCCAATGAAAGAAATGTTAGCAGGCTCCTCTCAATTAGCTATATAATTAGATCTTTGCAGTTTAAATGTGCGAAGCATGACTCAAGGCCTCGCCCGAGGGTTCATAAACACTTTCATGTCAATAATGCAAAAACACAGAAAACCGAGGCAGCTCTGTTAGTAAGCAAACAAAGATTGCATCTATTTCAGCTAATTCTGTCAGAATGCATAACCATAGTATCTTTACTGTAGGTGAGATTTCAACCGTGGTGATAAAAATAAAACGTCTCCACTAATACAACAACACTGTCCAAGACCACTGGAATGAAAGAAATTCTGTGTTAGGTGAAATGTTGTAGTTAAGTTTACCATTTGTTTTTAGGGCAGCTTAACATGTCCAAATAAGTTTTAACTAAATGTGAGTATGTAAACAGGTGAAGCATTTGTCTTAAGGTAGTCCCTTTCTCTGCTGTTCACTGTGAGGACAGTAAAAATATCAGATGGATTTCATTTAACCAGTTCCTCCTTCTGCTGGGGACGATATTCACTGATTGTGTAAGAACTGCAGAAGCAACTGCAGCGTTATCTTCAATTAACAGGTGGATCACTGTTCAGATACAGAACGGGATTCATTTGTTTTAGCTTGCAACCATCTTACTTTTTTTGCACAAATATATCACGACTACACGATAACACGAACTTAACTGTCATTGTGAGCTACTCCTCTTCTTAAATCCATGTTAAAATCACCTTTTCGAGGATGTGTTCGTGTCGTTTGGCGACGAAGCTCACAGTACGCTGATGTTCGCAACACAGCAGTGACATTTAACAATTATTGAGCTGCAAATATCGAGTGTATCCAGATACTTTAACTTAGTCGTCAGCAGCATTGCAGAATTCCCACAATCAATTAAGTTATGAGGCAAAATAAAAATCTACGTAAACTAAGGTAATCTCACATTGGGTGCCGAGCTACTGGCGCAAGCACACACGTCATTTAAGACTGTAACGTCCCATCATATAATTACAATATCACGCTACCCAAAGTTGTGCATAAGTTAGTAATTCCCCTGCTGCTAGCTGAGGTAGCTAACTGCAGCCAAAACACAAAGCAGCGACTTCACACATTTCCTCCATTTTCAGTAGGAAGTTGGAGGCCTTTAAAGACCAAAAAAGGAGTGGCGAATCTGTATTTGAAGTGACACGGGGTATAAGCCGAAACCATGATAAAAACGGAAAAGAAAAACGCCCTTATACATTACCTTGTCTATGAAATAGCAAACTGAGTTTCGCCTAACCCACGATTTGAAGAAACAACAAGCCAAGCTGTCGTCGCTCATTGATTACGTCACGGCTTCGGGCTCAGCTTCGGCTGCGTCCGGAAACTCCCGAAGTACCCTTCTGCTTCGTACGTAATTTGATTTATTGGCATCACATTTAAATGAATTTGTGTTGCCACTGCAAATAAAGGAAAACAGTGGATAAAGGTAAGGAACGTAATAGTAATTTCCGTTTAAATTCTAATGCCAAATATAATACAAACTGGTATCATGATGATATTATCCCTGTTATCATCATTTTCCAACCTCCAGATCACTGACGCAGCACACACTGTATCTTGATAATCTTTAATTACAAAAAACTAACACAGGATAACAATAAATAAAACTAACAGTCAAAAAGTAAAGGAATTAAGTACAAAATCAACAGTAAAATGTAAAAAAAAAAAGGTTACATAGAGTGAATATTAACATGTTAATTACTGACTGCTTGAAACCAGTAGTTTCAACCCTTTTCAAAGTATTGCCATGACTACAAATCTACCAGGTATAGCTATATTAACTGTGTAAATATGTCACATATCTTTGTTTAGTGAAATGGTTGTACCATAATGCCAATGTAATGCTGCATATGGCCCAAAATGCATCAAATGAGCAAATTCAGACAGATTTGAGAGAAAAAATAGCTTTTTTAAACACGTGAACAAAATATCAAAATATATTGAGCTTATTTCAAGGATTCAGCACACCAACTCAGACCCGCCGGTTTCAAAGATATCTATCAAAGATAGATTATGCATTGAAATACACACCGTCAACCTGTTGCTATACATTTGTATTTGTGCATGAAGTCAGTGCTGTATTATTCTCTACTTGCATAATCAAAAACAACAAGCATAATAAGTCTCTTTACAAGTGTCATTTGGCTCCAGTGATGTCAGGTGATTAGAAATGACCTTATTAGTCCCATCTAAACACCAAACATGTACAGATGCAGCCGTGCAAGGAGTCAAACGTTTCACATACATGTCTTGCAATGCTACGGCACTGTGGCACCAGTGCCAAGAGGAATCATCTGGAAAACGCTGCGGTTTTAATAAAAAATAGACAAAATATGGTTTAAGGATACGTGTTTCACTGCCAAGACTAAATGTAAGTCCTTAGTGCTTTTTAAACTGGCACCATGAACAGGTACAGTTCCTTTTTTCACAATTTGTACAAAACAATATTGACTTAGGCCATAACCTTTGGATCAGCTGACAGATTAATGATTGATTAGATGAATTATTAATGACTGTTTCCACTAGAGCAAGCTCACCATCGTCCTGATGTTTTAAAAGTGATAAAAGTGAAAAGAAGTCAGTACACAGTCATAGTTGGAAAGACCGTTCATATAAGAGAGGGATTTACTTTACACAGAAGGACTTTCTTTATTTTACAGCTTTGTTCATCTTTTCTACACCTAAACTGCAATGAAACCATGTTGCACTGTGGAAGAGGGTGGAGGAGTGGATGTTGGTTACGATGACCGAGGTGCAGGAGACTGTGAAAGCTGTGGGGTCTGGGCCTGGAAGAGATGATTGGTAGGATTAGGTGGATAAAAGATGGAAAGTATCCTGTCATAGAAACACATGCTCAACGGAAAATTAATACCATTTTATCATGTAAAGGAATATAAGTGTGACTATTAGTTGTTTTAATAGAGCTACACACAAAAAAAAAAAACAGTGTGTTACTGAGAAAGCACCATTACCTATCAAAGTGTGGCGTTGATTGCTGGAGTGTGTATGGTCTTGGAGACTGCGGCGCCGTTGCCTCCCCCTGCTGTTAACACCTGGAGCTGCAGCTGGTAAACACTGTCGGCCTGAAGACCATGAACTGACACCGACCGCTGAGACTGTGGAGGGTGTAGCAGGGTAAGTGCACAGACACACACATACACTATTCTTCCTACACATGTTTTTCTTTATTGAGTAAGAGCAGAAACAAACTGGTGAAATGTTAAAAGATACGGCTCGCGATATTCTATTTATTTTTTTCTTGTATTGTCAGCAAATCCCATGAAAAAAACAAAACCAAAACCTATAACAATACAGTGCTGTCACTGTAGACCTCTCTTCGTGTCTCACCGGTGCGATTGTCTGCGTCTGGGAGATCAGTGTGTCTTCCTGCCCTTCTGTTGCCGTGGTAACCCCAGACTGCAGCATCCAGGTGAACTGGAACCCCTCCACAGCTGCCGGTTCCAGTGCATGCTGGGACATCCTCCAGCGAAGCGTCGTGAGCAGGGTGCCATTGACTTGCTGAAAGTCGGCAGTCAGTCGTTCTGGACGCAGTACCACCTTCCTGCCTGACAGGTGGCGCTCTGACACAAACAAAAGACACAAAACATTTCCTTCACTTGAGAGAACACTGTTAATTAAATTATTTCTTAGTACGTTTAATACGACAACTTTTTATGCTAAAATGTCCTCAACAATTAATGAGATTTCCATCAGTTTGATTATGGTGGCAATTATTGTATTTAACAAGCCAACTGTGTCTATATAAAAAAAGGTTGTTTGACAAGACTACTGGAATAATATCATATATAGTTTTTCTGTGTATGTGCAAGTGTGTCTTCAGGGTTTGCCATCTTTTGGGATCACTTTCCAGAGCTAATTTTTTAAATTGGCATTTAGGGGTTACAGTATCAATAAAGATAAATGTAACACTGCACTTATATATGTGTGTGTGAGTGTGTAGGTTTAGGTGTTTGTGTGTCTCTTACCCTCAGTGTTGCAGGGCAAAGCTTTGCCTCCTCTAACTCTGATTGAAGTGCAAGTCGGGGTCGTAACCCAGGCAAGAGCCTCTGCTCCCGGGTCAGCCTTCAGTGCCACGGTGACCCGGTACTTACAGGCGAACAACAGGCCTGTGATGGTGTGATGGGTGCCCTGGAGAGGGAAAATGAAGTCAAGTTAGGGATAAAAGGAGTGTTTGAAGAGACATTACAGTGTAAACTGTATACAGCTGGTTGTTAAAACTGACATATTACAAGGTTCCTTAAAATATACCTATTACCTCTATTTTTAATGGAAACCTGTCTCATATGAGCAGCTAGTTAGCTCCATGTTAAAATAAACACCACAGTTTGAAGCGGCACTTGGCAGCTTTGGAGGTTGGCAGCTTCAAATGGCAAGAAATTGCATAATTTCTGTTTTAAAAAGGTTGAACTTCAGTGAACAGAAATAATACTCTGTGACCTCAGCAAATTGCACACAGCACTTTGATATTTATCAACCCGCTGGATCTAAGATCATTTTGGACAAAAGATTACCACTGGGACAAAGGTAAAGATCTAATGTTGGGGAATCCAGTTTTCTGTTGATGAAGTGATGTGAGCGGTGCACAGAGTAGACTTAATGCCAGTTTATCTTTTAAAATGCTCCTCTCTAGTGCAGCTTCACTTCATGATTTGGGTTTAAAATAGCAGTTTTAAGAGGAACATGTTTTAAATGTGGATTTTTGTATTGCCTTGTTTAATGTAAGACACATTTAATGGTTAATAGTGATTGCTGAGATGATTCCAAAAATCACTTTCCCACAGATAATTACCTATCCTACATTTTTGTGCATGTGACACACACAGACAAGCACGGAAATATAGGATAATTCAGCCAGGGATTTGACAGAGTTATGGTAAAAGTGATGTTAGGCAGAGACAGAGATGATGGCAGAGAGACAAAGTTACACACAGACAGAGGATGAGAGCATTCCAGACTGATCTGAGTTACGGTGATGAAATCTGATCTCTGATACACACATACACACAAAAAGACACAACAACAATGCTCACATAGAGGCAAGACATCTATACACAATTTCACGAACACAGAGACACAAAACCCCGGCCAGGGTAGTTATACCTGCACAGTTGTTGTTCTCTCTGCGCTTGTAACATTAGTACTGCAGGTATGTGGACGCCACCGCAAAATGTATGGACCAGGGTGTCTCTGTCTGCCTGTGAAACCAATAAACAAAAGAGAGACACACTAAATAAGTTGGCATGTGTTTAAAAGAAAAATATGTCACGATGCACACTGATAAACCTTCTACATTTCTCTGTTTTGCATTGTTTTCTCTTTTCACTTGCATGTTATCTGCAGCTGTTGAACCCCTTAGAGTTTCTTTTCTCACTAACAAAAAACAGGCAGTGAGCTGCTCTCATTGATTTCAACCTGGAGGCCCAAACACCAGCCAGAGTTAAGGTGAGAAAGAATCTGAACGACCAAAACAGTTACAGGAGGAAGGAGAAATCATTTTGTAAACTTTGCATGTATTTTTTGGTTGTTCCAGTCCATATTGATGAGTTGATCAGCGTTTCAACTCACCATGGTAAGGCCACCTCCAGAATACCTTGACCTGCAGCTGGTCGTCGTGGTAATGAGGGGCAGCGACCTCCAGGCGCAGGTTGCCAGGGGTGACCGGGTTATGGGGGGATTCAGGGTGAGGCAGAGAGGAGGAGTGGGGGAGGTCAGAGGAAGAAGGGGAGGAGGATGAGAGGGAAGGAGAGGAGGAAAGAGATGATGAAGATGACGAAGAGGGGAGCTCATTGGAGAAGTCTACGCCTTTGGTGGAGGAGAGGAGAAAAATAATAAATGTTACAAGTTTGGCTTATCTGAAGGTCTTTCTTTGGAATGAAAACAAACGGGGCAGTAAAAGGTAAATATATGTGTCTTGAAGAAGCAGTTTCTTAACCACTCTTTAAATTCTTTGTACTCCAGTAAGCATTATTCACACAGTAGCTGTTCTGAATACCTCTACTGTATCTGGCAACATCACAAAAACACATCACATGATTGATTGGATGTATGAAACCTGTTATATAACACACGGAATTTATAAATGTATTATATTGTGCCAGGAATACCATAAACTAGTGACGAGAGTGCAGCTGGTAGCTAGTTTTCCCGTTAATTCATTCGCTCAGAAGCACTAATTGGCTTTATCTGGCCTAACTGACCCTCATTAGCCTTGAGAGAAACCAGGCCAATACATGGACTGTGTCAAATATTAATACTGCTAAATTATATGGCAATATGTTCCATATAAAGTTGTTGGTATGTGGTTTGATAATTGAGCTGCAGCTGGCTATAATCCTCCGCTGGGCTGACCGACAGGTCACCTATAAATACCTCTGTTGCCCGGACGACCATTAACATCCCCACTTTCCAGCGCGTGTGTGTGTTTACACAGTGCAGCTGTAGTGAGACAAAATATGCTGACAGTCAGCAAAGGCAGCAACTGACTAATAATGTATGGCTCTGGTAACAAATAGGTGCTGTGGACTGTACATACAGCATTTACTAATGGCACGACAAATGTGTACTTGAGTGAGTCTCTGTTTGGAGTAGGGTTGCTAGGGGAGTCCTTCGGTGGCTGTATTGCTGAAGCACAGCAACACAAACAGTACAGCTACAGTTTACACTTCTTGGGCAAGAAACCTCAGTCTACTGAGCAACTCTTTGCTTTATTTATAGCTCCTCGCTGTTTATTACTACAAGACAAAAGCGTACAAAGCTACTGGAGTTTTGGTGTCTTCCTAAAAGTTATATATTTGTAAGTGACTTTACACCTGTCTCCATTTATGCACCTATCTGAAGAAATGATGCTCATCACACTGATAAGAGATGCAATGGTAAAAACACTGGATTCTCGGACGGCCTATGTAATATTAAGCTGCACATTTCCTCCCCAAAATAAACACTCATTAAGTTGAACTGCAGCTTTGTTGTGAGAAAGTGGAGCAAACTGCAGCCATACACACTAAGACACATGCACCATGTATGAAAGTTAGTTAGACAGAATTACTACACCAAAGTCCTTTAATGCATTTCAATCACAATCTAATGAAATTATGAAGAGAAAATTGGTGGTAAACAGTATACTGTCAGATACACAAAGTATACCATGATATACAGCACATTTTAAGTCATACCACCCGGCCTTATGAGGAAGATTCTTTGTTTGTTTACCTGTGTGAGTTATTGTGGTGAAGACGATTTGGGCTCTGGGACTTTTCAGCCTCTTCTGGCCCCAGTAGGCCACCGTCTGGACAGACAGGAAGTAGGAAGTAGCAGGCAGCAGACCCTGCAGCCACAGCTCACACTGCGCCTATAATACATTAAAGAACGGGAACATGGAAAAATACGTTTCTCTTAGCCTTTTGGAACAGTGGAACACCACTATAGCCACAGTCATCACCATCTTCATCATCCTTACGGTCATCATAATCCTCATCATCCTGGGTGTTGTGTGCGCCCCGCTTTGTGACTGACAGTGCAGATCTGTTCTGCATTAGCCCACCGTTTGACTGACAGCTCGTTAACAGGCTCTTAGTCAGTCAGGTCTATCTGTCTGTGTGGATTTGCGCTAGTCACAACAAAGAGATGCTTAGATGATAACAAGTCTGTGTGTGTGTGTGGTTCTGTAAATGCGTACACTTAAGACAGAATGAGACAAAAGCAAGATAAAAGCAGTTTCTTGGTGACCTGCAGACAAAATGGGGTTGAAGTATTTCCATTACGCTCAAGATAGACAAAACATATGGCCTGTGCATCTGTACGTGTGTGTGTGTGTGTATTTGTGAAAAACACAGACAGCGAGAAAAGCCTGGATTTCTATTCTGGTGTATAATGTCAGTGGACATTATATGTAAGAAGCTGATGTATATTTAAAAGCACCGATTCAGCAGAGGTTTTTCCATGTTTGAACACTTCCTCCAATTTCCCCTTTTACTTCAGGTTTTATGCGAAATCCCCCCAGTCCTGCATACATTTCTGATTGACAGGATATGTTTTATACACACCTAGGGAACGTATTATCATGTGCTAATGGAGAGCAATAAATATCAGAGCTTTCCATGTCATGAAAACTATTTTACAAAGCGTAGAAATGTTATTCTGGTTCCTATCTACCTGTTGTGATGCTGCTGTCTCTGTTTTTGTGTAGATGCAGCTGCAAGTAGGAAACACTAGTTAGGGGGCCTCATTTAAATTCCAGGCCTCTCAACCAAGCAGAACAGAGGACCAGACTACAGATAAATGGCTCCACCAGGCTCAGTCTGGGATCACCATCACTACTTAGGATAGCTAGGTCCATATGAGTGCGCTTGCATTAAAACCTCGAAAACTCTGATGTTTATGTTTTAAATTCTTTTGTCTCTTTTCTTGAAGTGAATGCTCACATCAGAGTTGAACATTTAAGTGGGTCTACAGCTGAAGGATCCTGTGTAAAGAGTACTGTTTACTAATCAGAAGGAAAAATGTTCAGTCAATACACAGGCAATCATAACTGTTGCGTCAAAGCTGTATTATCTGTGTTGTTTATGGTGATTATGGGTATTTTGGTGCTGCTGACTGGACTTAGTTGCATCTTGAACATATTACATCATCATCACACCTATAATCACAATGGCAAAATCTGCCCTCTTGACTGTTATTGCTGCATTAAATATAATACAGCAAAAAACTTGTTGTATTTCTTAAGAAGTTAGAAGTTACTCTTTGAATTGAGCAACAAAAAAGTAGCAATGGTTCACTTTATTCCTTTAAAATAACATCTTGCGCTGGCAGCTACAGTTATGAATAATCATCCAAACATCAGTCATGTAACACACAGGTCTTATGCTTTACTCCTATGATAACTGATACACTAACTCACTAATGCCCTCATGCTGGAGTGACTGGCATGTTGTCAGTACATTCCCAGATGCTTTGACTGGAGATAAACATGTTATCCATACGCACGAAAGCCACTTCTCTCTGTCTCTCACTCAATCTACATGGCTGAGTTGTCATGTTATTTCACCGCTGTAAAGCCTGCATGTTGTCACTGCACTCTAACACAGTTATGTCCCATGAACATAATGGTATGTCTGCCTTCAGATCCAGAAGAAACATATACACACAAAGTCTGCAAAAGTAATGGGAAAGCGTGCCAAACAGTGATTTCAAAGCGAATATGTCAAAACCAGATTTAAAGTAGTGCACATGTAAAGGTTATTTTTGTAAATATCTCAGCATGTAATATCATAAACCACATAGAAAGCCTGAATTATCTTTCAAAAGTTGTCTAAGTAAGTTTCAAGTTGCTTTTTCATCACCTTATCATCATTTTATAAATCCACATCCTTAATTGAGATGCCTGAGTAGTTCCAATATGTCTCCACCTAATTCTCATTGTAGGATGTTTTACTGGCCACAGGTGGTTCAGCAGGACAATCTTTAATTTGAAGTTTTTGATGTCTCATATTAAGAATAAATATAAAGGAGTGTTAAAATGTGAGTACCATCCGTTCCTACAGTATGGTGTGTGCTGTACCTCAAACATACTCTATGCTCATATTAAATGAGTTATTCAGTTCTGCACCACTACTTGCATACAGTAGCTGTTTACAAAACCTGTTCTGTTTGAGCACTGCAGAGGCCTGTAAAATCACTGCAGTAATCACAAGCAGGATACAATAAGGAATGTATGTGCATGTGTGTGTTGTGAATGGATTTACAGACCTTGTAAAATCTCTCAGGTGCAGCTATAGATATTGTGTATGTGGTGTGTGTGAGCACGTTTAATTCAGAACTACAAACTAATTTGAATTTAAACTATGAAGTGAGGCAAAAAGTGGAGACATTTTGCCTGGTACTCGGTTCAAAGGGCTGTTTTGGGGTTAAAACGTGTATTTTGGGTTAAACATTTCATTAAGTTAAGTATTATTCGCTTATTTGCTTTCTTGCGAAGAATTAGATGAGAAGATCTCACGTTGTGACTTGTTGTCACAGTGAGGTTGCCAGGAAACTAGTGGAGACTCCATAAAGTCACTGTTCCTCGCCAAGAAATAGTCCAGTCACTAAGACATTTTTACACTTCGGTTTTTCTACAGATTTACAAATGAGATGTAACTTTTCCTATAAAGTTTCATCCTGCAATTCAGACACGAATGGGGTATTGTGTATTTCATATACTCTAGGTGTTCATATGTGTGTTTCAGATTTGCAGAAATTGCACAGAAAAATTTTGAAAAAACATTTTGCAACTTTAGTCATTCACTAAAGAAAATACCCACTTTCCTTTTCAGAATCCTTCTTATAAAATGACCCATCATTTTATACAGTATATGTTAAGGGCAGCATTTAGATGATTGTGTGCATCTAAATGTACTTAATCACGACATTCTTTAATTTAGTGTAAGTTAAAAAAAATGGTTTCCTTACCCCCTGAGTCACTCTGCTGTTGCTCTCCTTTTTACCAGATTCTGGTGTGCGTGAGTGTGTATGACGCGTGTGCATGTTATTGTGCAGTATATGTGTGTGTGCATGCAGTGTGTGTGTGTGTTTGTGTGCATGTCGAGACATCCAGGTGACTCTGTAGTTGTGGACTGGCAGGTCTCCCTCTCTGGGGGGCTCCCAGCTTAATAAGACCGCCACAGTGACCCCACTTCCTCTCGACCTAAGGACAGAAAGCAACAAGTCAAACAACATCACAACATGGATGTAAACAAATTCATGGTAATAAAGAAGAAAGACAGGTACTTCCTTATAACTCAAGTTAAGGAGTAAATATATTGAACAAGATGCCCTGAGTGGCAGTAAAATAGATATAATACTTGTTTGTCAACTGCTTCAATGTTGCGTTTTCTATCTTTCATTTATTCTATGTGCAGTATATCCTCAGACAATTTATCATCATGTTGAACAGCAGCTACAATTTAAGTCCTCACCTCTGTTATTAAAGGTTTTATTGGAATATTGCTGCTGATCCAAGACATAGTCTGAACTTTACATGACCTTGTTTAGCATTACAGCAGCAAATAGAAAACATGCTGCAATATATGATTGAACAACGCTGAACTGTAATTTGCATGAGACAGGCCACTTGACCACATTTTATGACTGATTGCCCACATTGGCAGCCTGCAGTCCTGAAAGGATGTTTAGCAACTAACCCAGCAAGGGAAATAGCAAAGAAACCCCTCTATTTAATCGTCTTTCATCTATTGAGATACCTTTCTGTGAACTGGATCTCTGGTTGTGAACCCGTCCAGTCTAATGTCTGGTTGCTCACTCTGACATTCACTGGAGGTTCCGGAGGTGAGGGGTCTGCAGAGAGAGATGGTCAGAAAAAATGCTGTCAAGAGAGAAATGGCAGAAATGATCATCAAAATAATAGGTGTAGGTACGTTTTTCAGCCCTGAATAGTGCCTGCATCTCTCCCTCTCAGACATCAACCTCCACAGAGAAGATAGGGCAGCCTGTATGTGAGTCTAATGAGTTTTTTTAATAAGTAAGAGCTTCTTTCATGGGGATTTTGGCAGGTGATCAGTCAGAGGACATTGTTTAGAGAGACTGTAGGCAATACATCAAACTGTAAAAGGATGACCATGACCAATGACCAACAGCAAAAAGATTTGCTGTTGGCTATCTACTGCCCCAGTGGCAAGGAAGCATTAAAGCTATCCGAAGATTTAGTGAAGACTAATGGGGTTAAGATTGTGATTCCCAGAAAGCGGAGGCTGTTCACCAGCTTGACTGAATTGTCTAATAACTCGATGTTTAATGTGCTGCAGTGGAGCAAAATGAAGAAGCCATTCCGGGGGGGGAAAAGCTAATTTCCTCTTGGCCTCATTCAAGTCTACGAAGCCAATTGGATTTACAGCATCAAAGGTGAGCGATACACGAGAAGCTTGTAGCCTCCCTTTTCAGTAGCTGGTAGAACACAGACCAAAGGCGACCACCACTAAGTCACTGTTTGCCTCCAAGATTAGATCCTGAGCTCGCTGCTCTTTCAACACTGGCTCTGTATCTTGTTAGAACCTCAAACCCCAATCCTGTATTTGATTAAAACTACAAAATGTATCTGATTAGAACTACATCCCTCATGGCAGGCCTCCCACCGGCCCCCGGGCTGTGCTTGGCTGACCCAGATGCACAGATCAAAGTTAGGGCAGCGTATTAGGGCTGCAAGACCTCCCCTGTTCGTGTGTGTCTGTGTGGTTTTTCTTTGGAATAAGCAGGGTGTCTCTCAGTGCCAGCAATAATTGCCAGATCACAACCAAAACACACGCTTTTCTTTGAGGCCTTTTTTTTCTGCGCGTCTCCCTCAATCAGCTGATTTCTGTCCACTGTTTCATGAAATGAGGACATCAAAATGCATTTTCTGATCCAGACATTCCCTCGTAATTACTGCTGGCAGGTCCTGTGCAGCCCTTATATGTGGGCTTGCACAACCCCAGATTTAACAGGAAAGGGGATTTTCAAATTAAAATTCTCTCTCCGGTTAGCATCAGGTCACAGTGGAGGAACTTTAACCATCCTGACATCTGCCAGCTTCCTGATTTGCGATCCCTGACCTGCAGCCCCCAACTAATCAGACTAATGAACTGGAAACACAAGACTTTGACTCCGATCAGATGGTATTCAGAATGTTTAAGTGTGTGTCTTTAACCTTTAACCCTGGCTCTCCGAATACATAAACATACACTGTGTTTTAAAGGAATTTTGGGATACAAGCTTACTTGCTTTCTTGTAGAGTTGGATTAGAAGATTGATATCACTCTAATTTCTGTCGATAAGGATTTAGCCAGTTAGATTAGCTTAGCATAAAGACTGTAAACAGGGGGAAACAGTTAGCATGGCTCTGTCAGAATTGGTTTGTATACGCTCCATCCTGGTTGAAATTGATTTCCGTTTAGTGTGTTTTCTTCTATGTTTTCTTTACATTGTGGTTTGCTTAACATGACACCGTTTCCAAATCGACACATATGCTATACCCTTAATCCTCAATAAGAACACACATGCGAATGTGTCCGAACGACACCTGTTAATGTTCGTTTTGAGAAACTTAAGTCCAGCTTTATATATATATATATAGGAGACAGGATTTCCCAAATGTCCAACATTTCCTTAAATATGTTTACAGGCCAGCAGGAGCTGCCAGAGAAGTTTTAGTGTGCCATGGCACAGGTTGTATATTCTCTAAACTCTATCGGAGGCATGAGGAATCCTACTGTTGGGTGTTTTGTTGAAGGCGGTGGAAAATGCTATCTCAGACACCTCTTCATAATCTCCCATAAGTGCTCAACTGATAAAGAACCTTTTTCCAAAGCTCGGTCCAACCTGAAGTCATTATTCACATACAAACATGTTGTAGCCAATCCTGGCAGGGGATTTATATCACTAGCCAATCCTGGCGCAACACCAATATGACCTAAGTCTGCTAAGCATTAGAGCTAGGACCTCCAACAGTGTGTTTGTGTGTGTGTGTGTGTGTGTGTGTGTGTGCACGTGTGCGGGTGATTGTCTTACTCTCACTTTCACCCTGTCTCACCCACACCAGGGGTTTCTCTCTGGCACATAACCAACTGAATGAGTATGCGTACAGTATATGTATGTGCGTGTCTGTACAGTATGTGTGAAAACGTGCACGTGCAGTTGTGTGTATTTTCTGTTTCCTGTCTGTGTTTTATGGACTGCCTGATAGTTTCCCTGCTGTGTGTACCTTATCCATCAACTCTGAGTGAAAGAGAGAGAAAGAACAGGGAAGGACAGGAAGGGAAATGTTTTATAACTTTTCCTCAGAGAGGTGTAATATCTCTCATAAAATGACCCAAATGGACCGCAAGAATCTGTGTTTTGCTCAGTGTCTCATGACAGAATATCAAAATTCACAGATTACGGAAACATGCAAGATGAATCGCCACTCCCTGTGGGACACTCGTAATAGCTCTCTAAAGAAAATTAGAGTGTGTGTCTCGACTGTGTTTGTATTACCTTTACTGGAGATGTAGTGTTTGCTGGGTGTTGTGAAGCCTCTGCTGCCGTGGCTGTTGATGGCTGCTACTCTGAACTGGTACCAGCGCTGAGATCTCAAATCTGACAGAACCACATCTTCAGAAAGGGTCTAAAAATACAAACACATCACATATTATAATGAATAAGTGCATGGCAGAATAAGACAAGGCATTTGCAGTCTCATTATTTTCTTTCATCAAAAGGATAACATTATATATGATTCATAATAATAATTTTCATTCATAATTTGATTCATGATTCAAAAAAAGCAACTTAACACCTACTGAAAATCTTGTTTCGCTGATCCTTGGTTTAATTTCTCACCTTACTGCAGTGATGTACAGGTGTGCTCCAGGACACTGTGACATCACTGTTGGGTGTGGTTACAGGTGAGACAAAACACACATCTGACCACATCCAATCACACCCAACAGTGATGCTGCCGTGGTCACAGGTGAAACTTTCAACCAGAGAGGGCAGCACAACACTGTTTTTTCTTATATTAAAAACAAACTGACACTCTTACTTTAGAGTACAATGATTATAAAACATATTTGAGGATAAGATACAGAAAATATCAGTCCTTAGGTGACAAAAACATATAAACAGGAATTTTTTTCCCAATGAGCATATGAACTCCTAACATTTAAAGGAATAGTTCTGACATTTGATTTTCATTGCTATGTGAGTTATGAGAAGATGGATACTATTCTTACAGCCAGCAGCTGATTAGCTTAGCTTAGCACAAAGACTGGAAACAGGGGAAAACACCTAGCATGGTTTTGACCAACAGTAACAAAATCCACAAACCAACAACTCTGAAGCAACTTATTATGATTTTTTTTTCATTGTAAATAGAAACAGTTGACTTCAATCCAAGCCCACTCTGGTTCTGTCATGTCAATCCAAATCCATACTATATCTTCTTTCAAAAACATGACAGAGGCCTGTGTACTTTTAGACATATAAGTTTCAAAAGTTAATGAGCTGGAAAGTCAGATGAACACAGTCGGATTGGAATTCCATCTGATAATAGTGAAATTAAACGATTTGCCCAAATTATGGTTAAAATTGCTAAAGATTCACATGTTTTGTCTCCCTGACAGTGCAAATGTAATCACTGCTTAAAATCTACTCATCCACAATCACACACACACACACACACACACACTCACACAGACACGAGCTGCCATCTATTTAAGTCCATAATGAGCGTTCAGTCATTCAGAGTCAGCCGGTGGAACGACTGTGGCTGCCTGTGGTTCCTTTTTAAGCTCTGCTTATTTACCTAACCTCACACAGGCACACTCGCATGGATGTACAGTGCACACTCATACACACTCACTCATACGCACACACACACACAGACATACGGTTTACCCTGGCAGAATGGGAGACTGGCTGGGGTGGGAGAGGTTTAGACAGCAAGGCAGCAGACGGATGAGGTGGAAACAGAGTCTAACATCCATCTCCATAGCTGAGAAGTTTCATCATTCGCGGCAAATTGAGAGTTATGAGGTAAAGATATGTTACAAACTTTGTGGCGTGGTTCCACTGTTAAAGGCACAGGGAACCATTTTTTATAGCTTCAAAGACTCTACTGCTGTCAAAGTTGATAGTTGCTAGTACAATTTGTCATGTCGTTACATGGGTTTATTTCTAGCTATCAGCTTCCCTACATCAACATCTCCACAGCTGAGATGCCATTATAATGTACAGGGTGTGATATTAACAGGCCGACTCTGTATCTCTAAACAAACACGTTTCTGTATCAATCACTGTACGCCTCACATCAACTCCTGAGTCCATGAGTAGTTTATTTCTGAATCTTTATAATTTCAACACTTTGAACCTTCTAGTCATCAAATAAAGACCCAGGGTGAAAGGTGAACTGGTCGCTGGTAACTGTATTTACCATGGCAACGGTAGTCCACGGAGAGGCATGGTCTTCACTGGGATGAATCCCTGCGTTCCAGCGGGACTGAAGCATATAAACGACCGGCTCCACGCTGACATTGAACCTTGACACCCACACCACCTTCACATGACCCTCTGAATCCTCCACGAAGCTCATTTCTCTGCGAGGCTTCAGGGGAACACCTGAAAGGACACAAGAGAAAGAGAAGATTATTTAAAAACAGAAAAATCCTTTTAATGTAGGCATTTAAATAACATCAAAGAACAGCAACTGATTGTGAGACTGATGGTCTTTCAGTACAGTAGCCTCTTATAATAAAGCCCACAAGATGTTACAAACAACCAGCTGCCAGGGACTTGACTTTACCTTTATATAGATTGGCTGGGGCTTGGCAAGTGTGTCCACAGCCATTAGAGCAGCATTTCCTGGGGGAGGGACAATGCTGGTCTGACGAGCAGCTCTCCACGCAGGCTGCAGCGAATCCGGTGGCTCGCTGAGGCGGAGGGCAGTCACCCTGACGCGACGACCTCAGGGAGGTCAGAAACTCCCTGCTCGTCACACACTCTGTCTGCTTCTGAGAGAGAGAGTACAGGGGGGATTGTCGTTATTACATCTGACGTGCAACGCAAATAATACGTAATGTATAAACACATATGGGGGCAGAAAAAAAAAACGCAGCTGAGGTGAAAGTGTTTCCTTTGGTAAACTCCACTTTTTGAAGGCAGACCTTTCAGCCGTAGCCTGAAAGGGGTTGCATGTGTATATTATTGTGTGTGTGTGTGTGTGTGTGTGTGTATCTTTGTTTCTGTGCACATGGCTGCAGATCAGCAAAATGTAAACACGAACTTTACCTAATAGCTCAGAATTACCCTGTGTTCCCTACCAGCCAGCCAGTCAGCCATCCAGCCAGTGACATGCTTCATTTATTGTGATGAAAAACTAATCTATCTGAAAACCACAGCGACTGGCTTTACAAATGATCATTTGGGGCCACACACACACACAAAATACACACATAACGAATGCACACTCTCACGTGTATGCATTCAAAAGCTCACAAACATGTTATTCATAACACACATAAGCTTGCATAAACACACACAGGAATGCTCATTCATGGCATACACAGTAAAAAAAACAGCTTCTGGTGCAGGAGTGACACTGCCACCAAGGGTGTTGTGACACACAAAAACACACACACACACAATGCACTCGCTTTCCATCTTACCTCACAGGATTTTGGAGAAAGCACCTTCCTGGTTTCCCACAGTTCTTTGCATGGCTGAAGGCACTACACATAAACAAATGGAAGTAAATTAAATATGAAGCACAATAAAGTTTTACAATTTACACTTGTTTCATCCCAAATGATAAACTGAGTAAAAACACTTTTACACTTCGGTTTTGGTTTGGATTAAAGAAACAAGATATAAAATGTTCATTAGTGAGCTTTTAGAGGTGCTGGTGGGCGGATTGTGTTACTTTCGAACGGCGTCAGGTTAGCTCTTTCCACCTGCTTTCAATTTTCTTTGCTAAGCTGAGCTTACCTGTTACTGACTGTAGCCTTACATTTCACAGACACTTACGAAAGTGATATCGATCTTCTAATCTACCTCCATGCCAGAAAGCGAAAATAAGCGTATTTCCCTAACTACTCCTTAAAATAACTGAGGTTTGAAGAAGTGTAAGAACAAGTACAAATGACAAAGTGTCAGAGGGTTTTAAAATTTGCAGAGGCAGAGATTTCAGTGTTTAAGCAGGTAGAAAACACAAAAGAAACACAGACTCTTAAAGCACACGTGCACACACTCATCCAGTTTGCCACCTCAGTGAACTGGTGAATGATGGCTCTTACAAAATTAAAACCAGACAACATATAAAAACTGCGGTTTCACCCCCAACCTCCTCCCCCCTCCTCTCGCACTCCCTCTGTCTGTCTCCCTCAGCTCCCCAGTGTGCCTGGCTTCAATCATTTCTCCAATTTATTCCATCTCACTGATTCCAGGGGAACAAACAGAATCAACAAAAAGCCATAAAAACTTCATCTTTGCACAAATAAAAGAAAAAGTCTTTTCCAAAAGTTTTAAATAGGTTCATTTTCAGACTGATAGCTATGAATATTTCAAATGACAACTCTGTGGGCGTTTAGGGTTATCATGACATCTGAGAACTGCATTTATGACCATGTAAACTTTCATTTCATGTATAAAATAAAGGACTACATAGTAACCTGTCACTGAGATTCATACCGCATCAACAAACCAAAGCCAGTGAAGCCACATGTGCTGGTTTCTTAACCTCTGGGACACAAAATGGAGTCTCAGCATGAAGCATGATAGCTGTTTAATGTTTTTCAGTCGGTTCATTTCATTTAAGTCATGGAAGAAAAAGTTTGGGTTAGCTTAAAGTGATACTCCACCCCAAAATCTCTCTGTTGAGTATTAAATACTCTGGCTCTGTAGGCTTGAAATGTGGCTGTAAAAAGGTTGTAGGTTCCTTCTCCACAGGGAACGAAGGCTGTGGTCAGCTTAGACTGACAAACTTGCCATGCAGCTCTCGGCTGCGTTGCAAGTTGTCGGCTGTCCATCCATATGTTCAGTATGTTCCAAAAACTTCACCAAAAGGCACATCTTTAAAAGGCAACTTAAAAAACAATTCGTTTCTATGGCCTTTTCTAGATTTTATAACTTTGTGGGTTCTACAATCATTTCACCTTCTTTTATATATTGTCTGATAAATAGGTAAACAAAAACATAGAAATAAAGTTTGTTTGCTTGCTATGAGACAGCTTTCTGCCTCAATCCTTAGGCATGTCTCATCAGAGTTTGTGAGCAGGCACATACAACTAACTTAATATCTTAATAATTTAACAGAAAATGAATCAGCAACTATAGAAAAAATTTAAACATTCTCTGGTTTTTTCATTTTTCACAATTTTCTGGCATTTTATAGACCAAATGATCAATGAAGAAAATGATCGATGATGAAAATAATAATAATAATAATATTTGGCATGAGAAGCACGCCGGACATGTCAGATAGACAGAATAAGTATTTAGGGTACAGAAGCTGAGATGTGCTGAGAAAGTGATAAAATTGCTGCTTTTCAGGAGAGTTGATGTCCATCAATTTGTCAAGTTTGCCAGTGGGTGGTCTTTCATCGGAAATAATAAGTGTGGGTGTTTTGACACGTGTCTCTTTAGGCATCACGACCAGCCCAGGTGGCCTTGGTATTTAGAATGTGGTAAAACTGCCACTCCACACACATTAGACTGCCTTTCTCCTGCTCATTGATCAACATGAATATTTTAGTAAAATGTGACTGCTGGGAACACCCCTACAGCAATGATACAACGTGTGCTGCACTTAAGAAGTTTCTACGGATGTGATTCCATTAAAAGTGCCATACATCCAAGCTGACCACAACCTTTGTTCCCCATGAAGAAGCAAGTAGTAGTATCACTTTAAGTTATTTTCCCTTTTCCCCCCCTGTAAGTTAATTATGCATTCCTCAAGGAGCCTGAGTATGAGGAGACAGGGAGATAATACAAGACACACAAACACACACGGTATTGTAACCAGATCCTGAAGTGTGATGTGTTTCTTCAAGGAGCTCTCGTGGGTCTCTTCACTCGACCACGTGCTGCTCAGGTTGTCAAAATCTCCCCAGAAACACCTCACACAAACACACACACACACACACACCAACCAACATGTCGCCTGTTTTCACATTCACACCACTCCATCTTGCATCCAAACCCAGCTCACTTGTACTCCCCCCTCCTCCTTTGCTGCCACTTTGATCAGTTACAGACATGTTTAATTTTTCATTCCTCTCCCCCCTTTCTGACCCTCCCCTATTCCTCTCTCCCCCTCCCATCCTGTTCCATAATCCTCTGTACTTTTTGTCTCCTGTCTTCACATATAACTCCTCTTTTCTCCTCCTTGACCTCCATCTTTTTTCTTTACCTATCTACCTGTCCTTTCCTCTTTCTTCTGCTCTTCCTGGCTTATTTTCCTCTTCTCTAAGGCTAAAACTTCCATACCCTCTGAAGTTCATTGTTGGGTGTTTCACAGTCTGGAGGCGTATTAAAGTTTAAGCCAATCGTCACTGTGTAATTGTGTAAACATAAAAGCAGTGTAGCTAAAGTTAAATCATCCTAATCTGTGGGAGTTTGCACTCCATTAGGACTAACATTTATTTTAATAGAGAGCATGTGGGGCATCCCTGTGAAATAGTGGTTTAGGATGCTGACCGTGTAATCGCAATGTCACAGGTTTGAGTCCTTTGCCTGTCATTGTCTCTGCACGCTATCTAACGATGTCAAAAGTGCACCCAAAACTAGATAACTGAACACATCTATCCATCATATTTTAGACAACAATAAATACTAATTCTTGCAAACACCAATAATAATTACTACTGTTTTTGTGCTACTTACAAAAGATAAATGCCTCAACTGCAACTGGAATATTAAACCTGAAACTGTACTTTTAGTTTGTGACCCTGAACAATGGAGGTCTAACGTTACACTGATGTTATGTTTTGATGAGGTTAATGTTTTACATTTTACATGCTGTCCTACATTACTTTGACAGACTAAGGAGTACTTAAATGTTTGATACATACATATATTATATCATATTATATTTGGCTCGTAATGTTCAAATACTCTAATAATCTACACTTTAACTTGCTCCATTTTGAATGCAAAACTTACTTGTAACAGTTTTTTTACTAGTTTTACGTAAGTAATGGCTGTGAGTATTTATTATTTTAGTACAGTGGGGAGAAACAGGCGAGAGGGGAGAAAGGAGGAGTCGAGGCTCATGGATTTAAGCTGAAAACACTTGTGGTATGTACGTGGTGTACACCTTACACTCTCAAATATCCCTTGGATGTTGTAAATCACTGAAAAGTACATGCACTATATTTGTGTAAGAGGAGCTAATATACGAACGGACACTTTTGGCCTTGAAGGCGACATGATGAGTTATGTGTGTGAGAGCGAGAGCAGAGACACAGCAGAGGTCAGAGGTCAGAGATGTTACTGTTTAACACACCAACACAGTGTAACAACAGAGCCTAGATTAATGGCCGTGTATGTGTCTGTATGTGTGCACAGTTTGGAGCTCCTCACATATCTGTATAATAATTAATCACACACACATACACACACACCTTGTCTCTCGGCCCTTCTCCTGCCTCTCCTGCTGTTTTATGGCCTCACCTGCCACGATAGAGGGATGACAGCCACACTCAGCGAGAGGGAGGAGAGGAAATGGGAGAGGGAGGGGAGGAGAGATGTGGTTTTCAGAGTGCATAGAGGGGGGAAAGAAGTGAGTGTCAGTTGAAAAGGAGAGAAGAGATGAAAGACAAGTAGTGAAACAGGTCCAGAGAAAAGGAGAGACGGAGGGAGAGACAAAGAAGGACAGGCAACCAGATGTGCTCACTCTCCATACACTGTCATCAGTTCAGTGGGTGCAATGTGAAAAACTACTTATGTTAATTCATGTGCTCAGCTTGTCATCAGTTATTCAGAGTTTATTTTATATTTTTCTACCCTACAGTACATATGTGTTGCACTTACTGTAGGTGTTTTTTGATACTATTCCTTTAGTTTAGGTGCCAAAATTAACACCAGTACCAGTTTCTATATCAAAACAATGCTTTTTTATCTGGCAATACTATTTACCATACTTTAATTTGACAAATATAAACATGTTTTCTCCAAAACCCAAAAATTGTGGCAATATTAAATAACAATATTATATCGATATACTGATTCAATATCTGATCAGTGAGTACCAATCATTTGAAACCGCCTTTCTGTACTTGAACATCCTAGATACGGACCCATTTCAGTCAGTAGCAACAAAAATATTATGGTACAATACCCAGCCCTTGTAGCATTTTTAAACATATTGTGTGTGAATGAATTGTGATGTCTTTGTTTAATTATGGTAGAAAAATGAAAGTTGTAAAAATGTAGCTATGCCTCAAGGTGCTGGAATTACTCTATGTGGTATCAGAAAGTATCTCTTAAAGTTGAGACCAAGTTTAAACCTTTAAGCATGTTTCTTTTTCTGTAAAATATTTTCTTATTCGCCTTTTTAAACACAAAAAATAACTTGAAAGGGATTTTCCATCAGCTATTTTGAGAACCTGAAAGCTCAGTTTGAAGTGAAAAACAGCATCCTCTTCGTGTTTTCTCCTGCAAAGCAATTCAGCAGATTTCCTGCGAAATCTGACCTGGTGGCCCACATTGTAACATGCAGTTCAGTGGTTGACGTCACATACCAACTTGAAGTAGAGCGCCACCCAAACAACAAACTGACAGCAGTATAACTGTAAGGACACAATCATAGTAAATAAGAAAATAAACTAGAAAAGGCAATTTCTGAAGAAATTGCGGTGTGAATGCTAACTGCTGAAAGGCTGGCGCTAAACTGGATTGCTGAAGTTGAACACAAAAAGTGGAATAATATCAACAATATATGAAAGATGTGGAATAGTTGAATGTTTGTTGAAAGACTGACGCTAAACTGGATTGCTAAAGTTTAATAAAACTCAGTTGAATAATATCAAAAATGTATGAAAGATGTGGAATAGTTAAATGTTTGTTGAAAGGCTGGCGCTAAACTGGACTGTTGGCTTGAACTAGCTTGAAGCAGCTGGAGGGATTATGAATTAGTAAGAAAAGTGGGAAACGGTCTAAATATTATGAATGGGAGTTCAAAAGTTGAATAAAACTGAGAATGTATGATATATGTACAAGAATTAGAAGATTAGACATGAAAAATGCTTGAAAAAGTCAAAAAATGCGTGTGTGTGTCTTTGTCACATCCACCAACTACTGACAAAGAAACGACACTAAACAACAAAAACGACAAAAAACGACAAAAACAACAGAAAAACAGAAAACGACACTATAAACAAAAACGACAAAAAAAACACTAAAAACAACACTATAAGGAACAAAAAACGATGAAAAACAACAAAAAATGACACTATAAACAGCAAAAATGACAAAAACAACAAAAACACTACAAAAAACGACACTATAAACAATAAAAACGACAAAAAACAACAGTAAAAACAACGACAAAAACGACAAAAAACAACATTATGAACAAGAAAAACGACAAAAACACAACAAAAACATGACAAAAACACTAAACAACAAAAACGACAAAATTGTTGTTTATAGTGTCGTTTTTTTGTTGTTTTTGTTGTTTTTTGGTCGTTTTTGTTGTTTAAAGTGTTGTTTTTGTCGTTTATAGTGTCGTCTTTTGTCGTTTTTGTTGTTTTTGTCGTTTTTATTGTTTTTTGTCGTTTTTTGTTGTTTTTGTTTTTTGGTCGTTTTTGTTCTTTATAGTGTCATTTTTTTGTTTATAGTGTCGTTTTTGTTGTTTTAATTGTTGTTTTTGTTGTTTATAGTGTTGTTTTTTGTCTTGTTTTTGTTGTTTTTGTCGTTTTTGGGTCGTTTTTGTTGTTTATAGTGTCATTTTTTGTCATGTTTTGTTGTTCTTGTCGTTTTTTGGTCGTTTCTTTTGTTTATCGTATCGTATCGTTATAGTATCGTTTTTGTTGTTTTTATTGTTGTTTTTGTTGTTTATAGTGTCGTTTTTTGTTGTTTTTGTCGTTTTTGTTGTTGTTTTTGTTGTTTATAATGTCGTTTTTTGTTGTTTATAGTGTCGTTTTTGGTCGTTTTTTGTTTATAGTGTAGTTTTTTGGCGTTTTTGTCGTTTTCATTGTTGTTTTTGTTGTTTATAGTGTTGTTTTTGTCGTTTTTTTGTCGTTTTTTGTTTATAGTGTCGCTTTTTGTTGTTTTTATTGTTTAAAGTGTCGTGTTTTTGTTGTTTTTGTTGTTTTTTGGTCGTTTTTGTACTTTATAGTGTCGTGTTTTTGTTGTTTTTGTCGTTTATAGTGTCGTTTTTTGTCATTTTTGTTGTTTTTATTGTTGTTTTTGGGTCGTTTTTGTTGTTTATAGTGTCGTTTTTTGTCGTGTTTTTGTCGTTTTTGTTGTTTATAGTGTCGTTTTTTGTTGTTTTATCATTTCTTCGTCGTTTTTTTGTTTATAGTGTCGCTTTTTGATGTTTTTATTGTTGTTTTTGTTGTTTAAAGTGTCGTGTTTATTGTTGTTTTTGTCGTTTTTTCGTCATTTTTGTTCTTTATAGTGTCGTGTTTTTGTTGTTTTTGGCGTTTATAGTGTCGTTTTTTGTCGTTTTTGTTGTTTTTATTGTTGTTTTTGGGTCGTTTTTGTTGTTTAAAGTGTCGCTTTTTGTCATTTTTGTTGTTTAAAGTGTCGCTTTTTGTCATTTTTGTTGTTTTTGTTGTTGTTTTTGTTGTCGTTTCTGTCGTTTTTGGGTCGTTTTTGTTGTTTATAGTGTCGTTTTTTGTCGTTTTTGGGTCGTTTTTGTCATTAATAGTGTCGTTTTTTGTTGTTTTGTTGTCATTTTTGTTGTCGTTTTTGTTCCTTATAGTGTCATTTTTGTTGGTTTTTGTTGTTTTTGTTGTTGTTTTTGTTGTCGTTTTTTGTTCCTTATAGTGTCGTTTTTGTTGTTTGTTGTCGTTTTTGTTCCTTATAGTGTCGTTTTTGTTGTTTGTTGTCGTTTTTGTTGTTTATAGTGTCGTTTTTGTTGTTTTTTGTCGTTTTGTTCCTTTTAGTGTTGTTTTTGTTGTTTTTTGTCGTCGTTTTTGTTGTTTGTAGTGTCGTTTTTGTTGTTTTTTGTCGTTTTTGTTGTTTTTGTGGTCGTTTCTGTTGTTTTTTGTCGTTTATAATGTCGTTTTCTGTCGTTTTTTGTCGTGTTTGTTGTTTTTTGTTGTTTTTTGTCGTTTATAGTGTCGTTTTTGTTGTTTATAGTGTCATTTTTGTTGTTTTTTGTCGTTTATAGTGTCGTTTTTTGTTGTTTATAGTGTCGTTTTTGTTGTTTATAGTGTCGTTTTTGTTTTTTGTCGTTTATAGTGTCGTTTTTGTTGTTTTTTGTCATTTTTTGTTGTTTATAGTGTCGTTTTTTGTCGTTTATAGTGTCGTTTTTGTTGTTTTTTGTCGTTTATAGTGTCGTTTTTGTTGTTTATAGTGTCATTTTTGTTGTTTTTTGTCGATTATAGTGTCGGTTTTTGTCGTTTTTGTGTCATTTTTTGTCGTTTTTGTTGTCGTTTTTGTTCCTTATAGTGTCGTTTTTGTTGGTTTTTGTCGTTTTTGTTGTTGTTTTTGTTGTTGTTTTTGTTCCTTATAGTGTCGTTTTTGTTGTTTATAGTGTCGTTTTTGTTGTCGTTTTTGTTGTTTTTTGTGGTTTTTTGTCGTTTTTGTTCCTTATAGTGTTGTTTTTGTTGTTTTTTGTCGTTTTTTGTCGTTTTTGTTCCTTATAGTGTTGTTTTTGTTGTTTTTTTGTCGTTTTTGTTGTGGTTTTTGTTGTCGTTTTTGTTCCTTATAGTGTCGTTTTTGTTGGTTTTTGTTGTTTTTGGGTCGTTTTTGTTGTTTATAGTGTCGTTTTTTGTCGTTTTTGTCGTCTTTGTTGTTGTTTTTGTCGTTTTTGGGTCGTTTTTGTTGTTTATAGTGTCGTTTTTTGTCGTTTTTGGGTCATTTTTGTCGTTTATAGTGTGTTTTTTTGTGGTTTTTGTTGTTTAAAGTGTCGTTTTTTGGTCGTTTTTTGTTTATAGTGTCGCTTTTTGTCGTTTTTGTTGTTTTCATTGTTGTTTTTGTTGTTTAAAGTGTCGTTTCTGTCGTTTTTGGGTCGTTTTTGTTGTTTATAGTGTCATTTTTTGTCGTTTTTGGGTCGTTTTTGTCGTTTATAGTGTCGTTTTTTGTCGTTTTTGTTGTTTAAAGTGTCGTTTTTGGGTCGTTTTTGTTGTTTATAGTGTCGTTTTTTTGTTTTTGTTGTCGTTTCTGTTGTTTTTTGTCGTTTTTTGTCATTTATAGTGTCGTTTTTGTCATTTTTTGTCGATTATAGTGTCGTTTTTTGTTGTTTTTTTGTCATTTTTTGTCATTTTTGTTGTCGTTTTGTTCCTTATAGTGTTGTTTTTTGTCGTTTTTGTTGGTTTTTGTCGTTTTTGTTGTTGTTTTTGTTCCTTATAGTGTCGTTTTTGTTGTTTGTTGTCGTTTTTGTTGTTTATAGTGTCGTTTTTGTTGTCGTTTGTGTTGTTTTTTGTCGTTTTTTTGTCGTTTTTGTTCCTTATAGTGTTGTTTTTGTAGTTTTTTGTAGTTTTTGTTGTCGTTTATAGTGTCGTTTTTGTTCCTTATAGTGTCACTTTTTGTCGTTTTTGTTGTTGTTTTTGTCGTTTTTGGGTCGTTTGTAGTGTCGTTTTTTGTCGTTTTTGTCGTTTTTGGGTCGTTTTTGTCGTTTATAGTGTCGTTTTTTGTGGTTTTTGTTGTTTAAAGTGTCGTTTTTTGGTCGTTTTTTGTTTAAAGTGTCGCTTTTTGACGTTTTTGTTGTTTTTATAGTTGTTTTTGTTGTTTAAAGTGTCATTTCTGTCGTTTTGGGTCGTTTTTATTGTTTAAAGTGTCGTTTTTTGTCGTTTTTGGGTCATTTTTTTGTCGTTTTTGGGTCGTTTTTGTCGTTTATAGTGTCGTTTTTTGTCGTTTTTGTTGTTTAAAGTGTCGTTTTTGGGTCGTTTTTGTTAATAGTGTCGTTTTCTGTCGTTTTTGTTGTTTTTATTGTTGTTTTTGTATTTTATAGTGTCGTGTTTTTGTTGTTTTAGTCGTTTTTGGGTCGTTTTTGTTGTTAATAGTGTCGTTTTTTGTTGTTTTTGTAGTTTTTTGGTCGTTTTTGTTCTTTATAGTGTCGTGTTTTTGTTGTTTTTGGGTCGTTTTTGTTCTTTATAGTGTCGTGTTTTTGTTGTTTTTGTTGTTTTTGTTGTTTTTATTGTTGTTTTTGGGTCGTTTTTGTTGTTTATAGTGTCGTTTTTTGTCGTTTTTGGGTCGTTTTTGTTGTTTATAGTGTCGTTGTTTGTTGTTTTTGTCGTTTTTTGTCGTTTTTTTGTCCCTTATAGTGGCGTTTTTGTTGTTATTTGTCGCTTTCTGACGTTTTTTTGTCCCTTATAGTGGCGTTTTTGTTGTTTTTTGTCGCTTTTTGTCTTGTTTTTTGTCCCTTATAGTGGCGTTTTTGTTGTTTTTTGTCGCTTTTTGTCGTTTTTTTGTCCCTTATAGTGGCGTTTGTGTCATTTTCTGTTGTTTTTTGTCGTTTTTTGTCGTGTTTTTTTGTCCCTTATAGTGGCGTTTTTGTTGTTTTTTGTCGCTTTTTGTCGTGTTTTTTGTCCCTTATAGTGGCGTTTTTGTCCCTTTTTGTCTTTTTTTGTCCCTTATAGTGTCGTTTTTGTTGTTTTTTGTCGCTTTTTGTCGTTTTTTTGTCCCTTATAGTGGCGTTTGTGTCATTTTCTGTTGTTTTTTGTCGTTTTTTGTTGTGTTTTTTGTCCCTTATAGTGGCGTTTTTGTTGTTTTTTGTCGCTTTTTGTCGTTTTTTTGTCCCTTATAGTGGCGTTTGTGTCATTTTCTGTTGTTTTTTGTCGTTTTTTGTCGTGTTTTTTGTCCCTTATAGTGGCGTTTTTGTTGTTTTTTGTCGCTTTTTGTCGTGTTTTTTGTCCCTTATTAGTGGCGTTTTTGTTGTTTTTTGTCCCTTTTTGTCGTTTTTTGTCCCTTATAGTGTCGTTTTTGTTGTTTTTTGTCGCTTTTTGTCGTTTTTTTGTCCCTTATAGTGGCGTTTTTGTTGTTTTTTGTCGCTTTTTGACGTTTTTTTGTCCCTTATAGTGGCGTTTTTGTTGTTTTTTGTCGCTTTTTGTCATTTTTTTGTCCCTTATAGTGGCGTTTTTGTTGTTTTTTGTCGCTTTTTGACGCTTTTTGTCCCTTATAGTGGCGTTTTTGTTTATAGTGTCGCTTTTTGTTGTTTTTATTGTTGTTTTTGTTGTTTAAAGTGTCGTGTTTTTTGTTGTTTTTGTCATTTTTTGGTCGTTTTTGTTCTTTATAGTGTCGTTTTTTTGTTGGTTTTGTCATTTTTGGGTCGTTTTTGTCGTTTATAGTGTCGCTTTTTGTCGTTTTTGTTGTTGTTTTTGTCGTTTTTGGGTCGTTTTTTGTGGTTTTTGTTGTTTAAAGTGTGGTTTTTTGGTCGTTTTTGTTTATAGTGTCGTTTTTTGTCGTTTTTGTTGTTTTTATTGTTGTTTTTGTTGTTTATAGTGTCGTTTTTTGTCGTTTTTTGTTTTTTTCATGTTTTTTTGTCGTTTTTGTTGTTTATAGTTTTGTTTTGGTTGTTTTTGTTGTCGTTCTTGTTGTTTTGTTTATAGTGTCAACAAAAACGACAAAAACAACAATAAAACGACAAAAACGAAAAAAAAAACAACAAAAAAGACAGTAAAAAACAAGAAAAACGACAAAAAAACAAGAAAAACGACAAAAAACGGCATTATAAACAACAAAAAAGACCAAAAACAACAACAAAACGACAAAAACACGACAAAAATGACACTATAAACAACAAAAATGACAAAAACAACAAAAACACGACAAAAAATGACACTATAAACAACAACAAAACGACAAAAACAACAAAAACACGACAAAAAATGACACTATAAACAACAAAAACGACAGTATAAGGAACAAAAAGGACAAAAAGGACAACAAAAACAACAAAAAAACAACAAAAAAGACAAAACACGGCACTATAAACAATAAAAACGACACTATAAGGAACAAAAAGGACAAAACCGACAATAAACGACAAAAAAACAACAAAAAAGACACTATCAGGAACAAAAATGACAAAAACGACAACATAAGGAACAAAAAACAATAAAAAACAAAAAAAACAGCACTATAAACAACAAAAACGACAACAAAAACAATGAAAAACTAAAACTAAAACGACACTATAAACAACAAAAATGACAAGAAAAACGACAAAAAACAAGAAAAACGACAACAGAAAACAAGAAAAACGACAAAAAACAACAATATAAACAACAAAAACGACACTATAACGAACAAAAACGACAAAAAACGATACTATAAACAACAAAAACAACAAAAACGACTATAAAGAACAATAACGACAAAAAACAATAAAAATGACAACAAAAAACAACAAAAAACAACAAAAAACAACAGAAACGACACTATAAACAACAAAAATGACACTATAAACAACAAAAACTACACTATAAGGAACAAAAACGACAACAAAAATGACAAAAAACAAAAACGACACTATAAACAACAAAAACGACAAAAAAACAACACAAATAACAGTATAAACAACAAAAACGACAAAAAACAAAAACAAAAAATTACAGAAAACAAAAACAACAACAAAATGACAAAAACAACAAAAACACGACAAAACGACACCATAAAAAACAAAAAATGACAGAAAAACAACAAAAAACGGCACTATAAACAACAAAAACCACAAAAACAACAACAAAACGACAAAAACACAACAAAAAATGACAGTATAAACAACAAAAACGACAAAAAACGACACTATAAACAACTAAAACCACAAAAAACAACAAAAAATGACACTATAAACAAGAAAATTTACAAAAAACTACAATAAAAACAACAAAAAATGACACTATAAACAAGAAAAATGACAAAAATCTACAATCAATCATCAATCATCACTAAATCATTTTTATAGTCTAGACTATATGAAACTGCACTTGTATGCTAAATTAGGTTCTACAGAACATTTCAGAGGGCACAGACAAGCTTATTTTATGTTTTGATTAAGCACACACAAGTAACTACACACTCACACAGATACACACACATCAGGCTTTGCGGTATTTGAGCAAAAAGTAGCAGAACAAATTCTAAAAATCCCTTTTAAAAGCATGTTAGACCTTTGCCAGACCTTTGGAACAACATGTACAACAACCAGAGCTAACTTAAGTCGGCAGCTTGTGGGAGGAGAGGAAAGGCTGAAGGAAAGAGAATAGAAGAAAATAGAAAGAAATCGTGAGGATAGTCAAAAAGACAAATGCTGCGAGATTGTTCAGTGGTTAACATCCTCACCTCTCAAACCACATGTGCCCACAGCGGCCTCCTGCCAGGGCTTTCTCTCTGTTTCCCCTGATCATTTTCTTTCCGTGCTTTCTCTCCATCTAAAATAAAACTACTAAAGCATACTAGACTAGTAAGGAAGTATGGACAGTAAAGAAATTAATGCATTGGTGGCAGGTGGCAATCAAGACACTTCACCAACCTGAGGTTTATTGTTAAAAACACCCAACGATTTATAAGATTGGCTGGTTTGTTAACTTTCTAGAGGGTAAAAATAAAAAAAACTGAATCAATCATTTCTAACAATATTTTAACAGAGTGGGCATGTATGGCCAAGTAAATGTGACATTTCTCAACCAGATATCATATCAAACTATGAGACAAGTTTGAACAGCAGAGGGAATGGAAATGACGGTGGGAAAAGGAGAAGAAAGAAAAGGATTTAAAATTGATTTGTAAGATTATACAGTCTAGCAAGCTGTTGTTTGCAGCTGTTGTACTGAGTTGTCCAAATGGAGAGATAAGGATGGAGATACTAAAAATCTAAAGAGGGGGGGCTTCGGACTGAATCATGGGGATTTTTGCGAGCTATCTTGGGATTTTGTTCATGAGTCAGGGTATGATGGAGCGTGTGTTTAAAGGTGCATTGGTGCACACGGCAGTAGTGTAGGTGATGCATCGGGGTATTGTGGTGAAGTGAAGACAAAGCTCTCAATTTACCCGTCAATATGTGTTCCAACCCTCATGTTCATAAAGAGAGATCGAAAGATTGTGGATACAAGCAGCTGAAAGAATTTATTTTACAGCTTGTCTGGCCTCACGCTTAGAGACACCGCCTGGACATCTCCCCAGGGATTTAAACCAAGCATGTGCAACCAGGAGGAAACCCCAAGGGAAGCCAAGAAGACGATGGAAGGACTACATATCCCACCTTGGCCTACTCTGCTTAGTCTTGTGCCATCACAACCCATATCAGTGATGGAAAATAGATGGATATATTGATTTTATACAGATATTTATAGAGAGGATCAGGGGGGAGTGGGGTAGAACAAGAATTACTCCTGCGCTGATTATGTGGAAACCAAACAGCCTCTAATAAGTGTATGCATAAGACAGTAGTTCTGCTTCATACTTGTTAGATTCTTACTTTGAATGGTGAAGTGGATCATACCAGTTTAGGGAAGGTTGAGTCAAAAAAGGGTAGTGAATGTTCAGTAGCCTAAAAGACTTCTTATTTACAGTGTGTTGTGAAATCTAGCAAGCAAAGGCTAAAATGGTAAATGGACTTTTAATGTGCTTTTCTACCTTAACAGACAAAACTGGCCATTACAGGCATGTGTGCCCATCGGGAGCAACTTGGGGTTCAGTGTCTTGCTCAATGACACTTCGACATGTGAACAGTAAGGGGGCCAAGGATCAAACCCGCAATTACACAACCCGCGCTACCTCCTGCACCACAGCCTAACCAAACAAAACTATTCCAACTGGTTTTACAAGTAATTTGAACCTCTTAACAACAAGTTATGAGGAATGAATGAGGAAGAGAGGATGATAAGAGGAAGAGTAACAGCGACTTGATAGCTCTGGTTCTTTGTTCTGCACCAGACCTGTTTGTTAGAGGACATCCCGCTGCCTCACACACCTGGTACACATTACTACCATCATCTGTGAGTTTGTGTGAGAGGAGGAAAGAGATAAAAGAAGGAGATGGACAGATGGAGGAACTGAGTGAGGGCTGTAGTTCAGTTTCAGTGAACTCCCATGTGTGTTTCCATGAGATTCCACTGATGATGTGACACAGACCACATGTGTCAGGGCAACATCGGCCTGTTGTGTGTGTGTCTTCAATACAGGAACCCGCCCTGATGTAACAGACGGAACAGATAAAGCGCCACAGTCAATGAAACAATCTTTACCTTTATCTGTTGTCTCATTTCTTTCTTCCCTCTTTCTCTTAGTCTATCCTATTTAACTTTAGAGAAATTTATGTTTTATTCTTTTTCAATTCTTGAACACGGTTCTTTTGAACAATTGCTCCTGAGACTGAAGATGATTAAAGACATTTCTTGCTATTTCTTATTCATCATTTGTGCCATTTCCTAGTGAAATAATGGATCACTGCGAGCTTTCAGCCTCTTAAGAAAAATAGATGACATGGGAAATTAAATGAATCCTTTGGTTTCACAGTGCACCATTTGTGTGTGTGGGTGTGTGACTGTGAGTGGATAGACTGACTATGTGTAACACATGTTAAAACTCAGTGAGAACAACCTAGTTCAGCACTGCTCCAAGTCTGGGTAAGGACCCAAGAAGGAGTTGAGGGTAAAGTAATACCAGTCCCCAAATTATTCTGTAAAAATCTCTGTCAAAAGTTATTGAGTATGTTATACTGCCAAGAGGCTTTATGAGATCCTGCAGTGGAATGTAGGTTTAGACCAAGTCACATTTTGTTAGATTTGCCTTACTAATAGCTCTAAAATTGGGTTTATAAACATAAGAAAAATGTAGTTCCCCAGAGAAAAAGGCTGAAAATCAAACTGTGCAGAGGAGTGTTTTTCCTTCAACAGATCAACAACTAAGAAGCAGTGGACTCACTACTTCCTCCCGCCCGACTCGCTCTTTTTCTCTCTTCGGAGAAAGTGGTCCAGATTAGGGCTGGGTATTGCACCTTAACAATGTTTTGTTAAGGTGTAAAAAAAGTACTGAAAGCTGGCGTTGAATGTCTGCTCAAAGAAATGTGTCAGTCTTCGACCGTACTTTGTGCAGGTTCCTTTCGCATTTAATATCTGAGAACTTCATGAGGTATCAAAAATAAACGTAGGTTTTGTTACTGAAACTCTGGTTTTATATTAGCACTATTAAAAAGACTAAGAGTTCACAGCCATGCTGGCGAGTCTGTAAAGTGCTGACATCCGCATGTTGCCATACTTTACCATGTTTAGCAGGTATAACCATCTCACTTTAATGTGTTGGCATTCTAACATTTGCTAATTAGCACTAAACACAAAGTACAGCTGAGGCTGATGTGAATGTCCTTAGTTTTGCAGAGATTTGGTCATAAACCAAAGAATTGGACAAATTGTTATTTTGACCTAATGGTGGCGCTTGACGAGAAGTCAGGAGATCACCAAAGTTACTCCAATTCATCCTGAGGGGGACATGAATGTGTGTACCGAATTTCATGGCAATCCATCCAACAGGTGTTGAGATTTTTTTGCACAAAAGCACAGATGTCAACCTCATGGTGGTGCTAGAGGAAAAATGAGGGAATCTCCAAAGTCATTAAGATACACTGTCTGGGAACTATGAACGTCTGTACAAATTTATTGGCAATGTACTCAATAGTTGTTGAGATGTGTGGACCAAAGTGGTGGACCAACCGACTGAAGTTGCCATCCCTTGAGCCAATATCCTAGCCTGTCTCTCTGTAGTTCATTATAACCTGTTGCTGGGGTCCGTGGTTTACCTTATTATATCAAATATATTAGAAGAACAATGTGGATTTATAGAACAGAGTACAACATAACCTGGGATTATTTGTTAGCCTAATAAAACAATAATAAAGTGGACTGTGCTCATTGTATAATGCTCCCAAGGAGCATAATCAATAAAAAAAATTGCAAGCTAAACATCTCCCACATATCCTGTTAACAAATATACACACCTTGGGAGCATTAAACATTGTTGGACATCCTCCGCTGTATAATTCATTATTTTGATTAATCTTGGCAATTATGGCTGCGGACTGGGATATGTACTTTTCTGTTCTAATTTATTTTTGTTGGCCTGCCATGGTGACTTTTACAAATTGGGCCGTGGCCACTTTCAACAGACTGTAAAACGGTAAGAATTAATAACTTTGCAATTCAAACAAGCAAGAAGAGACACTGTGCACGTCTGCGCAGTATCAGGCTGTCTGAGAGGAAAATTGTGGTTTACACAGCGTCAGCCCCCACTGGCCAGTTTCAGAGACTGTTGTTGGATGTCGGTTACAGCATAGTGCCACACTGGTATTCACACATGTACAACAGCAAGACACAAAGCCAGGGTAATAAAGTTTAGACATGGTCTTAAACTAGAAAATATTTTCCATTCTCATTCTCTCTTTGTTGAACTCTAAACATAAGGAATAGGAACAAAAGAAGGGAGAGTAGGAAGGAAAGAAAGGTTTGGGTCAGGTCAAAGGAGCTGTGTGTGTTTGTGTTTTCGGTGAGGGGGGTTAGGCATAGCTGAAAGATGATGTCTGATGTTTCGCTCATTGTGGTATCCCCTGCAACGGTCTGTTGGTGGACGTTTTGGAGGGGGGAGTGGGGGGCTGCCCTTGGCTGTTGTTGACATTAACCCCGGCTGACCTCAACATAGATACACTACTGATGTACGCACTACACAGAAAAAAAGCTCCCACTCTCACGCTTGTTTCTTGCTTTTCCTTTTTCCGTCTGTCATGTGGATTTGTAGCAAAGCTTGGAAATGTTGCAAGAGGTAAAATACGATTCAGGTGTGCTTTCAGCTGGAATGAAGCTTTTATAATAGGTCTGAACCAGAACGGCGAGTTCAGAAAACACATCAATAACAAACCAGACAGAATCTTTCAAGAAGTCATTAATATTGAGCAAGTAAAAGGTCAGTAAGTAAAAGGTCATGGTGGACAGATATTTTACAGACATTTTTTGGCTGCAGATTACACAGCATCATTAATTATCACATAAAAGATTTCTTCTGATCCTAAATACATTGTTGAGTGATCAAAATTAGCTTTCATTCAAATATAAAATCTCTTTTTTTCCAATACTGAAGACATTTTCCTAAAATTGGGTTTTCATCTCTTAGCTTTTCTGATTTAAAACATGATAATTTGTATCAAAATATAGAGACCCAGTTTCTGTCTTATCCACCCACTGCGTGTCTGAGATGGGACCAGCGGTCTAAAACACCCACAGTAATGTCCAGAAAGCTGTAACAAGCTGGAACTGCTGCAGAGTGGACAGACTGGCAGCTAAAAATACACAGGATGGAAACTCCTCTTGAATCAAACAATGAATTAACACACACACACACACACACACATCCACACACAGTAAATCCTCCTGGCAGGCAGTGTTAAGTGAATAAGCAGGGGATAATTTTTGCTCCAGGGTGGATGGATAATGGGGATATAGGGGAGGACGCTATTTTAACTGAAAACACAACCTTTGCTATTACAGGAGCCGTGCGGTGGGTGTAAAGATTCCATAGAGAAGGGAAGCAAGAGAAAGACTCCCTCTCCGTCTCTTTGCCTCTTGAGGCAGAGATGGAGAGTGACAGTCTGCTTTGCATTGTACTGTTGTTGTGTCAGGTTCATTATATTCTAGTATCAGGATACCTCGTTGTGTGTTACCACACTTACAAGTACAAGTACACTTACAAGATAAAATGAGTTCAAATCTTCATCCACTTGTCATGTAAATTTAACCCATAATTTGATCAGTATTGTAGCACTACGCAGAAATACTGTTATTGCTATTATTAATTGCTTTTTAATATTTTATGTGCCAGCCAATCAAAAACACATATTTCCATATTTGGAAATTTAAATGATTTCAGTTGAATAATAATTGGTGTGAGGATGTTTTGGGTTTTTTTCATTGCTGTTTTTGCCTCCAGCGTCATCTTGTTTTTCTGGCAGTGTGCTGTAGTTTTTGGGAAAATTTGGTTACATCACTGGTTGTTTGGTTACAACCCCAGTTCCACCGCACCTAACCAGAAGGAGATGCTACCAACACGGCCAATTGTGTTCAATGGGCCGCACCACGAAATCAGTTAATGTTACCAGGAGCTGAACCCCTGGTCTTTACTGCACCAAAGACTTGGTTTTAGGGTTAACATTGGGGTTAAGACCGGCTTATGGATAGGGTTAAGGTTGGGGTTAGGCACAAAGTGATTAATGTTTAGGTAAACTTTCAGGGAATGCTAGTCAGTGCAATGTCTTTAGAAGTGTAGGAGTACAAGTTTGTGTGTATTTACCTGTGCACAGCGTCTGTGGTTTTCACACCAAACCAGAACTTGGTCACTCTGGAGGAGACAGAGAGGATGAGGATTAAAACAGACAGTGAGACAAATACATCTTTCACAGACAAATCCTGTGTTGGACGCATTCATGTGAAACTGCCGTCTAACATACATGGAGATGGAAAGCAAAATATTGTTAATAAAAAGGTCACTGACCAAATTGCATAACCAGAGTAAACCTGACATGCAGACACAGACACACACTCAACCTTTCTTTATTTACATAATTATCCTCAGGGTGCATAATGACTTAATACACTGTGTTTGTGGTTTCTGAACCAGACAGAGACCACGTCACATGGTGAGATGCATGTTTATGTGTGTGTGTGTGTGTGTGTGTGTGTGTGTGTCTGTATGTGTGTGTACAGTTACTGCTAAGTGAGTCAAGACCACCAGTAAACATGGCTGCTGTTACCACTGTGACAGAGGGAGACGTCATCTCATGACCACAGGGACAGAAATACAGATTAACCAAACCAAAGTGACTTTTCCAATTTTGCCTTTCATCCAAATAAAATTAAAAAAAACTCCTTAGAAGGACTTCATCCATACTTGATATTGAACGCACAAGGCCACACAGACCTGCAACCTTTTGAGAAAATACCTGTAACACAAAGAAGCTGTTGATACCTGAGCTACATGAAGCAACTTGAGATTATTTTCATTATTGATTAATCTACTGATAATATTTGATGAATCAAATTTGTATAAAATAAAATAAAAATGTAATGGTTTAAATGCAGACTGAAAACCCTCTCAGATGTTTTAAACGTTCGTGAGTAAGATAGTCTGTCAGTGTGGCAAAACTACTGCTGCTCTTCCCTCTGAAATGCTTCGTCATTTCATCAGCGCAATCATGATGCCATCATCCAACATCAAAACAACTATTAGGAATACTGGTGTGGGTGCATTTGTGTATCTGCATGTTGTGTGTGTGCCTCCAGGGAGTATATGAGCCTGTAGTGTGTGTGTGTGTGTGTGTGTGTGTGTGTGTGTGTGTGGGTGTGTGTGTGTGTGGGATAAGCCCCCTTAACGACTCCTAAATCCTCTTCTGAGTGTGCTGTATTTAGCCTGAACCAAGCTCATCTCTTTCCACACACACACACACACACACACACACATACAATTTTCAGGGGTTCTGCTCCTTTAAGTAGCCTTTGTGCTTCTGGTATAATAAGGGTTGAGGGGTTAGAGTTGGGGTAACAGTGCAAAGGTTAAAGGTCAGAGATTAGGGGTTAAGGGCTTTCACGGTACAAAAGATGCTGAATTGACTTGTTCACTCTTAACATTCAAAACAGATGCATATTGACTGCTCTGGTGAAATAGCTGCTAAAGAAGTTAAATTGGACATTGATGTATGAAGATGAGGACTTATCTCCCTTATAAGTCCTGTAGACATGCTGCATGTAGCAGCTCAACGAATTTGCTGTCACTAGAACAGCCAAGGATTTTTACTAAAGTGAGGGCAAGATTAAGGCAGTGACATACTTTTAAAGAAGTGCTAGCCGGATAGTACAGTCAAAAGCTTCTTTCAGACTGTACGACGGGGAGGGCTACCTCTCACAATTATTTTTTAATTTTCCAAAACTGACAAACCGTCAGTCACGCTTGCTTTCTGCAGAAACTGGCCATTGAGCACATGTGTGAAAATGGTCAGAGCTCCAAGTTCTCCACAAATTTTGTTCGCCTCATTCCTCTCATACTCTCACCCCCTGTCCACGTCCACTGCTACAGCTGCTTACTGTTGCCTCGGTTGTCCAGCTGGCAGCAGTGAAGAGGTGGTTAGTTTTCAGAAAGGAGACACGACGAGTGCAACCAAAATCAGGATCAAGTTCTGAACAAAGGCCACATCAAATTCACTCAAAGTAGTTAAAACAGTAACTCTGTCTGAAATTATTGTTGGCCATATTATTGGGAGAAATATATGTGTATTTCTTGCCAATGCTAGAATGCCTTTAAGACTAAATGAGAACGGATGGACACCCTTGGCTTAACAGTAATCTGTGCTAGTTGTTAAAAGGGATAATGCTGAGGCGACCGCTTAACCAGCCTCCTATAGAGATAGACGAGAGATAGAAGAAGAAAGCAGTAGAGCATTAAAGTAATGGTTAAATCTCTGATGAATAGATTGGTAACAAGTCTTTGGGGATGGATGAAGGGAAAGAGGAACAGATGAGAGGAGAAACAGAGGAACTGGTGTCATGGTAACACTTTCCTCCTCTGCCCACCTTTTCTATCTTCCCTACCTCCTGTCTTCAAGGCACTTTCTGACCATGCAAAACAGATGCCACCCAGGTGCCACCAACTGCATAATAAATGCCCAAGTTGCCATGGATACAGGGTCTTATAGTTGCAGTGCAACTCAAAAGGAGGAGGCTCTTAAATATCACAAGCATTAAAACTTCTCTAAGCAGCTGATGTAGCTGAGAGGCGCTCACACTCTTCTTCCACGGATTCTGTTGGATGACGCAGTTGTGAAAAACCTCAGTAATCTGTGCTTGAAATGTTAAACACACACTAAGTCTCCCACTGCATTTATACTTCTCTATTCTGGATCCACTGGTGGTTTAAACAAAGACAAACTTTTGCAGACATTCAAAAACATAAAACGTGTATTCCTTGTGATCTACTCATCTACACGGACCGCATCAGGTTTAAAAAGAGAACAGAAATTTCAGGTGTTTGTGTTACATCCTTTGTTGGATATTGTTGGCGTTTTCTTGTAAACAAAGTTTCTGTTTACATTCAGTGTTACTCAACAAAACACATTGTGTGTATCCTTGAGGTCTAACAACAGTTAAATTCATTTCTTTCCACTGAAAACATTTTCAACTCTAATATTTAACATTTTGAAACCTGCAACATTTACATCCCTGTTTACTTGCTAGCAATCTTATTCTTTATTGCATTTATTGGAGCATTGCAGCTTTTTGTGGTTCATTACCAACACTGGTCAGTGGAATAAAACAAAACAGAGATCCACTCATAAAAGCATTGCTCATAGTGGTCAAATTTACAGCTTTGGCTTTTGTTACAAATTCCCTGAATTTACCAGAATGTCTTCTAAAGTTGCCAAATGAATGTACCTGACTGGTTTGGTTTTATGTGTCGGGTGAGACACCAATAATGACAAGCACTATATACTGTGTGGGTGAAAGAGTCATAAAGCTGCATTGCAGTCTGGTCTGCAATGCGTGTGGAAGTTTCGACATTTTCACACTGCTGTGGAATTAAGGATCTAATTCAATGGAATTCAGAAAAATTTACCAAAAACACAACATCAATATTTATGTTAAGTTTGGTTATAATTGAGTTTGGTTATTGACACATTCCATTATAGCTTAAATATGATCTTTTCCTGGTTCCAAAGGATGCATTTCAGTTAAGTGAGGTAATTTCCCAAACTCATCATAGCTGGTTGATATGACACCAAATAATTTTGAATCTTAATCATATCCACATTAATCATAATCAAGTTCACATTGCAGCTCTAATTGTTTCTAAAACTCACATAAATATCATTACACTGCCAATTGCCATTATCCAGTATCCAAGGTATCTAGTCCAAAATGTTGGGATTTTTATATTTTGGCAATATTGCTCTGCTCAATCATGCTCCTAGAAGCTCAATCAAGGAGGGTTTGGTTACATAACATAACATTTGGTTAATTCAACCAGCCACCATTCTGCCTTTTTCTTATGGTGGAAAAAAAACAGATACAGAGGAGTGAGAAGAGGATCCAAGTACAATACACAGACACACACACACTAAACCTGTTCCTGCTGCTTCTCATCCAGATTAGCCTCTTTTAGTCCCTCTGTCACTCTTTCTGTCTTTCATTTGTACCCTCCAACTCTTCCTCTCGGTCTCTCCACATTGCTGCCAACTTCTGTAAAAATGACTTGAAAATGATGGTGATGATACACTGGAGATGCTCCACTCAAAGAACTGAGGACAGCGTGGAGGCCAGTTAAATATCTCCAGATTTTCACTGAAGGTATAAAGCTGCTTTCCCCCCTGCTGGCCTCACATCTTCATCCCCTCTCTTAATCTTTTTCACGCTCTCTTTCTTTTTTTGTCTTCCTCGCCATAACATCCCCCTTTTTCTGTCACTACCCCTTAGCCCCCTCCGCAACACACACATTAATGCACACACACGTGGGTGTACACATACACACACTCATCCCAGGTCAATTTCATGGGACATATTTGCTGTCAGAGCCAATCAAGACAGTTTAGATGGGCCTGTGTGCCGTATGGCTATTAAACGGTGGTCAAAGTGGGGTTTCATAGGGTCTCAGAGTGTGTGTGCGTCTGTCTGCGGTAAAACAGCTGCACATGTTGAAAAAGTCGGGGAAAGAACGGGACGATTGGAAGAAGGTGGCTGGAAGAAGAGAAAAGAAGTTGGATATGGGAGACTAAGAGGAAATGGGATGGAGGGGAGGGAGGAAGTTGAAAAGAGCAGAGGGAGACAGACAAAAAAAGGTGAAAGATGGAAATAAATATTAGTTAATAGGAGCAGGGAGGAGACTGGCAAGTAGTGGTGGATACTAGTTGTGAAACAGGACGCAATAAATTTTGGTGACTGCTGTTCGTCGGGCTGGAGTTTAGACTTCAGAGTTATTTTATTAATGGAAAGCCAACTTTTAATAGTATATTTTTATCCACAGTGGAAGAATATTTTAAAATGTGCACATTCATTTATACTGACACTATATTTTGATTAGGGATGAAGTTGTAAGTATGTGATGTATTTATATTCTAAGACCTCCAAAACGTTTTGGTCCAAGGGCTTTATGATTCTTGCTCACAAGATGCCTTGCATGAAAAATATCAAGAGAATTTCACTTCAACCCAGCTTGTGATGTATGAAATGATAAAAACGTGTAAAAATACCATTTCATTTTAATGGTGCATTTCCACATGGCTGGATTTCATACCAACACTAAAAACACAGGTCCTTAAACCTTTTTTATATCCTGGGATCCACAAGAGAAATTTGTCCGAGCCTGAGACACCAGAGACCCATCAGAAACAGAACTGACCCACGGAGTGAAAAACACTTGCAACTAAAGGACTTCCACATGGCTCTGATGACTGCCGAGTCCACAGTAATCATTGTTGAAGAATAATAACCTGATATTACTGGATGCAACAGCAGGAAAGCGGCAGGGACACAAACACACACACAGAAACATGTGCACGGCCCACGAGCACGCGCACAGCTGCACACACCCTTCGGTGTTTGAACGAGAGTGAGATATAAATCACACTTCTGCCAGATGCAGCGATAAAAAGTGAGTGTGTGTGTGTGTGAGACGGAGAGACAGGGGGAGAAAGTGCGTGTGTGTACATATTATGTGTGTGTGTGTTGTGGTCAGTGTTTGCGGTGAGGCGCAGTAGAAAGTCTATTTAACACGAGGCATTAACTCTGCTAATCACACCCAGATGACCAGAAGCAAACACGGCTAAGTTGTGTGTGTGTGCGTGTGTGTGTGTGTGTGTGTTGTGTGTACATGTTGTTTGCGCGAGTGTGTGTGGTGAATGTATCATGACTAACTTCCACTCAACAGAGTATAAAGTCCTTCCAAAAAAGCTCATGTTGAGGTCTGAACATTCCCGACAGAAGCCCCTAATTAGTCTGCGTGTGTGCGTCCGTTTGTGTGTTCCCGTGCACGTGTGTCAACGTTAGTGTTTGTGGTGCCCCACATCCTGTAAACAACAAGCGTCACAACAAAGTGGTTGTTATACGGTCCTAAACCTTGCCTCATCCGATTATTACGTCGGCATGTGTCTATCTGTTTCGGTTCAGTCCCAGCAGCAGCAATGACGAATGACCATCGCTGAAGGAGTAATCTAAAGGAATATTTCAACATTTTGGAAAATAAGCTTATTTACTTTCTTGCCGAGAGTTAGGCGAGAAGGTTGATACCACTCACATATCTTGATGCTAAATATGAAGCTACTGCCATAGGCCGGCTCACTTAGCCAAGCACAAAGACTGTAAACTGGGGGAAACCAGTTGCCTGGCAACCAGCGGAGACTCCGGGAAGTTACTGGACCAAACCAAGAAACGGTCCGACACGAGGACGCATTCACACCAAATCAGGCGTGAAAGCGAAAATGCCAGTCCACCGATACATTAGAACGGGGGCCGTGGCAACGTCAAGATGCAGTGGCCAATCCTGTAAGCTGGCGATCAGACCACTGCACAACCCTGCCATGAGAGTACAAAGACGTTAATCGGCGTCACGCAAATGGGCAATGGAGTGACACTCCCACACCACCGCACAGCCGTGTGTTAATTGCCGCCCCAACGCCTGATTTGGTCTGAATGCGGCCTAACTCCCTGTAAAACCGTGTTTGTCATTTTTAATCTTTGGCTTTTGTGCAAATTAAACCAATGAGATACAACATGTTAATCAGTGAGCTTTAGGCACGCAGGTATGTGGATTCTGTTACCTTTGGTTAGAGGCAGGCCAGCTGTTTCCTCTTGTTTCCAGTGTTTAAGCTAAGTCAGCCAGCTGCTGGCGATAGCTTCATATTCAGGGTGCAGAGAAGAAGAATGGATTAAATTCTCGAGTATCAGATATAAGATGCTGTCACGGTGTTGATGTGGTAAAAAAGTCTCTCTATCTGTCTCTCTCTCTGCAGCTCAAAGAACAAAGTCATGCCGTTCAATGCTTTGCCATTCCAGCTGTGATTTAGTGTCTTGGAATTTCTTGTCCTGGTTTCAGGTGAGAGTCACTCCTACGCCGCCACAATTTTATCACCATCTATCCCTGGTTTTCTACTGATCAAATGACAGGGCAGTCACAAAGCCGCAGAAAGAGGTAGAGGCTTTATCTCTGAGGTGAATCAAACAAGCCTTTGTCTCCTGCCTGTCTCTCTGCTTACCTGTCTGCCTGCACGTCAGTCCACTTTTTAGCCTGTGTATCAGTTTGTCAGGTTGTCCGTCTTCATATATGTTTGTCACACCTGTCTGTGTGTGTCTACCTGCCTGCTCACCTGTCTTTCCATCTCCCCTGTCTGTCTTCATGCTTGACCGGGTCGGTCTACCTGCCTTTATCTCCCCGTCTGTCTCTGTGCAACCTGACCCGACTGTTGTCTCTGGTCTTTTTCAGAGCGTGACTGGTTGGCTGACCGACCTCTGGGCTGATTAGAGTTACCTACCGCAGAGCAGCTGGGAAACACACACATGCACGCACACACACACACATAAACATGAATGCACAGGCAGCTCATTCAGCCTCGTACTGGCCCTCAGCCCTGGCTCGAACCGCGGACCATCCACTCATCAGCACCACAGACCTGTGAGTGTTTAAGACGCGCAGTCTAATCTGATCTGCTACATATGTGCAAAAAGATCAAGCTCTGCAGCTCTTTTCTCCCTTATTTTTAGGAGTTTACTTCAAGGAGGAATTTGGGAATATGACAACATACCAGCATATATATGCTCATGTCAGGCACACACAAAGAGCTATAATTACACTATTACACCATACAAGGGAAAGTAGTGGAAAACCCAGAGAAGCAGCAGAAAGAGAGGTGTAAATAGAAAACTGGTGACTCACATTCTAGTGGCTACACACTCGCCACACACACACTGAGAGAGAAAGAGCCAAAAACACAGGGTTCACCCACATGAAGCCAGAGGAAGCTCTGTGTGTGTTTGTGTCTGAGTGTGGTGACAGAGTTGGATGAGTAAAGCGCCATTTGCCCTCACTGATGTTATAGTTACTGGAGCTGTTATCAAAAGGATTTTTAGTTTTAAACGTTATGTTCTTTAAATGAATGAATGCTCTAACACACAGTCTCTCCCACCCATTCATCACTCTGTGTTCTGCTGCACTGTCCTATAATAGGTTCAGGGAGTGATGCTGTTCCCCAGGATGTGGCTGAGAGGAAACTTGTTTAATTGTTTGCTCAAAGTTCAGAGGCTCTTTTTAATTTGGTATAACACACAAAGTTTTCAGTGCCCCTTTATATCCCAAAAAGTTCTTCTGAGTCACACATCAACACATCAACGTCCTTTCCTGTTTTTTTCTTCTTCTTCTCTTCTTCTGTCTTTTTGTTATAGATATTTTAATTAGGGTTATTGATTAATCTGACTATTAATTACTTGATTAATCATTTTGTCTACTAAATGTCAGAAAGCAACAAAAAATTAACTTTACCAGAGAAAGAAGATGTTTTTAAATGTCTTGTTTTCTCCAACCAATAGTCCAAAACCCAAGGATATTAATTTTATAATGATATAAAACAAAATAATGCATGAAATCTTTACATTGGAGAAGCTGGAGAAGCTAATGTCACTTTTGCAAATTACTATTTTTTTAATTCACTTTTTTGAAAATTACTATTAAAATATTTATCAAAATAGTTGCCAATTAATTTTCAATCAAGTGACTGAAAAGACAACGGTTATTTCAGTATGATAAAAATACCTTTCTGGATTTCTGTGATTTATATATATACATATATATATGATAGGTACATTTGTGTCTGTTCGAAGATATCAGCATATAGAGTCAGAAAATCCTGGAAGTCTAATCACACCACGGATGTCAACTAATGCCAAGAGTGTGATAGAAAACAAACTCACACAAGAAATTAAGTTATATCAGAAAGGAATGCAACTTTCTGCTCACTTTTAAAAATGAAACCTGAGTAGAAAATGAAGGTCTGGTCTGTTTGCTACCTCCCAGCCAGTTGGTCTCATTTCCATCGCTGCTGTTTGATGCTCAACATCTGACTACTGCACTCCACTTCATAAAGTTTAAACCAAATGTTCCCTTTCTCACACCTCTATTCCAGAAACCCTACCACACACACACACACACGCACACACACACAGACACACACACACACACACACACAGACACACACACATCTCGCTGCTAGAGAGTCATCCAGGGGCCACCCTCATTACCCAATGCACAGGTGCCGGGAGTCTATTCTGGATGGACGAGGACCAGACCAAACCTTCATTTTATACATGAACATATGCAAACCCACACTCACACATACATACACACACTTTCTTCTACACACCTCAGAGCCACTGGGGCTAAACTCTGTGGTTAATGACTTTCCCACCCACTACACAGCGTGCACATGTTGAAGCCGTTAACGATAAGTGGCTTTTCGAACTTGGTAACGTCCTAATGTCCCCGTTAATCTTGCATTCCTCACTACAAAGACTACAGAACGTGGGCCAGTGATTTCACTGAGATGAGTAATTTTGTCAACTATTATAAACCAGTAAGTTAAATTCTTTCAGGGTACCTTTGGCCCTCTGAGTACCAACACAGGGCAACTTCAATCTGCAATCTTCAAACATTTGCCCAAAACATCCCAATGAAAACCATTTTGGAAACAACTCACTGTTTCAGCGGAGATCACACAGTTTGCTTTGATCCATTATTTAGGCACTAAGCGCTCCACTGTGCTTTTCTTCTCTTGTGCATAACAACATCTCTTAGCTGATCTAGCTGATCTAAAAATCACTGCACAGCATGGCATTGAGTGGCCATTGTTTCTGTAAAGACCCTAAAAAGGAAAGAATGGCACGCTTTATAAAGATTGTGGGTGATAACTACACAACTGTAATGACTACATGCTGCATTTCTCCAGCAGGCAACACAGTTCTTGACAAGAGTGACAGAACTAAGTGACACAACTATGGATGGTGGTCAGCTTTATCTGATGTGGCTTTTTCTCCAGTCAGACCAGAGAACAAGAATTATTTATTGATGTTTCAATTTAATACATTTTAATGAGGCAATTTAAAATTAATGTTAATGTCTGTGGTTACACGTATAATTGAGAGCAGACTCAGCCAGTTGTGCAAACTGCTGAATCTGAAAATCCACTGAGAGTTTATTATGTCAGTGTATTATGAGAAAGCAGTTTTTAAATGTCAATCCCTCTGTTTTATTTACCAATCTGACTATTGACTGCACCTGATTGATTCCAGATGCTCATCCCTATCAAAGCTGCTGTTAATTTCACACTTTAACATCCTCCTGTGGAATATTTTAGGTAGATGGGCCGCTATGAATATTAAATATATTAGTCAAAATGATACTGGTTCCACTGAACTATATTGATCAAGACTGATGGAGTTGCATTATACAGTATGCAGTCCACACAAAGGCAGAGAGGCAGTGATTGCAACTGGCCTGTAAAAATACAGAAAATACCAGTAATGCACCTTGTAGAGCAATAGTTTAGGATCAAACAGTCTAAAATTGTGAATTATATTACAGGAATACAGTTTACTCACTTTAATGACTGTTTTAATACACTCATATTAAGTATCAAACTAATGTAATTAGACTATTAGATTTTAAGAGGCAAACAGCATCACAATCCTCAGTCATGGCAGTCCGTCTTTTTAATTCATAACTTCCAGTTTATTTTGTGCACACACTCTTTTGTGTCAAACACTCCTCGGTGAGGCGCAGAGTGTGTGTCGGTACCTGGAGGTGTCTGAAGGCAGCGGTGAGTTGAGTCATGTGCAGGGTGAGGCACCTGGACGTGCATCTGGCGCCGCTGATCCTCTCCTGAACGTCCTCCTGCTCCGGGGAACTCCTGCGGCCGCGACTCAGCGCCAGCACCGCGCACAGCAGCGCCACGGCGGCCCGGCAGCCCGGCATCGCAGCGCGGGGGGAACGCACGGAGACGCGGGGGAACCTGATCGGACGCGGCGGGATCTGTTCGTCTTCCCCGTGCCCTCCCTCGTCCTCGCTGTGCTCTCGCGACCCTTTTAAGTTCAGAGTGAGCACATCGTCTGCGCGCGAGCCCGCGGCGGAGCGGCTCTACCCTTCCTCGCGGACACTCCCACCACGCGCGGCTCTGATGGTCTTCATCCTCGTTGGCCTTGTCATCATCCTCACACACCTCCGCGCTTTACATCGCTGCTTCCTCCAGTCAGTCTACCCATCATCATCATCATCATCATCATCATGATGAGGATCACTTCAACTATCAAAACCATCACCTGAGCACGTGCAGCAGTCACCATTATCTTCTTCATCAACTTTACTGTACTTCATAGCACCATCATCATCATCATCTTTACCTCCTTCACCTTCATCACCGTCATCTTCATGTTTATTTTATGTTGTGTCGTCACCACCAGCACCATCATCATCATCATCATCTTTACCTCCTTCACCTTCATCACCGTCATCTTCATGTTTATTTTATGTTGCGTCATCACCACCAGCACCATCATCATCATCAACTGCAACATGATCTCATGCTCTACCTTCATCACCCAAACCATCACTCCCTCTTCCTGTGTCGTTATCCCGCATGGCAGCATCATCTTCCATAACTTCCATCACCATAACCACCACTGTCACCTTCATCATCGTCGTCATCGTCCCAGGTGCTCATGCAACAGGCTTTTTTACTGAAGAACATCTACGTTGACGTCCTGATTATTTCCCCGAATCCCCAAAATATCAGAGATCAAGATATCCAGCCAAAAACAATGTGATATTTTACTTTGTCAATATCACTCGCCTCTAAGTGGTCAGCGACAGATCAGCACCCTGGAGCGAAGAGACATGGACCTTTTTTGGGCATGTCACAGTCAGTGTATATAATAAAATGAATGATGGCTGAATTCCATTTAGCTGCTTCAGTTTCAGGGTCCTGATTTTGTTCATGCTGGATCTCTGTCACACCGTCATGACTAACTGGGACACTTGAATGGAACGGAGCCATTGTTAGTGTGTCTTAACCTGTCCTCTGATGACAAGTCCAAATGTGTCATTGTTATTATCATCATCATCATCATCTTCCTCATCATCATCATCATGCATGCCAGCGTAATCATCACAACTATACTAGAATCATCATCTTCATTCTCATTTTCACCTGCATCATCTTCATCATCTTTACATATCCCCTTTATCTTTACTCCCTTTTCACTATCATTCATTATCCCAACCTCCACCATGATCATGATCATCGTCATCATCACTACTGTCAACCCCCAACTCCATCATCATCGTCATCACCGTCATAACCCTCCATAACAGTAAATTTAAATCAACACTGTACTATAATCATCATCTTATTTGTTTTCTCTTGCTTCACCTGTGTTCACCATCATCATCATCATCATAGTGCTGCATTTGAGGATAATCTTCACCACTGTAGCATCCTCGCCACCTCACTTTCGCCTTCATCTTCATATATTTTCTCTTGCCTCACCTTTATCACCTTAATCTTCTTCTTTTTCAACATCATCGACAATCTTTATTTCCATCTTTGCCATCATCATGCCAAATAAACAAATCAATACAGCGACTATTGAGGAGTTCGGAAAAATAAGGAACAACTCGTTGAAGATCAAACTGTTGCTATTAATGGATTCAATATCAGCAGATACCGTGTGTTGAAGCAAGAGAAGGCATTTATGGCCTAATGGTTTGCATGGCAGGCTTTTGTTTTGGGCCTATTAACACTTTATTATTACTATTCTGAAAAACAAACTTCCCTTTATAGTCTGGGAATTCTCTCCAAGGATAATTATTAGAGCAGACTAATAAAAGAGCATTTATTAATGGGAAAGAGACCTAAAGAATGTGTTGAGGTAGGTGTCTGTCACAGAGCCAGTCAGTGCGTTAGTCACCACTTTTCAACGGCAATTGTGGAGCCAAGTGGGGCTTATTAGATCCAGGGCCAAGTCAAGATGTTTAGGACACATGGTTGAAAGCCCTATTTGTTTATGGGAAACTGTAACACAGCAGAAGAGTCATCTCTCTTGGCAATGAGATGTAGAAAGAATCACCTACGTTTTGATTTAGGGGAAATGGAGACGTATAAATATTTAGTAAGTACTGGCAGGACTGTTCTTGGCTCTGCAGTGGAAACCAGACTTTTCATTCTGTCCTCATATAGAAAGGACTGCAATCTGTAGGTTAGTTTAATAGTCTACATCAGTGGTTAACCCTCGAAACTAAGATCTAGGGCTGGTGACTAGGCCAAGGTGATGTATTAACATAGCTCGTTTTATTCAACCAACTATCCAAAACCCAAAGATATGTAGTTTACATCATATCTGACAAAGAAAAGCATCAAATCCAGACACTTGAGAAAATTGAACAAGCAGATATTTGGCATTTTTTTCTTGAAAAATTGACGATCAAAAAGGATTCATTTTCTGTTGATGGACCAATTGATAATTGAATAGTTTTTGCAGCTTTAAATATATTTTTATTGATGGGCAATGGCCTTAGTGTGAACAAAAGTTTCAAACAAAAGTTTTAACTAAACTTAAGAATTACATTTCCTCTAAGATCCTTTTTATTTGAATGATTTTACTGGCCCAAAGGGATAACAACATTCAGTATTTCACAAACAAAATAAAAAAAATACATTTGAGAAATCAAAACAAAAACACACAATTTTGTGTTAACAGAAATGTTTTTGGAAGTTTTTTATTATTATTAATTTTATCCCTACCGTTATGTTGTGATTCATCTCACTCTTATTATATCACATTATATTATATTGATTTATCTTGGGATCCTTTGGGGGCTCCCAACTCCCATATTGGAAACCACTGGACAGTGCTCACACTTCAATATGGCCTAATCAAAACTGCACCACTACTACTTACTACAAAAGAGACATATATACAAAGTTAGAATGAGAGACAAAATGTGTATAAGTTATATGCTGTGAAGCCACACTGTGTATGTGTGACCTCAGATGACCTAGGCAGTCCTTAAATCAGAAAGCATAAAATCAATTCTTATGCACACACACACAAACACACACTCTCTCTCTCTCTCTCTCTCTCTCTCTCTCTCTCTCTCTCTCTCTCTCTCTCTCACACACACACACACACACACACACACACACACACACAGTAGTTGCCCATTATCTAAATGACCGAAGAATATTTTCATATTTTCATAAAACACCCTGCTCAGGTTTCTGAGTAAACCATTAGTGGAGCGAAGACCCTCCCCAACACATACTCAAACATCACACAGCTTCACACACACACACACACACACACACACACACACACACACGTAACAGAAGCATTCACCGTCTGTCCAAATCTGCTCGTTGATTAAAGCCAAATGTCTCTGAACTGCATGGAAAGAGAGAGAGACGAAGAGGGACAGAGAGAGTGATAGAGGCTGAAAGAAAGAGGGACAAACAGACAGAGGAACACAGATGTCTGGCTGAAAAATATGCCAGAATCTTAATCAGTCAGTAGAAATCAGCCAGAACGTGAATGAACACCAAAAGATTTTATTATTTAATCTAATGCTGTCTTTAAACCTAAACTTGATTTTCAGCCTGACTTTGGACTCTTAACTTAAATATTTCTAAAATCCTGGTTACAGCGCTGTAAGCAGGCTTGTTTTGTCGTGTATGTGTGACTCTGCCTGTGTGTGTAGTGATAGGGCTGTACTGTCTAGTCGTATTCATCAAGAATGACATAGGGACAGATTTCCATTTGTGTAATGGCTTTGTTCCTTTAATGTTCACAGAGAAGACTGAGTTTCATGATTCATGTTAATAAGGGAAGCTATACTGCTCCATTTAGCCCTCTGATGATGACATCTTATGAACAGGTCTGTTTGACATCTGACTTCTGGACCTTCATCACAACATACCACATAAACACATTTCATTTTTAACTAAAGCCAATAGAATTAACCGTCTCTATGAACTACAAAACAGAGAGGCTGTTTCCAATTTTCAAATATAATCTTTATGTATTTAACATGTCACTGATCTAATCCAAACTGTGTCATCTACTGAATCCCAATCCATTTAACTGTTTCTGTCACAATTCGTGCATGTTGTTATCATTCCTGTCCAAGTTTATTGAAGTGGTCAGAGATTGTTCCCCGCAGCTGGTACTACTCACAGCTCATCTGTTAGTCGTCTGATTTCTTTCACCTTTAAAGTCTTCAACAGAACTGTTTCCCAAGCCATGGTCCATGGACCTATAAGTGGCTCATTGTGAACGCATTGTACAGTCAGTATATGTCAAGAGGAAAGGAAGGCAGAGTGTTTCTGAATGGTGCTACAGTGTCACTATGTGGCTTATTACAGCAATTGCAGTTTCAGTATTGGTTTCATAAAGGACCCTACTATATAAATCAGTGGCTGCAGATAGTTTACTTAAACTTGGCATTTCCCCTTGCCAAAAAAATAATGAGAATACATTATGGTGAGAATTTAAGGTAACATGACTACAGGAACTGATATATTGATACATGGATGTCACTTTACACTAAATAGGCCTATTACTGTTTACTACTGCTGTGCTGTACTTATACTATACTTACTTGTACAGTACATGCATATTCCACTGCACCAGCTCCACCTGCTCACTTACTCGCTGCTTACAACCTGTTTACATTTCTTACTACAGTATATATATTTATTTTAATGCTCTTTACAAGCTGTTCTCCTGCTGAGCTATTTTATGTCTTTATGTCTTAGATTCTAATAAAATTTAACTAATGTGATTTTTTATCTGTTCATTTATTTATTATACGAATTTGTATAATATAATTAATTAGTTTCATACAAATTTGTATGAAACCAGGAATTGAATTGCCAATGACTGCCTCACTGTTGTTGTTGTTGTGCATATGACAATAAAGAACTTGAACTTGAAATTCATAGGAGGTTTCCTGGAAAGGACCACATAAGAAATTCCACAGAAATTTAGACTGTGTTTAATGAATGCTACCAAAGAATTCAAATAATTGCTTGTGTAACCTAGACAGTCTCTAAGTCGGTGCACAGCAGGTGAGCTGAACATGTACACATTTAAAATGTGTCCACGGGAAAGAATACAGCTCCTGAAGCAGACTAGTTGTATGCTTTTTTAAATGATCAGTTCTCCTGTTGAACTACTGTAGGCCTGTCTGGTTTTATTGCTGTATAAAGTAATGTACAAAGTTGGGGGAAAACTACTGACTTATCTGCTGTACAGCCTTCAAATATGCTGTAACCTTCAAAAGACTGTGTTGTTTGGGGAAAATGTGCAGATGCACATAGAGAACCGTGCTGATACTCCCTCCCTCCTGACCCTGTAATGTCTCCTCCTCCATCAGGAGTGGCTGCATTTGTCTTTCTCTCAACAAGACTCACATATTTGCCTGTGTGCATCTTCTTTTCTTCTTATTTTCTGTTTCTTCGCCACACGAACGACCACTTCCACTCCAGTCCTGTCCGTGCCGCGGCGGTGATGTGGCAACCGCAGAGCAGCAGAAATAGTCGCAGTAGAAGAAGAAGAAGAGGCGGAAGTGCGGCGGATGTTTTGGTAAACACTCGGCGTTAGTGTCATTTACTTGGGTTTGAATTACTCATTTAATCCCACAAGACGTGATTTATTCCCCTGAATTTATGTACGCAAACGTTTCAGATGCCATAGAAGACAATTAGCCTTAACTGTTGCGGTTTAGTTTGTATTTTTATCAGCTAACGTCAGCTTAAAGGTAACATTTAACTCGAGCCTTTGGTCGTGTGTCGTGTGTTGTGTCAACAGTCAGCTCAGCACTTTATACTCTACAGTGTTACCTTACGTTGATTTTGCTAAAAACGTTGGACGTAGTTATGATTGTGTCATTACACAGTCCACCTTTTGTTAGCCCCAGTTTGTGAAACAAAGCAAAAGTCCTCCACACTGATGATTCATGGATTAATCGATATGTAAACAGTCAATATGAGACAGTTAACAACTGGTTTGCACTATTGATCGACTCGGCTACCCGATACACGAGAGACACAAACTGGGACCAACCAGTTTGATTCAATCATTAAGTGATGTTTCCATTTATTTCCTCAGTCCCACATTAAGAGAAGTGTAATTATGTAATAGTTAGACATGACTGTCAACAGAGAGAAGAAGGTGGTGTCTAGTTAAAGATCAGAATTGATTGTTATTTAAGGATTTTGCATTTTCACTGAAGACAATGACTACTCTTATTGAATTCACAGGAAAATGGCCAAAAAGTCAAAAAAGAGAAAGCGCAAGAAGTTGTCGTCATCCTCAAGTGAAGAAGATGAGAAGGTAAGGAGGCATTCAACAATGTTTATTATAGAGCTAGGGGCGGACGATATGGATTTCAATACATGTAATTTCATATCACAATATGAATTATAAATGTCTGTTTTTGGTGCTTCATCACATCCATGAAAAGAAATCGCCTTTTTCATTGATTTGTAGTCTTGCCTTCAACAGACTACATGTGTTGCTTCATTAAATTAAATGATTAAGTTATCAATATTTTTGCCTACAATAGACTACAACCAGAGATATTAATGGGAAAGCTCCCACAGTAAAAACGGTATAGCAAAATCTCTGACAATTAATATGTTTGTCTATAAAATGTCAGAAAATTGTGAAAAATACCACATCACAATTTCCCAAAGCGGAAAGTGACATATTCATATTGCTTGTTTTGTCAGATCAAAAGTTTGAAACATAAATAGAGATTTGAGAAGCTGGAACCAGCAAATATTTGACATTTTTGTCAAATAATTACTTAAACTAATAAATCAATAATCAACATTGTTGCAGATTAATTGACCTAACCTAACTAATTGTTTCAGCTCTATATTGTCATATCAGCCATCCCTAATTGTTTCTGTCATTGAGGGTTTACTCTGTCCTCACAACAAGGTGTTCACAAGAGATTTATTGTTTGTTTTCTGTTTTCAGGCATCTAAGGACCACAAGTCTTACAGAAGTGCCAAGAGGAAGCAAAGTGTAAACAGTCAGGAGAGGTTAGATACAGTATACTTGACCTTTAACAACCATTACATTTTAATTATTATTATTAATAATAATTATCTGTGACTGTCATATTTCTTCTGTTCTTCTACATGTAGCTGTACAGCAAAACAGGAACATGGTGCTTTTCCTACCGTTAAAGATGTTTCCCAAAGCAACCGTCAGATCAAAAAGGCTGTCTACAGACAGACAAAAACACAAGCAACAGACCAGAAACCTGTTAATAAGGAAGAGGAATGTACAAAAACAAAAAGTGTCTCTCTGCTGTTCCAGCGGGGAAATTGCTCTAGTAAAGCAAATCATGATTTTTCAGGGAAGTATAATACTGTCAGTGGGAGTAGGACTGTGGAAAGGGGACCCTCAAGACCCTTGAGCACCAACAGTGCAGGTACAGTTCCTCAGAGAGCAGAGAAGACGTCTAAAGGCAGCTTAGATGAAAAGTCTTCCCAGGGGAGCCCATCCAAATTAAAAAAGCCCCTAATGAGTCCCAGTTTGGGAGAACAGAAAGAGCAAGCACCGGATGTACTGAGGCGGAAGTGCAGAGCTGAGGAGCCACTAAGGACTGGAAATGACAGCAGCACTATCAAGACCAGGGAACCAAGCAAGACTCCCTCCATCTCCAAGGATTCTGCACGGCAGCAAAGATGGGAGCTAGTCAAGATGAAGTGCCAGAGGCATCGAGAAAATAAGTCTGAGGCCAAGAGTAGCCTATGTACAGAAACCGCAAAAGCTCCCTCTGCCTCTACCACGAAGCAGTCTTCCACTTCAGCAAAGCAGACTACCTCAGTTAGTAGCTCAAAAGTGTCTTTCACATGGAATGTCACATCAGCATCCCATAAGACAGCTAAGTCATCATCTGCTCAGCAACAAATACGTTTTCTTGCATCACCTCTGCCTCCTAACTGTAAGATACCAAAACAGGCTCAAACAAGGCCAGTATATAGCACAGGTGAAAATAATGATGCTATTTCTGCAAAAAGAAATCTCAAACATCAGACTGAACTTTCAGACTCCAGGACTCCGGTGAGCACCACCAAGCAGGAAACTGTCCAGAAAGCTCATAGCAGATTGGATGTTACTCCTAGTTTTTCATTTCAAGGACAAGAAAAGGGGTCATCTTTGTCAAGCCAATACACAGCTACATTTGATACCGCCACTGAGCCATGGTATGACCAGGTAATAAAACGCATCATTCATTTAATCTGAACAAGTCAGTGTTTGTACATTTTCATATCACATTTTCATGACACAAAATGATAGCTTTGTGTGGAATTTTGTCAGCTGGTTTATTAAATTTGGTGTTGCAATGGTTCAGAATGGCAGAGATGATGTGTTTTTTTGTTGTTTTTTAAATGTGTTTTTCTGTAGATGCAAGTGGTTGAAGAGCTTCATCTTGCCCGCTCTGACAAGAGATTGGAGGTGAATGTAATGCAGAGCTATGGGGAACTCACCTGTATGGACATAGACCCCCCAGAAGAGGGAGCTGCAGACACACAATGTAAGTTTTATTGTTTTCCTGTGAGATAGTAAATTGGAGGCACTTTGATTTTGTAAACTCATCATAAACTCTTCAAAATATAAACTTGTTCAAAATTTTTGGCCTATAGCCTCTCAATAAGTTTGATTAACTTTTCATCAAGTTGTCTTTTTTCAGGCAAACAACCCCCTCAGCAAGACCTAATCCTTGTTTTGGACACCAACATCCTCCTCAGTCACCTGGATTATGTGAAAAAGATCAGATCTCACGGCCTTGGAGGTGTTTAAAATTAATTTAATACTTACTTCATAATTATGAAACGGAGCCTTTTGCCATTATAAAAAGGTATCTAGATAGTTTTCACCAGTCCAGTTGTAAGCTAAATCCTAGAAGTGATTCCTCAGCAGTGGCTGAACTATTATTACACATCACCAAGAGATGTCCTCACCCTTTTAAACACCAAATATGTTTGCATCTCCAGTAGCAAACAAGCAATACATTTTAGGGGTTAACATGCAATACATGTCTGTTTTCTGCCTTCTTTGATTAATTTTGTACTTGCCTTTATTTGTTACATTTTCCTACCATTTTAATTAATTGAGTAATATTTTAGGGCTGTGAAGAGAACAAGAAGAGCAACTAAAAATTCAATATGCAGAATGTCCTGATGCAATGATCATAGCACACTTGAGAAGCAGGATGGTAACTTTAAGTATGCTCGTAAAATAAATAATTTCATCACCGAATCAGTAAAGTCCAAAAGGGCATTATCATTAGGACATTATAATCACAAAAAGAATAAAAAGTATAAAATTTAATTTCCACTTTTGGGATTCTCTTCTAGCCATAATGAAATTCACTTTCCTATGTTATGAAATGTGGAATGATCACTACTTGTTTTCTCCCTACTCTATGTTCTCTTAGCTCTGGGCTTCCCACTAGTCCTGATCCCCTGGGTGGTGCTTCAGGAGATGGATTTCTTAAAAAGGGGGAAAGGCCTGTCAGGTTCTGTGGCCCACCTTGCCACCCCTGCCATTGCGTACATTTACAACTCTTTGAAGAGCCGGGAACCTCACCTCTGGGGCCAGTCAATGCAGCAGGCCGCTGACAGCAGCAGTGAGTGCTGATTTAAGGACAATACGGGAATTGTCAGTGCATTGAAAGTAGTAGTATCCAAGGATAGAACCTAAACATTAAGGGTTGTTTATCGTCTCCATAACCTGTCCATGAGCCCATATCAGATTTCTGCTGGGGACTGTTGGGTGTTTTCTTTGACAAAAACATGATGGCTGAGCAGGCTAATATAAATGTCACCCATGGTTATGAAAGAGCACACATAAACACCAGAGTTGCAGTTCAAATCATCACTATAGAATAGTCTTTCAATAGTCTCTAATCTTTCATATCAACACTCCAGTCCTTATAGGATGTGTGGCTGTAAAAATGTGTCATGGTCATTGACTTATAAATTATTATATTAAGATGAGTTTGTATGATTTATCCTTTTGCACTTAAACCCAGGTAGTCTATTATTGAGCATGGCCTGTCTCTAATTTATAGCATAGTGTTTGAGGTGTGGGAGATTACAGCCCCTCATTCCATTAATTAGTAAGTGCTTGACTGACTATTCACTGTATAAATGGTCTGCACTTATACAACGCTTTCTACCTTAACAGACTTTGCCTCTCATTCACCTATTCACACTGGCTTGTGAGAGAGTTGCCACGCATGGCGCTGGCCTGAGTCACAGCCGCCCAACACTAATATAAACACTAGGTGGCAGTAACACTGAGCTGGTCCTTCAGAATTCATCATCATAGCATAGATTGTGTGCATCTCAGGGGCAGGTTTCACCCATGCATAACGTAACCCACTTCTTGTATACAATATTCATCAAACATATATTTTTCAGCAGTGGTATTATGATTTCTTCAAAAAGATGTGTGATAAAGGAGATTTGGCAGAATATTGTTTAAGTATTTAGGAGCACAGAAGCATGTAGTGTATCTCTTGAAATAGATCTGAAATCTCCATCATGTGTTGTTCATTTTTAATCTTCCTTGTCTTTAAAAAACAAACTGTGCTTCGTTGTACAGTGTGCTAATGCCCTTACCATGAGCCATCAGTGTCGTGAATTAAACATATCTCTTTGTCCTTATATGGACTGTCATGTTTCTCACTGTTGTCTTCCTCTTCCTTTTCCTCTCCCTTCCTCTTCCTCTTTCTACCCCCTTGTCCCCAGATGGTCTGAATGCTGAGAATAACGATGACAGAGTGCTGCAGTGCTGCCTGCAATACCAGAGTCTGTACCCAGAGTGTGCTCTCATCCTATGCACGTGAGTTCCCCCTCCCCCTACGGTATACTGCTGCTGCTGCAGTGTGTGTGTCCTCTGCAAATAATGCACATGCATGTGACTGTGAGTGGGTCCAGCCAGATAGTTCCAGTTGGGATGAGAGAAAGAGAAGGCCAGACAGAGTAATTAGGCAAGAATAGATGTGCTGAGCAGGGGATTCTGATTTTAGTTTAGGGATTTTTTGGCTCACATAGTGGAGAAGCCATAATGGAGAAGCCATTGTATTGTTTCACTACCCTTTCCTTTTTGACCTATTTCTTTGACCGCCACTATTTCCAGATGCCGTTATTGATAATTTTGCTAAATTAAAGGATAAATGAGTGGGCAGACATTGGATTAGTGTTGCACAGCAACAAGGTCAGATTATTCTGGATTCTATGTTAGACACTAAACATCTAGGCTGCGTTTAAATAATTAAATGGTCTTAATGTTTTTTGTGTGTTCACTGCCATATAAACTCGGTTGATTAAAAAAAACACGTTATCCCCTCTTTGCTCCCTAGTAATGATAAGAACCTCTGCAGTAAGGCCCTCCTGAGTGGGGTGAAGGCCTTCAGCAAGGACGATTTGGAGGTAGATGCTGGGAGATCCAGACATGGCTTTCATCCTCAGCAAAACATTAAGACTTCCACGCTACCTCACGTCAACCCTCAGGTCTCGTCACCAATGCTGAGCAGGAGCTTTAAACCAGTCCAGCCACACAGTCAAGAGAGAACAGGCCTTTCTGTAGGACTCACAGAGAACGGTGAGCCAGGGATTATTGTGTTCTCTTGCAAAACAGGAAGTTACTTGGCATATTCCAGCATGGTCTAATAGTCAACAGCACATACCGTCCATGCAATTGCCATGTCTGCCCAAACCTCCAGTTTTTGTGTTTTCTTTGCTTCACTTCTACTCCATCTGTACTAAGTGTGTTCAATGTAGGTGACATTTTAAGAGTTTAAACACATACACATATACAATACACATATATGACATACTGTTGAGTAAAGGATAGCTGCAGAGCTGCATTATGTGTTTATTTTGTGTCTCCACTCATATACAATATGTATGTATGTAACTGATCCCAGATAACAAGCGGCTGAGCAAAAGAGAAGATGAGGAGAAGACAAAATGGAACCTTAGCAGATGTGTTTTTGAACTAGAAGACTGCCTGCGAGAGGTGCTGTCTGATGTGTTAGAGGTGGAGATGAAGGGCATCTACGAAGAGCTCTGGCTGGAGGTAAAATTTAACTTTGTCTTTTAGGCTATATTTTAATTACATTTTTCTAAATGAAAAGATGTATATGTTTTTGGTTTGCCGGGTTGACTGTCATTTTGAACACTACAATATATTTTATTTTTCATGTTTGCTATTGATTTTTGTGTTTTTTTCTGTTAACAGATAGTTTATCGAAAACCACCCTGGACTCTTCAAGATGTCCTGCAGTGTTTGAAAAAGCACTGGATTGCCGTCTTTGGGCACATTGTACCACGGAGAATGCTTCAAATAGTTTTAAATCTCATCGACTTCTTCAACTCAGGTATGTAGTCATGTAGGTAGTAGAGGAGGAAGTGCTAAAAGTATTTCAGTGCTCTTCATCAGTCTTCTAATGAGATATATTTTAAAATATTATATATATTTGAGTTTTATTTTTATTTTTTTTGTTTATTTTAGTCCAAACACCTAAACACTCAGTGTACAGTTGTACAAAAACTTGAGAGATGTAACCAAAATAACATAAAAACTAGCATTAAAATGAATATGTAACTCAAGTAAAGAAAATAATCTATTCCACCTTCAGACGGCTCAATCAAGTCAGTTTAGAAATCAGCTCTTCTTTACAGCTGTGTTGCTATAAGCTGTGATTTTCAATATGGCTTACATTGTATGCAGTACATTCACTCAAAGTTCTCACTGTGTTAACCTCTTACATTGTTTGCTTTGGCATATTGTCTGATGCTGGGAATTGGGAAGGCTTGATAACATCATATGCTGTTGATGAAAACACTTGATGCCAGTTTCCTAGGAGCTGATCTTAATCTTCCTTAAACAATGTAAAGAATAGATTTGGGGAAAAAAAAAACAATAATAAACTTGAGATACTACATGAGATACGAGAGCATATGTAGAAACGGCCGAGCTGAGCTCCCTGATATATTCTTTGTTCCACTGTAACAGTTTTAAGAATATAAGTTGAGCATTTTCTGTCCTTTTATTCTCCTGCGGACAGTGGTGATGAGATACTGAGTCATCCCCCAGTTAAAACCCTTACTCCCCTGGGGTATGACGCTGTCTGCCCTGCACTGCGCTAGAACCCTACAGAACTACTACAGAATCAGGTCATCTGCTAAAACGGGACATTCGGATGTGTGTCAGAAAGATGCTGAGTCGCCCACTGCAGCACTTCTTGCTCTGGAAAAAGAATCTAATTACATTATGCTTACCGTGCTGAGTGTGTGTTTGTGTGTCTCAGCCTCTAATTCAATCTCTCTGTCCACCTGTGTGGGAGTGACTGCTACAACATTGGCACAATCATTTGTAATCCATCCAAGAATGGCTAAAACAATGGAGTTTTGCCCTTGCTCTGTGTATCCTTGGTACACTGACATGATTCTGGATTTCTTGGTACCACGCAGCCTGGCACTGTGCCAAAACCAGAGAAGGGAGAGGAGGAGGAGGAGGAGGAGGAGGAGGAGGAGGAGGAGGAAGGAAGGAGGGATAAACTGTATGTGAGGCTAAGAACAAATCTAGGAGTGGAAAAGTACTGCATGTGATGTTCTGCTCTCCCTTGAGCAGGGTGACTTTGTATATAGCTATACTTGCGAGGACAGTCCTTTTTACAGCTTCTTAAAAAGTGACAAAAGCTCAAGTTTTAGGGCACATCCTCATACACTGCAGGTCCAAGTGACAGTCACAGTCACGACATCATTTAAGATGAATGTTGGGCTCCTGTAGGAATGCTCACCCAACTTTTGACACATTTTACTGTGCATTAATAAGTGCTAAGGTTACGGTAAGGGTAAAGATTATAAATACAGTAGGTATGTATCTGTTATGGTTGAGGTTATGGTAAAGCACCAGGGAATGTAAGTCCATACAATTTCCTTTCAAGTGCTAAGTACAGCAAAATTAACATAGTGTATCCTGCAATGTTTTGAAGTGCTGGACACCTGCATTCATGTGTACATTCATGTTTCACTGTAATGTGTGTGTTTTGTGTACAGGTTTCTGGAATTCTCAAAACACAGTTGGACATAAGACACACACACACACACACACACACACACACACACACACACACAAGCTCAAAGTCAGTCTGAGCTGACTTGTTTTTGGCCACAGTGTCGCACCGCCTGGGTGTTTTGTTTTCCATGTTTGTATTCATAACAGTCCTCCTCACAAGGTTACACACAAAACATGTTCTTTGCCGTTCAAGTAGCACCTCTTCCCTTTCGCCTCGGTGTACCAAACAAACTGGCAACTGAGTGTGTATATACCTTTATGTGTATCTACCTGCACACATCTGATGGCTCATATGTCTTCCCATCATGTGTTTACTCAGGTAAAACAGTGGACTGTAGCGCCACCGTAGCAGCCCTCCAAGAAGCTAAGGGGCTTGTGACAGCGTTTGGGAAAAGGTCACGCCATGTCCCCAGTGCCATCTCCGTAATGGACGACATTTTCAATAAGCTACAACCGCAGGTCAGCTGGTAGCAAAGTTAAAGTTTAGGTGTACTACACGCAATGAGAGCTCAAATTTATTCCACTTCTGATTTTTTGTTAATTTCTTTCCCAGGAATGCACTCTCTAAGTTGTGTCGCGTGTTGTGGTGATTTGGAAGCATGGCAATACACATAGATATTTTTATACCCTTTTTATACCGTTTCTGTCGTGTATATTGTGTCTATACCCAGATAGCACTTGGAGGAAGTCTATTCTCTCCTAGAAAGAGCAGATAATGAGTATGAAAACAACTCAGGATAATATTTTTATATATTAAATTATATATTATTATATATCATATATTATTTGTGTAATAGGTAAATCTCTGTGTGTGTAGGGGGAATCTCCTGCCTGTGATGTTGTCATGAATGATGATGATGAAGACAAACAACCCACTCCAGCTCAGGTCTGTCACCAGGAGGTGTGGGCCCTGTTTGAGAACATCTGGTCTAATGTGTGTCAAATAAGGTGGGTGTAACAGGGATTAGATTGATGCAGTCCTGGGATTATACTGCAGAACAGTTGAGGATGATGTGTTTCTACCGATTTTCACCCAGAAATGCCCTGATTCTTTTTTAATAAAAGAGGCCCCAATCTGTACATTGAACGAGGTCTTTTGTGACGAGGACCGTTCAGAAGATGCTCCTGCTAATAGACAGTGGAGAGGAAAAAGGAGAGAGAATTTGCAGGAACAAGTGCAACACTTCAGAGGTTGTTTATTTTGACATTTATTTTGTTTTTTTTTCCATTCAACTGACCCCAAAGGTCATTTTTTTCTGTCATGTTTCAGCTTCGAAGTGTTCAAAGCTCTGGGCTTTGACCCTCACGCTATGCAGAGCGCTCAGCCAGTGGGAGGTCCTCCGCCACCACAGGATGCCTTGGTCTGTTTGCACAAACTGTCCTCCATGGTCTCACAGCTGCTCCAAGCCTTCAGCAGGTATCTCAGCCCAATCATATCACTGCAGTCTGTTTAATCATATCACCAGACATTCTGCTTCTCTGCCTGTTCACCACAATGCCCTCTGTGTCCGTTTTATATTCAGTCTACTCACTTTGGTCCCTTGTGTTAAAGAGGCTATATTCAGTGTTTTTATATCACATGACAACTTGTATGTGAAGGGGGGTCGCTTGTGGTGATGAATCCTCAGCTGACTCTGCAGATCCCTCCAGCTCTACAGAGTTTTATAGCGACTTTTAGCTGATTTTAGTATTCTGGCCTGCAATTTTACTGTTTTGTTCCAGTCTCACCAATTTCTGTAGGCAGCTGTTTTCAGTAAAAAAGCTCTAAAACTGATGGCACACTCCTGCCCAGCAAAGCGAGCAACTAGCTGGTGAACGTAGAGCCAGGTGGCCAGAAAAATGTACACTTGAATGCCATAATGAAAACTGTCAGACATAGGGCCCTATTTAAAAGATTTATCTGTTAACTGAGATCAGGCATTTAGGGCGTGTCCAAATCCACTTTTGCAAGTTAAACGGCAAAAGTGGATCTCAAAAATCCATGCAAAGTAAGGTGCAGAGGGGCTGTTCTTAGTCTCTTAATTAATCATAGATGTGCTTTGGGCGTAACATGAATTAAACCAATCAGAGTGCCATCTCCCATTCCCTTTAAAAGCCGGGTATGCTTGCACCTTGGCGCACTGCTGTTTAAATGGTGACAAATTGGAGAACCGAGTCAATCATGGAGTAACAGGTACAATCAGTGCGGTTGTAATTGAGTATGCAAACTGTAATCTTCAAAAAAATGTATAATGAACGTTTAGATTTTTTTTTAATTGTTTTAATCATATGGAGAAGAAAAAAAATCATCATACACAGTGCTTATTTATTTTTAGTTTTTGTTAGTCAATGGCAAGATAGCAATGCTCCTGACCACACCTCATTTTAAGACCAACATGCATACACCTACGTTTGCTATTTAAAAAACTTGGAAAAATGACAACTGCATCGGTCGGAAACAAGGATTGACACTGACACTATGCCTTGCTGCAGGTGTATAGGGCCTTTAATCCTTTGAGCCGTGCATAGCTGTCATAATATGTTTAAAGAGCCTGGGCACTTAAGTATGAGAATTGAAGTCTAGAAAGACGTTTCTGAGCAGGCATGTGGTACCCCTGAATGCTTCTCCTGCAACACCCTCCATAACCATTGTGTCGATCTCTAGTCATCATGCGCACTTCTTCCATCTTCACTAAACTCTCTGATTTACCTTCCTCATGCCTTCATACGTGTGTCTTCCCTTTGTCTCGACAGCCAATCGCTCTAAGAAGCCCCTTTAAACTGTCCTTCACCTCAACCCGCCTACTCCTTCCTGTGTCCTAGTTATGTGTGAGTGTTGTATGCTCTCATGGCTTTCGAGCTCTATTTGGCCTGTAGTGGCTGTGGGTCAGGCTGTAATCTGCTTGACCTTGTAGCTTTACTTTATCACCTTTCCCATGACACAACAGTCTTCTCACATTGCCTTCGAGAAGAAAAAATGCTAACAGTTATTCGTGGGACTTCTTCACCTCCTGTAGGCTTTGCCAGTGTATAATTGGGCCTGCGGTGGCATCTGAAAATATTTGTACTCGCTTACTTTTCGCACAGATTTGACCCAATCATCCAGCAGTCACAATGGTAATCACAAAGGGGCAACAAGCTGAGCTGATCTCCAGTTGAGTATAATGAGGAATTTCCACCAGAAAGAATTTATTCCATTTGCAAGATGATTTATTAGTGGAGCTCTTAATGGGTTTTGTGGTTTAATGTTTTATTTGATGTTTCACCATGTTTCTCAAGCTGACAGTTGCTTGCAGTCACATCCTTCAACCTTTTCCTTTTAAGTTGGTGATGATTCACATTGCTGTCATGGCATTTTCAAGTGAACGCCCCACAATTCAGAGCTCTTTCAGCTGACTTAATATAATATAAATAATTAAGAAAGATGGCTTGGCTTTATTCATTTGGTTACTCAAGTTTTCACTATATTTCTGTCTTTTGCTCGCTCTTCCTCATACACACACACATAAAGCACCCTAACATCACACAAACATAAGGTCCAGTTGGATTCACTGTGACATTTGGTTCTCTTTGAGGGCAGGGAACAATAAACTCCTGACATCCAAAGGGCAAAGTGTCTGTTGATCCCTTCATCAAGGTGTCACTCTGAACTCCTACTCTCTATGTCTACAAAACCAGTATAGAAGACTTTTCCTTTGATTGTGATATGCTTCTGAAAATAACCTTTAAGTTGTGTGGTCATGAAATAAAAAAATCTAATTGCCGATTTTAATTAAGTTTCACTCAGTTAGTTTAAGCAGCACACAATCCGTACATCAATTAAGCCAGCTCGTTTGAGATGTCAGCTCATCACTCATCTCTGCACTTGTGCACCTATCTCTGCACATGGATGTGTGTATTCGGCTGCTAAAGTACAGTTGCCTAGGAGACACCCAGACTCATTTTTCACATGTTTGAGCAGAGCTCATGACTCATTCTAAACATGCTATCTCTTTCTGTCTCCCTCTCACTCATTTTTCTCATTCTGTGGACACTAGATGTGGATAATTTAGGGCTCTGCTCAAATTACCACTTTCTATTCTTCATTATTCACTCCTTTACTTGCTCTCTGTCTCTCTGTTACTTTGTTTTCTCCCTAGGCCTTCAGGGTAGTCCGCTATAATTAATTTATTGACAGTGATGTGTGCTTGTGTTTGTGTGTCTGCGCATTTCCGTTGGGTGTGTGTGCATGTTTTCAGACTAAAGATGTGCCAAAAGAAAGAAGTTGAACTAAAATCCCAAAAGGATTACGTATAGATGCTTTATGATTTTCTTGAAAGAAATGGTTGAATTTTGTATCTGTAGGCAGAAGACAAATTCTTATTGCACTGACTCAGATTTACACATCTGTAAATGTTGTGTAAATGTTCTTACTGTGGGGAAAACAAAAGGTTACATAGTTCAGATTAACTGAAAGAAAATTTCTGACAACATGCTGTACTTTTTTTGAGCTGTACGCAAAACTTCACCTGGAAGAGGCGTCATCTCTAAAATGTGTGTTTTTGTTCATCCCAGTGTCTTGTCTTCAGCCCCTTGTTTGGAGGAAGTCCAGGCACTGCTCAGCATCATCCATTCTAATAAGGTTGGTGCCATTTCACAGTTATTGCTATAACATGAGATGGGTGCCATTAACTTAAGTCATTTGACCTTTTTCTGCCACAGTGGTCTTTGTCATGTTCAGCTCACCTTGACCTGTTCATTTTTAGCTCAGCTCATATGCATTGTGTTTCAGATTGCTACTGTGGATTCCAGATTGACTGCCGAAGACCTTCTGGATTGTTTCTCACAGCAAGACTACAGGTAGGGCACAAACACACACACACATGCGCATACATAATAATCATAACTGCATATATATATATATAGTTGATAGAGAGCATACATTTAAATGGTTGCTGTTACACAATGGCTCCTGTCTCTCCGGTAAATCAGTTGGATTTCTTGACGCAATTAACGCAGACGCTTCAGCTGGAATCTCACCTGTCTAAATTATTATGCATGGCAGGAATTAAGTACGTTCTAACATCCAGGACAAGCCTGGAGAAGTAGATCCAGCACCACCTTGAGTTGACATGTACCCACTGAGTTTGATGTATCTAGCAACGACTTTTTTTCGATCGGATATCTCAATCAAACATTCTCAAGTTCTCTGAATTCTTGCGGTCTTTGTCGCAGCATGCCCGGGCAGGTATGTGTGTTGTTTGTGCAGCATAGTGGCCATTAGTCTATCATAATAGTCCTCTTCCTAAATATCCCCAGCAGAGCTCTCACAATAATGGTGGTCATGTCAACAATTCCAAACAATTGTGACACTCGTTATTAACATGTAACTTTAAAGGAATAGTTAATAGATCTTTGTACTTTTGTAATCTACTAGGCGCACCACTTTAACTATCAGGGTGGCATGTAATGGGACTGCGATGCCCATATGCAGTTGCCTGGATCGCAATTCAGTTGTCTTCTCCCTTGTTGAAACATAATCACACACACATTGTCTTGTAGGGTCAGGTTTGATCTGTCGCATGGACAAGAACTAATGCTGGCCCTGCACTAAGATTTATTTGAAGAGGCAGTGTGAACTACAGATAAATATTTAGTAACCATTTGACTTTATTTGAACCACAGAGATTAAACAGTGCATTGGCTGCTTCTACATGGACTCTCATAAACGCTCATAAAGTTAAGGTAATGTTGACTTACAAAGCTTAGCCAGGATGACAGCTGAAGTGAGTTGTGTGTCACTTCACTAGGCTATTATCGATTCCATCTACCATAAACAGCTTATTCTAACCATTGGCCTATATATCATTGTTTTGAAGTTGTAAATTATAAGTATATTAGGGAGGTGGGATTGCAGCTTGAGAAAAAGAAGGGCTGTCTAAAAGGCTGAGTATAGGACAACAAAGTTACCTCTACCCTTTCTCCCACTCGCTCATGTAACACAGGCTTTACATTTACAGCGTCTGCAAGATTATCTTGCCCATCTTAAGACTAAATATTAACACATACAAGTACACAGTTATCCGACTTATCCTGCTTATTCCTGGCTGCTTTTTTCTGCTCCTCACTCGTAATGACATGGTGTAACATAAACGGACACTATTTTTGCTTAAGCTGCAACTGATGTTTTCTGGATCTGTCAACGGCTCTGTCACTGACATTGACTGACATTGTGAGCTAATATAACTGAATTAACTGTTTTTTTTTAAATGTTAGAAATAATATATCAATAGGTAATAAATGCTATTAAACTGTAATAGTTAAATTGGTTAATATTTGTAGTGCTGAAATAATTAGTTGATCACTTGTTAGTACATCAACAGGAAATTAATCACCAACACTTTTTATAATCAGTTAATTGTTTATCAAAAAAAAAACGTAACACAAATGCAATGCAATATGTTAAGGTGTTGGACTCTTGGTTGGATGTCACACATTGTATTGACATTTTACAGCCTTAACAAATAAGCGATTTCTAATAATGAATAGTAGTTGCTTTATATATTTGCTTGAATTGCAATCGTGTAAAAAGATAAATTCAGTGTTATATCCACAGTCTCCAAAGAATTTGCAAAATAATGCACACAGGGCCGAACAGAATCAGTAAGCAGCCATTGCAAGTCCATCATTATATGGTTCTTAAATTAAATTGCTGCTGCATATATGACTGCATGTTAAGCGCAGCAGCTACCATGGAAACAAGCCACAGTTCTATGTATTCAACAGATTATTTATTTATAAATAAATAATTTATCCAGCTATTACGTGTCCTCTCGTAATGCCGCCACCGGAGCTGTTTCTAATGATTTCATAACTAAGAAGATAGGGACTTTCACTAATAGTAGAACCAATTTACTAGCTCTTTTTATCAAGTATTATTTTATAGATCACTTTAAATAAATAATTCAGAATTAGTACTGTGATTGTTATTTTATTTAATGATTATTATCATAGCCAACAAGTATGATCATCACATAACTAAAAGTAATATTTGACTGCATTTTAAGGATTTACTTGCTTGGAATGATGATGTCAAGCCTTGATGAAACCAAGGGTTTATTTAGTATTAAAGACAACATCTGCTGTGTCACTTCGTGGAAGAGCTTTCCGGGCACTTACCAGTCACGTCATCCCAGCTTTTGTTACAACAGGTCACCACTGAAAGATATAGTTAAGCTGACTGTGTTGTGATTGTAAATTTTTTATTTGTTACATTCACGCTGAAGGAATCTAGGCCTTTACTTAGTAAGTGCATTATCCGTGGTGTTAAATATTTGATTTCTGTGCTCAGTGCGGTGGGATGATGTCGTTATATAAAGCCTTAGGGACGCCCTTTCCAGGAGCGTGTTCGGTCACTGACTGGCAGCTTTCAGTACAAGCAGGCCTCAACAGCATATCAGCTCGCAGAGGGGTTTTGAGATTTAAGAAATGTCAGATTAAAGAAATGTGTTCTTTGTTTCTTATCATCCTCGATAACAAACTCCTGTTGGCTTTATGGTAAGAAACGAATTAAAAAGTAACCAGTATAACATTTCCAATGTGACATCCCTCATCTTTAAAAATCCACTGGCTTAGAAACATTAGTTACTCAGCAATCAGTAAAGAACAGGTAGGCAGACAAAATCTCACATTCGTAATCAGAGTCTATGACTGAACTGTCTTTTGTCATTTACATGCATGTTTCATGCAGTTTTAGCTGTTAACTTGTAACTGCTTTCAGACAGATGCATGCAAAAATAAGGAGAGCTATTATGTGTTTAGCAGGAAGGATATAGTACATGGTACACTCTGATAAATGATTTGAAAGACATGCACGCACTTGTCTGTTTACATAAGCCCTTTTCTGAATGCTATCTCGATTTGACTGTTTTTTTTAAGAGAGTGGGAGGCAGAAAAACAAATTTGTTTTCCATTTTCTGTTTCTCAGCTCAGTTTGCCTTCATTACATTACATTAAGGTCCAAAAAAAATTTAAATATATGCAGCCTTGCATATCTTTCTACCTGCTTGTTATGTTTTCAGTTTATGTTACTATGAAACACCATACTGCTATTGCATAAAACTAAGCAACCTTTTGGGATCAGCACATAGTTGAATTGAAGAAAGCCTAAAGAGAAACTGCTTTGTGTTTGACAAGATAGATTATTCACTCTCTTCTTTCACACCAAGTCAACTTTTTGTTTTTAATGAATGTTAAATGAAAAATGGATTATAGCCATGTTTGAAATAGAGGAGCAGGCATATAGAAGCTTTTCTTTCATCCTCCGTTCCATAATATTACTGAAATAATACCATTTCATCATTTAGTAATTGGTTTGCACCAAAAGCCTTTGGCACGTCAAACATTTTGTAAGCAAACCCAGTACCACCTTGTTTTCATTAACTAGAATTCTTTCACAAGCTTTTAGGAATGTTTTTGCTTTAAATAATAACATCAAATGGAAAAACTGACTTGGCCTTACTTTTATGTAAACCACATTATCAAAGTTGCAATAAGATTTCAAGACCAAAGCAATCACAGCAGTGAAAGACACCGTGAAAGAAGGGAAACACTGTTGACTTGTGTTACGTGTGCTTATTGCCAGTTTGTTTACATCCAATTTGATCCAACTGATATTTCCAAAAAGCCAATTAATACTATTTTATAAAAAGTCACCCTCCTGCACATTTTTTCCTAATAGTATTCTTCTTTCTTATGATATTGGAGAATAGATTGTAGATTGGTCGCCATGGATATGATGTGGGATGATCCATGTGTCCATAGCAGCATCTTAGTTAGGTGGGAGAGTGAATCCAATCGGAGGCTTTCTGTTGAACGGCATGATTGGCTTGAGGAGAACAGTAATCAGTTATGTCATCTCAGTGTATCATTTGGTTCTGTGTTCAATTCAGTGCAAACCATTATTATTACCATCATCTCCTGGGGATATCCATTAATTACCTGTCAAACACATATAAGCTGTTACGTAACACACAGAAGCAGCACGGCTCTCCCTCTTTGTGTATACATTGTGGATCTGGGTCAGTGACTCTGTGCGCCATTCATGTGCATCACTAACTTTGTGTGACTATGTTTAGAGAGTCTTTGTGCAGGAGCTGGATGCTCTTTGACGTGACCAGGGTGTCCAATGAGTCCCTAGCTGTCAATGTAAACAGATTGGCAAGAAGCCTTTCACATAGTCCCTCTGTCCATGGAGCATGCTGGAATGCTAAATAGTTCTGGGAGCAGCCTAAAGTTGGCAGGAGTGAACAGTCGGTAACGCAACCTGGGATTTCCACAAGTTGTGAAAGCACACAGCTGCACTATTGGATGGATGAAGAAGGAGAAGTGGATGGATGGATGTAGGATGAAAACAGAAAACAGGGGGCGTGTACAGCCAGCAAAATCTGCTTTTTCTTTCCTCCTTCTCTCTGCCTGCAGTTATATAACGTTTCAATGGAACAAAGCAGAGGAGGAAACAAACAAGCAACAAGCTCCCTCAGTGTCTCCGCTGCTAAGCAGCCGTTGCCAAGACCGTAGCAGGCAATTTGTGTCTGTGTTTGCGCTCGGGGTGAAGACTGGCTGTGTGTTTTGTTTGTGCATTTGTAGCTGCATGGAGGTATGTGGTGTCGTAACCAGAAACATGTACTAGAACTGGAGAAACGTCTGCATAAATAGCTGCCATTGAGAACCAGGGATTCTGGAAGCTGCAGCATCCACAGAGGCTCTTTTGTCTGCCATGGACATTCTGTGCTGGACATGATCAGCACATAGAAAGTTTCCTCATCAAGATGTCTGTGTAGAGTCACCCGGGTTCATCTAGATAGTACCATGTGATGTTGTACAATCCTCCACTGGACAATCTAGTGTGAAGTTTATGCGAAACACTCTCTATACAGGATCATTTGTGCTAAACACAACATTGCCGTGGCAAAACTTAGCCCACCTGAAAGACTGTATACCAGGAGTATTGACTTTCTGCAGCGAGAAATGTACAGATCTGTACATTGGTAACACCAAATAATAGATCCTGAAATGCATGACAACATAGAAGAGCAAACACATCAACACAACACAGGTCAGGATTCAGCAGTAATAAGAAATGCAGGACTAAAATGTACAAATCCAAGACAGAGAGGATTGATGGTATTAAATATTATTGACTAAATTCCTAAAGTTTTAGGGAGAAAAGTCTTTAGTTATTAACACTTAGTTTAACACTTAAAAGCTAATCTGCTTTATCAGGATCATGTTTGTGCAAACAATGAAAGCATGTGACATAATTGTTCTCTAATCTATTAAAAAAAAAAACACTGAAAAACATTTTTTTGTGAAATAACCGAAACTGTTCCAACTTTTAGAGAAATGTTTGTGTTCATGCAGGACCCTGTCGCCTATAGTAAGAAGATGGTTGAGAAAACAGGTCTTTGTCTGTCTTTGTATGTAATTTATCTCTTTATTTGTGTTCCCAGGGAGAAGCTGAGAGTTGGAGGGAACCAGTTAATGGAGCTAAAAGAGGCCCTGGATCGTTGTGTTGGGACCATGGGTCAACACATCACCTTTAGCACACAGCCCTGACTGGACCAGAATCAGGGAGTCAGATGCCTTGAATAAACTGATATCCTTTACTTGAAGTAAAAACTATAAGTGAAAGAGATATCTGCTCATACTGTGTCTCTTGTGACTGGACCTTTTTAATTTCTTGTGACAGACACATTGTTCTGTTTCCCTGCATGAATGGATGTCTACAGATTTTTTCCATCATTCTAAAGTTTACAGAGCTTGTATTTACTGTATCTGGCTGTTTTTCTGTCTGTAGAGTTCAACTGCATCAGGTACTGCTGTCTCCAATATTCTTCACCTATTTTAAATCTGGTTCTCATATCTTCAGCCAATTCACAGTTGAGCGGTGATTTCTCATCTTTCACCCTTCACAGGGCTTTTTATATTTCAGTTCAGTGAGTCGATAAACATTTATGCACATAAAATGTGGCATTATTTTGTTATAAGTACATTAAAAGTAAGTGCTGGCTTTCATTTTTATTATTTAAAATGTTATATTTGCTTATACATAGTGTGCAAACATAGAATTTGGGATATTTATTTATTGATATTTTTGGACTTTGTGAATGTGTGATGTGCAACAATGCCTGAAGTCCTGGGCACTCTGACAACTGGCAGACAGCTTTTTTTTAAATGACTATTATTTAACTATATTTAATGTCTGTTCACTATTTTTCAACCCAGACCCTGTTAAATAGTTGTTTCCCATTATTTATGATTGTTCAACTTCAGTTTAAAAAAAAAAAGCTTCCTGCAGCTTCTTGCTGTCCTTAAAGGAATAGTACGACATTTTGTTAAATACCCTTTTCACTTTCTTGCTGAGACTTAGATGAAAGGAACGTTATAACTCTCATATTAAATATAAAGCTAGAGCTTGCTTACCAGCTCACTAATTAACACAAACCAAAGTGTAAAAACAACCAGCTTTGGTTTTTACGGTAGTTTTGTGCCAACTATTTCTTGACCGGGCACAGTGACTTCCTAGAGTCCTGTCGTCACTGTGAGGTTGCCAGGCAACCAGCGAAAAAACTCCAGGAAGTCACCTCAGCCATCCTGACGTTGTCGGATAACGTTCCCTGCGCAAACCTATACATGTTATTCAGCTGCAGGTTGCGTATTCAAAGGCGTTTTTTTGTGATCCCACAGACGTCCTCCGTTTACCCGGAAAGATAAAATGTCTTCTCAGGGTGAAACCAACATTTCTGCAGAACAATACATTTATTTACAATTCATTGACTGTGTGCTTCCTGTTTTACCAAATAAAATAGTCACAAACCATGCTTTAGACTTTCCATGACTGACTGCAAACGTAGCTAAGAGAATAAAACAAAGCAATGAAGCCTGATAGAGATTTTGGTTTTACACCCTCTTTTTTTATCAGGACGTGTGGACATGCCTGGCTGAGCTTCTTGTTTTTTGAAATCATGATTTTTTGAAAGCCAGCAGATTGTCCAATTGGACTGTCCAAGTGTCCCAAGTGAGAAGCTGCACTGAATGGCCGTTTTTCTTTGAAACTAAAGCCGTTGCTGAGGTTGTGTCATGCACAGTCACACATGATAAGGAACAACATTTTAATAGAGTCTGGTTTTTGAAAACCAGGGATCCTAAAGGTTTTCAGCTTTTGCTAGTTTTGGTTGACTTTTTATTATAAATGTAAATAATTTGAGAACAATATATATTTTATGTGAAATAGTTTAATATTTACAACAAGAAATAAAATGTTTTGAAGCCTTGTCTTGTTAAAGAATTATTTTTCTCATCTGCAACATTTGCGTCCATTGATCTCTGAGTAGAAGTGATTTCTAAACTAATTTAGCCTTAGTTTTTCTTTAAAGAGGCTCACCTGTGTGGTACAGTACGTGTGCTGGGATTGATAGCCTGAGGGTGAGTGCATGTGGCTTGCGTGTGTTTGTATGGTGACTAAGGGGATTAGAGCGCAGGTGACGCCAGCAGACAACCTAAGATTACACCTGCTGCTGCTGCCACACACACACACACAGAGGCTAAGGCATCAGACGTCACACACGAGTGGGGGGGGGGGGGGGGGGGGTAACAATGGCCAGTGATGATGTTACGTCAGTGGCTTCCTGTCTCCTTAAATCTTTGCAGAGTTGGACGCAGACGTTATTGAACATTTTGTTCAAATGTGATGTGGGACCAGTTGGACTTTTTGTTCAAGATGCTTCTCCTGCGTCATAAACTTTTAACTGTCATAGAAGAACCCAAATTAGCATTTATAAAAGCGTGCAGTGAATTTTCAATGCACTACGTTTCTAAATTGAAACCGTTTTAATGCCAAAACTGTCTGTGCCAAAGGAACTCTGTGAAACTTAAAAGCTCACCTTGACCCAAAGGGACCTTTTCTCTTGCTGTATAATCAAGTACCTGGCTCATGTGAAACAGCTTTTATCCTAGATTGGTAATGTGATGGAAATTTACCTGAATTGTCACAGAGGAACAACCACCAGTGTTATCTCCTCTTACGTTTTTGTTTTCAGAATGCTTTTGCCTAAATTAGATTTCCTTTGCTGAATTTAATTTGTGAAATATGTAAATCAGAAGATCCAAAATTACTAATGGGTATGTTTGTACTATATTTGCATGCTTAGTTGCATTTACATTTTTACAATACGCTATGCCCTTCCTTTTGTTAGTTTACCACTTGTTCCCTATTAACTGTGGAAGGGAGAAGGGTGACTAGACATCAGCATATGTAGAAGTGACAAGGTTAAAAAAACAAAGAGGGCAGACTCATCAGTGTCTAGGTATTTAGTCCCTGCTTCCGGTAGCACATGGCCCATATGGTGGCTTTTTATTTAATTTATTTTTTGCTGGGACTGTCAGGTGTGTAAGCGGAGATTATCAGAGGTTAACTTGTGAATGAGCGCAGGGTAGGGATTTAACAAACTGGCTGGCTGTCAGTAATGTCTGAGGTCAGGCAAATGCAGCCAGCTCAGCTGGTCCTCTTTCAATACTCCCAGAGTGACTGTCGTCGTCCCTTCCTGCTGAAGTCCGTTAGCCAGCTTAGTATAATCTCCCCTAAAAGACACTTAGAGAAACAGGAAAAAAAACCTGGCTTAGTGTGGTAGTACCAGAGAAATGGTGGCAAAGAAAGCTTAGACAGCAGTGACCCTTACTCAACGGTAACAGCAGGACGAGGAAGAGACGAGGCGGCAGTAAAGTCTAAATTTAGGGTCAGCAAATCAGCTGTTGAAAAGGTTATTCAAGGCTTGCAGCACCTGGGTCAGCTGCTGATCTATGACTTACAAATACTAAAGCCCATTATACAATTATAGCCAGACATCTCTTCAATTCTTCTCCAAGTGCCTTCAGTCCGACAAAAGGTGCAAACCTAAATATTTAAAGTGTTAACAATATAGCCTACCATCACTTAATGACATTTAGAAAGTAGGCCCAAGACAAAAATCAGATTTAAATGATTTATTAATTAAGAAAATGTTACAAATGTGACAATTTTCTCGCTCTAACATTCCTTCCAGAAGAATCTGCCAATGCCTGACACTTTAAAACACAAAAGAAAAAAAAAATAAAAGGATCTTCAGTAAACTGCATCTCTACGTACATCAATTAGATAAATCACAATAACAAAAGTTCAGTTAGCAGAAGCATGGTTGTGCATGTGTGGTGAGTGCACAAAAAATTAACTAAAACTGGCACTGGTTAGATTCATTGACTGAAGCTGTCTGCTACTACTTTTATTTTATCAGTAAATCAGCAGTGTATAAAAAATATAAAAAAGGCCATCATTTAAGATTCAAAAAGCAATCCAGCTTGTTTAAAATGACACAAAAAGCCATGACAGGTGTTTATCAACTCACACTCTGAGTAAGGCTTCAAACACAGACCTTTAAATATGTGAGCAAAATTACATTTCCACAACAGAAATATTCTTAAATAAACTTTGAACTTTCAAAAGTCAATTGTCACCACTCCATACTGCCACCTTCCAAGTGACCAATAATTGCTAGCTCATCTGAAAACCCTCAATAAAAAAAGTAACAAACCTTTCAACTCTAAGAGAAAAAGAAAAGCACTAAATGTGTATTAAATGTTGGCATATGACAAAAAATGAGGAAGAAACAAAATATATACAGCACGAAAAACATCGTATGCAATATGCAAAGGCGTCATGTTGCTTTGGGCAACAACCCCTCCAGCCCACTCCCCACGTGCCAAATATAAGCCAGTCTTCACTGAAGACCCCTCACCCCAACAATCCCCACCCACACATATCCGCTCACACACACACACACACACACACACACACACACACTCACTCCATCACACATACAGACAGACACACACATCATCACGAAACACGATTACGTCACTAAGCCTGTTAGTTTGGAAAAAGGTGAAGCACTGTGAGACTCGCCCAACCCCTCCCCCCGCTCCTCCTCCCTGTCTTCCCCCTCTTCCCCCTCTTCAGTCAGAGAAGGGAGACGGGGCCTTGGTGTCGTTCCACTCGTCCGTCTCAGGGTTGTACACCTCCATCGTGTTGAGGAACTCGTTTCCATCGAAGCCGCCCACAGCGTAGATGGTTTCGCCCAGCATGGCCACGCCCGCATTGCTGCGTGAGGATGTCATGCTGCCCAGCATCCTCCACTCATTGCGGGCAGGGTCGTACACCTCCACACAGCGGAGCGCGTGGGAGCCATCGAAACCGCCAACAACAAACAGTTTGCCTGGACAGAGTGAGAGAGACGTTAGTTGCAGCACTATGACAAAATGATTGAGCCCAAATTTAACTTCATAACACACAAATTTGCTTCTTGTTGATCAGTCAGTTTTCCACACAGCCTGATGTTCTTGTACACACACACACACACACACACACACACACACACACACACACACACACACACACACACTAAAGAAGCTGCCACAGAATTGAACTCGTGGGCTCACCTGCATGGACAGCAACAGCAGCCCCCCTGCGAGCCACATTCATGGGGGCTATCAGGGTCCAGGTGTTGTTCTCAGGGTTGTAGCGTTCCACAGTGTTCAGACAGTTCCACGACTCCGCCCCTCCAATCACGTACATGAAGCCTTCCAACTCACACACGGCTGCCTGGTGCCTCCCTGGAAACAAATTTGCTTATTGAATACAACTTTCTCATTTCCCCTTGGGCTGCATTTCCCTAATGATTTGTTATTCAGTCATTAACATGATGAACTCTGCTGCAACAATCCAATTTCCCAGAGGGAATAATTAAAGCTTTACATCAAAAACATTTGTTAGCCTTGTGAAATATATATTATTCAACATTATGCTTGAGGTGAGATCCTGTTATATGTAACAAAAGGTAAATGGGAATATTCTAAGTGTATGTGGGACTGTGTGAACACGTACTGATGTTAAGGGAAGCACAGTTGGACCAGGTTTTGGTCACAGGATCAAAAGCATCACAGTTCTTAAGGCCCTTCTGCCCGCAGGGGTCCGATCCTCCCACAACGTAGAGTTTGTTGTTCAGTGAGCAGACGCCTTTAAACAGAGAGGGCAGGAATGAGCTCAAAAAGCAAACTAGCCTGAAGTCGGTAACAGAGAGGCTTCTTCGTTTAAGCGTTTTCCTGGACGGAAATCATTAAAATCAACAATCCTGGCAGGGGGGACTGACCTGCATTGCAGCGGTTTGTCCTCAGCTCTGGCACTTGAGCCCATTCATCAGCCTGTGGATCGTACCTCTCCCCGCAGCTCAGCTCGTCAGAATGTCCATTTGAACCTCCAATCACGTACAGCTGACCCTGTGAGGGGTGTAATTTGACATTAGACGATGATACATCAACCCAACACTTAACACTCACATTTAAATTTTCGTTGCCTTTTATACTTATACTGACATTAAATTAACAGAATTTAGAAACAGAAATAGTAAACTGTACCATGAGCACAGCCATCTGGAATCGAGCCCTTGGAGTCCGCATGGGAGCGATAAAGGTCCAGCGGTCCTCTTTGGGGTCGTAACACTCCACAGTCCTCAGACACTCCTCTCTGTTGTAGCCTCCTGCAGGAACATCAAGATACATCAAGGTTACAGTGGAGCTCTGTGGTCTTATTTTTTTACTTATGCTTTTTTTTATGAACATAACCACAATATTAAGCAATAAATATTTAAGACATTGATGCTCAGATTCCATCATGTTTTCATGGTCAGCCTCTTTAGGTGTAGGCATTGATGGAACTTGGGCTACAAAAAGAAACTGTCAAGGTAAGATTAACTAATTAAAATAAGCTAAGTGAGTAGCATGTAGCTTCCTATGTATCCCAACCTCTTTGTAGCTCCAATGTGTATACAGCTTAAGCATGATAAAATACTGTTTACTCTAATCTTCTAACCCTGTTTAGTGCTAACCTGCTGCGATGACTCTTCCGTTCAGGGCTGCGGTGCCCAGGCCAGAGCGAGCATAATGCATGGGTGAGAGCGGGTGCTCCTCCAGCTCCTCAGGCTGAGCCTCGAAACTAAGGCTCTTCATCAGGCAGGGGGTGGCAGAGGGAGAAGTCTGAGGGCTGCTGCGACCGTGCAAGAAGATCACACACAACACACTGTCCAGCACAGCCAGACACAGGTAGGTGTTGTCTAGGGGTAAGATTGGAGATTGTTAGAACCACTTGAAGGAAAAACAAAAACATTTTTAATTCTGAATCCCATGCAGCATGTATAAGTTCTCACACACACACTTACTTGTGGTCTTCTCAGAGGCGATGTATTTCCACTCTCTCCTGGCAGTCTGTTTCGGGGCATTTGCTGCTTGGTTGGAGGGCGACAGGCTTCCTGAGGAGCTGCAGCTCATCTGTCTCTGGGTGCTCTCCCGCACGGGTTTCTTCTGCAAGAGCACAGTGCAGCTACAGAAGCCAAGCTTGCACCACAGGCCCACCAGTGGCCAACACCAGCTAATCACACCCCAAACTACGCTTTAATCCAGCGGATCTAATGTAGACGTGACATAATGAACCCGTATTGACCTTGTCCGAGTATGAATTGAAATCTCACGCCACCTGAAGCCAACAACACAGCACTGCAAACTACAGTCTCAGACCACGCCACAATCAGCACATAGTTCAGTCACAACTCAAAAAGGGGGTAAAAAGCTGAGACAGCCATCACTGACCACACTCAACTGGTTGAGATTAGATTATTAAATCTATAAATATGGTGTTAAAATATGCTCAACAGCATAGCCAGTCAGGCATCATAGCTCTTTTCTTGCTAATCTGACATTAGTCTTTACATTGTGGCTAAATTGTGGTATTAAATGAGCCATATCTATCTCTAGCCAGGCACAGGCTGTGTAGTTTTTTTATGCATGGCCAGGCACAAGCTGTACATTAAAGCTACACACAGCCAGGCAAAATGTGGTAGAGACTTCATTAGCCAGGCACAAGCTGTTGAGTACCTGCACAAACTGAAGGTGGTCCTCCTCGCCACCAAACACCTCACTGTGCCCCTCAATCACCAGCCCTCCATCCACCAGCTTATGGTCAGGTGAGTAGTACAGCGTTTGCACCTGAAAGACAAACAGCAACAACACACCCATGTGGCTGTCTCCATGGCAACACACTCAGAGCCCCAGCATAAAGGGGGAGAGGAAGGAGGGAGGAGGAGGAAGAAGGGGGCAGTGCTGTGAAGAGGAAGGGGGAAGGGACGAAGGCCTGGATCTTCAGTCGCTTGGATGGAAAGCTTCCTTTAAAAAGACACACACGCTGCTGCCACTGCATAGAGTGGGTTAAGTGTTTGAACTCAAGACGGTGGCTCTCCTTAATTTGCATCTAAAAAAAAAGAGGGAGCTGGTGAAGAATGAGAGGTTGCATCTGGAAAGATCTTCTGTGAAGAATGAAGAGGAGGAGGAGGAGGAGGAGGGGCTGCATGTGTCCCTCTTTCCACCTCTGCTGCTTGGAAACAGGTCCTCTAGCTGAAGGAGTTGGTCATTGTGAAGGCAGCCACAATAGGCAGTCAAATCCAGATGACCAAAGGAAGAAGTGCTATTTTTAAGAACTATGAAGCTATGTTTAATCATTACCCAATAATAGATTAAATCCAAAGGGAAATAAAAGGAAAACCACATTATGCTCTGTTGAGGCCAGTAATACAATACAAATGTGGTACAGTCCCTCAGTTGCCCATCTGAAGGGCAAAGTATAGAAAAATAAAGAGGATAAAAACAGAAGACTGATTTTATAAAAATGTGAGGAGTTGCTGAAAAAATTGAATAATTCACTTGGAAGCTTAATAATTAATTTGTAGTCCAGTGAAATACAATATTTTACCAAGCAATTCACTATGCTTATGTGCAAAGCTGTTGTCTGTCCAATGCCTAATTTGAGTTGTTCATGAATGTGCCAGTGGATAGATAGGCCTGTATGAGAATATATTTGTATGTGCAGTAAAGTGGCCTTCAATTAGATGCATTTATTGCTAAAGGTTTGTGGGCAATGTGTACTGGTAAACGCAGAAATGGGATGCATCTGTATATGTGGCATGGACAGATGGGAGCACAGTGTTGCTTGGCTGCAAAGAGAGGCTGCTGAGAAGGCAGTAGTGCTCCTCTCTTCCCTCTCTTTTCTTTGACTCATTACCCTGGTGGCTCAGTCCTGGCTCCTCAGTCTGGTCTCCTGCTGCTGCTAATAAACCTACAGGAGAGATAAATCAACGGGGAGGAATGCCTGTTAGTGCTGGAGCAACAAACACGCACCTGTTCAGATAGTAAAGTGGCAGTGAGACAGTAGAACCGAATCAAGGGTCAGACCTTTGAGAACCTGTATTGTCGCGTTTCAGAGGAGAGCAGCACTGTAATACTCAGACGAGGTTGTATGTCAACCAACCACATACCCAGAAGAGAACAGTGGAAACAAAAAACAAGAGCAAACAGCAGCTATTTTCAGCTCACCTCTAATTTGTAGTATGGTTCAGGGGTACAGAGTTTCTTACTGCAAAAACCTCAACAAATCAGAGGGAAAAAAAACAACAATCCTGACATAGCAGCATGACAATGGCATGCCATTTCTATTTCAGCTCCCTTAATGACTTCTTAACGTCAAAAACAGGAGGAGTCAGAGGGAGGGGGAGGGGCAGGTTAGGAATAAAGATCAGCCTGAGAGTGAGACTGCATGCCCTGGTACTGACCTCCTCCATAAGTCGTTCCAGTTGGTCTCCATTCTCCCACAGGCTACGCTGCACCCAGTTGAGCACCTTCGAGTAGAGCTTGCCATTGCTGGGCAGGGTTAAGTTGTCTTCTAGCATTACTTCTAACTGTAGACACACAAAGGGGGTGAGACAAGAGTTAGATTTACAATAGGGATGAATAAAGTGACTGTTTAACTGCAGAAATTATAATACCATGTCCTTTACTGCTCACTGGCAATTCAATTTAAGGTACATCAGAATAAGGTACATGTGATTTATTACTTAAGCTTAAATTTTGCCATAGTACCACGTTAAGTTACTTGGGAACAATCTCAGTGTTCCAACAGAAATTTTATAGATTCAGGTTGCTTTTCTACATTCATTTCTTGTCTTTAATCAAATTCTTATACAACCTTTGCTGCTTGTTGTGACTCACGTAGTACAGCAGCAATTAGTTTATGAGCCAAATAGCTGCCAGTCATCAATATTTCTCATAATGATCAATACAGTTCAAGTTTGTGGTTCCCTCTAGGATAATTAAAATATTACCAACTAAATGTCCCAACTGGGGCTGCAACAAATATAATTTACCAAAAGATCATTTTTGGAATTACACAATTTTTTATTTAGGATCTAATTCTAAATTTAGTGTCGATAACAAGCTCCTGGGCAGTCCTGATGTTGAACATAACCTACACACTGAACCCAGCTACGGCAGGCCTTGCTAATGCATACACCCTAAGTCATCTGCCCTAAATACATTCTCAGCAGGATTTAGAAGCAGGAAAATCTATAAGAGGAACACCTTCATACCTTAAATATTGTTAAATAATTTAAGACCTCTAATGCTGGCTAGTTTTAATGTAGGCGCAAAGGGACACTTTGAAGCTAGTACCTTGAGGCGGGGAAGTTTAAGGAAGTCCTCCTGTTCAGACACTTCCAGTAGATGGTCCTGGATGAAGGCGTCCACCTTGGCCAAAACTCTGGCATCTCCCATAGAGCTGGCAAAGTTACGAAAAGAGATGGCGTTCTGGGAATCCATTTTAGACAGCAGGTAGTCGCCACAAATCTGAGGAGTGAGTGGGATATGTTAAAGTCAATAAAAAGTTCTTTTTAACCTGTGAAAATCATGTGTGACCAAAATTGCAGCATTCTGATGAGTGTGATTAAAAAATAGATGAGTAAAAACATACCTGTTTGACTCGCTCCATCTTGAACCTTTTTGCTGCAGAGTAAACTTCCTTGACCAGTTCCTTGTCTGCCTTTAGCCTGTGTTACAAACAAAGGTTTGTCAATCATTTTTAAAAGTTGGGCATTTTTTCGTTATAAGATCAGAAGCAAAAGGTCAAAGGTGCTACTTACTGGGCAGTATAGGCGTAGTTGAGCAAGATCTCTACAGCCTCTGGGTCCAAGTCCTCAAAAGTGACATGTGAGACTCCATGAGGCTCATTGTCACTGTTAAAGATCTCAAACAGGTAGGGACTGCAGCAAGCCAGAACAGCACGGTGAGCCATCAGCTCATGACCACACACCTGGACAAATAAAGAGAAAGACAAATAATTCCAGGATGTGTGTTTGTTAAAGGTAAACAACTGCGACAAAACATGATTTTAGTGTTTGTACATTAAAAATGAAACCAAAGAAATAAACCCCAGATATTGATTGACATTTTTTAAAATAAAAATAACATTTGTTTTTTTTTAAAAATGTAAACATTCATCAGTGGCTCCTTGGCCACAATTCTGACTGTGTAGGTACTCAAATATTGACATATTGTCAATAAGAATAAATAACACATGCAATAAACACAAATGTCAGTAATGCTTAATCGTAAGCCTCCTCTGAACTGTTGATAATTCCTGAACAACTGCAGCTTGCGCTCGTTTATACAGGGCAGGCACAACTGCACGTGTGAAAACACATTGCAGCAGAAGTCAAGCACTTTGACCGTATGCTTAAATCCTGTATTCTCTACAACTGAGTATGGTCGCATATCCGCAGTGATAAACACTCCTATAGTATAAGTTATTGCTTTGGCACAGTCTGACTCTGCAGTGAGAGGCTGCCTGATCGCAGTGGGGAGAAGGACTCGCCTTGAGACATACCCGAATTCAGTTAAACAATGACGGTATACAGTTTGACACTAATCGCTGTAACTAACCGGGACACCGTACTTCCTCCAGCTCTGGTCTCGCCTTTGTGTTCGCCATACGGATGGCTGCAACACTACACAAGCTTGGCTAACCAGGCTAAGCCGACTAGCATGCTACAGCTAATAGACAACAACTGGTGCACTGACTAAAGTCCGGGTAACACTGCCGCTGTAGAGTTTTTGTTACGCCCGTACAAGTAGTAGACATAAATAGACTATTTTGGCAGTAACTGAACACCTTGTACCGAATGGTTTGGCACAAATACAAGTACTGTTACGCCCCTAGTCTGTGTTATACACATGGTGTGCAGTGCAGTGGCCCATCTGTGAGAGAGTGTGTGTGTGTTTGCATTAAGCATACCTGCAGTCTAACATCGCAGAACTGACCACTCTTTCTCAGAGCATTCATTTTGGCCACGGTGGAATCCAGGAAACTCTCATCCTCAAAAATCAAATAACCGTTTGGAATCATCTTGGTGAATTTTGATGGTAGGCCTGCAGAGGAAAAAATACAAAATAGTTTTTGCCAAGTAAAGCAATCCCAGCATATTTGTCTTCTGTACATGCTTTTAGCTGTGCCATATTGTAACAGCTGGCTTTATTAATTGATGAATGGAGAGAGGATTAGGATTAGGTGTCTGTCATGTGCATTGTGTATTATAATCTGTCCAATGCATTAGTCATGGCCTTACCTGATAAAGAATAATGCAAATCCAGGGAAGCACCACTGCTGACAGTAGAACCGGAATCGAAGGTAGGCAACAGGCAAAGTAGACTGAGATCACAGTGGAACCCAAGTCTTCTTCACCCAAGGAGAGGGATGGGAAGTTGTTAGAAGAAATGCCAGTTGACTAAACGGGCGTGAGCAGAAGGGAGAGGGGGAGCAGCCGCACGGACAAACTATCAGGCTTGAAGCGACTGTAATCAAGTCCTCGGGATCCCGTTGGCTATAGAGTTGTACTTATTCTGTGTTGGTCATACATTATAACCTGGAAGAAAATGAGAAAAGGGGAAAAAGGACATTAGTCTTGTTATTTTTTTTAAAGTGGAGAAATGGCAAATGGGTCATTTTTAAATGAATGCCGCCTTTTCTTGGCACCCATACAATGCTAGAACGAGTCAGTTCCACGTGGTACATCAAGGCAACCTTGCACATGGTACGGCAGCTGAGAACACTACTCTCCCTCCTCCTCTCCAACACTTTCAGCTTCCTTTCCACAAGCCATTTTACAAACATGCAGCAGAGCTATCAACGTTTCCATATTCCCCACATGCATACAAAATTCAAGAACAGACGATCTGATTCAAGATACATTGGTCACTTCATCTGATCACATTATCCTCATCGAATTCAGGAAGAAAGTAAAATGCTGTAAACCAAGGCGTACAGCGTTGGTAGCTAAGTCCAGGCCTTTGACACTCTTCGCCTAAAACATCCTCCATTTAGCGTTTTAAATCTCCACACCTGCTGCTACGACCCACCAGGCCAAGCAAGACTGTTTAATCCATCTCATGCCTTCGGCTCTGTCTCCACTCTCTCTGAAGCAATGACACTCCAACTCTATCTTATGTGACAAGCCCCTTTGGCTGGCTCCTCCCTATAGGAACCCTTTCGTTCAAGCACTGACCTATAAGGAAAACGCAGGAGGGAACGACTTGTGACATTGTTTCCACAGCCAGTCAATTGGCCATCAATGTCCCACAAGCCCCACCCACCCACCCACCCTTACATGCCACATGCAATAGCGATCATCCCATATCCCTCCATCAAGATATTTTACTCTGCCATTAAAGAGTTTGAATTTCACTACCTGTCAAGCTTCAGGGCAGCCCAAAGTTCAGCCAAATAAAAACACACAGAACTCACTTGTACCAATGAGATAATTAACAAAAATTAACACAACCAACACAATTCCATGCCTAACCACCTCAACACTATGCCATCTGCAGTCTGAAGCTCAGTACATAAATTACACTGCAATTCCAACAGTTTTAACACCATCCCATATGGGGAGAGAGGACAAGACGGACCACAGCAGCTGCCCCATAGTCGGAAATTGTATCCACGCACCATGTGACGAGGCTTTCCTGGATAGCCTCGCTTTGTGCGAGTGTCCTGTATCCAACTCGCATGCGATTCTAACTCATTAGAAAAAGCTGTGATTTACCCAACTGCTGTGCATATTACATCAGTGTCACATTTCAGCAGCAGCATGTGAATCATTGTGCAATAATCTTTAGGTAAAATCCTATAGTTTTTGTGTGCAGAACTTAAAACATTAATACTAGTCATAAATAAATAAAACCTGTAACAGAAAAAAGCATGCCTCTACTCCTCAAAGAAACATGTGACTCTAGGAGGCATCTGACTATGTCCTTGTCAGGTACGCAGCAAAAATCTAAAACAAATACTTTATTAAAAATATCCTTTAGCCTTGCAGGATCTTTATCTAAAACAGTTTCAGGTCTGGTTATACTGTGAACAATCCATGGGTAGACTTCAGGCAAGAACTATCTGATAGCACAATACAGACAGACATTAGTGGACACAAAAAGTATGCCCTTTGTATGCTGCTGAAATAATAACTCTGTCTTCTCCACAGTCACATGGTTTGGAGGAAAGGTATACAAACATATTCTTGCAAACCCAAGGCCATGTGTGAAAGGCACTTTTGCAGCGCACTTTGAAGTTATTCTCTCTTAAATAAGACAGCCTTGAGCTATTCCTTTTAAATAAAACAGCAACGCATGTGTAATAGGTGCCAAGCAGCTGGTTGAACAAGTAAACCACAATGCCATTTAAGTGCCAATAGCCAACCATATATTACACTTCCTGATTAAATAACATACGCAAGGTTATGACTTGTACGCCAGTCATATGAAACAGTCATCTATCCAATTAAAAACCACCCACAAATCACAAATACATGCGCATACTTAGCCAGATCAACAAATGCTCAAATCCAGTGACCTACTAAACTCAAAACCACACCGCGCCGTGTATCAGAAGGAAAAAAGGAGGAATTATGTTGAGATCGGATTACTTAGCCTCTCATTTAAATTTTATTTTTTTTGTTAGCCCTTTGACAACACTAAAAATAAAAAGGACAAAATGTACAAGGAGAGGATGTTGGCTACGTCAGTCTGAAGGGGGAGAAGGAATAAAAACTATGAAAAATGTATTACTTTGCTCTGAAAAAGTACCTTGAATCATTTAACAGTCGCCGTCAGCTGAGTTTTGTTTAACTGTTCTGACTAAAAAGATGCTAATCACTTTCTGTATGAAACACAAACATACGGACGTGACGTCACTGTTTTGAGTTATGGCAAAGTTGTGTGAAAGGCCGACATGTAAAACTACAATACCAAGTTAAGACTGCTGGGAAATGTGCCACAGATTTTTACGGGAAAAAGCGCAAGCATGATGGCACATGCTAGAATATAGTTGTTCTGTATTGCACTGAGCAGCATTTACTGCGGGGCTGGCACTGAACACTATAATTCACCCTCTCTGTGTGTGGATGGAAGGAACACTGACCCAGTTTTGAGACGTTACGCAACATCTGGCAGAAGACTCCTTGTGAAGGCTCAAAAGCTCAAGTCCTCCACATGGTTTGGTCTACCACGCTCGCCTGTTGCCTTGTTCGCTTCTCTTTTCTCCACCTAACACAATACTCCACCAGGCAGGCCACGCCCTCAGCTCTCTAGATCATTCTTTAATACAGAGTTGCCGCCTTAATCACAGCCGTGATTAAATAATCATCTCCTCTAAACTAATAAAACAATCTTACACAATTACCAGTGTTAATCTGGAAACAGCAAATGACAATACAGGAATGAGGTCTGGCTGCATGAAAACTGCGGTGTTAAGCATATCACACACTGATTATGTAGTCAACTGTTGTCTTCTAGGGAAATGGCCATCTACTTAGTCACTGATGAGGACACAATCCAAGTCATATCCAAAAACTTGTGAGTGAGAATGAGAAATAACAGTGATGACATCAGGTGAGTGACCCTGCATATTGGAATTTATGTATAGAGAAAGAAACCAGGCAGACTTGGTGATCTGTAAATGTGGATATATGGGCATACACGCTTGAAAACCAAAGAACAAAGAAAAGAGAACAAAGACACAAAAGAGAAAGCGTGAGATTGTTCCCAACTTTGTCACAGAGTGTAGCTCTGAATGTAGTTTCTCTCTCCATTTTTCCATCTGATTAGTCAGGGACAAAAAGTGCAGGTCTGCCGCTGAACAATCAATGCTTGTTAGACACCCCTCCGGTGGTGAAGAGAGGCATTGCTGGATATATCACCCAGTTTTACACTGGAAATTTACTGCTTACATTTAAGGCATCTTGAACAAGGGGAACTCAAATGCAATGACAGAATGAGGAAAACAGCAACTGTGTTTTGAAAAATCAAACCCACATTCAAAAACTAGAGCAACTCATTTCATAACACTCAAGAAAGTAAAAAGGAGAATATGCGTAAGCATGACCACTCAGACAGTAAGGATGTTTTATTAATCATCTATTGGTTAAGCCTCAAAGAGCCTGTACTATGTCATTTGGGAATTTTATAAGTGGTTGCCAGCTTCACAACCGGATTAAAAAGCACAGTAGGTCAAATACTAAAAGGCATAAGGCAACCTGCAGCGGGCAGACACCACACACTGAATCACAGAAATCTGAAACGTTAAGAATCGGCTAGACAATTTCCTTTTTACTAGACAATCGATACAGTACAGCCAGCAATGATCAACCGTCGACAGCAAGCGTGGCACGTCAATATTATGTCAAGACTGGTCACAGCCCATAAAATCTGACACAACCGAGCACTAAATGGAGGGTGAGTAAAGGACAGGATGTACCCGTGCTAACGTTAACCGACCCTGCCATCGCCCAGTGGACGTGTCTCACAAATGGCCACCCGGTAGCTCACGTTAGTCGTTTCGCTGCAAAGCAATGTCATTAATCTACCGACCTCCTCCTCCTCCTCCGGTAGAGGAGTGTACCGGGCCCATGTTGTCTGGCGATGTGCCACAAGTCACATATAGCCCTGTCTGTACATACATCCCGCCACCTGAATCTGGGTCAGCAGCGACAAACCCGGCTGCCCATCCCTCAAAGAACCCCACTGACTTTGACTTTTAACACGGATTAACGTACAAAACACTTTATCTCACAAGCGCGGCGGGCATCCAGGTGACCTGAAGAAAGATGGAGACGTGTGGCACGCTCGGAGGCTAGTGCATGGTAGCCGTCTCACCAGACAACCTGCTGCTTACCCGGGACCCGGGGGGGCGGCGGCGGCCATGAGACAACCACGCCGGCTTAACTCCGCAAACTGCACCGCGGCAGGACGCAGTCGGCCTTTTTGTGAGCCACATATCCGCGTCATCGGTTAACGTTAACGCCAGCTGCGTGCGGCGGAGAGCGGCGTGTCCGTGCGGCGTGTCCCCGCCGCGTTCAGGAGGTATTTCCAGCAGTTTCCACCCAGTCCTCGGCGAGGACAATGGCCACCGTTCACCGTGAAAGCGCAAACTAACGGCCGAAACCGTCGACGGGTCACGCTGCGGCGTCAACCGCCGCCAACGGCAGATTTAACGGTTTCCAGTCGCCTGGCAAAAAAAAAAAAAAAAAACCGTCGAGCCAGCGCGTTAATTTCTTACCTGAGGCGTTTGACAGCAAACGATATTAGACATATTTAATGCGAATTCAGAGTTGGTTGGTTCTGGTCAGGGCAAAGACGCGAGGCGGCTACAGGCACGGCGTGTCGGCTGCTGGTCGTCGGTGTCGGTCTTCTCTCTCTCTCTCTGAAGGGGAAGCGCGTCCTCTCTCCGTCTGCTCCGGACTCGCTCTGACGGAATGGCCGGCGGCGGCAGCGGCAGCGGCGGCGCGCTTCCGCCACGCCGCCTGTGACGCAGTCAACGTGGGCGGGTCCCACAGACGCCCACTCCCGCGCTGAGGGTGATGAAATCCACGGGCGTTAATGCTTAATGGCGGGTTTAAGGGTGGACGTGGCGATAAGAGCGAGAATAAAAAAAAAAAAAAAAAAAGAAAAACTATTCCGTGAAGCACTTTTCCAGGAATTTGCCGACCTTCCAATGTCGAGGCAGATTCATCGTGTTGGTTTATGCAGTCAATAGTGGAGGAAGTAGGCTACACAAACATGGGATTTCGTCCTTTGTTTTAAAGTAGCAATACACCACTGTAAAAATAGGCTACTTAATTAAATGTCCTGCATTCAGAATTTAACTCAAGTTTATAGGATTGTTTTTACTGATGCATTTACAGTATCAGCATTTTATTGTTGTAACGATGGATTTGATTTTACCTTCTTTATACACTACTGGGTAATTTAAAGCCTATCAATGCATCATATGAGTGAAAAATGTATTAACTTGCAGTTGTAACTGTCAAATAATTAAATAGTCAAGTAGGGCTTAAAAGAAACAAGTACAAGTTTCTTAAAATTGTATTTTGGTAATTGTACTTTGTTACATTCCATCAGGATATACTGTTTCATCTGCCAGTATAAACCATTCCTTTTTGATGATCCATATCTTTTAGGCCGTCAGCTCTCTAGATAATTCGTAAATACAGATGTTCTGTAAACTAATAAGACAATCTTACGCCATTACAAGAGCTACTATGGAAACAGCAAATGACAATTCAGAAATGATGTCTGACTGCATGAAAACTACATGAGTTAACCATATCACACACTATGTATTTAATTGCTGTGTTCTAGGGAAATGGTTGTCTATTTGGTCACTTATGAGGTCACAAAAGTCACGTCCAAAAACTAGAGTGAGAAAAGAGAAATAACATTGATAAGATCAGGTCAGTGACCATGCATATAGCAATTTATGTATAGACGGTATACTGTTTCATCTGCTCATATAAACCATTCATTTTGGATGATCTAGATCTTATAAAAATGAAGAGAAACTGTTAAACCTAATTCAATTTTCTTCATATTGTTAATTGTTTGTCTAATGGTTACCAATGGGGTCCTTTCCTTCAAATTATAGTGGAGCAAGTTCTACAATCCTTAGATTTTGAGAAAAATTCTAAATCTAAAACCCTTGGATTTTTCTGCAATGTTACAGTGGAAAGTATTCCATTACATGTAAAAGTGCTGCACTGGGGCCTGGCATTGCTCCTCTGCCTTTTGCTCGTCATGTCTGTATGGAATTAGCCATTCAATTTATGCTGCCAGTGTGCCAAATGTACTTGCCATTTGTCATATTCTCCTCTACATGTGTCTGTGAGTGATGACAGTGCACCGGGACGAGCACCATTTTATAAGTCGTTTGATGTCCATTAAGAAGGAACATCCACAGACGTCATCTAGAGGTAGAACCCATTCACCTGCCTTGACTGAAGAGAGCTTAGTACTACCTCACTACGTCAGTAATTAGATTAGAGGATAAGAATCGCTTGAGTACCAGTGTGTCAGCCAGCTTTTGAATCTGCATGAGGAGTGTGTGTGTGCACGTTTGTATTTGTCTACATTTTGCCTGGCACCAAATGTAACTCGGTGACAACAGTACAAGCGCATTTAGCCACAGCCTTAAAAGCACACTGACCATTATGTTGAAAAAACCACAGAGATAACAACCAAAGCCAGGAGTCCAGTCAACACAGATTAGGTTTCTCAACACAAAGTAATCCCTTCATAGCAACTCTTGTGCTGTTATTATTACCTCGACACGTTGTGCTTCCATCTATGTGGGGGTGACATTCCCGACAAGGTGAAAGAAGTTATTACTGGCTCATGGGCTTGAAAATTAATGGCTGGCTGGCTAATCATTATAAGTTTTGTCTTTGCAAAAGCTGTATGACTTCAGCATTATCTTTACGGGTGAATGAAGATCTCTGGCAAGCAGTCACTCCAGCTCCTCAGCACAGTGTCTGGACCTTCAAACAGAGAAATGGTGATTACAGCTGATGGAGTGCCTCCAGCTGAACCAGCCTGACTTATTAGTTTCTTAAGGAGGTGGTTTTAGGAGTTGGATCGGGCCCAAAAAGTTGGAAAAAAACTGATGAAATTGACAAATGAAAGATTGGTATCCAGAATGATACTGCCATACCTTTAGTAAGATTGATTCCTGTATTTCTAAGTGTGCATGGTATTCTGCCTCTTTCCCTTTTATATGAGTGGACAAAATACCATGAACACCTTGAAATATAATGCAATCTAGCAACACCACAACTACAAATCAACCTCAAAAAATGTGTTAATTGAGTCCACCCATGGAGGTACTATATCCTAAACACAGAATTTGAAAAGCTTACTGCAAGATCTGTTTGTGGGAGATAATTTTGAGGTTGTCAACAGAGCAAGTTTGAAAGATATTGGCATTAGCAACAGCACCATCTTATTGTATCTAAATGGCACTCTTAATTACTGCACAAGTAGTGTGGCAAAATAACAGTAAGCATTTAGCTAAAACTCCTGTCCTGAGTACATTAAAATTCACCATCCAGCATACCACTGCAGCACCAGTGCTGCCAAAGCCACCAAAACAAGCTCTTCTCACTGTCGAAAACACAAACTAAAAAAGAAGGAGCAGAACTGACATTTTTCACATCACATTTCTTTCTACTTCTGCTTTCCAAAACCCTGACCTGCACTAAAACATGCATTTCTGGTTTCAGAATGTATACTCTTTACTGCAGCAGTTCACATGGCTCGCACACCAGTCCCTTATGGTCAGCATTTCTACTCCACAGTTGTCAGTATGCCCCTTTTTTATTTCTAACTTGTTATTATTAAATATTGAGTCGTCTACAGAAATCAATGTGGGGGTGTGTGTTGCCTTCTAATTCCAACACAAAGGACACAGCCTTCATTTTGCTGAGTCATCTTGTAAACTCTGACGCCCCCCTCATTCTTTCATTCTACGGAGATTTGTTCAGTCAGGCTGCATAAATGTGTTCTGACAAGGACACTATGAATATTTTAGGTATCTGGGCCCAGCAGTAACACGTGTCTCGTACAGCTGTGTGGACACAGTTGAGGCAAGGAGGTTTAAGTCTTGTGAAGAATTTAGAATTCACTGCAATGTTGAAACACTTGCTCATTTACTTTTAAAGGAAATATTTTAATGCCAGTGATGGCCTACCAGCTATTTACTGATTCCTTATTTAGAAGAATGTGACACCATAAAGCTCGTCTTTTCAGCCTGCATTCATTTAATGTTGTGGAAAGGATTTCATTTGGCAGTATATTGAATTAATTTACTGATAATTTACTCTTCCCACCTCCCTACTCCTCACCCTGGGGCACTGAAAAATGAGAACACTGCCACGTGAGTGTGTAGTTACATAGTCCTCTGATAAGGTACTGATAAACTGTGAAACTATTTAAGTTAACCTTCTCCTGACAGACCAATGACATTGACGTAAACGGAGGCAGTGGGTTTTCACTGTGGCCAGCTCAAAGGTGAAGAGAATGTCATATCTTTTTAGGTCAGTAGTATCCCACTTTCTGATTGAGACATCGCACTACTTATCCGTTAGAGGCACTAGACCTCAGAGAACATGGATATTATCGGTTGGCCTCTTTTTTCATCCTGTGTCTTAGAATGGCACCCAATGTAGAAATCAAATATGTTATTTGTGTGCCTCATGACAGTTTAGTGAGTAAACAGACGGTACTCTTTCCTAATTGAAGAACTCACCCTTTCCAACCAGTCAAGTGTAGCCATGTCAGCTTGTGAATGAGACTCTGATAGTGTGGTGTGACTGGATACGTGTTCAACCTGCTCAAATTTGACACATTTTTGCCAAAAACATCATCAAAAACAGATCAAAAACAAATCAAACAGAAAACTAAATGTGGCAAAATGGAGCAGTTAATTTGACTATGCACTAATTTAAATCTGCCACCCATGTAACAGCTTCTGCATAAATAGGTGACAATGTGAGCTATCAGTTACAGTTAGATGATAAGTTACAAATAACACCTTCTGCTGTTACTGATAATTGTGTCCATGCAGACCCACAAAGGCTCACTGTAGTCAAACACCCTCTCTAGACTTTCCCACAGAACTGTGCCAGGCTCTCCTCTAGGTCCCACGGGAGGAAGCGTCACAAGACTGTCACAAGAGGGTCACAAGAGTCTCTTTCTGTCCCATGTAAGTACACAAGTCCCTCTCAGACGCTCTCTTTTCAAACCCTCCACCCTCCTGTGGTCTGTCCCTCTCTTAGGAAGTGGGTCAGTTCAGTGAGAATAGTACAAGCGCACACACATGCACACACACACATGCACAAGCTAGATTTTGTTGGGATAAAAGACTTGATTACTGGTATACTGAGCTGCTGTCTTGACCTACTGTTGCCCTGACCTCCCTGGGGAGCAGACTGCCTCCCTGTAAATGTACTAGGTGCTCTAATTTAATACACAACAGTCGTTCTAAAAAAATTAAAATACTGCAAAACTTACTCTCTTATTTCTGTCTTTAGTTGGCCAGAAGAACCCACCTGTTGTCTGATTGAGTTTCTAATGATATTCTCTAACATTGGAGTATTTCCACTTCTACCAAGTACACAAAAAGCAGTATTTTTTGGCACTGAATATGTTGTGAAGATTTCAAAGTCGTACATGTATCACATTTGCATCGAATTTAAACTCTGTTTGTACAATTTTCACAAGACCTATTTGCTTGCACAGACTGAACTAACCAGCCAAGCCAGTCTTGCGTTCCACAGGCAGGTTCAGAGGTCATGATCCTTGAACACCACTGTATCATGTCTTGTCATGATCTCTGCCTTTAAACAGTGATGTAACAGCAACAGCCTTTCCACATCTGCTTGACTTGCTTTAGTGAACATGAAACGTGGCAATAAAGCCAATTATAACAACCAGCAGTGTCCCCAACAAACAGTAGCTTGCTTAAACTAACACATTTATCTCTGGCAATTCTCCCAAGTTAGGCCAATTTTACCAGTTCAAAAAGCATTTAAGGCATAGGGGTGTTCACAACAAGACAGACAGACAAATGTGTTGGCGAAAGCACAAAAATGTCACATGTAAGTTGTCACATGCTTCTTTTCTCACCTTTGTTTCTCATTCCAAGGGAGTTCAGCTTTTTTCCGAAGGCTTCAACAAATTAACAGCCTCCAGGACACAGGGCTGCTATTTTAAAGCAACATAAAACAAACAGCACTTCAAATGATCAATGACTTTCAAGAAGATCTTATCAACATCTAATGATTGATTGAGGCAACTGCTGTGGTAGGCATTTGTACTGATACACATTACAGATGTGAGTGTGTGTGTTTGTTTGTGTGAGTGTGTGTGTATGTACGTGCAAATTATTTGATCTTGCGTTAATAATTAAGACAACACATGACCTCTCATTATCTGTAGTTTTGCATGTGACTATGTGTTTGGTCCAAATTACTGGCTGCTCCTACCTGTTTTAACCTATGACTCTTTCCTTCTCTGTTTTTGCGAATAAGGCCAATAACTGAAGTGTTTGTCTCTCATCTCTTTGAAACATGTAAATAACATCCTTCATCCTTTATACTGTTTATATCCCAAGCCAGTACTTTAATCTGGTGTCTCTCACTGAGCCTGTCTTCTCTATTACTCGTGACTGTTAAAACAGGATTATCTCAGCTGAACTCATAAAACCTCATACATAGTACACAGAGTGTTGCTGTGAATTTCACAAGAAATAACATTTAATTTAAAAAGCTCAGTATCAGAGACATCACGTGGAAGCCTCTAGTCAATACTGGAGGAGCAAACGCAACATATCATCAAAAAAAACACATGTTCACAACTAGAAATTAATCTGTAGAGATAAATTATTCATAATAAAATCCACATCACAGGACTTCTTTTCTGTATTCCCAGATGCACAGCAGATTCCTCTGGGTTTTGTGTTTACTCCAGGACAAGGAGCTGGGTGGAGAGAGGACATAAAAAACAAAATAGAGTGGCAAACACGACAGATCAGCTCTGCTTCTTAACATGGAAAGTGTAGTTCTAACTCAACTTTAATTAAGGCTCTCATCATCTCTTGATCTTTTCCCTCTTTATTTATACTGCTGCAGTCATATTAGTCTGCTGTGTGAATAGTAAACTCAACAGTTCAGTAAAGATATACCCATATGTTCCTGTATAACATCCTCACTGAGTTGTTAAATATGGCATTACTTAAATTAATCAGGGTGAGGCAGTTTATTTCCTGGTTTTTATGTTAAAACCAGTGAACCTCACTCTGATATGGGGAATTGAACTCCATGCGCTATACCCTTTATACCCAGAATGCCCTTTGTTGTTTAATTCCTCTGTGTCTTTCTAAATGAGATTTTAATATCTCACGGCTTTCCTCTTAACACACTTCAGCCATGGTGACAGTGGGGTGCTGAGAAAAGCTGCCAGCAATACCTAATTAGCTGTGTACCAACGGCCAGCTCATCACACTGTACTTTCCATAATGAGCTAGTTAGCAGCAGGTCCCCTTTGAGGAATAGTACAATGATACACATTAGTGTTTGTCAAGTCAGCTGTGTCATCAGCACTGATTATGATATTGTCAGCAATTTATTATCTTATTTTAAACCTGGTTATGCTTGGTTTTTTCAAACTAATTTGATGATAGAGAAAACATGCAGTAAGAGAATTTGGATTTTCACAGCACACACGGTTAATCATTATTCTGTTTACACTCAGAGTTGTTCAAAGGGAATTTTCCACTGTTTAAGTGAGTGGTTTCCCCAGAGTGCCAACAACTGGGGCTTAAAGCAGAGCTGCTGATGTTGCAATAGGATTTTTCTGCATTGGACCTGCTGAGGAGGTTATACCTGAAACAGGTGAAGAATGTGACCTAGATCACATCATAGGTCAAGCTTCAAAAAGCGGGGACAGGCACACACAACTCAAGCACATGTTGTGTGCACATTAATGAGGGCAAACACACACACACACACACAGTGGCTGTTGGCTATCAGTAATATTCTCTTTAAGCAGTTTAACTTTTAACCAGCGTGCTTCCAGAGAGGAAGCCTTACGTCACTTTGACCCCAGTCACATTTATCCAGTTATAGCCGGAGTCATACCAACATCAATCCAAGAAACGCGATTACTTTATACAGAATCACAGTAAAAACTCAAACATTGTTTACACTGACTGATTGCAGAAGATACACAGTAGATTTTACAACCTCATCACACTCGTAAAAGTTGAATCAAAGTGCTGTAGCAGCACATCTAAGTTGTACTTGAGATTCAACCTTATCAGCTCGTCTGTCTGAGTGGAGAGGCTTAAGTCAGTATTAATCAAAGGTACCGCAATAAACTGGGACAGTTTAGATTTTCTACTGATCTAACAGGAGAAATTATTGGACACACAGTCACAATTCTAGTTAAATGGTGAGAACTTCAGAGCTTAGTGTCAGAATAACTAAGTCTGAACATTTGCATATGTCCGGGCCATTTTCCTGGTTTTCCATATGCACTTGTCTAAAAATAAATCTGGATGTGGGCTCTAATGTTGGGCACAATTTTTATACCTGTATTGATGTTTGAACATGCCTGCTCTGGGTTCAGTGCATGATCAAATTCACCTTTGTTTCTACACAGGTTGCCTCTTAGAAATGTAATGAACTTTTACAGTCAGTGCTTTGAATCGACTTCTTTTTTAACTTCATTGTCTGAGCATGTTGAATTATATGCCGAACTGAGCCGTGCTGTAAAGGAGAGGCCATGACATTTACAGTACAGGCTGGAGTGTGTGAATTAATTGTGGAGTTGTGGACTGGAGTGCTAATTCATGATGATGTATATGTGGTATCTCTGTGACTATTTTTCACATTCTGTATGCATTACAAAAAAGCACACAGTATGTTTTCTGAGCTTTTTGCAGATCTAGCTAGTGTGAGTAAACAGAGGATTCACATTCTGTTTGAGATCCATACTCAGTAAACTGCAGAGGGACAAACTGGCATCGATGTTTCTTGTTTAAATTCAGGAGCCCAAACAGAAATAGAGACAGTGGTCTTGATCATATGTCTACGCTCTCAGTATATAATGACGAGACCATGTGCTTGTCTTGTGGAAAATTATCCTCTTAGCTGTTGTGTCATTCTAGCAGCTTCTGTTTTATCATTGTTGTCTGTGATGTGTTTTGTTATGGCACCAACAGCTAATGTCAGCAGGCATATTTCGCCGTGGCAGACCATAACATTTACTTTAGAAATTGGATCATAACAAATCCGTGGCTGTCTTGTTCTATATAGCATTGTATATGAAAATACATAATTGAACAGGGTACAACAATGTACCAGAACGTTGCATATAAGAAAATAACAAATTAACGTAAAATTATATAACAACGTGCACAATCTTATATAATGTATATAAATATTCATTACATTAATAATGCAAGCGCTTCAGATGGAGCGGCTTCTTTAAAAATAGCCCCGTATTGTGGCTCATTTCCACAAGTATCTTGTATTTTCATCAATGTCACATTCCAGCAGTGAAGAGCAGTGTTGATATTTTGACCATGATCTTGTGTTTTGGGCAAAAACAATCATTCAGTTTATACAATCCTTTCTTTGGCCTTCCTAAAGAACTCACCGAGCTGTTTTCATGTCAAACACAATGAAGCGAGTCAAACACTCCTCACTGTCAGGCTGAGGACAGGTTGCAGTTTTTGAGTTGAGGTCAGCTGGAATTATCATGTTTTCTAGGTCATGGTTGCCATCACTTCCATCTTTAGTTTGGTGAAAGGGGATTAATAAAATTGTATTTGTTTTTCCATTACTCACAGCCAGTTGAATACATTTTGGGGCTTAGAGAAAGAGAAATCAAGACCACCACTTTTTGCATTGGTTTAACTAAAATGGAACTTTTTAACCTCTGACAGATGCAGCATTGATGACTGCAGGCCACAGAGAAAATGGCCCTGTCTGCTCTAATATGTGTTCCCTTTAAAGGAGGTTTCACGCTGGCCAACTCAACATTGTTTATAAACAAACGATGGATTCATGGAAATTATATGGAATCGATGCTTTTCTGGTTGGGTTTGATCCAAAGCCCACAAAGGTGCTTTTAGTTTGTGAAACCTCTGCTGTCGATTGCCTTAATCACTGAATATTTGGGTAATCTTCTGCCTTCCGCCCTTCACTGTGCATGTAGATGCACGGTATTCAAATGACCTAAATACATTTCCAATACATATTGGTTATAACTGATAGCCTTTTAGGTTTTAAGAGATTGCGCAAACCAGGGTTAAACCAAAAGCATTGTAAAAATGTAGTACAGTAACTATGTCCCCTTTGAAGTATAGCACAGCAAGTCCTCAAGAGTAAAAACAAGACAATTAACCAGTAATAATGGGTGTGTGTGTGTGAGTGTGTGAGTGTGTAGGTATGGGGCGAGGAAATACTGACACTAATGTGCAGTTAGAGAAGTAAGTTTACCGAAATTGTCTATAAGCGACAGATTAATTAAATAAGCAAAAAAAGTGTGTCATAGCAAAGAGGTATAATGACGAGAAATACATAAAATGTAAACATGTATGCCTCAGCATACACGCTCAGCCAGTTCAGGAATAAATCCTTGGCTTTCATCGATGATCAAGGTCATTGAGATGATATACAGTACAGCATATCCACCTGGAAGGGAAGGTCAATATGCTGCCATCACTGTAGGAATGTTATTGTTGGAGCCCAGTCCGCCTGTGTTTTCAGTTCTTTGTACTATTTCAGTAAGGATTTATTTTTGTCAAAATTTCTTTATTTAGAAAAGCTACAGCAAAACAAGAGATATCAGAGGTCACCTGCATTCAGTCTGTCACACCGACTTGCATACACATGCATTACAGTACACACACACACACTCACACACAGCAGCACCCAGTTGCATTAGGAAAACCTGCAGTGACCTTGTCGATACGCCTCTCCCCACACATAAATCTGCTCACAGTGTACATCACAGTGTTACCATGGTGAAGTATATTAGTAACCTGAAACCTGCACACATGACTTTCTGTAGTAGCACTGAGGTAGACATGATGGGAATACAGATTTCTCTCACAAATACAGTATGTAAAGTAAAGTAGGGTATTTCTTCCATATATTTTACAACATGTGTGAATGTCTTGTTTAAGTGTAAGGATTCATGTGTTTCTGTGTTTTTGTCAAATTTCTCTGGAATTGGTCAGGCACACATTAAAACTGTGGTAGATCAAAGAAAATAAACTAATTTAGATAAAAATGTATGAAACTCATATAACCCATGTTCTGCCTCCCAAGCAGAAATGTTAGCTTTAATGCAGATATTTGTTTTATAATCCATGACAGCTAGAAAACATGTTTATATTAAACTGCAAAGAGTTAATTAAGGCCACATACTAGTTTTCTATTAACTTTATGGATTTTTCTGACAGTTGTCAAACCAGACCAAAGCAGAGCAGCAATCTTTAACTAGCACGATAGTTAATGGTTTCCTCATGGAAAATTACAAGCAGGTAAGCTCATTTTAAAACACAAGTAAAATTTGACCCTAAAACGCAATAGTTTGACACATTCTTTGGCTTCAACAGCTGACGTTTTGTCATCCAATGCAGGCATAAGTAAGTATGTGCAGCTACAGCCACATTTTTGGCTGTAAAATACTGCCTCTACAATTGTAAGTACTGATAGTTAATGACTTTGACTGAGTTGATTTGGAAAGAAATGTCACGCTATAATAATAGTTTATATATTTAAGATACAAGTACTTTCCAGAACATAGAAAATTATTAAAATTATTTTTGTTGTGATTCCAAGATACATAATGTATAAAAATAATGCATTGCAAAATGGCATACACACTAAATATGGGAACAAATTAATTTTGCTTTGCAGAGGGCTACACTTCTGTAAAGAGAGAAAAGTATGTGGTGGGATCTCATATGTTAACTAGAGGAAGAGAGCACTCAGATGGAGCACTTTGTGACCTTGCTCAATACAAGCAAAGTCCAAATTAAAATAAATGTTTTCAAACAGTTTGTGTTAATTAATGTCATGAGTTTTTCCAAGTAATAGAAACCTTAACCATTGACTTAACAGAGCAGATGTTCCATGCTGGAGCTTGTTTAATATGTTTCTGTTCAACTGAAAAAGCCACTAAGTTTAAACATGCAGCCTTAGCATTTTCTTCCATACTCTTATGTAAGATAAACATCCACAAGTCAGCTTCCTCAAGGCCATGGGAAGTGAGACTTACTGATGAAACTTGTCTATTTTTTGACTGATTGTTCCTGCCAGTTTGAAACATTATGTTCCTCTACGTACAAACACATAAGTTTATGCACACACAAATGCCTTCCGTCAGGAGGAGATGTAGGTGTGCTGTGAGAGACTTTATTGTCAAAAATCAACTGTTATTATGGTAGAAGTTTTCTTTCAGTGGGATAAGGTCATGGAAATGTTTTGAGAAAAGGGTTGTATGGGAAGAGATAAAGTCTGCTTTCCCATAATACTCTGGTGCATGTGTGTGTGTCTACTTCTTGCTTTGTATCTCCTGTGTGAGCGAATGAGTGGAGGCTGCCTACATACTGGTGTGGGTTTTTTGTAAAAAGGAGTGAAAGAGACAAAGTGATTGTCAACCAGACTGAGAAAGACAGACAGAGTGTATTTATTGCATAATACAGTCAGTGCACGTCCTCCCACCCTCCTCCTCTTCCCTAAGCTATTAGTTTATTCTCTTCAACTTAAATCCCTTCTCATGCTCCATCATCCCTTCATCCCTGTCTAATTTTATTATTTATTGCACATTGCTTCATCACTGTCCCTATTGGCTATTTTTTGCATGATATTCTTCTGTCTCTTGATTTCCACAGAAACTCTTTATTGCACACACGCATGCTAGGATGGAAAAAAAGGGAAGGAAGACATGCTGTAGAGAGGAGATGTTTTTGACAGAAATGAAAAATTGGAGTGACACTGGCAACAAGGGTAAGAAGGATACAAGGAAGGGAAGGGGTAGTTCAGCAGATTTTTCTCATCTCTTCCCTATTCTTCTCTTCTCTTGCAACTCTTGTCTATTGGGTGCTGCAGACAGATTGGCAGACAAACAATAGCCACAGTTTGATTGGTCTATTTAGCAGAGTAGTAAAAGAGAGGAAGCTGTAATTACCCAGATAAAAAGTCATATGAGTGACCCAAATTCCCCTACACAGAGTAAATGTTACAGCAGTATGTAACATGGACAGTATCACATCCTCCTAACAGCTTTGGCATTGCTGTGTATCCATTTCCGTTGAGGGATTAAACTTGGTGGATTAGTGTGTGATTTTTCAGACAAATCCACTGTCCCCAGAAAGCAGCAGTGACCGAGAATCCTCAGTCGCCTTGGTTCTGCCAATCACTGTTACTTCTGCATAGACCTGTTGCATTTGTGAAGCCATATATCCACATTTTGAATGGTTCTGACAAAATGATGATTTACATAAACAGTCAGCCTGTGAAAACACCTTACATCATTTCAAAATCACAATGTTGATAATATGAAAATGTGTTTTGTCAGAAGGTTTTACCCACTGAAGTTGTGTAGTTGTTGATGCAGGTCTTGTTGTTCCATCCAAACTAATCGTGTACATTAAATTAATCACGCTACTATCTTACTTGGCCTGTTTGCAACAACCCATAACTGTGACCATGGAAACCAAGGCAGTGAAGTGGGACAAACAGGTGCTTTTTCAAATGTAAATGAACCTTTAGAAGTTACTATAGGTCATATATCATGTCCTTGCTAAGCTTCAGCTGGCTCCGGCTCTCTCACTCATACATACGCTCATACACTCACATGTGCACTCTCTGTTCTCGCAAAGTCTATTTTCCCCGTCCATGAAAAACAAAGTCTGAATGAAAGCTTAATTATGTGATCAGCGTTAACAGTGGCTTTGATGAGAGGAATGTGCAGACCAAATAGCAGCAGAGGCCAGAGTAAAGACAGCGACAGAGAAAAGGTGCAAGGAACAATGAAATGAGTTGGCCAGGCAGCAATCTGGCCAGATCCAGTTAGATCTGAATCTAACAGACAGAGAGAAGCTTCTCCTTCCCTCATCTGTGATTTCCATTATCACCCAACTATACTGCAAACTGTCTGTCTTAACTTTTCAGAAGTCAGATGTCCTAAATTCTCATTGTGTAAGGTCTGCAGTGGTTTGTGCTGTAAAGTAGAAGGTAGAAGCCACATTTAATTAAATGTCACTCTTCACTTTTTATACCTTTTTCCTTGATGTACACGTCTGCTGTTCTCTCCTCCGTTCTTTCACTCCTTCTTTCATTATATTTACAAACAAACTCCTGATAAAAATAGCCAAGGAACAAAGAAGTGTTTTCATCACTGCTTGTGTGTGACTGATGTCTGAGTGGGTGAGAGAGAGAGAGAGAGTGAGAGAACGGGGGACAATTGTTTGTGCACACAAATGCTGGTATTCACGTGGTTACCCATGCCTATACTGTACAGTGTGTGTTTATGAAAGCGAGAGACCCAGAGTGGGAGAGAGAGAGAGAGAGAATGGAGAGGGATTACGAAGGGTATGTTGGTGTGTATGTGCACAACCAGTAGAGCCTCATTGGCCAGATGAGCTCGTTCACTACAATAGAGGGACTTTAGTGAGATGAGAGGCAGTAAACCCAGGGATTAGGTCTGTTGGGCAACAGAGAACCAGGCCCCAGGGCGGGCTTTCTGGTTGGCTTACTGGAAGGATGGAGCCCATGTGTCATGTGGATCTTGTTTGGGAGACGGGGGGGAGACGGGGGGGAGACGGGGGGGGGGGGGGGGGGGGGGGGGGGGGGGCTGGCGTTTGTATGCTACAGTCATGCCTGTCCTGTGAGCCTACACACAGCAGCCAGTGATTTGCACTTGACTAGCAATAGAAAACTACAACCAAAGCGGAAATACACACACACACACACACACACACACACACACACACACACACAGGGTAAGAAACAGCTTAATGCAGTTCACTTGGCTTGTTAAAATGGCATATGCAGAGGGATTATCTCACAAAATCATCACAAACAAATGCAAAGCTCACACAAAGAACACACTAACCTTTTCCAGCACGTTCTAGTCTGTTTCCCATCCTGGGTATTTTTTAGAACAATCGATTGGGAGAGAGAGAGAGAGAGAGAGAGAGAGAGAGAGAGAGAGAGGAGGGAGTGAAAGATGAAGACATGACTGAATGCTAGAAGCAGAGAGAAGCAGGCAGGAGAAAGTTAGTGGTGTGAAACTGCGTTGTGGCCTGAGTTTCTCACACTTTCCTTCCTGTCATTACCTCAGCTCTCTTCCTTCTGAGAGGCTTTTGTACACCTCTCGTTCACAGTGAACACCGGCATAATACATTTCAACAGCTGTTTAAGTAATGTAGTATTGTTTTAGTATGTGTGATGATTCCATGGCTTTGTTTTTTATGTCAGCATATTATATTTGTTTTGCAACCAATATATCATTGCATTTCTAAAAAAGGAGGGTTCTTCCTCTCCCCTCTGTTTCCCTAATTGTGTCATTGTAGACACTGCTGTCCATTTACCTGTGCATGTTCAAATCTGTGTCATAACGCATTGTTAGTCTTTTTCACCATCTTACTGAAACTTGCACTGCAGGATTTTCAAAATATTTCATTTTCACAGAGGTGTAACAATACAGCAACAGTACAGTGAATATATAAAGACAGTGGAGCTATAATTGCTATAACTATATTTTTCCTCCTCCCTTTCCTTGTCTCATTACTGTATTATCCAAAAACTACCGGTAGATGAAGGAGAACGTTAGTCTAATGTCAGATTGCGAAAGCTGGGTCGAGATGCATTGTGCAATGGAAAAGGGAGTTATGCAACTTTAATGTTGAGTCCATTGTATTATTTGGTTTTGTCAGGTTTGGTAAATCTTTGGAGCAACAGCCTCAGGGGAGTGTATTGCTGCCAAGCCACCTTGCTAAAACCAGTCCTGTAGCTTGTTTTCTTTTTTTTTAATAAAAAACAAAAAAAGAATGTGGCTCGGTGTTTTCCACCAGTACCTGCATTAACAGCCACAGGATTAGGCCTAACTTTTATAAGCAGAAGTACATACAATTCATAATAAGATATAGTAATATCTTTTCAAAAAAACAGTCAAACAAAATGAATCTGGAATGTCATTGTGAGACAAGATGTAGAGCAAGTATACTAACAACATAAGGTCCCTGCCTCCTACTCAGCTAAGTAAATCATTGATTCATTGTCTTTGATAGAGCTGTGGTAGCCTTGGTGGTTACCTTGGGACAGTGTTGTGCCACAGAACAAATGTCCTGTTTGTACAAATTGTTATAGCTCTACATTAGTAATCTTAAAGTAAATCTATTAGGTCCAGCAATTTCTCCTTTTAAACAGATTATTAGGGGAAAATAATGCCAAAATGAAAACTTAATGCTCTATTCTAATTGCGTATGATGCTACCAGTTAAACTGAATACCGTCCTGTAATGATGAATGATTGATTGTACAATCGCTTTAATCATTTACACTTTTATAGTCGAAAGGTCATGTGGTTTATTTAAATGTTGACCTGCTGAGCATGCTTGTGTTGTGGAAACAAGTGTACCATATTCTACTGAACTTAATATATGTGCAACTCTCTTTGCCCGCACCTGATAATGAATCACTTTGGCAGAATTTAATCTGGTGTTTATCGTGAAAACAAGCTATAGCACGTGTGTGTATGTGTATGTATCAGAGAGAAAAATTCAGCTTATGTCTGTTTGACAGTAGATGTTTTTCGTACAATTTCTTAAACACTTCCTACTGTCTTTCTCAGATAACATCAACAGCACCTCTCCACCTTATTTCCAGGGAATGAGTGTGGACAGTCCCTTTATTATTTGTTTCCTGTATGAACTTGTTAAGGGCAGGATGTACCTCCAAGCTGTTTTTTCAGCTTGGAAAAGACATGATTTATTTATGTTGATATACATGTTGTGTAATCACTGCCTGCACGCTAGATTTGCCATGGTGAATTTTCAGAAAGCTTTAGCCTCCCTATTTGTTTGCCATGCAAAATTCTCATCAGCAGATGCTGTCTTCCTACATAATTTGTTTGAATCTTGGGTAGTGAGGTTTGGATTCTTATTTGAATGTTTCTGTGGAACTTTCCATCCACATCCTCCAGTAAAGACCTGGTGAAATTACTTTGGGAAAAAAAGCCAGATACTTCACTTGCCAATCCCTTTCACAGCCATGTATTTTGAAATAGACTACAGCAATGATTTTCACATGCTGTATCTCTTTACTTCTCTTTTATTATTATAAAAAATGTATGTGTCTTACATCCTGAATAATTCTAAATTGCCCTGATCTCACTTAAACTCTGCAACAGCAATGAGACATCAGCAGTCTACTAGCTCCCCCTAGTGCCAAAATGTGCTCATTGTTTGCAGTTGACAAAGGTGAGGAGAAAGAAGAACAAAGAAAGTTCGCAGAGAAAACAGCTCCTGAAAAAAAGATTTGTGATATGTTTATGAGACACATTTGGATTTATTTTCCCACACAGTTTAACATACACACGTACAACATTTTATTCTAATGGCCTAGAACATACAAACTGGAATTTAACACAAATAATTAAAATATAAGATGATACATAATTTAATAATATTAAATTAATATTAATTAGCATATTGATGCCCCACAGATAAGTCATAATCAGGTAGTACCGTCAGTTCCAAACAAAAATCTGCCAAAACGAAATATGCCAAAACCATCTGAAAAAATTTAGAATATTGTGCACAGAGACAGAATTAGCTGGGGCAAATAACATATAATTAAAGCAAGAGACGTATTTTGTACTTACAGATGTGCAGGAACACAGATGCTCAGACCTCTCTTATGTTATTCTCTCATTAACAGAAGAACCCTGCAACTTGAATGCAATTCAACATTGAATTAACATCCGTCGAAACTCTAACACAACCACCACAATTCTGCTATTCATCAGCAGTAAGATGTGAAATTAAAAAGACAATTTCCCAGCCTAAGAGGGCTTTTTCATTTTGACATTTTACAACATGAAAAGGCCAGGTGTAAATAATAAAATTAGTTATGGCAAATAACTGGTTTCAATGTGCTGATATTGGCCTTTTTAACAGCAACAGACACTTTGACATTTTGACGCAGCATCAAAAGCACAGGTGATACCAATAACATTAATGCTCAGTCATGCCAGTGAGCTGGCATGCATAGTGGAGTGGAGCTACCGTTAGTCTGGTTTAAAACACCTGTGCTTTTCCTACCATCACAAGTCAAGATGTGTGCTGTGCAAAAAAGGCCTATGGCCGATCAAATCTCACTTGATAAGTAAGTGTGCTGAGGATGCGTCCCAGCCCTAAAACTGGTCCGGAGGCTGTACGATTCCCCACTGGTTACTGTTCGTGGAGTCTCCTCTCAGTCAAACAAACTAGAACAGGGGTCAAGATTAGATGGAGACCGGGATTACTGAAAAGTCAACAGGAAATTACATTTGGGTTAGCCCAACAGATGTGACAGGCTGGACAATTTGGGTAACTGAGGGCTAAAATCATTAGTGAAAACTGTAGAGAAAATTAAAGAGCGATTAAGTGGTTTCATCATACTAAGACTGGCTTTCAAAAGTAGTGTTGACTGAATGCAATATTGCTTACCTGATATCTTATATCAGTTTTCTAGTTTAGTTATGAGATCCCTCAGGAGAGGAAAGAAGAAAAGAGTTATTACTATTTTGTAAGCTTTTCTTTTTCTTTATATTAGATAATTTGAACAGTTTTTAAAATTAAACTAAGTGAGAAGTTAAGAGGGGAAATGCCTCTTTGGTGGAACAGCTCATAGACATCTGAAACATGACAAGGATTGTGTTGTATTGTAAGAGGCAACAAGCCAAACAGGCTGGGAAGCACTTTAACTTTTAATGTGCTATAGAAACTCATCATCTGTTTTATTAATGTTAAGTCTTTTTACGATAATAATACAATAGGTACCCCTGTGTCCCAAGGACAAAACATACACAGATGCCTTACAGGAGTAAAACTCTATTTGACTGGGGTTCAATTAGGAAAAATAATATATTGATCCATGACTCTTCCATGTCTCTTCACACTAATGTCGTATTGATGTTATTCACAATTACTGCTATCTAGAAGTACAGGGGGAAAGAAAACAGACTGGCTACAAAAATAATTTTGCATTCATCAAGTCTTTTAACCCAAACATCTGCAGCCAGAGGTTTAAAATGATCAGTTTTCACCTCTTCTTATAAATCATTTAAATCGGTTGATTAACAGTTCTTTACTTCCATGTCTCACTTCTTCTGTTTTTTCACCTTTTTATCCTAAACTTTAGAAATGTCTCGTATCAAGACTTCTTAATGTAGACATCTATTCCTATAAGAATCCTTGTATTTCATCCCTTGAACACTGAATACAAAGTCCAGTGTATTGGGCAGTGTGAGGTGAAACTGCAGCCGCTGGATGGCAGTACAGAGCCCACAATCACTGCAGAGCTCTGTGTGATTGTCCTGGTCTCATACCTTAACTCAGAACTTTTTCTCACTTTCTATGTCTGAGTTGTAGTGCTCACGACAGTCCAACATTAATTACCCCTCTAATAATTTGCACCTCATCAGTTCAGATTCCCCATTGTTTCTCAAGAAAAAAATAAAAATAAAAAAATAGATGAGAGCAACAAGTGCATGTAAATCCATCAACATTACGCATTTATCTGTATCTGTTATTGTGTATTTGATCATGGGAAACTCTTACTGTAGCGTGACTGGACCTCAGCGGGCCGAAATTACGCACGCGGCGCCTCGCAGTCACCCAGAACCTCTCGTCCAATCAGAGCAGAGCTGTTCTGCGTGGGGCAGTTTGCGCCTCGGAGACTTTGCGCCCAGCTGAGAGGTGGTCTTTGTATGACAGAGCTGCACCGGCGGCTCCCGACTCCGCAGACGACAGGCACGGCCGCAGCTGCTGGCACCGCACAGACTGCAGAGGAAACCAAAGACGCGCACGCAGAGGGATCCCTTCACCGCGCCGTCTCCGGCCGACGCTCTGCCTTTTGTGAATTGTTCCCAATACGTTTCAGTCCATTTTTTTTTTTTTTTTTTGAGAGCCCGATGTCTCCACCTTTGTCCCGAGACTCACCCTGAGGTTCCGACTGGAGCAGAGCAGAACACCCCGAGAACTTTGCGTGAGAAGCGTCTTGGATCTGAAATGGGCAGCAGATTGCTGTGGCTGTCCCTGGCGCTGTCAGTGGCGTCCTCCGCCGGACAGGACGCGGGGGCCGGGGCCGCGGAGGAGGACATCCCGGAGGGCGCATCCACCCTGGCGTTCGTCTTCGATGTGACCGGCTCCATGTACGACGACCTGGTCCAGGTCATCGAGGGCGCGTCCAAGATTTTGGAGACATCCCTGAGCCGACCGAAGAGACCTCTGTATAACTTTGCCCTGGTCCCTTTCCACGACCCAGGTAACGCAACAAAACATGTGTGCGCTGTTCTTTTTGTAGACACTTTTTTCTCATTCTCATTTTTTTTTTTTTTGTTTTGGTAAAATGTATTCTGCACACTTTTCAGAGCATTTGGAGTTTACTATCCGCTGAGACGGCAAAAGCACACAGAAGAGTGAGAAATGTGGTAGTTTGCTCACAGTCCGTCCTCTGCATGCCTAATGTCCCTCACACCTCCAGAGGAGGGACTCTGTCTCAGCACACAGATGTTCAGCCTGGCGGTCACTATCATTAGCATTCCGCCAAGGTTAGTGCGTGGCTTTAGGTTTGCAGCGCGGCTTGATGATTATCATCACCTCTGGGTGCTCTCTCATTCTGAACAGCTATTGCCTAGACGATATATCATTGGGCTGTTTAACAGTAACCCTGGCTTGTAGGTCAGACGTCCAGGCACACAGTCATACAACAAATCCTCTGTGCTAAATCATCAGGATTCACATTTAGTTGAGTTTTGAGTCCTCCTCGGCAGTGGTATGAGAGTCTGGCAAACCAAAGCTATTGGAGAGAATACATTCAACATGTCTAGTGACTTATTTGTTTCCAAGTAAGACTCGTGTTTACCATCACGACCACAGCTTCATTGAAGTGGCATTTGAAGTTTGAAAGTTTTGGTCTTTGTGTAAGGATTTTAAAGTCCCTGTAATTACTATTTTCTGAGAGGAAGGAGAAGTCACTTACCTGCTTGCAAAAAAACACCATCAAAGGCTGCTGTCATGCCATGTCACGGGGGGTGTGTGTGTGCCGACTTGGAGTTGGGACGTGTTAGGTGTCCACCTGCGAAAATGCTCCATCAACAGCAAGAGCAAAGGGGGCATGCTGGAGAGAGCTTTAAACGTGTGCTGCAGATCTCTTTTCAGAAACACCGCCGTAAATAGACCTTATTATGGTCAATGGAGACAGGTAGCTGCAGAAATGAGTGTTTGTTGTACCCAATAGTGGCCTTTAAATATTTTAGGGTAAAACTTACTCTCATCATTTCTTACCATAGACTAGTATTTGTATAGTATTCTGCCAAAATGTGATTTAGGACTTTTTATCCGTGCGTCCCCCTCACTACTTCCTGATATACATTTCAGATGTACTCTTTTCAACATGAATACTGCAGAAACAAACTGATCCAAGAGATCTGAGACGGAATGAAGGAGATGAATGGGCAGAAATGATCTGTGCGGTGAAGAGACAGATTCCTTTTCCAGATGTTTGTCCTCCGACTGCTTAACTTCAGCATGTCGCAAATTCTTATGAAGCTCAAATCTTCAATCATAGATTCAAGCGGCAGCTCTGTGCCTAGAATAATAATTATTTTCAAGGAAGAAATATGCTCAGTATACACAAGCGTAACAAATGATGAATTCATTATTGTATGCTTCAGGGGAGAAAGTAAATCTTAAATCATTTACAGATGATAAAAGAACTGATACATTGTTTATTGGACAAAGCGACAGTAGTGAAACAGTACTGTGAATACAAACTGTATCTAACTTCAAGGCTTGATTCATAGCAAATGTTACCCTCACTAGGAACTAATTATACGATTCTCCTCTTACAGTAAACTGAAGCTGCAACAGTTTGATCCCGAAATCCGGTGCTGACTTCTCTTTACGAACTCCATGTCTTTGTGTTTGTCCCTCACCACCAAGTGACGTTCGTTTGCTTCTTAAAATGTTTACGAGGATGTCAGAATGTGTTCTCCAAAACCCCCAGGGGGAATAGAGGAATGATTAGCACAGCACGCTGCAAGCAGGGTTAGATGCTGCCCTAAGTGTTGTTCGGCCCGTCTCTCTTTCCTCACTTTCTGTTCTTCTCCGACAAATATCCCAGACCCTCGGGGGGGAATCAGTTTTGTTTTCATAAGAACTTTTATTTAGGGGTTTCATTCTGACACAGATCCATGGTCTCCGCTTTCCATCCGACCCAGTGTGATAACACAGTCCCTCTTGTTTGATTTGGCTCCTTTTAAATCAGAGGCCGGAGCTTCCCCTTTATTTACACTGCAATGTGACACGGTAAACATCAGAGTGTGTGTTTGTGTATCTGTGTTTCTCTCTGCCTGTGTGTGTGCTTGTCCGTGTGTGTGTGTGTGTGAAGCGAGAGTGTCAGGAGGATGCCTGGATATTGGGGTCAGGCTTGTGTGGGAAGATCAGTCAGGAAGCCCCCCCCCCCCCCCCCCTCCATCCTGCAGGGAGAGAAAGAAAGAAAGCAAGAGGATACTTCACAAGTCATTTTCCTGAGGCACAGGGGTTGTGTATTTAGCACTACAGTCTGAAAACACTCCAATGAAACAGTGGTAGGGTTGGATCCTGGGTACCCGGTTGTGTTATCATTTCCTACCCAGCTTACTTTTAAAAATGGCATTCACTTAATGAATGAATCTGCTGTAAAATACCACCATGACCTGTTCAGATAACAGCTGTGAACATGAACATCTCTCCTCTGTAGATACAGTCCAGAGAATGATGACTAAGCTCTACCCCAGAATGAATGTCAGCTTTCCAATTAACCACATATAAAGAAACTCTGAAATGTGTGACAAATGTGCACTAAGGAGTTGAGTTAATGAAATAAACAGAAGATGTGTGCACATGTGTCCACACATTTGTTTCGAGTGTCCCCTGAGAGTCCACGTTCTTCCTGGCTCTGCTGACGTCCTTTCACACACACGCTCATCCTTGTAAATACTACCTTGCTGTGAGAGGGTGTTTTTGTGTGTGTCTTGTACGTGCTTGTGTGAGTGTTTAATTAACTGAGGATGAGATGGGTCTGAGCTCGGTGGCTTGGCTCGGCGGGGGACCCAGCGCTCTCGCCGTAGTCGAGCACATTCGTTGCAGTCAGGAAGTATTAAGACAGTGGCACTTTTTTGTTGTGTTAGCTGTTCCAGCATAATGGATGTAAAATGTAGCAGTGATTGTGAGGTTAACGTTCTGACCCAGTGCTTCAATGTGAGGATGTTTGCATGTACATCAAAAGTGGCTGAACTTTAACCCTTTTTCATAGTGTTTAGCAGTGTGGTCCTCCAATTTTAAATGTCATAAGCAAAGGACAAGTCAACATACATTTAGATAAAGTCATTACATTTATTATTTTGGTTGCAATGTCTTGCAGTCAATAAAACTTTACACCTTTTCCAGGATGCTATCTTCCTCAATCACGGAGTCTCAAAATTGTGCCAATCTTCAATGTTTAGGATTTTTGTCCTTCTTCATCTGGTTGACTGTTTATAAAAAGGTAGGTGTGCTTGTTCGTAATACCTGTCTTCTGACGATGTCTGAAGGCAAAAGTTATAGAAGCCAGCCGCCATAGAAAGTGGAAAGACACACTTATTGTTCAGATGGGGAAAGTGTTACACACTTTTGGACTTTCCTAGAAGGCATTCATAGTGTTGCAAACGTACTTGTACATGCACAAAGTGATGGAAGTAGTTGTGTGGCTTGTGAAGAATTATAAAGAGTGCTTGAGAAAAAAGTTCAAATCCTGTCTACTTTATCGCCTCCGCACACCCGGCCAATCACTGCATGAAGCGGGCATGTCTGCAGGATGGTCAGTTTTGGAAAGTACAGCACCCCAATGCAGTCTTTGGAACGGTGTGGGGGGAGGGGGTTTCTGACTCTGTTTGACGTTTCAAGCGTACTGACCATTTAAAAAGTCAGCACTAGTAATTGTAGTAGTAATTGCTTCACTTCCAGTCCAGGGTGCTAGACAACAGAGCCAAAACAGATTCAGATTTTGACATTCCAAAATGAAATCAATCACCGACATCTTGGAGTTTTGCTTCTGTATAATTGGTATCCAGTGTTTGTTTCAGATACGTGCTCTGTAGACTGGTTACACTAAGAAGGTGATGGCCTGCCCCCGCTACCCTTTTCGAGCCAGTTAACGTTAGTTAGAAGGAGATGGACCAAAGCCCTGGGTGTGGAGTGATGAGAGGAGATGACGGAGATGATCAAAGGCACTCATCTCAGAGCTCCCTTTGTTGGTGTTCGGCGTCTTTTTCCAACATCTCCTTCTCCCTTTGTTTCTTTCTTTCCAGAGCAGCAGTTTTTTGTCTGAACCGCCCCGCCCGTGTGAGATTACAAGGAGCCTGCGTTTAGCTGGACAGAGTCAATAATGATGCTATTAGGCTGGAATGCCAAAAGAGAGAGGTGGAGGTTTTTGGAGAATTAGAGGAGGAGAGAGGAGTGTGGCAGACTATATTATGTGTCTGTGTGTTTCATGTTGTAATACTGCACTGGAATATTAAAATGGCCTTTAATTTTTAGGACTGCACATGCAACTTCTGAAGTGCCCCGAGGTGCTCTCAGTGCAGTAGTTTCAACTCCATCCAGCTTTGTAATCGGTGCTCAGAGGTTATACCCCTTTCATCTTGGAAGGCAGCACATACCTGAGGGCTGAATGTTTTACACGTTGTATGACAGCTTTGGAGATTCAAAGGCTAAATTGAATAAAGGATGTTGCTGGTGTTTAGAAAAGTCACAGGTAGTTGACCTTTGGATGCACTGGTTGACATGAAGCCATTTGACAGGAATGACCCATTCAAGAGTCATTTGTCAAATGTTTCTGGTGTTTCGTACTCTCCAACATGATGCTTTTTTTCCGCCCTCTAGTCTTTGGATTTGTTTTCTAACCTCTGTTGGTCCATGTGCCCTGGTTGTGACCCTCAGTGCTCTTTGACATCACTGTCTGGGTTCTCATCGATGTCCTCTTGACCTTTTGTGGCTCGGTTTTTGTTTCTGTTCCAGCATCTTTGGGGTAAACTGTCTGAGCATGGAGATGTTGCACAGACTGCAGTAATGAAAAAAGTGGTGGAGCAGACTGGGAACTTTAGCCGACACATAGCTGTAGGGGTGAAGACTTTATGATTCATGGCAAAGGGAGGAAGAATAAAAAGAGTTTTTGCTAATAAAACTAAAAATGTTCTTCACCTACCCAGACTGAGGAGGTTGATTATGTATTTAATGATGGAAGCCTTGGAAATGCCTTAGGCCTAGAGGCCATTCGGTGCCAACGCAGAGGGTTCCAGCTAAAAAATTGAACCTGGCCTGACTTTTTGGCCAATCAAATATGTGCAAGCATACATCCTGGGTCGAATTTACCGTATAACATGAATGATGTATTCCTACTGTACCTTGTGACCAAAGATAAAATGATTCGTACCGTGTTAACATTTGGTTTTGGTGTCTGATCATAATTCATCATCTCGCCATTACCTGAAACAACACACCCCCATCAACTCAGCCCCTTGGATTTTTCTGAACACATGTCAAATAATAACTACTAAATGAATGTAATCTGATTATTTAAATGTAAAGGATCAACAATTCATCAAATCTTTTAATTAGACCTCTATATACCTCACATCCCTTTAAACATTGTGTTCCAGTTTTCAAGTGTAGACTATAATTTTCCCAAAGCAGATAACAAACTCATGATATCTGCAACATAAAATGTATATCAGTGTTATTTTATATATATATATATATATGTATATTTTATTTTTTATTTTTATTTTTTTAAAGCAGTTTTCTTCACAGAGGAATCTGACCATACCCTCTGCATGTTAATAGAACACAAATGTGTGTTTTGCTGCATGTCTAAGATGTGTTTTTCCTGTTCTGGGGCAGACATGTTTACCTGACCTATCCCTAACTCTTACCATGTGTCCACAGCATAAGCAGCCAGTCACTCCAAGTCCATTTATCTAGGAGAGCTGAGCACCCGAGGCAAGTCAGGTGATTTTGATAACAGCTGCCACTGCTTGCCTTTTGTTGGTGGGGAGCAGCTTTTAAATGCTGTTCTTGCGGTTTGTTTCGTCAGTTGCTGGAACAGTGTAGTGGCAAGAGAAGGCTTGACCCCCATAACATGTTCGGAAATTTCAAATAGAGTTATGAATAACATACTGACCCATTTGTATGCCTCTACAACAGAAGGTTGGGTCCCAAACCACTCTTTCAAAATCCATCCCTTGGAATCCAAGTGGATTGTTTCCAGCTGCTCATTGCCAGCTATACCAGCTGCAGACATAAGTACACTATGTTGTATGTTAGTATTTGCCAGTCAGCATTTTTAGTGCTTTATTGCTCATAATAATAAGCAGCAACCTCAGCACTTTTATTGTTGCCCCTTCAATGAGGGCTTTCCCCAAATCAGCTTTTTTATAGTCAATTTAGACTCTACAGATCGATGTCTAGACATTATTATTGAGGAAACATTTTTCATAAAGGACTTTTTGAGCACAGATTCATTTGACTTCATTGTTTTACGTCATACTTTTGGGGTCTGGCGGACTCATTTGGAACACATAGGTTTACATCCATATAGATCTGGTGCCAAAGTTGAACATTCCCATGGTTTGGTATGGCATGACCTCATTTTCTTTACTGTGTAAGCTGTTAATGTACATTTCAGTTGAAACATATGTTAGGTTTCAGTAGCTTGGCTGGTCTGTTCAGAGTGACATTTACTCTCAAACCATTAAAACTACAGCTTTGTGCTTCTTCCTATAGAGATAGGTAGAGGAGACATTTTTTGAGTTATTCTGTCCTCACCACATGCAGGCATTTATTTGCGCTGGACGATTCTCTCAACACATGTCATGTACAGGGGGGAATGAGCAGGATAGCAGGGACACAGCCCGTCACTTGTGTATGTGACCAGACTTTATTTGACTTTTTTGGTACCGATTTGAATCCTTAAAGCTGCACTAATCAATATCTTTATATTAACAGTGAAGAGTTACTTCGTGTACAGTCGCTCATTGTGACAAACCCACAGAGATGCTTTTGGTTTTACTGCCCGCAACGTTACTGTTTTGGTTCACCCTCACCACTCAACATCAACCTTGTTTCCAACCTCAACAGGCAGCTGTTTTCCACAAAAATGCTTTGATAAACTGACTGTACACTACCTTCCTAAAGTAAGCGAGTAGCTGGGGAACATAGTGAAGCTTTTAGCCGCTGAAGTGCCAGACATTTCCCTCAGCAGCATGTTGGCCAGAGACACTACTCTAAATGAATACTAATGTCGTTCCATATCTGCTGGATATGTAAATAGGAAACTGTTTGCTAACACGCTCGCCAGAACAACTTTATAAGGTGATAATATGTCCGCGGTGTGCCAAAAAGTCAATTATCGTTGCGTTCATTAAATTGTGTCTACTGGGCCAGCTTTACTATACTGGAAACGACCGAGCAGGGCATTACATCCTTGTAAACGTTTAATGATGTTATTATCACAGGACCACAGGTTTACAGCCATACACAAGCAGGACGTTTTCAGTGACAGTATGTATGTTTACAAAAATAGATGAGCTCATGGAGCGCTGGGGAAGACTACTTGTCAGTTTTAAAGAGCAGTTGGACTTTTTTAGGTCATCTCATCCTCTTATGTCTCTCTCTCCAAATCATTTTAACCTACATGCTCATCTTCCAGACAAACTTGATGTGTATTGCTGTTTACTGAAAGGCTGCACAGCTGGTGACACGTCCATGTGTCTGCACCAGAGGAAAGGGCATAAAGATAGAAGCAAGGGATAGAAGTAAAGATGACACAACAAGGCATCTAAGAATTTTGATTGACACATAGGCCTGTGTGGTTTTTAAATGTGTCTGAACCAGACAAGTGCTTAAGGAATCTGAATTACAGGCTGCAAGGCTGAAGGTCAGGCTGTCAGTGCCTTCTGCCCCCTGCCTCTGAAGGGTATTTGTTGGGGAAAGTCATTTATCATGAAGACCACCTTAGACTAGTGTTTCAAAACATTTTCTATGCCATAGCACACTTTCTATGTTGTGGGAACACTATAAAACACTTAAACACAAAATAATATACACATGTTAAACTTTGTTCATTCCCTTAAAATATAGTATCATTCAGTGTGAAACCTGAGCTTGTTTTGATGAACCTGGTAGTCTGTGTTAAACGGATGACAAGCACATGCTGAGCTCATGGTCAACTGTTTTTGAAAACCCCAAAAGGCTAAAATAATCTATTCCACGTAACCGTTTATAACTTGAATTTCTAATTTTCACAGCACACCTGGGCAGCTCTGAAGGCGCCCATGTGTGCTGGACACCACACTGGTTGGAAATCACTGCCTCAGACATCTGAGTGTGCATCTGTGTGTGGTCGACAGTGCTGATCTGCTGCATCTGAGGTTTCTGCGTCTGCTTCAGCACGCACAATTAGAATTTCCTCAGTAAAACAAAAGAGGCACACTAAACAGAAAACACCACCTAGTCACTTTTGAGCACTCTGGGATTACGCTATCACTCATAAAAAGCTTGGTCATGAGCTTCGCAGTTTTGTGGTTGTAATATTAAGGGTTTTTTGCCATTTATTTTCAGACCTTCTACTTAATTTTTGAGGCACATTAATGTGGCCTAATTAAAAGGCCACATTTAATTATAAAAATTTTTTTTCTCTGAGAGTGAATCATAGAATCAGCCTCAGCCAAGTCTGAGGGTTTTGGCCTTTATTTCTGCAATGGATACCATATGTACGAACGTCACAGCGTTCTCTGCGTGTTTGCTGCCTGTGCCAGTTTTTGCCCTTTCAATGAGAGGCATTGAAAGACTTAACAGAGACAACACTACCTGATGCCTCTCTAAGCCACAGCTTTGTCTTTTTCATCCTCTTCTCCAGCAATCCCTCTCATCCTTAATATGTTGTCAAGGCAATAAAATCAGCGTCTGTCTTACCTCTTTGCTGGGATGCATTATGGGTAAGGGAGATGTTGCACAACACAACCTGTCAGGGGCGGGATCAGTTTTGTAAGCAGTTGTTATAACAAAGGTGTCACTAGGATCTACAACCATGAGTTGTTTATTTTTGAGTTTTACATTTTTCACAAATTAAGTTGATGAAGACTTTGATCATAAATCAGACCAGAACTCTTCCACTCAGTCACATTCCTTTGAATTTTACACAGCATTGTTTGTGTGTACACCATTTGCATTTAGCCATTCGAGTCAATGTCACGTATAAGAGTTCATGTAAATAATGGACAAATAAATAATGGACATTAACTAAAAAGGAAAATCTAAATTCCAATGTCTACATAAAGTTGTATTCAAATATGTGAAAGAGAGATAAACTGAAAAGATGACAATACCTGACCTAAAATGTTTTAAAACCCAACAGACTGGAATGTCATACTGCGTTTGCTGTACAGTGCAGTGAGCTAAACCTAAAATACCTCTCAAAATAGAAAAATAGAAATAGAAAAAATAATAACAATAATAATAATTTAAAAGAATACTGAATAGTTAAGAAACCTAAAATGAAATCCTTACATAGTGTGGAAAGGCCAACTAATGTGCTCCAGATGGATGTACGTATTGTTTATCCTTGTCCAGACCATTTGCGGATAATATAGTTTAAGAGCACGGATGATAACCTGTAAAGGTCAAAGGTCAACCTTGAAGACAGGGTCAGACAGTGATAACTCATTCCTCCTTGTGGTTCTTTTATTTGAATCCCGTACAACAGTTCATACATCTGTCTCAAGTCACCAAGTCAGTTTAATTTATAGATCCCAAAATCCCAGAGTTGCCTCAAAGGGCTTTTCTATCTGTACATCATACGACACTCTACTGAAGACATTTGTTTTGAGTACATGCCATATATACACATCCATCTTTTCTTACACAGTGCAAACTCTCTTTGTCATATGACAAAGATTGAACATCGTCTTCATGAAGACAATAAAGTGGACAGTGACACCAAATAGTACTCAATAAATGATTTGCTTAGTTTTGCCCTCTTCCTCCTTTAATATCCGTCTGCATTCTCCTCTTGTGGCTGGTATTCAGACACAAAGTCTAGGCGGTCACCCAACCACACAGACAGATTACAGTCAACTCTCTCTTTTATGTTTTTCCTTGTAGAACTTTGCAAATCCACAAGTCACATTCAATCATATTAATCTTGTGGTGAGAATTAGACGTAAGGCTTTGTCTGCCAACATGTGATTATGTTTATATGGATCCTTAAGAAAAGTCATCTTTGTTGTGTCCACTGTGATCATCTCCTCTGACCCCACCCGGTCCCAGACCAGATATAAATGGAGCATCAAAAAGTATGCAGTAACATGTTGAAATCATCATTCAGTTCCTTAACTTACTGCCTATTATGCATTTATGACTTCTAGATAACGTTTCTGAAGACCATGGAGCTATAATAGCACACAGATGGCCCGTGTTGACAGATATTTTGCATCTTTTTAAATCTTTGGATCGACCACAACAGTTATTTCTTCAGATCATTCTAGTGAGTTACTGCTGTCAAGGACATTAAAAAGGATGGTACTTTACCTCTAAGTATAGGCCAAAATGATTATATGATTTTACAAAGTAATATAACATTAGTTCGAACTTTAACAAGTGCAGCACACCTCATCAGGAACACATCTCAACAGTTTGCATTAAACATCAGATATTGCACTTATCAGATAATTATATACTATTTGGTATATAAAATGAACAGTATTGTATTGAATTTACTTTAAAAACTGATTGCAACCATTAACTCAGATGTTTTTACACAAATACTTTAAAGCTATTTCTTCATTCCTGGAAAGAGGATGGTTACAGGAAAGATAGGAGACAGAAAATGAGGCTACATTTACAGTTGTTGATACCTACTGCAGCATTTATTACTTCAGCATTTCATTGTCTTATTACCTTTAACATACCCACCGTTTAATACGCACAAGTATATACACACGTAAACATGAACATGCACAGGCAGGAGATTTCCATTTGCTGCAAAGTCCCCATGTTTCTTTGGTTGCATGAATGGCCACACCACAGAACCACACATCCCCATAAATGCCAATCATAAATTTATACACACGACACACACTTAATTAAAACGTACCCTCGGGTTGCATCCTCGCCTATGTTCTGTCCTCGGCACCAGTTATGAAGTCAGATGGATGACCGGCGGTGGGTTCAGAGCTGCCATGGGTCCCTGGAACATGCTCCCAATCAGGCCATGCATCTGGGAGGGATTACGTGCCTGTGTGTGGCGTGTGCATCAGTTGGGTCTCACTGTATGTTTATGTGTGAATGGCTGTGTGTGATCATTGAATTCACAAGTGCCATTAATAGAGATCTGTGGTTTTGGCGCCCATTGTCACGAGACACATCCAATTGCGTCAAGTGAAGGGAAACAAGAGATGCAGCCCAGCAACTCGTAGAGGTTAGCTGCCTGGTGGTCCTGCTTTCTCTCTCTGTTGGTTGTGGGGAGAAGTTTCCATCACAAGTTCAGTTTGCGGTGGTTTGAAATCTTGCCTGTTGTCAGCCCTGATGCTCCGGGCTAAACCTCATTAGATGGCAGCTGGTGAAGTCAGACAGGGTAAAAGATGCAGTTTAAAAGACAAGGACAAGGAAGAAGAAATGTTGAGTGAGACGTATAGGGAGGCCCTGTAATAGGGGGCAAAAAGGGGAGAGAGAAAAGCAGAGGCAAGAGTATGGATATTCCACCTTGGTGACTGATAAACTTGAATCCAATCCAGAGGAAAGAGTAAAAGGAGAGATTTTGAATACAGTCAGTTTACATCAAGTCAAAATATGATATTTTTATGTTGATGCATTATGGAGAATGTATAAGCAGCTACACCTAAATACTTTTTTTGTAAATTCTTCTCAAACCTCATACTATTAGAAGACAAAGGGAATAGTCAAATGTGAATGAGGCTCAGTGTGATGAAAGAACACATTTTTCATCTGGTACCATTACAAGTGTGGTTATTGTTGTGTAGCAGTAAGGACATGGTTGTATCTGTCAACACCGGAAGTAATGAGACTTTATTTGAAATAAATGGAGATCATTATCCCCCGAGAGGCTCTAACCACTTTCTCTCCACTATGCTTTCGCATTTTAAACACATATTAACTTGGTAAAAAGCAGGAATTAATCGTTCACAAGCCTGCAGTTTCCTGTTTGGGAAAATCTTTCAGGCTGATTTCACCACCGGTGTCTGAGTAAAGCTGGCCAATTTGAGCAAATTTAATTAGGGATTTAGATCTCTATCAAAAAGGCAATCAAAAAAGGAAGAGGAATTAAAAAGAAAATTAAGCAATAAAAACGCAACAATAAATAAAAAAGTAAATAAAATGAATAGTTAAGAAGTAATGGAAGAAAAGTGGAGTTAGCAATTAAGAAAGAAAGAAAGAATGTTAACAATTAAATGCTGCACATTGTCTTTTGTATGCAGTGTGTTTTGTTGCCTATTCCCACGAGAGACATAACATATGTGTACTCTCCATTAAGAGTGATGGCTGCTCATACCGAGGTAATTACAGAGCTCCATGTTGTCGACCTTTTATCTCCAGTGTAATTGTTTGTGTTTGTGTGTGCATTTATATGTCAAGAGTGTAAATGGACATGCGTGCCTCACCTCACATATGTGTCTCCAAACATGTTTGCACCTCTGTGTGCAGTACGTATAGTGCTGAACACTAATTGCACCGTGTGCGGTTTCACATGTGTTTTCTCAGTGGGGCTGATTAAGTGAATTATGCCCCATAGCTGACAGTCAGGATGACAGCCACTCTCATTCTGGCAGGTTTTACACTGAGTCAGCAGAATGAGAGAAGGCAGTGTGTGTTTACAGCCTCTGTTGCTGTTAAGTGCTGTAACAGCTACATGTTGTGTAACCTGTTGGATTTTGTTAGACGGGGAAAGCCACAGAGCCTCCTATACCGGACCATTATTTGAGTGAATAACTTACATTAGAAATATACAGTGGCTTATTAAATCGGTTTGGAAATCTGGACACATTTGTTAATAAAAATCTTGAACCATGAATGAACTGGTGCCTGTGGGGAAAATAACTTTATGACTGTGTTGCTGCTGAGTAATTGTGAGTTTGGGACATCCTGGTCTTTGCCTTCAAGAATGAAAATATGAAACCAAAAAATAGACGGTAAATGTGATTGCTGCCACTGCTATATAAACTCTCCCCACCATGGCAGAAGGTCTTAGGGGCAACAAACACAGAGTATAAAGAGCATAACTTTCCCAAACTGCCACATCATATCACAGTCTCAACTTTGACGAAATGTCAGTAGTACATAGTCCAATGTCTCTTTCAATTGTCTGTCATGTAGCAGCTTGTGAAGCTCTCATGTCTTATGTATTGCTGCCAAAATTCTGAATTTATTTGGTTGGAAGACATTAACGGCTGCGACCTTTCAGTGCATTGGCCTTGGAATTCCTTGCTGCTGATGTTTTAAGGAAAGAGAAACTCACTCCACAGTGAATGCGTGAGTGATTCCCAGCAAATTACTTTAAGCCTGAATGTCAGTGGAGGTGAAACTGAGTTAGCCATTGGACAGTTGCCCAGTTTGCTCCATCCCATTAGACTTTCTGTGAGTGTTTAAGTTTGCACGTGATTTGCAGATGCATGCTTTTACAGCCGGCATTACGGATGAATGCTGTAAGAATATCAAGGTGGAGGCTGAAGTAATTTGTTTTGTTCGTTTATTTTAAGCCCACTTGTGTCAACAACTCACACAACAGATTAAAAAACAGGATGAGATGCAGATCTTCATTTTGATTTGTTTGTTTTGGTCATTTTCTCTCTTTTGTTGTTCCTTCTTGTCAGACTTTAGAGCATTCTTTCACTCTGAGTTCATCTACTTATGTGTTTCTTATCATCACAAAGAAAGCAATTTCCAGGGTGACAGCCAGCAGACTGCATTCCAGATTGAATTTATATGAGTTAGCGTCCCATATCTTCAAACATGTTTTGTTTATGACATTCAGGTGGTAAATGAGGAAAATAGCTTTGTTCCACTGAGTTATCCAAAATGAATGTGACCGTTCACGTAAAACTGTACTGATATTTTGTGCAAAGAACCATTGCTTTGGCTCTCCAGACCTGCATAAAAAATGTTTTTGGGGAAATGAAGCAGTAATGATTTCCCTTCCCACAATTCATGAGGTGCTCTTGGGCAAGGCAATTAGCCCCCAACAGTTCTATTGGACTGCTGGAACTGGGAAGCTTCCAGGCATGAATGTTTGGAACTGTTAGACTTTGGTTCTGGCACTGAAAAGAGTGCTCGTGCTCTGGTTTCTAAATGTGGATAAATGCACATTTAAAGAGAAAGTAACGATGAACAGCAGTGCTGTCTTTATCTTGATATGTCAAACTCAAAGATCATTACACAAGTATATTTTGAAGAGTTAGGTCTATGTCATCTCATATTGTTTAAAGGTCATGAGAATTAGCTTTGGTTTTCCACAGTGCTGGTGCAAAGACGTTGGCTGTGGTTAGGGGCACCATAGACCAAATAGTCTAAAGAATACTTACAACAGCAATGGGAACTTCTCCCATAAGGAAAGAGATGTCAGTTTTTCCATCTCTGAAAAGTTTGGCTCTGTATCCATGTTCCGTTCAGAGCAGCCAGACACATTTCCATGTTAGTTTTAAAAAGCACCTCTGATCGCCGCAAAGGTTCCTTCACTCCACCTTGAGGATTTACAAGGATGCCAAAATCTGGGTCATTCGGAAAAAGACGTCTTGCTTCTTTGTGTATGTTATTATAGAAATTGAAAGTGCTTGTGGAGTGCTTTTCAAGAAGAAATATAAGGTGATGTTGCAAAAAAGAAAATGCTTCTGAAAATTCAACAACCTTAAATGTTTTACTTTAAAAAATGACTTGACAGAAGAAGAATAGAACCTTTTCGATGCTAAGCATGTTTAAGGAGTTTCAGCGCTCCACTTAACAGCTGAATTTCTCAATTGGGCCCTGGCCTCTATACAAAGTTGAAGACTGTTGTAAAACGGTTCAAACTGTATCCTTTTTTCAAAAGTCAGGGATCCTTTGAAATTGCCCTCTCAACAAGGGAAACCTTGTTTTCCAATCTGCTTGCATGTGCAGAACTGCACTGTGTGTGTGTGTGTGTGTGTGTGTGTGTGTGTGTGTGTGTGTGTGTGTGTGTGTGTGTGTGTGTTTTTGCAGCCCCTCATCAGGCTCATTCCACAGCACAGCTGCAGTGGCTGAAGTCACACAGTTTGACTCAAGAAGGGGCTTAGCAGCTCATTAATGGATAGAACAAAGTAAGCTGAGAAACAGCAGAGACTACCAACACTGGCAGAGGTACAGAGCACCGGCCATGTTGTCTCTATGTGGCGGTGGTACTCTACTTTAATGGTACAGAAACATGGCCTCATTTTGGCCAAATCTTAAGTGGACATTGACCCAAGAACATTTCAATAACTGAACTGAAAAGTATACCGTATGCAACCACAGAGAAGCCAATAACACAAGGAATGGCTGGGAGGATTGCACTTGTGTCTAAATATACAACAGAGCTGCAACAATTAGTCAATTGGCAGAAAATATATCTGCAGGTAATTTGATAATTGATTAGTCCTTTTAGTCATTTTACATAAACCTCTCTGTTTCAAGCTTCTAAAATGTGAAAATTTGATGCTTTTCCTTGTCTTACCCGATAGTAAATTAATATCTTAGTTTTAGAGTGTTAGTTGGACAAAATAAGACATTTCAAGACTATTGTAATTGCCATTTTTCAAAATTTAACAAAGAAATGTGCCACTTAACTGTGAAAAACATCATTAGATTAATTTATAATATGATATAGTATAATATATGGTATATATATAATAGTATATAGTATAGTATATAGTATAAGACATTGAAAAATAAACAAAAAAGAAAACTGAGAGTAATGCATTCTGTTGTTTTTTAGACGTAGACATACTGTATAACTACAAACATCCAGTTGCAGGTCTGTCATACTTCATATTTACTGTGTATTTTTGTTTATTCTGTTTGTTTACAAAAATCATAATTTTACCACAAACGGGAGCACGAGTTATCAAAGGGGAACTCGAGCAATGTCAGTCATGCTACACTGCTTTCTATAAATGTGGGGATAAATTCATCCAATCATTCATAATCTGTATTTTTAATGACTGCAGCTGTTTTCACTCATTCCTCTTAACTCTTTATTCCTTGACAGTATGGGCTTAATCATTTGAACCTCTCTGATCAGTAACTGTCTTTCAGTATATATAGTCTAAATTCTGATTCATGACATGTAGATGATGCCAGTTTAGTAGCCTACATCGGTGACAGAATGAATTGGAAGTCTTTTCAAAACTTCTTGAGTACAAACCTTTACATTTTCATCATCATTATATCTGATCTGTCTTGAGAAACATTTTAAGACTCTAATTCCTTGTCGCTCCTTTTATGTTTTTCCTTTATCATGTGTCTGTCTATAAGTATCTCTCTCACATTTCCTTCTTTCACTTTCTCTGTTACATATATCTCCTTTCCTGAACTTCTTCCTCACCGCACTTCATATTGTGACATTTTAATCTGGACATCCGCACACATCTGCCAAAACTAATATTTGGCTGAAGAGAAGAATTTAGGAAAGAAAAATGCTTTCAGTTATTCATTTGATGCAGACTTCAGCCTGTGGCCCTATTAATCACAGAGCGTCCTTCTGTTGTTTTTTTTTTTGTTTTTTTGCAGAGATTGGACCCGTTACAATCACAACAGATCCCAAGAAGTTCCAGTTTGAGCTGAGAGAGCTGTACGTTCAGGTGGGTTCAGAGATCACATTCATCAAACCAAGGAAACAGCAGCAGTAGCATGGATGCTATAGCTGAAGCATAAGGTCATCTGGCCTTGATAAAAGCGGCAGACTGTGGTCGTACCAGACATCTGGCAGGAACGTTTGTTAGCTGATTAAGACCGAGCCTGATGGGTCTCAACTGGACGTGAAAGAAGTTTCAAACAATAATTTATATTTCTTTACTTTTACAAGAGACTTGGAATTACTGTTCACATTTTTTGTGGATTTTCATCTCTCACATAATGCAGCCAGCAGTTCTACACTCAGGACATTGGTCATATGTTGGCCTTGCTTTTGCAAATGAAAAAAACTCTTCATCCCATGTTTATTTGCCTTCCTGCACCGTTACAAACAAATGTATAAACAATAACATACAAAGGCTAGAAAGATAAACTGAGCTCTGCTAAGTTCAAATTTTTGTGTAATCGCTTAGAGAGAGATGGGAAGTTGAGCAAAAACCCTTTTGTATACAGTACTACTTGAGCAAAGCTGAAAAACTGATAATCCTCATGTGTAAGGATGACAGAGAGACACAGACATTTAGCGTTCAGAGATCTGTCCTTTGAAGAAAAAGATGGGCAAGTGTCTGTGCATCCTTGGCATGTGCTACTGTTAATCTGGTGTGCGAGCGTGTTGTGTGTAGCGTGGAAGAGATCCAGTTTCCTCTCACTTTTTGCTTCATTCCTGAGTCTGTTTTTCCTTCCCTCACCTCTTCACCTGCACAACCCCTGAAGAGGTTTTGGCCAGAGTGCATGGAAAAATGTACTCTTTGGAATTGACATTTTTCTTGAAAATGAAATTCTTCTGGCATGGGGTTTAAGGGTGAAGATCTTAGGTAACACTTCATATTTTTAAGCCACATGAACAAAAGTGCACGGGGGTTATCAGGCTTAGTGTTGGGGGCAATCAGAGAATGGGGGAGAAAGGGAGATGTTGGGGTTCATGACAGAGGATTCCTGTCTCTTCACCTTCCGACCCCCTTGCCTAAAATCATGGGTCACTCCATTCCAGATGTTACTCTTGGGGGGCTGCATCCTATCTATCTATTGAACCCCTCAGACAGACAGAAATGTGGTTGTTGGAATGCTGCAGAGGACATTTGTATTTGACCCCACTGAGAAGACACAGAGGCCGAGAGAATAGTGGATGACAAAGACATATTGAACACTTGCATTCGCACATATTGTCACACATTTTTTAACTATGTTTGTCAGTATGGTTAGAACAAGATTGTTTTTGTACCCCTTTGTCTATTTTTTTAGCGGCATAGCTTTAAAAGCTAAAAAGTTAATTAGATATTAGATATATTGTTTCCTGGATGTGGTATATCTACCACTAGACATTAAATCTTTTTTCAGACATAATGTTTAATATATTGCTGATACCGACATTAAGTACTTTCTCGGGTGCTGCTAAAATACCAAGCATTTCCTTAAATGCTGCCATAAAATCTACTTGTATGATGCCTATAGTGTTCAGCATTTGTTGACATTGTCGGAAACATGTACATTATTATAGAGGCCTTAATTCAATTATATGTTTTAGCATTGAGGTCACAGTGTTGTCCTGGACTGCATTATGTTCAGAGGTGTTTTTATATTCATTCCCATGCAAACGGGAAAGACGAAATATAGAAACACCTCAACATAATGTAGTCCAGATTCAACTATGACCTCATTAATGAACATATAACACATTTCCGACAATGTCACCAAAATTGCAATATTATAGGCATCATACAAGTAGATTTTATGACAGGGCTGTTGCATTGCATTGCATTAGATTGCACATGTTAATGAATAAAGTGCCCATGTATTACTTTAGACTGCATACTATAACTTATTTGCTCAACAAATCAGAGAACTGTCTAGGTGGCTCACAAAGTCACACATGCTATATGCATATGCACAGCATTTGCTGATGATATCCTCCTCCTTCTCAGGGAGGTGGGGACTGTCCGGAAATGAGCATTGGTGCCATTAAGATTGCCTTGGAGATCTCCTTGCCGGGATCCTTTATTTACGTCTTCACCGATGCCCGTTCCAAAGATTACAAGCTGACCCATGAAGTCCTGCAGCTCATTCAGCAGAAACAGTCACAGGTTTGGATATTACTGCATTATATAGCATATTATGTACAGGTTTAGAGGTAAAGAGATGACATTTTTATGTGTGTGTGTGTGTGTGTGTGGTTGTGTGTTGTAGGTGGTGTTTGTGCTGACAGGGGACTGTGATGATAGGACTCACATCGGCTACAAAGCTTACGAAGAGATCGCCTCCACCAGCTCTGGGCAGGTCTTCCATCTAGACAAGAAACAGGTTAATGAGGTAAGAGCATTACTGAATGAAAATTTGGAGCGACACTCCTGTTCTCTTTGTTTCTATGCAAGCACAAGTTTTCAAGTTTCAGAGTCAGAAGAAAAACTTTCAGGTTTCAAAAGACGAGCTTTGATCACAGCATTCAAAAAAATTCAGCTTGGCCTGAGTTGTACCCCTAAGCTGCGTAAATTAGATGGCAGTAGAAGGTTTTATAGCCTCTCTCATGTCTTTTGCTGTGCCCACGTTCATGTCTGGACTCCTGATCTAATGTGCAGGAAACATTTAATTGATTGATGCATACCGTAGCTCTTTTTAACCTTTCCAAGAAGTGTAAATCAATGGTCTTGGACTGGGCAGTGAGTCAAAGCCTGAAGTTGGAATAGTAATGCTGCTTTATTGCTCTCAGATAAGAATCCTTGCTAGGGGAGGAAGGGATTCTCGATTCTGAATAATTTTCTATTAAGACAACACTCATTGTCCCTCTTTTTAGTAATACTTAAATTTCTCTATTTATCTATTTTATTCACCTTCTCTGTCTCTCTCGCTTTGTCTTTCTGTTACATTTGTTCATCAGCAGAAGAAGAAGAAGTAAATTAGAAATGTAGTTTTGTAACTGGTTTTGAGAAACAGTAGTATCAAATATCCTAACCATGGTTTGATTTGTTTGCAGCTCTTATTCTTAAGAAACAGATTTAAATTGACAATGACATATGGATGTACAGAAATGCTTTTGGCTTTATGGAACAGATATGTACTTTTTTGCTGTATTTCAGTGCATTTGAGTGCATTTAAGTCAAATCTTTCCTTTTTCTCTGTGCGCCTGGCTTTACCCTGAGACCTTTTGAAATAATGCACTGTATCATATTATTTTCATGTCTCAAATGCCTGTTCCTTTACATATTCTGGGTTAAATAGAGTCTGGGTCTGAGTCTCACACAGTAGCTGTTGAGTTTTCCATAGGGACATGGGGGAAACAGTGGGGCAGGACACAGGGGAATGTGAGAAACTTCCTGATGAAGGTTTGCACATGTTGAGGGGGTTGACCTTGTATGCAGCTGAGGGGTTATGTGTAAGATGGTAGCTTATTCATGTTTTAAAATGATTCAATTTATTTCCTTTAACAATTTATTTTATATTGCAGTCTTATAAAACAGTGCCTCATCCAGCTTCCTTACCATTACAGAGACACTTCCCAAAATATAAATGATGTGTAATTCCTGCATTCTTCTCATTTCTTTCCCATTGCTGTAGGTTCTGAAATGGGTGGAGGAGGCAGTGCAGTCATCCAAAGTCCACCTGCTGTCCACTGATCATTTCAGTGGGGTCAGCAACACCTGGCAGATGCCCTTTGACCCCAGCCTCAAGGAAGTCACTGTGGCCCTCAGTGGCCCAGCACCTAACATTGAGATAAAAAACCCCCAGGGTATGATGAGTGTTAACACTTACATGAACAGGATTGTCAGTGGGATTCCAAAAATTCTTTATTTTTTTAATTGATGTATTTATTAACACAAATATTCAGGGAAATAGACAAAAAACTGAAAACAATTCTGGAGAAACATAGTCAATGCAGATGCTTCTATACAGGCTCATTGATGAGTATGAAAATGATTTTGAATTATTTTGTTAAGTGACCCAACACCTTCCTAATCCATTTAGTGTTGGGTTATCTATACAAACTACATTTATTGGTTGTCCTGATTTCCTGATATTAGTTATGATTTGTGTTTGCTATCTACGAGTATTAGGGTTTTTTGTCATGTATGATTGAAAACGTACACTCCCCCTGGCACATGACATGACGTAGTCTTTACATTTTAGTTTGTCCAGTCGTTGTAGGCTATTTTTCAGATGTAAAAGGAAATATCACAAAAAATCACTGACTCAGCATTACAGCAATTATAGCACATTTCTGTATTAATACTGTAATAAAGAAAATTTTGCTGGAAAAAAAAATGAAACACACAAGAGAGTTGAAAGTACAGAGATCAGGTATCATTAAAATGACTACACCACATCATGGGACTGGATTGGACCGTATACTGCATCGTTTTGACAATTAATGTCAATATTTAATATTTAACAAGAAGTGTTAAAAATGAATTTGTATTAGTCAAGCTGCAGAAAAGGTGAATAATTGTCCCCATGTTAATTTTTGACCCCTAGGGAAGATCATTGGGAAGAGTGATGGCCTGACTGAGCTTCTGCACATTCCCAATTCTGCCAAAGTTGTTAACATCAAGGACCCACAGCCTGGGATGTGGTCTATCAAGGTAAACAATTCATTCTTTACCTGGAAATGTGTGTAAAATTACAGGCTTCTCCTGACAATTCCCAGAGCTGAGCTGTCTTTTAAAAAGACTTACTGCAAATAGTTCAGTTGTATAACCTTGAGTCACAACTCACACCCCAGGAGGGGGCTATGCCCTAGAGGAAGGTTCTTAAGTTGAATAACTGCAGTAATATATCAGCATGTTGAGATACAGTGATATGTAATCAATTTAACATACATGATGCCTGGTGAAAGCATCTCCGAACAAACAAAAACATCATCAGAAAGACACATTTGAACACTGAGATGATTTTTAAGACAGTCCTGGTAGATGAAAATAAAGTATGTCCAAGGCCTTTGCTGTCAACACAACCTGCTACCTTTTTCTTTGGGGCATCTCTGCTGTTGTGTTCCCCATTGCAGAGTTGAAAATGTTGGCACCCTGCTGTTGAGCTAATGCAAAAAAGGTAATTTGACTGCCCACACTGCCAATGCCAGATGTTGGGAAATGACAAGCATTTTTACCTGAGTGATTTGTTGAAGGGGCCTTGATGGCCCCTTTATTCTCTGTAGACTCCTGCTGGGACATTTTCCATCATCTCTGCATAGCTGTGTTATGTGTTAGCGCCCATTTGATTTACAGGGGAAGAGATTAGATGAAAAACTGTGTCATCCTCTCCAAGGAGTGCAGTTGTGAGCAGATGAGGATGCATGTATGAGTTTTTTTGCATATTTACCTTAAGGATTTGATTTCCCATGATTTGTTCTGGCACTTCTACACTTTTACCCTCTTTTTATTCTTGAACAACACCTGCTTTCATCACTTGCAAATCCATGAAACTTCCCTGAATACGACTATTGTGTCTCTTTCTTGTAGTGCCTCTTCTTCTCTTCTTCTTGTCATGCCTGTTAATGCCTCTGTTATCCCCTCTCAGTAGGCAGTAATGACTTTATGGGTCATTATGGACATTATGGGTGAACCATTATATTCAGAGTTTAAATCACTTGCATTTGTCTAGCTGTAGGATTATCTGAAAAAAGTAACATGGATGTGGAATGTACATTCAACCAGAAATGCATTTTTGTTTTTGGACTGAGGTTGATTTACGCTACAAGATAAAACAAGGCATGTCCAGCTGTGTCTGCACTTAACCCACATGTTCATCTCATGCTGTGGTCTGTCACTAAACACCAGTGTATGAGTCCTTTCTCTGTTCACACAGAAAAACTGGCAGGAGCTCAACATTTCTAACTGTAGTAACTGTAGTATTTCTGGCTGTATTTTTCCTCCTGTGTGATAGAGTCTAAAAATCCCTCCCCAATATGTTGCATTACCTCTGGCAGACCCTTTTTCAACTTTTGATTGATTGTTTACTTTGGATTTTTTTGGCTTCATAATGATATTTTCTCCATTGGGGGGAGCTTTAATGAAACTTCGGGATTAAAAGATGCTCAAAAGTAAATAGTTCTGCATCCCAGTGTGTTTTCTGTTTAATATCAGCTTGAACACCGTATCAGAAGGTTTTGGTTGAGACCTTTTCTCTGACTTCAGCCAATTAATATGGTGACCTGTTCCATGGACAGTTCTCATAGAAGTAATGAGGGATATCAAACAGACATAAAAAAGAAACATGTCATCCTCCTGTCTTATTTCTGTCCAGTGTCTCCCTCTCGTTCTTCTCCCTGTCTCATATTTCTTCATGAACCTCTTTCTGTCACTTATCTTCTTCTCTGTTTCCTCATGCATCTTTCCTCCAGCACATTAATTCCTCTAATTCACTTCCTCAGAGAAGCACAGGAGGATCTTGTGTTCTCTTTTTTTAGTCCCAGTACATCTTGTTTTTCCCATTTCTCCTCTTGGACACTGCCTTTTCCAACCTCGGTCCCCCACACCACTCTTATCTGGCTTGCAGACTAAAAATATCTCCCTCTCATCTGTAGCTGTGTTTCCCAGGACATCGCAAGAAATGTGGATAAATACTTAACCGGGATTTCACTGTTCTGCCATGCTGGGTTTCAGTAAGGCTAATGGCCCGTGACACCCCAGTGTAAAGCCCATGCCATAGATTGTGTGTGAAAACGAAATTTGATCCTTTTTAATCTGCCTTTAATTGGATGTTGTGGTGAAGTGTAGAAGGTGGGCTCACCCCATTCTCACCCCCTGCTCCCTCCGTTTTACCTATAGTTTTTGTTACATTAAATTCACTTTGTGCTAAATTCATAGTATATTCTACTACTAGGTGTAATCCATTTGCAAATACCGCAATTACTATAGAAGGAATAATGTAATTTCCTTTTTGCACTAAGAGGAAATGATACCATGTCTGCACACGAGAGACTTTTTTATGTTAAAGTGACCTCAGCATTGATGAGTGCATTTAAACTTCATACTGAATTTTATAGCCCGTGATAATAGTTTAGAAAGGCTGTAATTTTAAAAGCATGCAGACAGCTCCAAGGAAGCACAGTGCCAGTGACCTGCCCTACTCTTTTTCTTTGTGTCTGCTCTTTTCTCTGTCTGAGTGTCCTCCTCTTTCTTCTTATATTCTTCTGTCCTGATATGCAGCCAGGTTTCCTGGTAATTGGTAAGTAATTTTAAATTTCTTGAAGCAACTGGGATATTTATTGGAGAGCTAAGACTTAACAATGTTTTTGACCTTTACGCCATCTTCACCAGCATCTTCAAGTTAATTCCATCATGTTTCCTTGTGCCGCTTGAAGCTTTTAACCCATATTTTGGAGATTATGGCTAAATACTTAACTTTATTCTTCACACATTTTGTGAAAAAATTTAACTAATCCTTGAAGCCCTAATAATACATTAAAATGTGAATTGGAATTGGCAGTGAACATTATACAAGGCAGGCATTCTATCATTGCCGTGGCCAGTGACAGGTCAAGTCAAATTTATGGGTATATGGAGATAGATGGATGAACATTTCCAACACAAAGGCAATTCAAAGTGCTTTGCATAATATATAAAAGACATTCAATAAAAATGTAGTACAATGTAACCTTTAACCTTCTCAAACAATTCTGTTTTGGGCATTAAAAAAGACGAGCCAAGTCATATGTTAATATCACTTGATATTCACATGATTCATAATAATGCATCTAGGTCAGTTTTGTAGAAAATCAAACCATGAACAATTAGAATGTAAATGGTTTTCTCTTTGCATGTGTTCTACAGAATCACATCAGTCCTCTGTCTAAAAATCATTATCAGTTATCACATCGCTGCCACACAAGAGCTGATTCAGCTGAATGAGGGTGTATCCGAGACCTGTGCTGGTCAATCTGTCCGGGTGGGTGTGAAATTGGGAAATGAGCAGCTTTAATGACAGGGACTCTTCTTGTCTTTGGTAAGAGCGTGACCTTTAAAGGAACTCATTTACAACGAACTAAAGACCCTGGATAATTCCTTGGTGGCCTTTAGGGCAGGTTTGATGACCACAGCATGTATTGTTAATATGATGGCAGGCATTAGCATTTAAGGCTGTGCCGGATCCCCTTTGTCCTGGTGTTTTCTCATTGTTTCACCTCTAGCTTTGTTGTCTGTCTGCCTATATGCACTGCACTATCCTGTTTTGTAGTTTTTTTTTCACAGGGAACTTAAGTTTACATCAAGTAGAACTCAGTAATTGTAAAATACAGTAAATCCACACATTCTCTGTCATTTCAGGCAATTGCAAATGACAGTTTAGGTTTTCATGTCTCATTTTAAATTGTGAGTCAATGTCTGTGAAAGCTCCAAGGTGTTTTACCTTAGGTGAGGAGTTCCCACCTCTCACCAACCTATATTTCGTTGTAATTACTCTGTCTCTGTTTCTGCAAAGCTTCAAAAGACCTCTACATGATGAAGACCACATGAGCCATTAGCCACTCTTTGATTATAGTGGTCGTGTTTGTTTAATTAAAGTGTGAATGTCAGACGGAATGGGTCATCTCTGAGTTGTGGATGTTTTATAAGCTCGGGTGTAAGATATGTGACAGTCAGTCTTGACGTACTTAGAGCGGCTTGTCTATACATGCAGGGCTGGCTGGCACACAAAAGGCTGTTACACAACAGGGCTGTGTCTGTCATTTAGACCACTCAGTACTGCCTTTGATGCAACAACTCTTCTTTCTTTTGTTTTTCTTGAGTAATATAAAACACTAGCAAGTGCCAACCAAACACCTAATAGTACTTATCAAACAACAATTTTAAAAAATAAAGATGTGAATATAAAAAGTGCTTGTTTTATATAGATACGGATCTTGCACATCATATTAAGACGATACCTTAAAGTTAGAAACACTGATGTACTAACCAGTAGTTCTGAGTCACATTACCAGACATACACCTTGAGTCCTGGACAGACATATCTGTAAATCTGCGTGTCCCCTTTCTTTAATACAGACCTCTAGTGAAGGAAGACACTCAGTCCGTATCTCAGGTCTCAGCACCATCGACTTCCGGGCCGGGTTTTCCAGAAAGCCTACCCTGGACTTCAAAAAGACCTCCAGTAGACCAGTTCAAGGTCAGTGAGGACAACCTTACCAAATTGTAAAAAAAGACACCACAGCTGTCTTCTGTTTACGCTTTCACCTGTTGTGTTCACTTACATCTTTTAGCTCTGGGACAGCAAAGTATACAGTAAATGTTATACCAACCTTCCAGGTATTCCCACCCACATCCTTCTGAACACCACCGGGCTTTCACCGCCTGCTCGGGCTGACAGGCTAGAGCTGCTGTCAATCATGGGCAAAGTGATCAAAACTTTGCCAATTCGCTACTACCCTGAGCGCCAGCCATACGGCCTCTGGAACATCACAGAGTTCGTTCCACCCAACGAGGCCTTCTTCCTGCGGGTGACAGGCTATGACCTGGATGGTTTTCTGTTCCAGAGAGTCTCCAGTGTTTCCTTCTCCAGCATTATACCTGGTCAGTGATGCAGGTTGTCACCCATATTTAGATGAAAATGTTATCAATTGCTTAGGAATTTAATGGATTAGCTGCCTTAGTGATTCATTTTGTTTGTTATCCTTCTTTTAGATGCCCCAAAGGTGCTGATGCCCGCCAAAACTCATGGTTACTACCTCCAGAGAGGCACTGTCATCTGCCAGGCTGAGAGCCTGATCCCCTACACTTTGCGGTTCAGCAGGGATGGGAGGATACTTGGCGTAGACCAACTCTTCAGGTGAGCAGGTCTATGTGAGTCAGTTCACAGACTGTCTTTGAATTTCAAGTCAAGTCAAGTCAAGTCAATTCTATTTATATAGCCCAATATTACAAATCACAAATTTTCCTCAAGGGGTATACAATCTGTACAGCATAACCCCCCCCCCTCTCTTTAAATTCTCTATTCAAAATCAGATAAGGGAAAACTCTTCCAGGACAGAAGAGGGATCATACTATGTTGCTCTTTCTAAATAAAAACAAAAGTCCTAAAAGTCATATATCAAGAGAAAAAGAGATGCTATAAAGTGCATACCTCTGCTAAATATCAGTATATGCCTGTTCCGTATGAAGTGCTTTCACCACAAGGTAATTTTATCCATGTCCCATTTCCAACCTGTTTAAAGTCAAGAGATTAACACATTTTTATGACTGTACCTGAACTGTGACATGGAATACATCTGTTAAAGTCATAGCCACCTTTTTAAGGATTTCAGAACAGTATTTCAGCAACATGTGGTTAGTCCGAACTGTGTTAGGGGCTTTATGGCTTACCCTTCTACTACCTCAGTGAAAAAAGATAGGCCCTGCAGTTATGTTCAAACTAGAAATGAGCTCCACAGATGCACTGTGTTGTTGGATTGGGCCGATAATGAAGGGTTTGCCCCCCTCTTGTCTCAGCCCTTAGTCACACAGAGTTTGATGATGATACGATGGTCTGTTCAGTCAAAACATGCTGAGAAACCATGCCAATAACCACTTTGTACTATAACCACTTTGGCCAATGACTAATGGTTCCACATTTCATGCAAATCTATTGATAACGTCTGAGAGATATGTCTCCAGCTGGCAGAAAGACAAACAGAATACATCAAAACCATGACATCCGTCCAACTCTGTTGTGTTTCCAGCTCTCCTGGATTAGATTTTCACCAGATCAAGGGATGAGTTAGCAGCAGATCAAATGGATTCAGCATTATTCTCAACAACTAGTGAAGATAATGGTATTAAATGTTCTTTCTTTTTGAATCTAGTGAGTCAAACAATGCATCATGGGAAATAGCCCAGGTTACTCTGAAGGATGAGGGCTACTACGAGTGCATTGCAATCAGTAGCGCTGGGACAGGAAGAGCTCGCACCTTCCTGGATGTATCAGGTAAGCACATGTACCAGGACTCATTCACCCTGTCACAGGATGATAACAGGCAACTTATTCAACTTGTTTGGTGATTTATTTGTAATGCAATAATTCCATTAAAATAATAATTACAAGCAGACACACAAAATGCAAAGGTCCTTAATAAATCTACACTACAATGGACTGTAATACTGTAGTTTATGGTAATTAACAGTATGGGGGAGCTACCCTCCATTAGTATGTGTAATGAGCCAGAACTGTCAGACAGGAATGCTGCCGGGCTGGAAAGCATTAGACTGTCAGCAGGTGTAATTGGTGTGTGATGGATCTGCTCTACAGTGAGCAATTTAAAGCCCAACTGAAATTAAATTGCATGAATTTTGTCTGCTATAGCATACTTATCTACTCTGTAAATCACTAGTCCTGTGTTCTCCTTTGAGAAAAAAAGGGGTTAGATGCTGATGTGGTCCTTACTCTTCAATACCACTAAGAACACACTGTTTGCCCATGACATGGAGGCTACAGTGCAAGTTCGTTTACGTCTCTCGTTCCCTACGGTGTAACACAGGCTCTTTGGTCTATCAGCTGCTGTCAATCAAACACTGACACGGCCCTACAGCCAGCTGAAACGAAGAGGATTTAAAAAACACATTGACTTTAATTTAGTTGACAAAAAGGGACAACAAAATGTGGACAAAGTATCATTGCATTTAATGTCCTGTATCGTTTAGAAAATAACACATAAAGGACACACACATACTGTATAAAGAAACAAAATATCTTGAATGAAATGATGCAGCAAGTTTACACACACGCTTACACACGCAAGCTCATACACTTAACTACTTATGGACATTAGGTTGGAATCCAAGCTCCAGTCGATGTGGGTTGGATTTTATGGGGTTCGAGGTTTCTTGCTGTGGATCTCATGCAGAGAACTTGGATGATGACAGATTTCATGTAGCTTTCTGGAAAATTTGACCCTAACACAATGTTGTAATCCATGCCCCACAGTGGTCATGTCATGGGGTTTATGGTATGGTTTGTGTGCCTGATTTGTAAAGCAATGGACTATAAATATGAGGTGAAATGAAAATACATGTAAAGTTGTAAATAAGTTCCAGGCTGTACACCAAGCAAAAACAGTATAGTTTAAATGGTTACTGTCTACTGTGCACAGTTTCAGTTTTTACAACAGTAGAACTTAAAAACAAATACTCACCGGTCACCACAATAATAACTGCTAACAATTTATGATCTCACAGATATATTTATAATCTAAGTAATAAATTACTTGAATTATGATTTTGTGATCATCATGATGTCAAAGCTTTAAGCACAAACAGTGCCAGTGGGATCATATAATGATTTGTACTTTAAGTCTCACCACTGGCCAAAAGAAAATTAATTTTTGCTTGTTCCAAAATCATCTGCAGTGCATTTATTTTCATATCTAGACCTTGTCTCAGTGCAGTCAGTAAAGGTCTGCTTGTCCAAATTTTGCTTTCCAAAAAGCGTCCTGCTTCGTGAAATTCACTGGAGCCTCATCAACATGATGAATGCCAAGCACAAAGGAAGAAGGTGGAGTGCAGAGAAAAAGAGAGTGAGAGGTAGTTGAAAGACACTTTGTGAAACAGAAGAAGGAAAGAGGGAGCCAGACAGGGATCTGTGTAATGTACGAGCATAAGTCATTACTGTAAATTACCCACCATGGTCACTGTCCAAAGGTGCAGAGGGGACTGAGTTTGTCCAACTGTTACCTCTTATGACGTCTCTAAAATTAGTTGAAATTAATCCTCAGCCACAACTCCAACCATCATTACTGGGTCAGTGATTTTCTGCTGGCCTCTGTATTTTACACTTGTGCACACATAAACAAACACATAATACCCACTAAGCTGCCAAATTTATGTCACCCTAATCCTAGTGAACTGTGCTGAAATCCCCAGTATCCTCCTTCTATCAGAGCCAAAGCTTCTGCTACCTCTCCTCGCTCTCATCTTCTCTTTCTCTTCTTTGTTCCCTCCCTTCCCCCTTTCCCTGAAAATGATTAACGACACACTGAGGCTCTAGAGGCTCAAGTGTTTTCGACGTGGTGATGAGAGAAAAGACAGAGATAGTGGAAAAGAGACAGAGAAAAAGGACAAATGATGAATAATATTCTATTAGGGGGTTTTTCAAAAATGTCATTTTTCTTGCACACAGCTAAGATAAGATACATGGATACCTTTATATATCATCGGGGTTATTTCTCATACCTCAGAAGACTTCGCAGTACTCCTAATGATGGTTAACTCACCTCACATTTAAAATCACAGAAATGTGAAGTACATTTTTGGCATTCATGGTAAGAAATTACTATAGACTTAAAAAAAACTACATGTGGAAAATACATGTCTCTACATACGTAAGTGTCGGGAAGAAAGTAGCCACTTGCTCTGAATTCCTGTTTAGCTTTCTCAGTGATGTAAAGTTCCTGGCAGCTGCCAACAATATTATGCCCTCACCCTGCAGAGCCGCCTCCAGCCATCACAGTCGAGGGGAATGTAACCGTGTCTCCTGGCTCCCGCGCTCTCCTCACCTGCCACGTCGTTAGCACGGTCAGCTTCAACCTCACCTGGCTGAGAGGAGGACAGGATGCCCGTCTGGACCCACAGGTGAACGTCTTGACCAACCTCTCGCTGCAGGTGTCCACTGTGACCCCAGATCACTCGGGCTGGTATGAGTGCATCGCTATAAACGAAGGAGGGGTGAAGGCAGAGCGAATATACCTCACTGTGCAAGGTGAGGAATGTGTGTTTATATCCGCATGGGCTAAATAAGCCGGGGTAAGTTGAGCTGCGCTTGCATGTGTCTGTGAGACTTTGTCTTTGGTATGTGTGAATGTTTCCTTCACGTGATTTACACCGTGGGGGAACGGGACTCTTGGCAAAAATCTCTTTCCCAAATACATGATCGTCTCCCAAGTGCTCCCACCCTTCTTCCCTCCCCAGCTCCCTATAACTCACCCTAATGCTTTATGGGATGTGTGAAAATAATTTATATCTAACTCTCAAGCAGCACTAAAGTAGAGTTTTCCATCTCCGGACAGCTTTCATAGTCCCGTTCCTAACCCCTTCACTGACATTGAATGAGGAACACTTTGTTGTACAGACTGACGTATTGGAGAGTATATGTAGAGTATCACTAGCTATCTGGCCTGCACCACAGAGCACCGGCCCGCGCCCGGTCAGGAAATGCCATGTAATACAGCCATTAAAACCTGTTATTAGAAGAGGATTTCAGCCTGAACTCATTGGGGAGCATCCCGGAGGTAGACAGTTGAGAGAAAGCAGGTGAGCGTAGCAAATAATTTAGTTTTACATAATCCAATCCGTCCAAATGAGCATCCAGTATTTACTTTGTTACACAACCATCAGTCCCAGAAGAAGTTAATTCAAAGGCCACATGCTGCTTACTGAAGCCTAAATTCCTCCCTATGTTTCCTGCCAGTGCTTGATGCTTTGAAGCAAGAAAATAAAATCTCTATTCTCTTGAATAAAAAGAAATTCATCCACTTTACCTTGAGGTGATCATTTTTCTTGACCTGAATTTGAATAATGGAAAAGTTCACTGTGATTTCAACTTGGAATGAAGGCGAACCTCAATGACACTGATAAAAAAGTTACAGTTTACTACCAGTGCTGCAGAGGTTTGGTGGGGAACTCATGTCAAGTTGCACAATTGACCCTAAAACATTTCCCCTGGTTTAACTGGACATATCTTTCATACCTCTTCTACTGTGTATTATTTTCCTATCCTGCTGTCACAACTTTCTTTCTTTGTGTTCTTTCTTTAACCAATTTCTTACTACTACTTCATTTTTTTCTTTATCTCTTTCTCACTCTAAAACAGCTGTCAGCAAGCCCTGGGGGTTTCTTAATCACCCCCTGGTCAGTCCCATCCTAGTTATTAGTCTCACTTTGAAGTAAGTCAAGTCTGCTGACATCTTACAACACTTGGACTGAACACAGTGCATGTACAGGCTAAGACAACAAAATTTGAAAATGTATCTTTTTTTTCTTTCTTTTTTTTTGGCCTTTTCTTTTTTTGCCAATCGAAATAGGATGAAGAAGTAGTCATTATTAGCTTTTTTCCTTCTGTTTCAGCGTGGAGGGAAATCTTTAGGAAAGCAACTTGAAAATTCTATTGTGGATGCATATTGATGCACAGGGAGAGAAGATGAGGGGAAAAGAGTCAGAGAAGTAGTAGTAGTAGTTGAGATAGGAGGATGATGCATTGTGAGTGGGGGTGGATGCAGATGACTGAGGGAGGAAGAAAGAGGGGATAGATGGAGCAGGTGAGAAAGGGCGTGCTAAAGACAGGCTTCTTCCTGACACATTTAGGCTGCTGCTGAGTAAGGGTAGAAGAATGCATCTTCCCTCTCAGGAACCTCCTTGTTCCTGTACTCAGAGGTGTCCCTGCCCCCCTCAGGGCAGGGTGACCTTGTGAGTTGGAAGAAGCAAGTGAGGAGAGAGCCTGGCTTGGCTGTAAACACAGAAAGGGGCCCTACAGTTCTGACGACTTTACTTTTGACCTTGTGTGGGTCATACAATCAGTGCAGTACAGCCTTAGGCACTACTAAGATTAAGATCAATACAGTGGCAATTTGAGGTATTTCAATTTGTTTCAAGTCAAGGTTGTAATATATCAAAAGTATTACCTGTACATTTATTGTCAGCATCTGGTAAATGCATTGTATGTCTTTGAAAACATTGCATCACTGACGATTGAAATTGAAGCATTAGTACAAAACTATACATTCCTTCATGCCTACTGTACTCGTGTGTATTGGCCTTCTATCGCCCCAGCACTTACCCTCAGCCAACCTAAAGACACTGTCATGTTTTGGTTTATAGGTGGCATGCAAGAAATAACAAGTCTAACACATAAGCTTGTCTTCCTTCTTATCATGGGTAAAAAGAAATGCCTCAAAATAAATCTCTGGCAACCTAGATGGACACAAATGAAATTTTGTTGTTTGGAAGTGTTCTGTCTCACAATTGTGACAACTAGTTCTCACACTGTATTTTCTACACGATGGAAAGGTCAGAGACTCTGGAGACGATTCTAGCAGTGGGAATAGAATAGAGAAAACACACCCTTGAAGGGTTGAGTTACACATCATGAATCAATTGGAAAATCTTTCAGATTCCACAGCTTTTCTGGGTCTGGATTCAATATTCCTCCCTGTTTTACCAATAAAGAGGAAATGAGGGTGAAAGATATGCTGTGAAACATTATTAGTTGTTGTAACAGCCATCACTTGTGTTGCTACAGTGACAATAAAAGTTTATTCCCTGTTACATCTTGTGGCTGAGCCTAAATCCATTCAGGGTTATGGAAAAAGTTTCTTGCATGTGAAGATCTAAAACAACATCACCTAAGATGTACTAATATGTAACAATATACATGTATCATGTTTTTATCGGACATTTCTCAAAGCCAAATACACTACTATCCTAAATAATGGAAATAATATTGAATTGAGTGAATTGGAATAGAATATTGATTCATTCATTGATTTGGCAAATGTTTTAATCACTTCTCTTTTCCTCTAGAGGTGCCCAGGGTTTCAGTAGCACCGCAGAATCAAACCTTCACAACAGGAGATGAAGCGAGGATCAGATGCTCGGCCAGCGGCTACCCTCAACCCCGTCTGGTCTGGACCCACAATGACATGTTCATCATGGCCTCCAGCAGGTGAATTCATCTCCTTTCACATTAATAGTATTAGTATCTTAATTTTACAATTTTGACATTTGACAGTTTTAAAACTTTAATAGACCCAAACAATGGGTTCCTAATCTGGTTATTATAAGCGCTATGTTTTTTATTCAATTTGTATTTGTAGGACTATAAACCTCACACATGTTCAGACAGTTGGGATCTGAAAGTGTACAATTATTGTAAATGTGCTGGTGTTTCAGTCAATCAGAATCACTAGTTTTACTTATTCTGTCAGTCAAGCTCTTATGTGCACTTTTTGATCATGCCGAAAATCCATGAAAATACTGAATTTGTGTGTCCTGCATGTTCAGACACAGGATGACTCCTGATGGCACTCTGGTTATAAAAAACATGGAGAAAAAAGATGGAGGAGTGTATGGCTGCTTGGCCAGCAACCAGGCTGGGACGGACACAATGACCTCCATCCTCACTTACATTGGTGAGTGGCACAGAACATATGCATCAATCCATCCATTAGACATACCTGCTTATCCTTTAGGGGGTTGCAGGGGGTCTGCAGCCAATCTCAGCTGACACTGGGTTAGAGGTGAGGTACACACTGGACTGTGTCAATCACAGGGATGACACATGCAGAGCACATGCAGTCAAGTGGAAATAAAACTTTTCCTTTATCTGCAACAGCCATATGTACCGCATTTCCATTTGCTTCTTTTATCATACTGATATTCTGTCTATTGTTCAACAATTTCTTCCCTAGAATCTCCTGTGGTGACAGTGGCTTTAAGTGATATTCTCATTGGCATTGGAGAAACCACAGTGATGGCCTGTTCTGCGTCTGGAACCCCACTGCCTGAGATCTGGTGGTACAAAGGTAACACCAGAGAAAGAAGTACAGCCAAAAAACTACACTTACACATTCTGGATGAAAACAAACATAAACCTTGACAAATTATTAAAAGCTCTGTGTGTAGATAACACACCAGTCGAATTACAGAAACATTTATTGCATAGAAGGATTGAGTAGTGTTTTGCTCACACAGCCCAGTTATAACACTTAACACTTACTTACACACTGTTGCGTTTGTACTACTTGCTAGGTGATGTTCAGTTGCATTCATCGTCCATCTTGGACGTGGACACGTTAGGAGGAACACTGACAATCAAGGAGACCCGGGATGTCGATGCTGGAGATTACACCTGTGTAGCTGTTAATGCTGCTGGCAGCTCGTCAGGAAAGATCTCTCTCGATGTAGGAGGTGAGTGCACCACCAAGTTTAGTTAACCTTATGAAAGCACTACTCAGTATAATTAACCTAGAATAAGACTAGAATTAATAGGAAGATTGCTACTTATGCAGGCTTACCATACATTAGCTGTGAATGTGCAGAATGCAACGATATTCAATTTGACAGAAGTTTGGTAGTAATGGAGCCATGCTTGTTTCTTGTGTTGCAAGGTTTCAATCTTATCTTAGACCCCTATCCCACCAGGATGTCCCGAGCCGGGGTTTCTGTCCATCTGAAATGCTAAATAGGTCTTTGCTTCAGTTCTGGACCATGAAATCTGTTTTTAATGATGGGTTGCTTAGTTTTTACCATCCAGTCCAGTAGATAGATAGCTTATGGCCTAACAAAACCCTGTTTCATGTATAGCTTCTCGGAAAAAGTAACACAAGTGTCTCTTAATACACAAAGAAAAGGAACCTGTTCCCTAAGAAGAACCCAAACAGAAGTTAAGCCTTAAGTGGGATTTCAGCTCTCTGTGGTAGCTGTTACACATCTGATAGGGACTTTATTCCCTCACTAAACTCATGCATAACTGTGAAACCTAGTTTTGAGGCCAAATGTATAAATGATACGTACATTTATGTCCACTAAAGAAGGTGTTATTAGAATATTTGTACCTTCACAGCATGCACACATTGTAGTGAGCGGAACTGAGTGTGACATGTCACTGCAGCAAAGAGAAAGAGTGAATCTAGGCTGCACTTTATTTATATAGCACCATATACTGTACACTCAGTTCAATACATCTGGTCCTAAAATCAGAAGGACACAATCCGAGCTTACATGATGGACAGTTTGATTGTCTGTGGAATGCAATACAGATGGATTTGTATCCCATAAATGTTTTTGACTTTTGCCATCTTCAACCTTGATCGCTCTAGCTGCACCCAAGTTCACCCGCGAGCCGTCAGACGTGGCGGTGGACATCGGCTCCAATGTGACCCTGGTGTGCCTCGTCCAAGGTTATCCCGAACCACAGGTCACCTGGAAGAGAGAGGATGGACTTCCCCTTTTCAACAGGCCCCGCACACATGGCACTATTACACAGAGCAGGGGCGGTCTACATATCACCAGTGAGTTTTTAAGCGGGATATGTGCATACACATGACACATGTAAATGTTCTAGGTTTACGCCTAAATATCCTTTTTTCTCTCAGACCTGTGGGTGGAGGATGAGGCAGTATATGTCTGTGAAGCTCACAACCACTTTGGCCGGATCCAGGCCCAGGCCAGAATCTCTGTGACTGGACTGGGTAAGTGCAACATATAAAAAGTCTTCCCTCTCTGACTCTCTGTCTATTTCTTTCTGTCTCAAAGATCAAATAGCCCTGTGGAGCCCAAAATTCATGAACACACTCACACATGCTTACATTACTTTTTGCTGAATATTTTTGTCAGTATGTCTAATCAAGATAATATCTAGTTTCCATTTCTAGTACAACAACATACAGTACCTTTGAGTACCTACATCTGTCTGTATGTCTTTGTGGATGTGTGTGTGTCTTTGTTTGAGCCTTTACACGTTAGTGTGACTTCATTAGTACATTTCGGTGGGTGTGTTTGAACACATGTGCCTTGTTAACCACTGTTTCTTTTTCACTGTTTTCTCTACAGTGGAAACACACTGAGCTCTTATATGTGGGCCAAAGGTTAGATACCACAGATCCACCCAGATGATATATTACTGCCCCACTGCCCAATTTCCTTACTGACAATGTTGTCTTATGACACACACACACACATACCCAGTACATAAGCATATGTAAAGTAGCTTCTTTGACAATGGTGGAAGTAGAGAACGATGAAGTTTATGAGATAATCCCATAGAAGCTGGCACATCCATGGCATGTATGTGCATGTGCATGTGTGTTTGTGTGTGTGAGGTTGTGATCCCAGGCCAGTCAGAGTGGTCGTCAGATTCTCCTTGATGACACCCTGTTGTCTATTGCAGCTCTAACAGATTACATCAGCATTGTCCTTGTGATCCATGTGACCACAAACGAAACATTTAGACAATGTGATCTTGCATATCATTAAGTGTGTATGTTTTTGTATGTGTTGTGTACAGGTATGCATATGTGAGGGAAGTAAGGGGTGTGTTGATACTTTTAGCAGCTGTGGAAAATGTGTACTGTATATGCTGCATTGTTAATGTGTTTATAGCAACCAACCATTCCCTATTTATCATACTTTATACACACAAACACACATGTGCTTCCTTTGAGTTTTGCCAGTGTTAAAGACCTTTGTTTTTTTTAGTTTATACAGTATAACCCTATATAATACACACATATTTAATAAAATAAATACAGCCACACTTTTTTATCCATTTTGTTAAGGGACCACATTTTAAACACGTGTCACATTTTCTGCATTGTGTGACTGGAACATGTGAGATTTTGGAAAGTATTAACTGGATTGCAGTAATTGGTTGGTTTCTTTTGGTTGTATGCTTTTAGACACATAATTGTACTTGACCTGTGTTTTGGTCTCTACTATACGTCTGAACAGTGTGGAATAGCTTCACAGGATTTTTACAGCTTCCCGCTGATATGAATACCTTCCTGTCATCCTCTCAGCCTCCCTGATATTTTGACTTAAGCCCTGTATAATTGTTTGCATGGTATCCGCAGTCTCGCCTGTCATTGCGATGAGTCCCACTGTGCTCAGTGTGATCGAGGACCAGCAGGTGACTTTGCCTTGCGTGCTATTGGCTGGGAACCCGCTGCCTGAGAGGCAGTGGCTACACAACTATGGATTGGTGAGGACGTAGAGAGGAAATTTGCAGATTTTAAATGTCTTCCATGCCATTATTTTGGATCTGTGTTAAATAACAATGATTTGATTTGAACCTATTAACCTACAAATCTTTCAGGTGACCTCAGACCACTATATGACAGTGAGGAAGGATGGCAGTCTGCATATTGAGAGAGTCCGGCTGGACGATGCGGGTGACTACACCTGTTTGGCTGAAAGCGTTGTTGGGGCCACCAATCATACCACCACTGTCAACGTCCATGGTAGTCTACAAAAAATACATAAAAAGCAACTATAAACAAAAATCCATATACACAAAAAACACAATGGTTTAGTCGGGAAGGTACCATGTGGAGTTTCTGAGAACTAACTGGACCCATATTGTGCATGTGCTCTCAGCACACTAATCAGGACAAACTTGTGCATGCAACAAAAATTGGGGAAAACGATGGCTTCATTCCTCTCAGTGGAGCCAGTTCCATGCTCTTGGTATTGTGCATACTGGGATGCTTAATGGAACTGAGCCATGTTTAATGCTACTAGTCATCTTTGCTTTTTCTGTTATGGCGAGTCAAAACTTCTTCTGTGAAAAAGGCCTATTCAATTTTATTTTATTACCTCCTCCATTCCTCACTGCCACTCTTAAATGTCTGATTTACACTGCAGAAGTCTCTTAACGTCATGAACAGGATTATCTTTGAGGTTGCGTTAAAACCAGGAGCAGCTGAGGGTAATAGCAGATTTTGGTGCACATCGAGAGGGGAAATATGTTCTTCATTTATATTTAAGTGAGTCAATGCCAGATTCTACTAACTTCCGCAGAATGTACGTAAAAGGACTGGCTCCCTCAGTGCTTGAAATTAGGTCAGTCCATACACATAGCACTGGACATTTACACTATGTAGGTCAGTGTATTGTTAGTTTGCCATAACCTATGAGAAATACTTTCCGTAGCCCACATAATGCAAAGTAGGCTACATGTAAAGAGTGGAGATAGAGGACCACCATGTAAAATTGTATACACTGTGTGATTTTGTTGTTTAGTTAAATAAGATTTTTCATTTTCAAGAAGATGCTCCAAGCCTCCAAGGGCTGATCCTTTCTAAAGATTCTCAGGGCCGTAAACAAACAACAGAAACAAGACAGATAGTGAAGTAGGGAAGGAAAGAGCAAGAAAGGGAAGGGTGAAATAAGTGGAATATCCGTGCAAAGTGCCAAATGTTCAGTTAGATACAGGCTCTCTGCAGATACCTTTGATACATACATATATATATACATATATATACTGAAAAAAACAAGTGTACAGTATATACAGAGCACAAAATGAATCTTTGAAAATATATAATATATGTATGCACAAAAAACATATTGGACTGTGTCTTACTTTTTTCTTATGTTTCCAGTGATTCCTACAATTCAGCATGGCCCTCAGGTGTTCAGCACAATTGAGGGTACACCCGTCACTCTGCCCTGCCGTGCCAGTGGAGTACCCACCCCTGACATTACCTGGGCCAAGGTATGTATTGCGATTATCTCTCTGAGTAAGAACACCTAAACGCCAAAGTGAGCAATGTCACGTCATACCAAAATGATAATATCTTACTGATGGCTTCACATGTCTAAGAGACTCCCCCTCCTGCTCAGATGCACCTCTTTACATAACTGAGTGTTGTTATGCTGCTCATTTGGATTGGAAATGTGTGTGCATGTGCAGTTTTGGCCAGTGATAAGCTAAACCTAAAATAGTCCAGATGTGGATGCATAGTTTTCAACTATAAGGGAACAGGTTGTTTTGGGTTAAAGGACAGGGTTGCTATATACTTTTAGTGCAATACTTAATTTATTGATGGGCCCTGCAAAGACAATAGCACATGATAGGAAAATGCCTTTGTGAGGGTAAATGTGCGTGCCTCATGTGCTGCTCCATTAAATCAGCTCTACCTGTGTCCACTGGCCTGCACAGTGTGCTCAGTCTTTACATGTGCATTTTTGTGTGTTAGTGTGTACTATAAGCCCTTGTGTGTATGTGGACAGTCCCTCCCTCTTTTCCATCTTCTACACTAGTTTCTCTGAGTTGTAAAAGCGATGCTGTTAAAGTGAACAGGGCTTCAGGGACATATGAAACTAGACCCTGCTAAGTTCTGCACCAGCTGTTAAGATGTAATTCCTTCTGATTCCTTTGCGGTTCTCTATAACATCAATCAAGTCAAGTCAAGTTAGTCATGTCAGATCCAGAAAGACAGTCCAGAGATGACACAACACTGACATCACATTTGCTTCTTGTTTTGGTTCATTTGATTGTATAACTATTAACATTTTTATGCACAGCCTTTTTATTTAACAGCAGAGAAGAAAAAATCAAATCATAAATTTAAGAACACTTAGTAGGTCAAACCACACACCCTACCACTTTCTTGGACACTGTGTCAAGTATTAATAAAGCTGAGTTAATGAAACAAACTCTGGCCCCTGCCCTTTCCCTGCTGTGATTTGTTTTGTAGGGTGGAGAGCTGCTGTACTTGGGTGGTCCAGCCTTCTCTCTGGATTCTGATGGCAGCCTCCTCATCACCTCCCCCTCTGGAAATGAGACTGGAGAGTTCATCTGCACAGCTAACAATGCTGCCGGCTACGCCTCCAGGAAGGTCCAGCTCACTGTCTACGGTAAACCTCATCACCAGCTAAAGGCGGAATAAAGTCTGTACAAAGTTAAGGAGCTAAATGTAACATTTAACGTCAACAAATTATTACTAAATAAATGCTGAGACATTAGTATAATTACTATGATCATTGCCAAGAAGTCTAGTAGCCTCTACCAGCTGGCAAACTACATTACAAGTAAAGTCACTGTGTCGGATTTTGAAAGGAAATGACTTCACAGTGCAAACGATAGATGCTTAACACTACAAAACAGGATCTAATATCCACTATTATGGCATAATGGTTTCAGTTTAATTGTAGTTTACCTTGTCCATGTGCTGATCCACTGTCCCAAATGACTGTTATTGATTGTTAAAGCCAATCTTAAAGCCAAACTTCTAAACTTTAATGTTTTCTAAAACCTACAATACACAGCAAGTCACAGTCATGCCTGTTTTTGACTGCACTTGGCTCAGCAAGAATTCCTGCACAACATTTTCCCTCAGGATAAATAAAGTACTATGTTTGCGTCTTTATACTTTATTTATACATGTCTGAAATTGTCACATACAGTATATGTCTGAGAACTTTGAACTCAATGGCTGTTTCTGTGTTTCCCTGTCTATGTATGTATGTCCAGTCCGACCTAGATCCAATGTTGACGGTGCAGGAGGCTCAGCAGGGCCTGTTAAAATGTCAGTGATTGAGGGTGAGGACGCCATTTTGCCATGTGAGGTCCGCAGTGTCCCACCTCCCACCATCAGCTGGGCCAAGGAGAGGCAGCTTATCTCCCCTTTTTCTCCCAGGTACACATACACTTACAAAACCACACACAATACTGATTTTGACAATCCAAAAACCCCTTGTACACTGCTGGGGTATACTATATATATGTATGTATATATATGTGTATAAATGTGTATATATAAACAACCATAAATAAACATTTGGCAAAATCATATTATCATGGCTATAACCTCAAAATAAGAGTTAGAGTTGTAGTTCTATAAGACTAAGAAAACCGCCATGCTGTCTACATTGCTGTGCTCTGTCTATGGACTGTTCATAGCCTCGGGGTACAGTTTGTGGTTTTATAAGAAGACTGAGTAATCATGCCTTTCTCTGTGATTTGTTTTACCTACTGTGCGCCTGCCACAGCAGCTGTAATTGTGGTTGATGGTGGATTAGTGAGAATTACTTTCAGCCAATTACTGGTATATGTTTACAGAAATGACTGAATAGGTCGCTGAGTGGAATAAATCAGTGAGTGTGTGTTCTTGTTTTGTATTTGGAAGCTTTGTAAGAATGATTGTTATTCAGACTTTGACTTGTGTGTGTATGTGTTCCTGACAGGCACACTCAGCTTCCCTCAGGCTCTATGAAGATTTTGGAGACCAGAGTGTCAGACAGCGGACTTTATGTGTGTGTTGCCTCCAATATTGCTGGTAACTTAACACAATCCATTGCGCTGAGTGTTTTGGGTAAGTTCAAAGATCACAAATACTAACAGAGATTTATTAATGATATTATCATGGGTTCCTGATCAACAGTATAACCTTTTTTATCACGAATGTAAGAATTCCTGTTTGTCTAAGGCTACTACAGTATGTCTAAGTACATTTTGAGGTACTGTCAACAGATCACATAATGTGACCAGATTTAACGTGCATCATTTGGATCAAAGTTGCTGAATAAATACAATTTGTGATTTTCATGCCTTAGCTGTCATGTAATTGATTCGTTCTGATATAACTGAACAGCATTTTAAATTCAGACAGTGAAAACTACTTAATTGATTATCCAAATGAGAGTTGCACTCTAGACGTACTGATATTTTTGCATAGAATATCTACTGAATGACAGCAGCCCATCCACTATAGAAACTTTACTTCCAGGCCGATGTACCTGTGTGTTAAACAACATGCAGTTACAGACGAGGCAGTAAAGCGCATTAAATCTGGTCCTCTGTCATCTGTCCTACAGTGCCCCCCAGTATCCAGGCTGGCCCCAGGGTAATGAAGGTACAGGTGGGTCACCCTGTAGAGTTGCCCTGTGTGGTGAGAGGGGTACCAGAGCCCACCCTCACCTGGACAAAGGATGGTAAGAGTTACCCAGTATCACAGGATGGCAGCCTGGCATTGAGAAATGTGGGGCTGGGTGACGAAGGAACCTACACCTGCACAGCCACCAACACTGCAGGCAGAGATGAGGCTCGAGTTCGGCTTCTAGTGCAAGGTTGGTTTCAGTTAAGGTCTTGACCCTCCAGACTTGCATTTTGTTCATTATACTTATGTGTGTTGAATTGTTTTCAGAGTTGTATATGACTGTATTGTTCCTTTAGTTTTTTGAAAAAAAAAAAAAACATCAAATAATATATAGTACTTTTTACTCCTCGTCATGGCAGTGTTCATTAAGCAACAACTACTGTATGGATCCTACAACACAAAATATTATTATACAGTTGCTAAAGTAAGACAGACTGTACCGCATGTTCAGTTTATAATTATTTGTTTGAATGGCGACGGATTCAGTATAGTACATTTTTAAAGATGTATACTAAAACTGTAGCAGATGCTTTGTAGTTTTTACAAGTGCAGTTTGTATTGTGTATTTGTCATTAGTTATGTGTTTGTGTGTTTTCAGTGCCCCCTGTGGTCGAAGTGTTGGAGCCCCCCTTCAATAGTCCGCTGCAGGAGAGAGTTGCAAACCAGCGTATTGCATTCCCCTGCCCTGCCAAAGGTAAAGGAACATTTCCACGCACCCTCTGTTATTACAAAGAAGAAGATGACTGGCCATTATGTTTTCCTGTGTAGGATAACAAAACTTACTTGCACTCCTATCAAAAGTGACATTTAGTGAGACAAAGTTAGTTAAATAATTCTAAACATTCATCTTCATTTTTCTGCTAAAAGTATGCACTTTACTATGTACATCTCCATCTTCTCCTCTCTTTCAGGTCTTCCTAAGCCAGTGATTCGGTGGTTGCGTAATGGCCAGGAACTGACGGGTAATGAGCCCGGTGTGTCCATCCTGGAGGACGGTACTCTGTTGATTCTGGCCTCTCTGTCACCGCTGGACAATGGAGAGTATGTCTGTGCTGCTGTCAATGATGCCGGTTCCACTGAGAGGAAGTACCAGCTCAAAGTCAATGGTGATTAACCTGTTCTCTATGGTTCTGCACTACCTGCACTATCACTAAAACATGACTTCTTATCTGACGTTGTGCAGATGTTTGATTCTGTGGAAACTAATGTTCAAAGCTGGTTAATCACCTTTGATACCTCCACAGTGCCCCCAGATTTCCGTGACAGTGAAACGCCAGGCAACGTGTCGTTGGTCCTGAGTCAGTCCACCAGCTTGGTGTGTGATGTCACAGGAAGTCCAACCCCTGTCATCACCTGGTACAAGGATGGGACTCCTGTAGGTGAAATTACATTGAATAAGCTTAATAATTTGCATAACCTATACTTAAACTGTGGTCTAGTAAGTCCTCCACACAGATTGGATCACAAAACTACATCCATTTCCAATGAGAATTTTTAATGACCTTTCCTTTCGTTTATTAATGAAAGTGCTCATAGGCCGAATGACTGAATGAGCTCTAATCACAGGGTACACTGTCCAAGAGAGCAGATCTTAAACCACCGTGGATCCTGTGTGTGTGCATGTGTGTGTGTAACAAAGACCGGCCAGGCCAGCCAGGGTGGCAGCATGGTCAAAGCTGTAATGACATAATAATTATGATAAATTGATGTGAGAGCAGAGAGTTAGCACACATTTTGCTTTACTGAACACCCCAGTTAGCTGGCTGCTTTTTGTTCCCTTGGCTGCCTCACTTATTCTTCCTGCAAGGCACAGATGGGAAAATCAGAGTACTTACTTCAGTCTGCTTATTATGAACAATCTCAATAAAGATGCTCTGCTCACTGAACGTTTTTGGCTCTAACCAACAATTTAAAACGTTTCATGTTTTGTACACTTTTTTAATTATATTCCTCAGATGAATAGATTTTTGGCTCTCAGACAGCAGCTGTTTTTCAATCCTGCCTGAGTTGTAAACTGCAGCTTTTTTATTTCAGATCCTTCTATCATGATGTCTTACAATTCACCCCATAATTACTGTCAGACAGTATTTCCTAAACTGCAACTTATGTTGTTATTTTTGCATTTGTGTTTGATTTCCTTTATTTATGTTGACCGACAGGTAGTTGCTAGTAACAGCATCCAGATTCTTGATAAGGGGAAAACCCTGAGACTACTGAAGGCAGCCACAACAGACGCAGGCAGCTACATCTGTAAAGCTATCAACATTGCTGGCAGCACAGAAAGAGACTTCTTCCTGGATGTACTGGGTGAGTAAGGGCAATGAGCATTTGTCTATGGAAACGAAGAATTACAGGGAAAAAGCTGTGTGCAGACTTTTGGACATACAGATTTTAAATGAATTTAACTAAAGGCAAACCCTTTTAATACTTAAAAGCAGCCAAATATGCAGGGTTCTTAACTTCTTGGGCCTTCTTATTTAGTCAGTTTTTTGATGAGTCAGCTAATATAACAATGATACTCTTGCTCTGTGCCCCAGTCCCACCAACAATTGTAGGGTCAGACTCTTCTCAAGATGTTTCAGCCATTGTCAAAGAGGAGATCAGTCTGGAGTGCAAAGTGCAAGGAGTGCCCTTTCCCACAATCCAGTGGTACAAGGACAGGAAGTAAGTGCCTCCTAATATGAGAGTATTTACTGTCTACATTATGGAAAGAATGATCAAACAAATTGAAAAAAACTCTGATAAACGTTTGTTTTCTAGGCTGGTGTTTCTTGGTGATCCCAACATAGAGGTCACTGACAGGGGTCAGGTTTTGAGGATAAAAAGTGCTCGTCTTGGGGACAAGGCCCGCTACCAGTGTAGTGTCATGAATACAGCTGGCAAACAGTCCAAGGACTTCAGCCTCAGTGTCTATGGTGAGTTTGACAGATCCTACGTAGTGCAAAACATACTTTTTTCTATGGTAAATATATGTTTACACAACTAACATGACCAAATACAGCTGAAATTTCAGATTCTATAATTTGTGTGCCATTGTTCCAGTGCCCCCCTCCATCAAAGGTGGTAACATCACCACAGAGGTCACAGCCCTGCTGGACACAGTGGTAACACTGGAGTGTGAAGCACGTGGTGTGCCGCTTCCCACCATCACCTGGTACCGAAACGGAGAGGCCGTTCTGTCCAACCGACAGGCTCAGTACGTCGAGCGGGGCCACTACCTGAAGATCCCTCGGGCTCAGGCGTCAGATGCCGGGCAGTACAACTGCAAGGTGACCAGTGTGGCCGGGAGCGCTGAGAAGAGCTATGAACTGGACGTCTACTGTAAGAACCTGACATCTGACACTGAATAATACATTCACATTTCCTTTTTCATTGCGCTGTATGTCAGCTTGAAACAAAAGCTTTTAGAAACTCATTTTAACTATGGGACTTAGAAAATCTAGAACACATTTTGACACTAAATCAGGTTTTCAAATTGTAGGAACTGAGGAACTCTCTAAACTTAATCTCCTATTGTCTCTGCATTTGCAATCCTTCTGATATGTGCTGAGCTCTGAAGCTTATTATTGTATTAATCAGAGCCTTAAGGCATTTGGTTTCACTCACAAAGCACAAGACATTTGTAGCAGTCGTGAATAATTTCAAACAGCTGTGGATAGTTGGCAAACAATTTAATATAAAAAAAGAATCCTTGAAGAGCACAAACTTGTATATAGATTGGAGGACTTGAAGCATGAAGCAATTGTACATGTTGTTGGCTGATGAAAGCCTAGAGTGTGAGATGTAAGTAAGATATCAGTCAAGCAGAAAAGTCCTTGAAGCTTTAACCCTCCGTTTGTTCTGTTCCTTTTTTCTGCATCTCCCCCCCCCAAGTGCCTCCTACCATTGCAGGGGGTGATGATGGGCCCACTGAGAGGAAAGTGGTCCTCAGTAAGCCTCTGATCCTGGAGTGTGAGGCTGGGGGACACCCTCCCCCATCCCTCACCTGGCTGAAAGATGGCGTTCCTGTGCGTGATGGTGAAAGTGTCCGTGTTCTCGAGCGGGGGAGTAAAATAGAAATCCTCTCAGCCACGGTGTCAGACTCGGGACGTTACGTCTGCGTGGCTACGAGCGTCGCTGGGGAGAAGGAAGTCAAATACGATGTCAGAGTTTTAGGTAGAGAAACACAAAAAACAGTTTGGTATAGAATTGGTATGGCAATATACTGAAACTAACATGCACAGCACATGCACACACTCATGCCTCATTGTTTTTATTTTAATGTTGTCACTCTCAGGCAGACCCAAACTAACAAGACTTGATGGGAATACAAGTTAGCCTCTATGCATCCATAAATGCATATATTACCTTTTTGCATTTTGTAAACTGTAACTTTTCTAGAAGGTTTGCTTGCTTGTGTGCATACATTTTGTGGCAATGTAATCATTCTAAAGCCTTGGCCTGACCTCACTGTTCTTTCCACATCGATTTCTTTGGTTGACCTCAATTCTAGTTCGTTTTTGACTCAAAGCGTGTTTGTCTCTCTGCATAGTATATGAACAGCAGTTCAGAATTTAGTTCAACACTGCTTACAGAGATGGCAAGTTCAAAAGAAATAGAAGCCAAACATTTGATTCAGCCTATGCCAGGTAAAAACACATCAGAGAGAAAAGACTTCAGAGAAGGTTGTTACCTCAAGTGGCCACCCACCCACAAGTGCTTTATAGCTGTCAAGAGGCCGGACATTTGTTGAGGACCTCTCCAGGTTAACTAAGCCATACTGTAATGTGTAGAGAGCGATACGGCTTGAGCTGTCATCATAAATCAGAATTTATCCTGAGAAGCACTCTCAATATGGCTCCAAGTGGGACATGTTAAAATAACCCATATTAGTAACTTGCTTTTATGTATTTTATACCTTTAACTCTTAAGGTCACAATGCTTATCAGTAATGCCAGAGAAAAATAGCAGTGCTTTCTCCTGAGAACTTCTAAATGTGCCTTTAATGGCTAAGAGCTTATGCAAACACTTTGTATGCGGTAGTAACCTCTCTGGTATTTTAATCTCTATGAGCAACCCTACTCACTCCAACAAATACAGCCTGTCATGTTTAGTTTATTCTGTAACAGTCCCTGACAGCAGGAAAAGCAATTCTCCGTTGTCGGCAGGATTCGAACCTGCGCGGGGAGACCCCAATGGATTTCTAGTCCATCGCCTTAACCACTCGACCACGACAACTTGTGTGAAACCTGAGCTGATATAGTGATTTCCTGTTAAAGGGTATTGCTATCTACACCATGTGTGCATTCCACATGGGAAACAGACACCTGCCATTTCACTGTGGCTTTGCATGTCTGACTGAAGAGCTCCTCACAAATACCAGACAATTCAGTTCAGTACATTTCAGAGCAAGAGATCCCAGGCAGAAGATTTTGTTCTTACATCCCTCATAACTTTTACTGATTTCTTTATGATATTGTTACTATCAGCAGCAGAGATAAAAAAGGAAAAAATAATAAAATTAATAGAATAACAGTTCTATCACAAAGTTGTGATATTATAATTAGTTAAAAACATTTAAAAATAGCCTTTAATTCATTATTTACATGGTTTTCCAGTCTTAAACAAAAGAAAATTGACAAAGCATTTATTGTGGTTTCCCAGAGTTGAACACACTGAAATATTACATCAAAACTATATTACATTATTATAACAAATATTTTATTTTTCAATCCTAGTTCCTCCTTTCATTGATGGAGCTGATGACGTGACGGACAGCACAGTGATAATCAACAGTCCTTTAGAGCTGGAGTGTCACGCCAGTGGAACACCTGCACCTGTCATCACGTACGCTCTCCATCTCATGCATACAGAAAAACAGATATAAATACACATGCATACACACGCAAATTCACTGTAACAACAATTCTTTTCCAGGTGGTATAAAGATGGAAAACCAGTCAGACAGGGAGAGGGGTTGCGGGTGGCAGCCAGCGGTCGGCGGCTGGTCGTTTCCCGCGCTCAGGTCTCTGACACGGCGCGTTTTCAGTGTGTGGCCACTAATGAAGCAGGAGACCACGAGAGGGACTTCAATGTGGTTGTCCATGGTAAAAAATATTTAAATGTTTTCTCATATGATTTGCAGCAAAATTGACAACAAATGAATATTGTGGATAGTTTTACATGCACTATAGTTGTAATAAATGTCATTTATGTTTTAAATGCAAGCCGCGGGGACGCTCCCACTTTGAGTAAATACTACTTTCTGCCTTTTTGTATTTTTCTTATTTCCAAATGTGCTGCTGTAAAGTGTTTTTAGGAAAATATCTCTATCCTCTTCATCTCTCCAGTTCCTCCATCCATTCGTACCACCGGACCTGCTGAACGTGCAGTGGTTCTCCACAAGCCCATCAGTCTGGAGTGCATCTCCAGTGGCTTCCCTCCTCCCAGCATTACCTGGCTTAAAGATGGCCGACCTGTCGACACAACACAGGGGCAGCTTAAGGTTGGTTCCCTGACTGACTGAGTATTCATTGATTCATTTTGATATGATATATCTGCTCAAATGCACCAAACACTGTATGACGTTCAAAAACGTTCAACGATCCCTGAAATTCACATGAATTTAATGAAAAACACACACACTGTTTTGTTTCAGGGTTGGCCTTGACTGGTCATCTAAATCACTACAATGCAACATAAAGGAAAAAAACACAGCTGACTCTTTGACTATTGGCCTCTGATGTGATTTTAGCAGCAAATGTCTGCATATATTCTTCCAATATGTACTACATACTTTTATGCACACATGAAAAGTAATTATCAGTCTGAATTATCTGTGTCCTGTGTGTGTTTGTGCTTGTATCTGCCACAGCTGGAGTCAGCAGGCAGACTGCTAAAGGTCACAGAGGCAAGACTAGAGGATTCTGGGAGATACACATGCCTGGCCACCAATGCAGCTGGTGAAGCCCAACAGCACATACGGCTCAGTGTCCATGGTAACTTAAAGAAACATACACTGTCTACTTTCTGTGTTAAGGGACAAGGTGGAGACAGGAGAATATCATCTGATAAATTGTTGTTCTTGTGCGTAATACTTGTGTGTCCCTCAGAGCCTCCCAGTATCCCCGACTCTGGAGAGATCATCAACCAGACCATCCTGTCAGGCTTTCCCACTGAGCTTGAGTGCAAGGCCACAGGCAGCCCATTACCTGGTAAGACGGCTCACAAACTTCCTCCTCCATCCTGCTGTGCTCACTGACAGGCTCCAGGGCGTAGTTTCCTCTGACCGCTGAGTGGGAATTGTCTCTACTGCTGCGTTCTTTATCTTTACCCATTAATGGAACAGCGGAAAATTGATCTCAGATGACTCCCTGCAGGCAGCTTCACTCTTCCCACTGCATTTCTTTCCAGTGTAGAAGTTCAGAACAGATAAGCAGTCACACTACAGTGTAATTGAACACTCTTTTCTTGGGATGTCCAACAATCTTATATCTGTGAAACCATGTTACATGTGAAAATATTTTATTAGAAATCTATATTAAGCTCCAAAAACATAGAGATCTTGTTTGTCGGCTACTTTACTTTGTCTGTCTGTTACAGGATTCAACAGTTAAAACAAAACATGAAAAAATACACATAATTACTGTGTGCTCACAAATTTCAGCTATCACTTGGTACAAAGATGGCCGACCGCTGACAAGTGCAGCTGGGGTGACTATGCTGAAGCGTGGCCAGGTGCTGGAGATCGAACGGGCTCAACTGTCTGATGCCGGGATATACAGATGTGTAGCGGTCAACCTGGCTGGAGTTGCTGAGATATCCCACAGCCTGCAGGTGTACGGTGAGTGACTTTTTATATGACATACATTTAACAGAGATTTACTGAACCTTTATGAAATCATAGAAGTAGACAACATAACAATGTTTCCCTATAATTAAGAGTTGATTAAGTGACACAGGGTTAAGAGACGCTTATATCAACCGTATCCAACTTCATAAAACTCCAGCAGCATTGTAGAATTCCACTGTATCTGACTAGATTATCATGCATTTATGCAACTATTCAAGACCATTTCCTTTTTCTCCCCCTGCAGTGCCTCCAGTCATCTCCAGCCGAGGCGGTACAGTAACAGTTGTGGTGAATGAAGCTGCCAGACTCGAGTGTGAGGCCACTGGTGTTCCCCTGCCCAGCCTCACATGGCTCAAAGATGGCAGCCCCGTGGCAAGTGTATCACATGGCATACAGGTGTATACACATTATTCCAAACTTGTATCTATATCATTATATATTTTTGTTAGATTCAAAATGTGGCATAATGTGTCCTCAAATTGTGAAAAAAAAAATTATGATACATTTATATTAGGGTTTTATGGAACAAATTCTGTAGGGTTTTTGATGGCTGAGTTTGTGCGTATTTGTGTGTGTGTGTGGTTCCCTATGATCTGGTCTCTGACGTCTTTCTGTCTCCGTCTCAGGTGTTGTCTGGTGGCAGAGTGCTGTCTCTGAACAGTGCACTGGTTAGTGATACAGGCAGGTACACCTGTGTGGCTGTCAACGCCGGAGGAGAACAACACAGAGAGTACGACCTGAGGGTTTATGGTGAGTGAATCACCATTTATCAGTAGTTGTTCAATACATGTACATACAGTATATACTGTATTTATATATGACAATTATATACACATACATACGGCTACATACTTGACTTTTAGGAAGCCACATTGTGAAAAAAGTCTTAGTTTTTAGTAATGTTGTATTTGCAGACATTTCGTTGCACTAAATACACAGCAGTATTTTACCATAGAAATATGAGATAATATAATAAATATGGGTATTGTATATATAAATGCCAACAATTCTCTGGATGTGATTTGTTCTGCTTTTCTTTGTCTTGTATGATTGTAAGCTGAATTATTTTTGTGTTTTAGTCAAACAAAAACACATTTCACTGACAAAACAATTAATCAAGAAAATAACCTGCATAAATCAGCAATGATGATAAGTTGCAGCCCGAGTACGTTTCAATCACATGTTTTGACTTTGAGGGATTTCCCTTCAGCTTGCCTTTGGACCACAGATTGAGCTTTGAGAACCACATAAACTTGCTGTACTACATTACAAATAAAGTAAAGCCAGGCCTCGGATGGAAAGTTTTTTTTTTAATATTGAGATGTTTTGAAATGAGCATGAATTTTAGTTTAGTTTAGTTTAAAACATTAGTTTCATTAAAAAAAGTAGTTGACAGTCACTGTTGAAAGAGCAGTACTTATGTTCCATTCTTCTCATTAGTACACTTCTTCCTCTTTATGACTTTAATTTCTTTTCCTTGGTCCCCTTCATATTTTTCTAAGTAATGGTTACAGCCGACTGTAGTATGTCTCTCAACAGAGCACCAGATCCAGCACAAAACATGAACTGAAATACTGAAACGATATTTGCAAAAAAGGCCTTGAGCAAAACATGTTCATGTAGAGGAAGAGTGATTTGACTAAGTTTAGCATTTCAATAAACCGTGTCAGTCTCCTACACTGAGCTGAGCTTGATGGCAAATCAGTTGTTATACAAGTCTAATCAAAGCTTATGTCACTGAGGTAATAGGAGACAAGTAGTTTACATATAGGGGGATTGTAAAGTCTGTGCTTGTGTGCGTCTGTCCCTGAATGTCTGTCTGAACATCCACATGACGTGCGTTTCCTCAGAAAGATCAAAAACAGCTTGTCCAGGGAAATAAAGGCAGATTTGTTGTGGTAATTGCTACCATTCTTCAGCAGCTTCCTGTGTCTGGCCAAATACTGAGCTGAGGGCCTGTTTCTGTCCTTCCCCAATGTGCTCTGGCTGTCCAATACTCATAATGCAGGGGCGATGTTATTTAGATCAGATTTAGATGTTATATTTAAGGAGTCCAGTCTGCTGTTAGAATAGAAACACTGTCATTCATGGGATGGAGACCTCCAGGCATTTCCTGAGTTGTTGCACCAAAGCTGTCAAATTAACTTTTTCCTACTGTTTTTTGCCTCTATGTTTCTCAGAGGTTCGGTTTTGGTCCCAGAAATGTTTGCGCCACATGCAAATCATGTTCAGCACTCATTCAAATTATGGGAAATCTAGTTAACCGTACTCCTCATCATGCATCTCAGGGCATGTTAGTGATTTCCATGGAGATTAAGGTTACACGAACTTCTTGGAAATGAAGGTACTGATTGTTAATACCTCAAAAAAAATTTGAACTGGTTTAATGGTGCTGTCATTGCCCAAGATAGAATTAGTACTTAAAGAGCACCAGATGCCCAACTTAACAGAGCTTGTGCATCTCAGGAAGCAATTACGCTTTTGCTTATGAGGTAATATGAAGAGTTTATACAGCATTTAGAATGGCTTAGCAGGCTAACTTTTAATGTCAATTAATGTAAAAGATCATGTGAATAGTGTGTGTGGGTACCTCATTTAGTGCCTCATTTTGTATATATGGTTCTCTTTTCAGAGGACATGTTTGATGACATTATCTGTCAGAGAAACATTTTCAGTAGCTTGTCTCCATGTCTGCCACAGTGCCACCCAACATCAAGGGCGAGGAGGTGAATGCCACAGTGATGCTCGGTCGTCCAGTGGAGCTGCACTGCCAGAGCGACGCAATCCCTCCACCTACCCTCTCCTGGCGCAGGGATGGCCGCCCGCTCTTCAGGAAGCCTGGTCTGACAGTTTCAGCGGATGGGAGTGTGCTCAAGGTACAGCCAGAGTCAGAGATTATCAAACAGTTTTGTAAATCTTTGTCCGAGGTGACAGTGATTTTACAAAACTTGAAGTACTCACTTTAGTGTAGGTGTTTCTAAGTTTCTGTGGTTCCTCCGAATCAAAACCTTTGTACTTTTACTATTCACCTATTTAAATAAATATCCTGTTTACTGGCTTAGTTGTGTCAGTGGATTGTTACCACATCTCATGATTTGCCTATAAATCTTATTGTTAGGTGGAGAGTGCCCAGGTGCAGGATTCAGGCAGGTATTCCTGTGAAGCTACAAATGTTGCTGGCAAAACTGAGAAGAACTATAACCTCAATGTCTGGGGTAAGTTTATCTTAATTTTTACCTCTATTTGTTTCCTATTCTGTTCATTAGAATAAGATTGTGTGTGCTGAGAATCTGATTCTGAAGTTGAATTTGACAATAGTATTACCTGTGTTTGAACTGACCTTTTTGTTTTATTTCTACATCCAATGTTCTGTGTTTAGGTTCCATAGTTGGTGTGTTCTTTTATTGATTCGTTTTGTATTAAAATATTATATAAACATGCTATTATCATTCTCTTTGGGACCGATTTGCATTTTATTTTGCCAAACTCACTTTTGACCTCAGTGAAATGCTCCAACGTGCCGCTTGAATGAGATGTGAACGCCTCCTTTTGGTGTCCCTTCATTATTACAGTTTCTCCCAGTATCCGCGGCTCAGAGGATGTGTCTCCTCTGACTGTGATTGAAGGAAGTCTCATCACTCTGGTGTGTGAGTCCAGTGGCATACCACCCCCCAGCCTTACCTGGAGGAAGGACGGTAAGTGTGTGTGTGTGTGTGTTTGAAAGAGATACACAAAATGACAACAAGAGCAAAAGAAATATGCTATATGGACATTGTATGGTGCACTGAGTGCTGTGTAGGTGACACGTTTGAACACCATATCCAGGATCAGAGCTCAAGTCAGACCAGCGGCTCAGGGTTTTGTCAGGAGGTCGCCAGCTACAGATCTCCAGCGCTGAGAGGACAGATACAGCCTCCTACACCTGTACAGCCTCCAGCACAGCCGGCACCACTTCCAAGGAGTACAGCCTGCAGGTTTATGGTACGTGTGTGCCATCATATCTGTCACATCTAGTGATCATTGTCAAGTCATTTCAGTCGTTATTCTACAGGTTGGTCAAATGACTAAAAATGCTTTCAATAGACATGGGGAGGTGATGTTTTTCATATGTTGAGAGGCAACAGTAGTGTGTTAAATATGGTAAATGACGAAGCAGTAAATAATTAACAGTCCACAAAAAGTTTTTTTTTTGGACCAAGGCTTAGACTGAGTCGCGACGCCAAAGGGATGCCTGCTATTACCAAAAACATCAAGAGAAGCATGAAATTTATAGATCTAAAAATGTATTATATTTGTATTATTTTTAAAATGACTAAAACTTTATGCAGATAACTGGATCCACTTACATTGTGAGTGACAGTTTGACAAAAAGGTATACAGTATGCAGCAAATAGTTAAAACCATAGTTTGAAATAATGTGGCGCCACTGACAATACTGTAAGTGCTTATCATCTCTTGAAGGAGCATGTGCACCAACTCACTTGCTTTTTCTCACTTCAGTCCGCCCTTCCATCAGACGCAGCGAGGGCGACAGTGATGATACTGTGGTGACGAAAGGAGGTGATGTGACCCTGCAGTGTGCTGCCGAGGGCGTGCCACGACCAGCGGTCACATGGCTGAAAGATGGGAGGCCTATCACAGGCCAGCATGGTGCCAAGGTCCTGAACGAGGGGAGGCTGTTGCAGATTAGGGATGCTAAGGTGTCAGACACGGGACGCTACACCTGTATCGCTGTTAATGTGGCAGGACAGGCTGACAGCAAGCATGACATCAGTGTACATGGTACGAATTATTAACTGTTTGTTTATTTTGCTTTATTCTGTTTTATTGTAATCAATTACAGTGCATTTCAGGGTCTTAAATTATTTCTGTCTCTTTCCCCCCTTCCCTCTCCTCTTGTTCAGTCCCACCTAGTATAATTGGTCAAGTAAAGTTGCCAGAAAATGTGACTGTTGTAGTGAAGAACCCAGTTGCTCTGAGCTGCGAGGCTTCAGGTATCCCTCTTCCTGCTATTACTTGGCTGAAGAATGGTCGGCCAATCAAAGCTACCAGCTCAGTGCGCATCCTCTCGGGTGAGTTTCTGTTTGACTTTCTGAGCTTTCTCTGATGTTGTGGAGCTTGACATTCTTGTGTTGTATGTCATGTCAGATATAATTAAAGGTCTATACAATTATTTCTTAGTTTAATGTCCCATTCATGAACAGAACAGACTCAAGGAAAGCAAGCCACAAAGAATATGAATGATAGTCTACATCTTCAAAGAGTAACTTGAACTATTTTCTTCTTGGCTGGGTTAAGCAGGCTAAGCAGTTGTAATACATCACCAGTAATAAGATGTAATGGGATCATTGCAACTGGGGCCAAACTCAACAGACAGAGTTCTCTTAAAGAAGACAAACAGGAGTAATTGCTTTGAATTGTGTTTTTAAACATTTAACAAGATGTATTTGGTGCTTCCTAATTAAACCCTGGCCTCTGAAGTTAAGCATACTACATAAATCAATTTGTTTTTTGAATTATCTTATTTTTTACATGAGCTCAGGATAATGGGAATTATTTTGAAACCAAATAAATGCCATTGTTTAGAAAAGGTTGTAACTCTCACAAAACAAAGTACTGATGACACTCCTGTGGTCAGATGGGTGGGCTCATATTGAGGTGTCTGAAATAGGTGTATCAGTTATGGGTAAGATGTAGCATAGTAGGTTAATTCAGTGCACTGCAGAATTCCTTTTGTGTTAATGTTTGTCACATGTTTTCTCAGGAGATTCTCATGAACCCTGTTAAGACAAAGTTGATAAAGACAGATTCAATTAGTCTTGAATCTTATTAAAGTGGTTTGTAAATGTTTTAACAGCTGTGAGCCTCAGAGTCTAAATATGTTAATTGATCCCAGTTTTCAAAGATTGACTTTCACCAGGTTTGAAATGTTGTTTCCACGTCCTTGGGATGTTTTCCTTTTGTGAAAAAAGAGCAGGTTTATGCTGACATAGCCTTTGAAAACATTCTATAATGACAATCTATAAGTTACACTAATTGGCCCATTTAATCTTTAGGGGGCCGGAGCCTGCGTCTAATGCATTCTGCAGTAGAGGATGCTGGGAGGTACACCTGTATTGTGTCTAACAGCGCAGGAGAGGAAAGGAAGAACTTTGACCTCGACGTCCTCGGTAAAGATATAATAAACATCTTGTATTTTAGTCTGTTTTGAGATGGCACCATATTGAATGAAAGTGACTAGATCAACTTCACTGTACGGATTCAAATCCTAATTAAAAGTCTATTTCAGGAGTAAAAGTTTGTTTACATTTATCGGTCCTTGGATTTCATTTAATCTTAAGAGATGAGAAAAACAAGTATTTTACTGTGAAAGCTTTTTAATGAATGGGGGACAGTGAGAACCACGTAATTGATTTTCAGTCTAATTCCACAGTTCCTCCAAGCATTGTGGATGAGGGGACTATGGTGGATACTAAAGTCAAGGAGAAACACAACATTACACTCACCTGTGAGGCATCAGGTAATTAACATAATATATACATATCTGCATTGGCATCTAAATTACATGTTCTGCTAATGAAAATGATCTTGACCCATCCTTAATGTGAATGACTTCATAATTCCCCAGGTAACCCTGTACCAGAGATTAAATGGCTGAAGGATGGACAGCTGTTGGTGCCTGACAGACGCCACCAAGTTTTGTCTCACGGCCGTTTTCTCCAAATCTCTGGGGCCCAAGTGGCAGACACTGGCAGGTACAGCTGCCTAGCATCTAACAGTGCAGGAGATCGCAGCCGTCACTTCAACCTCAATGTCCTGGGTACAGTCACAACTCTTTAACTTAAATTAACTTTTTAATCCGTCAAGGATCATTTCTAGAATAAATCAAACTATTCAAGATGTGTTTGAGTCATGTTCTAGATTTGATTGCTCTGCGCTTCCTTTTTTTTGCCAGTTTCTCCCACAATTGCTGGGTCAGGTCCTGACGGTTCTGCAGAGGAGGTGACAGTAACACTGAGCAGTCCCACTTCTGTGGTGTGTGAAGTCCAATCCTACCCTCCTGCTCTCATCATCTGGCTCAAGGACGGCACGCCGTTTGAGTCCAGTCGCAACGTCCGAGTCCTTCCAGGTTTGAGATCACCTGTACATAACAGAAGAGTCGAGCTTATTAGAATACAGCAGTATGGTACATCTTTTGTCATTCATCGCCCATGCTTCCACAGGTGGGCGAACCCTGCAGATTCTCAATGCTAAAGAAGAGGATGCTGGGAGATATACCTGTGTGGCCACTAATGAGGCTGGAGAGACGCTGAAGCACTATGAGGTCAAGGTTTATGGTGAGATTCTTGCATGTTTGAAAACATGCTGTATCTTTCTTTACCAGAAAAGAAAAAGAGAGTACAGAATTAAGGTTTTCGTATGGCAAATCGCATATCTAGCATAGCCTCTTTGATATGTGGTCATTTTTTTAACCTATATAAATATGTCAGTTCCCCCTCAGATCAATAAGAATGATATCCCAGGGGAAGGACTGGCCCCCAAAGAGGTAAAGATCAAGGTCAACAGCACACTGACCCTGGAGTGTGCAGCTCAGGCCTTTCCTACGCCAGCACTGCAGTGGTATAAGGATGGACAGGTACAAATCTGATTTAATTCCATTTGAGATTATGGTATTATGGGAGAAAATAAAAAAGTAAATATATTATTATTATTATTACCATTATTATTATATAACCTACCTTGGAAATAACCTGTAAAAGCTACTCTGATTCTCCTGTTATGCCTTTTTTCCTCCTCAGGTCCTGCGGGCAGATGATCATGTGTCCATAACAGCCAACGGTCGTATTGTTCAGATCAAACATGCTCAGGTGTCAGACACTGGTCGCTACACCTGCGTAGCCACTAATATAGCTGGAGAGGATGAGAAGGACTTTGATGTAAATATACAAGGTGAACTGGGTTGACTGATGCCGATGTGTTAAGACTATTTGTTCATTTAATGGGCTCAAAGAGTATTCTCGTGCTGTTGTTTGTGCCTTTTATTGTAATACTAAAACTGCATATTGAAAATGATAATAACTGTAAAATCAATTTGTGCTTTTAAAATAATACCATTAATTTTAAGTTCAAAGTGCTTTGAGATAAAAGCAGAGCCATAGTCTTGACTGTGTTTCCAATCACACTTCAAAATAAAGTTTCCAAAAATGCTCAAAGAAGTGCTTAAACATTTTTCCTTTTTTTCTTTTCAGTTCCACCTAATTTCAACAGGCCTGGCGGAGTTGGTGATGCCACGTCTTCCCCAGGCTTTGGAGGGGATGTTCGAGATGTGATACTCAACAATCCCATCTCTCTGTACTGTGAGACCAATGCTGTCCCCCCTCCAACACTCACCTGGTACAAAGATGGACAGCCGCTGACCTCCAATGACAAAGTTCTGATCTTGCCAGGTGAGCTAGACAAAGAAAACAGACAGAAAGAGAGGAGACAGAGAGTGAGTTCATACTAACCTTTGACTGTTTTATTCTCAGGTGGGCGAGTGCTACAGATTCCCAGAGCCCAGGCTGAAGACTCAGGCAGGTACACATGTGTGGCTGTCAACGAAGCAGGAGAAGACTCCATTCAGTATGATGTTAGAGTATTATGTGAGTAAAAACACTTTTCTTTGTGATACCAGTATCTGTCAGTTTAACAGAGCTGGGGTAAAAGTATTTTTACAAAGAACAAGTTCTCATTGTGTATTTCTGTCCTGCAACAGTGCCCCCGATCATACGGGGAACAGACAGCGATTTGCCGGATGAGGTCACAGTCTTAGTCAACAAAACTACCCAACTGGAGTGTCACGTGGATGGAAACCCTGCCCCCAAGATCACCTGGTTTAAGGACAGCCAGCCGGTCAGCTCTGATGGGCCACATAGAATCCTGTCCAATGGGCGAACACTTCAGGTAACAACCAGGAAGCACTGATAGTTGTTCATGCCATAGCCCGTTTTTGCATTAAAACCCATTCCAGGTTAAGGTTACACTAATATACCAGTTGCCCGTAAAATCCACAGAAAGGTTTTATTGATCATATAGATACTACAAATATGTATAGCTGCAAATTTATAAAGTGACTCACTCACATATTCGTTCATGTATTAATGAATTAATTAATGAATTAATGAATTAATTCATACCCTATACTCAAAGTGACCAGAAATAGAAACCCTTGTACAAATAAGGAGAGTAATAAATATTACATTTATGAAGCTTATACTATTAAAAAGCTGTTGAGACCATCCACATTTTTGTAAATGAGGGCTTGTAAGGTCCAGATACATCAGACACACATTTACATTGGGAATGTACACTCCATCACTTTAATATGGTATATTATGTCTGTGTACAGTAGATCTGTGTTTTTACTGGATTCTATATTTCTCCATCTTTCCCCAAAAACACCAGGTGTTGACTGCTCAAGTTTCAGACACAGGGCGCTATGTTTGCATGGCTGATAATGTGGCTGGAAGTGCAGAAAAATCCTTTAACCTTAATGTTCACGGTGAGTCACATGTGAAATGGTAAATTGCATTTACATTCTAAATTGCCTTATTTTATCAATTTGTGAAAAGATGAATCAGATTAAAAGAAAAGATACATCTAAATTTACTGTATACAGTACTGTTTTCACTTAAAGACTGTCTAAACTTGACTTGAAAATGAATCAAGTTTTAAAGATGTTTCTGCATTATGCATAAGATAACTGTAAAAATACTGTCTTCTGTACTGAATGTTTCTTATCTTTTTCATTTCAGTGCCTCCCTCCATCATCGGCCTAAGTCCTGAGACTGTGACTGTGGTGGTGAACAACTTTGTGTCTCTCTCTTGTGAGGCTACTGGTTTCCCCCCTCCCACCTTGAGCTGGCTAAATGACAAAGGCCCCATTCAGGCCAACACAAATGCACTCATCATGCCAGGTACTGTGAGCTTAGAAATATCTACAGGGTCACATTTAATAGAATAAACTTTGAGCAGTGGATGACAACTGAAGCCATTTTCCATTAAAATAGTTATTAAAATATCTTGATATGCCATAAAAACATCATGAAGTGCATAATTACAATAGATTCTGAATGTGTCTGTGTTTCCATTTGTGCCTTCAGGGGGTCGTACACTACAGATTCTGAAAGCAAAAGTGTCTGATGGAGGAAAGTACAGTTGTGTGGCCATGAACGCAGCAGGAGATGCTTACAAACACATCTACCTCACCGTTTTCGGTCAGTCCACATCCACACTGTGTGTACTGTACACTGAGGGCCTGAGTTTGGCCTCTAGTTTGACATCATAAACTGAAGGTAAATGTTTTCCTCTCTCCTCTCCCTTTCAGTTCCTCCAAGTATCCGAGACAGTAGTGGGGACTCTCCTGTGGTGGTGAATGTGCTTGTCGGGAAATCAGTAACTCTGGAGTGTGAGTCCAACGCTGTACCTCCTCCCACCATCACCTGGTACAAGAACGGCAGGGTGGTGACAGAATCAGCCAACCTGCGCATCCTGGCAGAGGGACAGATGCTTGAGATCAAAGGCTCAGAGGTAAGAGATGAATGAATGACATGTTGTCTGTTCTTATTCTCTATTTCTTTTTATTTTTTAGCAACAGCTTTCAGCGGTCGCATGTCAAGTCAAATAGTAATTGTTTTGATGAAAGTTTGTGTTTTTGTTTGTCGCCTCAGCCGTAGTGGCTAGAACGTCGCCACTAAAATAAGTAAATGTATCATGCACAGAGTGACACCCACTGCAGGGCCTAAAGTTGGATGAGGATTCCTATGGAACCCCGGTTTTCATGTTAAATTATATTTTTACCTATCATTTAATATTTTACCCTGTATTGATGACTAACTGACTATTGTTTGTAATGTTTTTTTTTTCTTGTTTTTTTTTCTATGTCTCCTCCGTTCTTCAGGTGTCTGATACTGGACAATATGTTTGCAAGGCCACCAATGTTGCTGGACAAGTGGACAAGAACTTCCACTTGAATATCTATGGTAACGCAATAGATATTCATTTATTCAAAATTCTGAAAAGTCATTGTACACAGATTATATTTTCAATGAGTAACGCTAACAATTTAATGTTAAAGAAAAATCTCTGTCTCTCTCTCTTCAGTACCTCCCAGTATCGATGGCCCAGCAGAGGAGAGTGTTGTGGAAACCATCAGTAACCCAGTCACCTTTGCCTGTGATGCTACTGGAATCCCTCCTCCCAGCCTCGCTTGGTTGAAGAATAGACAACCCATAGGTACGCCCGCATTTAAGTTTAAGTGAGCTGTGCTGAAAGTGTTTTTTTTGTCACAAAAAACTATTTTGTCATCTGTTAATGTCATCCTGGTAAAGGGCATTCATCGTTCATCTGTATCTTACATTTAAATAAAATAACCTGTTGTTTCTCATCAATTTTACACAGGGAAAAAAACTTATAAGTAAGGGTGCATGAGGCACAGGGAAAGGGGTGATATTATGTAACTAAGTAAAGTAACTGTCATTGTCATTTAATTTATACAAAATATATGAACTTTCTTTAGAGAACTCAGAGTCTCTGGAGATGCACATCTTCTCAGGAGGAAGCAAGCTGCAGATTGCACGGTCACAGCTTTCTGACAGTGGTACTTACACGTGCGTTGCCTCCAACGTGGAAGGCAAGGCACGTAAGAGCTATCACCTCACCATACAAGGTACATGCACACGCATAGCTTCAGTCACTATAAAAACATTCTACCCTCTAACCAGTTTGAAAATAAAGAAATGCGAGTGTGTTTGTTTCCAGAGAAGCCCCATAGAATATTTGGACATATTCTTGCCAACTTTTATGTGTCAACCGTATGCTGTCAAGCTTATATGTTGTCATACAAATACACGTATTTATTTGGTATGGTTTATTGTGGTATTCGTAGGATTGTGCTAAGACCAGTAATTCTCTCCTAGTCCCTCCCAGTATCTCTGGATCAGAGCTGCCCAGTGAAATGGGAGTCCTGCTAAATGAAAGTATCCAGCTGGTCTGTCGAGCCCAGGGAACCCCGACTCCAACCATCCAGTGGTTGAAGGATGGGGAAGTCATCAACACTACGAGGAGCATGGGGCTCAGGTAATGCTTACCACAAAAAAAGAACAAAACAGAAGAACATTCGGGATTTGACAGTAGGCCAATCCAGTGGTACGCGCTGTTAATAATGGTGATGCAATGCTGCCTTTGTGTTCAGGCTCAGTCCAGATCACAGGACACTCACTGTGACTAGAGCTCACACCACTGATAGTGGCAAGTACACCTGTGTGGCCACCAACACTGCAGGAGAAGAGGACAGGATATTCAATCTGAATGTGTATGGTGGGTTTTCAAATACATACTACATGTATCATCCAGTGAGTCACTTGTCCTTGATAATGGCATGAGGAATGCTTTCATATCACTGTCATTATTTCCATTTACTTTCTCAGTGCCTCCTGTGATAGAGGGCAACAGTGAGACAGTTGAGCAGTTGACCACAGTTCTTGACAGTTCGGTCAACATCGAGTGTGTTGCTACAGGCTCTCCTCCGCCCCAGCTCAACTGGCTGAGAAATGGCCTGCCTCTGCCAGTGTCCTCCCACATACGGCTTCTTTCTGCTGGCCAGGTGCTCCGGTAGGTCAGTGGACAGGGCTCCAGAGTTTGTAACGCACGGTGCTGCATTAACTTCTTGTGCATCTTATGTGTGGGAAAATGCTGACCAGCATCACACATTAAATGAAAGTGTTGCAAAGCAGTGTGTTGTATTAGGGTAAGACTAAGATATCGTTAATTATATGTGTAAGATTTGCAAAGAAATCTTACTGCTGTTACCTGTTTAGTACTTGTTCATTTATTTAACAAATGAAAACCTGCAGGTTTTCCTACTATTAAATCAGTATGAAAATTCACCCTGACTGATTCAAACTTCAGTCTAAGAATTTGCTTAATGAATAGTTTATTGGGTTTTTTTCACCTTCAGCGAGAGTTAAAATGTAACAGGATACATGTTTTACTTTTGCATCTGTCAGGATTACACGAACCCAGGTGTCCGAAAGTGGCACATATACCTGCGTTGCATCAAACAGAGCAGGAGTGGACAACAGACATTATCACCTACAGGTGCATGGTGAGTCTGAAAACATTACTCGCTTGTAAAATCTGAGGAATAAATCCCCAAACACCATTCTAAGGGCACTGTTCAGCAATAAAATAAAAATCAACCGTATCTTTTATTTCTCTCCTCAGTCCCTCCTGGTCTGGATGGAGCAGGGAGCACAGAGGATGTGACTGTAGTCAGGGGAAACTTGGCTTCTCTGCTGTGTATTGCTGATGGGACCCCGGCCCCCACCGTGTCCTGGCTCAAAGACGGGGTGACTCTAATTTCTGACCCCCACCTCAAATTTCTCAACCTGAACACCACTGTGCAAATCATCCAGGCCCAGGTCAATGATACAGGGCGCTACACCTGCGTGGCTATCAATACCGCTGGTCAGGCTAGTCGCCACTTCAACCTGAAGGTGCTGGGTGAGTACAAGCAGAGTACGCCTTTTATTATCCAGCTTCAGCTTTTGATTCATGGATGAGAAAATAAACGTTGTTTGGTTTATGTTTTCGTTATCAGACCCTCCACGTATCAAGGGCTCTGGTGTACCAGCAGAGGTATCTGTTGTTGTTAATAATGTCCTGGAGCTTCAGTGTGAGGCCTCAGGTATCCCTGCACCCGCTTTGACCTGGCTGAAGGATGGACGCCCGCTCCCACAGATAGACAGCCTGCGCCTCCTCCGGGGAGGAGAGGTGCTCCGTGTGGCCTCGGCACAGGTCCGTGGCAAGGGATTGTTCCTCATATATATGTATATTCTGTGTCTCAGATATTGAATTTAAATTGAATCAGTTTTTTTCTTTAAGAACATTGAAACCAACTTTCATTACATACTGTATGTGATAACATAAGCGCAGCGATTTTGGGTCTCTTTGCATTGTTTTCATAATGTGTCACGCTTTGTTTCACTTGTACTCAGTTGGAGGACACAGGCAGATACAGCTGCCTAGCCAACAGTCCAGCAGGAGATGATGACAAGGAGTTCCTGGTTCGAGTGCATGGTGGGTAACAAAGATTATGACAAAAAGAACAAAAAAACAAAAGTCAGTCTGTACTTAGTTAATAAAGAATGTTTCACTAATATTTCTTCTGTCATGCTTGTCTAGACAATTAATCATTAATAAGGTGATATGACATTGGGCTTTAAATTCGATGTCAGTGCTGGTCTCTTTCTGGTTTCCCTGTAACAGTTCCCCCTAACATTGCGGGGGAGAGTACGCCTCAGGATGTGTCAGTGCTGCAGAACAGACAGGTGACTCTGGAATGCAAGTCCGATGCTGTCCCACCTCCAACTCTGACCTGGCTGAAAGATGACCAAGCATTACAGGTCCGAAATCATACAAACAAGCATCCACACAATGCTATGATGTCTCCTACAGTGTATTCTCAAATTACTTTTCATCTTTGTGTAGGCCTCTGCCCGCGTGCGTATTCTGTCTGGTGGCCGCTACTTACAGATCAACATGGCTGAGCTCAGCGACAGAGCTCAGTATACGTGCGTGGCCAGCAACATCGCTGGAAAGACAACGCGACAGTTTAACCTGGCTGTCAATGGTACAGTTACATCTTTTATCTACAACCAGTGTACATATAGAGATACTGTATGTCCCTTCTTATAGACCTGAAAAGGAGGAGAATTTGTCTTTTCCCAATTCCCTTTGTAATTAGTCATAGAGCTGAATTCATCACCCTGCTATAAATGAGTAAAACACTATATATCTGTCCCCTCAGTGGCCCCAACTATCAAGGAGAGCTCCCAGACAGTGTCAGTGCACATCAACAAGCCAGCAGTGCTCGAGTGTATTGTAAGTGGAGTGCCACCGCCTCGTGTAACCTGGAGGAAACATGGTGCTATATTAGCAGGAAACAACCCCAGGTAAATCTACATTTAAAAAAACAATGATGAATTTTCTGTATTCAATTCTATCTCAAATGTGTATTAGTTTTATTATGATTCAACAATTTTATATACAGTTATTTTTGATGGATATAATGCAATAATAGTTACCAGGATATTAAATCTGCATACTTTAACTAAAAAAAGTAGATCTGAATATTTTACCACATCTCAGTTATTGGAATTATTGGATGCTGTATCTTACCCAGTGTGTACAAACGTGCAGGTACACCTTTGCAGTAGATGGGTCATTACACATCCACTCTGCTCAAGTGACCGACACCGGCCGCTACCTGTGTATGGCAACAAATCAGGCTGGGACGCAACGTAAGAGAGTGGATCTGCAAGTATATGGTGAGTGGTATATACATGTGCACAAAACAGAAGAATACTTTTCAAACTGTCTCAATCACCCACAATCACAGTCACCCAGTAATTTTATGATCCTTTGCTCCCATCTTTCAGTTCCTCCCTCCATTGCTGATGGCCGCACCAATGTGACGGTTACAGTCAATGTTCAGACCACCCTGTCTTGCGAGGTGACCGGTATACCCAAACCCACTGTCAGCTGGATGAAAAATAGTCGAGCCATCAATACTGACCAGAACCAGAATATGTACAGGTTGATCCAGGTTTTCTCCCTCTCTGTTTTCTTATTCAAGATTAAAAACTCACAGCCTAAAATTTTAATAGAGACATTTTATAATTACCGAATTTAGACCAAATTAATAGCTTTATTGCTTGAGTGATTCAGTGTAAGATTAACTTTTTTGAAAATATGTACATAGGATGGACATCATGGTGAAACTGCTGTCAAATATTAACTTTTTTGTTATTTCCAGATTACTATCATCAGGCTCCCTGATAGTTATAGCACCCACAGTGGAGGACACAGCAGTGTATGAATGTGTGGTCTCTAATGAGGCAGGGGAAGACTCAAGATTCATCAACCTCACTGTCCACGGTGAGTAACATAGCATTCGTTGACAAATTAATAATACTTATTATGGTATGTTCATTGATACTGTATCATGATGTGATTGAATTGATCTTCCAGTTGTAAAAAAATTTAACATTTAGATATATTTAAGAGATATTTTCCTTACATGTTCTAACTTTGGTTCCTGTAGTTCCTCCATCCATAGCAGATGAACCCACAGAGCTCGTCATAACCAGACTGTCCCCAGTGGTCATCGCCTGTACTGCATCTGGCGTCCCAGAGCCCACAATCCACTGGAGCAAAGATGGCATGAAGCTTCCCAAGGAGGGACAGGGCTACAGCATCCTGGCCACAGGTCCGAATATGTCTGCAGATAGCATCCACACGTTGACAACTTTCATTTGGAAGAACTTTCCAAACTTCCTCCAAAATATGCTCTTTTATTAGTATTATTAATGTTATTTTATTCAATTAATTCTTCAACTGGTCTTGCTAAATTTAAGATTATAGTGATAAATGCGTCAGGTTACTTTATATGTACTTATAGAGAATGTGTTTTAATTAGTGATTGTCATCACTGGTAAGCGTTCTTAATCATATTGATTTGGTCTGTGATGATCTGTGCTCAGGTCCAGTAGAAATCCCCTCAGCTGAGCTGAGTCATGCAGGACGCTACTCATGCACGGCCAAGAACGCCGCAGGTTCCACCCACCGCCACGTGCAGCTCACAGTGCAGGGTAAGAACATCCTGAGAAACAATATACCAAGAGCAGACTGCTGTTTGGAAGCTGCAGAGTGAAACAAACCAGCAATATTCATTGTTCAGAACTTGATTCCTTTTCATATCACAGTTATGGATCCTGACTGTATGCAAACCATACACATTACAATAATAATACATACTCAGTAGGGGTGTAACGGTACACAAAAATCGCAGTTCGGTACTTTTTTATTTTTATTTTTATTATACTGGTTTACAGAACAAACAATGGCTTTTTCTTTCATAAATAAAATAATACTGTTAATACTGCTGCAACCAGCTGCAACCTACTAATAAAAAGATAAGATTTCCTCGATACAAATATCTGTACCGTTACACCCTTAATCAGTGATAAAAATCCATCAATGTATGAATTTTACATTAGGCTATAACTGCTGTATGACGTGCTTTTACTTTACCACTTTTTGAAATCTTTCTGAACATTACTCTTTTCCCATCCCTCTCCTCAGAGCTCCCAGTGATCCAGTCTCATCCACCCAACCTGGATGTGATCTTGAATAACCCCATCACTCTGCCGTGCCGGGCCACAGGCTCACCCAGACCCACCATCACCTGGCAGAAGGAGGGCATCAATATACCCACCACAGGTAATTTATCATGTCTACGTGTGTGTGTGTCAATAACCATAATAATCAGTCATATCATCACGTATCTTGCTTCATGCCAGGTGGAAGTTTCACAGTGCTGCCTAATGGAAGTCTGCAGATCTCTAAGGCCTCTGTGTCGGACTCTGGAACATACATATGTGTGGCTCAAAACCCTGCAGGCACTGCGCTGGGCAAAACCAAACTCAGAGTACAAGGTAGGGCACGCACTCAAGTAATGGTAACTTGATTAACAGACATATTATGTAATATTCAGCAGTTGTGTAAAGGGATGTAAGAAGAATACCCTACAATCTAATGGATTCTGATACAAAAGCCCTGCTCAATATTTTAAATGTTTTGACTGCATGTGGTACTTCTCCTCGCTGTGTCCTGCAGTCCCTCCTGTGATCAGCTCAGCGACACAAAAGTACCTGGCACCTGTGGACTCCTCTGTGACGCTACAGTGCCAAGCTGACGGCTCCCCTCCCCCCGCTGTGTCATGGCACAAAGACGGGCAGCCGCTGAGTGAATCTGTACGCCAGCGGGTGCTCAGTTCAGGATCCCTGCAGATCGCCTTCATCCAGCCACGTGATACTGGACGATACACTTGCACTGCTGCCAATGCGGCGGGCACTGTCAGCCTCGAGATGAGCCTGACTGTACAGAGTAAATTTCAGTCAATACAATATTGTAAACCACATTACTGAACACCACACACCACAGAGTCTGTGTAAAATGTATGTTATGGTTGTCCTTTATGTTGTGTTTCTGTAGTACATGCGATAAGTATGACACTCTCTATTCAACCAAAAACAGCAACCTTCAAAATCAATATATTGTTAAACTGCGCCAACTGAATGTGAAACATTGTTATCCTCAAATATTTTAAAACCACATTTCACATAAAACTTAAAAGTAAAAAGGTAAGAAAGGTTAGTAAAGGTTACTTTACTGAAGTTTTACATCATACATTTCAGTAGTTACATTACCTGTGATTTGGATAAAGCTGGAAGAAAAATGCCTTTTCTATTTTTTGGTGTACAGCATTTTCCCTTTCTCATAAAGCGATGCAGCTAATTTGCTTTAAAATGTAAAATGTGGTGTACAGGGAAATAGGGGCTTCGAATCTCCTGTTTGATTGCATGTTTTATAAAACCATAACTAGATATAAATGTAAAATTTATGTGATAATGACAAATGAAACCCTCTACCTTTGCAGTCCCACCTTCCATTCGTGGTGGAGAGCAGGAGGTGGCAGTTGTGGAGAACAGTCAGGTTCAACTGGTGTGTTTGGCGGACGGAGTCCCTCAGCCCAGCCTGTCCTGGGAGAAGGACGGTAATGCCATCACTGAAAGCACAGGGGAGTACACAATTCTGCCCTCTGGAGAGCTGGTAATAGACATCGCCCAGGTAATAATAATAATAAAAACAACAAATGATCTTTATGTTTGTTAATGTCTGTAGACTGCCGGAAAGTGAGACTGGCGTGTATTCAATTTTGCTTAGGTGGCTATGATTCCATCCAAGTGTTAAAATAAATTTTAAAAATAAATTGTTTAGAGCTCTGCTTCCACTAATGCATGTTGTGTGACACCATCCCACGCTCCTCATCTCCCCTCTCTCTGTACCAGCCTGACGATGCAGGCAGATATACCTGTGTTGCCACAAATGCAGTTGGACAGGACAGCCGGGCAGTGACCCTGTCTGTTCATACGCACCCTGTGTTCACCGAGCTGCTCGGAGATGTGGCCCTCAACAAGGGAGAGCGCCTCCTGCTGGCCTGTGGAGTCGGTGGCATCCCCCCACCCAGAATCACATGGGCCTTCAACAACAACATAATCCCAGGTATTTAGCAAGATCCCTACTGATTAGGAAAATGTTTTATATCAGAGTATTTACTGAAAAATTAAATAGTAATTTTTTCTGGGGCTGTGTCATATATGAGAATTAAGATTTTTAATAGTTTTTTCTCTCATTGTCTTTTACTGCCATTTGTTAATTCTTTAGTCCACTACGATCATATGAACGGCCACAGTGAGCTGGTGATAGAGAGAGTGAGCAAAGACGACTCTGGCACCTACACCTGCGTGGCAGAGAACAGCGTAGGAACCATCAAGTCACTGGGCTTTGTCTATGTCAAAGGTAAAACCGCACTGCCATGAAACTAAATTGAATTTTACTTAATTCACTGGTAACAATTTACTTTAAGTGTGTCATAATGTCAAAGCAAGTTCTTTTGTCTGTCTCCAGAGCCTCCTATCATTGATGGGGACCCTCACTCCAAGCGTATTGAACCTCTGGGTGGTAATGCCATCCTGAACTGTGAGGTTCGGGGAGACCCGCTGCCCACCATCCGGTGGAGCAAAAACGGGATAAACATCCACATCAGCAACCGCATCCGTCAGCTGGACAACGGCTCCCTGGCCATCTATGGCACAGTGGTAGGAAAACACACGAGACCGAGAGCTCCTATGTATAATGTACATAATATTGATTAAAAAAAAAGTCAGAGTGCTCTGATGGCTCAATGGTCTGAGATAGATATGCAAACACAATTTCCTTTTTCAGTGTCCTTATGTGTAAACAAATATATTTTTAGTAGGAAGTATTTTTTTATAATGTGCAGCTTTTCAGACATATACACAAATTCTATATACATTTTGGAATTGAATTCTGATCATGATAATGCACTGTGTTAACTTTTATACAGAGTGAAGATGCAGGCAACTACATGTGTGTGGCAACCAATGATGCTGGAGTGGTGGAAAGGAGCGTCACACTTACCTTGCAGAGTATGTGTCTTCTCTGTGTCAGTCCTGTTTAGCTTAAGATAATTTGCTACATGAAAAAGATGTGTGAAAGTTAATATAACCTAAAGCAGTACTCCAGTGATTTAGTATTGCACCTTAAACAGTGATGTTGGGGGTTATTTCAGTGCTCCCCATGTGTAGCAAACTGATTTTGATGCATGAAATCAGTGGAATTCCCCTTTAAAGGTTAGATAACATGGTTTTGCCCTTCTTCCAGGTGCACCAACCATCGTAGTGGAGCCAGTGGAGACAGTGGTGGATGCTGGCACCACAGTTGTGCTCAACTGTCAGGCAGAGGGTGAGCCTAAACCCATGATAGAGTGGTCCCGCCAGGGGCGCCCCCTGCTGGGCAACGACCGCTTCTCCACCCTGTCCAACGGTTCCCTCAGGATCAGCAGTGCCCAGAAGGAGGACACAGCTGAATATGAATGTGTGGCCAGAAACCTGCTAGGATCAGTGCTGGTCAGGGTCACTCTTACTGTGCGAGGTGAGCAACATTTTGAGAATTTTTCTTTGTTTCGTGAGTCAACTTCCATTTTAACCTGTAACAAATGTAGTTAAAATGAACCAGATGTTCAGAAATGTTCAGAGGGCATTGATTCTTCCACTGCAAATTTAACTTTGAACAAACAATCATCTAAATTGAGCAAATGGCAAAAGACGTGTTGTGTTAATGTGCATTCATTTGGTTTCCAGTTCATGGGGGCTACACGGAGTGGGCAGAGTGGGGTCCTTGCAGTGTGTCCTGTGGTGTCGGGTCCCAGAAGAGGCTGAGACAGTGTAATAATCCTCTACCCGCCAATGGAGGGCGCCACTGTGCAGGATCGGACACAGAGACACGAGGTTGTCAAGGAAAGCCCTGTCCAGGTGAGAGTGCTTTTGAAAAATCAGACATAGAGGATTTATCCTGTTCCCTCAGTACTTGTAAAGGAGACTTTGTACAAATGGCAAATATGGTAACAATATCTGTACCTTTGTCCCTCCACAGTGGATGGTAATTGGTCAGAGTGGTCCCTCTGGGAGGAGTGTTCTCGTACCTGTGGTCAGGGCAACAGAACCAGGGTCCGGACCTGCAATGACCCCCCAGCTCAGCATGGAGGCAGACCTTGTGAGGGGAAGGCAGTGGAGGTCATCATGTGCAGTGTCAGACCTTGTCCGGGTGAGTAACCAAATACGTTTTCTGTAAAAGAAGCAGAGGACTGTCAGCTGTATGAATAGCTGGAATATCTGATGAGGTGCAACTGGCAGGAATGCCACATGTCCCTATTTATCTCATTTGTGTGACTGCCTATAATAAATTGCGTTTTTATTTACCATGAGAGGGCTTTATTCCAGATTTGATTTTCACAGGGTCTCAATGAACAAACTTCCATCATGCAGGATTTTAATCTATAACGTTTAATAGTATTTGTCTTATATATTCATATATTATAAAATGACTACATATTTTTTATTATCAGTAAAGTCACTTTTAACTGTAGCTGTCAAAATAAATGCAGTGCAGTGAAAAGTACAATATTTATCTATGAAATGTAGTGGAGTAGAAATATAAATTGGCATCAAATATAAAGACTAAAGTCAAGTATAAGTATGTCAAAATTGCAAGTACAGTACTTGAGGAAATGTCCTAGTTACGTTCCACCACTGGGCCTAATTATGTGACTATAGGCCTTTTACGTTCTGAAATCTGTTTATACTCCTGCAGTGGCGGGTAACTGGGGGTCTTGGCTACCATGGAGCCCATGCAGTGAGACCTGTGGTAAGGGTATGCAGTCAAGAATCCGGCTGTGCAACAACCCTCCTCCAGCATTTGATGGGCCGCAGTGTGAGGGCTCAGACAGCCAAACACAAGTGTGCAAGGAGAGACCTTGTCCTGGTGAGGGCTCGGGGACTAAAATCAGATTTAAGATTTTTGTCATATCCATACGTCTGTTCCCCAGCGGAGAGTCATTGCTAAAATCAGGTTTCAAAGTGACTGATGCTCCTGCTTCTTCTTTTCTTGTGCCCTCCAGTGGATGGGAAGTGGTCATCCTGGGTGGGCTGGGGAGCCTGCGGTGTTTCGTGTGGAGGGGGGACCAGACAGAGGACACGCCTCTGTGCCAGCCCCGCCCCTCAGCATGGTGGCAGGCAGTGTGAAGGCAGCGACGTGCACATTGACTTCTGCAACAGCGACCCCTGCCCCAGTGAGTGATATTAACTTTTATTTCCTCTCACTGGTTAGATTTTATACTCTTCATATCTTTATCTACCGTACATCTATCTGTCTTCCCTGTAACGTACCTGCTCTTGTGGTTTATCTCTTTTCCTTTTCTGTCTTTGACATTTTTTTGACTTCTTTTCTGTCAGTCAGCGGTAACTGGGGTCCATGGAGTAGCTGGGGGAGCTGCAGCAAGACATGCAACGGTGGTCAAATGAGGCGCTACAGGACATGTGACAACCCCAGACCTGCCAATGGTGGGAGAGCATGTGCAGGTGCAGATACACAGATACAGAGATGCAGCACAGCCAACTGTCCTGGTGAGTCAGCGTGCTTAAAACTGTGTCAGAGGTCAACAAAACTAAGGGTAGAGGGGCTCCTCCATGTGCAGAAAATGCTATTGAAAAGAAAAATGAAGTGGCTCTAAATGCCGTAAATGAATAGAACCTGTTTCTGCATTTCACATTCAGTGTTTAGGGTGAGTAACATGGGACTAGAGGGAAACAAACCCTTTTTTGTGTTCCAGTATAGGGGAAACATATGTGGAATGTATCTTTATTTGTTTTTAAATCGAAAAAAACTGTATTTCATAATTTTTTAAGGTATCCCAAAAATACTAAATCAAGATTATGAGGAAATTAACAATGCCCTGCATTATGTCTGTTTTTCAATGATTTGTATGTTAATGTATGTATTTATTGTATGTTTTTGGGGTATATTTTTGCAGTTGATGGTAACTGGGGTTCATGGCAGCCGTGGGGAGAATGCTCCGCTTCCTGTGGGGGCGGAGAGAGGACACGTGTCCGTCTCTGCAATAGTCCGTCTCCCAGCAACAGTGGTCGGCCGTGTCCAGGAGACTCCTCTCAGCTGTCCAGGTGTAACACTCAGGCATGCCCAGGTAAAGCGTAGTTGTAAATATATATTGTATATGTGTGCAGTTGAGCGCAGCACTCAAAGCATTCTTAAATACCTTCTCTTTTTGTTAGGTGGGCCCCAGAAGGCACGAGGAAGCATCATAGGGAACATCAATGATATTGAGTTTGGCATCGCCATCATCAATGCCACCATCACAGACAGCAAGTCTGGCGGCAAAATAATCAAGGCCACTATTACTAATGTACCAAGGACATTAGGTCAGTTTTCCAATACTTTCATATGTTAAAATCTCATACTTTTATATGTAATGTGCACCAAATAATACCTGCCTCCATGCAACAAGTTGTTCTCTTGAACTTTCTCAATACATCTCATAAAGGATGAAATTTGCTCTTCTTCTGCCTTTAATTTCAAGGTCCTGCAATGAGAAAACTCATCTCAATCCTGAACCCAGTTTACTGGACCACTGCACAGGAAGTAGGAGAGGCTGTCAACGGCTACACGCTAACAGGAGGCGTCTTCAGGCGAGAGACGCAGGTGGAGTTTGCCACAGGTAAGAATGGACAAGACTTACTTACAGTGTGAGCCATTTTCATAAATACACAGTGGGTTCAATCTGGTGCTTGTGGTCCGTTAAGAAAATAGTGAAAATGTTGACTGATGATTTTGAGTGTAAATAATGTAAGTAGGCTGAAACCTGACAAACGTCTGTGGTTTAATTGGATCTTGGTAGGTGAGATCCTGAGGATGACCCACATTGCCAGAGGCCTGGACTCAGATGGAGCATTGTTACTGGACATCGTAGTGAACGGACACATCCTGCAGCTGCCCTCACACGCTGACATCAGCATCAAGGTAAATGAATAATCTATGCAGATGATTTGACTTTGTGGCCCATTGATATGTTTATTTATTGCTTTGTTTAAACCAGATTGCACCTTGTATAAAATCCGGGGGAAAATCTGAAAAAAAAACGTGTCAAAATGCTTTAAAGCTGCCTCACGTGTTCACTTTGTTTAACTCAGGACTACACAGAGGATTACATCCAGACAGGCCCGGGCCAGCTGTACGCTCTGTCCACCCGCATGTTCAGCATCGACAGGGAGAGTGTGCCATACTCCTGGAACCACACCATCTCCTACGACCTGTCCAAGGGCAAGATGCCCTATCTTGTAGAGATGCTGCACGCCACAGCCATCAGCGCTCACTACCACCCCCTGGAGGAGATGTTGGTGTATAGCATCCAAGCTCGAATCGCCAAGGGTGAGGATATTGGTCTGTAATGTAGGAGTAATATTTTGACTACTAAGGTTACTAGGTTCTGTATTTTTCCAAAGCTGTTGCTCGGTCACCAAGTCAGCTTTCTTTTTTCGCCTGCATGTTTTTGTCTCAAATGTAATCTAAATGTAATGATGAAATGTTCACTAAATACAGGAGATCGCAGTAACCAGTGTCCTCAGGGATTCACTTTGGTGTCTGCTGGGCCCTACTGTGCAGGTAATGTTCATCACAACATATTATGCTGATCCTAACTCAGTGAGAATCAGTTAAACATTGTAGTTTATGGATAATTAATAATAGCGATATGTACAGTTAAAAAATCTATTAGAAACTTGCTTTTAAAGACAAATAGTGGATTTAAAAGTCACTTCAAATGATTTAACAGCGTATCCAAACATACCCAGCAGAACTTTCTCATTGAATGCTTAAATGTGTTCTGATTGTTGAATTATTTTTGTTTATGTATCATTTATGTGCTTTAGACGAGAACGAGTGTGAGGTCGGGAACCCCTGCTCTCATACCTGCCACAACGCCATGGGCACCTACTACTGCTCTTGTCCCCGAGGCCTCACCATCTCAGCTGACGGCAGGACCTGTCAGGGTACACGGCTCGCAGACATACACCCAGCTGTTTCCATTATTATTACACAAACAGGTCTTTTTTTTAAATAATTCAATGCTCTTCATTCTTGTAGACATTGACGAGTGTTCACTGGGTGGGAACGTGTGCCATGACGGACAGGACTGCGAGAACACGATTGGCTCCTACCGATGTGTCATGCGCTGTGGGCGTGGCTTCAGGAGGACAGCTGATGGTCTCAGCTGCACAGGTACGTCAACAGGCTTTATTCATCAACTGAGTATTTCACTGTGACTGTTGCTTGTATGAAGCTTTTTGTAATTGTCTACTTTGTGGCTCAGATGTGAACGAGTGCCAGGAGTCCAATCCGTGCAATCAACACTGTCTGAATACGATTGGCAGCTACCGATGCGCCTGCGAGCCGGGCTTTCAACTCAGGAACCGACGCTGTATAGGTGAGACAGCTACACTTCTTCATATAATACTTTATCTGTAAGAACAGGCCACTTTTTTTTTATTTATTTCATTGCTTGAAACAATTCAGCTGAACCTAAAATAATTTTAAAGATGATTTATACTGGATTTGACCTCTTCTCTTCTCTCTCTCATCACCCCAGATATAAACGAGTGCAGACAGAGAGTTTGTCGATCAGATCAGCAGTGTAAAAACACACGGGGTGGTTACACCTGTATTGACCTTTGCCCCAATGGTATGACCAAAGGTGCCAATGGGACATGTGTAGGTGAGTATTCACCAACGTGCAGTAATTCTATTTCAGCCAGAGAACATTCACTGAGCTACAGATTTTTAAAAAGTACAGACTAGGAGAGATTTTGGTTTTGCACATTGATTTACTTCTGTATCCTTTGTGGCCTGCTGTAGACATCGATGAGTGCAGAGATGGCACTCATCAATGCAGATACAATCAGATCTGTGAGAATACCAGAGGCAGCTACCACTGCACCTGTCCACGTGGCTACAGATCTCAGGGAGTGGGACGGCCCTGTCTCGGTATGTCCATCCTTTATGTCTCTTATCTCCCGTCAGGCATAGGGAAAAATGAACTAATTAAACATAAATCCAATACATTATGACATTCAGATGGCTTCATTTGCAGTGATGAGGCAGGTGATACTTCCACTTGCTAGTGTGTTATTCTGTTTAACTGAAGTTATTTGCCTAAGTATGCAGCATGTTAAGATATTAAAAAGTATGAAACTGCACTGCTTCTTTTGTACTTCCCATCAGCTTGCTTGCTTCTGCAAACATACTTCTCTCTTTGTGTCAATGCCTCACCCCTGTTGAAAGTCTAAAATAACTCTGCTCTCATCTGCAATATAGTTCAGACATTATATTCTGCCAATGCTTGCTTACATCTCTAAAATGCTGCAATTAAAACCGCTGACTAACTCATAACATTAAATGCAAAGACCCTGCAAAGATTCAGTGCATGGTATCAGGTCCTCTAAAGCCCTGGTTGATGGTATGTCTACTCACCGACACTGAGAGATAGAGAGAGGGTAAGAAAGGACTACAGAGGAAGGAAAACTGAAAACAAATGGGACCATAAAAAGACCAGCACCACGAACTCACAGCTCTGTCTATCTCTGTTTCCTTTCACTCTTTTCCAATTCTGACTTTTCAAACTGTTACCTTTATGTTTGGATCTGGCTATTCCCTGGAGTTGCTTTGTAATGGCATAAATTCAATGTTCCCCTTGTGATATCATTAACATTGTACGCTGATGTCTGTCTTTGTGACATATTTATCTGGCATGAATTGGATTTTGTACCTGATATCAATTGTGAATTATATTTGATATCATTCTCAGACAAAATACTAACTAGAATCAGAATTACATTTTAAGTTATTAGTTATTATCTCCAAAGCATTCCTTTTATTTGATATGAGAGGAGATAATCTCAGTCTCTCATTCAAATTATGCATTTTTAGTCTCAATACGTTTCTGTCTCAGGGACATGAAAATGTATTGTTGTACAGTGGGGTCATTGACATATACCCTTTTTCCTCCCCTCATTCTCATCTCCCTCCTCTGTCTTCATGGCCCGCACCATCTTATTTGTTCTTTTCATCCCTCTAAATATCGCCCTTTTCCATTACTTCTGCGCTACTTTTGCACCTTTTTATCCTTCCATCCTTCTGTTCTATCTCTCTGTCCTCTTTTCTTTTCCTGGTGCTGGTCTTTCTTTGTGCTGAGGGCAGACATAAATGAGTGTGAGCGGCTTCCACAGCCCTGTGCCCACCAGTGCATCAACACGCCTGGCAGCTTCAAGTGTACCTGCCCGCCGGGGCGCCACCTGCTGGGTGATGGCAAATCCTGTGCTGGTCTGGAGCGTCTGCCCAGCTATGAAAGTTACTCATTTGGCTACCGAACGTCACAATCCTCTCCTGAGCGCAGCTCCTACCAGCGACTGTACCACAACTTGGCCTCTCAGAGCTACCACACCCACTCAGCCACCTCAACAGGGCGCTACAGGAGCCGGAGTCGCAGGGAGACTCCTGTGCATACCACGCAGCAGGGCTTCCTCGGTTGCCAGCAAGGGTTTGAGTCCAGGGGTGGCTCCTGCTTAGGTAACTATGGAGGACAGGCAGGGCTGAGATGAGGGAGAGGATGAGAGTTAACAGAGAAACTGTCTCTTTGCTTCACCGCTGCTTGTGGGTTTGCCGTAAATATGGGACGGTGAGCTTTAAAAAATGTGTCTTAATACATCATTTATGTTCTCTGACTTTCTTTGTATCATTCTGTGGCTGTTTGTGTGTTTTGCGCGTGTTTGTGACACCGACAGACATCAATGAGTGTGAGGTGAGGGATGCCTGTCAGCATGAGTGTATGAACACACCAGGGAGCCACAGGTGTCTCTGTCCTGCTGGTTACCGCCTCATGACCAATGGCAAGACGTGTCAAGGTGAGAGCCGCCAGCTGCTCCCTGTTTCCTTCCTTCATCTTCGTTTCATTTGGCGTCCATTATAGCATTATGTACTGTCACACTGGTAAGCTGTTTGCTGTATCTACAGATATAGACGAGTGCCTGGAACAGAACATCCAGTGTGGAGTGAACCGGATGTGCTTTAACATGAGAGGAAATTACCAGTGTATCGACACACCCTGTCCACCAAACTACCAGAGGGATCCGGCCACAGGGTAAACTTTCACAGAAATACACTTAACACTCATTTAGGATTAACCTATTAAAGATAGCAGTTTCCCTTTGGGATTAATAAAGTATTCTTTCTCTCGACAATCTGTTATTATTCTGCTTTCCCACACTAGTCTCAACTGAAATCTGCTGTCTCTGTTGTAGGTTTTGCCTGAAGAACTGCCCGCCAAATGACCTGGAGTGTGCACTGAGCCCTTACGCGCTGGAGTACAAACTGCTGTCTCTTCCCTTTGGCATTGCAGCCAACCAGGACCTCATCAGACTGGTGGCCTACACACAGGACGGAGTGATGCACCCCAGAACCAGCTTCCTGGTGGTGGACGAGGACGTCACGTTACCTTTTGCCCTGCGAGACGAGAACCTGAAGGGAGTGCTGTTCACCACACAGGCGCTACGGGAACCCCACACGTACCGCATGAAGGTCCGAGCCCTCTCCTACAGCGAAGACGGAGGCATCGAGTACCAGACGACCTTCATCGTCTATATCGCCGTCTCTGCCTACCCCTACTGAGAGCACTTTAAATGACGTGGGACAAAGGTGCGGTGATGGATTGCGTCCTCCACACGCAGCACCACCAGGATGAACGAGGGAGTGGGTGTGGTTTTTAGGAAAAGTTGCCACATCAGTAAACAAACTGAGAAAAAAAAGACTTTGTGTTCAGTATGAGAGAGACCAGTGAGTGCAAACAGCCCCGAAGACGTAAGGAAGTAGATTTAATGTGGATACAGTACGGGCAACTGGAGGTTAACAGGAAGCTTGGATGAAACTGGCTATTTATTGGCTCTAATACCTGGAATCCTCACCTCAGTCTGTCATGACTTCTTCAGTCAAATGTTCGATATTTGCCTTGTTATTTTCCCCTGCCACATTAGATTTATTTATAAGATCAACAAGATTTTGCTCCACAAAGCCGAAGAGTCCACCACTGGCTCAGAAAGTGGGCTCTTGGGCTACTCAAGAGATCTTCGCCAGCCTTTTATTTACACCTACCTATTATTAACTTATTGGGAAGTGCTTGAACGAGAAAACTGGGCAGTTCCCACCTTTGTTTAGCCGTGGTGTCATCATCAGTCACCAAAGTGGAGCTGTGACTGTTCAGATGTGGTGCTCATTTTGGCAATAAAAGAAACTTGACTGTCACATATTCTACGTCCTCAGGTAGTGGCCTGTCATATACACGAGTGCATCAAATAGAAACCCTATCCAATCATTACACTGAGTACATCATCACTGTGCCATACTGCTCCATCCAATAGTTGATACCAAGATGTATTTTATTTTTATGACTTGTACATATTTTTTTTCTCATAATGTATTGCCATACTGTACTTATTGTATCCATTTTGTAATAAAAATGTAATAAATGAATATACACTGAAATGAAGCGTAATGTATGTCTGCAGCACCACTGCATATTAAACATCTCACATCTGGGCCCAAATTTATCAAACTTCTAAGAATTATACTAAAAGATACTCTCAAGAGACAATTTAGGATTAAAAAAAGTAATTTGATTAGTGTCAGGAATAAGAAAATATTATTTATGCTCTGGAATAGCCAGTCAGAGACACTGATATATCCTGTGTCAGCCATATCATTTTACCTGAACATTTTACTCAGTGAAATGGTTTTATGCCAATCATTTCTATTTGTGTGGAATTTTTTATTTTTCCAATAGCAGTATAACATGTAAAATTAACAACAATCTAATAGATTTATAAAGTATAAATATATATAAATTGGGATGAAATGATGGAAAATTGGCTAAAATGGAAACAAACCTGAATAAGGAAATGCACAGAAAGTGATTGCAAACAAAACGAATATAAACTTTATTCTTGTTGTTTGCAAGCCTGATTAATGCAAAAAAAAAAAGGTGTTCAATCCCATAGTGCATGCAAAACATCAAAAGTCATGAGAAAGTTGTGATCAGCATTCATACCTTTTATTTTTTTGTCAAAAAAGCACAAACATAAAAAAGGAATATCGAGTAAGGCAGTTTGTACATCAGTTTGGTATGCTCCCTCGTCCTCTCGCCCTTGGCTAGAAGAGCATCTTTGACTAGAAATACATGAAGAAGAAGAAGAAACCAGGCCGTTCTCCTTTTTGTTTTCGTGTAAAACTAGACGTTACTGCATTAGAAAAAGGAATCTAATGTCACTGATGACAGTATTCAAACATGAGAAGCCATGTCTAAATATCAACTGGTGAGAACTCGTGAGTAAAACACAACTGTGATGATACTTTTGTGTTTTAGAAAAAGCAACATCCATTGAGAAATTCTACTCAGTGTTTGATTGGAAATGAGCTGGAACAAAACATTATACGGGAACTGAATTCCCCACACCACATGGTGCACATAAAAGAGCAAAGTTGTTTACTTTCAAAACAGCAACTTTTTGAACCGTAACACACTTTGCTTTTATGTTCATTTATACTGTTTATAGTTACAACTCCACCAAGATCTTTTCTAGTACACCATGGCAACTAAATCATCAATGTAGGCTACATTATTTCCATGAAAGCAAAATAAATCATTTGGCAACAGACGTATCTACCTGATAAGGCAGATATAACTTTTACATTTCCAGTTTACCTCTGTGGTAGTAACAGTATGACTTCCTACTGCCAGACAATACCATGAGTGGAGGTTTTGTTTGAATTAACGAGCTTAAATTCAAACTCCGATTCAATACAAAAATCACTTGTTTTTTTCCAGAAGAGACACATAACATGTACAAAAGACAGGTATGAAATGCTTGAGAAAATACTCAAAATCTAAAAAAATGGGATCATGCAAACAATATATATATATTTTTTAATTCCGTCTCCATTTTTAGAGAGACTAAATATTATATTATCTTCGTCTCTCCAGCAAATCAAGCATGCGGATATTGTCAAACCTTTAATTTCTATCAAGTGGGGATTTGGCCTTGAGGCAAAAACCATGACAATAAAACAAAAAGGAATATGTTTAATCCTAGATTATTTTTCTGTTAAATGCCAAAATAAAAAAAGAAATTTCAGAAAGGATGCTCAGGGTGACACGTAGTCTTCCTGAAAGTACAGACAAAATGCAGCTGCTATAAACTGTACCAGCAGAGCCACATGATGCCCCGTACAGTAGCAGAGGGTGCTGGACAAAGTCAGACATACACGGGATGTGAGGAACAGTAAGAGGGGATTAATAAAAGTGGCGGTGGAGATGCATCGTGGGTAATACTCTTTAACTGGGGCAGCAGGCAGCGTGAAAGGGTGGATGGGTCACCCCCACCCCCCCGCCTCCGGGGGCATGAAGACCACCGTGAGCAAATCCACCACCTTCCATCTGTGACTGTGCTTTTCAGGAGGCTCCCGCTGCTTAAGTGTTATAGGGAGAGGCAATGAGAGGATTTACTGACAGAGAGTCGGGCTTTTATTCCATCAGGAAGCCTCTACTGCAGAGATAACACAGGAGGAGGATGGAAAACAAACACTGAGAGAGTTTTCCTGAGAGAAACAAAGCTGAAACCTTCTGTGTGTTTGAGTGGAAGTCAATTGAGGATAGACAGCTTGGAGTCATGCCTGTGACTGAGCACAACTGCGTTTGTTCATATGAGATTGTAGATGTTGTGTATAGCAGTGGCTCCAAACCTTTTTGGCTTGTGACCGATTAATACGAATGAGGGTGAGCTGTATATGAATGACATGGAGAGAGGGGGAGGATACTGTAAATAGATCAGGGAAGCAGCACAGACACATGGGGTATGAAGTTATCCGTAGCACCCTGTGAGGAATTAGATTTAGTAGGCTGTGATCATGCATGGGAGGAAAGAAGAAAACCCACTTTTTACCCTAATGTGACCCAGATTTGATTTGATTTTTAGTTTAGCCTTGAAAGCAAGATCACATCGGGGTTAAAAATCAGTTTTTCCTTTTAGTCCCTATGCCATCTGTTAGATTACATGAACAGTACAGTACAGATGCAGTCGTCCTGTATCTGTAAGTGATGCGGAGTGAAGAGCTCCTCCGCCCACTCTCTTTAGACCGTCTTCCTCGCTGTTAGTACCCTGACGATGCAACCCACTCCTCCAGCTGCCAGAGCCTGGAGACACAGGAAAGAACATATGGTCAGGATATTTTTTTTTAGAACTGAAACAGAATCTCTATTAAACTCATCTTGTAGACAGAGTTATGGCATGTTGTGGCCAACGCTTGAATGAGTAAAATAATTTCTAAAAGACTTTAACATTCCCAACACATCCTTAATAATCCAACAGTACAAAAAAGGGACTTTATCTTCAGACTTCAGGCTTGAAGCATCCTGGAGGTGTTTTGATTTAAACCTGGCTCACCACAAACAACTCAAATGTCAGCATTTCCCTCAATCAAGCCAGTTTTACCTTTGTAGACCAAAATCAAAAAGGGACGCACTGATCCGATTGATATTAGAGCCAATACTGATCTTATCAAGTGGATCAGTTACGTTAAAAAAAACAATTTCATAAAAAAATTCCACTGTTCAAGTTGATACTCCAAGTTTGGTTATTAAAATTGGTATCAGGACAGAAAAGGTTGGATTGGTGTGTCTGTAAAATCAATAGTTTGTCCAGAGGGCTTTTAGGAAACATCCACCGTCTCTCTCCCTCTGTCACATTATGACGATGTCGGACAATACAGCGTAAATATTTACCTTTTCATGCCACTGCAGTAGGACCGCGCTGCTGTTTTCTGACGGCCTCTCAAAGCCCTTGTAGATGTATTTCATCAGCAGGTCCACACCGTTCTTGTCGAGGGACTGCACCCCTTTCTCAATGTCACTGCTCTTAAAGGCGCTGAGCACCTTCAGCACCAAACCCTCTGCACGGTCCTGCAAAGAAAAGGAAAGACATGACGACGAGAGTTGCTATGGTGTTCAGTTGGCTACCAGCCTGGTCCCAGACCTCTGAATCAGTGCCCTCACCCCCCACTGCCCATTTGTCAGGCTATTTAGATGGATGTTACATAATACATATGAATAACTAAGTAAAACAAACAGTTCAATAAAAGTTTTAGCTGCATTTCAAAATGATGTTGCCTATCAGAAGATCTGCTTCAATCTACAATAAGACTGATCCATATCTCTACTGTTTATCTTTAATGTAGTGTAAAAACCTACAAAGTGACTTATTAGAAATACAAGAATGTGGCAAATGTTCGAAAATCACTATTGACCAAGAAAACCAAACCTACCTTGACGTTCTGGTTCTTTGTGTTGATTGGCGGGTTCTTCAGAACTGCTTGTAAAGCCTCCATGAGATTTCCTGTGCAGGGAGGGTCAAGGACGCAACACAGAAAAACAAGGGCCCACCTCTGACTCACAATAGTGGCTACAAGCCCAAATATGACTCAGTGTGGAGCATCACAATCCTGCAGGGTAATAACTATCAGTTTCTGACAACAACCAGTCGGACGCTGTTTTTTCTAACTTTCTAACTAAGAACAAGATCCAGATCCTGTCCTCACTGTCCTTGGCTGGTGTTGGCACATGCATTTGGATGTAAAGCACATTGAGTTTACTTGTTAAAAAATGTGCAATATAAATAGCATTGTCTAGCTTATAAATAAGCATGACCACTTTGTTTTTTTATATAAACAAATGACCACCTTAAGGGACGGGTTCGCCTTGTTTTTAAGTCTGTCTTGAATAAAATCTCACATGTCTGTATGTACCATTATAGGAGTTATTGCTATAGCCGCCTTATCATTCCTCCGGTCCATACCGGCTGTGGAGAGATCCCTTCTTAGGGCAACTCGAATGTAACCGATGGGGGACAAAACACTTTGCTGAGCTACAGTGGAGGACTAGCAGCACAGAGAGTGAATTTCATACTGTACAAACAGGAGGAATGATTCAACATTACACACAGACAAGTCAGTATTGTTTCTATCTTCATATTTGAGTATTATTATTATTATTATTGTCAGACTTGGGGGAAAAAAATGTGGACCCGCCCTTTAATTCCCCGGCACTGTAACATGAGGTGGGAGGTAACTGTCTAATTCAATGAGGAAGTGGAGCACTTTCATGCCTTATAAGGCCTAAAAGGACGAAAACCAAAGGCTCAGCACTTCCCAAACAACAAAAGCTTCTCCATTAACAAATGCAACTTCTGTATCAAAGAAAAAAACACAGATTTTTAACACCAGATCCAAACCTCTGCTCCTGCAACACTTTCTTAACCAGCTCGCAGACACACAGTGAAGTTGCACGAGTATTTGGAGACACTGTGGTCAACGAGGCCAGACCTGCAACGCAAAATGCACCCCAGCTTTGCACATAATAACGTGAAACACAGGCAGCCCTGGGGCAGAAATCCCTGGAATGTGACTGCCAGGCAAGTCTGGACAGTGCCTGGCCTACCTGCAGAGCGCACACACACACACACACACACACGGACACGGACACGGTGTGCAGACGAACCGCGGCCCTGAACACACACACACACACACCCGCTCACAACACGGGCTGGATAGTCACGTAAAGGATATTGTCTGATGAGGGAGTCCACCTCCGCCTCGTCGGGTCCCAGCTGGTTTTCTCCTCCGTCCTCCTCGTCCACAAATTTGTTCTCGTCGTACTCGTCCACGTCCACTCGCCTGAAGCGGTCGGACACGGTGTTCTTCGACATGTCGGCGGCGGGTTTGGGGCGTCTGCTTCTCGGTCGAAAACGTTTAAAGTCCGGCCTTTTTTTGTTGCTGTGGTTTTTTCACAGCGCTTTTCTTTGACTCGGCTGTCACAGGCAGGCAGGCAGCGTCCCGACTTCCTCCCTTTTTCTTTTCCTCTGTGCGGTTTCTGCTTCCGCGTACGTCACATCGCCGCCTAGTGGGCAGAATGCGGAACTGCAGGTGGCGGTCTGTAGTTCCCATGTTCGGCCGCTAGAGGGCGACCACACATTACAAATTAAACCACATGCACATGATTTTTACTCAACGTCATGAGTCCCACTATATTATTTATATATATATATACATATATATTTAATCCTTTTTATTTCAATCCATCTAGTTTTTGCATAAAAATAGTTTCATTTAAATATGTTTACCCAAAAAGTGTAAGTCAGCCTTAATAATATGTGTGTGATTTTCCTTATGTTGTTAATCCCCCCAGAATCCCAAAAATATTACCATGTCCTCTGTTGTATGTACCTTCATGCTTATATTTTGTTTATTTTTAAATTTTGTCAATTTTAAAAAAAAGCTTCTATTAATAGTTTTTGTTTTTTTTTACTCACTCTATTTTTAATATGATGTGATTGCTTGCCAAAACAGGCATTCATGAATCCAAGTAGGCCTTAACCCAATCCTTCTTCATCTTTCGATTCCAAGTAGGACAAAAAAACAACAACCTGTAAATCAATAATTTATATACTTTTTTAATACTTTATTTATTACTTTTATTATTTTATTTGTCCACTGTGATGCATATTTCTTCTTAAGAACCCCTTACTGTGTTTGTTGTTGTAACATGTTCAAATAATACAAAAATAAATAAACTAAATAAAAATGTATTGACAAACCATACAATTATGAATCAGAATAATTCATTTCAATTAAACTTTTTTGTCATTTAACGTAAATACGATGAAATATGTTATCATTCCAAGATAAAATAATGATAAAAAGTCCACAATAAATTACTGTAAAAGTTGCGTGCACCTAGGCAAAAGAGTTAAAGAGTATGACCATAAATCATTATAATAATCCAGAGAGCTACATGAATATCTCAAGTTTCAAAGTGTGTTCGACCAGTCTTGAATGAATGGAGAGACACCATCTGTCCATTCATTCAGGCACTCAACCTGAGTATAATGTTTTAAAGTGTACAAATGGATTAAGGGTTTGACACAGACTAAACAATGCACACACTCACTCGCACACTCACACACACACACACAAACACACACACACAGGGGTACTGTAAGTGTGTGATATCACTGCCTAACATCCATATAATTCACCCCTACGACTGCATGGGCATTACGTCTGACAAGATCCAGATGCAACTGCTCCAGTGATTAAATCTGGATTTTAACTGCTGGAATCCAAACAGATGATCTGCACAACTATCACTTATTTATATGTGTGTGTGTGTGGGTGAGTGTGAGTCAAAGCATCCACTGACCATTTCAGCGCTGTGGCACATGTATTTGTTTTACTCGGTCAGTAATGGGTGGTCTGTGGTGATTCCACAGACTACCACGTCAGCTCGGTGATATTAGGGTTTTCCTGCGTCACATGAAAGTGCATTTCACTCTTTGCGGGATGTAAGACACACTTTCCATGTCGCCAGTTCACACACTCATCCTTATTTGAATCAGAGAGGCAAGTTGGAATAAACACAAACAGACATATCCGCTTGTCCAGCTGCAAGACGAATAAGTGAAAGTTTTGGTGCCTTAAGCTCTCTCAAGCATCCTCAAACTGTGAGCTCACATTAAATTCTGGCTGGGAGTCCTGTGATGTTGCCATGGGTAACAGACACACAATTCATTTGGTATGGATCCTGACCAATAGAAACTAGTTCTTAATACACAGGCCTCTTCTTGGAAGTCAAGAAAGGGACACACCTACACCAAAACTGATGCCTCTTTCTTAGTAGTTCGAAGTGGAATTCTTTATGTCCTTATCTTCCCTGTCGAGACAGCTGGCTCTTTGCCTCAGGAGGAAAAATGATAACACCAGTTGTATTTCCCATTGCGCACTTCCCGCACACACACACACACACACACCAGCACACACCCACACACACACACACACACACACACAGACAGACATGCACACACGCACACAAACATCATATCTGGCAAATCTGACCCAAGGGACTTTAGAAAAATGAGAAAGTGTGGTTCACCGCACTGGACATGTAAGAGTGAATAACACAACCAGCATAGCAGGATTGTGTGATTGTGAAATAGAGAGGTCCCATTCAACCCCGCCACACACACACACACACACAGAAGCACAGCCTTGCGTGCATTGGTCATAAGTGTCCTCATTGTGGGCTTTGTGGAGTGCCCCAACCCGTCTGTGCTATGTGAATGACTCAGCACATCAAAAGGCAGGATACAGGCACATACATGACCTTCACGTGAATGTGCAAATTAACAAGCCCTAGAGAATTTCAATATGGAGACCGTTTGCCCTCCTACTGTACAGTGCACGCTGACACCGAGATGCAGTGGAGATGAAACTTTAAAAAGCGTCTGAGAAGCTGCCTGTGTGCTCCAGCTTTCAGTGTTAGAGCTAATCTGCGGGGCGCTGGGCCAGGTGCTTCCGTGCCAGAGAAAAGGACTAACAGCAAAGCAAAGTATAAGCACATAATTAGTACTTTCACACGAGGGGAATATTGCTCTTGGATGATGATTTAATTGGGGAATGTAATGAATTAGCTGGTGCTGCGTTGGAGCAGGTTTTCTTGCTAGGAGAGACTGTGGGTGGCTTTCTCCTTTCTGGAGGTGGTTCCGGTTGCTTTTGTAACATCACATTGAGCCTAAAGTTTGAAATTTAGTGCAGATTATTATAACTGTAATGTTATTTATTAAATAATGTATTATAAGTCGTTCTTTACTGAATATGAAGCAAACTAAAATGTTTTTTTAACACAATCATTAACAATGATATAGAATAAAAATATAAGAAACAGATTTATAGTTTCAGATTATTATTTTGCTAAAAATTCAGAGTTCCAAATGAAACGTCTCGTGGTCAGTCATCTTGTGGAATGAAAATGTACATTTAATGGATTCCTCCTTGTCATTGTCCATGTACAAAAATAAACTTTGAAATGTCCTGCGGTTGAAAACATTTGATTACTAAGATTACGTCTCTATATTTTTTAAATTAAACTTATTTAATATGTGCATTTTTGAACACTAGTATTTAAACTGTATTGGTGATCATCAATGTATTATATTTGACCTTTTGTATATCTTTTGGGTGTGCTTTTTAATAGAAGCCATTACAGGTTTTCTACTTCACCCCCACATGTACTTTTATATTATTGTGTGTTTAGTATTTTGTGTGTGTGAAATAAATAACCAAACAAGCAAAGGTACAACTGATTTTGAAATTATTGGATTTTTCCAAAAGAAACTGTTTTGTCATGGATAAAATAACCATTAAAGGATTAGACCACAAAATGTATAACACACAAATGTATAAAACTGTGATTTCTATCTCCACCAGAACACAATCGAGGGGAATAACATTTTATTTGTGGCGCTAACAGGTTTCACAACAGGATGTTTGATTATTTAGATTAAAAAATACCACAAAATTGTTTTCTCTTTCCTTTTCACCGAATCAATGCCCCCGTCACTCGGAGTAATTCTTATCTATAGGGACTCTAAACAGGTATTGTAACTTTAAGGTATGATGATGTTACAGAGCTATAATTTTGGTGAACCGACCCTTTACGAGCTGTGTTTTAATACAGTGTAACAGTGGTAAAATCACTGCGGGCAAAAAAAATCCTAAGAAAGTGACATGGAGATATGTAACATGTCAGCTGTGGATTCTGCCTTGGATTACAGTCCAACACACTCTAAAACCAACATTTCATAAGGTTAAAAAATCTGCCTAATAACTGGTTGGAATATATATACAGAGACCAATCTTCTTCCCCAATATTTTTTCAATTTGTAAACCAAACAAAAGGAAACAGAACATGCTGGAACTGCACTTTTTCCTCAGCTGCTGTGTTATTTCTGAAGGGTCTCACAGATGAAGGAAGGGTACCAAATGTTTTTACAGAAAACATTACACACAAGATAAATTCTCCTTTTTATTATTGTCCTTTCATGATGCACATAAACATTATGTATGACGTGCTTTGCCAGTTAATGACCACAGGAGTATTTATGTACATGTCTTGATTCCCTAAAACTGACCGTTTAGCATCTTGCGCATTTGTAAACATTGTCAAAGACCATAAAAATGTAATATATCAAAAATAAAATTGCTACGGCTCTTGTATGCTTTCTTAACTAAACAAGCTACAAAGAAAAGTAAAAGTGTAACATGATCGCTCACAGAGTTTGACAACAAATGATCAATGCTTGTTTTGTTGTACATAGGTTTGAGTACAAACTTTTTTTTCTTAAAGGAGTATTTCAACATTTTATGTTTTTTTTTTACAAATGAACCTAGATGGAAAGATCGACACCATTTTCATATTGGTCCACTACAGATATTGTAGATTGTATTCCACAAAGATATATGAAATAAATGCTGAATGAGAGACTGCATTGAGTTACAGAACAGAGGCAAGCAAGTCAGGACTTCAGCTCTCTATATGTAACAGACAGATATGAGAGTGTTATCGAATAAACTTATTCCCCAAACAATTTCTTTAAAGAAAACATAAAAGAACGCTGTTAACTACAGAAAACACAAACATGCAAAAACAGACACAAATGATATGCTAACAAAATCAACGTAAAGGCAAGTTGCAAAGGTTTGTTGGTCATGAATCCCTGCAGCAAGACTGCAGAACACACGTTTTTCTCAGTTTCTTCCAAACCAGCGGGGCTGAAACATGAGTATATAGGGGTCGGAAGTGCTTCAGTGTAAAATTCCACTGCTCTGTGTGCAGCCTGTGGGCCCCTGCAGGTATAGGTGTAGTGTGTCAGATTCCAGGCCTCCACTGCTGCAGGTGTAGGTGCAGTGTGTAAAATTCCACTGAGTGCCGCAGAGAGCCACCGTTTGCAGCTGCGAGCGGGTCTCGTGATCGCACTCACCACTCCACCCAGCCGTCCCGTGCTCTGACCTGAGCTCCACTTCTTCATACGGGCGGGTCCTGCAGCGAGTTGGGTTTGATGGGGGAGGAAATGGCCCTAGATGAACAAATTGCCTGTATGTAAAAGGCGGCCCGAAACAACATGGTCAGGAAAAATAAACACACCTTTATCCCGATGATGAAAGAGCAGAGAAACAGAGAGAGAGAGAGAGAGAGAGAGAAGGGCCGTTTCTATGGCATTAAGTATTGTTTTTCCAAAATGGTGGCTTTAATATGAGACACTCCCTACAGTTGAGCAGGGAGTGCTCCTTCCCTGTAGGTGGGAAAGCATCATTGAGATGTTTGAGGTATCCGGTGGGTGGGGGGTGCACTTTGCGTGTTTAGGAGTTGCCATCAAACAAAACGAATGGTTGCGAGCTTCTCTTCCATGTTTTAGATTACATGTTTAGACGAGCCATCCGGTGAAAGAAAAACAAAAACATGGAGATTTGCATTCTCGGTAGTCGCACATTCAATAAGGAAAGACTTCAGCCAACAAACAGCTACAGTACAGGTGAGGCTTCTCACAGTGCATTCACACAGCTCAAATCAATGTTGCGAAACAGCATGGCTCCATAGAAAGTCATAGGAAAGATGCAAATGGAGCTTTGCTGCAGGCAGCACGAACTGAAACCAAGAGGTGTCCACATGGATTGGGAATGTTGCAGCTGGAGCATAAAATTCACCTGATTCATGACAGGCAAGTGAATGACCACGCGGATTTGAAGTGGAGGAACATGGAGAACTAAGAGATAGCATATGTATAAGTATATGTATAAGATTCTCAGTAAATGTCTAAAAACAATCTCCAGTTGTTTGGGGTGGAGCCAGATGTTAGCAGTAACAAGTGTTGCTGTTTGTGGTCGATAAACACCAACCGTTTTCCCAGCAGTCACATTCGTGCAAATGAAGCCAGATGAAAATTCTTACTGTGTTGTACAGGAATGCAGTCATAAGGCTTTTACCAGTAAACGTCAAGGTTCTTTACGGAATTAGAAGTATGATTAAAAGTATACAGAAAAATCACAAACAGCGTAGCATTTTCCAAAAAGAAAATGCTTTACTTGAAGAAAGAATCTAAAAAAATCCCTAAAGTCCGCTTTATCCAAAGTCTTAGATCAGGCTACTGGTTATCATTTCCCAGGTGACTCCAGGGGTTTCCCCGAGGATCTCTTTTGAGAAACTTCTTTTTCGGGGTCTCACTGAGGGAGAAGGGAAGGGAGAGGCACGAGGGATTCTCCTTCCGGGACACGATGCAGTCCTTGATGGCTTCTTTTATCACCTACAGGGCAGAAATACAGGGATTAAATCCAACATCCGACCGACTGACCGGCTGACATTATCATCCCTAGAGCCACGTCGCTAGCATGGCTAAAAATGTTGTTTGACACCACTTTAAATATAAATCAGCATGCACAAATTTGTGCTCTAATTAACGCTGGATAACTGCAGATTACTCATATTAATCCAATTCACAGACGCAGCATCAAGCTGGAATGTGGTTTTCCATATGTTAGTCTTCCGGAGGCAATGTATTTGAATTTATCTTTACTGACAGTATATGTTTGTCTGAATTACCTGACCTTCCGGTAAAGTCAAATACATTGCATCACGTTTGAATGCTTACTCAGCGGGGAAGTGACTCAGATACAGTGAGTGAAAGTCAGTCTGACCTCCCACAGCAACACACCTACTGTAAACTAGACATGACTTGTACGATCCGGTCTTTGATGGGCCTTTGAAACTTTTGATGTTGCACAACAAGCTGATATTTGTGTGGTGACAACGAAAAAATTTAGAAATTCTCCACTGACCAAATTGAACAAAGTTGGATTAACAATGACTGAGGGAATTAATATAAATCAGTCAGCCTATGTAATGAAGTCCTGGATCACTTTTTAACCCCTTGATGACCTTGAGTCATTCAAAATGCAACACACACTGCCGACATCACTATTCTTTCCTGTTGATTGATGTCAGGAAGCTTATATACGCCAACTTTGCATCCTGTAGGTAAACCATAGAGGCAGAACTGACCTCCAGGTTGTTGAGAGTGTTGAACTCCATCAGGTCATGGAGTCTGATGAAGGCCTCGTTGGAGTACTGGAAGTTAAAAGTGGAGAATGGTGACTCGGGGTCGTCAAAGATGTCAAAATCAGCCAACTCCTTCTCCTTCTCAGTCTCTCTGGGAACACCTGTAAGTAAATTAACAAGTAAGAAAGTAAGTAAGTAAATAAAAACTGATCCGCAAAAGAGGGACAAAAGAAATAATATATGCTGAGTTTGTTTTAATTAAAAAACTCAACATTTAAGCCAACATAAATGCGCTACTTGTCTTGTCTGTACTTGTCTGTAATTGTCTGTACTTGTTACGCACCAATACACCACAGCAAATTCCTCGTATGTGAAAACCTACTTGGCAATAAACCCAATTCTGATTCTGATTCTGAAGTCTAGAAAAAGTTTTCTCAGTATTATCACAACGGATTCATCATTTACTTTTGAGGAAAATCTTAGCATAAATCCTGAATTTGCTTTTATTGTATTATTACAAGTGTAAAGATGAAAGACAACATGCAGGGAGAAGTTATGGTTTTAAAATGCAAGCGTGCAATAGTGAACCAACTTCCCACAAACAGGAAGTCCATTTATGGGTTAGAGTTCAAAAATCTTATGTCAGTCCATAAACAGACTGCAGAAGTATGTGGGCTGATGACCTACTGAATGTAAAGAGGCGGCAGTGGAGATATGGTGTTAGTTTGTCTTTGTATGGTCTGTTTACACGCAGAGCTCTCCCACTGGAGCGAGAGATTTCCTACTGGCACCTGGCTCCTTAAGGAACCATAAATCAACTGAGCAGCTCATATGAAACTGAACTCGCTGTGGTTCACATCCGCGCGTGGGCATGAACACTCACGCTCAGTAAACTTCGGGTATGCCTCAAAAAAGACGATTTGTGATTTCTACCGCTAAACCCCAGTGACCTTGAGCAGAGACTTTTTTCCTGGGGTCACTCGGGAGAGAAGTCCAACTTTTGGCTAAACATAAAAAGCTGTCTGCTGCCGACCGAATGTGGTTGAATTACATTGTGTAATTTCGAGGAAGAGATGCCTCATGTGCCATGACGGTAAAACAGCATTATTATAATAATACCAAGAGCCTTGGCATATTTTCCTCCTGACACATGCTATGGAAACCTCCACATATGCAGATACTTACCAGGTGCCTTGAATGTCCTGAAGTTGATGTTGACCAGGACAAAGTGGATGATGGTCGGGCAGTTCTTTTCACCTTTTTTAGGTTTGAAAACGTAGCATTCCTTCAGGCCCTCGCGGTCGAAGACTTTGGGGTCGATTTTGGGAAATGGAAGCTTGTTCATTCGAGCCCACTTTTCTGCCAACAGCAGCTCCTGTGGCATACATTTACAATTAGGAAACATTGGTCACGAATCCCTGCTTACACGGATCATTTTTAGCCATCGATGACTTGAAAAACAGTCAGACTCCGACCTTGAACGGGGGGCTGGAGTCGCTGGGCCGTGCAGAAAAGTCGAAGGAGATGATGAGGTTGACACCGCGCTGTGGTCGCAGGATGAGCGGGTAAGGGAGGTTGTAGGTCAGGCCACTGTCCACTATATGGATCTTCTTACTCTTTACATCCAGAGGCTCATAAATGCGATCAAACTCATCTGGGTCTGAAAAAATCATACTCAATTTATTAAATGATGTTTGAACATGATTGGGAAATTTAGGCTGAAGCCAAATTTTGTTCCACGCAATTGACCCAACTGTAAAATTATTAATGACTCACTTGCATCATGTTCAATGGAAGTGGGGCTGTGTATCATTTAGCAATTTTTAAAACCACACCTATTTTTCGGTGCCAGTAAAGTAGCAAATAGCCATGTTTTAGAAAACACTTTTTTATTCAAAGTTGAACTAATCAATATTTTTACATTAACAACGGGTTAAAATTGGGACAACCATTTATCTTTTTTACCTGTGACGGCGTCCACCTCTTCCTCAGGTACAGGGGCTTGGCATGTGACCTCACTAACTGGAGAGAAGGGTATGTTGGTGTTCAGGTTTAGGCCCAGCATGAAATTGTGCACCTGGTAACAGGGTGAGATGGGTTATGGAGAGAAAAAGAGGCAGGTGGTGTGAATTTGAATATAGGAAAAGTACAACAGGAATGCAACTAGATCCCATGTCGTGTTTTGTAAGAAGTGTTTCATAATTTCATGGTTTCCTGTGAATGAACATATTCAGGGTACCTTCCCGGCACGGCCCTCTCTTGTGTTGAATAAGGATGAGTCACTGAAAAATGACGTGAACATTCGCTGAACCCAGCTAGCCTGAGCGGTGCGATGGTACTCGTCTTCTGCCTCCTGGTTCTCTGTCCCACCTGAACACCAAAATAATCACTTATCTTATATATCTGTCAAATGTTGTAACAAAGAATTTAACTGTGGCTCAGAAAATTAATCTGAAAGAGAAAGAATTAAAACTATTTTCCAAGCCTGTGAACTTCTGTGAAGTTTGATTGAAATGTGGCCGCACTACTGTGTACTACTTTTAAACTGTGAACTTGGACTGCTGCTGTTAATTCTACATTGTAGCACCAATGTGTCAAAACCATATAATCACCAATCATCAGATCACTATTTTCGCTGTCAGACCACTGTTATAAAGACACATACACATTCTACGGATTTTAGTCTTAATTTAAATGTTCGTACACCTTTTACACCAATGATGGTAAACATTTTGCTCATTGTTTAGCTGTCCAACCTGCAACTTTACTGTTTTGGTTCACTTTCAAAGCTCTCATAGGGTAAATTATGTTCACAGCAGGCCGGTGTTTGCAGCGAAAAAGCTCTAAAAACACAGTGATCACAAACTACACAGATACAGTTAGATATTTCCGTCAGGAGTTGGTAGAGACAAAAAAAAAAGAGCTAAAAGAGAGTGAATGTTAGACTAACAGTCCAGTCGCCAGGTGGCAATGAACACTACTTTATTGAAAAATGTTGCTTCATAAGTGCTGGATGTGTAAATAAGCAACAAGTTCACCTTCCACTTAAATGGTGACGATATGTCAATGTTGTGTTCACAGCTTCTCACAAGTTGTAACACAAAGGAGCCAGATGGGATTTTATAAATAGAAGTGTGAAGTATGCCAACCAATTCCAGTCTATTCACATATATTTTCTTTTCACAGGAAAAATTTAATCCATCATCAATCAATTCCATCTTCAAGGGGAATTGATTTGAGTCACTCATCTTACCCCGCCCCTTCTCCTTCTTTTTCTCTCTTTCTCTTTCTTTCTATTTATAGTTTGCTACTATTACACTCACAACTACAGCTCACACTTGCAAAGAAAAAATATTTCCTTCCTAAAGTTAAGCTTGTACATCATTATTAATGGAATCATCAACAGAAAAAGACAAAAACACCCTTCCATCGGCCAACATGTGAAAAATTAAACATACAGTGTGTAGTCCGCAGACTAAAGAGTTAGAAGTGAAAGCTTGATGTATCCGCACCTTTTCCTGACCTGACAGGAACCACAGTGGCACAGTTCTGATGCAGCTGTGTCACGATAACAGATGCAAATCGCAACATTACCACAGAAAATTTGTTAAGGCGTCGACCTTCCTTCAAACCCAACAACGTGTCAAAATGTTTACTGTCACCATTCAAAGTCACACATCTCTATTGCACCATAACACATTTAATTATACTGTACAATGAGGTGTCTGTTTGTAAGCTTCTCACATGAATCACGCATATCTTAGCTCACCTTTTGTACGTGGCTCGTCGTCATTGTCCAGACTGTCTTCCCCGACAATGTGCTGTGGTTTGATTTGCTCTGTAAGACATACGACAGCTTCACTCATCAGGTTACAACGTCAAAAGAAGTTTGTTAATCTCATTTACACCACACATCAACACTGTATCTGACAAAATTCCTTTGCTGAGTTATGTGACATTATCGAATTCACTCTCTGTTGTTTATTTCCATCAAAATAAGTCCTTAAGAGAAATGCAATACACCTGATAAACTAAAGCATTCTCACAATGGGTGGAGATTTTCTAAGCACTTTTGTACAACCAATGCATTGTCAGAGTGTGTCTGAATATGTAAAGGTCACCCCAGACAAATGCGTTCAACCAAAACAAACATCCGATGAGCTGTCAGAACAATCACAGGAAGCTAATACCTTCCCGCTGTTGTGGTAACATCACACATACACACACACACGCACACTTGCGCTACACATTTGAAATCTTTTTAAAGATGAGAGGAAACCTATTGGTGTCAGAATGTGTTAAAATAATTCTGGCATGAAGCGTGACAAAGAGGCAAGCGTAGGACAGGACAGATAACAATAGGAGCTCAGACACAACTGAATGTCAGTTTCAGTAGGAGGGTGTACCATGAAAGTTATACTTAATCAGTTTATCAGTATATCATTACGCACCAAAGATGATGGCATTACCTGAGAACAAACACCTATACCCACTTACACAAAGTAAACATGACTAAAAAGACATCAATTATACATCAAAATGTATAGTTATATAAACTGCAGGATGATACCCATTTTAATCCTATTTTGGACACTGGAAATACATGTTCTTCTATGCAGCAATTAATTTATGGGCAAATACATACAGGTATATAAAATATAGATACATTTACGAGCCTGAAATAGTCTTTTTATTTAAAATTACACCCATTAAAAAATACGTTAGGGCACAAAAATATCTAATGAAACATACCATTTAGTGGCTGTTCTGGAGCTTTGGATTGCATCACACGATCTTCCTCAGCAGGTCGGGAATAAACTTTCAATCTTAAATTTGAAGCCAACATGGATGACAAGTCCTTAAAGTGCTCAGAAAAATGGGAATTTGCACATCTACAATTCCATGACAACTGAGCAAACTCTATCTGTTGGTGAAGATCATGTGATGTGATCAAACAGCTACTGAATCGACCTTGGTGTAAGATTGCTTTGTCTGTTATTTGATTACTGTGCTCCAGGCAATCTAGCAAATGTGTTCTTTTTAAGGTGATTTGCACTTAACCTGAAAAGAAGCATTATTTAGAGCCTACCGTCTTTAAATCAGTAGTGTTGCTCAGGACTAAACACGTGTAGAAAGAGAAACACAGAAAGAAAATTACCTAACTCCTCCTCCATGGTGCTGCCACCAAATGTGTCTTTGACTCCCAGTACTCTGTTGAACAGAATGGAGAAGGCGCTGCCCCACACACCTGACACAGTGAAAACACACAGTTAGTGAGTTTACTTATGTAAAATGGTCTGACAGTTGTTGTTTAGAGGCGTAGATGAAAACATCTTTCTCACCCATCAGAAAATGAATAGGGTTTTCCTCGTATTTCTTGACAACCGTTCCCATGAAGAACTTGCTTCCAAACTTGTCGGGGGTCATGAAGGTGCCGTATTTTGCCATCCCAATTTCATATGGACTGAACTCCACCCAGTCTGCAGGTTGAAACCTCAGTGTTAATGTAACAGAAATGTAACACAGTTTTGGATTTTTCATCATCTGTCACTGACTAAAGTTTGCATTTATACACTAGAATTACGATGCATGTAACTGAACTGAAATTAGAAAAAAAAATTGTGTTTGAATTACTGAAAACGTATAGTTATTCCGGCTACATTTCTCACTATACCAACTAGTCTTTATGACACTTTTTCCAAAGCTTTTACAGCAACAAGCTGTCACATACACACAAACACTCAAGCACAAATAGCTACACAAATGCACACAAAGATACAAACAGGCACAAACAATAGAAATACTTAAACCTCTGTAACCTTTTAGACAACAATTCGCTTATAAAGGCGATAATTTAAAAGATAATTTCGCATCTTAACTTTCCTTAGGGTTTCTTTTGAAAATATGGTATTTTCCATTGAGTCCGGTCATAAAGAAACTGGAGATTTTAGGTAAGTAAGTCAAGAAAAACCACTGAAAAACAAGCTCTGTCTATTTTAGTCACACTTTTAATGACATTTTGAAGGTCAGGTTCTTAAGTTTAGCTGTGACAGGGAGAACTAAAACCGGAAAACAACATGTAATTCTATATCAGGAATGAATGTCACACAGGTGCATATCGAAGTGACACTGCACAAAATTGGTTCTCCATCAACCACAAATAACAAAAGGCATGCTTGTGGGACATGTCTCCTACACCCTAATTGTCAATAAGGAACTCGAAGTGCAGTATTGTTATCACTGTTTACTTTGGCTTCATGAACCTCTGTCCGAGTGTTTCTTTACATTTTTGTACTATCTGTCCATGAACTGGAACAGACACACGGACACAGTTTAAAACGCATTGTGTTGTCCTTCTTCAAACATGAAATTAAACAACTCCCATAATGTAACAGCAAAATGTAATCATTAAAAAAAGCAATCATAATGTAATGTCATCCAATGAATGGGGATATTTAAATTTAATTAGAATCGCAGCTTGAAACCAAAACATACAGAGTCAGTCTCCTATTTATTGTTTACAGGAGAACTCCAGAAAATATTTCCAAATCACCTACTGTAATACTACAAAAAACTCTTTGTTGTCCAAGCCAGTAGATTGTGTATATTCACTGATCTGTCAGTATGTTTATTGTATTTTCTATTCAAATGTCTGTTCCACAGAAGCATAGTGTACAGTTGTGTACACTATGCCTGTGTAGGCAACTTCAGAAATGAGGAAGTACTGTACAACATGGGACTAACCCAGAGTCTATCATAACCTTGAGCACACTACTCAGTTCCTTGATACTGCGCAGTTGCCATCTGCCATTGAAAAGCTGTCATTAGATGACAGCCCACCACGTCATGACATATCCTCTCTGTGGTGGCAGAGCAGCATTATAAGGAAATGAGCTTGGGTATTTTGCATGTGGCCATACTCATCTGATCTTTTCTAGTTACTCATTACAGATGCAAAATAGTTGTCTGAGGGGCATGGGATACATGCAACACACAATTTAGTGTTTAGTTGCATGCAGATACTCACAACAAGACGGATATTTACCTGCAAACATGAGCTCAGAAACATCTGGCTTAACATGCAGACATGTGAAGAGAGGAAGAGGACTCTGGGCCTGGTTTATTTTCTCCTGGATGCTGCTTAGCTTGATGTCCATCCTCTAGTAGGAGGGAACACAATCTTTGAGTCATTTACACTCTGCAGGTAGTAGGAGTTTGATCTCGTCATGGTTAAGTTGAAGTAAAATAAAATAAAAGTGGAGGGGAAGAACACAGCACAAAATGAAAATAGCAAGTTTAAAGAAGGCTTGGGAGGGTTGTCAGTTCAAAAGGAAGGAGAGGAAATGAAACATGAAGTTAAGGGAAGGGGAGGATTGACGTACTGCTGAGCAATAAGGACACGGAGAAAGAAGGAATCCTATCAAAATTAAAACAAACAAACGGCTCTTACCGCAGGTATAAGTGTCTCTCCTATGAGCATACCGAAGATATCGGTAAAGGTAACAGGCTGCCCTGTGGCCTTTTTGGTCCAGAGGGCCTGGATGTAGTTGGTGATATGTTGGGGCAGCAACAGCCTCAGTGGGTTACTTTTAACTCTGTTCATCAGCTCCTTGTTGATGTCCTTTGGGCCCTTATTTGGAAAGTCTGGGTCGGAGTAGAGAGTGGTCATGTACCTACAGGGATAAAGAGAAAAAAGTTACAAAGAAATATTGCACAAATGTTGTCAAATCAGTCAATACATGCTGGAAAAATATCACTCTGCTCTTTACAAAGTTTATTCAGGAGGTACTGTACTTGTAAGGAAGTTAAATCCAATAAGTCATTCCATAAACATGAAGGTGGAGACTGAAATAAGCCAGAGGTGCTCGTTTGATGACAGCTTCATACCAGCAGAGGAAGGCAGGAAAGTATGCCAGAGAAGGGAAGAGGCAACACCGAAGGAGAGTCAGAAAGACAGAACAGATAAAAGAAACAGCAATAACAAAGAGAACAATAAAAAGAGAGAAAGTGTGAGGAAAAAGAGAAGGTGTAAAACAAGAGGAGGAGAGGGGAAATAAAAACTGACCACGTGGATCCGGAGAGGCCGGCGATATATGTGGCACAATCCAGGACCCCAGACTCAAACAGGGCTTTCATCACACCTGAGAAGCCGACCATGGCGCGGAATCCGCCTCCTGAGCCCGCTATGGCTATCACCGGCACCTGTAACACACACACACACACACACACACACACACACACACACACACGTGCACGTACACAAATGGATGCTTAATCACATAATTACATACTACACAGCCTAGAGTATAAATTGCACATCCATTCTATCTCATTCTTTCAGGTTGAGTAACTTCCCTGCTGTGCCTTTATACAGTAAGGTTGCCATGCCAGTTGCGTCATGCCTTTGAAACATTTTTTTACTTGTTTGGATTTTCAACTATTTCATAATCCTAATTGTGCAACATTGCTTCCTTTCTGCATTCTGTGTTTATCTTGTGGTCAGTTCTGAATATTCATATTCAATGACATATTTTCATGAAAGTCATCCTGGATAAGTAGTTAATGGATGATGTAGCATAGTGCAAGGCAGTAGCTGGTTATCTCAGTCCTCTGGAGCTTCCGGCACATCTTGAAGACATGAGCAGGCCTGGCTGGAGATTATAGCCAAGCCCAAGGGCGTCTAGCCAAACCACACTAGTGAGAAAACGAAACTTTGCTTAGCTCAGAGGAGGGGAGCAGAAGTTGGAGCTTTGTGAGGCTTACTGTATGGTTGGCTTCCCAGTGTGAGAAATGTGTTATTATAAGCTGGGAACACAATGTGTGAAAACATGCATCACAGTTTTGAATTTAGCAAGTCAGCAACTCAACAAGTGAGTCTGGTTACATTACGGATCTCAAAGGGTTTGCACGATTTTTTCTTTTTCATTTTTTACATCTTCACTGGTAAATGCTACATATCATAAGAGTGAGTGTGTACTACAATGAGAGATGCCACAGTAAGCACAGATATCACACCCATCATTCCTATATACATATGAGACTACAGCAGATATAGCTCAGTCAGCTAACTCATTTGGAATGGATTATTATGCAAGTGTAAAATATGTACAGCGTAGGTATCTGGCATCTAGGCTCTGACATCACTCCCCAAAAGAAAACACCAAGTTCGGCGCAGCAAGGAGTGGGGAGTGATGATATTAACTTCCCTCCCTAGGGGAATGTAGGTGGATGCTGGGGTGGAGTTGGAGCTTTTGTCTATTGTAAATCTGAATCTGCTTTATATCTCCTTTGTTTAATCTTTGTGCTTTGAGCAAGAAGCGAATAAGCATATATTCTTAAAAGTTGAACAATTCCTTTAGGTATCAGTCAGTCAGCTGAAATAAATTTTTTTTTTTGCTGAAACTTCAACAAACAACCAAAATAACAGCTATTAATCATCATAATTAAGAAACAGAGTAATGAACTGAATGCTGTTATGTTTGCCCACAGCCTCTCATTTTTCATGAAACATGATTTTGAAGTGTAAGCAGATGGTGAAATTGAGTGCTTAAATAAATCAAGCTGTCACGTGAAAACTGTTTTCATTTTGAATACAAACAGTTGCCATGTTAAATCGGTGTTAATGATTTGTTGCTCTGTTCCCACCTCCTCTGGAGAGCTGGGGAGGAAACAGGGCTTCTCCATGTCTAGCAGCTTCTTGATGCCCAGCATCACTCTTTCTCTGCGGGTCTGTCTGAACTGCTTCTCTTTGTCGCACAGGGCCAGGCTGAACCGCAGGTCCAGGTTGGTACTGCAGCAACAAATGACAAAAAATAAATCATATTTTCCATTTTTTGCAAAGCGGGGGCTTTATAATATAATCTCTCTTTGTGTGAGTAAGACTACTGATGATGTGGAAACTGATCTTTAAGGGTGGTCTGGTGTGAAGCACACATCCACAGACAGTCATGACCTCTCACCCTTTACTACTCATCTTCTCATAACAGGCTCTTTTTACAGCAGCCATTTTGACATGTCATTGCAGGGTAAACTTAGCTGTAATTAGAAACATTAATTGTGGCCTTGTTCCAAAATGGCTGCTGTGAAAACATTCAATAACTAACCATAAACCAAACATGTATGGAATTTCCAAACCCTCCCACTAACTCCTATACAGTGATGCCATGGGCATGATGATATCCTGTGGTTACTGAGTCATGCACCTTTAAGGTCTAATTTTAGTTTCTGCGCTGCTCCAGGTGAATTCCTATGTATTCTTGAATTCCTGTGACTGCCTGAACCTGCGACAGATTTCTACACAAGCCTTCATTAATATGTAATCGGCACAGCCTTTTCACACGATGGCCTTTAGGTTGATCACAGAGCAAACTGTGCAAAAGACACTTTTTGATTTTGATGGGAATACATACCAGATCTCCAGTGACATCTCTAAGTATACTTTGGTTGCCTGTGAAAACAATGAAATATGTGATTAATGTCCAGTAAAGAAAGACTTGATTATGGTTGGTAATTCTTTCATCAGGAAAATACATTGTGTGAGACACTCAAGTCTCCATCCACATATATTCTGTTGGCAATTTGCAATATTATATCATATGTAATATTATACCAAATGGAAGATGTAAGGTGTTAAAATTCCTTGTTATCCATTTTTACATATTTGATTTCTTTAGAAATCATGGGATCTTAACTAGAATTTAAAGAAAACTCCTGCTTAGCTGCACAATATGAGTTCATAATTACGACCCTGCCAAAGACTCTGCCATGGTTCCATGTCTTACTTTTCCAATGACGAAAGTCTCCACCTTTGTCTGGCCTACTCCAAGCTTGGTGATGTCATATGACACAGTCCCGAGAGTCTCATCCATCACGTAATTGGCGTCCATCAATGTTAACTGGGTGGAATAAAATAAAATAAAAATAGTTAAATGGTTAAATACATTTCAAACGCTAACAATTACTTATTCTGGTATGTGTTTAAGTTCCCCTGATCAACCCAACTTATAACCAAGACGTTAAACAATGATCAACGTAAACAAAACTTTCAGAAAAGCCTTCATTTAATTACTTTTTCTTAGATTACCCTAAACTAATGTACTATGAGTCATTCTGATCCTAGTTTCTATGATTATACTATTTATCTCATATTATAAGCTAAATATAGCATGCTGTGTTTATGTAGGTTTACGCTCCACTGCATCCCTGCTCGTCATCCTGAACTGGTATAGACTGTGCAAGACAATAAAATGCAGGTCAAACCTCCAGGACGTTTTGCTGGTTGGGGTCTAATATGAAGTGAAAGGTTTCGTTCCATTTTGGGTTGATGTTGTTGTCTATGTGCTTGGTCCTCTTTCTGGTCTCTGGGGCTGTTGGGATGAACAGCTCCACATATGGATCTGGGGTGTCCACTACGCACACACATACACACACACACACACACACACACACACACACACACACATTCAACAGTGTTACTGAACAGCAGAATCAGAACAAGTACATTTGTTTATTTTTCTGTGAGAAGTTCACATTGATCTAAAATGAGTAGGTAGGTATTTTCTCCACATAGAATGTGGACATGAGCACATAAATGCATCACGCTACATTCATGCAGCATGTTCTGAATAATTGGCAGTGAAAATATGTTAGAATGACATGAGTAGGAGCAAAAAAGATTTATTAACACTCACACAGGTCACCCAGTGCTCCCTTGGTGACGCTCTCAGCTCGAATCACCGTCACTGTGAATTTGTGAGAAAACTGCTGTTCCACCTGTATTACAACATTCATTCAATTCACTTAGGCTCCATTGCAAAATGTGGGAAAATCACTCCAACAACAATGATAACAAACATTACAAAAACAAATGATAATTCATGAGAAATATGATGCTAGGTTCACTGCAGATTCACATGTTAATTGGTGAGAACATCTGGGGTTTTTGGCAGGTTGACACCTCAAGCTCAGCGTTCAGTCCCAGCTGTGTTCACACTGATCAATAGTTACTTTCTTCTTGCATTTGGACAGCAATATGCTCATTTTTAAAACATGCGGTAACGCAGCCTGGGATTTACAGGGTAATTTTGTTGTGTGAACCAGATTAAATACTTACCGCTTCTCCTGGTACTTATATATAGGTACAGTAGAGAGAAGACAATGGGGAACAAGGAAGTAACAAGCGGACAACACTTTATAATAGCAGTTTTTGTCAGATGGACATCAGATTTCCTGTTGGGGAAAAGTACCTGGTTACCGCCATGAGAAAGTTGTACTTTATCCGTTACCATAAGGAACAGCACCTACGCTGTGGTCAATCCAAAGAACGTAAGGCTAAAGCCCCTATAATTACATTGCTTCTCTGCACTGGGTCCCTGTGAAATCTAGAACAGAATTTAAAATCGTCTTCCTCACTTACAAAACTCTTATTGGTCAGGCACCATCACATCTTAAAGAGCTGATAGTACCGTATTACCCCACTAGATTGACAAGTACTTTATTATTCAAAGAGCTTCCTAACCCAAAACTATATTTCTGAACCGCAGCATTGGTGAGTACATCTGTAGTCATTTTGTGAACATTTTTTAATAATTGTTCCAGGAAAGTTTCAAGAGATTTCCCCAAAGCCTCTTTGGTTACCTTACTATACCCCCACACTTTTGGTAGCATATCGTTACTGGGAAATATGTTAATTACTTTATAGGTTCCGCAAAATATCAGTGTTGTTAACAACATTACCGTACCCTGTAGATAACAAGTCTTCAAAAAATACTTTTACCCGTTTATTTCTCGTTTCCGCTAAAATTCCCAATTGTTTCTTCCTTGTTCCCCTTAGTCTTGTTTTTTTTCACTGTACCTACATTTAAGTACCAGTAGGAACGTGACTAAGTATGTTATTGGTACATGATTCATACAATGAAATGACATTGTAAATCGGCTGCTGTATTATAAAGTGTTACCAAAAATAGTATACAGGCCACTTCGAAGTTTGGAGGCTATTCACCTCTAGACAATTTTTCCTTTGTCCTCCATAGATATACATCGCTGAACCCACATGTTGGATTAAGAACAGAAGTTGTTCTGCATTTTTTGGCTGTGTTGTTTTTTGATCTGTTGATATTCTTTACAGTTTTAAGTTGTGACCATTCATGAGGGACACAAGTACCCTTAAAAGACTAAGTCATACAGGAGACAGAATTTAGTTTCAACTAACCATTTACAAGTCTTTAAAATAGAAAGTGCTGTGAGAAAGTCAGTCCCACAGGTTTGTGAATGCAGATATCACACAGATTATCATAGGCTAATCTTTGCTGCTTGAAACAACCCACATTAGCCTTGCAACAGTGAAAATAAAAATAAAAACCCTTGCAGTTGAGATGTTTGTTGCAATAAAAGCAGAAAAAGTTTTTGCTTTGGAGCAGGAAGATTAAAAATGAATTGGCCTTCTATTGAAACGCCAATAGGGTAAGGCCTTCTATGGAAAAATATGACGCCATGGTTGAATACACTGGAATGTCTTTGTTTCTGTACCAAATTAGCTACGTTTCACTGTACAATCAGGAACTAATACATATGTAAATACTCACAATTATATTGGAAGCCATTGTGTGTTGTCAGATGAATAATTCTCAGTAATGCCTTTGTAAAGATGGAAACTATAACTCAGGAGAACATCTCAGTCAAGAACTTGAGCATTTGGAGCCTGGATGAAAACAAAGATAAAACAAAAAATTTAATATCAGTGCAAACACAAGAGTACAGCTTTAACAGACAGACAACATTTGCAGGAAGAAAGCACACTTTTATATGTGTGATACTCTGAAATCAAAAAAACATTAGATGGTTTGCCATTTTCCCCAAGGTTTCCAATGGGCAAGGTAACTGTCAGTCAACAACATTACCACCACCTCAACAAACAAGCATATACAGTAACTGTAACTTTCATAAGGAGGATACCCTCTTATAAAAAAACACAGTTGCTTTATAAGTATTATGAAGCCTTTTGCATCTTGTCCTGGGCAAGTGGAAGTCTGCTTAGCCACAAACCCATGATAGGAAGACGGGCCAATAGTTTATCTGTGTGTGAGTGTAAGTGATCACATGCATGTGCAGAAAGAGTGAGAGAGATATGCCAGTAAAGAGAGATGTAGCTTTGATGCAAAATATGACTATGACATGACTGAACAAAGAAAGTGTGTTTATAATGCACTGTACAGTCTGATGTTAAGGAGGGTGTGTTTATGCAGAAGAGGTGGTGAGATGATTATTTTTGGCAGCATTGAGGTTTTCTCTTTAAGAGAACTAAACACAGATATGTTAAGAATACATTTGCATACAGAGTGTGTGTGTGTGTGTGTGTTTGTGTGTTTGTTTGTGTGTGTGTGAGTGAGTGTACGTGTGCTAGTCAAGGTCAGCGAGTCTTTTCTCAGCTGTTCACCGAAGCATATCGTAACTGAGTGGACTGAGAGCACGTAGGGAGTCTGTGTGCTCACTGGTCACGTAGCTCGCATCAGTGGTCCAACTTTTGAAAGTGCCAGTTCACGCTGCCCTTGTCCTGAAGCGTACAATGAGTGCTTGCAGGCGGCTGAGTCCTGTGTGTGTGCCAACAGAACCCCGAGACTTCACAGCACTACATTTTCATGTGAGCACGCACAATATGAAAGCGACACGGGGCGACCAGACATGATGCAAAACAGCTGCAGTAATTATAGGTTTGAAAGGCATATAGCAAGTCTGCTGGTGCACAAGTGTAGTCCTGTCTGAGACATGAAAGGTACAACAGATCTCATGAGATTACTCTTATGAATCACTGTCACCCTGTATCTTGCAGGGAGAAGTCATTACAGTGTGACTCTTATCTGGATTATTGGCTTCATTCAAAGCTTGTTATTAGGCCACTGTAAACAGGTTTTGCCTGATTTCTTAGTAGGTGGGAAGAATGAGGTCAGGTCTGACCAGGCCTGATGGTGTGAGCAACATGCAATGACAGATAATGATATTGCCTCAGATAATCTAAGACAACAGAGACGATGGCGTAAACTATTAATCTGAAATGATGTAAACATAAAACACCATGTGTAGCATATCAAGACAGGAAACAGTGAATTAATTAATTAATTAATTAATACATTTAAAGACTTCACTCTATTACAGGCATCTAACTGCATCTGTTCATTCTGACCTGCCGTGTTCGGCGCTTAATACAGGCTGGATTAATAAAGTATTGTTGGTCTGTAAAGCGTTGAAAATAGCGCGTTTTCGGTTTCCTCATCCTCCGAAGTTGCGTAAAGGGAACTGTTCACGAAGGCGCTGCGACCACGAGCCACAGCTACAGCCACCGGCCTTCCTGTCCGGCGCCGATCTGTAGAAAACCCCAACGCCATATGTTGAAAAGTAAGGGGAAATGGAAACGTACCTTAAACAGAGATCGCTATCAACTCACAAATCCTGAAAAATGTGTCATGCTGATCGAGGATCTCGTTCCACCACTGCGGGACTGGATCTAGAGGAGGTGCTTCTCGGCAGTGCGCGGCACAGTACGCATACCCGGCAGTCCGCACTGTCACACATAGAGTTGAGGGAAATTTTTTTTTCCCAGACACAAACTGCACGGAGACGGCAGAAATAACTGTCGGTTTGAAATATTGCTCTGGAGAAGTTGACAGGAAGGTGGGTGTTTGGGAAAACTCCGATGAAGAGTCAGATTTTGACTCAGCCGCAGCTGACGACCGCTCTCCACCTCTCCAAGTGCGCGCCGACGTCCACCGGAGGGCGCGTAAAGCACGGACACCTCAGGGTGAACGAGGACGTGACACATATTCTCCCCCCGGGTCAGTCTGCTGGTCAGACCACGTTTGAAGACAAATATTGATTAGGCACCGATGACACAAACATTATTCAATAAAAAAGTATAATCTCAAGAAGAACTTTTAATTAAAGTATTAAAGTAATAATTCACAATAAAAGAGAGGGACAGCTCTGCCTGGACTTGATGCCAGAGACAGAGACCCTATAGGCTCTGTATAGGTTATCACACAAATTCAATCATATTAATTGTATTACCTCATCTTATTGAGATGAAATATATTAGCAGGGAATATCTCATAAATTAAATAGTTAAAATACATAAAAAAAAATTTATTTCTATATGTTTGCTCCTTGACAAGTTATATAGGCAACATCTTTTTTGTGAAAATGAAATTATATTATTATCTTGAATATACTCGTCCTCTTGTGGAAATATAGTCTATATATGTAAGACATTCAGTAGACAATCATATATTTGAAATTAATCTTTAATATTGTAAAAGCTTTCTGTGGTACTTAAGAGGCATTAAACAAAATGTAAAAATATATTTAAAACGTATTTTTGTTACTCATAAATCCCATACTTAACAACTTCCGTTTGCATGGGAAGAAATCCAGCTTTGCATACGAAAGTTGGAACTTTTCGGATTTTCTGTTATACATTTATGTCAGTATTTTCCATTGACATAAATCCGTTGAACTAGAAGGAAAAGAAGGAGGAAATATGGAAAAATTTCAAACCACACATAATACAATCATCCGTAATCTGGCAGGGGGTTGTGAAATTAAAAAAATTTCTCTCAGGTATTACTAATCAATTTATTCGGTCAGTTCTGTGCAGCTTAATCTGGTTCGTGTATTAAAAACGTGACGTCAGCGCAGGGTATAAGTGCGCTGCGGTGAGCAGGTTTGCACATTCAAACTTTGAGCCTCAGAGCGACACAGCTGAGGTGGAAAGAAGAGGAGAGAGAAGGAAAAGGAAAAAAACAAGATCTTTGGAGTATGAACACGCTCAGAGTTGCGGTTTTCCTCTTGGCACTGGGTTTTCTCGTCTGCGAAGGGGGTAAGTAAATGAAACAGAAAATTATATCTAACAACTTCAACAGAAGTTAGAAATAGAATTGCATCTAGAATTGCATCCGTTTTTATCGTATTTTTTATTTTTTTGTATCTTTATATCAGAAGATAGAGCCGTAATTGTAAGGCACTCATAACATGTTTAAATGAATATTATAGGAATATTACAGCCTATAAGACTAAAAGGTTAAAAGCACCATTAAACTATGTCTTCATTGGCTCAGAGATTTATTATACTCTAGCATTGAACTGTTTTAGGGAGTTCAATGGTATTTTGAGGCTTTTCTAACAGACTTGTGTTGGTATCTGAAGTGAAGTGAATTCTCGGTAACAGCCAAGTGTTGTCTGTTACAGGTAACCCATGTTGCTCAGACCCATGCCAGAACAAGGGCGTTTGCACAGCCCTTGGAACTGATAATTATGAGTGCGATTGCACTCGCACAGGATATCGTGGACAAAACTGCACAGCACGTAAGTATGAATGGCACACATGAGGTATGGATTTGGATGTTTTAGTGATTTGTTCAATAGTTAATATTCCTTCTTGGCCTTTACAGCTGAATTCCTCACCTGGCTCAAAATCTCCCTGAAGCCATCGCCCAACACCATCCACTACCTGCTCACCCACTTCAAGGGCTTCTGGAACATTATCAACAACATCTCATTTCTCAGGGATGCTATCATGAGCTATGTGCTGACATGTAAGTGTCTCTAGCTGAAGGCAAAATGAGAAGATGGATTGGAAACTGCTTCACAATAACATAATTTGTACCGCAGGTTGTAAAGAAGCGGTTGTAGCGTTGTACTAATAATGAAATGCTTTTTTTCTTTCCAGCCCGATCCCACATGATTGATAGTCCTCCAACTTACAATGCGGATTATGGTTACAAAAACTGGGAAGCCTATTCCAACCTTTCCTACTATACACGTACCCTCCCCCCTGTGCCGCAGGATTGCCCAACCCCTATGGGAGTAGTAGGTGAGTACGCGCTCTCTGTCTTTAGAGAACCAGTTCGCTTAGATTCTTGAATACTGAGCAAGAGTTACTTGGCCGCATTACATCACAGGAAGTGCTCACATTGAAATGATCCCTTCTGCTGGATTGACATAGTGGAAATGTGCTGAGAGAACACAGTAAAACCTGCTCCAGCAACACGAAACTGAAGAACATGAAACCACTTTTTTCAAACTTTACACCGAACATGTCTCAGGAATTTACCATGAAAGTAAACCTCAGTTAAAGCTTTTCCTACAAGTAAAAGTAAATCATCATATTCCAATCATGTTAATGTGTTGTATCCAGATTAAACTGGCTTGGTTCTGTATTGTAGTCTTGTATGCTTACTGTAAGTTTCTTAATTGTTTCCCCAGGTAAAAAGGAACTACCTGATGCTAAGATATTGGCTGAGAAGCTTCTGATGAGAAGAGAGTTTATCCCGGACCCCCAGGGCACCAGCCTGATGTTTGCATTCTTCGCACAGCATTTCACCCACCAGTTCTTCAAATCCGATATGAAGAAAGGGCCTGCTTTCACCACAGCTAAAGGCCATGGGGTAAGCACAGCAGAATTCAAGCCACCTCAGATTTTAGTCAGGAGAGAGAGAGAGAGACAAAGAGACCACATTTGTGAATTAATTACTGATCAGAAATACAACATGTGTTAATGGTTTTGGTTTTGCTTTCAGGTGGACCTCAACCACATTTATGGAGACAGCCTGGAGAGGCAACACAAGCTCAGACTTCTCAAGGACGGCAAGCTTAAATATCAGGTATGAGAGGAGACAGCTGTACTGTAGTTTAAACAGCCAAAGGCTTCAGACCACACATGTGTCTAACAGTTGCTTCCTCTCTTGCGTAACTCTGCAGATCCTAGATGGAGAGGTATACCCCCCAACAGTGAAGGAAGTAGGCGCTGACATGCAGTACCCTCCTCATGTTCCTGACTCTCACCGCTTTGCTGTGGGCCACGAGGCGTTCGGTCTGGTCCCCGGTCTGATGATGTACGCCACCATCTGGCTCCGGGAACACAACCGGGTCTGTGATGTGTTGAAGGAGGTCCACCCTGACTGGGACGATGAAAGGCTCTTCCAGACCACACGGCTCATTCTGATTGGTGAGTTTATGAGACTCTGACAACTGCACAAAACTTTTGAAAACATTTGCTGTAATAAAGCTGGGAAAAGAAAGTAAAATAAAATAATATTTTGATAAGCTTTTCCACAAAAAAGCAAATTGCCTGGTTTCAAAAAATCTTAAAATTAAAACCACATTTTTAAGTGGAGTGGGACCTTAAACATCTATAATATCTGCAATATCTAAAATTTTTAACTGTTTGTCCTGCAGGAGAGACCATCAAGATTGTTATCGAGGACTACGTGCAGCACCTGAGCGGATATAACTTCAAGCTCAAGTTTGACCCCGAGCTGCTCTTCAACCAGCGCTTCCAGTACCAGAACCGCATTGCATCCGAGTTCAACACCCTGTACCACTGGCACCCACTGATGCCTGATACTTTCCACATTGAGGAGAAAGATTACAGTTATAAGCAGTTTGTCTTCAACACCACTGTAGTGACTGAGCACGGCATCAGCAACCTCGTGGACTCATTTTCCAAGCAGATTGCTGGACGGGTAAGAACCGTTAGAGCTGTAGTAGCAGCATTTGGATTTTGATTGTAACACCACTGTTGCTTTAAAGCTGATTCACTGACTTTCCTTTCAATTTTTTAGGTTGCCGGCGGCCGCAATGTCCCAGGTCCTATCATGTATGTGGCCATTAAGTCCATTGAAAACAGCAGAAAAATGCGCTACCAGTCTTTGAACGCTTACAGGAAACGATTCTCCATGAAGCCCTACAGCTCTTTTGAAGACCTGACAGGTGAGAGACAGTCGAGATCACTTACAAAGCCTAATACTTGAAGGTGGAAAGGATGACGTCAGAAGATTAATGAAGAAGTTATTATAAACAGGAAGTGAAAATAAATGACTTTAGGCCAAATTCTTACTTTATTATTGCTACCACTGTCATAAACTGATTGCAGAAGTTAAATGCAAACTTGAGAAACACAATCCTCCACTACAGATCTTAAGGTCAAAGCTTATGTCATGGATGACTTATTATTAAGGAAATAGTTTGGGCTCAGTATTTTAGTCCCCAGCAGCTTTGGAGGTGAGGAATTTGTTTCCGTGACTCTAAGAACCAGATGTTCATTTCATCTTGTGATAGTATAAGCAGATTGTCATCACAGAGAGCAAGACATAAACAGACCCAAGAGGCCTCCTGCTTCAGAAAATATTTAAGTTTCACAAAAAAGAGGGTTTAATGTCGAATAACTTTTATGTGTGAGGTGTTGCAAATATCAGCGTGTGCAAGCTTGTATGAGTGACAGGAAGAAGAAAGAAGTAAAGACAAGAGAGGTCATTTTTATCTACTGTTTGCTGGATTTGAATCAGTCAAAACACAGAGTTCATATTTAGACTAGCAGCAAGCTTTGCAGCTGCTGAGTCAGTGAGAGAAGCCAGATTGAGGCACCAACTAAAACTATTTCTTCCTTGTGTGTCACCCAGGAGAGAAAGAAATGGCTGCAGTGCTCGAAGAGATGTACGGAGACGTCGACGCTGTGGAGCTATACCCGGGTCTGCTGGTGGAGAAACCCAGGTCTAACGCCATCTTTGGGGAGACCATGGTGGAGATGGGGGCCCCTTTCTCCCTCAAGGGTTTAATGGGAAACGCCATCTGCTCCCCAGAGTACTGGAAGCCCAGCACATTCGGAGGCAGCGTGGGCTTCGACATCATCAACACCGCCTCCCTGCAGAGGCTCGTCTGCAATAACGTCCGTGGCCCCTGTCCCGTGGCATCCTTTCATGTGCCCGACGTTAAAGACACGGGGTCCATGATCATCAACTCCAGCACATCTCAGTCACGCAGCAGTGATATCAACCCCACAGTCATTTTGAAAGAAAGGACTACTGAGCTCTAATTTTTTATTCTATTGGGATCCTTTTATATATTTATATATTTATTTATTTATTTTTGTATTTATTACCCTATATTTATAATAGAGCCTGAGAACACAGAGTTTTTATATGTAATGTTTTATATTTTTGTCTGGTTATCAAGAACAAAAGTCTGTGGTTGTGTTTATTTATTGAAAGATTCTTTGTATTATAAGTTATTGTTACAGCAATGACCTCAGTCATTGCAACTTGATACTTGAAAGTTAGTTTACAGTTTCAGCTACATAGTAGCATTCATTACTCTTCTACTGTAAATTTATGTTCATATAATTGTGTCTCTGTACACAACAGTGATCTGTTTTACAGACAGCATATAGACACACACTATAGCAGTGACGTTCACAGTGAACCTAATGACCGTTTGTGAGTCTCTTTATCTAATTTAACATACAGTAAAATAAGTGCATTCCTATTTCAGTATTGTTTTACTGATTTTTCTACTTTGTGTCTGTGTTTTGGCTTGGGAAATTTGAAATGACCTTAATAACTCAAAATCTAAGCTGTACTGTTGTTTAGAATTGTATTGTTGTTCTACAGAAACTGTATCACTTAATTACATGTTAGTTTTGTTTTAATGCCTACTGACTTGCAACTCTGACACTAATAAATGCTACCAGGAAATGGAGCTCATTTCTCAACAATCAGCTGACGTGTTGTGATTTTTACTTTGTGACTCGGATTGTGCTCTTATATAAACTGTCTGATTGAGAAGACAAGCTTTTCCTTCCTAAGTAAACAATAAAAACCAAGTACTTTATAAACGTAAATCTAAAAGATTATTAATTTCTTTTAAAAAAATCTAATGGTTCTTTGGACATATGGCAATGGCAACAAACAAATAAAAAAACAAAAACAGAGAGATAAAAAGGAGAGTATTACAGTACGGTCTGTTGCTCCTCTGACAGACAATAACACACTGCCGTTAAGAACACAGTTTGCTAAATCTCCCACATCCCTCAGATATTTTAATGTAGGTGTGATATCAGACGGCTGCATAAATTAGTTTCACAAGGTAAGGTAAGTTGAATTATGTTTAGATAGATAGATGAGGAAGGCATGATGGTACAGTGAGGCTCTGCGTCGCAGCAAGAAGGTTCTGGATTCAAACTGAGTGGGTTTCCTCTAGGTGCTCTAATTTCCTCCTACAGTGCAAAGACAGGGTAGGTCAATTGACTGTGATTGACACAGGTGTACCCTACCTACCCCACATAGAACTAAAAATGTTTTGTCTCCAGGTTTGAAAGTTCAAGTGAAAAAAAAAATTGTTGCACAAAAGAACATGAACAATGAACAACAAATGTATTATTTTTGTAATAAGATTAATGTGAACAATGTAATAAAGTCAAAGTGATCTTCAACTTCAACATAACTCATCTAGGAGGGTTTTAGTGGTTGTTGTTTTAAACTTAATTTACATTCCCTTTTATTACAACTCTCAACACACACACCAGACCACTTCTTGCAGCTTTCACTTTTCAGCACATCAGATCAAACATGTCGACACTTGTCAGGCTCGAGCAGGTCTGCGTGCTGTCAGGGGAACATGGCATGAGCTTCACAGATAAGCTGTTGTGAGATAAATCAATTGAAGGGGAACCGATCAGGCATTTCTCACTGAGACCTTCCCTTTCCCTTAGAAGGTGTGTCCATTAATTAGATGAAAGAATTTTATCAGTTCATATTCTTGAACCAAAACAAGAGTGTTCTTGGGTACCGTATATTCCCAGCAACAGTTACTGTGTACTGCTCCTGTTTTGTATCACTTTGTGTTGATTTTAGATTGTTACACAAGCCCCATGGCATGTATCAAGGAAAAAATATGGAAATTACCATGTAGGTGACTGTGGTATTGTGCACACCCCTGAAACTTTTCCATTAGTTGGTGCATGCCTTGCCGGGAAAAGTTGCAGACGAAAAAAAAAAGAAGACTTTACTGTATATGGGGTGTGAAGATTAATGCCAAGTCCAAATGCGTGGAGGAAACCATGCCTCAGCAACATAGGTTGGCAGTGGAATAAAGTTCTTTATCCAGCTTACCCACTACAGAAACAAAAATGGTGGAAGGAATGTTGACGTGACTGGCGGCACAGAGTGGTGTGTCAGGCCGCCGGGCAGCATCCCTTCTAAACACAGACAATGACAAGATAGATTTTCCCATCCATTCACACATTTCTCCCAGCCGATACAGAGAGCACATTTACTCTCTCCCCTCTCAGTGGACGATTTGAGTTTTAAATACAAAACCTCACACAGAAGCGGGGGAAATTACATTAATTAATTCATGTGCATCAGTTGTCATCTCAACTGAAGCTGATGGTCAGTTCCTCCTCCATCTCATAATCTTTGACCTGTACTTCAAAGGACCAGGCGTAGGATTCCCCGTCAGAGGGACTTGGCCCATCACGGCATGAAAATGACCTAATTGTGTGTGCACATTATTTGTTTTCCACGCTGTCAGTTGCCCGAGGGTGAGTATTATTATCCCATTGTGCATCAATGTGTGGCATGCTCAGGTTCTGTTCTATGAGATAGAGCAAGGGATCACATCTTGCTTTGTGTGGGTGTAATGAGCATGAGCAGGCCGTGGGCCCTGGTGTGGGAGAAGATCAGGAGAATTCAGTGTGTGTTTTCCCTCTGACCGCTTCTGGACCTCTCTGGAACCGATGCAGTGGCCGTGATCCAAGACCGGAGTTACGTGACACCTTGCAGGTGGCAGGAGCTGGGGTCAGCTGGGAGCTGGCACCGGCCACCTCCGCACGAGAAGCACTGGCACTGACCCACTGGAAGCCCCTTGTCACTTACATAGATTTAAATGACACAATCACAAATGTAGATCCTCTGAGTGTGCACAGTTTCTCTCAGTTGCTTTGGCATGAAAGGAAGAAAATAGGACCGAAATACCAATTGTAAAAACTTATCAATTTGTCAAAATAGTTGCAGATTAATTGACTGATCTACTACTCAATTCATCGTTTTAGCTCTACATGAGTTAAGTTTTTTGAATAAGTGACAGCCTTTTGCAGGACAAGTTAAGCGTTGTGCTGCACTGTATAAAATGATGTGGTGATTGCTCTTAGTGTGCTGAGAATTGCAACAGTGTTTCATAAAATTTTCTTTAGAAATTGAGAAAAACTGATAATTATAGCCTATGTAATAGTGGCTGCAATTTTGCCTATCCTGTATCCACCCATATGCTAGTGGGAGGTTAATTAAGCTCATATCTAATGCTGAGTCTCTACTGTAATGATGTGAATTGTTTCGCTCAAAAGCCACAGGGGAAAATTTCCATTTATTATGGTCAATGATGTCATCCTTTTAGAATGATTAGTTACACTTCCTCTTACCTCTTGACACACTCATACTAATAACATTTGTTCATACTTTTCTTTAGCATGTAATAGTTGAGGTCATAAGGAGAATCCTGGGGCATATGAGATGTCAGTCAGACAAGATTCCTATTAAAACCTGCAGCACTAACAAGTACTGTGGAAGTCAGTTTGATTTATGAATGTATTTCTGTTAGGCTAATTGGTGGGTTGTTCTGTGACCAATCACTGCTTTAACTTTGAACCTGGTCATTAGAAAATTCCTGCAGTGGGCAGGAAGATAAGTCAGAAAGCAGAGACTAAACAGTAAATGTGCAATTTAAGTGATTCCATAGGATATGAAAAAGCCTAGTGGGAAGTCAGGGAAGGACAAGAGATAAAAAAAAAAAAAAAATCCCCTACACACAATGACACATTGTGCAAGTAAGAAGGAAGAAAAAAACCTGATAATTCACCTTTATATCTCTCTCTATCTATGTCATTACACCAATTTGCCATTGGTTGCTTTTGGCTTGCTCAAGATGCTATCCCTGGCAACAATGGACCAACGGTAAACCGAGGGACAAAGAAGCATTGATAATTTTCTGCTCATTTATCAACATTAGAACAGGAAGATCCATGTGTCACCTATACAAATATCCAGAAATTGAAAACAAACACTGAAGATGAGGTGTCTGTGCCAAGAAAGAAAAACAAAAAAAGAGAATGAGTAAATGTAGTAGAAAGAAGGTAGGACAGAGAACGCGAGAACAAATCGGGTTCTATTGCCTTCACTCCTGCCAAGGTCTGACCCTCATGCTCTGTATGCCTCTGTCACCTGTTTCCACTTCATATTGACCCGCATGTTTAGTCTGACATATACATTACAGAAACGGATGACAAAACAGCAAAATAATAAACAACTGGTACACTGTCAGGGACTACACCAACAAGCAGTCATATCATACCATCAACACATACTCACTTACAAACACACACTTACTCATCTATCAGACGTACACATGCATGTAATAGAATATACAAGACCATTTGACGACATGAAGAAACAGACTCACAACATAAACACTGAACACCAAAAACAGCTAATTTACAAACAAAATCTAAACTAACCAAACCAAACAAAATTACTTAATTGTCTAAAGAAAACAAAACAATAAAGCACTAAATCCCCCCCCATGGTGTGCCGGTCCTTTGGGTTGGCCCAATCAGTTAATTAATGTTAACCCAAATGTTGACTAATAACTTAAATGTATATAAACAAAATACCACAATACTTAACTATAGAAACAAATGTGTGAGTGTAGAAGGTTACTGACATTTAGGGTTGTGTGGCCATCACACACTGGGATTGCTCTGACAACAAGGCTGACTGACTAGAGGTGGAGTTGAGAACAGTGAAGGATTCATCTGGTTCTGACGCAATAACAGAGACGAGAGATCAACCTGCACTTCAGACATGTGAGAGCACTAACACACACACACACACACACACACACACACAGAAGTTTGAAAACAAATGGTACAGGGAAGGTCAAGATAAAGATAAGCTCAAGCTTGACTGGGGTGATAACCACTGTGCTGTTTCAGTAGCTCTGACTGACTCACTCTTTCCCACTCTGGTTAAAGTGCCAAACTTTGATCGTCATGTTTCATTAGTCAAGCCTAAACATAAAAAGATGGGAATAATTGGGACCTTGGATAAAGAGTTGTAACAATGCAACTGGGTGGGAGGGAAAGAATCAGTCACAACCAAGTATTGATTTCCATAGAAGTTTAAAGGTGTACCGTAAAAGCCTTTCTGCAGTGATAAATGCAGTCAGAACCATTGAACTCATTCCTGATACAGAGTGCAAACTAACAGGCTGCAAAAGAGTCAAGCATCCACCAATAGCTGATGAGAGGTTTTTAGACCTATTTGGTGAGGGCTCGACTTTTGTAAACAACAATGATATTCCTGAGTCACAACAAGTGCCATCATGTTTATGGGCTCAGCATAAATATGATGTTGGTCTAATCAAAGGAGTTGAACCAGTCATGATAACACCTAAATCCTCCTACAGACCATGCCAAACTCAATATCCGTTGAAAAAAGCAGCTGAAGGTATTAAACCTGTTTTTGATTCTCTCCTTGCAGCTGGAGTGATCGTCCCATGCAAAAACTCTCCTGTGCGAACACCAATCTTCCCTGTAAAAAAAAAAAAAGAGATTCTGGCCAGCCAGAGGAATGGAGATTTGTGCAGGATCTGCAAGCAGTAAATGCTGCAGTCCAGGCGCGCGCCCCAAATGTTCCGAACCCTCACACAATCCTTTGTCAAGTTCAATCTCATAGCAAGTGGTTTTCGGTTGTCGACCTAGCTAATGCATTTTTTAGCATCACCTGTTGAGCCAGACAGTCAGTTTTGTTTTGCATTTTCTTTTGAGGGCAGAATGTACACATTCACTCGTTTATGCCAAGGTTTTTGCGAATCTCCCACAGTCTTTAATGCAGCATTAAAGGAAAATCTGGAATCACTAGAACTACAAGCAGGAAGTGCTCTTTTGCAGTATGTGGATGATTTGATGATTTGTTCTTCCACACAAGAAACCTGTAAACAGGACACAGTTGCTCTGCTCAAACATCTAGCTGCAAATGGCCACAAAGCTAGCTTATCAAAACTGCAGTTCGTGTGTTGCAATGATAACGGAAGCTTGTTCCCCCAGACCAGATTTACAAGACATACCACTGGCTAATGCAGATTTTGAACTATTTGTGGACGGCTCAGCCTCAAGAAATCCAACAACTGGTAAAAACCAGGCAGGTTTTGCAGTCACTACCTTGCATGACACAATTTTAGCTGAACTACTCCCATCAAATTACTTTACATAAGCAGCAGAATTAGTGGCATTGACAGAAGCGTGTAAACATGCTACAGATAAGTGTCAACATTACACGGACAGCCGATATGCATGGGGCGTGGTGCATGATTTTGACTGTCTTTGGGCTAACAGAAAATGTTTGACATCCATGGGCAAACCTATTGAACATAGGCTCCTCTGGCCTTACCTGTCAGAAGTGGAATGAGTCGGAGAACCCAGTCAGATTTTGGCCATCGACATGCTGCTGCAATTCTCTCAAATGTAAGGAGAAAATGTTCATCATCATCATCATCTTCTGTTAATTTCTCGAGTCTAGGCTCATGAACGAAACGAGACTGACCTGATGTATTATTGGAAGAGTGGATGAATTCTGTTGAGGCTGCAGCACGGGCCTGCTGGTGATAATGCTCTGAACCAGGAGTCTCCAAAGGGTGTGAGACTGTTGAAGTAAGTTCTGCTTCTTGAGAAGTGTGAGCCTGTACCTCCTGCTGCAAAAGCCTGAGCTGTTGTTGCAGTGTTTGGAATTATTGTTCCTGCCATGTGGCGTCCTCCCTTTGTTTTATCTCCCGGGCCTCTTGCTGCCCCATGAAGGCCTGAATAATGCCTGTCAGGTCTCTTAAAGATGGTTCTCTGATCTCTTCACCCTCAGTGCCTGATGCTGCTTTTAATGCTCCACCTTTGGTCTCTTCCTCATCTAGTCTGAGGTCCAAACCCTGTGTGGGTCTTCCTGAGGTCTGGCCAACCTCCTCTTGCCACTCTTCCTCCACGGTGCATGTCTCCACAAAAATGAAGGAGGGGAAGACAAAGAAAAAAAAAATTGCCTGTGTCCTCAACTGGCTGATCCCACCGCTGCCACCAACTGTGAAGGACCGAGTCAGTCGGCAATGAGGACGACAGGTAGTAATTTTCAAAAGGGGGTTTTTATTTACCCAACGTAAGCAAACACAAAATTTCTCAAACAAAGTAAGAAAGGATTGGGCCCATAAAAGAGGTCAAAGTAACAAAACTGTACAAAAGTCAACTGAACAACCTAACCGAAGACAAGACGTACCTAACTGACTAAACACAAGAGGGGAACTTATATACTGGGTGATCAGCCCATACTAAACACAAGAGGGGTTAACATAAACATTGAACACCAAAACTACAGCTAATTTACAAACAAAGCAAATCAGAAAAAATCATTAGAACAAACATCTAATCTAATCTATACTAACCAAACCAAATGAAATTACTAAAGAAAACAAAACAATAAAGCACTAAATCCCCTCCATGGTGTGCCGGTCCTTTGGGTTGGCCCAATCAGCACTCTCCCTCTATAAAATGGCTGAGCTTGTTGGGCAGATCCCTTTGACAGGCATCCCAGCTCCCAGCAGCAGCAGCAGCAGTGCCGGCAACTCAACAAGAAATAGAAATTAGGAAACATACACTGTACAAAAGCTAACTAAATGTGCGCGCTTCAAATAGAAAACTAATGTACTGTCAAATAATAAAGTGTGTTGTATGAAACAGAAAACCCTGTGTGATTATTTCAATACTTAATGTTAACCCAAATGTAGACTAATAACTTAAATGTATATTAAATGTGTGGTGTGGTGTGGCCATCACACCATACTGGCCGCAAAGGCCGTCAAATCCTGAAGCAATTTAAATGTCAGTGATGGAGAACCAAATCCCAAGTCCTCATTCTGTGTAAAAATGACTCAGCTGATGCAGTCTAAGAAACAAAAACATAAGATAAAAAAGTCGAGAAAAAAGGCAAATACGCATATTTCTGGAAACGTTAAAACTATTCCTGTCCTGTCTAGTTACTAATACTTTTCAGAACAAGGTTTCAATGTAAAACACAAGATAAAGTATGCTGCTGCTGATGATGATGATCATGCATTTCTCCCCACAAGCACATGTAATAGATATTGTAAGTTGAAATTACAAATGTGAACACTGAAAGGGACTGTTTTTTTGTATTAGTTAAATACTGCACATCTATATGATTAAAAATATTCACATTATATAAGGAATCTGTTCTTTTTCCACCGAAGATTGATGAAAATTTGGTCTAAAACATGGTCTCAACTTGCACTCGGGTTTTCCTTGTAAATTAAGTAACCACATACACACCCACATGCAGACATTTGATACCACCCACATGATTTACAGATAAGAGAGAACAAAGAACATCAATCAATTCAATTAATCCTGGCCCTGGCTTGAGAATCCTCTGTATTTAAACTTTCAAAAGAGTAAAACCTTTGTTACTCGTTGCAACTTGTGAGCCCTTGAGATACTAACAAGCACTTTGCAGAAGCTTAAAGGGATCCAAATTTCAAAGTTTTTTTTTCTCCCACACATCCAAACACACACCCATTTATGCCACCAGTGTCACACTCATAGGACAATCACACACAAACTTTGGTATCAGTGTTGCTCAGTCACTTTCTCACACATCACTTTAGTGACTAATGTATTACAAGTGACTTGTAAAATTTCAGTTATTTGTTTCAGTGTCTTGAAACCTTTCCCATGTTAGTAATAGGGTGTCTCGAGCTCTCCTTTCTCGACACACCTTGCATATCTGTCATATCTATTTGCTCAGCCCTTTCATTGCTATTTTCTGTTTCCTGTATGTGGCTGTGGAAATATTTTTCTACAGCCGTACGTAACGATTGTATTTATTTTAACCCAAACCTTTTCCTCACCCTAACCAACTAGTTTTGGTGCTTAAACCTAACCAAACTGTGACTATTTCACAACGTTAACTACGTGTTGAAGTATGAAGATGGGTTGTTTTTTCGAATAACAAACATAAGTATTAAATCAATGAGTTATGGTCTATTCATTTATATGAATGCAATTAGCATACACTAGCTTTTTCTTTGGCAGTTAACATAAGTGGAAGCAGGTGATACAGGTGCAAGTGGAGCAGCTTTAAATCATAAAAACACTTAATTGAAAATTATATCAAAATACAAGCATTGACTACATATTAACAAAATTAACCAACTTATAATGACAGCCACATGATTCACATTTGTAACAATTCAGTAGAAGTACTTCTCTCTACAAAATGTTTCCCTTTCAAAGAATTAAACTATGTGAAATTATTTTTAGTTTGTGTTTGATGGAAAGCTCCATGAATCAGACTCCACAGGAATCCAGGATTTGGCAGGACCGCGACGGGACACCCAGAGACTGATTGGGAGCATATTCAGCAAAGCGATGCTTAATTGGTGTCCAGAATCAGCACGTAACTTTGATGTTGGCTGATGATTGTGTGTTTATGTGTGTGTTAGATTTGGGGACATCTAGCATCTCTTTCCTTCACACTCTGGCTCTTCAAGTTCTCTTAGACAAGTTCTTAAGTGGAAGCATAGTTTTTAACAAAGTATGAATGCTTGTGGTAATATGTTTCTGGAGTATTAGGTGTGTGTGAATGTGTACAGACATTCACATCCTTTCAGGCATTACTAGGAAACAGCTCCATTAAACACTGAGCCATGGTTTTAGGTTCCAGTTGTCATAGTAGTTTGTGTCATTCGTCAGATTGCACAATGAAACTTATATTTTATTTATATGAATAGACACTCACATTAAAAAGGAAATTGTTTGTCATCAAAACCCCCTATGATCACATCTGTTTTTCATATATAACTGAGGATTGAGGCTTATCAGGGGTTATCATCAGGTTTGTTCATGTTATCTGAACTACAAGGAAGAAGATTAGAGTGGTTCAGAGGAAAGAGTTCAACCATTGATGACCTAATTTGTATAGAATATGAAAATTCTCTCTTTTGGCATGACTGTCTAATAACAGAGAGTCATATCAGCATCATTTCTCTATGCTTCATTGTTCTGAGTGAGGCAGTACTTGCGAAACTGTGCTGAAAGACAGCATCAGTCCTTTTAGCAATTTGTTTTTTGTGCTTAAACATAATCTAACTTTAACCATAGCATTGCCAAATCCTAAAAGTGATTGTTTTTTGAGGGCATGGCCAAACTACATATTTTGTCATTTCATTTGGAGGACTTGTTGACTTTAGAATGTATTTGCTGCAACCCTGTGTCTTGTAAAATTACGTTAATATAGAACAAATTTGCAACAACAGATATGTTTTTTTCATTCACTTTCACTATCTTGTTTATGTTTCGTTTTTTTCTGTTTGTTTGTTTCCAAATGAGGTGTAAATAATATGCATGTACATCAAAATAGACAACTAGCTGAGAAATAAAAGCTCTTATCTATCTCGGCCACTTTGCTTACAAAAGAGTGATAACCTGGAAATACTAAGCAATAAAATTACAGTATCATTTTGATAGCCTGGCATCGTCAGACTAATTGGCTAATGCATGTTAGTTTTGAACCTCTGAGTTCAGTTTTGATTTCCAAGGGGCGTTATCGACAGGCGGAGACAACCAGTCAGAGCAACAAAACGTCGTCCTGTCGGACTGTATGTCTTGTAAGGACTACGGCAAACACATATTTCTTCTCAACATAAAGTTTAAGTGCAGGTGTTTGTTCATCTTTTAAAGAAAATTTACCGTCAAGTCTATTTAATACTTCCAGCCATACTGGATATTTACAAAGATACCTGAATGGCACTCGTCTCTGTCAGTCATCAAATTAAACCCGCCTCATAATAGATAAATGCTTGTGATTGGTTAGCCCGTTAAAACAGCAGGGAAATCCGTCTGAATGGGAGAAGGGCCAGACGTATCTGCCAGAGCAAATGAAACATGAGCTCACAGATTCGTTGGGTTCCCAGGCTAACATTTTGATGTAACCATATACAAGTGCTGGCTTATGACAAGAATGCCGTAATAAGACACCCGTTTGAGGTTGGCTCTCTTTTCCTGAAACATTTCAACATTATATGATTTTATTGTGACTTTTCCACAGAAAACAGTAACAATGAGACATTCTTGATGGACCAACCATGTTTGTCACTCTACATGTGTTCCAGAAATCTGGATTCGTTCCACAAACAGAAGCTGCTGCAAAAGTTTCCATGACATGTGTCATCTTTGTATTGTGTTGTCACAACACGTCAGGTGGCAGGTGACAACAAACTGAAATATGAAATCTAAAATTAGTCATTCTTTTTTATATCTACTGAATATTTTTTACCTTTCACATTGCACACCTTGTACTGTATTGCCCACATGATGCAAAACTAATTTTGTAAAGTTTAATTGTATAGGTGGCTCAATGGGGTTAAAGAATAAGGCTGGCAATATTCTATATTTTAGCAGATTGTCACTGTAGTTTTTAGCAAACATAATTCAAACAGCAGTAAATAGTGCATTTGTTGGGGACTATCTTAAAATGTAGATTAATACACATGGTGCACCGATGAGTACTTATGGCAACAGGACAGTGTATTTGGTATTAATGCAAAATGCATGTTTGAATAACGTTAAATGAATGTTCATCGTAATGAAGAAATATGGCACCCAGCGTGGCTCATGAATGTGTATTTACTGGAGCTCTATGGCACAGAGGAATAAGTTATATTGATCTTTGGATGGACAAACTCTCAGTAGGATCAATTTACGGTCGGTTTCGATCTTTTCATGCAATTCGTTGACAATTCGTTGACAGTTCTCTTAGGTCTTCTGATATGTGGGTGCAGTTTTTGTATAATATTATTCATTTACGTGTACAACTACAGCGGTTTCTAAAGGAGTTTACATATGATTGAGTCAATGACATAATGCTTGGGAAACATACAGAAAACCCAAGTGCATGAATCATAGTATGCTTGAGACTGCACGTAAACACATTTACTTCGAAGAGGGAGGCAGCTGACGGTAAAGATTGAGGTGCGAGACAAACAGTAGGGGAGTGGCGGGCAGTGAAGCATGGGGAAAATGTTTACCTGACAAAGAGCATCTGGTTTCTGTCCAGGATCATGCCCACCAATGAACAATGAACAAAAAACAATGAATCAGTATGTTAAACACAGTTAGATAGAAGTTCATTTGGAAAAGTTCCTTTCATTAATGGAAAGTACCATCAATTTAATATCAGGTCATCAACAAGGTTATGTTTTAACCAAGCTTTCAGGTTGGAAACATTTGTGATGTGTGTGGCTCCGTGTCTCTACATCTGATTTGGTGTTTCTCGTATCTTTACAGTAGTAAAGCGTTAAAGCCTAAATGATTACCTCTACCAAATGTTGCCAGCTTAACAAGGCTCAATCAAAACACATGACACTATTACTGACAGAGTTACAAGTATTGATGTTTCATCAAGGTTCCCAGACGTGTCTCATAATTGCAATGCAGTGACGTGTGGACTGTTGTCACAACTTGCTGTGGAGCTTTTAAAACAACACGACAGACAGACAACCTGTCAGTGAACTTGCGGCTGGTTGGAGCCAGTCTAGGCCACTTGGAGGTGTATCTTGTTGTAGTTGTGATGTCCACTAAGTCACACAGAAAGTGTAGGTTGTAGGAGCATCCTTTGCAATTTGTAATTACTGTATTTCAAAAGTACGGAAATACTCATGTCTAATGATCTGATGACACATTAAACCATATTTTGTATTTAGTTATTGTAACTTCAACAACAGTGTTGTTTTATATTTGATTGTTTTTGATTCAGTTACACAGTGCATGTTCTATTTGGATTTGGTATTGCCCTCTACTTTATTTTATGCTTTATGTTGTAGTAGATGATCATCAAATGTATATTCATATGTATGTATCTTATCTTACTATCTAATCTTACCATCACAAGACACTTTATACCATTGGCTGTTTTAATCTATTGATTTTTGTTAACTTTCTATTGCAGTAATATCCTCAAATTTGAAACATCGGTAAAATTTTGTGCAATTGGGCAACAACAGGACAGCTGAACCATTGCTGTAATGTTTACAGAGCAAAAAGCTTGATTACTACACAGTTACGTCAAGTTTTAATGATTAATCAATTATTAGAAAAATTATGATCAACTATGAAATGCTAACTGATTAATAATTTGAGTCATTTTTCAAGTAAATGCAGCAGATATTCTTTGGTTCCAGTTTCTTAAAAAATTGTAATAGGCTTTTGTTTTATTTCCACTATTTTTGGACATTTAAACTAAAGTGTAATCAATAATGAATATAATCATTAGTTGCAGCCCTACCATTAACGTAACACCATGTTCAAAAGTCTATGGCGAATGACGACACATATAAGCTGAACAACTTGTACTATATTTCAGAATTGTTTCCAAAGACTTTATTTAAGCCTCACTAATGAACAGTTGCTTTTCTTAACTACTTCTTTTTAAAAGTCTGCTGATATAGTATTACCTAACTATTGTAATCCTTCCATCATCACCTTCTCACAGACATGCTGCTTTTTGCTCACTCACTCAATGACAGTGATTACAGCTTTTTTTCTGGTTTGCTCTGTGTTGCTGCAGCTCCTCACAGTGGCAGCTTAGATAACATATAAAAGTAACAGTGCAATGTTTTTAAATTGTACGTCACTTTTTCCCCTCGAAACTCGGGCCTCTCCGCTGAAAACGGAAACACTAACATTCCTGTGAAATGACTAATATTTGTGAATGGGTCGCAATAGTAGCAACAGTGACTGTGGTGAGGAAGTGTGTGACTGCTGCCTGGTCCCTCCCCCCCTCTTACGCACTACTCCCTGGACCAGCTTGAGTGTTGCACAATAGACATGAACACACAAACAGATGCACGCAGACACATGTATACAGAGTGAATCAGGGGTCTCTGGAGAGATTTAACCACAAAATCACACATTTGTTTAAATAATAAACTCCATGTTTTCCTGTATCCCGTGACTTTCTCTTATTTCTCAATGTCATGAATGATCTTGACAGTGATGATGATGATGATGACCAGAGAAAATTAAACATCCATTAAACATCTGTAGCTGCAGCATCTCTCATGGCATCCATATAGTCAATTTATTTTACATTACCTACATACATTACACGGAAATGTCTCCAGAAAGACACATCAAAGACAAGCATCAAGAAAATGGGGAATTAAAAAATCTGCAGAAGAACTGGATGTGAACAGGTGTACATGGAGTTACAGAAGAGCTTGCTTCAATTTTCAGACAATGTTTTTAGTTCTTTAATTTCAGTTATGCAGGAAAAGTAACAGAACATCATTAATCTGTTGTCAGTGTGAGTGTATAGAATACATTAAACAAGGGAAGTGAGACTACTGTTTGTAATAATATACTTTCCATTGTCTTATGTTTTTCAAGTATCCACTGGGGGCTACAGCAAATGATTACTTTCATTATCAATTGATTGTTTGGTCTATCAAATGGTGAATAATGCCTATCACAAGTTTCCAGAGTCCGGTGTGATGTCTTCAAAATGGCTTGTTTCTTGGACAAGCTGTCCAAAAACTCTGAGGTGTTCACGTTTACTATCATGAGACGAAGAAAATCAGCAAAAGTTGATATATGAAAAGCGGGAACCAGTGAAGTTTATTTTTGCACTTTGCTCCTTTTCCTCACTACTCTTCTATTGAAGTGTGGTTATTGATTTTGTCTATACCCCATGCTCAAGCAGTTTGGTCTTGCTAAAGAAAATGGGGATATAAATGTAAAAGCTATAAAATATAAATCAGAAAGAATTGACTTCTGAGACCAACCTGCTCTCATCTAAAATGCATTTAAGACTCCATGTATCTCCACAGGATCTGAGTAAATAACTTGTACTTTCTTATTTTGTGAAAATAATTTGAATCCAACTGTAATACATTTATGCATAAATAACTGTAGATTACAACATAATTGAAGGTTTTCCCTTTGAGCACAGAAAGGAAACTATTTGGCTTCAAGAAAGAAAAACAGTATAGATTAATTTCTTATGAAAGGATATGTCTGTTGTTTTGATCTTTTGTCATTTTGACTCAACTTTGTTTGCAGGACATTCGTGCCAGACCAGTGTCCGTGCATTTCAAGAGCTCACATGCATGCAGTGAGACAGACACACACGCATATAGTATGACAGTCACACACAAAAAAACATCCCTTTCTGTGTGGAACCATATGGGTCTATCATGCAGTTGATTCATCCCCGTCTCCAGTTCATGTTTCAGTTAATCCATTTTAGATCTGTCCTCAATCAATTTACACTTACATTTCACATTTCCATCTGTTTGTTTTAGAGTTAACATGCACTCGTAGGAAAGTCAGATATATAAGTGTTTTAAGAGAGTTGGCTCATGTTTTTTTTATTTACCGCTAGGGGTAAGTAGCCATGCAGATAGTTTTGGTTTAACTTGTCCAGGTTTTGAGATTGAATTTCTTAACCAGAGATAAGTCTACCAAAGTAGTAAAGTGAGGATTGTGGAGAAAAGAATTTGTGGAGGCGGTCTTTACATCATGTCATCGACTTGGCTCTTTGTAATTCACCTCCAAACAAAAAAAAAACAAAACTTTGGAGTCACCCGAATCACCTGGCAGTCACTTCTTACGTCATTTAAGCGTTTTGTATGTTTGTTGACTCAACATCTATTCAGAAGCTCATTACTCTGGAACCAGGTGATAAAAAGAGTGATGTTCGGAAGTCTTGAGCTGGAAGTAAAAGCTCCTGAGTCAAAGCAGCAGAAATGTGTTGCGTTTGGGCCTCAAATAAAGCAAGGCTGGACTTTCAGAATGCTTCTCATAACACTGTAATTGCCTACTGCTGTCATAATATTGGAAAACTCTCAATTCCTGTTAAAAAGGGTGATTAAAATGTCAGGGAAAACCACATCTGGGTCAGAGCCTGTCCAGAGGAAAATTACAGAACTGTAAATGCTTTCCTTTGTACAGACCAAAAGACCAGACCCTAACTCAGCAGGCATACTGTCATTGATTATGGAAAGGTGTAGTGTGTGTGTGAGAGAGTTTAAGAGAGGTGGTAACAGGGCAACTGGGAGTAGATAGTTAATATTTGTACTTTGCATTGTAAAAAGATTACTTGTTAATTATAGTGAATGCATTTGTAAGGAGTAAATGCCAAAATAAATAGGCAACCCAAGAGGTTTGTTGTTATGAGAAATAACAGTGGTTTCCTCTTTCACTATTACTATTCTTCACTCTGACAGATGCCATCAATCTGTGACAGGTGTATAAAAAGAAGTATCTCTATTTTAAATCATCTGACGTATTTCCCTGATCTTGGAATGAAGCTACTCCGTCGAGAACAAAGATTCACTGTGCCCCACATTGCAGGTGTCTGATAAGATTGGTATGGACAGGGCACCTAACCTTTTGATTTCCTTCTGTTAGCATTACTAAGCCAATGATAAATAGCCTCTGGGAAAGCCATTGTCTAATTTAGCTGCTCCCAACACCACCAGCTTATCTATGGTATGCACACATGACTGAGTCACCAAAATGAGACAAAAATGACTCACCTATTCTATCTACTATATAGCACGTGGGGCAGACTCACTGAAAAATGTACATTCCACAGCTAAATGTTGATCTTTATATCTGTATGACTCAAAGCTTACTAAAAAAAAAAAACACAACACTCAAACCTCAGCATGGATGTTGGAAAGCAGTGACTGGTAACTCTATACCCTTATTCCACATACAAAGACGTCATGGAGCATATGGTTCATTTAAGAAAGTCTGTGCTTATAAAGGAGAAGCAAGCGGACACCCACATGCACACATTTATCCACAAACACTTCATTTACTGTAAGTCTCCGGTTCCATATATCTTTTTACTATTTGTCCCTACTGCCCATCAGTTTTTTAAGGTATAAATACTGGTTCTATGAGTGTACTGTCACTCTCTGTACTCTCTAGCCCCTGCCAGGAGGGGACATGCTGGTAGGCGTAAATGCATATTTATAAACCAAACAGAGACTTTGATGGTGTTGGTGAGTCATAACGAAATAGGGAATAAGGAGGTATGGGAGTTCACCATTTATTTTCTTTTATTTATTTTTACATCCTCTGCACTTTTGGTCCTTTCCGTAGCATGGTGTACAGCTGAGGGAATCATAGTGAAAGTAACCCTTCCCTTTTTCTTTTTAATTTTTTTTAAGTGTTCATATGGTAAAATCAAATATTAAAAACATGGAACATGTTAAAAGGCAAAAAAAATTATCAGGTTATTATTATTATTATTATTATTAGAATTAGGAAAACAAAAGGTTTCATTTATTTCTTTGTCCAGTAGATTGTTTATTTAGGGCATAACTCAAATAATATGTATTTAAATAAGATGATTTGATATATTGTACAGATGTACATATGTGGAGATGCAAAAAAAGAATAAAATCTTTATGTTTGCAAGCTGTGGTGTATACCAACTTGATAAGGTAAGTATTTAATAGGATTAAATCTATAAGAGTAAATATGATTAAATGCATATATAACAAGTAGCTATGTTCCCTACTGTAGGTGTAAATGCAAAGATTTGTAACACATGGGAAACATTATTATGAAAGCGATCATAGTCTGAAGTGGACCAGCTGGTATTGTCAGTCAATGTCTATTATTTTAACTATTAACCTTGTAAGGTCCTTGTGTAAAATATCATAAACTTGAATAGTTCTTTGAAACTCTTTGCATAACAGTAACTACCCTAGGCCCGAATCATAAAAGCAGAAGGCTGACGTCTATCTTTTAAAAAAAGGTTTAAGCGAGCTGACCTGGTGTCACGCTGTTATCCAGCCAAGAGAAGTGATCCAATGATCCGTGGTGATGCAACAGATTGACACTGTCACAAATACACAATCGTCTGTACCCATAGAGACAGTGAAATGCCTCACGCAGGCAGAGAGATTGCTCTGGGCCATAATCTGCTGTTGATGTTGGCCTGCACATACTGTACTGTAGTTTGTGATTTCTGGCTCGACAAATAGCCTATATTAGTTCTTTGCTGTTTGAACATGTTATCATGTGAGCTCAGTCATTGTACTACAGGAAACACATTCAATCTATTCCCACTATACATTATATACAGTATATATAATTAAATGACACATGTGCATGTTCAGCCGCCTTTGCAAAAAAGTATTTAAAAGGGGGAAATTAGATGATTTAAAGGTGTTCTCCGTAAGAGTCCATACATGTTCATGTGTAAGTTTACATGGCACCAGTAACTGGTTATAGTATTGAATTATTTTATGTCTGGCATGTGGCCCTGTTTGGTCAAAAAACTTATTTTAACCTGTTCTGTCTGGAAAACGCTGCCCACCAACATAAGACAGATCAAAAGTAGATTTTCTGGATTTCCTAGATAGATTTGCAAGGCTAATATTGGACTCCAAGCTGTTGCTGACAGACATTTTTAGAAGCTGCTAAATAATCTGCTGTATTCCATTTTAAGCAACATATGCTTATTGAGGGACTGAGAATAATGACACCCCACCTGACATGCATACTGCGTGTGCCTGAATAAAAAAGTCTAGTAATCCTTTAAGCCAATAAATACAGGACACAGACACAGAGGACAGAAGTCAAACAGGATGGCATGAGCTGTCCTAGAAAATATAATGTTGGTGTTGAAAGCATTTACCCAACCTATTTGCACTTCAGTGATTCAGCATTCAGTTAAAAGAAATCTTATAATGGCGCATGTAGGGAAAGGCAAATAAGTAGGAGTGATTGAGGTATTTCCTCTCTCACTGCAACTTGTGGAAATATGGAGTCTGGAATGTTTGTGGTATTGAGAATAATAAGTTACTGTCTTTCCAGTAAAAGCAGCAGTGTTGGAAAGTGATTAAGTACATTTACTTAAACACTGTACTTTTACAACAATTTTGATGTATTTCCATTTTATGGTACATTGTACTTCTACTTCACTACATTTCAGAGGGAAATATTGTACTTTTTACTCCAGTACATTTATTTGACAGTTATAGGTACTTCTTGCAGATCAAGATTTTATACATAGAACAGATGATCTTATTATAACTCCTTGCATGTCCAATCACATATCTGTGATAAATATAACTCTCTGAAAGGAGCCATTTTGCTTTGAGTCATTTTACAATACTTTGAACAAATTTTGCTCATAATACTTTTTGTACATCTGCTTATGTACAAAGAGACAACAGGCATCTTTTTACAATTATACCTTTTTAATATTAGCTTCACCCCTTCGACACTGAAGTCTTCCATAACTTGAAGAACTTAATCACATTCATAAAAAACAAAAAGACCTCTCAAGTGTCGTTGTTGAAATGCACTTTTACATCTTTGTGAATATAAATACAATGTCTTCATCTGACTTTAAACTATTTGTGGGACAATTTAAAAATAAATATTTAAGTTTAATGAGGGAGAAGAGACTACAGTGTGTTTTTGTGTTGAAAATAATCAAGAAGCGCGTGATAAAGCATCACAGACATTCCCCACCCTTAGCTAGCGGTGTTTTGTGTTTTGAAAGATTCCCATCATGTGTTCACTTTCGTGTGAAGCTCTATGCCTGGAAGAACTTTGAATCCCAGACAAGACCACTTTATTTAAGAGTTCATCTCGGGGATATAGTGCCCTTGTTTGAGTTAACTCTCAATGTGCTGTGTTTAGTAGTGAAATACAACACAGTAGCTCTTGTGTTCTGCTCTTGAATAGAATAGGATAGAAAAGTTACGTTCTCTTGCTCTCTCTTTCTCTCTTTATCTTTCTCTTTCTCTCTCTCTTCATTGTGTGTAGTCAGGCCTTTATCAAGTAGAGGCTTCTAATTCCTGAAGTGAAATCCTCTTAGGATCTATGCTCTATTTCTGCTTGGTCTATAGGGTCTTTTTTTTAAATCTCCATTAGACAAATCTCATTGGCTGGAAAAGACACACGCATGCACACAAAAACACACACCATCCAGCAACAGATAGCTTAGTGAAGTGTAGACCAGTGCAAGGTTAGCTACTGACACAAAGGGACGACTTCACTGTGACTTTGGGAGGTAAGTTAAACTCTATTATGTCTCTTCTGTTATGTTTTAAAGATAATTAATTTAAATCAGCTAAGACTTGTATAGATATGTGTAGGAATGGGAAGTTTAGTTTTGAACGACTGTAATAGAAGATAAATTATTTGGTCTCTATGTTTTTACATACATTTGAGAATGATTTTGGGAGCCATCTTGTTATTTCATGTATATTATTTGCCATTTACACTAGGCTACAACATTAAGTATCATATAGAGAGGTTTTATCAATTCTGGTTTAGTTTCTTGTTTTAAAGGAAAAACTTCTACACAGAATTAGAAGAAAGGATTATTTCATTTCGTACTGAATTTAGTCATGAGTCTGTGTCTAACTGAAAGTCAGCTGTTGACAAGAGTTTATTGTCTGTCTCTTGCTCACACACATACCCTTACAGAACTGAAACCTTTACACGTGACTTAATTTGCTCATGCTAGAACTAATCATGGCAAATCTCCACTTGTGGATTTGGGAGTTGGAGAGGTGACCACAAAGATCATCAGCCCAGATCAGCATTGTGACTGCACGCAGAAGACTTGACACTAATTGAAACACTTGAAATAGGCCAGGACATATTGGCTCTGCATACGTCACACACATCCACTGATCCAAACACTGGTGTCACGACATTACAAAGCATTGTGACAAACAGAGTGTATTGAAGAGTGACTATAGATTTACTACCTAGTGCAAATGCATGTTACATTTTCTATATATAAATGCTAAACAGTTACAGTGTATGTGCACATGAAATCACAAGTCATATCATGGAACCTGAAATAATATATATTAATTAATTTATTTCTGTTTCCCTTATTTTAATGTAGAAATAAATTGCGGTGTATACAAATTATAGCATATATTTATTATTACCATTAAAATGATGACGTCATTGTTTTCCATCTGTTGCATCTCACAACAGCCCTTAAGGGCTAGCAGCAAGCAAGAGCAAGATCTGTTGCTGTTCTGTAATCCTCTTAGACAGTATTAATTTAATTAAATATCACAGGACTCACTTGGTATCCAGTATCTCTGTCACAGTGCAAAGAAAACTTAAAATCTGTAGCTATACAACTATCAAATTGAGAAAAATTAAAACAAACAAGTGTGACAGGCCATTAACACCTTAAAAAAGTCAAATAATGACTCAAAAGCCCCCATCATGCATATCATAACCACATCATATAAATTAACTCCTTTAACTCAATCTGATTTTACATTTTTGTCTTACAGGTAGCTAAGCAGAAAAATGTCTGACAAAATGATTGATTTGGAAGAGACCGCAACCCACACAGGTGAGTAGAAGCAGTGTTTTCCAACATCACACAGTAACTGAGCATTTTTACAACCTGGTGGCCTCAGCTTTCTGTGCATACATACATTTCAGTTATTAGTCATTAAGAAATGATTTGTGCCTCTAATAGAAATTACTTAAATAAATAACAAAGCAAAAGCATTGATTACAGAGCAGTTGGTTCTTAACTGACAACAGGAAAACCAAAGTAAAGTACGGATCTGTAGAGCTTTGGCAGTTTAACTGACGCTCTAATCTTCTTTTTCTTACGCAACAGTGGTGCAATTAGTGTACTTCCTAGAGGGTTGTGATGAAGCTTTAATCCCTAAATTAAAACAGGACACAATACCAACCAATGAGTCATTGCTGCACATTGTCATTAAACAAAGCTTGAAATCCCACATATCATCGAATATTTGTGCCTTTAATAACCAAACACAAAATGCTATTTGTCTTCTCCATAGGTCCAAAAGGTGTCATCAATGACTGGAGGAGATTTAAGTTGGAAAGTATGGACCAGGAAAACTTGCCACCTGCAAAAAGGGAACTGCTGAGACAGATGTCATCCCCAAGTGGGCCAAATGACGCCAGATCAAGTCTTAACCGCAAGGTACAACCAAACAGACCACAGCAGAGATGGCAGACTTTTACTTTGATGGGCAGCAAACACTGTGCTATTGATTGTGATCTTTGAGATACAGTGCATTATGAAACAGCTACATCTTTGTGAAATGGATCTCCAGTGTAGCACCAGTACAGATTTGTGCAAAACAAGGAAGTGTGTTGAAAGCTTCTTGGAGTTATTTCAGAAAACTATTGCCTTATGAATAAATGAATGCATCTAATAACCTTTAGAAGTGGCAAAAAATGCAATTCCATTGCCCATATAAATTGTAACTGTTGTTTTAATGTCACTTTTTTTCAGATGAGTGTCCAAGAGTATGAACTGCTTAAGGAGGAGGATGAGGGATGTCTAAAGAAATACAGAAAGCGTTGCATGCAGGAGATGCATGATAAACTCAGCTTTGGACCCAAGTTCGACGGTGTGCATAACCTGGACAGTGGAGAGGCCTTCCTAGAAGTCATAGAGAAGGAGCATTACAGCACAGTGGTGGTTGTCCACATCTACAAGATTGGGGTCAAAGGTTGTGAGGAGCTCAACAACTGCCTTGACTGCCTTGCCACTGAGTACCCCACTGTGAAGTTCTGCAGGATTGATGCTGTCGAATCCGGTGCTTCAGAGCGGTTCTCGGATGAGGTTTTGCCTACACTGCTGGTGTATAAGGCTGGAGAACTACTAGGGAACTTCCTGGCCTGCACGCAGCACCTAAACGAGGAGTTCTTCGCAACTGATGTGGAGACCTTCCTCAACAGTTATGGCCTGCTGCCAGAGAAAGAGCTGCCGGGTTTGGAAGATGAAGAAGAAAACAACGTAGAGTAAACAAAGTGTTTTGGCTGCTGAGGGAGAAAGGAAGCTGTCTCAGACAGCTGGATATAGAGCTATGAAAGACAATTAAGACAAGTTATTCTTTTGGGCTACAGCTAGTAGAAAAACCAAACATCTCCACAAGCTCACTCGTGTTTGAGGATGTTCTCTAAAGGAGACATCCAGCTGGTGAAGAAATCTCAGTGTCCTAGATATGGGTGCTCTCAAATATGGTTGTGGGTTACAGTTTAGTGAGGAGATACACTTATTACTTTATAAGAATATATCAAAAATCCCGTCATTACCACCTAAACAAAAGCCAAAACCAGCTAACTGTAATTTAAAATAATTGCAATGTTTTATTTTGTAATAATAGAAAATATTACATTCTGTATGTACTTGTAAAAATGTATTAATTCAAAGACTTTTTGTAGCATTGTTGATTAGGTGGATCCTTTATTTATAATGGGTTAGCACAAAGTATTATCCTCAAATGAGATACAATATTTAAACACATTTATACTTTCGGTCTCTGTATTTTTTCCGCCAACATTTAAAAAACCTTTAAAGAGCTAAACAGAACTTGAGGCTTCAGAGGCCAAAGCACTCTGGATGTGGCAACATTTCTGTGTAAACATGTCTTCCAGCTGTCCAGTTCAACATTACCTACCCTTACTTGTTAAGCCAGTGTGGTGGGAGGTGCAAATTTTGTCTAGAAAAAAACTCATAAGCCTCTGGTTTCGACAATCATCAGTGAAACATCATCAGTGAGAGGCTCACCCGTTTCTGTGTATTTTATGTTGTGAAAGTCAGAGAAAGTCATACAAAAAGGAAACCCTGGGTCTTGGGTTTTCTCAATCCGGTATGACTTGGCCAACAAGTCCTCAACTCAGCACAATGGTCAATATTTGGATTTAGGCACTATTTTTAACTGTGTACTGGAATATGATGAAGCATAACCTAATAAACTTGTTGTTAAGAATAAAACTAATAATAAAATTGTATAAAATAGTCAAGTTTTGCATTGCGTTTTATTGATTTATGATACTAGAAGATCTGCTTGTTGTTTTTCCTGTTTTTCCTCACGTGACTTTTTCTTACTGATAACTAAACGAGATATAAAATGTTGATTAGGGAGTTTTAAAGGTGCTGGTCGTGGATTTTTTCACCTTTAAACTGTTTCCTCTCTTTATGCTAATTTAATCAAAACAGCTGCTGGCTGTACCTTCATATTTAGGGTACAGATATGAGAGAAGTAACAATCTTCGCATCTAACTCTTGGCAAGAAAGCCAATAAGCATATTTCCTAAAATTCTGAACTATTGCTTTAAATCTGAATCCTTCTTACGGACTGAGCATTGCAAAACTCACCTCCTTTTCAATTACCACCATTCTATCACCACCATTATCTTAAGATTTTCCGTGGAGATTTATCCAAGAATGAGGCTCTAACATCACCCCAGGAGGGTGTCCTTACCATACCTAACCCCTCTGTCTTCGAGGGCCTGTCATACGCTTTGATTTAAAAAAAAGTCCCAAATTTTGTTGTTAGTTAAATTAAGTTAAATTCACCCTAACTTTGTTTAGGAATATTTCTTAAGGGACCATACATCTTAAATAATTTTGCAAGAATTTTCTTTAACAAAAAAAAAAAAACATGTGTTTTTGTACCTCAGTGTTTATAAAACAGAGACACCAAAGGAAGAAAACTGCAAAATGCACAAATACAGGGTAACATACCATTGCAGGAGACGTCTCTTCTGAAGAAGCAGGCTTTCACATGTTAAATAACCTCATCTGTTAGTCTTATAACATATTTGACTCTCCTGTGACCCCAATGAGCTGCAGGCATGCCAAAACCACAACATAAAAGCCGGTTAAGATTTTTAAGTAAAGACTTGCAATACTAACCCACAATTTGATATGTTGTGAATTAAATTAAGTTGTCTCATATCTGTAGAAACTGCCAAACACATTACCACACAAACACATCCACTGCTACTGAAGGAAACAGAGGTTTGTAATAAAGGCAGACCATTGGCTCTTATAAATTCATATATAAGGTATGTGTAAGTTTCTGTAGTATAAATATAGAGTCAGTTCAACTTTGTCTTTTTTAAAACCAAAAGATTCATATCCATTGACTTGCCAGGCAGTCCTGACAATAGCTATTTAATTGTTGGTCTTCTGCTTCCTTTTCTCTTAGGCTTAATTTACAATAGTGATGCAGCCTCACTTTTACCATGTTCAACATAGTCATAATGTCAAATAGCAGCATGCAATTCTATTTGATTATGCATAGGGCAGATATCTTTGCTGAGATAGCCAGGCCAATCCTTTTACATGATTAAGGTTTCAGCCTTAAAGGTAGTGGTATACTGGGTCCAGAGAAAAAAATAATAATAAATGTTATAGTCATCTCATAATATGGGGTTATACACAGTTTATACTTTTGCAAAATTTCCAAACACATTCAAGTATGTACTTTTATGTGGTTTCATGTAAGTAAGTTCAATAATCTCTGACATATTGCCTGCAAAGGGGCTCTTGATTTGTAATTACTCAGAATTCAAGAGTTAGTGAACTGTGACACGCTAACACATATTTCTCTGAGGATATACATCTGTCTGAGGTTCCAAAGTACCACATTTGGCACGGCTTGCATAGCCTCTAGGCAGTAACATCTCAGTTTCACACAGTAGCGTGTCTGACATTTATCAAAACCTTTCTCGATACCTCCCACAAGGGTGGGAAGTTTTTCATGAGGTGCCCCAACATGTCAGCCAGACTGGTGCTGCTGACCTAAACTACAGCACTGTATGCACTCTACGCTTCAGCCACACTTCAACACCATGCAACTCCAAGCAAGAGTTGCAAGAAGATTCACCTCAATACAAGATGATTCATGTGTAAACTCAGAATAAACAATAAACCATTAACAAGTGATAAGGCGTATTTTGCCTCAATATTCTGTAGAACATATACATAACGAAAGCATTGGGCTCTTCTGAGAAGCAGGTTTACTGAGTTATCTGGATAAGTTTGCTGAGTAAAATAAGTTTGCTGAGTAAAATAAGTTTGCTGAGTAAAATAAAGTCAAATAAAGCTTTTGTGTGTTCCAGATTTCCAGATAGCTACCCAGAGGCCGCTTTGAACTTGCTTGACGAAAACAGGCCCCAGAGCATAATTTGACTCATCACTCCCCTCAAACCAACGTTTACCTCAGTGTTTACCCATGCAATGACCACGTGATCCCACCCCCATTTCTGACGTTTTGATTCCCCCCTTTGTTTATACTGCTGCACTAATTGGAAAACTTTTGTTATTTTTGTGTTTGGACTCTTGGAAAGCCCACCTGCCACGCTCCAGTTCACCCACATAAAAACCAATTGCACCGAAGTAATGTCATGACACGGTAGTGGGTTTGAGGTGCACATGGCCCCTGTGACCAAATATGGACAGTGAATGTGTGGGAGATGACATAACTACAAACTGCATTCAATGGCTGTCATCACGAATGAACACATATTTTAAGTCACTTTGTTTAGTTATTTGTAAGTTCCTGGTGACGCATTATTTTCAGTGATGAAGGGATGATGTAAATGTTATTGTCTGAATCATTTACTCCCGATGAGGTAAAACTTGTATGTATATTAAAAAAACAAACAACTACTTTTCACAAGACTGAAATAATACCACCACTACATCAACACATAATACTTTTGTGTTATTACTCAAACAAGGGTGGAGTGAGCAAACAAGAGGAATGATACAAGAGATAAGAGTCAGGGGTATGAAGATGAGAAAGAGATGGGTCCATGATGAAAATGTCTTAATCATTGCACACCGAAAGGTCTTTTGAATTTTTGTCTGTTTCTTCTGAGTTCCACTCGGATGACAAGTGCTGACAACAACCAATATGGCTGACTCAGATTAGGAGGTTTGCACAGCAGTGTTGCTATAGGTTACTGTACATCTTGGTATCCAGGCGTGACAGCCGAGAAAATAGTTCTGATGCCTGGAGCAAACATCTGCCTTCACACTGCTGGTGTTTGTGCCATCATTCTTTTGTCTCATAGAAGTATCACTTTGGTTATGAACCAATAAATCACTGAGGTATTCGTCAAAACTGGTCCAGACAGTGTCTAAATACCTTCCAGGCATATGTCACCAGAGACGCAGTTAGTTAATGGCCTAAACTGAAACTGTGGAAGTGTGAGAGCCCAGATATAGAGTAGTGACTGAAACTTACACAAAAAAGTACATCACTCTGTTACTATTACTAACTATAAAGCTGCTGTACACATGAAAAGAAAACGTGTTTGATAAATTTTAGACATTTAATCTTAAATAACCTTTCTGTAAATAAAATAAATAAATAAAAAGAGTGTAGAGAATAGAGAATATATTAATGTTTTTTAAGTTTTTAAAAGTAATAAGATTTTATGAATATATAAAAGATCACAAAAACATTAAATGTATTAATTTAAATGTTGAATTATATTTTTTTGTCAATTTTATCTACCTAACTAATGTTGAAAATGTGGGTTCAAAACTTTCTCTTCATGGCCAGATATTTATTTCTAGGAGCCTTTCATTGTAATATAACTATAATATGTCAGAGGTTTGTCTGCTTGGTCAACTCTGGACTTCCCAGGAATTAACAACTTAAGTTCCTCTACAAAAACATCCTTTGCTACATCCTCCCTCTAAATGACACATGGGTACTGATCTGATATATATATGCCTCCAGCACACACACAGCTGTCTTTCATTGTGTGTTGGCGCCATCTGCTGACCACCTTTGACTGAGGGGGGTGGGTATTCAGGGTATTCAACACTCAAAGGTCAACACAGAGGACAAATAACATCAACAGATGAATGGTTTTAATCCATAATTCTATTTAACTGAAAAAAAAGTGAAAGTGAAAGTTTATTCTTGACCTTGGAAAAACTAGTAGGCAAGTGAATCCAAAATGTCATAGTCCAATTTATGTCAGGTGTTGCCAACAGAGCAAACTCCTTCTGCTGATGGGAAACACATACAGTTACAAACCCCAGGAAAAACTTCTACGTTAACTTTAAGTTAAGATTCTGCCTTAAAATGAACGTCAATTTAAATACTCATACAAACCTGTTATTTGATTCTCACAAAAAAAGTCCTTCAGGGATATGTTTCCGTTGTGAAGGAGTCCTGTAGGTTTAGCAATGCAGGTATTTTGCAGGAAAATTAATTTATTTAAGTAAAATTGAAATGTTCAATCACTGATGTTTCCCTTTCATCTCAAATAATTTTGAATAATGCATGTAACATAATAATAATATATTTATATACGAATATTTTACCAAATAAAAGTCATGGTAGTGACACATCGTCATTACTGAGAGCTATAGCAGTAAGGTTTACTCACAAATACAGACAAAATCAATGCTTCTTAAAGTGTATCCTTTTTTGTGACTTAATTTTTATTTATTTGTAAATGTTGTAAGGTTATTTAAATATCCATTTGACATTTAGTTTGTAGTAGGCCTATGGGAAGGTTTGTTGTTATTCTACAAAATCTAAGTAAGCGATTCGTTGGCTACACGTTTCTTCCTAAAGTTTAACTGTAAGAAATACAACTCCCATGATGCTTCAGTCCCAGTGACAAACTCAAATCGCCCACTGCGCATGCTCCCAGTGTTGTTGTCGGAAAAAAATGGCGGCACTGCTGCTGCAGGAGTTGGACGGTCCCGAGATAGCAAAGCTACCAAAAACAATTCATAACAAACTCGAGAGGATTCTTTCGGATCAGCAGTATGAAATCGATTCGTTGAAGGCACAACAGGAACAGTTTCGGGTCGACAGCGGTAAGAAATTGCCTGGTTTTGTGTTAGCCAGCGGTGCTAAAGTGTCTTGCCTTGCTCACCATGCACGCATGTCGCTTAACGGAACAACGTTAAAGTGAATAAATCAGCTTTGAACGTACCAACACATTAAACCTCACATCGTCGAGTGTTTTAAGTGACTATCGATGGCTTTGGAAAATTTGGACTTACACCAGCGAAGTAAAACTGAAGGAAATCATCAGCCACGGTTTGACGCTAATGCGAGCTTCAGCTAACGAGCTTAACGTACACATTGAACAGTTCGTCAACGAAACTAAATACCGGCAGCCGGTTAAACGTTTTAACATTTCATGTTTGTGTTTTTGCTGACCTTCTTCTTGCAGAGCAACATTTCTTTGAGAAAGTGAAACAACTCGCTCAGTGTCAGGAAGAGTTTTTGTCCAAGACTCAAGAACATCTTAAACTCAAAGATGAGTTCACCAAGCTCGGTGAGAGGGAACTTTTTTGGCTATTAACTATTAAACTTTACTTCACTTACTTATCTTCAGGTTACTTCATGATATTATGTTTCTTTAAATCTCCCGCTCAGACGAGGAGCTTAAAGGTGTGCGTGAGAAGAACAGGGAATATGAATCTGCCCAGGAGAGGTTGTCATCAGAGCAGGTAAGGCAAACAAAATCAAACATGTTATCAATCAAACAATTTGTTTTAGTCATATTACTGTTTGATTATATTCTGTGTTATTTGTGTGCTGCTGTTTATGGAATTTGTAATGATTAACACAAACTATGTTGACTGTAGTGGTGGCTCAGTAAGTCACAGTAATGGGTGATGTCTACACTTGACACAATCAACTTAGCTGCTAATTTTAGAGCAGTTTTTCTATGTTTTTGAGATGTTAACACTTGCTTACATTTTTTCCCTTGTATTTTTTCTGATTTTAACAAACCTCTGTAAACAAATAATCATCCACACACCGGTTTTAATAAGCTTTTGTCAGCACAATGCTTCACTGAGAGGTGACAGCGTGATAACATGTCTGTGGTTTGCAGGAGGTACATTTGGATATCCCCTCTTTCTTTGAATTGCCTATTTGCACATACAGTATGTAGAGAACAATACTTTGGAAAATGTTTGGAAACATGTTCAACATTAATGAATTGACCAATTAGCTGAACTGACTTATGGTTATATTGATATCACCAACATTTCTGATATGTAAGTATCGCTTAATTTGTAAATTGTACCAGCCATCATTAAGGTTAAAATATTGCTTTTATTTAGAATTTGCTGTCAAAAGCCAAAGAGGAACTGGAAGCAGAAAAGCGAGAGCTTGTGCGAACACTGGAGAAGAGATCGTTGGAAGTGGAGCATTTAAATGGTATGGACAGATGAGTTAGTCTCAAAGAGACATTTGTTAAAACGTTTTATTTCTGTTCATACATACTAACGGTCATTTGGACATTGCATTTATGCAATTTGTGTTGCTCCCTCAGAGGACTTCAGGCAACTCAATGATAAGTTGGTGGAAGTCAACAACTCCAAGATGGCCCTGCAGATGAAGTTAGATGAGCTTGAAGCAGCTGAAGTCAACATTAAAGTGAGCTATATTGTTATTTGTACATTGATTGAATAATATTTTAACATCAGATTTGTCTGTAGAGGAAGTGACTTTGTAAATAGTTATTAGCTTTTACTATACTGTACATGCTCCCTTATAAACAAGTAACTGAATTAAGGTGTGGTGGTTTGCCGTTACAGTACAAGGAGAAGCGTATGGAACAAGAGAAGGAGCTGCTGCATGGCCAAACATCTTGGCTGAATGAAGAATTGAAGGCTAAGAGTGAGGAACTGCTGTCACTGTCCCGACAGAAGGGAAACCAGATCCTGGAACTGAAGTGCAACCTGGAGAACAAGGAAGATGAGGCATGTGTCTTTTTAAGATGTTTATAAAGCTGAATGACATGTAAGAAATGGAAGAAAAAAACCTGTAGTAGTAGTAGCAACAAATATAATGTAAACAATAGCATGATGATATTTAGTTTTGTTAAATTACATCACATTACATGTCGAGCTGGGTGTGATGCACTAACCATATGCTGGTAGTTTTGCACCCAAATAGACATGGAATAGGGTGGGTACTTACTTTCTTCAGTAATGAATGATTACCATCATCTCCCAAGGTCATTACTTAATATGTTTTTTTTTTCTTGTGACTTTCAGTTGAACAGACTCCAAGACCAAGTGGGCAATTTGAAAACCTCAAATGAACACCTTCAGAAACAGAATGAGGACCTGATCAGCAAACTAAAAGAAGTATGTGTGTGGAATTTCTTACAGTCAGTCCCAAGTTTTCATCCTGTCTTGTTTTTGCACAGTTTTCATTTACTATATATTCTGAAACAAACTTTTCAGTATTGTAGTGCTCAGTGTGAAGTTTAATCATTGAAGTGTGTGTGTGTGACTGGATCTTTACTCATTCTAGGCCAAGGAACAACAAGCCACCATGGAGGAAAAGTTCAGAAACGAGCTGAATGCCAACATTAAGCTTTCCAATCTATACAAGGTATGTATGACAGCAAACCGATGTGCAGTATTTTGTACCACCAAACCATTTACTCTGTGATTCATTTCAGCTTAAGTCCATGGAGTATCACTGTTTCACATTTTCAGAATATGCAAGTGCATCTCATTTCTTTTAGCTTATTTGTTTAGATGAGTTTTGTAATGGTAAAATTATGATGGATAATTTGTGATGTCCATTTATTTCAACAACTAAATCCAAAATCCGAGACTTCCACAGGCTGAATATGTGAATGTGGGGGAAGTACCAGCCATAACTTACATCAACTTTAATCACCTGACTGCAGGAAGAATTTTGGTGAAGACATGTTGACAGTGATGCAGCACTGCTACAGATTTCTCCTTTTTCAAACTTGTGCTACATATTTCTTTCATCTGTGGTTTTATTAGCGCACTTTATATTGACGCAGACTGAAACGATTCACTTTATGTTATAGTTAAATTCCTTTGCCATTGTTTTGCCAACACTAAACCGTGTTGTTGTGGTGGCAGGGAGCAGCAGCAGATTCAGAGGCAAAAAGTGAAGAGCTGAGTCGGGCAGTGGAGGAGCTGCATAAGCTGCTGAAGGATGCTGGAGAAGGTGCGAGGCTGTAACAGATTGACCACAACTACCATTCACATTATTTAGTACTTGACTTCATTCCCGAAGAAAACAGTCACCATTGTTAACTGCTAATTTATGTTCCGGTTGTTGTTATTGCCTAATGTTTGCTCTGTTTACTCCTTTCACCATAGCCAACAAGGCCCTTGAGGAGAAGTTGCAGGAGATGGATGGTGCCGCAGACAAGAGTGTTGCTGAGCTAAAGGAGAGGATCCAGGGTCTCGAGAAAGAGCTGGACAATGCCAATGAACTGCTGTCAAGTTCTAAACTTAGAGGTCTGTTGAGTTCTGGTACTGTTTGTCTTCATTGCACTGGTTTTCGTGTGGACATTTTAAAGTAAATGTGAGAACTTTTTTTACGACATCAAGACTTTCTTTAAATTAACAACTATGTCCGCTGATCTCTACTCTACTTCAAATGTCCAGGCCCTGTCGGTACAACATCTATGCTTACAGAGGAGCAAATGACAACAATGTCTCCAACAGCAGCTGCTGTATCCAAGATAAAGCCCGGCATGAAGCTGACAGAGGTATATGCAACTGTATTTTAACATCCAAATGACTTTATTATAAACCTTGGTAGAATTTGGAAATGAGATTGAGGGAATGCCTTGTGAAAATTTGTTTGATATTAATAGATACAATTGACTGCCACAATGGATTTCCAATATCACTTGATGTTATGCAGTCTATAGACTATATATTAAGGTAAAGTTTATGTGTGGGTTATGACCATATGGGACTGTTTTTAGTATTTTCACACTCCTTGTTATTGACTTGCTTCTTTTAATTTCTCAGTGAAGTATTGAACTAAAAGTGTACATAGTTGTCTTCACTGTTCATGTTTCCCCTTTTTGAACTATCTTATTTTGATATAAGATGTCAACTGTATTTTCAGTTGTATACAGCGTACGTGGACAGCCAGGAGCAGCTTCAGCTGGAGCGATTGGAGAACAAGCGGGTCAACAAGTACCTGGATGACATTGTGCAAGAAGTGGAAGCGAAAGCCCCCATCCTCAGACGGCAAAGGGACGAACATGAGCGCATGCAGAAGTCAGTGGCCAGTCTTTCTGCTAAGCTGGAGCAGGCTGTTAAGGTAGGCAATGCAGACAAGTTGTATGTTCAGTGGAATGGGATTTCCATTAGATCACGTTTCTGTTTTTTCCTCCATTATTAATTCGTTTTTGGTGTGTAGGGCATTGTAAGAGATAATCAATCATTAATCAGATAAATCAATTTATCAGTGGAGGAAAATGGGTAAAATAATACTGATAATTTGCTTAATTGCTTAGTAACAAATACATTGTACATTGCATAATACCTTCTGTGCTGGAAGTCATCAATCATCAATTTGTTTGTGCGTTGACTTCAGGAGGTGCACCGTCTGCAGAAAGAGGCTGATGAAGCTAACAAGCGCTCCTCTGTTATGGAAAGAGACAACCAGAGGTGTGAACTTCAGCTGGCAGACATGGCTCAGCAGGTGGGTTCTCACTCTCCTGTAAATTTTCAGAAAATATGTATCATCAGAATTCTCCAAATTCTTACCTTCTATGCCATCCGTTGATCTTTCCTGGCAGGTGCGTGTGCTACTGATCGAGCTGGAAGAGGCTCGTGGAAACCATGTTATACATGAAGAGGAGGTGAGCTCAGCCGACATCAGCAGCACATCAGAGGTGATCAGCCAACACTTGGTGACCTTCCGCAGTGTCGAGGAGCTACAGAAGCAGAATCAGCGTCTTCTGGTGGCCCTCAGAGAGCTCAGCGATGCCCAAGAGAAAGAGGAGTTTGAGGCCACTGGCAATAAGTAAGTCAGAATGTGTGCTGTTTTTATTTTTGTTTCTTCTTTGTTCTTTTTGTTTGTTGGAATAAACAAACAACTGAAAGTCAGTGAACTGGCTTTTTTGTGTGAGGTCTCGCTATTCAAATTCAATAATTTCTAACAAAATTGGGGGGGGGGGATGCTTATGAGTGCCAAGCATTAAAAACACCGGAAAATGTCATCTAAGCCCAATTTTAATATTCATGAATCCCTTATTACAAGTAACCAAATATGTTGCGTCGTCAGTTAGGCTAAAAGATTAACTGTTACAGGCGTGGCGAGCTGGAACAGAGTTTGGAGAAAGCCCAGTGTGAGCTGGAGTCCCTCAAGGAGCAACGCGGCCAACAGGTGAAGATGACGGAGTCCATCGTGAGGCAGAGGGACATGTACCGTGTGCTGCTGGCTCAGGCAACCGGAGTCAGCTTCCCTCAGCAAGGTAACAGACAAGAGATAAACCAGGTTATACACTGTTGATGCAAATGTACCTGCAGATTTAACTGATGTACATTTACAGGAGCAATTTAAAGTAGTTCAGTTTCAGTCAGATAGCAAAAACTGCTCTTTTGTCACAGCACTTTTTAAATAGTGTAGTAATGTTTTTTCCGATATCGTTAAATTTCTGAATGTTTTTCTTTTAAGGTACACCACCCGAGGAGTTCTCCCTGACCTCCACTCCCCGACGCTCACCTGCGGCCATTCCCGCCACAGGAACGCCCACTGCACTCGTGTCCATGGCAACGGAGTCTGCTGAAGCATTGGAGGCCAAGGCAGCTTTGCGACAGGTGAGTGCCACACTTTCCCAGACAACATTTAAACTGTGATATGTTTCTCAATGCCACACTTTCCCAGACAACATTTAAACTGTGATATGTTTCTCAATTGTCAAAAGCCCACCACAATGTCAGCAGACATAGATATAAGGCACCTTAAAGTGTTTTAATCAGCACCGAGACATTTCCATACATACAGCCTGTACACCCCTTGATCCATGTCAGGCAGTTCTGTGAAAATGACTAGCTTTTAGTTCCAGATGTGATTTTGCTTTATGGTTTAAAGCACTGCCATTCATTCAGCTGTTCAGGTTTCTGTTTATCACTGAAAATAGCAGGGCTGTCTGTGGATCAGTATTTATGGACAGTGTCACAAAATGCACTGATAAGCTTGGCTTGTTTAGTTTCCATGTCTCCCACTAGATGGCAGTGTGTATGTAATGAGAAATCTGCATTTACTTAAATTAGTATGCCCTAAAGATTCTTACCCTTCTTTGGCCAGTGAAGCTACAGAATTAATTGGAAAGAAGTGAAGAAGCAGTGCCAACTTGGCAAAGAAGAAAGAAACTAGGTTTAGGTTTATTTTGTTCTTATTTTATTGAAAAAGTCATCAGAAAATGTAATTCAGTGGTTCAGCAGTGATGTGTATGGAAAACAGTTGCAGATCCAGGTTTCAGTGAACACTGACAACCAGTGATTAACATTTGGCAGCAGCCTCGTATGAATGTGTCAAAGACTACTGTAACATGTGTTCATTGTCCCCCATGATGTGTTGACATCAAATAAAAATGTTTTGTTGCATCTGCAGTTGCAGGAGGTTTTCTCCACCTATAAGAAAGAACGTGTGGAGAGTGACAAGACACAGACTGATCAGAATGAGAAACTCCAGGAGCAGCTCTCTGACCTCCACTCCCAGAATGCCAAGATATCCACCCAGCTAGAGTTTGCCTCTAAGAGGTATGTTTGAAAAACATGAGCAGGAACAGCTTGCTTTAGGAAAGTAACTACTGTACTAACATTTAAGTAAAACAAGACTTGGCCATTGCTTCTTCTGGTTTACTCAACACTTCATGTGTTTAAAGAATACATAGGAGAGAACATAGGACACTTAAAAGGATGTCTGTGTCAACAACATCAGGTATGAGATGCTGCAGGACAACGTTGAGGGCTACAGGAAAGAGATTGCTTCCCTCAGAGAGAAAGGACAGAAAATGGTCGCTGCCACACAGAAGCATGAGCAGACCATCCACACTTTGAACGAGGATCTGAGAGCTGCCAAAGAGAAACTTGCCATGGCTGAGGTTTGTCTTCATTCCAGCAACCTTTTCCTTTTTCATGGTGATGTTTGTGCTTGAGCTTGTTTACTTTGCATTTCATAATCACTGAGGGGAATTGCAATGGTGCTTGATTTGGTATCATCAAGCCATCTAGACTTAACTCCTTCTGTCTCTTAGGGCCGTGCTGAAAGCCTACGTAAGGAGAGAGATATGCTGAAGCTGGTGGAGTCTAGGCTGAATCAGGAGAAAGAGTCAATCCTGAGCCAACAACAGACCCAGAACCTGCTGTTGACCAACCTCCAGGCCATTCAGGTAATCTACAAGTATGGGATTTCTCACTCATTGTCTCACAAACACACAAACAGTTCAAAATTATAACTGGCTGTGTTCTTTTAGACCACTCTTGAGCGCTCAGAGACTGATACACGTCAGCGGCTGAACAGCCAGTTGGAGAAGCAGGAACGAGAGATCTCCAAGCTTCAGAAGAGGCTGGAGCACGAGGTGGAGCAGCGCCACTTGCTGAGCAGAAACCAGGAAGTAAGCATAAAATGTAATGGTTGGCATCAATCATGTTGTGTTGGGGTGTAATGATGAATCAATATTGTTTACTGTGTTTAAAGAACAACTTAATCTTGAACACACACTTTTTACAAATGGAAAAAATGCAGTCAAACCATCACACCTCAGCTCATGAAAACACACATCAGAAAGAACAGAGTTCAATAGTTTGCTCAATGTCGCTCATTTCTCATGCACAGATCCAGTTGATGGAGGCAAAGAGGCAGTTGGAGACACAGGTGGGTTTACATCAGAAGACCAAGGAGCTGCTGAATGTTGCCGAGTTGGAGCTCAACACCCTCAGGTTGCAGCAGGGCAGCGGCGAAGCACATCACAACCTGAGCTCCCCCTCCACACCTATTATCAGAGGTAGGCGCACACACACTCAAACACATACATACATTCAGAAGTATGAAACACAACAGCACAATACACAGAGGAATCCATTCATGTACACACCTAAATGTATAATATTTTCACTGTATGTCATCAAGTCCCATGACCTCAAATATGAGCAAAAGAATTCCTAGGTTAAAGTCATCGAAAGTCAAATAATTTATAGCTTTTCTTAGATTCACTGTCTGTGCAATCATTGTGCATTACACTGACATTTACATTCTAGTTTGCACTTCATCTCATACAAAGTTTTTGTATGAGATGGGAACCAGTAAAAGAGCCAATGAAATGTCTAGGCCAAGGCCTTTCAAATGTTTATGGGTTTTAAGCACAGACACTTTGTAACATTGTAATTGTGTTTTCATTTGTCCACAATCTCCCCCCCCCCCCCCCCCCCCCTCCTAAAAGCAGATACTAATTGTATTGTGGTCAAATTGCATCACTCACTTCTCCCACTGATTCTTGACTGATCTTGCTTTCAGGCCTGCAAGGTTCAGATCAAGACAGAGAGGACATTAAGGGCCGCCTGCGGCTGGCTGAAACCCGGGCAGAGGAGCTGACTGAGAGCCTCAGGGCCGCCACCTCTAGCATGGAGCAGTACAGAGCCATGGCTCAGAGCCTGGAGGAGTCTCTAGACAAAGAAAAACAGGTGCAAAACAAACCAAAAATGATAAATACTTGTGTGGGCAATTATGTGGGAAGCCAATTAACCTGTTAGTATGTCTCTTGCCAATTACATTACTTATTTTCACCACAAAGGACATGATATATTGTGTTGGTTAGAATCCTGATTTTCCTAAATACACACATTTCATTTTTGATTTAAAACAAGCCAAATCTGAATTTTGCTAAAACACCATGAATTGGAATTTTGTTAAAAAGCTTTACAACAAAGATTTAAAATGTATGTTAAGCATTTGGTCATGTATGTCTTAGCTTCTTATTTTTGGAAAAACTTGTGGGATAATCTATTGCATGGGGAAATTTTAGTGAAGATAATTTATTGTATAAATTGTTCATGTTTGCCAACATGTAATGACCAGGTAACAGAGCAGGCACGCTCATCCATTGAAGTGCGTATGAAAGAGGCTGAGAAGCAGCACCGCAGGCTGGAGGAGAAGCTCCTGGAAGCAGAGAAAGGGAAAGAAGATTCAGAGGAACAGAAGAGGAGAGCTCTGGCCTCTCTGGAGGAACAGGTATATTAAATCCTACATTATTAAGCAAGTCTTACACAAAATGAGTCAAAATGCTATAGATTTTCCATAAGATTTTCCCTCAACAGGTTTGACCCTCGGAGCACTGTTTTGCTGTTCAGTTTTATTCAACATTATTCTAGTATGAAAAACTGTTTTTGTGTTTTTGTTGTGTGTCTGTTAGATGAACAGTCTAAGGAGAAATCTCAGCAGTGCCCAGGCAGATCACCAGGCGGTGCTACAGCGAGTGGCAGTAGCTGAAGCTCAGCAGCAGCAAGCTCTACAAGACAGCCAGGAGCAGGTCAGCAGCTATTATTTAATTGAATGTAGAGGAAAGTAATTCAGAAGTAATGGGCTATTTTATCAAGAGCAGAGGTTCATTACATCTTATTTTCTTTCAAAATCTGTATAGGTCTCATTTCTCTGCATATTTGAAACATCAAATAATGTTAAAAACAGCCATTTCTGTATCTCCTAGACATCTAGTAAAACTGCCAACCAGATGGTGGATCAGGCAGTGAAAAGACTTGAGTGACATTTATTTATCTCACATCAGGTCTTCCGATCAGCGAGTTTAAGGACCACCTATTGAGTTTTTTAGGCTTGTTAGTATAAGCTTAAATTTATATGTGCATCTCTAGTATCTAATATTGCATAGCAACAAAAGTGGCAACTGCAATTAACTGATACTTGTTTAACATGCAAAGATAATATAAATTCTTCTTTCCCATTTCCAAGGCAAAGCTGGCAGCTGAAGCACAAGATAAGTATGAGCGGGAGATGATGCTGCATGCAGCCGATGTGGAGGCCCTGCAGGCTGCTAAGGCTCAGGCCCTGCAGGCCGTCGAGCTCAAGCACCAGCTGGAGGAGAGAGCCCAGAGGGTCAGCGCTGAGCTGCTGGAGGCCAAGGTTTCCTGGGAGGAGCAGGAAAAGATCCTCAAGGTTTGTTGTATAGGTGATGACCAGACAGGGTTAGATATAATAACATGTATTGTACAATATTGCAGGAACATTTCTTGTACAGTCTCAATAGCAAATTGAACATTGTAAGCTTAACAGAAACTTTTATTTCAGGACCATTTGATTTTTTGTCCAACCACTGTCCATTTATTTTAAAAAGAAATTGTGCTTTCAGTCATTTTTTTTTTTGCACGTATTTTAGGAGGAGATGTCCAAGATTGAGAACCGCTATGAGGAGTTGCAGAGGCAGAACACCCTCCTGCATGAGCAGGTCCAGACGATGAGCAGCAAGATGGCTGACAATTTACAACGGGCTGCCAGTGAGAGTCCCATGAACATCTCCCTGACTGAGGAGGGCAAATCTCAAGACCAGGTCCTTGAGATTCTCAGGTAATCTCAGGAGATTTGCAAATAAAATCTATTATTCTATGTAAATATAATAATTACTGTCCCCCATGTTCTTCACTATTTTTAATATCCTTATTTCTACTCCATCACAGGTTTGTGCGTCGGGAGAAGGAGATTGCAGAGTCTCGTTTTGAGGTTGCCCAAGGAGAGAGTTTGCGTTATCGTCTAAGGGTGGAGCACCTGGAACGAGAGCTGAAGGAGGTGCAGGACAGCTTGAGTGCAGCAAAGGAGAGGATGCAGGTATGTTTTTAAATTCACTGATCCACTAAAAAAATCTTAATTTATGTAATTTTCTTTACCAGACAGTTTAGCTGATTGTTGATAGGATGAATGATAATCTCATTTCTTGGGCGTTTTATTGACATGGGTAAAGAAATATTTGCTCACTTTCCCCTAAGGAGGTCAATGACCTTTTAATCAACAAAAAAAGTACAACATAAATACAGTATAATATAATAGACAAATATACAAATAAGTCTAACCTGGCCACTAGAACTCAAACCATATGTGACTTAAAAGCCTAATGCTACTCACCTTACTCAGGTGACATCGAAGACTCTGGCTCAGCATGATGAGCTGATGAAGAAGACTGAAACGATGAGCATCCTGATGGAGACCAACAAGATGCTGAGAGAGGAGAAGGACAAGATGGAGCAGGAACTGCAGCAAACCCAAGCTAAGGTATCAGCTGCATTTATAGAAAAATGTAGTGTGCAATTGGATGTGTACTCTATAATATACTCTATTTTGCCAAATTAAAGGTTATACTCATGATTTTTACACACTTCACTCCAAAGTTCACTCTGTTGTCCTGGTATACAAGCTGTTACATTTTTGAGAAGTACTCTTGAAAGAACCTCCAAATCCAGTCGGCATCAGCTCATCTTCTGTATATTTCAGGTACAAAAGCTGGAGTCAGACATCATGCCACTGCAGCAGGCCAACTCTGAGCTGAGTGAGAAGAGCGGCATGCTGCAGGCGGAGAAGAAGATACTTGAAGAGGAGATCAAGCGCTGGAAAGCTCGAACCCAGGTGAAAAAAAAAAACTAATAATGATGCTTGCAAGAAGTGGGAAAATACATCTATCATTAAAAAAAGTAGATTTTCTTGCTTCATTTAAGTAGTGATACTATTGTATTCCTAATGTTATTTCACACCACTAACACACAACTTTTCTCACGTTCTTTTAGCATTTGGTGAGCCAGCAAAAAGATTCAGATCCAGAAGAGTACAAGCGTCTGCACTCTGAAAAGGAGGCACATCTCAAACGAATTCAGCAGCTCACTGAGGACAGCACCAGACTTAAAAACGAGGTTTCCAGGTGAGGAATTAGAAATGTTGTAACCAAAATAATTTTTATGCAGCAGGATATTAGTTAAGTGTATATATATTTTCTCCCATATTTAATCCTGCCAGTACCATTTAATTTCATAATCCTCTTAATTTCTCTCTATAGGACCAATAATCTAACGACATCCCTGCAAAACCAGATTCAGAACTTACGTGACAGTATGAGTAAGATAACTGATGAGAGGAATACGCTGAAGAATCAAGTGGAGACCAAGAACCAGGAACTCCTGGAGAAGGGGCGAACTATCACCCAGGTCAAGAAGATTGGACGCCGCTACAAGACTCAATATGATGAACTCAAATTGGAACATGACAAGGTGAGAACTCGCTAGCTGTTAACCTCACTGCCTTAGTCTTGAATCCAAAGCAAAAAGTGCATAGCTGTACGTATCCGCTTGTTTTGAACAATCTTCTAAAGCCACTCCTGATAGGCTAGTTAATATCCTAACTAATATTCCATCCTACGTTTCCTCCAGATGGTAACTGAGGCCGCAGCAGGCCCATCCCAAGAAGAGGAGGCTCGTCAAGCCTCAGTTCAGGAGCTGCAGAACCTCAGAGATTCTCTGAGCCAAGCTGAAACCAAGACTAGGGAGCTGGAAGGACAACTGGAGAACATCAACAAGGTTAAACATCACAAGTTTCAGCCAAAACCTTTTGACTTAACTGTCCACTTTGTAGTTAGACAAGTCTACTTGTCGTGTACTTTGATCAGTTTGCAAGATCATATAGATTGCATAGTTAACAGTTTCTGGCCCACGACAGGTGGTTACAGAGCGTGAGACTGAAGTACGTAATGCCCAGGAACAGTCCTCCAGGCTGCAAACAGAGCTGACCAGGCTGAGGCAGGAGTTGCAGGATAAGGCTTCTCAGGAGGACACGCTGAGACAGCAGATGACGGAGAAGGAGGAGAAAACCAGGAAGGCTATCATTTATGCCAAGCAGAAGATCAGCCAGCTCACCAGTGAGAGGATGTCCCTCATGTTACAATTAGTGGACCTCTCTGGTCCCCCCCTTCTATTTTTCCCTTTAGTAGTGTTGCTTATTTGAATCTTAAATCTAAATAATTTATGTCCAGGCACCAAAGACCAGTTGCAGAAGGAAAATGAGGAGCTAAAGCAACAGCGTGAGGAGCTGGAGGTGCGAGTGAGCGCTCTCAAGTCTCAATATGAGGGCCGTCTGAGTCGACAGGAGAGAGAACTGAGAGACCTGCGAGGCCAACAGGAGAGGCAAGAGCAGAGAGACGAGCCACCTGAGGCAGGTCCAAGCAAGGTGAGAGTCTGCCTTAAAGTTTTCACAAGCCAGACTTTTTTTTTTTAACACATTGCAATTTGTAATCTACTCTGGGGAATGCAAACAGAGTAGATTATGTTGAGCTATACAAAACACAAACAGTTACATTTTCAGTTGCATGAATGTTTTACTTTCTGACTCATTTTACTGTCGTCTAATAGACATGAGTGCTAAGTGCCCTTGCCGTGTGCTATCGCTTGTTTATCATCGTATGTTCTGTTTGTGCTCCATACCATGTGATTATAGTCCCGGGGCCACATAAAATAAAATAATTTAAATTAAATGAAACTTTACAGGTTTCAGGTTACAAGACTTTGTTACTTCTGCATCATTGCATGGGGCAACTGCTCCTCCATGGTCAATGTCTTGAATACATAATTGACAATAAGACCAGAGAATGGTAACTTTGTTGCAAGTTTGGTGAAACGACAGAATCGTGACTCACAGCATCTTGTTGGTCTTCATCATGACTTTGTCTTTCTGTCCTGGTCTTCAGACCCAGGAGCAGCAGAGGAGCACAGAACAGAGACAGATCAGTCTGAAGACAACCCCAGCTGCAGAGAGGGGCAGGTATGATAAACAGCCGCTAAAACTGCTTATTCTCTATAAGTTTACACAGCAGTACAACATGGATATACAGAAGTGAACACATCATACCTTTTCTTACAGTTCTGGGATACTCTTTAGTACACTTGAGTTTACTTGTTCAAGTCTTTTTTTATATTAAATGTACATTAGTAGAGTCATTATTCATGTCCAAATCTTTGTCTTTGTCAGTGCCAGCACATCTGAGCCTCCAACTGCCAACATTAAGCCAACACCTGTAGTGGCTACAGCCAGCAAGCAGCCTGTCAATCCCGGAAACAAACCCACTCCAAGAGCAAGCATCAGGCCTATGATCACCCCAGCCACTGTTCCCACCCCAACACCTACTGCTACTGTCATGCCCACCACACAGGTGGAGACCCAGGAAGGTAAGTCTTAACTGCAGAGCTTCAGACATAAGCTTCCAATGTAGGAAACCAGCCTAAGGAGTATTGGCCCTGAAGTTATTCTATTAAAGATATGCTTTTACAAGGGACTTTTCCCTGTGAGTGTGTAAAATCAAATTAATGCAGCTACAAGTTCAATGAAAAGCTTTATCTGTTTACCACTAACTTATACTTATCCGCTACAGCCATGCAGTCGAGTGAAGGCCCACCAGTGGAGCATGTGACTGTGTACGGCAGTGCCAGCGGCTCAGTGCGCTCCGCCAGCCCCAACGTCCAGACCACCTTAGCTAGCCCCATGCTGACTGTGCAGCAGACCCAGACACAGGCCACAGCATTTGTCCAGCCAACTCAGCAGCAGAGCGTGACCCATTCAGAGCCAGCCAATCAGGAGCCACCACCTGTGGTCATAGAGGCGACACCTAGCTCGCAGGTGGAATGGCCTTCAACGTCCTCCACCTCCTCTGTGTTTGGGACTGGTGAGAATCTAAACTGTTTAATGTTGAGAGGATTATAGGTTTTTATGGAATAGCAATACACATTAATAATAGTGTTGTATTTTCGGAAGATATTTAGATAAGATATGTACATTTCAAAGGGATACAGCAGAGGTACATATGCATATTATAGTGAACTCATAATACTAGATCCAACACCCAGGCTCTGGTTTTGCAAATCTTGAAAAGAAAAAATCCAATGTTGTTAGGGATTTTTATACAGATGCTCATTTTTTAAATTATGTCAGACAAATTGGGGAACAAATACAGCCATGTGCATTTTGCGTACTTGTTGCTAAAGATTAAACAATGGTAGACATGAATGCAGGCCCACATTGCGGGTACAGCAAGTCACACTGAGTTTCCATTTTATATATTACTTTTTTAATTTACTCTCCGTATCAGGGAGATATCTAAACAATACCCATGCTTCGTCTTTAGTTTCAGCAACACCAGGAACCTCCTCTATGTCAAAGAGGCCTCGTGAGGAGGAGGAGAGCACCACCATGGTCACTGACACAGAGGCCAACCAGGAGGATACCTCCAGGGCTCCTATACCTAAGAAGCTGCGCATCATCCAGAGAGTCGGTCCAGAGGTGAGGAGGAGGGTTGCATAGAAATCCAAATAAGTGTTTTTCATTGTTTTTAATTATCTAAATACTTGTACAGTTATGTTGTGGGTGTCATGTAGGTGTTATGTGATTCTCTTCAGGAGGAGGTGCTGGTGGAGGACAGTGCTGAGGCTGATGGGGTGGTGCCAACAGACAGTCAAGACGGTGCAGAAGCTAGCCAGGTAAGCTATCACTTAATATGAAAAGTAATAACATGTTTCTTACCCTCTAGAAATCTCTCATAGCTATAGAGTTACTATGCAATCCTATCTCATGGGAAACAATGTACCAGTAAATACTGTGTAGGAGTAGTTCAAGCAGAATAAATGTTGTAATTACATGTTGGTACAACATGTATCGCACCTTTTTATGTAAGATATTAGTTTTTCAAAGAGAGAGTATGTATAGCTTTTCAAGTATAATGCATGTTGTTCATAGTTCCCATTATTTCGCCCTGCAGACAGAGGACTTCCCAACCCTGGAGGAAGGATATGAGGGTGCAGCCTCCCAGTCCATCTCAATAGATCAAGAGGTTACCCTGAGCCAAAGTGACACGACTGAGCAACTGCAGCAGGAAATAATCGTCATAGTAACAGACACAGAGAGTGAGGATGACCAGGAAGAGGAGGATGAAGAGGAAGAGGAGCAGGTAAAGAGTTTTCTGTTCAACATTGTAAAAGGCAATATGTAAAGTGGCATTAACCAGTTGCTGAATTTGTCTTTTTAAAAATGTCTTGGTTTCCTGCCACTCATGATTTGACCACTGCTCAATGTAGGACTACGAGGAGGAGGAAGAAGAGGAAGAGGAAGAAGAAGAGGAGGATGATGAAGAGGATGAGGAGGAAGACGATGGAGAGATGGGGGAGGAAGGAGAGGACAGTAATGATGGGAGTGGCGACGGCAACGAGGCTTACGAAGGAGATGACACAGAGGTGCGATTACCTATGAAACATTATGTACTCTTACAGTTTTTGACCTTTTATACATCACATCACCCGCACAGCTGTCACATCCAGTACACCACGAGACCAGCTCACACACTCAGTTTTTCCAAACTGTCTCATTGCACTGTCCTTTGCATTTTATCCATGTCATAACTTTCTGTCTGTGTGAAAGCTGTGTGTTTGCTTTAGTTGTTTACCTTTTTACTCTAGTCCTGGTTGCACATGTTCAGTGGGATGAGTCAGTGTCTGCAAAGGGACAGTTAATGTCCTTTCAGTTGTAATCTGCATGTGTGAAAGTTGTTTCAAGTGGGGAATGCGTAAACCACTGTCCACTGTTTTTAAATGGATTACTTTTGAAGGCAGTTGTTAAGAAGAAAAAGGGTTTTATTACCAAGCAATTGAACATACACTCTTTAAGTGTCACCTACAAGAGTATTATTATGAGACATTTTAGATGCATCAGAGGGGTTGTCCCCAAGAGATAAGTGTTAACTTTTGACTTGTCCTTGAAACCTGTAAAACTGGGTGGAAAGTTAAAAAAAAGACGATACAAATCAAAGATGATGATCACTGAATAATGAAATGAAGCATTCTTCCAATTAAATATCTATAAAACTATGAAAAGAAATTTTTAAAAACACTTTTAAATTATGCTGACACAAAACTCAATTATTGGGTTAGACTTATGGTCAAATTTAAACCTTAAATTTAAATCTAAGAAAAAAGTTTTGTGTGTTTCCCAAAAACAGGACAGTGAGGGGAAAAAAGTAGAATAGTATTTTAAATACACATGGAAAATTTGTGAGTTACAGCTAATGATTCCCAATACCAGGTTTGTCCACTAGCTTTAAAAGGATTTCTTTTTAGAAGTAACTTCACAAATAAGACCTTAAAATTCAGATTATAATAAAAACACTTTAATGTTTCATGTAAAATGTAATTAAACAGTCGAACAAAGCATTAAGATATAGATATAGAGATATAGATATAGAGAGCGAGAGAAGGGCATGTTTGTTCCGTATAGGGAGAAAATGAATCATAATCTGTGTGTGCTGCTCTGCCAGTATATCCTGGCATCTTTAGTGTGTAGGAGCCATCCCATAAACTGCTTCCTCTGATTCTACCCAACTCCCGTTTTTCTACTCATCTTCACATTTCCTCTTGTTCTCATTTTACTTTTTTTATTTGCCCTGTTAAACGGTTTTAATTTCCTCTTACCACTCATTTTATTTATGAATTCCTTTTGTTCTTTCTCAGGGAGCTGATGTAACAGACCCGGGCACGGAGACAGAGGAGAGTTTGGGGGCGTCTGACTCCACCCAGAGGCCAGCAGATTCCCAGACACCCAGCTGTAAGATCCAGGAAACCCAGTCAAACGCACATATGTAGATCCACCCCAGACTCTCCTCATGCGCTCACAACCTGTCCCGCCATCCCATGAGTTATCGGTTACTTCACGATGACTGAGAAAGCTGTAATATGTTGTTGTCTGTCTGAAGGAAAAAGTGGTACAAGTGGTAGCCATAATAAAGGTCATTTCCAACAAGGGCACATAAAGGTTGCTTTACGTTGTTATTTTGTGGCCCTTCATAGCTGGCGGTCCTAAATGTACAATACATGGACATAAATAAACAAACATACAAAATTGGTACTATTAAGGGACGAGCTAGATTCTCAGATGTAATTTTTTTAAAAATTTGAAACAAACTGTTGTTACTCCCAACACAAGAGTACAGTGGAGAGCAATGCAGCTAAAAGATTGTTTTTCTACGAACCAAAAAGGTGTAGGCTGAAGATACAGTTTGTAGTTCCTGCTATTTTCACAAAATAATACATCAAATATAACATCACACAAAATGTTATACTATCCGTATTGTACTAATTCCAACATGCCATTCTGAACATACATTTTTTGTTGTCCATTAAATTTTTTTTACAATTTCTTTTTTAAACTTACATTTTCAGTTCCTCTTTACAACTGTTCCTTAAATTCACCCCTTCAACAGAGATGCATTGATTTTCCAAATCATGTCGACTTTCTCTTATTTTTAATCACTTTTGGATATTTTTCTAGTAATTATTAGTTGAACACCTTGAAAATGATTTGTGGTATTTAAGAACCACCCAGTTCTGTGAGGTTAAAAGTCTATAAAGAATTAATAAACAGTGGGTTAGTTGGTTTTTGATAAGTAGTTTTGTTCCCAGTTCTTATTACTGATGTATTTATTTAAAATAAAACGGACCTCTGTTTATTGTAGCATTTCCACTGTTGTTTTAGTCGAGGCCAGTACAATGGAGGCCTTCTCTTCAGATCAACCTATCACAAGCTCTGGTACAAGGATGCCCCAGTCACCACGGAGACCAACACATCAGCTGCCCCCTCGCCTGAACATCCACCCCGCCCCGTCATCAGAACTGGGACCACCTGCTCAGGTTCAGGTATGAAGAGTAATGTGTCCTTAGTAAGAAAAAGAAGTATAAATAAAAACATAACATTGTTTGTGTTATTGTTTACTGGACTTTTCACCGGACTAATGTTTTAATGTCGCCTCTGTGTGGACATCACAAGCACTGCTAATCAGTTTTGTAAAATATAACTTCACAGCGTATCCCTGTTCGTCGAGTCCCTCAGCTCGCTCCTGGGGTGCAGAGCAGTGCTGTAAGTCTTCTATAATTGGGAAACAACAGATATACAGTGATTGTTTATATGTGTTAGTGTGAAACTTTTGTTTGTGTGTTTGTATCCAACACTTTCTGCCATGTCTCCATCTGCAGCAGCACTTCTTTGAAGATGATGACCGAATGGTTCCCAGCACTCCCACTCTGGTGCCACACCGCTCAGATGGTTTTGACCAGGCCATCCAGTAAGTCTCACACACGTACACAGACCAGGAAGTCAGATTGCCTGGGAAACATTATACATGTCATGTTTATTAGTAACACAATTACTGGTAATACAGAACATGATCAGATATTATTGATCTAATTTGGTGTTTGGACATACAACACATTACGTTACTGCAGTTTTTGAGGTGTAACTAAAACTTCTGTATCTTTTATATTACTTTAGACCTACATTATGGTCTTGGACATATACCTTTTTGGATTGTATAGTCAAAAGCTTGAGCGTATATTTAGATATTATTGATATAAAAATAAAAACTGGGGGAAAGATCCTAAAATACCTGTAACTGCTATCGCTTTGCTGTCTTAGGGCACTGGATGACAGTTTTTGTTTTGTTTTTTCCTTTTTTGTTTGTCAGTTCTCCCCAAGTGGCTGGTGTGCCTCGCTTCAGGTTTGGTCTCTCAGAGGACATGCCACAGACCAGCTCCTCCTCGCACTCTAACCTCGGACAGCTCGCATCACAAGGAGGTACTCCACCACCACATGATGTGGAGAGTTACAGTTTCTAAAAAATAAAAAAAAAAAAGCAGTAAAAACCCCACTGGCTAACTGCAACTGTGACAGAACATGAAATTATTAATTTTTTCTTGTCTTCAGGTCTTGGGATATATGAAGGCTCCTTGTTCCTACCAACTAATGAAGAGGAGTCTGGTGGACGCAGTGTTCCCACTACACCGTTACAAGTTGCAGCACCAGGTGTCTGTCTCTGTTTGTCTCTGTCAGTCTGATATGAACGGATCTGTCCTGTTTATCTATAGACGCACCCTTTTCATCAACATTCTCAACACGGTAGTTTCCGAGAATATTCAGTTAGCTGGATTTAGAGTTGTGAGTACTATCAGATGCTACAACAAAATCAGTGAGTGTATCTTGTTTTTATGTTTTTTCTCTTCCAGTAACCGTCTTCTCAGAGGTGGCACAGTCTGACAGCACTGAGCACGCCTCCCAGTCGGTTCCCATGGTTAGCACGTCCACACCAGGCCTGGTTGTGCCAGGAGCAGCCGGCACAGGGGAGGAGAGAGACGACGTCTTTCTGGAGACAGACACCGATAGGTGAGGCTCACTCCTCTCTGCTGTTGGTTACAGAATTTATGATTTATTGCCATGCAAACCTCAAGCCTGATATGAAATGTGACCCTTTCCCTGCACTGAAAATGTGTTTCCCTCTCCACTGTTAATAAAGATAACTGAATCAAATATAAAACTCTACTGACTGTAGAAGTTAGCAGATTTATGAAAAGTGCATCTTGTGACTTTTTGTTATCTTGCATTCATGTTCTTACAGGTGATTTTAGGACTGCATGACTATATAATTTGATCAGATCCCATACTTGTGGTGTTTTGGCCTGTTTGTTCCAGGCCCAGTGCAGAAGTGTCCATGGATCCAGTGGTTTCACAGGGAGATATAGAGGAGCCAAGCCAGCCATCTGATAAGGCCAGCCTCCCCTCCACCAGCCAGGAGCCCTCCTCCAGCTCTGCAGGTACGGAGTTACTGTGCAGATCCCTATTGTGAATGCAAAATTTGATCATGTATTTATCTATCATTCTCTCCTTGTGTATCTTAATTAGTGTTCATTTCTTATTGCTGTGTTATTTTTTTTTCCTAGATACAAGCAGTGCTCCACCCAAACCCTCTAGAGCTGGACCCAGCAGACAGCTGCAGCGCTGGCCAGAAAACCGCGGGGGCCGCATGAAGAGAGGAGGTAACATATGAAAGCACACTCTGAAACTGGATGGCGATGGAGCTATTATATTTCTCATTAGCGTGAAACTGTTGCAGGCCCACGGTGGCTTTCTGGTCGTTGAGTCCATGGCTCATTTTCAGGTCAATACAATAAGATGATAAAAAGTTGTAAAAACCATTAACATCTCTTCAAAGCCTATCAAAGTATCTCAAATGGATTATGAACAATTGATCATGATTTATTATTGTGAATGAAAGCAGGAGTAGTTGATGCTCCAAAACCTGTGTATTGCAAGACAATCAGGATTGATCATAATCAATCAAACAAAAGAGAGAGAGAGAGAGAGATCCTGTTTGTACCTTAGAAAGATTCCCCTCATTTTCAGTCATCTCACTATCATCTAATAATATCTAATAAAAGTTTTATTATATATATATATATATATATATATATATATATATAAATTTTATAAAAATCAGCTGCATAAATCCAGTAGTATCACACTCGTCCAGTTGGTTTATCTCTGAGGGCATTGTGTGATTTCTAATAAAAAGCAGACTTCCAGGCATCCGTTTAATACTGCCATATTTATTGTAAATCAGATATACAATTACAGATTTCCAGTTTTATGTTTCAGACTTGTAAAAAATATTTGACAACATATAATAAAATATATTATGTATTATTGTCCTTTAACAATTGATTTTTTGCAAGTGTTGCATGCCTGAAAAATAGAGCTTAAACTTCAAACTTCTTATCTGCTAACTCTATGGCAGCTATACAAATAAACTGTATGTGCTCACAACTCAAAGGGCACATAAATCCCAGCAACGCATTTGTTCATTTTATTTATCAGTCATAGCAGTTAATACATGTTGGTGTTTTTATAATTCAGATTAATGTTAATAAGAATAACAGAAAAAAGGCTATTGTTCTTTTACATTTCAAACACATTTTATACAGCCACTGTACAGAATTTTTACATCAGTATAGAAGGCTTTGTTTAAAAAAAAAAAAACCTTTTGTATCTCAACAGGTCAGGGATTCCCTTCTCGGGGTGTTCATGGGAGACGATTTGCAAGATGAAGCACTAATGACAACTTGACAACCATGACGGAAGAACTAGTCATTCCCGCCAGAAACACGTTACACATTTTCCAAGTGTGTGTGTTCAGATTCTGTATTCAACCACGATTATGTTCTGAAGCCTGTTTTTTTTTATTGCTTTTGTTGTTTAATGTACTGGTAAAGTACCTTTTTATAATCATCCATGCTGAAGCTGTGTGTTTTATGAAGAATGTAATAAACTTTAAAACTAGAAGAAGTACTTGTATGAGACACAATCAGACTTTCTTTGGGCATTTGAAGACGCTGTTGCTCTGAGCTGGCACGTTGGCTGTTGGAGCAGCAATGACAGGAAGTTCACCATCAATCCTCACATTGTAGGATTTGGCTGCAAAAGAAACAGACTGGTTTGTTGAGGGAGTTCATCAAGCTTTTTAATTTATGCATTATATGTAGGATGTACTTTTATCCATGTACAGGCCAGTTTCCATTTTAGTGAACATGAATTTGGCATAAACTCTCATGCATCCTCATACAGTCCTGATTACAGAGATTTAAGGACTGTTTGTAGCTTGAATAACTTTGACAGCTTTTGGCTACAGCACGACATGAATTTTAAGAGCTGTAGTGTTTCTTGAAAGACATAAATGACTAGACATTTATCCTCCTGACATTTAGACTGAGTGGAATGTTTTACTCAGACAGGAACTACAATATTCTTTGAACTATAGGTAGCACCATTAAAATGGAAACTTTTACTGAGGTTACTCCATAATAAATTAGAGCCCTAGGTGTATGGACACCACCCTCAATGACCTTTACATCTGCCTAGTCCCCCACCCCACCCTGACACACACACCCAGACACACATGGTCCTTGTTAGATATTTCAGACATGATGTGAATGAGGGTAACAAATTTCCTACTGCAGACAGACAAGAGAAGGATGTTTTGTTCTTTTGAAGATGATGAAATTAAGTATTATGATCAGAGGAGTGAAGGAATAGATTTTAAACCAATAAACAACAATACTTTTACTACATAAAGACCTTCAACTTTTATTTCAGTTCTGTAAATTCAGAGGCTTCCATTGCAAGCAGTGTTTTTAAACCAGGGTGTGTGTGGGGAGCTAATCCAAAATAAGGCAAGGAGTTTCTTTATTATCTGACTAATGAGCTTATAAATGTGGGCCTTGATGTGCAGATCACAGAGCTTGAAACTATATTTTGTTTTCCATCAAATGTTCTTGTATACTAGAATGATGTTAGTAAAATAAAAATAAATGCACAGAGATATGACTACACTGCTGGTATGTATTGATGACTTACATCTGGAGAAGACGTAGTATTTGTATCCCTCTGGTTCTCTGTTGCTCGGGACGGACACAGCAGCTGTAATAGTGGAGGGGAAACCTCTCCAAGATGTCCGGATGTTGACGGCTGACCCTAGAGAAGAAACTGGAAACAGAACAGTGGAGTATAAAATGAGTCAATTGATACAATAGTTTGTTTTCCTTAGTTTTTCCACATTTTTATGCTTAGATCTCACAACCCTTCAACAGTTGCAGTTCCATAAACAGTAGACAGGCAGTTTATTTCCACTTGCCAATTATTTACAAGATGCCCCTTTCACCTCCACAAAAGCATGACTCACTATTTCAGAGAACTACATGTGTTGTAACTCAAATAAAACATGTTTATGTGAATCTGTTAAAATGCTCAGCAAACACCCAGAACACTCATCACAGTTACATTTATACAATACCCCAAAATGAGAAATAAAATGCAATGTATGTCATTGTGGAGATGAATTTATGTAAGACAAGTTAAAATATTTCTTATTTCCTCTATGGAGTATAGGAGTACCTGCTTGTCGAACCATTCGGTTGCGGACTGTGTAAACAGCGTAATGGGTTTTCTTGCCACACGTTGGACTGGTGCCAAACTGATATGAATATTTCTGGACATATCCTCCTAGAAGAACCAGTCAAGAGTAATTTTCAGAATGTATTCATTCATTCAGACCATTAGAAAGAAACACATTTTTGTTGAAGGAAGGAAAAATTACAATAACACAAAAGTAATGAGGAAACTAAAAAGTGCCAAACAATAGTCAATAGTCTTTTTTAAAGCCTGACACTGCAGCAGTGCATCACCTCTCTTGAAGAAGTAAACTGACTCTCTCCTCCTCTGGTACTGAGGCACAGACAGAGCAGCTGTGATATGGCCCCGAAGCCCATCAAAGCCTGTTTCAATGACCTTTGGATAGCCATGGTCCAAAACATCATTTTCATATCTCCAATACAGGGCTCCCTGTAAACATCGCAAACCAAAACATTACACCTCAAGCAACAAAAATATACCTGTACAGCCTTTTACAGAGGTGGACAATTGGTTTGGAGAGCTCAATAGGAAATGTGAGCTCAAAGAAGAGTCAAGATTGTGTTTAGCAGCAAAAATGCATCCTGACAAAGTGCAAAGGGTCCCACCCATGAAACACCTCAAATTCAGATTTGTCAGATGCACTCATTGATTTGGATGAAATGAGTACCTTGAAAATGTATGTTTTGCCCTGGCAGTTGCAGCGGGTGAACACAGTGTCGATGGGGGAAGGGACGCCCCACACTTGTGTGATGTCACGGGCCGGACCAGGCGCCCTGTTTCTGTCCAGAATCCAGAAGTAGTGCCCTGAAAAAAAAAAACATTGCTACTTAAAGATGGTCCATCTGCATATGACACCACTTAAAAGATTTAAAACTAGTATTTTGCTTAAAGCGTGATACAATTCTTAGATCTATTGACTGTGAACAATATCAGCCACCTGGCTCTCACTAACCTCTGAAAACCACCATTGTGCCGTTCCTCAGTGTAGTGACTGCACTGACCGGCCGCCCACTGCACAGATTTGTATCATTGTTGTCATCTGGCAAAAAAAGAACATATTTGTGAGGAAACCATCGGTTTGAATAAACAAGCAATAATACAGAGAAACCAAGCAATCACAGACTGAGTTGCTGCGTGTTTAATGTAATGTTGTGCTCCAGGAGCTGTAGGACTTTTCCTGCATCGTGAACTTTTTTTTTTCCATTCTTTAAACTATCTGAGTTTTATTTCCAATTTCAAAGGACTCTTTGATTTATTACAGTGTGGGAAAACAGTCATCTCTGTCACTTAATATAGTGTAGCTAAGCTTTGAAGGAGGCTCTTTAGACCCAGAGGCATAATGAAAAAACAACCAAGCTTATAAAGCAGGCAGTGAGCAGTAATAAATATGTACCAGAAACTAGAGTCCTCCATTTCTGCAATTGAGTTAGACTTGTGTAAAAGAAATTCGATATTAGCAGAGCCTACAGGAAAGCAATTTTGATACTCGCACCTTCTCAGAGTCACAGAATTCATCTATGAGGCAATTGGTTTTCTATGTATGTTGTGTTGAGAATCTGGACCAATGATAAGAGCATTTCTTACCTGCTTGGTAGTTTCGAGGATCGTCTGTATTGAGAGTCTGTGCAGTGTCCAGAGGCTTGGTCTCAGGTTTGGAGCTTGGTTTAACCAGAGTCGGTTTACCTGGCTCAGGTTTGTATGGCTCAGGTTTGTCCTGGGGTTTTGAGGTGGCTTCAGACGGTGTGAGTTTGGTCAGGTCTGGGGTGGCACTTAGTGGATCAACAGTGGTTTCTCCTGGTGTAATGTAATCTGTAGGGTCAAACTGCACTGCATCTGTAGATGTGGGAATGTGGGTCGTCAGGGCGTCAACGTCTGCCAGAGAAGAGGGAGGGCCTGTTGTGACATCCTCTGCATTGTTCTCAGTATCACCTGGTTCGGGGTTTGAGGTGGTTGCCTCTGGGATGGGTGTCAGGTCCAGTGTTGATGAGGCAGGGGTGGTGGTGACCTGAGAGTCTTCCGGGACTGCTGAGGAGCCAATTGAGGGTAGCGTTGTTACCTCTAGCTTATCAGAGAAGGTTACAGTCGGATCTGGATGAGTAAAAAAGTCATCCTCAGGCTGTACTTCTGCCTGCCCTGTTGTCTCGAGTTCTTGGGTGTTGGCTGTAGGAGAAAACCCTGTTTGGGGTACTGAGGTTGGAGCAGGCTGGCTGGAGACACGGTCAACTGCTGTTGTGGGCAGAGGAGTTGTTCCGGGGTCGGAGGAGCTGGGAGGATCACTGGCATCTGGGGGAGGACAAACATGATTAGGAACTCTTGCATTTCAATCAAATGCGTTAGGAAGAAGCATGTTGATAAATTCTCAAATTAATGAAAGCATGTACAGATGTGTGGCAAAGTAAAGTTTCCCCCACAAACATGGAGAATTGCATAGAATTGAATGATTTGAGTCACAAAACTAGAGATAAACTGATGGAATCAACTGAAATTTTTAACTATACTTTGGTGGAGGCTTGCTCTTCTTTCTTTAATTTGTGCTGAAGCATTGCATTTTAATTATTGCCTCTGTATTTGTTACTGCCTGGAAATCCCTGGATATCACATACCTGAGCTCTCAGTGGGGGCTTGTCCAAGGGTGGGGTAAAGGGCAGAGGGGCTGTCATCGGTTGGTTCATTATCTGAGAGTGACGTCTGTGTCTGAGGGACTGTAAACGTCTCTGTACTGAAGTCCAGAGCATCTGGACCCTGTGAGGGTTCAGTAGAAATTTGATCCAGCAGGTCAGCTGTAGCTGATCCATAGCCACTGGTGCTCTCTGGGATTGGACTTGCCTCTGGATCATTCACTCCATTGTTGGAAACTCCATCATTGGAAAAAATCTGGCTGTACATATCTAGAAGAATGTGACAAGTGAGAAAAGGTGCACACCTGGATGTCACACTCATAAAACTTTACTGGGGGAAAAAACGCTTCATTTATTATCCATGCACATCATTGCTCACCATGACTGGGATCATTTTGTGGATATGAGGTTGGACTGACCAGTGGAATTAAATGGTCATCGGTGGGCAAATAAGGTACAATCAAATTACATAAATAATTGGTATTTGTAACCCATATGGTTTTTGTAATGAATATTATCTTTCTTTTTTCTGCATTTGTTTTCTTGACCATGCACATCACTGACTGTGACATTCTAGATGGAAATGTCAACATGTCTTCCTCCTGAGATGGAAGTAACAAGGATGCAAGAGTATCTCCACCCACAAAACTATTCCAAGCCAACCAAGCCAACTAAACTTTCAAGAAAATGTTCTGTCATCTTTTCTTGGCTTTATTTTGTGCTTTCCTCTCTTGTGACTGAGCCTTTGCCCATAACCCTCCTACACACTCATGACAACACTGCTTCCCTGTGTTTCTTTTGGCCAGTGAGGCTTGTGCTTTTGGCTTTTTCTGGTGAGACTTGGCAAAGCAAAGCAAATCAAAGCAAGAGAGCCACAGTGTGGTAGTCAACCGTAAACATCTTCCAGTTGTCTTCCTGACATATGTCTTATTAAATCCACTGAGTTCAGCTCATAATTATCATTTACATAATACAACACATCATTAGTAGCAAGTAGCAGTTATTTAAGATTTGAAATAAAGTTTTGTTTAGTTTCCTAAAGTGAATTTCAAAAAGCATAGTCACCTGCATTGTTTCCATCGCTGAATTTAGAATCCTGCTCTGTTGCTTCATTCAGAGTTGGCTCTGTGGGAATATTCATAAATAAAAGTTAGACAGTTAACCATGTTTAAAAAAGCAATTTGCCTTAAATCCTAAATGACAGAAATGTCAGGAAAAAAATGAAAAAAATCGACCTTCTTGGCAAAATAAATATACCTTTGGGTTTGTTATCATTTATATTATTGCATGAATTAGTCTTCACTGGTGCTGTAGCACTGGCTGCTCCACTGATTTCTTCTGTGGTAATTACCAAGACAAAAAAATATTGTCAAATTGAACCCAATGCATTGGTGCAGATTACTGCATGCATTGCATGCTACTCCACATGCTGGTGGACATGCAAGTTTGCCATGTTAGATTAAACCTGGCTTCTTTGCACTTTACCATTCATGCACATGTACTAATCTCAAGTGAGGGCTGACCATCATTTATTTGCTGGTCAAGTATCAAGTAACAACCAAATGCCAAAAGAAGAGACTAATTACTTAACTTAATTAGGAAAGTAAATATCATGGTGATACAACTGAGAATGAAACTCTGTATAACATGCAGAAAACACACACATAATCATGCTGAATTTGTTGGATAAGGCTTACCTCCTGCGTCACAGTGCATCTTATGATCTGGACAACACTGTTTGTACTTGATGCACTCAGGGTCGCAGCTACACAGCCGGCCTCTTTTGAAGTCTTCTCCACACCGCCCTTTACAGGAGTTTTCTGTTGCACACAAACACAGCAGGCTTCAGCACAACAAACCTGTACAGTGCTCATTATAGTAGACAAATTATTTTGTTATTTGTATGGAACATTAAGGCAGTATATGAGATGATGCTCCCTGCAGGGGTCGGGATGCATAAAAATCTGTGAAGACTTTGAAAACTGACTTTTACACTTAATGAGTGTAAAAATGTGTCATCAGTAACTCAAAATGTTGTTTAGATATCCGTAGATTTGGATAAAAAAAAGTAACAATTACTACAAGTGACAGGGTTATAAATATATCAGGAGATAAAACTCACTTGTGGTGCATTGAGATTCATAGTCTTCGCAGCACTCTCCATAAGACAGGCAGTTATAATCGCACTGGCACATGTAACCCCTGTAGTACTCAGAACCGCATCGTCCTCTGCAGCTTGCTGTTAATGAGAAAGAGTACATGGGGACAGATAAAAAATGTCAGAGAGGGACATGCTGTACAGATAATAGGATATGTACCTCCACTAACATAGTCTGTAAATAATACAGCTGTGCCAGAAATTGATCTCTGAAGTAGTGGCACACACAGAGACATAGGTTCCCACTCAGGTAAATAATTATTTACAGAGTAAACATGAATGAGTACTAGCACATAAAATACATGATACATTCCAGGAAAGCCCTTAATTAAAAACAAATATCTTACAATCAGAATATTGAAGAGTACATTTCAGTTAAAGTTTCTCTATGAAATACAAATGTCACAAAATATACTCACTCTGGGCAGCACTAAATGTCAAGGCACATGCCAGCAAAATAACAGCACAAAGTCCAGTAGAAGACATGGTTCTGTAAATCTGAAACCAAGAATGAGACACACAAAGAATATATCAGATTTCCCTTGTGAGAGAGTGCATTCATGTACATGACTGAAAATCCTGAGGGATAAAAGAGGAAATAAAAAGTGACCTACCTTGTTTGATCCTCTGTTGGAATCCTGCTGAAGGTTTGAGTCGGCTGCTTTTAAAAGGCTGAGAGACCTGCTGACTTCCCATTAATTGACAGATCCGGTCTAATTAAAAGTGTGATGATCTCACTGGCTGTAGGGAGGATCCTCCAGTCCGGCCAGACCATAGGTCTAGACATCATGATTCCCCACAAACAGCTGGAAGCACATCAACACACATCAGTGCCAGACAGACGGCTGACTTCACACACCTCTGAGCAAGAGAAAAAGAAAAGCGGTTGTGACTTGTTCAGTCAACTGGACATCGTCACAGACTTGGTTTGTCAAATCAATACCATATGGAGAGACAATAAACTCAGTTAAATTTCTTCAACTTCAACGGTCAGCAGGGTTTTATTGTCCAGTCTTTGTGAAGAACAAAGGTGTTTTAACTCAAGGTTGACTTCATGCTAAATAGGTTCACAAGAGACTAAACTGATATTCAAGCACAAGCAGGTTACTCTTTACCCGCCATGAGAACCATAGTGGCTTCAATGTATCCCTCTGATGTTGATCATGATGTATCATTGTATGTGATACATGATAAAACATCATGAGTGACCAGTAATGAAAAAAGTAGTCTGATTATTTTTCTTAAGTAAAAGTGCCAATACCACAATATAAAAATAATCCAATATTATATCATTGGATCATTATTATTGAAGCATGAATGTGAAGGCAGTACTTTTATGTTATAGCTGTTTGAAGTGAAGGAAATCTTTACCGCTTTCTATACTTTTGGGCAGTTTAATCAGTAACAATGCACAATGAACTATATGTTTTGTTTATAAAATCTTAATCTGAAATACTCAAGTAAAATACAAGTACTTCAAGATTGTACTTAAGTACAGTACTTGAGTAAATGCACTACTTTCCACTTCCAAGAGGGGCATTATATCTAATGAGGACCAAACTTGGGCTATTGACCGTAACTATATTTGAGGTTTTTGTAATCCATGAACAAATATTTTCTGTTATGGTATGTAGTCTGTAAGTTTACATGCACTTACGTAACCTAGTTATGACCTACAGTGACCTTATGGCAAACTGTTGGATGACCCTGTTTGTCCCAGAATATATTCACCACTGCAGCAATTACAGTTATTGTTGTGTGAATTGTCGTGTGGTATAGAACATAGAGGTGGCTACAAATGGATATGTTTAAAAAAATATATTTTAAAACTTTTTTTTGACTTTAATAAAATATAACATAATTACTTTCCCTATCCATTAGCACGTTAAGTGTTCAAGGCTGAAAACAACTATAAGTTTGTGTAAAAGGTGAAACTATAATGTGACCCCTTGAAACAACTTGTGTTCTTGTGACCCCGAATCAGTTTTCATATGTTTACGTGAAAAGCAAAGATTGATTTTTTTTTTTTTCCTTCTCTTGTCGGAATAGTTTTTAAAGATCTGAAAGGGGAATATTATGCATTGATTCATAGGAAAAAGACAAAGATTGGAAGACAGACAATAATTAAAATATGTACATCCTGCTTTTGTTTACCATCTCATGACCCCTAAAATTTGTCAAGTAACCTTTTGGGCTGATCCCAGGTGGGAATTACTGAGGTAGTGTCAGAGGTGTAATAATGATATATTAGTCAGTGCATTTACACGCACTTAAGACCATATAGTGTGATCTACAGTGACCTTATATCCACTTATCTGACCTTGTTTATGCATCTAGGGCTGGTCTGCACACTGGTATTTTGCGGTCGGAAGTTTTGGTGGACCACAACATGTCTGTGGTATTTTCCTATCATGTCATGGTCCAATTAGAGGTTAAGTGCTCATTATTGCACTTGTGTCAAGGCAATAATGATAACAGGATCTGGTTGAAATGACTAGGCCTACCAAACAGTCAAGTAAACAAAGACACTAAGGGAAATATCCACACAATAATTCCCCCACTATAGCACTGTGAAACAAGTAAGTATCAAGCCCATGACATCTTAAATCGAAAAACACTGACCCAGAGTCAACTCATGCCACACTGAGAAGTTGAGCGGGTCAAGTTGAAAGTTTATAAAGTAGAGTCAGTGCGCCCCCCTGTGTTTACAACGTTGTCCCAGTTTCATTTCTGCTCTGCTACAGTTTGACATATAACAGCTCAAGAGAAAAGACTTTCTGCACATGGTCAAAACTTCTAACGTCACGCTTGTGGTCCTTCTAAAAGTTTGACAATTAAAAGTTTTGAAGTGTGGAAGCTGTCTTCTCTCACTAGACTATTGCCTCTTTGGCATCCTGCACCTATTAGGCCCTTTAGTGTGTGTGCAAAAACTGCTCTCTTGTTCAGACAATTTAAAAAGTGAAGCTGCTGAGATGTCCCCCAGAGGATGAAATGGCAGGCTTAAGATAAAAGAAACCAGTCTGCAACTGGAGTATATGAGTGACTGACATTGTCCTCCCCAATTACAATGTCCCAGATGCTCCAGTGGTCCAACTTCCAGGTAATATGTGTTTAAAAATAAAGTTCAATAGTAGACATACATCTTCTTTTTGTTGCTTTTTTCCCCCCATCTGCCCAGGTGAGATCACATAATACAAACATTCATGTTACATATATAAATGTATGTACTTGCCAATTTCTCTTTCATAATTCTTCATTATTCTTAATTCTCATAATACTACTGAATACTGTCTCTTTCTTTGTGAATTATATATGATATAATTTATAATTAATGTTGTTTATCATTTTAGCTGACTGGTGCTGCATTACTCTGTTTATTTTGCATGTCTCTTGTTCTGCATTAGTTTATTTTATATATTTTTTAATTTATGTTTTTTTTTTAATATTATGGGTGTCACCATGGGTGTTAAGTTTGATCTTCATGGAATTCGTACTAAAAAAAGGGGGGTGCTGTGACTTCCTCTCCATCATTTTGTCCTGATGGTCCACAGACATGAGCAGCAGTATCCCTGTTCACCTCCAACAAACCCACAGAGAGGCAGACACCGAGCTCAAAGGGACAGCCAGCAAAAGGCAGTAATATCACTGAGACGACAAGCACAAAGCACTTATCACAGATGGATGTCGTACACACTGGATCTCCTGGGGAGATGAGAGGACCGCTGAGGGGAGAGTCAGCTTCTTTTCCTGGATCCCAAGCTGTGTCTGTGCTTTGTGAGCAGTGGAGGCCATCTTCTGTCTTGGCAACTTCAACCAGCCAGCCTGTTCAAGCTGGAGTTAAGCTGATTTGAAAGAGCTCGATGAGAGGCAGAAACACAGAGACATACAGGAGGAGAGGTGAGGCAGAGCATGTGGGTGGGCCTCATTCAGTAGATACATTTTGCTCTTGCCATCTTCCAAGTTGAATAGAGGCTCGGTAACTTTCAGGCTGCATGCAAAAATGTGTCTGCAAATATGAACATACTACAGTTGAGTTCAAAACAGGAAAAAACACAACAATCTTAGCCTGCTACCATTGGAGAACAAGCACATTGCTTTGTCTAGTAAAACTGACTGTGTCTTTAAGTTCATATTCAATTTTATATACATTTTTACTCAATTAGGCAGTCAGAAGACTGTTACTGATCAGATATCTAAGGAATGACAGTGAAAATCCTTCATCTGCCATCTGTAAAATCTAGATGAATAATGAAAATGCCTGTCACAATATATTTGTTTACAGTATATTGATATGAGGAACAAAACATGATCAGAAAGGACCTTTAGAGGGAGACAAATGAGAGCGTATTGGCTGGCAGGATAAGAATAGGGACACCAACAGGTGGCAGGGACTGATGATACATAATTAAATTCGACTGCTCATTTCATTTTATTTGGAAGATTTTACCGTGGATTAAAGGCTCAAAAGATTATCATCCGTTTCACTTGTGCATGCAGATGGAAGCGAGGGACACTGCCAATCAGGCTGTTTACAGAACGGTTTGTGTATAACCACAGAGCTTTTATTTCACCCTCCTGTATGTCATCTTACACTTAACATATGGATGGAAAACACATCATCCAAATCTTGTTTTGTTTATGTCCTGTATTACTTCTCACCCTCACAGATATCTAAGATACAATATCTTGCCTTGTGACTTTGTGGTAAAATGTTGTCTTCCTGGCTGTAGCTCAATGTAAGTCTGATGGTGGAAGTGATGATAATCTTATCCAAACATCTCAATTACTACACAGGAAATATACACTGACTAGAACGTGCTGTGCTATTTCACCATCTTTGACATTATGTTCTGCTGCATCCTGTCATTTTAATATTGCATCACTAAGCATCTCATCAAGCATCAACACCTCCAGCAGAGGACTCTCACTGCTCATGTCTTTGATGTTTAAGAGCACCTGAAAGGACATGTGAAGCTGAAGCAGTGAGTCATAACAGCTGTGTTTGCAGCAGGGGCCCTCGGTGTCAACCAAGAAACCAGTTGCATGTACTTTAGATAGAAAATGGCCACACTTGTAAATTTCAAATATCATCAGAAAATTGTTAATGCCATGATGACACCCTGTTCGCAGTGGGAACTAAGTACATTTACTAAAGTACTGTACATAAGTTTACATTTGAGGTACTTTTTCTTTTTAATGTTTCCATTCTATGCAACTTATTGTACCTTTTATTTCACTAAATTTTCCTGACAGCCTCAGTTAGTAGTTACTTTTAAGATTACAATTTCTCATGCCCTTCCTTTCTGATGAAAACCATGTATCTCCAAATTTGGTGATTCTGAGTTTTATATTCTGAATCTTATAGAATATGTTGCATTGCTGTAGATTAAACTACCCAACAGTATATGAAGTAGTTTAAATCAGCACAACCTTAAACAACTACAACAGTAAAATGCAACATATACATGAACGCAGTAGTAATAATAATAATATCTATAAATCAAAAATATCATATACAATAGTAAAACACTGACAGGGATCATTTTACTGCAGAATTAACACCTTTACTTTTCAGGATCTGAGCATCAGGAATGTATTTCATCCACAGTAGTGTGCCTTAACTGATTGCCTGCCTGTGCTTTACATTTCAGAGCAGAAATTAACTGCACCATATGTGTGTTATATGCCTCATTGAAGAACTGATGGGTGGGACTGCTTTTCCTCACTGTCAATCAACATGCCCCTTGCTAGTGCTGCTGCTATTGCCTCCCTCAGAACTACTACTGTCAGAATTGAAACCATCTTATCTGACAACTCTACCCCGAAGACACAAAACAATCTAACAAAGAGATTGTGTTGTGGTTTTAAATTACACCTGTTGTGACTGTATGCAAAAGGTTGTATGCATGTGTTTGTGTATTGGTGGTAAATAACAGGGTATATTAAGTGTCCCAACAGGCCTGACTGCATGGACATACAGAAGTCAATATGATAGATGAGTATTGATTGAGGAGGGATCTGTTCATTGTATGAGTTTACTCCTATCTTCACCAACTGACTTATCTTGATGCTGCCTTTTTAACCCCCAAAACCTCACAGATCCACCATTAGATCAGTCATTACAAACTCATGATGTGCAGCCAAACATTGTTCAAATCCACACAAGTTTATTTTAAATTCTAGTGGACATCCCAAAGTTTCCAACCATACCAAAAATAGTGTATACCAGGCTAAATGTTGGAGGTAATGTACAGAATGACGCACAAGACATGTATAATATTTCAATTTGATGGAATGGTTAGTTTATTTAACAGGGACATTCCAAATAATGTATATTGTTAAATTGCAACGGATGTCATGTATGGCATGGCTTATATGCAGCAAATTTTCTGACCCTGATTAGGCTTTTAGATGCAGGATAAAAACATTAAAACAGCATGTGTATATGCATGTTTCTATGTGTGCATGTATCGTACATGGCTGTGCATGCATTGACATATAGGTCTGTGAGTGCATGTAAGTATATATGAATATGAGGAGGAGTATATGCATGTGGCAAAGGGATCCTTTAGAAACCCATTCAATAATCATCAAATAGGTTCAAGGAGGAGCAGGAACGAGCTGATAGAGTATATACACGTGATACTGTGAACGTGTGAAGTCAAAAAAGGGGGGAATGCTGTATTCTACAAAAAAAGTGTGTTGCAGAAGTTATTTAATGACTGAACATTGCTTTATCTTTGCGATCTTGTCCCAGAAACGCAGAAGACAGAGACCACGTCCTTCAGGCGCCTTCTGTGTCACTTCTACTCTCTGTATTCTGTGGGCGTTACCCTGGAAACAGGCGTCCAATAGCCTGCGAGTACACTCTCTAAGACCCACCTTTTTATGGTTGCTATGCCTACTACACGTTTTCTCTCTGATTGACGGGCCGAGCAGCCAACGGGCGTCGAGCTGGGCGGGAGTTTGCGCGCACACTGAAAAGTGTCTGGTGAATTTCTACTACTATCATCAAACCGCTCCGGGTGCACGCAAGTGTTGGACCGCGGCTGCCGACAGACCGGGGATGGAAAATGTACTATAAACGTTGTTGGGAAAGTCAATACAGGTAATACATTATTCCTTGTCCTTTCACCTCCTTCCGCAACGTGAATATGATTCAGAAATTGGCTCGAAAGACGGAGCTAATGCTAGGCTATTTAAAAATATCGAGTTGCTCAGGCATCGCTGTGACATTGTTGAATTGAAACTGGCAGCGCCGGTAGACACGTTTGTTTGACACATGAATTGAACACATGAACAGTTTAGCTCACATGGAAGGAGAAAACTTACGAGAGACAAGTTAATGGATGAGCCTACTGTGTCGTGTAAATGCAGAATTTAAACTTTAGTAGGAAGTGTTTCACTCTGACAAACCAAAACATGTTAGTCTTTCCATAGAGGGGAAGCTGTAGGCAGGGACTGAATTTTGATATTAATTTCAATGCCATAAATTAATTTGACACTCTGGCTCCCAATGAGAGGATCTTTCTGTCATCTGATGGTAACGTAGAGTCATTTTTGTGTCTGTCAGTGGGATCCTGAGTGTGAATTGATACCACTGGATTCACAGGTCAAATTGTCCTCTTGCATCCCAAGAGAGGGTTTTCTTTTGTTGTGAGGATTTGTTGAACAATCAATAACTTGAGCCCTACCAATATTGGATTTTTGAGACGGATATGAATAGAGATATTTAGAGAATTTTTTAAAAACCTGTTAATGATACGTTGGCCATTATAACACAAACATTTCAAATTAGTTTTTGGGAAACTAAGGAAGTGCACCGCCTTGGACATTTTACAGTTGACAAAAACTTTCTGTGGACTTTTTATACATCACCTCAAACACATCTTTCTGCTCTGCAATGTTTTGTTGCTTAATAGGCCAACAAATATGCCATGATGCTATCATACAGATATGTCTTTGATCTGTTGAAATCGGCTGATAACCTCAGCCATGCAGATGTCACGCTCAGGCGCACACATTACTTGAAAAATTGAAACACGGACTGTTTTGCGAGCCCCACAAACTGAATCAGAACCAGTTCTGGGTTTACCGCCGGACATCACAGATCAGAGACCCTTTATATGGTTTCTAGGTTAGATGGAGAGGGAGCTGTTCATGCCTGCAAATATTAACTGGTCTGTCCTAGATATCTTATGGGCATTTGTTTGCCTCCGTTGGAGAATGGTACCCAACTTGGAGACACCCTGACCCAGCTTATGTTAACAAACGTTTCCTCAGGAAGGATCAGATCAAACAGAGCTTTTGATAAGAATTTGTTTAACTCTTTGGGGATGTAATATGATAATTCAGTTTGATACTGTCTTGAATAGAAATGTAGTATATTGCTGTAGTTTCTGGAATTTACAATACTGCAAAAGTGCTGTTAATGTCATTATAGAAAGGATCCTCCTTTATCAGATAGGCCCTTTTTGTTTTGTAACTTAGAAGACGCAATCCAAAAGGGTAGACCCACTCCTGAAAATCAAATACAGGAGTTAAGCCTGCCATCTCTATCAAATTGATTTTTAATATCTTTTAATATGACTAACACTAAACATGTTTTCAGATACCAGTCAATTTTGTAAACATTGGAGTTAAACATGCTTCAAAAACACTCAAATTGCAGATTTTTGATTATCACATATTGGGTTTGGTTTCAACCGTGGCCTGTCTGTCTATGACCACAACATACCTCATTCAAACCTCCCCCTAACATTTCCTGTCACTCTCTACTGTATGCTATCGAATGCAATAAAAATATGTTCATTGTCATCTTTAAAAAAAATAATGTCAACCACTGCCTGGTTACCCCAAAGCAACCAGACTGGAATTCCCCATTTGACTGCATGATTGACGTTTCATTTCAACAACAGCTATGATGTAGGCCACAGTATTTGCATCTGCACACTGCAGCACAGCTGTCTTCTTGTGCTACAATGGACTGTCTGCCGGCATTGTTTTTCTCTCTCTGCCTCTGAAGAAAAATGGCAGGAGTTGAGAGTTGAGTGCTGCTAGGTCTCTTTTGATATAAACAACATTCTCCCTGGTGCCTTCACTTTTCCCTGCTGAATGCTCAGAAAGTGAGTCAGGGTGAGTGGGATGGAGAGAAGGGAGACAAGAGAGTGAAGGGAGGGAGTTTCACTATCATTAAATAAAGTAAAGCGCACCATTGTCGGGGAGGAACAGTTGTCTTTTCTTACCTCTCCTCAGTTTACAGGCACAATCTTGTAATGTCATATTCAGCACTATTTGATGATCAGTGTTCCTTCACTGACCAAAGGCTGTCAGCTAGAGTCTGTCTGTTGAGGTTCATCAGGTTTGATTACACAAGTTAGATCTCCTCCTAGAAGGGCATGCATATCGGCTTGAATAAATATGATTTTATATATATATATGTATATGTAGTGAGTCCACCCCTGGCTAGATTGTCACTGTACTAAAGATTATGATACATATTGCATGGTAACGTATTGCATAGTTCTACCAATATCTCAACAGTGACCCCACACTGTGTGAAGTGAATTGGATTTGTAGTAGTGCCGAGGCATTCGGGAATTGGACAGTCTGTAAAAGCACTTAAAATCCAGTGTAAGGCTTGGATATATAGTATTCAGATGCTTGTGTTAACATGTAGAGCAAAGTGCAAAACGAGGGTAATTTCTGATTTTATACCCAGAATTTCGCTTCAACCCATTTTAGAATCAGTGACAGCAGGTGTTAGTTTCAGACTTGCAGTTTGGGTATTTACTCGTGTTTCTTTGTTTTTGCCTCAGTCAAATGGTGGCATTTTGTTGTATTCTGCAATATATTGATGCTTTCACTGCAAAATGAACAGAAATGCAAACTGAAACCATAAGAAGGGACACTTGGGAATCACTCCAGTTCAGATATGTAGTTACAGGTTGTCATTTAGGCGGTCACAGAAAGTGAGAGCCAACTGATAACATGAAACAGGCAGGAGGTAAAAACCAAACCTCTGGTGACACCGTCAAGTGTTTGTTGACTAGCTGCTTCCTTACAGCCTTGCAGCACACAACCAATTACTAAACCACAAACACTTCTGTAAAGCATAGTGCTTGGAGTGGAGTTTTACCTCTCCAGACATCAGCAATGGAGGTTGACAGAAAGACCGTGAAAGGTGTGAAGAAAGGAAAGAAGCAGCTGAATAAGAAGTGCTCCCTGTTTTGCATTCATATTTGAATGGACTAGATGTCTGTACAGAGCTGACGCTTCATCTGACAGCAACCTGCTGAGCAGTCATTTTGCTGGAATATTCAAACAAGCAAGAACGCTTATGTGCAAACGCTTGCAGCCATGCATAGTTAATCAGCTGGACTGTTCAACTTCCCTTCTCTCTCTCTCTGACCCATAAGGACCTTCTTACTATTACTTATTGTGATCCTGCCTCCTTCCCTATTGTTTCTTCTACCACACATTATATGGTGCCAATGACAAATATCAATTATACATGGGTAGCCTCTCTTATGTAGGCTAGAGTGCTGCAAGGCCTTTCCTCTTCTTTGCCAAGCAGGGCAGAACCCAGAGGCAGGAAATATGAGGCAGGAAACAGTAAAGCTAATGAAAACACAAACAAAACTCTTTGTACTTTCAATTCAGGGATTTCGATTTGCGGTGCAATACAATTCTTTACTCTTAAGTGGAGTGCAGTTATGAATACACGTCTAAATGTTCAGGTGACAACAGGTGAAATCCTGTTGTGACATCTTGTACAAGTCCCCCTGTGTAAAACCATGACCTGTGCCTGAGGTTGCGAATGAGCACAGCCAAGGTCTCCTCATGGCAGATGGGAGGGTCCTGGGGCAGGATGGAGGAGCACGCCATCCCCCCTGGCTCTGGTCCTGGATCTATTTCTGGGTTACTGGTTCATTTTATGCTGTGCTTTGCTCAAAAGGCAAGAGTGATAAGGAGAGGTGAATGATAAAGAAAATTATTCTATTTATTTGCTTAATAGCAGCATGAACGGTGATTTCAATTTGAGATTATTTTAATTACCTCAGAGTTAAAAAGGATCAGCCACAAGGTTGAAAACCTTGAATGTAATATAGGCTTAAACTCATTTACAGTTGGACTACATAATGTTCATAATCGCTTGTTTTTAAATGCGGTTTTATCCCTTTCCTATTCAGTATTCATAGAACAGATATCAGATAATTAAAACTGAAACAATTAGTCCATTAGTCAATCGAGAGAAAATTTATCTGCAACAATTTTAATAGATTAAGTAATTTATCAAGCAAAAGTCTCCAACATTGGCTGGTTCCAGATTCTCAAATGTAAAGATTTGCTGTTTTTCTCTGTTTTATTCTTGTATTATTGCAAAGTGATGTGTTTGTTACTATTTTGAAATAATTTATAGACCAAATGATTAATCAATAAATCAAGAATACAACTGCCAGATTAATCATAAAGAAAACCATTATTATTTTCAGTCCTATTTTTGTTTGTCCATTTAAAAGGCTGTCAGATCTTTTTTCCTTATGTTATTCATATACCAGATAAGTAGTGCTGGAACAATTAGTCATCAGTCATTAACAGTAAACTGTTCAAGCAACAGTTGATCATTTAAGTTATTTATTAATCAAAATGCAAAACATTTGCCAGTTGCAGCTTCTCAAATTTAAGGATTTGCTGCTTTTCTGTCTGACATGATTTAAATTGAATATTTTGGGCGTTTTGGCTGTTGGTCAGACAAAACAAGCGACTAATCATTAGTTTCTGCTGTAATTGTTTTGTTGGTTGGCTTAACAGCAGCACTGGGAGTTGTTATTTCACGGTGAGAAGGTGATCTCAAGGTGAAATTCAAATATCAGATATAGTGTTTGTCAAGTTTGTAACTGCACAGAAGAGAACAAATTCTATAAAAATGAGAGGGAGCCTTGTTAATGGGTTAGTAAGAATAGAATACAATATAAGTGGAACACAACTAAGAGCAGAACATTTGTCCTCAGTCTCTCCTGAGATACAATAAACTGCAGTGTTAGACTCAGCTCTGCCTTAATTCACAGCTGCACTACTGCAAACATCTCTAGCTGTGTATGGACGTCGACGTGTATTGTGAGAGTGTTTGCTGTCACGCTGTGCAGTCTCTGCTCCCACACCGCTCGCCATGCCAGGGCTTGAAAGTAATGCCCGCCTGGCACGTTGTCATAGACTGGACTGGACTCGGGCTGTATGCTGCAGTGACAAGAGCACATTCATGCTAGGACAATGGGGAGCTGACGGCCTGGGTTGTGTTTATCACTCTGCTTCTCTCTCCCTCACTGCCTCCTGTCCATTGTGTTTGCTGTCTCACCGTTTCTCTCGTTCTGTCTCAGTCACTGAAGGCTCGAGCACACGTTCACCAAGCAGCCTGTTTATCACTTTACGATAATAGCGCTGCGCAGTGTTTCTGAAGCAGCTTTAGTCATTAAATACAGGGTGTAACTCTGTCGTCAAGTTGGCGGCGATGTGATTGTTGGTTTCAGTGTGTCGTTGTTGAGTGCAAGCTCTGGTTTTAGTGTTTTAGTGTTTTTGTTGACGCATTTGGCTCTGTGAGCTGTTCTGACAATTTGGGGGTGCTGAATTTGTCGTTGTTGATTGTAGCAATCATCTTTTTCTTCATAATAGACTCACAATGAATCACCACCAGGATATTGTACATCAAATAAGATCAGGGTCTGATGCCTACAGTTGATCTGATTTTTAGCTTCATGTATAAATTTATTGACTGATTCTCTATCTACTTTTTCCAATGAATCTGTGAATCTTTTTGTTCATATGAGGTCAGAAAATAATGTAAAATGCAATTTCCCAGAGTCCAAGTGGGCATGTTCAAATTGCAGTCCAATACTTCATGACCCAAAGATATTTGCTTTACAATGTATATAAACATCAAATCTTGATGAGAAAAGCATCAAATCTTCACATTTGAGTAGCTGGAACCAGAGAATATTTTGCATTTTTGCTGGATAAATGACTTAAATGATTAATTGATGGTTAAAATGGTTTAGAGCTGAAACGATAAGTCGAATAATCAATGAGTCAATTGATGGAATTTAATTAATTCTGTCATCAGTCATATTCCAAGCAATTACACTAAACATTTTCTTTTTCTTAGCTTCTCAAATCTATATCTATAGATAGATAGATAGATAGATCGATCCTCCTTATATGACCACTTGTTATCACGTGACCAAAAGTTCACATTTAGGTCACATGATGACTCTTGAGCCAGCTCCATTCACTGAATGAAGACTGTGAGATGCATTGAAAGCTCTGAATTGTTTGTAAGTTGACCTTTTGAGTTTAGATTCTCTTCGCCATATGTTGTCCCCAAAGGTCAAGCATTTCACCACTACTGATCCCCCTGAAATTCATGTGTTTGTCACGACAGTCAATAGTGACGATGCAGACAGGTCAGTTCAGTCAGTTGTTGAAAGAGATAGTTCGATGATCCTTTTTATTTATCGAAGTATGCAGAAATACTCCTTTTCTGTCTAAAACATGTTCTGACTAATGGAAGGAAAAACTCAAATGAGATCAGTACAGATGAACTGAAACCTTTATAGTGAAGCTTGACTGATCATAACAACCCACATAGATTTAATATTCATGGAAGAAACTGCAAAACGTCCACAGTGAAAACTTGCTCTAAATAACCAGCCACAGCAGTGAGTCATCCCTCACTGGTAGATGTGGCAGAGGAGTGCAGAAGACTGTCGGTGGCGGTGAAGGGGAAATTAGGCCTGACACAAAATGATCTCTCCTCCACGGTTCGCCAAATCAGGTTTAAAACTAATACTGAAGGACAGATGAGTCGATCTGCAGTGCAGTATACTTCTCTGTAAGGCTCCAACTGCTCTATAATTTCTGTCCGTTTGTCCTTGTCCTACCTCTCTCAGTACCTCACACCTGCTTTTGAGAAATAGAAATCTGACTGCATTGCTGGTATCTCAAATAGTAACTTTAATTAGTGACTTTAAAGGTGTTTTAAAAATAAAACCATGTATGGACATCGGTGCAACAAATGATTATTTTCATCACAGATTAATCTGTTGATTATTTTTGTGATTAATTTACTTAAATTGTCTTGTTTTGTCCTAGTAGTAAACCCAAAGATCTTAAAAATACAATGGGGAAATCCTCAAAATTTACTGCAGAAGCTTGAACCAATGAAAGTTTGGCATTTTTAGCATTTTTAACTATTGACTGTCAGGAAATTTTGTACAGACATTCATGGTTCCCATCTTTTCATCTTGTCTTTAACCTTTTTGAAGGATTGTTTATCTGTCTGATTCTGCAATGTGGCTGTTGGTTTAATCTCAGAGTCTCACCACCCACCTCACTCCTTTCTGTTTTTCACCTCTACCTGTCCTTTTTCTTTTTTGCTCAATTCCTTTGTGTCATTTTCTTTTCCCTCCCGCTTTGCTCCCTGAGCTTGTGACAAATGTGCCTGTTCAGAGGTTAGTGAAACATCTTTATTCCACACTTGGCTGTGGCATTACATTTAACCCAGTTCCATTTTTATTTTGCTCCTTAAGCCAGAGGAGGAGGAGGAGGCTGGTCTCCGGCATTTTCACTGACAGTGATGGGAGAGACATCGGGAGTAATTCCTGTCCAACCTCTCTCATCTCTTCTCTCACCCAGAGGGAGAGAGGCAGGTGGAGGTGGTGAGGAGGAGGGAGTTTGTGTTGACCTACCCTCCCTTCCTTTAGAGAGACATCTGCTTGTAGATCCCCCTCTGGCAAAAGAAACAGAAATGCTTAGTATGGTCGGAGCGGATGCACCATTTATTTCCTGTTTGAATTAAACGGGTTGTGGATACTTTTTGTCTGAGTATTAGACTTTCTTTCACTCCTCCCCATCTGCTTTTCTTAAGTCCTAATTTTTCATTGCAGCCATCTGTGTGTTGTCAGGCAGTGTCAGGGTGGCAGAGAGCAGGAGTTAGTTGGTGTGCCTCCACTGATAAGGCTGATTGCCTTGTCTCTGTGACTGACTTACTGTCTGCCTGTTGATGATATGATCCTCAACTCAAACCTTGTGTTTCTGTATTTACTATCAGTGTGACTGTGCTGCCGCTCTATCGCTCCACTCTCTCTCTGTGTCCGTCTGCTTGTGTGACTCTTTGACCTGACCAAACAACAGTTGATCAAGCATGATTGAATGGAAACAGATTGGCAGGGAAACGGGATAACAAGACGTTGATTGACTGGCATTTCAAAGCATGATTGAATTTAATGGGAAACAAGAATCAGAATAGCTGTTTTTAATCCACATAAAGTAACCTTACAAAAAATAGTTTTTAGCCACGCTCAAGAGATGGCAAGGTTGTCGTTGTTGTTGTCAATGTTTGTCATTCCACCTTATATCTCAACAACTATTGGATGTATTGCCATTCAATTTTACACAAACATTCATGGTCTCCAGAGGATGAATCCTAAAGACTTTACTCAATACGTCTTCATTTAGCCGCTTGCAGAGACCTTTTGAATCTACCTTCTCCTTGCTTCTTGCTCTGCCTAAGAGTGCCTCAAAAGCAGCTTAAGGTTTCCTGGATTTACTGCATGAGAAACTGATTGAGCATATCTTGGCCTCTGCTTCTTTTTTTACAAAAGGCAACATATCTTGGAACAATCATCTCCTCTCTGTTGCCATTAAACCTACAACTACTATTTAAAAAGTAAAAGATAATAAAAAAGGCTAGATGATAATGAGGAAATCCATTTGGATCGACTGTTATAGATGTAGAGCTCTGTGTAGGGGTTTTGTTCCTCGCTCAACACACCCACATTTTACATACATGAGATACTTTGAAGTGATATTTTGTGTTTGTCAATGATGAGATTGTACTTTGTACAAGCTTTTATAACCTTGTTAATAGTGGCCTATTTCTATGAAGATTCCTGTTAGAGATGCACCAATATGGAATTTCAGGGCTGACAACAATAACTGATACTTGTCTCTTTGTTGTGGACAATAAACCTTTTCACAGCAGAAATTTTGAGGAAAAACACAAGTGAAACCAATTTCCTTTTACAATGGTTCAGTTCCATCAATTGTCCCATAAAGCCATGACAGTTAGTCAGCATGCACAATACCAGGACCCTGGAACTGGGTCACCTAAATGTAATACAGTCATTTTTAATTTGATCAATTTACACCTGTGCTTTTCCTGCTATGATGAGCCAGATGTCTCCTATGAAAAAGGTCTATATAGTATATGATAACCAATAACATTATTTTTGCAATTGCACAAGTATGAAGAGGAGAATTACGACCAACTGGATTAACCAGTTGATTTTCCACTGTACAATTGTTGTAAACAAGTCGTAGTTAACACAAGGAATGGCAATTTTTGACATTCTACTTTGTCTTTTTCTCCCTTTTTAAAGGGCTTAAATTAGCAGCACTGAAACTAATATGAATGTATCTGTCTGTCTGTGACATGATTACACTTGCAGTGTTCATTTGCACTCACAGAAAACCTGCAGCTCTTTGTAAGAAAAGGCAATTGTGTTAAATTCCATTATTGGAAAAATAGCAATAATTTAATTTTATCTTTTGTCTGAGAATAATATATCAGTCACGGCCACCAATATATAAATTGCATCTCTTATTCCTGTTTTTTTACAGCAGCCACCGTGGCACAGAGAGCGGTGCACTGTGGCACTGAGAAAATGATCATATATTGAAGTTTCCCCCGCTCTGAGATGTCCCCTCTGTGTGCACCTGTTTAGGTTTCTTTCAGTTTAATTTGTGTCTGCAGTAGGTTGAGATTTGGTGCTGTGGTTAAACCATATGTGCATGGCGACACACACAGCAAGACCAACATTTGTGCTGGCATTTAATTTCTGAATAAAAGATGATCTTGAGCATGAGGAATCAAGGTCACAGTGTGTCCCACTTCTTCTCTGGGCTTTGTTTGCCTCAGAGCTGATTTCAGCTGAACGTTTAGTTGGAACCAGATGGAGAATGCTGGATGTCAGCTACTTCTATACATCCCACCGTGGCTGGTATCCACATGGGGTCCCGGTGCTCACCTCTCTCTGTCTTTGTGTTCTGGATCGTGCTGTGTCAAAACCGTGAGCATTAAAACAAAATGGATAATTAGCTCAGATCTACAGTATGTTTCAGTATGGCACACCAGGCTGCCACAAGAAGAAAACAAGTGGCTTCTGTGTCCCTCACCATCACAGCATGTCTGTTTTTATCTGTCATCCTCCCTCTGTCCCCTCTTTGTTCTACCCTGAAAACTATCTGGTTTGGTTAGGATTACTGTCCACCTGCATGGGTATTTTGCCATGAAAATCTGCCCAGATGGCATTTACTGGCTGTGGGCTGGTGACCTTTTAGAAATCTCACTTCACTGATGGGATGTGTTTAAGTTCCTCTTTGGTTTGTTCGATTTTAGACTTAAATTTTCTTTACAGCTCAGCAAAATAATTATGATCAAATCAAATTAGATATTATATAGAATTTTGGTTATATTAGGATGTTTTGTCTTTTCCTGGTCTAAAATGTTGCATTACAGTTATGTGACACACCTTTCTGGACTGAAATGTACTGAATGAACTGTCTTTAACTGTTCATTCAGTGTCAGTGTTTGTTTTCACATCTTTTGTTTTAAATATTCAAAATGTTTTCTGAAATCACAAATAGTTACCGGCAAATATCGTTTATATGTTGTATAAATATTGGATGGTTGGGCAATAGATTGAATTTATTGAAATACTGGCATTATGAATCTCTCACAGATCCAAGATTTCTCATATCAAACATTTCACTGAATAAATTGTCTGAATCCCACATAATAAAACTGCGAAAAGCTACAGTAACCAGTGATATATAACCAAAAGTTCAACCAATCAATCAGCCCCTACTCCAGTTCAGAGATCTATAATTGGTGGTAACACTGTATTAATCAGGACATACAATTCAGAAATGAGCCAGCATGAGCAATGAAATATCATGCACACACACACAGACTTTTTATAGTATTGTTTCATATAATTTTCCATATTTTCTGTTACTTCATGTTGACAAGGTTGTCCATGACAAAACATAATTGTGCACAGAAATGTATTTTACAATAATTATTATCAAATTTATGGATCAGTCTAAATCAGATAAATCCTTTTCACACACATTCCATACATTTTTTTTTTTAGTTTTTTAATCACATTATGCTAATTTGAATACAGGAAATGATCATATTTTGACTCTACATTTCCACTGAAACTCACTAAACGGTAATATTGAATTATCACACAGCTCTGCTCTATAATATTTCTGTCTTTCTACATCTTTTCTGTGCCGGGCTATCCTGCTCTGCCAAACAGAATGCTGTCTGCAGGGGCCTCCAGTCCCACTGCTGAGCTAATTAACAAGGTGTGAGGTGTGAGGTGAGAGTGTGTGTGTCTGTTGGTGTGTAAGTGTGTGTTGGTGTGTGTGTGTGTGTGTGTGTGGGTTGGTGTTTTTGACCACAGTAGGTCTTACTGTGTTTGTTTCTGTGTGTTGCTGCTACCTGATGCCAGGTCACCAGGCCTGAGCTGAATCTGCGCCAATACAGGGAAAGGACTGTCAGCCAAACACACACACACACACACACACACACACACACACACACACACACACACACACACACACACAAAGTCAGCAGAATAACAGATAACGGGAACCCTGTGTGAAGGCAGCCCTGGGGAAACACTTTCACATTATGGATTCTCTTGGAAAGGGTAGGACCAAATTCCAATGATTTTGCGTGTGTGTTGGTTTGTGTGTGTGTTGGTTTGTGTGTGTGTTGGTTTGTGTGTGTGTTGGTTTCTGTGTGTGTTGGTTTCTGTGTGTGTTGGTTTCTGTGTGTATGAGTAGGGGGTCAGAAGGTGCATGCTCAGCTGCCGCTGCACTGTATTCCCTCTTGCCATCAGCCAATTAAAAAGTGTCTCATTCATGAAAAAGCTGCAGTCATGACAACTTAACAAGAGACAGGTTTTGTTCCTTTGTGATTTTTTTTTTGGTTAATCTAATTCAACATAAAGCCAGTGAAAATTAGATTACTACAACAACAATTATGATATGACTATGAAAATCTTAACGATATCTAGTCTCATATCACAATATCGATATAATATCAATATATTGCCCAGCCATATCTGTAACACATGCACTGTATAAATAAATGTATCTTCTCCTTACTTTATCATTTTGCTAATCAAATAACAGACAATACTAACATTTCACAAAACACCTCATTTGACAAAAAATGAGCAAGGTAGCTTGAATCACCAGGGTGGTTCAGCTTAAGAGCTTAAGAAAAGAAGATCGTCATCCCGCAGGAAGAATACATTTCCTCATGGCCACACTGTTTGATTCATAACATTCGATTCAGACGTTATGTACAAAAACACTACAGCAGTAATTGCTTTATATCAAATTTAAAAATACGGACCTCACTGCCGGCCAATTAATACTTAACATTTTGGGAAGACACTTAATAAATAGGCAGATTTTTTTTAGCTTTCAGGCAGAAAAAAAACAAAAACTCAAATAAGAAAATTTACCATTCCCAAAAAATTATTCCTTTTTAATAATTATTTATGCAACTAAAAAGAATCTGTATTTTAGTAGTATGAATTTGTATTAAGTATGTTTACTGTAGAAGGTCTTTGTTTTTAGTGCTAAGCAGTTACTTCTGTGTTGTGTTTGCACAATACTACTATAATAAATGCTATCTTTTCCACCATACATTGTATTTTTTGTACAGAAAATAAACAGTGATTGCCAGACATCAAGCACTCACTAGTGTGAGTAATGTTAATCAGTCAGCTGATATACAAAATGTGATCACAGATGTGAGCCGATCAACAGCAGCCTGTGACAGTATGTGACTCAGCCAATCCGAGCGGAGCAATGCAGCTACCAGTTTCACAAGCTGATCATCTCCTCTGTGGCTACCTCCGTCTCTTCTGCCTCCTTCCCTCCATCGATTTATCTCTTCTCTCCTGTATTCCCCCACTCTCCTCCCCCATCTCTCCTGTCACTCCTCCTCCCTGCTTCCTTCCTCAGCTGCTCCATCCTCTGAGTTTATCCTTTTGAAGTCATTTGTTAAGCTTTCCTCTGCTCTCCCTCAGGATCTCCTTTTGATGCACTGTAGGTGTCTCTGGAGTTTTTATAACGTCGGGACTTTCTGGAAGCTTGTTTTTGTGCTGTTTGCTGTTTCTTTAATACTGCAGTTTGTTGTCAGAGGGCAGAGAAAAGGTTGAACATTTTATAGCTTGTCACAAGGAACCCAAAAGGCATCTTCCAGGTCATTCTTGCAAGCACTTAGACTTTGATGTGGAGAAAATGGAGGTCAGGCAGATTAAAAGAGAAGACTTGATGGCACCTTCTTCTCTAATGCAGCTCTGTTTCTTTTTCTCCACCTCCTTTACAGATTGCTGTGAATCTCTGAGTGAAGATGGCCTTCTTTCAGAACAACTTCTGGGTAAGTGTCTTGATAACACCTGGAAACAAGTCAGTACAATGATGGAGATTATCCAGACGGACATGTGCCAATGATGGCTATATTGATCAGGCTATTATACCTTGAGTGTTGACCGGCCCATATTACTTCTTCACCTATTATTATAGCTAAATCACAACCATGCGTCACTGAGTTTTTCATTTATATTCTCAACAAAGTGGCCAAGCTTCTGGCTCCCTGCTGCTCATCAGGTGCGCACAGGAAGCACTTGCTGTCTCCCTCCTCCGCTCACTTGCAAATAATAGAGATTGATTTTTTATTCAGGCCGCTGTTTATTTTCTGCCACATGGAAAGCAATCCCATTCAGATTATACTTGTAGGCAGAGATAATGTCACTTTGTGCAGTGTTCACTAAATGCAAATGGATATTTTCTGAAGCAGTTTTAACTTGCTGTTAGTAGCTTATACTTATTTCAGGGAAATTCTTAAAGCTTTAAAGTCTTTAAACTCTGTGGTACCTAGTAGGTGTAACATTGTTTTATCATTAGGGTGTGTACGATACCTGAGTTTCAGTACCAATGCCATGACTTTTTTGAATAGTTTAGGGAATAATAATTCATTTTAACAAGCGTGCAGTTGAAAGTTGCGGTGAAAAAACAATAAGTGGACCTTGTGTAAAGATATATTTGTTTGTCAAATGTTTTAGTTTAACAAAATATATCAAACTGACAAATGTGTCAGGGTCAAACAAAAAACTTTACTGAAACAAAAAACTGTCTTTAGTTAGAAACGTTATCTGATCAAAGAAGAAGTAAACAACCCTAAAGACGCTGGAACCGTTGTGTGGTTATTCGCCCCAAACTGTACCAACTGTACAGACGTTAGCTGTAAGCTTGCGAAAAACGGACACACTGACTTACTGTGTGTGTGTGTGTGTGTGTGTGTGTGTGTTTGTGTTTGTGTCCGCTGACTGAACTTAAAACTCACCAAAAACTCCAGTTCATTCTGTTAATCTCCTCCAGTATCTCCATTTTTCCTTTTGTCTCTGTACATTTATGAAGCAGATTGTTACAACTCAAGGATATGCGTGAATTTCACACTCAAGTTGAAACATAAGCCAATTCGCACCGCCCCATGTAATCTCATCATTCCATGGAGTCTGTATGCCATTGCGCTGCCTATAAAATTTTCTTCCCTCTGACCATGAATTTGGTGTCAACTCACCATACGTGACACTTTTCGCCACTCAAAGGACAAATTTCAGTCAGTATAGTTAAGTACTGAGGTTTGATACCCAGCTCTAGTCTCATGGAGTCTGTGTTTGTCTGTGAAAAGTCAAACACACGTAAACACAGAAACTCAAAAACACAATTTGAGAGAAACTTGATACTGGTTTCAGATGTCCCCACGTGTCTCCACAGATCTCCTATGTACAAGACTATTCGAACAGAATATTAGAAACCCATTTCAACATAAGGCTGTCCAGTACACTGCCACCACTAACTGTATATATATATATATAACTGTATAGGGTTGAATCAACACCTCACTAATGCAGTGCCAACAAAATGCTGATCATTACAAGCCTCACAAAGTTAAGAGTAAGTGTACCTAATAAACTGGTTGCTTAATATAACAATATTAGTTCATTATGGCATTATACAGCTTCATTTGTGCAGTAGTTAATTGCCTAATTAGCGGGACAATCTTTCATCTCCCCAACACCATCCTTCTCTCCCCCATTTTCTCCTCTATCCTGACTGTCTCCTCTCCTCTCTGTCCCAGCACACCTGGCACATCTATTTAAGGTGTGCCCTACTTCTTTTACCTTGCCTCATCAGACTTGGAAAAGTCCTCAGTAATATTTTAGCAGTTGAACTAAAATGAGGCACTGAGTTCTTATTCAGACACAGAAATTAGATTCAGGCAGGACAAGGAGTACATGGAGGATTTTAGATCTTTTAAGGTTCTCATGTAAGATTATTTTTCCCCCTCGTTGATCCTGTATCTGACGGGATAGTGGTTGACTATAGCTCATTCTCTGTCCATCCATCAATGTCAGATATCAGTTATTATCTCAAACATCAGGTCTGCTTTAGTCTAAATCACGGTCCAACTTTGCTTTGTGTTCCAGCGTATAAAAAAAGCTGATTAGATAGTGGAGGTGTTTGCAAGTAAAGGCCGAAGCGTTGAACAAGACAATGGCACACAAAACTGTTTGTGCTTTTGCAATGGACTGTGGACTCTGTGTATACAGTTGTTTTTTTTTTTCTTGTTTGCCTGCGAAACATCCATCTATGATCCATGGATATTGCAGTCTTTGTGCTGTGGGCAGAGTACCAGACAAGCTGGTCCGCAGGCAGGGAGGCTAGCGTTAAAAGCAAGAAATGAGAACTAGTTGGGAAGGAAGCAACCAGACAGAGAGTCATGCAGCAGAATTTTAGCCAGACAGGAAAAAAAGGTTTGGTTGGAGAACTGCTGTGCTTTCGTATCACAGAGAACATTTCAGGCTTTGTCACAGTGCCAACATCTGAAATACAGCTACATTTTCTCGATCATTTGATCTAATAGTATGTGTTATTTGTGTGCCTGCATGTGTGTTTATGTATTCATAACTATGTTTCTCACCCAGCCTGTTTTTAGACACAAATAGCTGTGTAATACAAATCACCCCTTCAGTTAATTAGATTGTGCAGCCACTTGGGAACAAGTCACACACAGAGCTTCGTCTTGTTTGGCTCAAGAACATTCACAGCCGGTCACAAAGCCTCCTCATAGCACGCTGTCCTCTCCCATTAACTATATAAGAGCTGTGCTCATGGCCCTCAGGGGGAAGCCCATCAGCTATAATTAAGTACATCCTTAGTAAATTAAAACACTTTTAAGTCTATAATAATTAATTATAATTTCTTCCAGAATTGGTGATGCTTACTCTTGGAATTTATACTTTTCATTTTCAGAAAGGTTTTATGCAACACAATAGAATTTTTTTATGAGAGATGATCAAAAAGGTAATTTGTTTTTTTTTTTTTTTTCATAAATGCTAAAGAGAAATGTCTTGAGCTCGCTCATGCACAGAAACTCTTAGGGAATCAGATTGCTTTCAATAACAGAATAAAGGGTATAACTTCACTTGAGACATACTGTGCTGTGCATTTGTGCATGGACAGCATCATCACAGACAGTAGCCTCATTCTGGTGTGATTTTAGTTTGTGGAAGTTAACGCCACATAAATGGAAACTGGAAAAAATTTCAGCATAAAGGTGACCTGTAGAAAGATAATATTCCCATCTCTTCTCTGATTACAGACTGTGTATTGTTTCTCATCAGTGGTGAATAGACCTTAAAAAGTTCTTGTCTGCATGATATCCAAGGGGATTTAAATGAACTATTTCAAATAATAACTGTAAAAATCAGCAAGCTGTTCTGTTTTGAAGCTGTATAGTACACAGTCTTCTATCTTCTCTTCTTAGAAACAGCTTCTTTTTTTGCCCGCAGATACAAGAGTGTGCAAAGAAACGACACACACAAACAACGCCCATTGGGTTTTTATTATTGCCGGTTTCTCAATTTAATGATGCCAACGCTGTTGCCCTCCCATCACTTTGAGTCATGGTGTTTTCTCTCGGGGGGAAGAACAGTAAACATACAGTATGAAACTTTTTCTCCTTCCCATGTTTCCCTCCCCCTCTTGCCTCTGTCTCTTCTCTCACTTTATCTCTCCTCTCCCGTTCCCTACTTTCCTCCCTTTCCTTGCTCTTGTTCTTTCTCTCGTGGATCTGTTCCATGTCAAGATAAAAAAAGAGCCAAGATAGATCAATATAAGAGTTACTAATGTTCTGGTGTGCGTGAAAAAATACTTGCAGAGATTTTGCTACATGTGATAAAATACCTTGATTTCATAAAGTATTTTGTTTTGCTGGATCAGCTAGAAACAGACATTCCAGTTTCTCATTTGAATGTCATGATATACAGTATATCAATATCATTCAAATTATCACCATTTTAAGTTACATATACATGACCTATGGAGGATATGTGCTTCTTTCTAGAAACTATCCATGTGGCCTATCCCTCCTCTGATGAAACAAAGTGAGCAAAATAAAGCATCTTAGACTCCAAGCAGTGAATTTGACAGACCGGCCCACATTGCAAATTGGTCTAGAGCCATCAGTGAAGTTGAAGCTGCTGCTGCTACCTGCTCCTGATGTTATTGACACCTCTCTGCTTTGGGACTGTTGTTCTGCTCAACTTGTCCAGTCAGCAGAAAAGGTTTCTGCGAGTCAGCAAAACTCACAGCAGCACTGACAGAGTGGTCGGCTGGCTGGATGGCTTGGTGATACTCAGATACAGGGGTGGAATGTTTTCAACTGTACTTTTGACCGTTGCCTGATATATGGCAGCTACACTGTGTGGCGTACAGAGCCAGGTCATATGCAGTCTATATTTGAATGATCCATTTGCAGCTTGTCAAAATGGCTGTGATAAAAAGTAAATTTGATGTCATTTACAAGTTTGGCACCTATGGAAACTCCCAGGTAAAAACATTATGACTTTTAAGGAATGCAGGAAGATGACTGAACATGGTCAAAAATTCAAGTCAAATATAGAACTGTAAAAGAAATGTGTTCAAAACCAGCAGTGGAAGTGTAGTACAAATCTAAAAACCAAATGAGATGTTTTTATATTTTGATATTCCTTGCATACCTACAAAATTTGTGTCAGTTCATAATGCTGTAAGATACAAATTATAGCCTTAAATATATGTATAAACACCCAAATTATATTTCATTATATTTACTTTTATTCTGCCACAACTGAAACAAGTATCTTATTTTGGGTGGTGGTAGAAAGCAGGACAAATAACTGTTGTTGAATTTTAAATTTAAAAGAGTTATTCTTTATTCCTGCAGGAGATAAAAGACTTCAGAGAGCAACGCTGAAGAAGCTAAATGCAAAACACAACATTTGTTCTCAAAATGTTCTTATCTTATGCGGAAATTAAAATGTCTGATGTCAGTAGTTTGATCTGAACTTCTAAACAAATCAGTATGAGCAGAGCAGCTTTCTGAAATTGAGTATTAAGGCTTGTGCTGTGAATGTGGCCTTCATACTTCATACTAGTTACAGTCTGTTGCTGCCTTCACATGTTTATGAGTAAAGTCTGGTAGTTGTTAATAACAACAGCCCATCCCTGTTGGACTTGCTGACAGTTTTGTGTCTGCTGAAAACATGCAGAATCTTAAGGTAGAGTTATGCTTCTCTGAAGATGCACATAAATTGTAGAGGTTCGCAGAGGAGCCGATACACGTCGTGCAAGTTGTACATACATAAAAGAAACAGCCAATGCTAAAATCTCAGAGCAACCATCCTGTTTGTTAGCCTACGTGCAACCCAGAGAAGCATAATGTCTAGTCTTTTCTCTTTTGTTCTGGTCAGTTCTGCTCTGTACCTTTCGTATGACTGAGGGGCTTTATTACAGAGCAGGAATGTCCTCAGACACTGGATCCAGTCTCAGACAGACTGTAAAGGCACATTTGACAAATAGCCAGAACTAAAGGCACTGCTCTAGACAAATTGCCAGAGAATGAAGCACTGTATTATAAAGCCTGAGCCAACTGAGCAACACTTCACTTTCCTGGTCACACATATGTTGAAATTGGAAGACAAAAATCCACAAAGCAAAAAACTGAAGTCTGGAAGAAGCAACCTGTTTCTCTGGGAATGGGTGAGGGTGAGAGAAACTGCTTGTTTTAATGCTGAGATCACGTTGCAGTCCTCATCAACGGTGTGCTATGGTGACAAAACATTGTCTCATGGTCATAATGATGGATGATCTGAGTTTCTGATACAATAATAAACAATCAGTTAAATTAACAAGCGTCAACTTCTGTGCTCTCAGGCACAAACTGTCCATCAAAATCAAATTGATAAACAGGTCGCACCGGTTTTCTTGAACATCCTAAGTTTATTCCCCTAGGATGTTGGAGAAGTGCAACCTGTTTACTAATTTGATTTTGATATGCCTGTGCTTGTTTCACACTGTGTGTTCTTAGAGTTCATCGAGTAAAGTCTTCTATTTCAGTCTGCTCTTTTTGTACATTTTTACATGGCTTTTTATGCCTCAAATTTAAAATCTATTAACCAAAATCTGATTTTGGTGAATAATTTAGGAGAAATGTGATGTTTCCAAAACACAGGGTCCTTGGTTCTAGACCTTTTAGGTGTAACAGAGACAGTTTTGCTCACCTAGAACCTGGTAATGTTTGTAACAGTAGAAGGTTTTGTTCATGAGGAGCCTTCAGCAGAGATCCCCTGTCCCCCTCTAGTCCCTCACTCCTTCTGTTGTTTTGTGGCCGACAGCACAACTCAAACATTTAAGGCAAACACGCAGATGATCTTTTATTTGTTGAAGTGTAGCTGGCCCTGCAGCGCTGAGTTTAGTTGAGTCCACGTTTCCTCGCTGTCTGTAATTAGTTTCATACAAGCCTGGGGGAAGTCTGAAGATGCATCTAATGAGAATCAAGTGAGAGCAGTCAGATAGGCCAAACTGTGGAGAGACACACACACACACACACACACACACACACACACACACACACGTAATACATTGATTAAGGTGGAAACCTGCGTAACCTGGCCCAGATAGTATAGAATAACAAGTATCTTTATGTGTTTCTGCTTTAATGATCCGTTATCTAAAATTGCGTGTGCCAAAGATACAATAGCAGCATAACTCTTAGGAAATATTTGCAGGCCATGTTCTGTTTTACACGTCCCTACAGTAAAGCTGTGAAAACCTTTGTGTTATTTCCAGAATATCCTCACCTCACCTGAGGCACATTATTTTTCTTTTTTATAACCGCAACTCTGAACCTCTGAGACCTTCTCAGAGCAGCAATAAAGTTGATGTTGGGGATCGACAAATGGTGGCTTGCTGGTCTTCCATCCAATTTATTTCTGTCAGTAAGTTGCACTGGCAAAAAATAACATAAAGATATATTTCTTAACAGAAGTATTGATCAAACATACAGAATCCAATTTGTCAGTAGTACATTTACGTTTATTAGGGAATGTGCATTTAAGAAACCCTTTTTCTAAATCAAGTTTTTGTTATTATTTTTACTTTTATTTTTTGCAGAAAAATAGAAAATATTTTAATGTATTAGTTATGAATAGTATATAATAAAAATATATTTGCTTGTGTCTCCACAACACATGTAAGCCTGCAGTGTCTCCTCCAATGAACAGGGCTGAAAGAACTGACTCTTGGCTGAACCTAACTGTTGACACTTGTTAATGTTTTTTGTTGGTCTTGGTTTTGCAAGTGTTTTTGAGTGGGGATACTTGGATATCAAATATACTGCAAATGTTATGTATTGGAATTAGTTTTTCTTTGAGATTTGATAGTGAAGATCAGCACACCTGGTTTTAAAGCTCATAAGGTTTAATGGGCCTGACAGTTAAACAGTTTGAAGGAAGGGAAAACCAGAGATCCTAACCCTTCAACAGAGCAATGTTGGCATTTGATTTACTGAGATAAAATTATAATTTCCCTGCTGCTTACCATCCCCCTTAACAAATTTCAACAGATCCCCCACAGCTCTCAGTGGTCGTCAGAGGTCGCAGTCTTCATGAAAAAGTTGTACAGATTTCATACCCCCCTCCATTTCTCTCCTCTCCTCTCCCATCATTCCCCTTATTGTCATGGTAATGGACTCCATCCTGCGTGACCAAACTGGTCGACTTAATTAATGAAAAAGAGATCACCAAGAGGGGACAGAAGAGGGGGTTTGCATATATCAGACATGAAGGATTTTCATTCACCGAAGGCTGAAGGAATACATTATGGCACTTGAGGATGCTTGAAGAATACTGTCACTGGACTTTGCAGCTCACATGTAATGTGCTATTAGATTGCTTGGCATGACTCAACATCAACAAGTACCAGCTCGCCACTGCTTGTGCAATCAAGAACCTGCACACTTAAACATGCACAAGTGTAGTGCAAGAGTGGAGATGGACTTCTCAGTGTGGTCACACTCTGATAATGCACATTTCACTTTTGTTTACCTGCCAGTCTGAGGCATGTATGCCCATACAATGAGCAGTATTATAAAAGTTCAGTCTCCCTCAAGTTTTCGACCTTAGACCTTAATAATTAATTTCCTTTTTTATAAAGGCTCAGTAATTTCATAAAAGAGCTGGGCATTTTCAGCAAACCTTACTAAAACCGTAGTAAATACTGCACTTGTTGGGGACTACTTTTAGCTGCAGTTTAATAAACATTTGGTGCTCTATTGAATATTCACTGTGCAGCAGCAGGATGTTGTATGACTCAAAATAGACTACACTGCTTGTGTTCGTGTTAATGACGGTACATGTCACCAGTGCAGCAGCGTGGCTCACTGATGTGTTTTTAATAGTTTGTGAACAACAACTCTATGGCACAGAGGAGTAAGCTTTATTGGATTTTGGATACAAAGACTTGCTTTTAGGATCAGTTAATTGTTGGTTCTGTAGCAGCTACACCTTTCAGAATAACATTACATTACTTTCATTTGGCAGGGGCTTTTGTCCAAAGTCACTTACAATTTTTTTCTACATACATCAGGAGCAAACTGTGAACTAGCTCAAGGGCACTTGGACAGGAAGCGCTCGGGACTGCAACTCCTGTGATCGGTGGTGAACCTGTTCTACCACCTGAGCTGTTGACACCCAAATCAACTCAAAAAGGGCATTTCAAACACAGCACCTGAACACAAAATCCTTCAACTTTTTGTCTAGATCTTATAATAATCAGTTCGCCATATAATGACAGGACTGCTTGTCGGAGAGTTGTGTGTATTTCTCCACCTCAACAATGTGTTTCTCCCATCCAGTGTGAAAGTTACAAGGCCACAAAAGAAGACGGTCTGTCAGTGACAAAAGAGGAAGAGAGCAGATTTTGAAGAGATACTGTTTTTTTATGGTCGGGTGCACAAACTGCACAGTCTCTACTGGAAAACATTCATATTATTGCTCTCTGTTGTTCTCATGAGAAGTGACAGAAATAGTTGTATAACAAAGGAAAAGAGTGCTTGCGAGAAGTTCAATTCCTCTGCACACCTGGTCAATCAGGGTGTGAAGTGGGTGTGAATGTTGGATTGTTCATTTCGGAGAGTTACAGAAATTGTGGGACACAGCCCGCCTAATCCAACGTTGTAAAGGTGTGGAGGGAGGGGGTTTCTGAATGAAGCTATTCAACCATCCAGCAAAGAGCTTCTGATGAGGTATACCGGCAGTTTTAGGGGTGTAGCATTTAAAATGGCACACTAACAGTATCATGTCGACAATTAGAAACTACTTTATGAATAAGTTAATATTTGAGCATTTTCAAAAGTAAATATAATATGCCAGCAGTTAATACGCTGCTGCAGTAAAGTTACGGCATATCGCTCAGAGCACAGACTGGTCATATTTGCTTTTTGAAATGTTCAACAATCCTTCTTATTTTCTTATTGAGTGTTAACTTTCTGAAATACTATTTGCAAAATCATTTGAGCACCGTAATAATCTTATGATGGACGAGCTGTATTTGCGTTCAGCCAACAGCTTTGCCTGCTAGCAGTAGTGGACAGGTGGTGTGAGTGTGTGAGTGTGTGTGTGTGTGTGTGTGTGTGTGTGTGTGTGTGTGTGTGTGTGTGTGTGTGTGTTGAGGGCTTACACTGGCAGCTCACCTTTCTGTGGTGAGGGTAGAGTTGCAACAAAGGCTGTCTGCCAACTGCTCCTGTCAATGTATCATAGCATTCGACTATTGTGTAATAATACGATACCCCATCCTTGGTTAAGAAGGGGAGAAAATAGGATTGAACATGGATAAGAAAGAAAACGACTAATTTGGTGTTTCAGTGTGATTGAACCTTACAATAACTCTATTTTAGTGTACTTTAAATCAAAGTATCTTGAAGCAGTGTCAGACTTTTGTTTCAGGATGATGCAAATCACCTCAATAAGGCTGCAACAGTAGGATTCTTATTTTCAAAATTATTTTACGTGACGTTTTTTGTGTTTTGGGTGAACAAACCTTTTGAGCACAGCAGATTTGACATATTTGTCAGAAGATGCAAATATTACCCTTCAGATCTATGAAATCCTTACAAATGTCTATCACAAATTCCTAAAACCCAAGGTGACATTTTCAATTGCTTGTTCACTCAAATATATTCAGTTTAGCTTCACATAAAAAACAAAAAGCAATCAATTAATAGATTAATTAATATCAATTGATCGATTAATCAGCAATTCTTTTTTAGGCCTAATCTGCCCTACTGTATCTTCAATTGGACAAAAATATTGTGGCAACATTGCCTTTTCCCTGTCAATATAACGTTTTTGGAGATTTAGATCAGTGTGAGGATGCCCTCCTTTTTTTTTTTTTACACAATTATAAAAACCGTCTTCAGCTGAGGTCAGCAGTGACGCTTCAGTGGCCGAGCTCGCTTGGTGTTTTTTGTTAGACAGGTTGATGATAAGATCAAGATCTGAGACGCCTCTAAAAACAACCGTTTCTCTTCCTGACCGCTGGGAGTCTCGAGGCCGGTGCGCTTGACTGAGTCTCAGCGTTGCATGCTTACTGTGTGTGTGGTTTTGGGTGACCCTTCATTGGCATTCCAGCCATTCCCCTGGTACCTGGGAACTGGTCTGTTCTCCTCCGACAGAGTATTTTTAGGCCCTGAGAAGCAGCTGTCTGTGTCTCTGTCTGCACAGACAGACCGGCCGTCTGCTGACTGAAAAATGTGGTGAGGCTCAAGAAACGACACAGCCTGTTTGGCTGTCAGGCTCTTTTTCGGATCATGAGGACTTAAGTTAACACAGGTGTAGATCTGAGTAATTACGACAGCGATGGTTGTGAGGTGTAGCTGTAGTCTGTGTTAAATCTGTTTAGCTGCAAGGTAGGCAACTCTTCTCTCAACAACAACAGAACGATGTGGTTCTCACATTTTACTGAGTCATGTTCTCCTTGTGGTTTTTGTGTCAGATGAACAACAAACAGCGAGATCATTTCCAGTGGAGTGCAGTGAACCATCAGCAAAAACCATGTTCTGTTGGTCTGTTTGTCCCTCTAAATTTCATCACAACTATTGTTTAAACCAAAAGCAATAAAATGCCTTATACTTCAACGTATAAGAGAAGGACATAATTGGTCCTTTGGTTTTGTGATACTTAACGTTTTGCATTTAGACAGACAGGTTTGACATTTAGAACGGCAGTTAAACATCAGATATAGAAGGTTATCAAAAGAGCATGTTGACACTGAATAAATACGAAAGCTTACCTCAACATTGACGAGACCTTTTTAAGTGTATAAAATCACCCAAATGACTGTGTCCTCTTCAAGAGGGGCATGTACTGACTATCAGCACACAGGCAACCCGTTGTTGATGTGCTAATGAGCAAACACTACTGTTTTAGTGTTAAAGGCCATCAGTTTCTTAATCAGTGAAGGGGTAAATACATCTATATACTATTATCTGAACTAAACAATTTTGGTTTTCACATTGACGGTGTCTCTATTCTCTGTACTCTTCTGTAAGAGTCGGGTTACTTTTTGTCATGACAAAGAAAAGGGGATACACACCGTTGTAGTGGGAAATTAAGAGATCTAATTTATTGGTGACAAAAGTCAATGTGTGTAATGTTAGTCAGTAAATCAATGGAGTCTGTGAGTGCATGTCTGAATGTTCAGTGTTGTAAGCTGTAAAATAAAACAATCACAACAGAACAAAGGTGTGGTGCAAAGGGGAGAGCTAGTTTGAAGTGAGAGAGGAAAAACTCGGGGATGGCTGATCTTAAAAGCATTCTGCATAGACCGGCCAGGTGCACCCAGCTGTACTGATACAGGAAAACACAAATGCAAAAGCACAAGACGAAAAAAACAAACCTGCAAGGCTTGACTTGACTAAAATTTAAGTCAGCAGGGCCACCACTGCCAGTCTGATCAAAATACACCCACACAGTACTGTTGAAGCAGGTTAGCTAGAGGTTTTGTTGTTGAAATCTTAATAAATAATAACAAACTTTTGTTTTCTTTTTTTGTTTTCATTTATTTAGACATGAATTTTGATGATCTCTTATAATCTTTTTCTCCATCTATTAATCCTCCCAACACACAAATAACCCGCGATACCGAGTTAGAAAATGAGTTACCTTGTGTACTGATGACCTACTTTAGCTCAAAATCAGTACATTGTTGTGTGGTGTGTGACAGTGAGTGATGAAGAAAAATGTAGCACAGACTGTGCCAAGTAGCCTATAAAGTTAAATGATTATTATGCAGCTTTTTTCCCCCAAATCATTTCATTTTGGCACATAGGTAAATATGCTGGTACGAATCAACGGCCTTGGAGGTTTGTTTAAAACCGTACAACAGGCATATATTTACAGCTGAGAAACAGAAACATACAAACTTTAATTACATACAGCTCCCAGAAAGCTAATAATATACCAATTGGATGTCTGCACACAACTATAAGGTAGTAGTATTGATGTTGGTGTTGATAAAGCAATATGCTTCTCTTATCTCTTTCCGGAAATTTGTTTCCAACTTTTAACAGAATCCAAAGCTACAGTGCCGTAAGTGTTTGTTGAATGTGACCAAGGAGCCACGGAAAAGTCGGACTGACTGAATATCAGTTGCAAAATGTGATAAGACTGAAACTCAAAACAAATGTGATATCGCTGTACTGAAACATGGACTGACATCACTGTCTTTAACTTTCCAATGTTGGTTTGCTGTTCCTCTTTGGTGCTAACAGACTGTGTGTGTGTGTGTGTGTGTGTGTGTGTGTGTGTGTGTGTGTGTGTGTGTGTGTGTGTGTGTGTGTGTGTGTGTGTGTGTGTTTATTTGCACCTTGGCAGGGGGAGAAGAATGCCGGCTTTGACGTGCTCTACCACAACATGAAGCATGGCCAGCTGGCAACTAAGGAGCTAGCCGAATTTGTCCGTGAGAGGTAAGGTTTGTGTGTATTTGTGAATATGTGTGGGAGATGATGCTATTGATGGGACTCGGGTGGAGAATTTCTACATTTTTGACTCTGCTTATTTGGAAGGAAAGATGGGAGACCGTGCCAAGGTTGGGTGAAATGTTCAGAGATTATAAATGAACTATTTTGTATTTTATCTCTTGTTGTATCAGATGTCATGATGTTCATGATTAATTTCAGACATTTCGTAGAGAGAACACATTAACAAGACTTTCTTTGTTAAAGCTGTCGTTTCTCTCTGACCTGTCCTCACTACTGTGTTACCTGAAGTGCAAAAAATCACACACACACAAGCCTGAATAGGTGGATTATCCCTGGGCTTCCTGCAGTACAGCGGTATATCTTCTATCCATGTTTGCATCCGCTGGGTTTAAGCTCCAGGAGAGCTCCTCTGTTTCCAAAAGTAAAGATCCTGTTCATTCTTCCCATAGATAGTGTTAGGTGACTCAGTTGGAGTACTTTTACTGCTTGGATCGCTATGAAACTTTCATGGTTAAATCATCAATCCAAAGTATTAACAACTGCGTTGTATCTGGTTCTTTGATAAAAAGTCAAAGGTACAAGCCTGTGTACATAAAAACTTTCAGATAAAAGGTAACTACGACTCCCAAGGTGCATTTTGGCAAAGAACAGCCATTAACCTAATTTATAACCGTTTTTTTTATGAGTGGGTCCCCGTTTTGTTTATCTTAGGGTTAGACACACAGGTGACGTGACACACGTTCTTACCAATGGTGTCACACTATTTCACTGATCAACAGATGGCGGTAACACGCCCCGATATGCTGCTATGTGCCAGCAGAGGAAGGTGAAAAGAAGACTACAAGCTAGTAAACATGGATGTAAGCAATGCTGGATTTAAAATACATAAAAAATTTGCTTTGTAAATCCTTGTTTGACAGAGCTCAAGGATACACGCAATGCGTTTTGCTATTTAAACAGAAAACTCCACAGGGCACCTTTTAAATCAATTCACTTTTAAATTCTGGGTCGATTTTGGATGAATTCAGCAACTATGGCTCTGTGTTATGTTCTACTAAAACTGGTGGCCATAACATAAACAAATCAATGGGGCTGTAGTTCGAGTGATACACTGCATTTAAGGGTGGTGTCTTTTTTTGTAGCCTCTCCAAGAACACCAGTAGTATCTAAGGGGGGAGTATATTAGCTAATTAAAATTTTCCTCTCAAATGGGGTAGTTTGTTATACTAAATACTCTTCTAATCAGTGATTAGCAGTCAGTAAATTGAGGGGAGTAATGAGGTTCCCACAGGACTTTGTGCTCTTACAGCTGGAAGTTAACACATACAGAGCCCACTGTCAGACCAGTGATATAATCCTGAAATTGATTCAGAGCGCCTGTGCACATTCCTCACAGGGGAAATTCACTTATCTGCTCGGACAGCAGCAGACAACAAATCAGCAGTCAGGAAATGAAATGGCGGCACTGTGAGGAAAATTGTGCGTGTGATCCCGCAGGATTGAGGAAAAGCAATTGTGCTGATAAATTTCCTCCGTCTTCCTCTCTCTCCACTCGCCTTAAAGGTCATTTCGATGCACCATGAAACAGTTAAAGTAGCATGCTGTATGTTACATTCACTACTTTCACCCTGGTATTCAGTTTATGGGGATCTATTGCTACATCTTATCAGTGGGGACACAGTAGACATCAGGCTTTGACTAGTGCTGAGACATGAGTTTAGGGCTAAAACAATTAGTTTATCAATTAGTGCGCTGACAGAAAATTAATTGGAAACTATTTTGATAATTTTTTTATCATTTTTTCAAACATAAATTAAAAATTATTTGGACAAAACAAGACATTTGGAAACGTTACCTTGGCTTTAGTAAATTGCGCTGGACATTTTTCACTATTTCAGATATTTTATAGGCCAAATAATCTAATTGTTAAAATAATATTGATTTTAGCCACTTTCAATAAATGTGTAGTTTTGTGCAGCTGTTGTTCATCAATAGCTTTTGTATATAGACATATAAGAAATTTGAGGACATCACTTTGGGCTTAATTTATTAAATAAATAAATTGTTGTAATAAAATAAACCATGAATAAAATTGAGAGTATTAGCCCTTCTTGTGATCCAATTTGAGTTCCAGCAGAATTTCAGCATCACTGCTCAAGACTGATATTGTTAGTCTGTTTGTTTATGACTTTCAGTTCTTCTCAGTAGCAAGTTGTTCTCTTCACCCTCAGGATATTTGGATCAATGCTCCTTCTTCTTTCTCTTCAGAGTATACAGATGCTTATTAAAGTTTTATGCCCAGCCATGCAAAACAAGTCAATTTATCATTTAAATGTGGCTTATTGCAACATTTACCCAACACTGATGAAAATTAATCTTTATTTCGCTGACTGTGGTTGTGGATGCCCAGAGTTTGGACCAAACTAAGCAATAGATTGAAAACATAACTTATGAGGCCATTAGCAGAGGCAATAGCGTTGTGAGGAAGTGCTATTGGAGTACATTACATTCACCAGTCTTAAGTGTATTTAGAAAAATTAACATTTTAAAGAAGGCACAAAAACCATTACTCTTCCTGCTCCTGGCAACTTAGTAGAGAAACCTGCATATGTTATTCTGATAATGTGTGTGCTTGTTTTTGCAGTGCTGCTATTGAGGAGACCTACTCCAAATCAATGAGCAAACTGGCCAAGATGGCCTGCAATGGAAGTCCACAGGGGTGAGTACCGCCGTGTAAACACAGGACAGTACAGCAACTGCCCCTAACAACACGTCTTCATCCCCTTCAGCACCTTACAGTTAAATGTATAATGTTGGTTTTGACTACATTTGAGTTATGAATAAGCCACCTGCAACACCAAATGTCCATTTTTTTTTTTTTAAATGATGCTCCTCAGCTATTTAACCAATATGGGTTAATACATATTGTGTCTTTTATACGATCGATTGCTATTAAAATAGTAAATGTATACTGTATTCCTGTAAGTGATGGCATAATCTGTGAATTTAGCCATTAAAGGCACTGGAAACATAATTTCTTAATTTACTTTTTACTGTGAATGATGGGTTCTTGTATGTTTTTGTCTGGTCTCCTCTAATCGGTTTGAGGTGGACGGGGCTCAGATGGAAAAATGTCATGTCATGTTACTTCCATGCACCAAACACCAAACATTTGAATCAAAATGTGACAGCAGTTGTTTGGTTGTTTGGTCTGCGTCAATCAAATCTGGTCAAACCACACTGACACAGCCCTGATGAAGCAGATGAGCTGAGTTAAACTCAAAATAAATCATACCCAAGGATGTTTTTTCTTACTTTACATTTGAATGTTGCTTATTAAGGCATGACTGTTTAATGTTGGAGAAAAATAAACAGTTTTCTGGGGCTTTTAGATATATCAAAGGGCAACTTGAGTCTCTGTCTCATGTATGTGCTTGATTATGTATGTATTTCCTAGGACGTTTGCTCCCATGTGGGATGTGTTCAGGGTGTCTTCAGACAAACTGGCCCTTTGCCACCTCGAGCTGATGAGAAAGATGAACGATCTGATCCGGGACATCAACAAGTATGGAGACGAGCAGGTCAAAGTTCACCGCAAGGTACGTACCTGCGATAAAAGGAAGTGGCTGATTTTTGTGCCTGTGTGTCTGTGTACATTTTTTCATTACTTGCCCTGCATTGAACCTCTGCCTTTTCCCTTAAAGTATCAAGTACAATGATGATCTGTACATTATGTGTTGTCTTTTTCTTTGTGTGTGTGTGTGTGCCTGTGTGTGTTTGTGTGTGTGTGTACATGTATGCATATCACCCAGACAAAGGAGGAGATGGTGGGGACAGTGGAGTCGGTGCAGGCGCTGCAGGTTCAGAGCGGTCACCTACAGAAGTCAAAGGAGGGTTACCACACCAAGTGTTTGGAGCTGGACCGGCTCAGGAAGGAAGGAGCTCCACAAAAAGAACTGGAGAAAGTTAGCCACCGCTTTCTCTATTTTTAAGATTGTTTAAACGCCATTTCAGATTTTTAATTTGGTTCACACAAATTGTTATTATAGTATTTTGCTGAAGGAATCCATATCACACAGTCTACCTTTATGGTCTTTATTCATACTAATAAATCACTGTTAATCCTTTGCTATGCAACATAAAATTTGTACCAGTTTAAGTGACCCTTAAATTAAAAAAATAATTGATAACCTTGAACTTAGATCTAAGTTTCAAAAAATTTTTTTTGAATATAAACAATACATAGTATTTTTGAATAGTGAATTCTCCCCTGTACCCTTTTCCTCACGATCATCACAACGCATCCAGAGGAAAAGAAATAATTTATTTAAAGCAAAATACTTTGACCATGGTTTCTTAATTTCACAATTTTAGAAGTATATAATACAGTTGAAAGGTCATATTGTTTTTTGTAAATTTGTATTAATAGTAGTCCAGAGCTCCATGTGTCTGTCAGTACATCTAGTGGACAGCTGGATATGAACTGGAACTTGACAGAACTCTGATTCAGTGTCCTGCATCAATATTCCTTAGTAAGCTCTGGGATGTCATGTTATTATTGTCTGTCTTGTGACCCTAAAATCCATCATACGCTTGTTTCTTGTGGTCCACTCATGGGACAAGAGTTTCTGTTATATTGAGGTTAAGTTAATTCGATTTATTTTGTCTTGACAATTATGGAAAACAACATTTCCTAACTGCTCAGCTCTTCAAACCTCCACTCTGGGAATAAATTGCTGTTCTTGTTTTGTGGGTACCGGCTGAATACTGACTGGAGTAGTTAGTAGTATTATGGGGCAGAAATTATTCTCATTCACTCACTCAGCTATTCATTTTTATTTCAGGTTTGTGAATTGAGGAGTCCCTAGCTAAAGGCCATTATTTTCCTTTTCCTTTTCTTCCTCACTAGGCGGAGCTGAAGTCTAAGAAAGCGGCTGAGTCATTTGCGTTGTGCATCGAGAAGTACAACCGTGTGGGAGGAGAGTTTGAGCAAAAGATGAGCGAGTCCGCCCAGGTCAGCCATGACTGCAGCTGGGCTGAGGTCCACTTTATTCTCTGTCTCTCCCACCCTCTGATGTGGTGTTTTTTTATGTTTTTCTTCTTCCCTGGGGCTTTATCTTTATCTCTATGTCTTTATCTCTGTGAGTCACCCTCTCTGTAACGTCCCACCACACAAGAGCTCCATCTTATCCTTTCATTTATTATCCTACATCATGCCTTTTCCAAAAATGGAAACCTCGACCCCCGACTCCTAAACACCCACCCACTCGCATACACATGCACAACCTGCGCCCCTTTCATTACCTTTAATCACTGCCTCCACACATCCATGGTTACAGCTGCTGTTTCCATGGAAATCTTCAACAAACCCCAATGAGTGCTTCTGTGTTTTACATTTGAAATGATGACTGAAATCCTTGTGACCAATTATCTCTTGTAATAGCTTTGAGGGTGACAATCTGGCCATTGTTACGAGAGGGTATGTGGTACCTGGGAGAAAAACGTGTCAAAAGATCGAGAAGAAATGGAGGAAGACTATATGAATAATGGGACAGTAAATAAGAGACCAAGGTGCATTTTATCACTGAAAACTAAAGGAGATCACAAGATAAATTCTAGGTTCAAAATAAAGGTTTTGGTCTAGTTGTTTTCATACTGGCTTTTTGTAAATTAACCAATAGCTGTAAACATAGTTATACAAACTTACTCACTGATTGGACAGTTTTGACAACATGGACCCATGAGGGAAATCAAATGCATCTGACTGACAGCAATTCATGCTTCACATTACTGTATCTTCTCTGGTGTTCACAAAGAGCTCATGAAAAAGAAACAGACAAAGGGGACAAAAAGACGCACTTTGTACCATAATATTATGTGAGGGTAGTTACTGTTTGTTTTACGCTTTTACATCTTCTGATACATCAGGGATATGGTGCATACATATCACATGGTTACCTAGTAATAATCTTGTATAAATACAGACTATACTTTGCCTAAACAGATATTCTATTCACAGACTTATCCAGATAAGTTTGCAGTAAAACCGGAGAAGTGGCACAGGACAGATGGGAAGGAAGTGCCCTGTTGAAGGCTGACAGCAGTTGCAAATAGTCAGCGGAGAATGTTTTATGTTTGCTCTCACTGCCCAGATTTTGCACAGTTAATTGGACAAAAGAATCTGGCAACTCTCTGCTCATGAACTCCCTTCTCGAACAAAAGCCAGTGGCACTATATCAAGACAATTCCCCTGAACCAGACAGCGACAAATGAGCTGGCTGAATAAAGAGCAGGATCAAACTTAAATACTAAATCCTCTCGAATTATCGCTGGTTTAAAGACCTGGCAACCCGAAGCCTCTTCTGCCGGCTGACTGCCTCTCTGTAGCTGAATCCTCAGATCTCATTCAAAGGCTAGTTTTACTTTATTGCATATATGTAAACTTTAAAGTTTCTGTTTTATTGGATTCTTGTTGCTTCTCTGAATGCTCCTGAAACAGTAACAACCACAGCAATGAATATTAACACAAATCCAGGCAAAAACACAAGATGTACAGAGTGCCTTATATCAATGAGCAGCTGTATATATATCTCCAAGCTTAACAACATATTTAGAATTAGACATGAACAAGAAAAATACAAAATCCTTATTTACAAATAGGAATTGACGGCATTATTGTTGAAAACTGGGAAATTAGGTATCTTTCAGCATAATTACTGGAGAAGTTGCCATTTCTTTGCTGTTTGGTAAAAAACTTCTGTCCGAAATGTATCTTTTTGGCAACTTAATGAAACAGCTGGTGTTTGTTGTCAGAAAGTCAGTGTAGCTTTGATGCTATTTGGTTGGTTTTGAAAGGATTTAATCAGCACAAAGGGTCAGTGAAAGGTGTCAACCCACCGAAAAAGAAAAATTAACCAACAGAGAGTTTTGAGGTTTCATATGGTAACAGAGATGCTTTTTCTTTTGTTCACCATGGTGTGGGTGTACGTACGTGTTTGTGTGAGTAGAAGTTTCAAGAAATCGAGGAGGCCCACCTGCGGCAGATGAAACAGCTGATCAAAGGTTACTCCCACTCCATAGAAGACACCCATGTTCAAGTGGGACAGGTATGTTGTAGCTGAAACTAAACCAGCATCTGTCACAACTCTCCAAAGACAGATTTTTTCTTTAATCTACTTTTTTTTCATATTAAAATGAAAGTATATGGCGTAGATTTGCGCTCAGCATGTAATATTTTAATAGAACTTCTGAATCATGAGCCCTTATTACCAACAGTGTTTTTGTCTTTCATCGGGCTATCCTTGGAGTAATGTTTAGTTAAAGCTCAGTGTGATAACTTGGCACAACTATGGCACCCTGGTCAGATGGTCAGAATTTGCAATTGGAGTTTTGTTCTTCCAGTTGCATTATTTATGATGTTAAACAACAAACAAGGGATCGCTGCCCAGTCCTTGCAGACATTTTAAAAGTGGAATGGTGAATTTGTTTCTACCCATTTCGGATTATTGTCAACATTATTATCAGCATTTGTAGCCATTTTAACATTAGGATTACCATCCACCAGGGTTCTAATGTCTACTAAGGGTATTCAAAAACACTTAAGACTCATACCTCAAGTTGGACTCAATTACAACACTGGTAAAAATTAAAAGTTAATATTTTACTATAAAAGGTCATCACACAGAACTTTGACAACAAAACCAATCATTTTCATGGCACCTTTTCTAATATTACATTCAGGATCTAATTATAATTCTGTTATGCTCTGCTGCAGGTTCATGAGGAATTTAAGCAGAATGTGGAAAACATTGGCATCGATAACCTCATCCAGAAATTTGCAGAGCAGAAGGGCACCGGCAAAGATCGGCCAGGTATATTGATCTCACCAGGATGAATTTTGGCTTGTTTCCAGTAGGAGTGAAATAAAAACACAAACACACAACTTCAGCAGCATAACAATAAAAATATGAAAGCACCCACACTCAAAACAGTGTTGTGGAGGAGGAATAATTTATAGTGACAAAATACAACAGCGAGTGAAGTGTGCATGCATATATTAGTGTCTGTGTGTGGTTGTTTGTGTGTGTGTTTTCTGAATGTTTTTATTCATATCACCCTGGCTGTTGTCTGCAGCTCTGGTTGGGTTTGAGGAGTACATGACAGCTTTGGCACCTGAAGGTGGGAAGAAGAGTCGAGCAAAAGCCTTCAGGATCCCCGGCCTGGGCAAGAAGGACAAGGAGCCAGACTCTACGTGAGTGCGTGCACAAACACGCACACGCACATGCACACACACACACACACACACACACACACACACAGAAACAAACATGCTGTTCTCTACAAGCCCTGATCTTCTGAAATTGACTCTTACTTACTTCAGTCTGAGTTACTCCTGAATAATGAAAATCGACTGTGTGTTTTTTGTATTTGCAGAGACTCAGCTGTGACGGAGGCACTGGTGAGTATCAGACATAATTCACACTCAAACATTGCAGCTCCAAAATCATTGACTCAGTAATCAGTCCTGTCTGACTCCTAAAGCTGCCGTTATCCCTGCAGACATCTGCGTTTTAGAGAACTTCTTCACTGTGAGAAGAGTGTGTGTTTTTTGGAGGCACTGGGGGTGGCAATCATGCGCAGTGTGTGTGTGTGTTTGTGCAAAGAAGGTGAGCGGGAAATCGAGTGTGTCATAATGACATGACTGACGGTGTGGGGTTTCCCAGGTTTATTCTGGTACTTCTGAGAACAGGTTTCTGAGATACTTTGGCAGCCAGTAGGGGAGTGTGTAACTGCGTGAGAGACTGTGTGTTGGTGCCTGCCTGTGTGCTAGTGGCGTATTTGTGTGTGCGCTGCCAAAAAGCCGTCTAACAGACTGATGAGGAAGAAGAGAGTAAACAACAGATCACGGGGCCGCCGGTGCTGCTATTCTACGCTTTCAAGAGCATTACGTTTCTGACTGTACTGTGTCAGGTACTAGCAGTGTAAGCAGATGTCACTTTAAAGCATGTTGCATAAGAGCATACATGCTCTGACGCAGTCCATTCACCTTCTAGATTGAACATTATAATAGTTATTATTACAAGAAAAAGGAAAGTCTGCAAACGTTGTATTAATACTGTTGCTTGAGTTCTTTAATATATTAGAAATCGTGTTTCTGGCCACTGGATGAATATTTTAAGGTCGCTATTTAAGTCCAGACTCTCTTCAGCTCTGTTTATGGTCTCTATCAACTGCTGAGGGAAACATCTGGGTCTTTAGCTGCTAAATGCTCCACTGTGTTCAGTTTTTTGCTGCCTGTTGTGGCCCGAAAACAACGTTGTGAGAGTGGTGAAAGTGAACCAGAACAGTAAAGTTGTGGCTGGACAGCTAAACAATGAGCTGAAACTCACTATAAAGTTCTATAAAGCTGAGGGGAGCTGCAGATTCAGGTGATAATTTTCTGCAGGTTCATCAGGAACGACGACTCTCATATTGTCACATCGTTGTCACGTTTTCATTTGAAATGTTATTATTAAATATATAAATTCTAGCTGCCTTTAATCTATGTGAGTCTAACTGTAGTTAAGCTGCTTCCGGAGTTATACTGTTTTACTATTAATGTGACTTTTAACATTAACTAATCAGTTCTGGGTATTCCTAAATCTGATTTTCTTTCACTGTGATCTGATGAAACAAAATATCAATGGCTACATTTACACTCGTCAACTTGACCCACTCAGATCTGTTTACTGAAATCAGATCTAATCAAATACCATCTGTATATGTTCACACTCAGTCTAAGAATAACTGCCCCAACATTGGCTGGATTGTAAGTCTGACCTTCCTCATGTCTCTTATTTTAAAGATCGTGTGACTACAGCAAAAAGCGGCTGACATGTATCGTCACATCCTGGCTTGATGAAATGATTTAACTCAAACTGAAAGAACACCCCGTAGCCTGAGCACACAGCTTTGTTTGAACTGTTGATAATATCATGTTTAATGGACAACAGTTGTGGCAGTTAGTCACTCTGAAAGCTCTCAGTAGTACATGTAGGATGCAGTTACACTGTATGACAAAACACTGCCACACAAGTGCCACCGAGCTTGTGTCTGACTCCCTCTTTCTCCTGTTTGTTTGTTTGTTTGTTAATTTGTTTGTGTGTGTGTGTGTGTGTGTGTGTGTGTGTGTGTGTGTGTGTGTGTGTGTGTGTGTGTGTTCGTTCCCATTCATATAGAATTCACCCCTGGAAGTAGATGATGAGGGATTTGTCATCCGAGCTGACAGCACACAGAATGATATCCTTTTTCTGCTCACACACGTTCAGCCACGATAATTCAAGGCCTGGATACACCAAAGATATCATATTACCTTTTAACTTTTCAGTCTTTAATTAGTAAGAACTTATAATTATTCTTTGTTTAAGGTGAATCAAATCAGTGTTAACAGGTGTTTTTCTGTGCCACATTTACAAAAGGGTGACAAATTAAAGGAAAAACGAGGATCTTCAGTGCTCCTTGGCACAGATTATCCAAGTGTCTTAAACTCTATTGGATAGATGAACATCATTCTTCCAAATGTTTTGGTGTTTTGATGATGGCGATGGAGAGTGCTGTCCAACACATCAGTCCAAAATCTCCCACAGGTGTTCAGCTGGGTTGAGAACTGGTGATTGTGAAGGACGTAGTTTGTGATTCACATCTTTTTGATAACTATCAAACCATTCCTTGTGCCCTGTATGTTTCTATACTCATTTATTCATGTTTTTCCTTTAGTTTGTCACCTGTCTATTAGTATATTGCATCTAGTGCTGCATTTTTGTTCTGTTTTATGTAAAGTGCCCTATAAAAAAATATTCATCCCCTTGGAAGTTATTATGTTTTATTTGTAGTTAATTAAGATCATTTTATAGAGATGTTTCATTTTAACAAGGGACTTTTTCTGTTGATCAGTGTCAAAGGAGCCATATTAAATCCACTTCGATTTAATGTTTTAGAACAATAAAACATGAAAACATCTAGGGGTGAAAACTTTTTATTGGCACTTAATTTTGTATGTATCATTTAGTCTGAAAGATATGAACAAATATTAACAAAGGTCGATCACAGGTAATGCCTTAAAATGGCTCATTTAGGGATGGCTTGGTGGTCAAAAGGTTTAACACATTGACCATGAACCAGAACGCCCTCAGTTACAGTTTCCCTTCTCTCTACCCCCATTAGCTGTCATCTGTCTAGGTATTCAGTTATTTGAACCAGAACCCCCCCCCCACCAAAGCTGTAATCATTTATTTGGTATTTTTACAATATTACAATAATTTTGATTAATTAAAACTTGACTCCCTCACATGACAGTCACAGTTTGCACCAAATTAAACCTCTCAAGACTGCTGAAAAGACTCTAAAAAGGCCCCTAACTGAGATGAAGACATTTTTTAAATGAGGCGTAACCAGAAGGTCGGAGGTGAGAGGTGGAGTTTAACCAATTAGTGCACACAAACGGCCTCATTAACTGTAGAAGCAGGCAATTATAAAGATCTGTATCCTATTTGTTAGCACAAAGGACTAAATGCATCCCCCTCGTTAAGTACAGACGAGGTTAAGCCTGCCGTCCACCAGCACGGGACGTGATTGAATACGTCCTCCCAGCCTAACACTGCATGTCCTCAGTCTTGGACCCTGATCCATTTATCTGTGGTAGCTCTTAGTCATGACAGCTCTGAAATAACAACTCTTCCTGTCTTCCCCCCCATCTTCCCCCACCTGCTCAGAATAGATAGGTCACATTCATCAAATGTGTCTTCGTGATACATACTGCATGTCCCTCAGTTTCTCCGAATCGCACAAACACAAGGCACAAACACTCCTCCACGTGCAGCAGAGTCCAGAGGAAGAGGAAGAGACTTTTGTTGGGGGTGATGGTGTGGCAGGAAGTGGCAGTATGAAACTGAGCAGCCCTCACCTCCAGCACTCTCTGCGTTGCTTCTGTCTCTGTGTTGCACTGCACTCTGTTTGCCTGCATTGTTTCTCTTTTGTCCTGATTTAATCAATCTTACAGTGAATCAAAATTACTCTTTGCTCTTTGGACACAGTCGCAGCATTTGTCCAAATAGTAATATCCACAGATGAACAGGGGTGATAAAATTCGTACCTGCTAGTTTGTAATATTCTCCTGTTTATGGTTTCACATTAGTTGTATTTTTGAATAGTCTTTTTATTTGACGTATTAAGTATACTGAAACCTAGTTGACTGTATTTTATAATTGCTTTGGCTTAATTTTTCATTTTTACAAACTCAAAATGCTGTGCTCTCAATTCTGTCCTCAAAATTGAGTAATACATCATACAGTATGTTTATCAGAACTGTGTTCGTGTTTACGCTGAATATGCAGTATGCAGTAATCATTTCCTCAAGATTATAGTAACAACAACAGGAAATAAAGTGTTATTTATGTTGAAGTCAGTATTTGAAATGAGGAACATCAAGAACGACATTAGGAAACTTTCATTATATGTATTGGATTATGCTGTATTATTATACATAAAGGTAATGAAGTTAAGAGTCCGACCTTACTCTACACTACATCCTACATTCGTACCAGATAAAATGTTGATTTTAGTAAAAAAAATTTGACCATAAGTTTGTTATTAAAGAAATCAAACAGTTATTTACATTACTTTTAAGCTTACAGTAATGACCTATAATACATTTGGCTTTCAGAATACAACACTATAATCCTGGAAAGCATATAACAGTACAGTAAACCACAGTTTTCACTAATGTACAGGAACAGACACTCAGCACACTCCAACATTTTGACCGTAATCAAAAGTCTTTAACTTTTCCACTAATGGAAAATATGACAGTAGTGCTCAAGTAATCTGCAATTATGCTGCCAACCTTTGTAATGTTTTAAATGTTCAGTGTATTTATTGTTATTCTCTCTGTATACAAGGGAACAAAATTGTGTTCCTCCAGTGCTACGGTGTACACAATACAGATACAATTTATTTTTTTTAGACTGTAAAGTGCAAGTAGCATTAAGTTGACTAAAGTTCAATGAATGAAAAGTTCCTTCAAGATAAAGATGATCCATGTTTCTTAAAAAAAAAGTTTGAATGAATAGAAAATAATACTTAAAATAAAATAAGGAGAAATGCTTACAAACACATGTTCTATATGCTTAGTGTTAAGCACTGAAGCCTACAACGCTTTCTTTTCTTGATGTGCACTCTCCAAACAACATCACCTTTCATTCATAGTCTTACCGTATGAGCTTGTTCTCCTTGACCATCCTCTCTCTTTATACGCTGCTCTGAGGAGAAGGACAACAACTTTTATTCCAGTGACTCGGACTTTGATGACGAGGAGCCCAAGAAGTTCCACATCCAGATCAGACCGGTGGCCAGCAGCAATCGCACTAACTCCGCTGCCACAGAGAAAGAGCTTAAAGCCACCATCGGGGCGCTCACTCTGCCGCCCAACAGAGGTGTACGGCAACAGGTTGGGTTTTTATTTGTTTTTTTCTGTCATGTTCTGCATGTTTTTCAGGATTTCTCTGAAGACATGAGCCTTTTTCCCAAGACACAGAAATCTGAAGCTCTGTGGTAAATATTTTGAAAGCCGGTTCCCCATACTTAGCTATTCCCTGAGCTAGTTCCACTCCCAGATGAATCTCTGGATATAACAAAGTAAGAGGACCTCACTGTTGAAATATTTACCTCAAGTACTCCTCTACTCTCCACTCTCACATCTTAACCTGCCCCAAATGACCCAAAAGGGGAAAAATGCATCAGAATGCCACGTAACCTCCTGTTAGATATTAGCCTGTGTTTTTTGTCTAAGGATAATCCTGAATAATCCTAATATTATGTTTTATTTTTCTTATTGTCAACACTTCCCATGAAAAAATAAAACCAATAGGGAACTGAGCCTACTAATAAGCTTATTCATCTTCTTTGTGTATAAAAACTATTAAAAAGACATAACCGTTCCACTGGGTGACATGTTACTTCATTACAATGAACATCAATAGATATTGTGAGTCAGTTCTAAATACACCATCCTGCTGCTGTGACTACTCTATAGAACAACAAACGCATGTTAATTTGCATCTGAAAATAGTCCCGAAAAGGCACTATTTACCTTAGTTTGATTAACTAAAAACTAGTGTCCAGCTGTTTTAGGAAATGGATTCTCCGTCTTCACCAGTAGAAACCAGTGGGCTACAAGCTTAGTGCCACAGAAAGGATAGGAGAGTCACATGGGATTTTCTGACACTATGGAATAACACCATCGTTTTCCTTCACACCTGTCCACTGTATTGACCAAATCTGTCCTCCTCTCTTGACTTTCAGGTGACAATCAAGCGTCATCTCTCCAGTAAGTTCTTTCTAATGTGTCTCTTTCCTGTACCATAAAGCAATAACAAATATACAGTATGTTGTAGTCTGTGTACTGTGTCTTTTAGTACAGACGTCTGAAAGCTTCTGTTGTGTCTCTGCAGGAAACTCAAGTACAGCAGGAGGTCGCTCAGAAGAGGGCGAGGGTGCCTCCCACAGGGGTGAGTCTGACTTCAGTCTCTCATTCTCTATATCCACATATCTGTCCGTCAAGCTTTTTCTTTTTTGAAATGTCTGATTAATAGATTAATCCCTTAACAAAAAATGACTCTGCAATGTATTTGATAATCAATTATTAATTTTTTAGAGGAAAAATGCAAGCAATTTAAATACGTCACCTTGGCCTCTGGGAAAAGATTAATTGACTATCCATAAAATAATTGGCAGATTTATCAATAATGAAAATAATTGTTCGTGGCAGCCTTTTTTGCAACAACAAAAGATATATATCATTAATCATAGAGCATTGTGTTGTGCATTTATACCTGAAATGGGGGTTTTAAGTTTCTATCCTTTCAATGCTTGTAGTTTTAAAAGAAAGAAAATCGTTTCTCACACACAACCACATCTGTGGGATTAAAGTGATTATTCCTTTGTGCAGCAGCTCTACCTCCAGCCTGTTTAGCCCGTGTGTTTCCCTCTAGACAGCAAATCTCTTCATTGGCTGACCTTGCATGAACAGCCACCCTCCATTAGTCACCCCCGGCCCTCTGCCCGTGCTCCAAAGCGTGTTTTATCACCGACAGGGTCGTTAGCTGCCTGTAGGTTAGGCTGGAGTAGGAAGCTACAACCTGCTGCTTCACAGCAGCAAGGAGTCTCTCTCTTTCTTAAATCCAGAGGTGGCAGGATTAACGAGGAGCGTTTCATTAAAGCGGTTACTCTGCAGTGACAGCAGCGGTGGCTGGAGCTGAGTGAGTGCGGGCTAATTGCTGGTATTTATCACAAAGAAGGTAACGGCTGATGGGTTTTCCCTCATGTCGTCCTATCTCTCTCGACCTCATCCTCCCATCAGTGTTCTGACGAAGAACACCATGCTGCTGATTAGTCCTGATTAGGAAACATCCTCTGCAGTGAGTCACTGTGTCTCATTGTGTGTGTGTGTGTGTGTTGTCTGTTTACAGATGGACAGCAGGAGAGCCTACACAGGTCTACCTCCAGTCCTGATCACAGCAGGCAAGATGGCTCTTCCCTTCATATTATCTCCCTCCCCCTGTCTTATATCTGTCTTGGAGCGGTCCAGAGAGAGACATATTTGGAGGTTAAATTGCGTCACCACTGGCCTCTCCAGCGGTTCTTCATATGTTTCCTCCTCAGTCTTTCCACTGTCACCGTCCTCGTTTTGTTTTTTTTTTCCATCTGCTAGTTTCACCTCATTTCTCTCACTGTTCTTTCAATTCCTCTGTACCTCAAACAGAACACCAACATTTTCTTTTACTTGATTTTAATTTGTTTTTTAAAAGAGAAGCAAAAAACAGACCAGACCACCCCTGCAATAGGTACAATATGTAGTCAAAAGTATGCAGAACTTGGCTGCAGGGATTTGCTCCCATTTCAACACTGATGTTGTGTGATAAGCTGGTGGATGGGGTTTCGGTCAGGGCTCTGCGCAGGCCAGGCAAGATCTTCCACACCAACCATTTATTTATGGACCTGGATTCATGTTGAGGAAAGGAAAAGGTCTTCCCCAAACTGTTGCCACAAAGTTGGAAGCACACTATTTTTTAAAATATTATTGTATGCTCTTCCATTAATATTTCCTTTATTTGACGCTAAGTGACCCAAACGAAGAAAATCAGCCAGAAGTATTTGTAAACACATACTTTTGGCCTTATAGTGTAATTGTAAACCTAATGAGGATAGTTTTAATGCATGTTAAATGTTTTCCCAGTTTTTAGAGAAACAGAAAAGCCTCACTTGAAGGCAGGGTAAAAAGCCCATCGAGAGGGGATGGACGCGATAATCAGTAAAATATGGGGATAATGGCGCATATTTTCACACAGCCTCTCCTGGGAGACATTCAAAGTGTTGCATTCAGTTGTTCCCATGAAAAGTGACAGAAATAGTTGTTAAGAATGACACCTCCATACAGCTGGCCAATCACGGTGTGAATTGGGTGTGATTGTCAGATTGTTGGTTTGGGAGAAATTGTTGGATATTTCTGCATTTCTTCCTGCCAAGTGAGAGATATCGTAGCTGTCAGGAGTTCCTAATATCTATAACTTAGAATTACAACTCTGAGTTTGCCGTGAACAGTTTTATTAAAACAGAAAAAATAGTGATGAATTAAGGCCACTCCATATTCATTTCAACCTCAATTTGAACACAGTATTGAAGAGAGAGCTGGCCCTGCAGAAATACTATATCTTCACTCATTCAGTTAGAGTTTTTTCCTTGTACATCCTAAAAAAAATCCAACAATTTCCTCTTCTCTCACTTATAATCACATTTCTCACTTTTCTTAATCTGTTTATTACCTCTCCTCCTCGTCACTTCCTCAATCACTACTCTGCTCTCCCTGACTTCTCTTTCCCTCCTCGTTCTTCACCAGGTTGAGTTCGACGGCGTCGGGTACGGACAGTCTGTTTGGACCGCCGCTGGAATCGGCCTTCAAGTCCAAAAGCTTTGACAGTCGGGAACAACTCAGAGAGCAGAGTGCTTTTGGTGCGTCTGAATGTAAGATTTGTTGTCTTGAAAATATTTACCTTGTCTGTTCATATTAATCTTAAATCAGTCCGAATATAAGACAGACAGCTGTTTTTGTAAAGACCTTTTGATGAAAATAAACACTCAGGCTACTCCAGGTGGTAGGTTTCCCTGAGATAAGATAGTCCTCATCGTTATCTCTCATAATACAAAAACAAAACAAAAAGAAAAAAGGTTGCCAGAGCAGCAAATAATTGTCCTTGCATGCCCAGATATGCTGCATCTCCAGTGTCCACAGCCACCGTAACCAAAATGTCCTTACAGGCTGGAGTTGTCCGCACATTGTCACAGCTCTGGGACAATGAGTATGATTTAAAAGGTAGTTCAAATAAACTGTACAAACATACACTGCTTAGTTGCAGCTGAATCAATTTTGCTATCTGATATAATCAATAAACGGACCGCAAATTTACAGTACGAGTCAGATGAGAAGTACTTAATCTCCTTATCATTGTGCTACTTCTTAAAACAAGGAGGGGAGGTATATTTCTATTTTCTCATTATAGCCTTTTTAACTATAACCATACAAAACATTAAAGCCTGCTGGGTCTCATATGGCAGGTTTAGGAAGCTTTCAGAGCAACCCAAACAGCAAGTTCACAGTCTGGATCGACCTGTTTCCCAATAATTATACTGAGTAAATGAGCTGAAGTCTAGCATGCATTGAACAATCTTTAATCTTCCACATCCCCTCATCCCAAAGCTCATCAGATAACTCAGAACCAATTTCCTTCCTCCAAGCCTCCCTAAGATGAATAGAAGAGGTGGGCTGTGCAAAGCTATCTACAGATTGGGATATCAGATGTTTAGTTGGAGGGACTATAGAGACGCGGCCATAGAAAGTGTGGAGGGGGTAATGTGTCAAACTGAACAAGAGACTGCTAAACAAAATGTCCAACCTGCAGGTAGCAAAATAAATGACTAAGGTAGACCAGATTCAGAGTCTAGCTGGCTGAAAGAGGCTTCTGATTGTAAATATTTTCCACCAGTTTCCCACTGGTGTTGATAATCTCTGATATACTGCATTGTATTAATGTCCTGTAATCTGTTTAATGTGTTTGTGTCAGATGCTGCCTTCTCGTCCGACTCCTCCTCCCCGGAGAACGTCGAAGACTCTGGCCTGGACTCACCTTCCCATCAGCCCCTTGGGCCCTCCCCTGAGCCGGTGGGTTGGGCAGCTTGGCCTCCTGTGTCAGTAAGTAAAGAGCAGACACAAACGCTGGGACGACCTGCAGACCCTTTCCTCTCTGCTTTTCGTGACCCCTCCCCTGGCCGGAGTCCTCACCTGCTGGACGACCCTGCCAGCGTCTGGTCCGTCGCCCCGCCACGTCCCTCTCGTGTCCCCCCAGATATGGACCCCTCATCCATGCGGTTCCCTGCTTTCTCCCAGTCCCTCCCTCCACCTGAGATGGAGTCGTCGGTGTGGAACTGCAAACACATCCCCACCGAGGACCCCTTCCTCGCTGCGTTTGAGAGGACTGTCACCCAGGAGACGTTAAACCTGTCTGACGCCTGGGCGCGCCCACCGCCTCGCCCGACCCAGGAGGGCAGGGGGATGGAGGTGCGAGGGGACCCATTCTCCATGACCATTGCCGACACCAAGACACTCCCAACCTCCTCCTCCTCCTCCTCTTCATCCTCCTCTAATCGTAAAGACAGAGACAGGAAACGAGATCGGAGCCTCCCGCCTCCTGTTTCTTCTGATGACCCGTTTGCGATCACGATGATTGGCAGCCCGACACACCAGTCGTCGCTGGCTGCAGCAGCTGGGTTAATCCCCCCACACAGCAGCGGCAGCGGCAGCAGCAGCGGTGTTGGCTCCACCAACAGCAATAGGCTGGGACTCGATGCCAATTCAAGCTCTCTGCCCACAGCCCAGCCCAAGAAGGAGCTGATGCACTGGAACTCTGTCCACAACCCGTTCAGCGAAGGTGTCTCCAAAACACAGGAAGGAGGAGGAGGAGGAAAAGGAGAGGGAGGAGGAGAGAGGAGAAAACATCGATCATCAGACAGTGAGCCACGCAGGAACGCCCCTCCGCTCACGAGGCATTCAGGACCACAGGAGGATCTGTGTTTTTCCACAGACAAAGACCAAGACTGTCTGGATCTGAACGCTCAGATATCATGCAGTGTCAGCTGTCACAAGGGTACTGATTTCTTTTTTTTGGCAATTGGCATTCAGGTTTTAATGGAGGTTGCTACATGGCAGCAAGTTGATTTTTGCATCATTTCAGGGTTAAAACTGTAGACATAAATAAAATAAACAAACATATAAAAATAAGGGTACATACCAAAGTTAGATACCCAGTCAACAATATGATGAAATGGAAAGAGGAGGTTCTTAGCTACGAAATCTAAACAGTCCAAAAACATGCCATGAGGAAAAAATCCTATCTTCCAAACTACATTTTAATTTAAAATAGAGACATAGGATTCTGTCTCTACCATTGCATTTACATGTATCCATCTGGCCGACTCTTTTGTCCAAAGCGACGTACAAATGAGGTACAATCCAAGTCACAGTAGATCGAGAGTAATAATACTCAGTTGCATGTTCCACCTCATTTCTCTCTCTCTGACACAAAGCTGCAGGTGCATGAAGTAACATAGACGCATAGCCAATTTACGGGAGAGAAAGAGATACACGTTCACATACAATGCAGCAAAGATCCCACGTTAATTCTGCACTTTACCAGTGTAATTCTGTGGTGCAGGGCACTGGTTTCTAATGAATGCACACCCCTGCTTTTAGACAACCTTTTTAATTAGTCATCATGAAGCCTGATCTTTTGAACAGGGGCTCGTTCATTAAGGGCTTATTCAGCTAAACCCTTTTTTAGTTGATAAATTAGCTGCAAGGATTTTTTTCTTTGGAATGATGCATATTACCTGCATGATGACAGAAACTATTAGCTGGGAGAGTTTTATGGTTATTAATCAACTGATGAGCTATTTATTTACACACCGTCGGGTGAGGATGATGGACTGATTAATTGAATCGTCAGAAATTAATCTCTAAATCAGTTTTACAGCAGAAATGCCAAACATTATCTGGTTCTACCTTTTAAAATATGAGGATTGTCTGCTTTTCTCTGTCTTCAGTGATAGTAAATTAAACATTGTTGCATTTTTTGAAAGCTGCTCAGAGAAAACGAGTGATTTGAAGACGAAATTGTGACGTGTGATTTTAACAATTAACATCGACCTTACTGTAAAATGGGTGCAAGTGATGCAGGATTTTTGATTCTTTCTCATTAAAGAGGAAAATCTCTCTGACCAATATTCAGATACCAACATGAAGCTAAATCCTTCAAACCAATTCAAATACAATGTTATTAGGTTTTGTGCCAGCTTGTTTTGGCAGCTTGTCTCCGGCTGTTCTGAACACAACTTCTGACTGATTTTAGAGGTTGTCTGTCCCGTGTCACTGTGTGATTCAGATTGGCTTTGAGTCACTTAATATGTGTGTGTGTGTGTGTGTGTGTGTGTGTGTCTTTGTAAGGCCCCAAGCTTAACTTCAGACAGGAGAAAACTGAAGTGGTCGCAGCTGCTCCTCCGAGAGCGGCCCGGGCCAAGAGGACTTCAGGCCGACTCAGCGGCTGTGAGAGAGTGAGTATTATCTTCACTTATTTAATACATTCATATTCTCTTAAAATCATGGGTTATTTATGACTTTATTTGACTTAATTCTGACTTTAGTCTCTTAACATTTCAACTTCAATTTTCTGTCTAAGAATTATTTAAAATTAGGAATAATTTCAAGAGTAGCCCTAATACTCAAATACGTAAATATAATAATCTTGTAATACTGTAAATATGACCTTTCTAATGGTTTTTATGTCAAACTTGTAAACACCAAATTCATTTAAACTGTATAAATGATAATAGTTCCGACTCAATGTAAATGGTCAATCAAGTAAGGGCGTCATCTACATGAAAATAGTGCCAACATTGAGCCACTTTTGTCTGTTTCAGTCCCGGTCTCTGTGCTCGTCCCCGCTGCCGGAGCCCAGCCCCTCCCTCACCTCCTCCTCCTCCTCCAGCCCCAGTGAGTGGGGGCCTCAGGCCAGGGATAACGACTGGGGGGGTCAGAACCGAGCACCCAGCCCTGCCAGGACAGGACAAGCCTCACCACTGCCCTACCAGCACCAGGACCACCAACAGAGACAGTGTAAACACACATAAACAACATAAACACAAGTTGCACTACAGGATGGATGTTTGAAAGCAGTGGCGTGATTTCTGATTAAGATAACGAGGGGCAGCACGAGAGATCGACATACTGAAAGAAATTGTTTGAGAGTTTGGGAAATATGATAATTTGCGTTTTTGCTGAGTTGAAAAAGATTGATACTCCTCATGTCTTTATGGTGAATATGAAGCTGCAGCCAGGAGGCAAGACAAGAAGAAGGGGGAAACAGTTATCCTGTACGTCTGTACAAATAGTCCAACAAACAACTCCCCGGAAAGTTGTGATTCATCGTTTTTACTCTTTGGCTTTGGTAATGTGTAATGTGTTAATTGAAGTGCTGGCAGGTGATTCTGGTATTTGTGCTGAGCTAAGCTTACCGTCTCCTCCTCATCATGTTTAACACAAAGACATGAGAATGGTATTGATCCTCTCACACAACTCTCAGCAGGAAAGCAAATAAGCATATTTCCCAAAATGTCAAACTATTCCTTTAAACATGACTTCATTAATGTAAAACTCATTGTATTAGCATCATGAATCATCACATTTGTTCTCCACAGTGCACCTGTCGCGAGGACCCAGTCCCATTTCCCTCAGCACACAGGAGGCCTGGCCGGTGGCAGCAGCCATAACAGAATATATCAATGCCTACTTTAAAGGTGGACAGCACAACCGGTCAGTATGATGCTACTTTCTAAATAAAATCACAGAAAAAAATGTATTGTATCTGTTGCATTGTGGGTAATGTGGGGGCCAGGTTTAGACAAGGAAGAAGAGTATGTGGAATTAAAAAAAGATGATATCTCTGGTTCTACTGCTTCAACTTTGATCCTTTTTATAACTGTCCATCTTGAGTCTGACAAGTGGTGCAACATGTAATCGGAGTAGTCCAGTGATTAAGTGTTGTCCTTCCGTAAAGGTGGGGGACTTCTGGAGGGAAGAAGGGAAAAAAAAAGGTCAAAATCAAAGCAGTTGATTGATTGTATCTTGTTTGACCTTGTTCCTGTCTCCTTTAATGACATCTATAATGCTTATTTGTTGTATGCTCGTTAATAGAATCAGAGAGTTAACAGGATTAGTTTTAATTCCATTTGTGTGTTTCCTTCTTTCTCCAGCTGTCTGGTGAAGATCACGGGCGACCTGACGATGTCCTTCCCTGCAGGCATCACCCGGATCTTCACAGCCAACCCCAACGTTCCTGTGCTCAGCTTCAGACTGGTCAACATCTCGAGGATCGATCACTTCCTGCCGAATCAAAAGCTGCTCTACAGGTCAGCCGCCCTCTGCATTTTGAATCGCGGCGGCGTGTTTTTTTGACTGTGTGCAATCCTTACCATCCACGTGTCTCTGCAGTGATCCGTCTCAGAGTGACCCGGACACCAGAGACTTCTGGTTCAACATGCAGGCTCTGCAGCTCTACCTGCAGAGAGAAGCTGAACTCAACCCTCAGGCCTCGTACTACAACGTCGGCCTGCTCAAATATCAGGTCAGAGTTTAAAATGGGCAGTCTCACTCTCCATTACTGATATCTACTGCTTATTTAGGCCATTTTAATACAATTTCTGATCTCCTTATTAGCACAGTTTAATTCAGGTATCTGGGATGGTGTTATTTGAAATATCTTTAAGTTAATAAACATTCAGTACTGATGCTTTATTGCAGTTCATTCTTCCTTAAGTTTACCGGAAAGAAAATAGGAATTCCCTTGAAATAAATTCAGCCAAAGTAAATCTTGATTCACTTATTCTTCATATCTGTTGAATTTATTTTTTCCTTGTAGACAAATGTAACATTTCTGCATGTTGTGGAGGACTGTGTGTTATCTTTTTAATTGGAAGCATATTAACTGAACACTCTCTATTGTCCTGATACTCAGTACCAAATTATCTACAGTAGTATTTCTAGAAAACTCTTTTATTATTATTATTATTATTCATAAATTAGGGACTGTTACCAGATTTTGCAAAACACATTCCTTCAGTTGACTTTAGTCACTTTTATTTGGCCTTGAGATGACACTAAACCTGCTGTGGACTCCATAAAAAAAGTCTCCATTGTTTCCTCAGGTGTCGTCTCAGGACCCGGGTCGGGCTCCCCTCCTGCTGTCTGCAGAGTGTCAGCGCAGCGGCACGGTGACCCGGGTGTCTCTGGATTATCACTGTTGCCCCGCCACCGCGCCCTCCACCCAGCTCACCGCTGTCCAGGTGCTGCTGCCATTAGACCACACTGCCACGGACCTGCAGTGCCAGCCGCCCGCCTCCTGGTGAGCAGGGATGATGTGCTGATGGAGGGATAATGAGCAGTTTCTGTTGACTGTTAACTGTCAGTCACCAGCAACCAGTCTGCCCTGTTGTTTACTTGATAAAGATTATTGTAATGCACAAATAGAATCATAAATTAACCATGTAATCATGATATGAGCAGAAGCACTGTGAGTGACTTCAGTGTTGCTGGAAAGAACAGAGAGAAGGTCAGTGGGTGGAGACTAATGACTGAAAAACAACAAGTCGCAGGTCAGATCTCACAGACTATTTATTCAGCCATATACATAGAAATGTGCATCAACTTAAAAGGGGTTTTGACGATTAACAATTCCCCAGGAGCCCCAAGGCGACACATTCGGATGTCTTGTTTTGTCTGAAAGATATTCAGTTTACTTCATAGAAGAGTAAGAAAATTAGCAAATGTCACAGTAGGAACCAGAAGGGAATGTAGGAACCAGTGAAACTTTGACAGATGCAAATTAAATGCAGGTTCATTTTCTGTTGATCGTCTAATTAATTAGTCGTCTAATTGTTTCTGCTCCAATGTGCCTTCAGCGTATCCAGATATTTGGTCTTAAACCAAAGTATTGGTCGACGTGATCACAGTTCCTCATGAAAGGGACATGAATGTTTGAACCAAATTTCATGGCAAACCATCCAATAAAGATATTTTACCAAAAAAAAACACAAATGTGAATCTCAGGGTGGAGGTCAGGGGATCATTAAAGTCATTAGGATTCATCCTCTGGGAACTATGAATGTCTGAACCACATTTCATGGCAATCCATCCGGAGATATTTCAGTCCTGCCATCCCTGGAGCCGCTAAAAAAAACAAACAGATATTTGTTGTTTCCATCTAATTTGAGGGATGAGTGTGATGAAAAAGAGGAAACATTTTAAAGGACCTGAAAGGTTGGAGAGTAAGAAGCAGATTAAGCCTCACCGACAACTATTCCTTTGCTTCTGCAGGAACGCCGAGGAAAGACGGCTGCTGTGGAAACTCCCCAACATCTCCCCGACCAACCACAGCAAAGGTCAGAGCTCTGCTGCAGCTGCTGCTCTCTTTCCACCTCTTTGCTTTTATTTTTTCAGTCCTCGCTGAACAAGGAAGGTTTAATAAGAAGAATCAGAGGGAGACTTGCACACAAAGATGTACACACTCACACCTTCACACCTATCTGACTCACTGTCTCAGCCTGTTTTGCGTCGATCATAAGCAGCCATCCGATTCTTATATTTGCCTTCTCATTAAAATCAGTGCCAGAATCTTTCTACTTCATCGCCCTCTCGTCTTGTTCACATCTCTACATTGTGTCAGACAAATGTAGAAATGAGTAATTGAGAGTTGCGTGAAGAGATCTCTGCACTCCGGATCCTTCTCTTTTTAAAAAGCCAAATCACTACCTTTTAACGGCAGCATTAGCATTTGAACGTGGCAGCTGCTTTCACCGGCCTGGTGGAGGTGAGCTAAATGAGCAAGTGGAGGTGCTTCTAAACACTAAACTGAATAAAATGTTCCTTTTATTTAGTGTCAAGTTGATTTTGGCTCTTATTTCACAACCTTGATGGTGCACAGATAAGAGACAGCCTGTAATAGACGCTTTTATGGGGAATTCAGATTGCAGCTCGAGCTTTCCTTCCCCCTGGTGCTTCTTTGTACCAGGCACCCACATTTCTTCCTTTAACTTTATTCTTTTTTTCATTTAATGATATATTATTACCTCAGTGTGAAGCTACAGGCTTGGAGAACAGAGAAAAAGGAGACTATTCATAGCCATCAGTGATGGATGTGATGTTAAAGGCTGAAGACTTCTCTGGTTTATGAGCCGATGACAAAGCATTGAAAGGTCACCATAAGTCCTCCCTGTCCCGTTTATAAATCGGGTTTTACTGCACAACATTTCTTTATCACTAAAATGTTTGAAAGTGCTGCTTTTTATAAATAATGTCTCGCAGTGTTGAGTCAGTAATTCATTTATTTTACTGGACGTCTTGTAAACCAAAGCGGCCGCATTGGAGAAGATATTTCTCAGCTTGATGTCGACTGAAGAGAAGCTGCAGAGTAGTTCACCCTAAATTTATCAGCATTTCTCCTCATATTCCTTCACGCTTTGTGTCTTTATCATACATAATAAATCTATGAACGTGGGGGTGCCTGTGACTCTAGCTTGATTGATGATTTGCGGGTCAAAAGATGATAAGTCTTCTTGGTTGAGTTAAAAAAATACCTTTCACTTTCCAACCAAGTCGTTATGGTAACGACGCCCATACTTAAAAATGCCAACAATTTATCAATGTTAAAAAAGATCCGCCCGCTGTATCGATGGTTTCTCATGTATCTGTGTCTCTCTGCCTGTCGGCGTGTCCCAGGCTCAGGGACTCTGTGTGCCAGCTGGCAGTGCCTGGAGGTTCCCCGCGGCCCTCCGCCCAGCCTGGCTGTTCAGTTTGTGGGCTCCGGGGCCTCGCTGTCGGGCATGGACGTGGAGCTGGTGGGAAGCCGCTACCGCATGTCGCTGGTCAAGAAGAGATTTGCCACAGGTGACACTTCACACACTTCTGTTTGTTTTCTTGCACTGGGCTGTTTGGTGGAGGAGCTTCCTTCATTAACACATCAGAAACTATTCATTACAGACATTTATATATTCTTATACTGCACGTGTATTTATCCTCCTATAGTATATGAATGTACCTCTTAATATTAAAAGGGGGTTTGACGATAAAAATGATGGTAACTAATGGTATATGTGGGCAATATCCCTCAGTTACATATAGGCCACAAAATCAATGAGGACCTTACAGACGGGTCTTATCACAGCAGTTTGTGTTTTCATAGCACTAGTGCTTCATCAATTAATCAGTAAGACAAAAAGTTAATTGCTGATCATTTAGGTCAAATATGAAGCAAAAACATTTGTTGTCTCCAGCGTCTGACGTGAAGATTTGCTACTTTTTTTCTGTTTTATATCAATTTTCATCAAATATCTTTGGGTTTAGGAGTTTGTTGGATAAAACAAGCAATATCAAGACGTCACCATCATTTTATAAACCATTAATGTTTGCTACAAAGTCCTTAAAATAAGAGTTTGTTTATTTCTCTTGTGAAGCACGTTGTGACATTCTGCTGTGTGCCATATGAATAAATAAGATGATTTATTGGTTTATTGTAATTTTTTAAATTTCATTTTAGTGAAAGAAAATGTAGGGGAATGTTTTGGCGTACTGAATATTGTATGTTGGTTATTCAGTTTCACTAAATAATGAAGTAGCTGGAAGCTTTTGGACGTGCGTTTCCTTTTCGAACATTCAACGTTTGTCATGTGTTTGACAGGGAAGTACATGGCCGGCTGCTCCTTGTGAATCGTGTGAAGGACCATCGCTGCGGGTTCACTGAACTTTGCACTTTTCAGCGCCTGAGTGGAGCGACGGAGGAGTCGTGGTAAGACATTAAATCTGAAGACGAGGCACCTTTTACTCAGACTGACAGCTCAGCCTTGAAGGACGATGTGCACTTACTTCTGACGGTGTCCTGCTGTTTGAGGACCAAGCCTTTTCTTCTTCTTCTCCTCGAATTTAAGTTGTGTGTTGTACACTCAGTCGTTCTGCCTTTAGCAGGAGGAAAACCTTTTTCTATTGAATCTCTTCTGTTCTTTGTGTTTTGAGACGGCAAACTAAGCTATGTGTCAGAGCTCTTCTTGAATTACAGACAAAAGAAAAACGTGTGTGAATAAAGTTAAGCATATTACTGTCTGAAATGGAGTTGCCATGGAAACTAGAATTTTTAAATTATTGTAAATACTGTATGGAAAAAATGTCTAGAGCATCCTAACCATAAGGATCGAACAAGTGACTCGTGAGCATAGATCTTCTACCAAACCTTAAAAAAAAGAAATGTTTGTAAATCTGCTGTTTGTTCCAAATAGAGGTTTTGTGATGTTGATATTTGATAAAAATAAATGTGCTCAAACCTTTTGGTTTACACCAATTTATTACACATTGTGACCAAGTACAAAATACAGCTGAACTATGCAGTTTATTACAGACCGTCATCTGTCCTTAGGCTAGTTAAAGTGTAGTCAAGAACAGGTTTAAAAATGCACAAAAATAAGGGTTCAGTATACTTGTAATAAGAACCAAATCTAGTTCAATAAAAAATAATCCTCCGCCAAAAATCTAAAACAGCCTTACAAAACATTACAAAGTACACACAGAAATTACTTTTTTTCCAAAGCACTTGAAGGCAAATTACTGTGACAGGCACAAGTTACAAAAAGCCTTAAATAATAAGCTCAAGGATTCTCATCGCTACAACAAAATCATCCGAGGGGGAAACGAAGAGGAGGTAAAAATAAATCAAACCAATGTCAACACAAAGCTGATGTCAATCAAATCAGAATAGTTCATATAAATAGAAATTTCTTTTGTGAAGGTTTAATAGTTTACTCAGGTGCAGTAGCACCACAGTAATAATTGAATTTCATACATTTAACAATTGAGATCGGAAACAAATTTATCACACACGCCAGTCTAATCAATTACACATCAAAGCATTTTCTTCTGATATAATGTGACCAACCAAGTACAGTGTGAGGAGAGAGATTAGGCAAAGACCGAAGGCCACAGAGCACACACTTTCTACATCATACAAAGATATGTGTATATATATGTATATATATATATAATTTATTATGGACATATTCCCCAAATAACGCACTGTATTTTTCTATCTAATTCAAACAGAACATAAGACTTTTATCTGAGTAACAGCATGAGGTCAAAGTATCTGAAGTCGGGGAGCGTGTGCCGGCTCAGACGCCAACCAGATCCTCTTTTTGTGTAAGGGTTTTGGTTTTACAGGTCCAACACTCTAACATGTATTGATTTATCTTCCTTAGGTGAAATGTACAACTGCTTTTTAATCAGGAAATGAGGCTTAATGGGACAGACCAGATTCCAGTTTGGGTTTCAACATCCCATCTCCATTAAGTCGATTACTCTGGACTGTGTGGCAGCTGAGTAAACTACCACAGGTGTGCACTGAATTAGGACTTACTGAACGCATCCGTTCAGCACGCGGCGGAGCTTTCACAGGGTTGAAACCATTTGTGGAGAACTATTTACACGAAAGGAAACCGGAGTGGGAGACAAAAAAACCGCAACGGTGGCTACATATTTTTAATACTTGCCTCATGTCATCTGAGCCGAACGGAGCACAGCATAGAAATCTATTGAGGTAAACGAACCAACATCTTACACAGGTAACGTACGGAGTTTCCTGCCTTCCTGACTACTGCGAGACTATGAGGCCCTACAGAGCCACGACTATGGCTAAGCTGGTGGGAATGACTGAGGGAAAGGTCCTTTGGGTCAGTAGGTTGCATGTTCATTGTTGTTTTTTCTTCTTTTCTTTTTTTTTTTGTCTGTGTTTGCTGCGAGCTGCAGCAGAGGCAACAAGGAGTGTACACACCTACACCTAATCAATGTTAAAGGTGCTTTGAATGTCTGAGGTTTGGAGACGATACATTCATACTGCGGTAGAGGCACAGCTGAGGGACAGATAGAGATCTGTAGTGGTGGTTTCAAAGTTAGCGATCTAAGGCACTCAAATGACACTATGGCACAGCTAGTTAAAATTTAAAAAAAAAAAAAAAAAGAATAAGAATCACAGGAACACCACACACCACCACTCAAGGTTACACATCCAATAAAAAGGTACTGCACAAAGTCATTCACAGTTGCAACAAAAAACGGAAAGAAAATCAGACCTGTGTTACACCCCTGTGAGTAAAAAAAAATAAAATAAAAAAAAGACATCCTGGGAGAAAGATCACCGTCCTTACAAACGCTAGCGAGGGGAGGACTGACACTGCTACTTTCTTCTCTATGTACATTGCACACACTGACTGCAGAAGGACGCAGTGTGCTTGGCCCAAAAGCCGCTGTGTCCCACAGGGCCCCAAAAGCCGATTTATGGTCACCTTTTTGGGGAAAGATGCTGGTCCTTGTGGCTTTCAGTCCGGCCCCGTTCAGACTTGACTCACATCTCCTGCAGAGGGTGGCTCATTTCAATCCTCTCTCTCTTTACAGCGGGTTCAGTAGGCCCTCTGGACGCATCGGCATCACTGCCCAGGTCGCTCATCTCATCAGAGAAGGACGTATCTAGTGGCACAAAGTCGAAGTAGTTTACTTTTATGTCAAGTGGACAAAACGCAGCTGAGTTTAGAACTACAAAACAAATCTATACCCGCGACATAAAACACACCATAAGGATTTTACATAAAGCATTAAATAGCAACTCCATACCTAACAGACGGATGTTTTTCTGTATTTTTTCTTATTGTCAACAAATCCTATGAAAACACAACAACTAATTTCTCTCTCAATACTGTCACTTTAGTTTTTAGCAAATATTAATCAAACTTATCTTATTGGGGATAATAATAGAGGAATAAATATATATCAGGCACTGGCTACATAGACAATATGTTAGAAAGATTTATTAGGACTTAATGTGTTTGGGCCTGCACACTGGGTAGGGCAGTCAAATTATTGAGAACAAAGGTTTACCTTTTTCCATGAGTGATGGCATCATAGAGCTCAGGTCACTGAACTGTGATTCAAGAGATAAGAACATTAGTCAACAAAAACTAAATAATTTTCATCATTGTGATTAAAGTATTTTGAGCAACGGGAGCAGTTTCAAATATCTTCTTTCTTACTTCTCCCATGACAGCGATAGGAGTTTCTCCAGTGGCCTGCGCCACACGGTGTTCCACCAGGTAAAACATGTACTCATCATACAGTAGGCGAATCAGGTGGAACGAGCCAAAACTGGCTGCACTACGCAGGGTCAGGTCTCTGATCACCATGGAGCTACAGGAAGACAGAGAGACAGAGCGAGAGAGAGAGCGTGTCAAACAGCTGCACCACCACAGAACGCTAAATTAACCTTTTGCCTTGAAGTAAGTACACAAACCAGACTGATGCAGTGATTTAAAGGACACTGTAAACAGCCTCACTGTTCCCCCGTCGTACCTGTAGAAGGACCATTTGAGCAGGAACTGGCGTGCAGCTTTGGGGAAGCTGGGGTTGCCCTGGTGAGGCTTCAGGACCTGAGAGACCACGTTGTCGAGCCAGGTAGCCCACTGGTCCAGAGAGCTCTGCTGTTGCAGGGTGACCTTAAAGTCCTGTTCCAGACGCTGAACCACGCTCTCGTCACACTGACACACCCATGACGCCTGCTCCTGTTAGAAACAACAAACACACCCAAGCACATTCAGCAAAAACCACAAGACACAGCGAGACATGGAAAGCAGAGAGTCTGCTCCTTGTGCAACCTGACGTTTCATTTTAACGTTGAGTCTTGACGATAAATAACTGTCGGACAGTTTACCTGGACGTTAGCAAAATCCACCCGGTTGAGGTCAGAGAGCATCTGGTTGATCTGGGAGGTGTTCTGGAGGACGGCGCGGGCTGCCTGGGCCAGGTGGTTCAGACTGGTGTAACGTCTCAGTGTCTGGGCAAAGGCACTGACCACGGCCACCTACACCATGGAGACACAACCAGAGAGCCCATAATAGATTATAGTAAGTATATCAGACTTAAAAACAAACAGTTTGGGTTTCTGTGGCTCTCTGTGCTTCTGCAGGTTTCACGTGTGACAGGGTGGAGCAACATTTCACCAAGAACACCTCTGGAGTTACTTTACCAATAGTAATTCATACATTTCCAATCGAATGCATACTATATAAACATGAATAATCTTTAATGCATAGATCCAATCATTAAGTTAAGCGTCACTGAAGAGGTGGCAGGTACTGTGGGCAGTAACATAACACTACAAGTTACCGTAAAGGCTGGAGATGTAAGAGAATGTGATAGATTTAATGATCTGCCGGCTATAAGCACATAGAGACATATTTTAATATTATAATTCACATATTTCATGTGCACACACAATCTAGATAACAGCTGTTGAAAAGGCGATGGGAGATTTTCTTGTTACCTTGGTGCGGATAATCTCTTGAGGAAAGTTGGTCATGGCGTTAGTCAACCAGCCCTCCAGACTCTTGGCAAAGTTACGGATGGCCTGAGTGAGAGTGCCTGAAGAAACGGAACAACCTGGATTACAAACTGACTTGACTGTAATGTTGGGTGTGGTGTCAGTGTATTATTAAGGATGCAAAGAGGTAATATCAGGACAGTGAGAATTAGATTTTGTTGTATTGGTATTACTTCATCAGTGTGTGTTTCTAAAAGTGAGGTGATTCAGGAGTTTGGGGACCACAGACAACGCACACAAAGTTATGGGTTTTGAATTCATCCTGTGTCTTAATACAGTGAACTAGTAGCTTATTAAAATCATAATAAATAAAAATAGAAATTATACTGACTGGGAACAGGACGCAGCACATCAGGAATGAGGATCTCTACCAGAGCCTGATAGAGGATGTGGTCACAGCTCCTCATCCATAGTCTGATCGGTTCATATTTACACAGAGCCACCAGCTTCTCTCGGGGGATCACACCTTCCATGTCATCATCACTACAAAGACGCGAGGAAACATATACCCAAATTGTAAAGAGTGCCTTCTTGCAAATAAAACTCTCAGGAAGGTCATGTAAAAGGGTTAAAGTTGACTTGTCATACTGTTGAAACAGAAGAGTTAAAATAGCTCAGACATGACACTTGTAATGTAAAAGTAAGTCGTAGCTTTCTTTTCATCACTGAAGCCTCTTCCTGTACACGTGAACTGACCTGCTGGGCATAGTTGTATTTCCGTCACTAGATGGCGGTGTTGAATACCAAAAGGTCTGCCAGAGTTTCTCAATGTAGTGGAACTGGAGGTTCATTACCACATCCAAAGTAGCCTGCAGGAGAGCAGCGAGGGAGGGAGGGAGGGAAGAGAATGAGGGGGAGGGAAGAGAGGAGGGAAAAGAGAGGGAGGAAGGGGGACAAAACATACAGAGCTGAGCCATGGCAACCAGACACACAACAAAGTTTCTACAGGCAGGCAGGCAGCCTCTCGCTCACTCCGGGCCCTCCTGGTTAGACAATGAGCCAGCTTAAACACAGCTCCCTGCACATTAATCATCAGGAGGATCCTAAACGTTTCGGCTTCATCTGGAGTTTTTTTTTTTAGATGATTTCACTCAGTTTTTTTAAAAAAATTGGTTGCCTTTATAAAGCAGATTAGTCTCATAGATTTATGTACGTATCTGCCTCCTTTCAGTGGAGAGGCGCTGACCTGAACTAACCCATGTGACTTCCTCTTTCCTGTTCATATGTATGAGGCTCTTAGAAAGCAGAGAATAAGAGTGAACACTGCAAGCATGCAACGGAAGTAGTGGCAAGCTAGTGATCTAAAATGATACACTACAGTTTCAGGGCTTGGTCAGAGAAAAATCTGAAAAAGAGAGAGAACTAAACCCTGAAATCTAAACCTCAACACACACATATATGCAAGTGAAACACAAAAAGCAGAGGCTGTTGAGGACATTCACCAGAAGAAACGTCAGCCTGACTCCTCGTGAGTCAGAGGTCAAACTCTTTTGTTTTTGGTCTGAGACAGTTCGGTATATCTCTCTGCTTCGAGCGTATGATTCAGACCGTGCCCGGAGATTCTCTTCTTTCTCTATCTGGCAGGACATGCACTTGCCGCTGGATCTTGTTACACAGCAGTGTAGGCTTCAATCACATGATATGTTTTTGCTTCCTCTCCAGCCGTTGCCATGGCAACCTTGTTTACGGTTGCCCCAAGCAACAGGTCAAACACAGAACTCCAAAACAAAAAGGAGAATTCCCCATCCCCTCTAAACAAGAGCGTTTTGCCTCCACAGTTTTTTGCCACACAAGAAAAAAAAGCATGCCTAAAGAAAAAGATAAAAGAATAAAAATAAAAAGTGTAGAGGAGAAATAACACATGTTCACATGCAGAGTCACAGACTGCGGCAGAGATTCCCGAATCTTAACTCCTCACATCTGTGCACACACACAACAAATACTGCGGTTTACAGTGTGATTTATTACCCTTTATATTTATAAGTTTTATTAAACACCTAATTATTTGTGCTTAAACATTAATTTAATGGTTTACTGAATATTTGGCTGTGGTTACCATGACATTAATAAATACATGCTTGACAATGGATACAAATCTGTTTACAGCCCTGCTCAAACAAAGAGACTATTTTAACTGCATGACAGTAAAGTAAAAAATAAGATTTTGTTTTATGCTTAAGCCAACTTGTTACCTTTATTTGTGCTATAACTTTAAATTATGTCAATAAAAGTCTTGGCTAATGGGTTAACAGGTCACTGTTGGCTCACAAAAAGGGAAAAAAGTGAAATGCATAAACATTAAACACACAGAGGCAATGAGAGCTGTGAGAGTGACAGAAATGCACTGGCAGACAAAGACAGGAGCCCATGTGCCTGTCCACAGACAAGGCAACACAAAGGCCCAAGGGGAGGCCACCACAAAGACACCAAGATGTCCACCCAGCGCGCTGAAAGGTTAATTGGCATGTCTTGAAAGCTGCACAGAGATGAAAAGACGGCTGGAACAAAGGGAGAGCGTGGTGAGACTGGACAAGGGGAGAGCAAGGATAATATGATAAAGCCAGAGCTTCGCTGCTTCAATCACAGCCTCTCTCCTGCTTGTAAAGCCCCAAAATTTTAATGTTCAATATTATTTCTTCTCTTCTCATTGCTGGGGGGTAATTCTTCTGCCTACTCAAATTCTTTGTCCTACCAAGAAAAATCTATTATGCCCTTCAACCTGTGAAATGCCATTACGCAGAACACCATTTCTCTATAGCTCTTTCTTCATACATGTTAATCATTTTATCTAATACAGTTCTTCATAGATTTTTCTTTCAAAGCTGGACACCTGTTGCAACAACTGCTGTAGCTTGCTTTCATTGTGCCTCCTGCTTCAAGAGGTATATCTGCTCTTATTAACCAATTCACCCTGATAACGCTAGTGTTATTCTATATTTTCATTATTGTCAAGAAATCCCATCCATCAAAATATCCACCTGCAGGGTCAACAGTTTATATGAGAAAACTAAGTGTTTGTCTATTAGCAGAATGGTGCAATAACAATTTACAATTTAACTTGTGCCATAAATAGGATGGAAGAGTTACAGTTTCCTTATTTCCATTCTATTTGGGACTGATATCTTTTTTATCCCACACATTCTGGCGCCTACACTACCCACAATGCAACTTAACCACCGACAGTTGGTGGAAGATTCGGGTGTGTTATGCCTGTAGTGGGTAATGTAGCCTCAAACTTTCCACAGGTAGTGGAAGGTGAAATAAAAAAAAGAGTGGTGCTGTGTAATGACTTACCTCGCAGTGGTCTCTGTAGAGTGTCTGTAGCTTCTTGATATCATTCATGTTGATGCGCTCAGGCAGAGGCTGGGTGCCCAAGTCAGGAGTGGGAAATGGAGGCAAGTTGTGGGACGTATCTGCATAAAGGAAAAATTGTAGGCAGGTGTCACTCATTTTACTCACACAGACGTACGTAGGCCCATGGGTCCTGAAGACAGAAACTACCTATGAAAACTATATGGGTAGATCATATAGTGTAGGTCAACACAGAGACACGTAACCTTAATTATCTCAACAAACAAGATGCCTGACAGTTCATTTTACCTGTCCGACAGTTAATATGTATGTTTATAATGTATGTTTGAGTAAAGTCAACATGCTGCGGTAGACGTGTCAAATATGATTCTACTCTGTGATTAAATTTGGGAAAAAAATCTAGTACCGTTATGAAAGATGGGATCAGGAAAACAAAACAAAAAGAAGGAAGCAGAAGTGATAAAAACAAGTTAAAACACTTCTAATCTTAAACAGTTTAGAAACAGTCGTCGTGGCAGCCAACCAGCTCCTGTCCTTACCTATGTACTGCTGGTGGTGTTGACTCTGAGCAGCCACAGATTGCTCTGGAGTGCTGCTACAGTGCTGAGAGCTCCCACACAGGCTGTCAGACATACCGTCCACCTTCTGTAGAGGTTTGAACCTACACAGGCAGTAGAGAACAGGACATGTATGTTAGCTGGGTCTGGAAGGAATGAGAAACAATGTGCCCTCGAGGGCCGGGACTATGCAGGTTTTCATTCTAACGAAAACAACAGAGATAACTCCCAGGTAAGAACACCGTCAATGAAAGTGGGACTAATTAGTGAAATACCAGGGTGTGTTTAAAAAGAAAACACACACAGACACACACGCACTTAAGTGGTCTTAAATAGTATCAATGTCGTGCATTTTGAATTAGCATTAAAGAGAAGCTTAAAACCAGGCAGAAAAAGCAGTGCCCTCTCTCATTTGATTTGATCTGACAAAGTGCTTTGTTTTACCAGTAGTCACACCCAACAGTGATGTTACGGTGTACTGACACACCCGGAGAACACTTCTACGTTACTGCAGCAAGGTGAGACGTTAAACCACTGAGTTCAGCAAAAACAACATTTTCAGGGGTGTTGAGTTACTCTTTAAAACATAAATTCAAACCCTCGCTACCAAGGTTCTATGAGAATTACTCAGAAAAACAACATAGAGAAAAGCACTTTGCCACAATAGTTGCAACTGGTACCAACACTTTGCAACATGTCATTGAATGAGTACATTGCGGCAGCACTAAAAGCAGTCATGTTGTAGTGTTAAATGGATGGGTGATAAGATGTGATAAGATGGGTGAAGAAAAACATAGGCAATCATGAAAGAAAATGAAAAGGGCAAGAAATAGAGGCAAATAACTTATAGAGGAAAAGGGGAGGAGATGGCAGACACAAAGCAAAGCCCATAGGCAATGACAGTGAGGCAGCTGTCAAAGGGGGAAATGTCATCAACAGTAAAATTTGATCAACAAATCTTCATTCAAAAAACACCTAAAAGAAATTGTTGCCTGAGAAAAAAGATAACCAATAAAATGACATAAGATAAATGGAAAATAACTGAAAGTTGAGACAAATGTGACAGAGAGCAAGATAAATGGAAACGAAAAAGAAGGAGAAGGGTAAAAAGGGCAGACAGTGAGAGAGTGCTGACCTCTGTTTCTGGTGGACAGGCTGCTGCCTCATGGCCATGTACTGGGTGTCTTCCTGCAGCCGGTTGAGCGGCGAGTCTGGCTTCACCCGGATGCCATAGTAATGATACTTAGAGTTGCCTCTGGTAGATTCAGGGAGAGAAAAGCCAGAAACCAGTGAGGAGGAGAAGATTTGCCATCAGAGTAATCACTATCATTATCCTCTTCCATCAGCAAGTCTCCAATGCCTATAAGCATCATCATACTCGTCACATCTATAACGGTTACATGATTACTGTTATCAGCATCAGCAACAACCTTCCTGTTTGTACCTGGTGCCAAGGCGGCGGGTCCTCAGGCCCATGAAGACCGAGCGGATGAGTTTGCCGAAGGAGGCTGCGTTGACCGGATCCAGTTTCTGTTCTTGACAGTGCCGCAAGTAATGGTTATACAGGGAGCACCGGGGCAGGCTCACTCCCTCCGCTGTCTCATAGTTGTCCAGAAGCCACTGCAGCTAAAAACACAGAGGAAGACACAGTCGCACAATCGGTAAGCCCCGATAGATAAAGTCTGCTCTGTGATAGTCACCTGGCCAGAAATAAAGAGGAGCAGCGCATCTTATTATCACATCAAAAGACAGATAAAACACACCACACACACTCTATTACACACACATCACATAACCTCCTATTTTAGGAGGTTAAACACCAAAGAGACCATTGTACTCCCGCTGTGGCTACGCTTAGGGCTTAATTTTCTTGACTGAAGCAGTAAAACTACAGCGTAAGGAACGGCTTAAACACTCAAACATCTGAAGTGCTATTTAAGTCACTGTCATAACTCTGTAAAAGCACAATCATAAAGTATTTGCATGAAAAGATCAAATTACCAATGTGCAAATCAGATTTAAAGCATATACTTCAACACTATTCATACAAATGATGTGGAGACTGTGAGAGGACAGCTGAGTTTAAGAGTTGGAATGTAGGGAAAGCATCTAAACCACATATTTTCCAAGTGAGGAAAAGTCTGGATAGAAATACTACACAAATCTTATTTATTTATTCTTATTTATCTGATTTCATTATAATTGAGTGACAGCCTCCTAACAAGAGGAAAAGTTATACTGCAATACGATTTTATAACATTGAGTGCATGTCTTGGTGTACTTGGAAGTGAAACAGAAATCTTCAAAAAAATCAATCAATTTACGTCCATGCAGAGTATTAAGAAATATATATGTATATATATGAGAGGCATTCGGAGGCAAAAGGTGATAGCAAATGCAAGTTCGGGTCAAGGACGAAAGCGAATTGAGACAATTATGCGTGTCAGTGGGACAGTGCAGAGGGTAAGTAAAGCCAGCAGTAGGTAGTGTGTTCAACACCAGTGGAATACACTGCCTAAATGGTTCAGCTTTTGTTTTTGTTTTGTTCATTTTCTCTAATGTCCTTTTCAAAGAAAATTCCTGTTTGACTTACATGGCTGTTGAGCAGGCTGCTTTTGTGACTTGCAATTCCTTCAGACTTTTGGAGGTTTTCAATCGCCATTTCAAGCTAAAGAAAGAAGAAGCATGCAAAAAAAAAAGAAAAAAGAAAAAGAAGTGGACACAGAAGAGGGAGGAGGCAGGAGAGTGAGAGAGACAGAAAAAAAAAAGAAGGGGACAGAATTAAGCAGGGGTATATGAAAGAAAAAAAAAAAAAACACACACACATACAAAAAAATCAGATAAAGGAAATAAGACTGTTAGCAAGCAGCCAGATCTCTGCATTTCCATTAAAATCAGTCAGTGTTGTAGCCAAATCCATTATTGGCTGACAAAAGCATGCAAATCAAGGGACTCATAGGGTTAAGCTGCTCAGTGAAGGTTTGCGGTCAGACACTGTAATGTATGCAAATAGGAACTACTAACAGGGGCACAGGTCACGTCAAGTTTGGGGACACTAGGTCAACAACGCCTAGCCCCAACCCGCCCCACCCCCAAAATGCATCAAACAATGTAACCTATAAATAATATGTGAAAAACTACAAATCGAATAGAGTGAACTACGACATAAGCAAGAGTGTCATGGTATAAAACACACTGTAATATTATTCTAACATTGAACAACAAAAAAGTCCAACTGGGCAAAGTGAATGACAAAACCAGGGACGTTCTGTTGAGCTGTAGAAGAATATCAAGTCAAAAAAGAAAAGATATGTGGTATTGCAGCCAAACTGGAGACATAGAAGAAAAGGAAAAAGAGGCAGGCATCGTTCCAGGCCTTAAGAAGGCTCCCGAGGGCTCATGGCCAAATGGTAATGAGCCCCAGGGGTTGCTTTGTTTCACAGGGCGCTGAAGTGCCTGTGAAAACCTCTGAAACAAGGCAGCGCTGAATTATTTAAGCCAGTGTCCTGATTCTACAGGCTCTCTGGCCTGCACCGCTCTGCTCTCTGTGTGTTACTGCAGAACCGGGAGGCCCCAACTCAGGTTGCTGTGTGTCTCTCCCTGCCTTTCAAGCTTGTCCGGGAGCCTGGCCAGTCTGGACTCGGGGCTCAGGTGGCATTGATGACTGTAAGCACCAGTGTGCACACACAGCCCCGTTTGGTAGTGGGGATCTCTGCTCAGCATGTCATGTTGTACTACAGTTAGTAGTAACAACTTATTAATGTCATTTAGAGAATAAAATCTATGATTTGGCCACATAGCAGTTGAGAAAAGACAATCCCCCAAGTATATTAAGTAGGTCACTCTGTCTGTGGGTATAAGTCTGTTACTGCTTGTTTGTTTCGCTGGCTCATTAATCCCATTTTATTGGAAAAGGTGCTTCAGAGTACCGCAGAAACATTTGTATGGGTGTTGCTCACCATAGCTGAGGAGGAGCGTGATGAGTGTGATATGTGGTTGCGGCTTCCTTCCATACTTCCTCCATGGATCAGATAGGTGCTTCCGCTGGAGATGATGTGGCTGCTGCCCACGTCCATAGCGATGCCCACCATGCCATGAGGGGGCACGCCACCACTGGCAGAAGAGACCACCGTGGTGACATGAGCTCCACCCGCCTGCGAGTCAAAGTAGGTTGCCCCACTGCTCTGCCCATACAACTGAGCTTCTGGGTTGTAGGAGTAGGCCGCTCGGCTGGGAAGAGATCATTGTGATTAGCATGTAGTGAGGTCATTCCATGATGATGCTGAACAATGATTATTTCATGAAAACTGATGAGTACAAGAACAGTGTGTTCCAACTAAGAAGAGCATTTATAATCTTCAGATTTTTACTTCTTAGTATAAAGGGCACAGGAATACAGCATTGCTGATGCAGTATATAATCTTGTTTACACAGACAACAATATAACTGGTGTCATCATATTTGGTTACGCTGGAGTCAAATCAAACATCAAACTGTGGGGGGAAAAAAAATCACTTTGGCTTTAATCAGGCATTTGATTACAGCCACTTTAAAAGCAGTTGGATGTTAAAATGATGAGAAAAGTGGTCTGGAAAGTCTTCTTTCTCATTATGCTTTTCATTCGGCACCTATTCATACATAATTCAAGATAACTCTGTATTTGGAGAGGAGCCAAATACAGTTTCATTTAAAAAGCAAAAATGTTTCACAGCACTTCAGAGGTCATACATTAACGCAGTGGCAATTTATAACAATGGTAAACCCCTCTGAACAAAAATAACATATTTAAAACCCACACATTAGGGCAATATTAAGGCTTTCATATGTAAACCAAATCATATATTACAACTTTTTATAAAGTTATTACTAACATTTATTTTAATCCAATTTTATGTTTTACTGGGTTGAATTAAACTTAATTTCATAGTGTACTTGAACTAAATAACAACAAACATGTATCATATTACTTTGTTCTAATTGTGGAATAATGTAATATTGCTTACATAGTTCCATTGGTGTAAACAGTCTCCCCACTTTCTCCTACATATTGGACCTGGGATGGGTAGACATGTTGCACCTGCTGCACCTACAGAGAGAGAGAGAGCATGAAATCAAAGCAGGATAAAGAAAAATCTTTATTTATGGTTCCGTATTTGTACAAATATAAGTCAAATATAAATAGAATTGCAACTACAATATGAATAGTAACTGACTTTTACTTTACTGCGTACAATGAAAATACTTCCTTGTGGGTATAGGCATGTGCACACCTATTACAGTGTGTCCATGAAGTGCAGTGAAAAAGTCTGTACACCACTTGGTTTTTGCATAATTATTTGTGCAAAACAGAAACCTCAACAATATAATTTATCATTCAAAACACTGTCTAATGTATTCAGATCTACCAAGGTTCTCTATGTACGTTTTTTTTTTCATATTTGAAGTGCTAAATAAGTTAATTATTTTGAAAGGGGGTCAGGAGTAAAAAGTGATTTAGGAAAAAAAAGTTGCAAAAATGTTCATGTCACTGGTGAAATCATAATTGAAATGATTTTAACTTGAACTGATAAAAGACATACATGTGGTTTAACAAAGACAAGCTTTATTTGACAGACATCAAGACTGATAATGAATGATATAGTGTAGCATTAAAAATGGTGAAAAGCAGGTAATGAACTGTCCATCTGCTATTGGCTCATATTCACATATCATATGTGACATCTTGTTGCATGTGATATCACCTGGAAATATAAGACTGGTACCTAAGATGAGCTAATAGCAGACAGTCAGGTCAACTCCTGGTTTTCACCATTAGACGACAGACATCACACAGATTTCGTGTTGGGATTTGGTTCAAGCCCCCAGGAATCACCGGGCTTTGCAGCTGGTTCACATAATACCCTGGGACCCAGAGAAGACTTTTTGCCATACACATCATCACAAAAGAAACAGCTGTAGCGTTAAGAAAAATCCTCAAGAAAAGTCATCACATACATTTAAAATTACTCTTTTAATTACCAACCATTAGGGCTAATATCTTATTTTAAAGCTACCAAAAGTTGTATTTAGATGTTATTTTCATGTTATTCATGTATGCAAGCAGTGGGCCAGGCTCAGCCAGAGAAAGACACTTTCGCACACCTACGAGGGGGACAGCAAGCAGGAGAAACAGTTTGACACATGCCCTGGATGAGCAGCCTTCGGTGGAATGAATGGGTTGCCATGTTTGGGATCTTCATTCATTGTTTAACACAAACATGGTTTGGTTACTGTTTAAGTTGTTTAATATCTAATGTGTCAGTCAAAGGCCAAACCTACGACACCCCAGTCTGACTGTTATTATTTAACCTGAATGTAAATCTGACCCAAATGAGACATGAAAAGTTGATCAAATATTCGTAAGTGACACAGACACAGTGACAGGCTATATGCTTATTTTGCCAACACTGGTTTCTATTTATTTGAATTGATAGAAATAAATATTATCTTCTTTTTCTTTATTGTAAAAGAAAACACTGTATAGGTCTCCGGCTCAGTCACAAAAGTCAAAATAATTTAACTGAAAAAAATAAAAACGTCAAGGGGTGTACAAATATTTTCACAGCACTGTACAAGTATGTACAGTACTGTGTACCTGCTGAGGGACCTGTTGAACCCTGGGTACTGAAAGCTGCTGTACTTGTCCTCCCTTCTGAGCTGAGCCTGTGGCTTGAACCAGCACCCTCTGTGTGGATACAAGACATAGCTCAATTACATAGGTATGAACGTACAATCACACACACACACACACACACACACACACACACACACACACACACACACACACACATAATCTAAACATATGACAGTCAACACAATCGGTGCAAACCTATCAACAAATGCCCTCAAGGCTGATAGATTTATGCTCAAATTAAAGTGCTAACCTCTCTCTGCCAGCCACACATCCTGAATGTCATCACAGGACAGCGGGGCATATAGTGCAGCACTGTATTTTCTCAGTGTTTCTCAGGCAGTGGAGATGCCCAAGTGCAACATCATAACACAAATTCAGGCTGTGCTCTATAGATTCTGTTTACAGCACTGTCGCTTTTCTATGGCCTCAAATGATTGCGGTAAAATGGATTTACAGGTCAATTAAGGCAGGGAGAAGTTATGGCAGAAAATGGCATGGTAAATAGATACAAAAGGCACCTGTTAGCAGAGTGGACGGGTGGCAGCTTCAGTTTCTGACAAGTTACAAATTGGAACCACTTAAAAAAAAAAAAAAATTATTTATTGCAAGTGCTGAATGGAAAACTGAACTATGAATGTGTTGAGAAGAGATTTAGTTATTGTTTGTCATTGTGTTATTGTTTTTTTTTTCAGACACCATGCACAAGCACTAATATAACGAGTAGCTGGTTTGGTTTCTAAAATAACTAGTCTTTTAAACTGAACATTTGGAAAGAAATAGGATAGAGCCATTAAGTCATTACAGACTTTCCCCATTTGTCCTGTCATTATACTAGCAGGAGTGAAGAGATGGTACCCTACCTGCTGGGAGGCTGGGACAGGCTGTACCACAGGGGCCTGGGCTGATGATGAAGTCCGCAGCGTCGCCACGCTGGTCGTGGTGTCTGACCCTCCCTCTGAGCTCTGCATCCTGGGTTGCAGGGGAGACATGAAGAAGGGAAAAAAAAAAAAAAAAAGACATGAGCAGGGGGGAATTTTATACCAGACTGAATAAATACTCTTACAGGTGACAGTAAAGCTTCAAAGAAAAGAATACATTTCAAGTCTATAAACATGGACAGCCATACTAAATAAATGCTCTTCCACCCCACCCCTTCTCTCTTGGAGCCACCAGGGCATTCTTTGTGCCCCAGGGGGTTTCTTGGCTTTGCCAAGTCAAGCTGAGTAATTGAAGCTCTCAGAGACCCAGAGGCAGCCCACCTTTGGCCTTCATCAATGGCAAAATAAGAACCCCAGCTGTAGTACACAGACACTCCTGGTTCTGTTGACAGATCAGACCCAGGTGGAAAAGTTAAAGTACAGGAGTTCAAATTACCAACAGGACTGAACTGCTTCCTGAGGACCAAACGCACTGCTGCCACTAGGCTTTCCACTGGGTGACAATGTGCACAGCATAGCAAAGGGGAGCTAAAAATGGAGTGACACAAAGGCTCTCTTTTTCAAAAAAAGGACAGAAAGGGAAAGAGCGGGAGTAAGGCAGGGAGAAGAGAAGAATGGAACTGCAAGGGGGAGTAAGCAGATAAAAAACAACTTCCCCACTCTCTCAAAAAAAGAAAAAACTAAGGGGGAAAAAGATGAAAATGGCAGTGGGGCTCCAGCCCCTGCCAGGGTCCTGATGATATCCAGCGTTTGTTTCGAACGAGAGCCGGGCTCCAATAATCCAGCTGATATGAGGAAATTCCTCAATGCTTTGTAAACGTTTGTCGGTTGCTATGGAGAGGAATCCATGACGACCACCCCCAACTCAGCCCCCTCCTCCCCTCTCTGTTCACTCTTCTACCCCCCACCCCACCCCTTTATAAAGCTCTTGCACAGGAACTTTCGAGTGCGACCGCAAAGAGAAGAGGGGGAGGAGGATTAGAATAAGGGAGAGAGAGATAGAGCGCAGTGGGGGGGGGGGGGTTGAATTGATGAGCAGTCTTTGGTTTAAGGCAGAAATCCAGGAGCAGCAGGAAAAGTCAGTAGGTAGACAAGAGAAGGGTGTTCAACAGGAGCATTACAGCGAAGGGCTGCAAGACACAACTTGCTCTAGACACACTGATTAGTCATAACACACGACATGCACACTACAATGTTATTTTAATTTACTGGAAGAGATCTGACGAACACTATGTAGGCTGCAGTAATCTGGAGGCTGAGCTATTAGATACGAGCAACAGGTGCAGCCATCGTTGTCTTTTGGCTTTCTCACGACCCAACCTAAACTTTCTGATGGGGCTATAGGATTAAAGCTGCTTACACAAGAATTAAGAAGACCTTCCTGCACCGCTTGCATTTAATCAAGTGATCTAAATGCATTTCTAATTCATCAGTAAATGACAAGACTGCCTAATACCATGTGCCAAATCGAGCTCAAACAGAAAGGGCAATATCAATAACAAATCTAACATGTGACTTAGAGAGGAGAAGAAAAACTTGGACATTATGAGTCAGAATCAAGGACATCCCACTGGTGACGGAGAGGAAGAGGAAATACAGTTAACCAAACGTTCAAACGAATATCTTGTGCTCACACCAAAATAGGACTCACATCCTCTTTTGTGAGACATTTTCAGAGTTAAAGACCTAAATGATACAGGATAACACCACTCATCTATACAACCACCATAACGTTGCCACTAAATACAACATGATGAAGCTGTCACAGACACTACCACAAAGGCCCTACCACCTAATCACAAAGTTCCTAAGCCAAAAGGAGATTGCAAGGGCAAACGTTTTAATAAAAACGGTTCACTACGGATCTCAGCACAAAGCGTAATTTCCACTCTGGACTAGAGTAGCGATTCTTATTTGTGTCGATGAATTTTGACATAGCTCAAGATTTTGTTCAAGGCTGCATCGCACAAATATTAATTCACTGGATAGGCAAGTCTGGCACTTTCACTCTTTATTTCACTGATGTAATTATGGCATCAGTCCTCCAATTAAAGCTCTCTATGGTAGGTAATCAAAGTACAAGGAAATACAAACTGGCTGTGAATAGAATTTTACACTTTTGAACTGTAAGCTATCTGAAAGAACCAAAGACATCAAGCAGATTGGAGCTTAAATAGACTGACCTTGCTTAACATACACTACTTTTTTTTCGTAACCAACAGCACACTAATTCACAAAACATTCACAGTTTCCCTGCTAGCTGCGAAACTAACAATTTTGACTCCAGTGCAACTGTGTTGTGTTTTAGACATCAGCAGTAACTTATGTAGGATATTTAGAGTTTGGGGACACTATTGGATGCAATAACAAAATCAGAGTGTACCTTTAAGATAGAAAAACAACAGATTTGGGTGTGCCACCACTGGCATTTTCCACGTGTGGAGATTCTGCCACAGGCAAAGACACTGCTCTGCCTACATGACTAATAGACTGAGTGGAGGAGGCCTATGTTGAAACTCCAGAAATGTGTCAATCTTCAGACTTAGATGGTTTTAAGCACCATATCCAGTCTGTCATGACCAGCCCTCTGAGTCAATTTTCAATTTATTTGTTAGCACAGGGCACAATTAGCACTTACATGTAAAGTCTCTCATATTCCATTAACATTTTTCTTCACACCTCTTTCTTGTATGTCATTAAAGCACCAAAAGACTATTATCAGAATGACACTAACAAGGACTGAACATTTTAAAAGCTGTCACAATGCTCAAAGCATCTTCCTAAAGCAAGGAATTTATCTATGGAGTGTCACTTGGGTTATAAATACACTTCCCATCATTTATCTTCAGACATATCATTTTCACCAGAGGAAGTGACACAAGCCTGAGGGCTTATTTATGCAATTAAGGAGTGGGTGGCACGGCAAGATGGTGGGCGACCAGGAAACAGAGCACTGACCTGCACGTTTTCATCCATTAAATCTTAATTAAAGTGCTGGCTTTAACAGGTATGTTGAAGAACCCAAATCAGTGGGTTGGAGGGGGAGAAACAGGAAAGGGGAGTCTTTCTGCTTAGTGTTCACAGAAGGTAAAAAGCCACATAAATTCTCCACTAGCAGCTCTGAAAGGCACAAAGGTAGAACACAGCAGGAGACATAGCATACTGCTGCAAAACTGCTGGGCTGCTGTTTAGGGCCGAACCTTTCTGCCTCTAACCCAGAGAGGACTTCACACACACAAGTCCGTTTTCATGGCAGGTCTGTGAGCCTGGTTTCATTCAGGAAAATCCCAAATGAGCACTTAACAGTATTACAACAACAGTCTCTCTTTTAAGAGTTACCTGACTTTTAAAGCTATACAGAAACAAGAAGAGACACATTTTAAGAAACCCCAAAGCCTCACAAACTGCCATTAATGCTGAAGTCTATAATGTTAACGGTGCAGACAAGATTTAAGCATCTGTCACTGACAGATCTAACTTAAACAGGGCTCAATCAGAGAAAAACACATACAGATGTTCAATTAAAAGCAGGAGCCCACAGTCTTGGCTCATGTTTGCACTGGCCCACATTGTTTGCAGAGCAACAACGGTTGCTAGTGGCAACACCGTCCACTCCCGTTTCCAGGAGCCTGTTGCTATGCAACCAACTGAATACTTCCCAAACCAAACAATGCCATCCCCCCACCTGATCCCTCTATCTCACGCTAAGTAGAAACTTACAACAATAAATACTATGTAAGCTATTAATTTCAGACACCAGGGGACACGAAGGCAGAGTTATTCCTGTGTTGCAGTTATATAAAAATGTACGGACTTTATGCTGGTTTAGACTTGATTGAAGAGGACAGGATGAAGTGCTCTGTTTTTATAACTACTTTGTGCTCAAAGGAAGGAGGAATGTTTAAGTCATCAGGGAGACAACAGTCTATTCTTCAAGGTTGCTTTACAGTCGTGCCACCCAAAAACAACACTTCCAAAAGCAAGTCGAGTCTTTCCAAAGTTCTCTGGGCAGAGGAGATAGTAAAACAGCTTGAGCAGAGCAATACTTTTTCCAACTCATGGGAAGATGACACAAAATAAACCAGAGGCAGACGCTTTTAAAGGGACATCTATGGAGGACATCTATGGAGCACTATACAAATTTATATCCCTCTGTCTCACTTTTAATGTGTACCAAGAGGAGCAACAGGTGTTTGATGAGGCTTTAACATATGTCTGCTTATTTGCCAATTATATTTATATTGCAAAACAAATTCATTGTCGTTTGTGGGTTTGAACAGACATTACACTTGCTTTTCTTTGATTTCGTTTTTTTTTTAAACACATAAGATCACACGGGCACACGCGCTCACACAAAGAGCGAATTAAGATATGATAAGAGATTTCCACAACAGAGGCTGTTCTTCAAGCCTGTCTCATTAATTCATGGCTAATCCAATCAAAGCAGCTCTTGGGGTCTGCAGATGGCAGAGTTTGAGGGGGAGAGAGAAAGAGAGAGAGGGCGAGAGAGAGCAGAAATAGAAAGCACAGACCACTGTCTCTGATCCAAGAGCCCCCCCCCCTCCCCTCTCCAGCTCACCTCTGGTCATCAGCACAACCTGTCCACTCCGTCACCATGTGCGCTGCAGGCCTGACAGCCACAGAGAGAAAGATCAAACCGTTGCCATGGAGATTGTGTGTTCGCCCATGCTCTACACTAGCAACTTCCTCCCCCAACGCCCTACCTCTTCTAACCCTTTCCAGATTTCCAGTGGCCCCAGCCTCCACCCACCCCCAGCCCTCATCCTTAACATTTAACATCTCGAAATGAAGAATGAGGATTTGAACTGAACATTTTGATGAGTTAAGCTGGAAAACAAAACAAATATGAGGAGGGAAGGATGGGGGAGATGGTCACAACTGGGAATGTAACAAGACTATACTCATACATGTAGGCGTCTCTCTTTCACAAGTAACTATCTAATGTGTTCCAAGGCAGCCATACTGTTGAAACAAAAGAGGGGACTTCACTCAAGTCACCTGGCTGTTTAAGGAGATTGTGAAACTGAAGGGAAACTGGGAAATGCTAACAGTTACAGTTGGGTTTCTTGCATATCTGTTTTATTCCCCATTTTCCATATTTGGCACACCCAAAAACACATTACGACCATGATATAACCTTCAACTCACTTCAAAGCCTTAACATTGATATTTGCTCAGCATGTAAAGAAAAGCTAAATCTCAATTTAAACATACTCACAGCTAGATACAAAGCACATAGTATGGCCCCCTCTTAAACCTATTAGCCTACATCCCTGAACATATTTACAAAACCAGCCAGAGCTCCCCTGCCAGGGCCGCACAGCCCTCTAAATGTGTTATTTTAACAATAAAAAAATATTAAAAGATTTAAAATTTTTACTTTGAGAAAATGAAAACATATTTGAAATTGCACTTGTTAAAATGTCTTTTTTTGTATCCACAGGGATCCTGGATCAAGATGTGCATCCAAAACTAATCACTTGTTCCTTTGGCCACGGACAACCTTTCCATCTTATTTATCAATACATGAAATCTGTTAACAAGTTAATGAGATTTTCTAAAATCTATCAGACAAACTAAAAAGAAGTGCAAACATAATCGGTTTGCCTAAGGTAATGTTGCTGTCTTTTTGAAAATACATTAAATCAAAACCAATCACCAAGACTGACAACTTGGAGTGGTTAAGTATCCTAATGCTTTAGCCTAGCCCAGACTTGCATCCTATTCTGTGAAGGTATAATAATACTCACACCAACGCAAAAACGTTCACACTAACGTTCTTTAGATATGCTCTGACTTGTCCCTATGTGTTTCCAACCTGTGGACTTTTATTTCCCAGGAAACCACATTCTGCATAGATGACCTCAAATGCTGGCAACGTGCTGCTTCAATCTTGACCGATGGACCTGAGATAAGCAGTTTGTTGCACTGGAGAAGACTTCTTAGCAAGCATTCACTCGACACAGAGAATCACAATACTGTATGTACAATATGCTTTCAGTACTTGACACATACAATGAGTCATTAGTTAATGCTTGAAATTTGAGACAGATCCAAGTGCCTGTTCATGCACTGAATACTGTGCCACGCTTAATACTGGCACAGTATTCAGTGCGTAAAGTATTTAATACCTCTTTGACATAAAAAACCCTGTACAAGACATGGGATATTAAACATGGTTCACTCTACATTTGACAGATCATACCACAATAGTGGTCGAGGGTAAATATTGGTCAAGTCTGCAAACATGTTTTTTGTAAATGATCCTGCTACAGTAACTACAATTGCTACATGTAAATGTCATTTAATGTGTTTAATACAATGTCATCTTAAAATTGGCGATTCAACATAGTGCAATGTCAATACAGCCACTTACAGGCAAAACTCATACTCAGCATGCACTAAAAATCCATTGTGTTCAAGCTTTCATATGGAAACTGAACAAGGTCTGGATTTTAAATCATCCTCTCTGCAGCCAGCAGCCTGATCCAGTGATATGCTTTAGATATTAAAAATTCTGAGTTACATAATATCGGCAGCATTCACACGCTAATTTAACTGATCTTATTCAGTGTCATTTCCAGATCATTAACCATCAAATTACTTAAGAAAAGTGTCTCTGCATGGCAATTTGCATCAAGAACATAGAGCAATCATAAAACATACAGTGATACAGTACAGGATACGGTTGACATCCTGTCTATTGGTCTACATATTGAATAAAGTTCCTATTTTTCAAAACCTCATCTAGTTGATATTATTGCTTTGCCTTGCATTTTATTTTTACTGACTAGATATTTTTTTCAAATTTGAATTTTTCCAGGATGAGAATCCAGATCAGTTTGACTAATATGTCAGTGGCAACACTTTACTGCCAGAACTTATACCCCGGCTAGAATTTGTAACACTCTTCAGTCAGGAAATACAAATGCTGTTCATTCTCACATGGAAATAATTGGCATACAATGCTGCTTTTAAATGACCCCCCATATTTAACAATGCAACATTAACATTTGCTCTCCTTTGAAGCTAATGAGTGGGAAGGGAGGCTTCTCAAAGATCAAGAATGGGATCTGAGGGCTGCACTATATATTCCATCTAAATATACTGTCTGAGTCTACTCCTTTGCAAATCTGGTCAAATCTCACTCCACTAAAGGGTTGGTTCTGTTAATTACTTTGTAGCAGGTTTACACTGACAGAAATACTTTAAGCCAAATAAACATCTCTTAACAAACTAGCCAAAAACTCTACAAAAGAAAGGAAAAGTGAGGAGAGGATGGGGGGCTGCTACTCTCCCTGTCTGAAAGAGAGAGGGAGGGGGGTTGGTTATTGTAATGCAAATGTCACTGCCTTGTCTGCTGTTTGTGGCAGGAAATTTAATTAGCAGTTGTGTAGCTACGGTACAAACAGGTGGAATGTTAAGAATGCTCCTGATGACACACACACAGCCTGAAGAGACAGACTGAAAAACATTTCATCTCACAACGAGTTTCAACTTGTTGCCACTGTGCGAGGGCCAATCAGTGGCAAGATTTTTTTGGTATATGACAAGATTTGTTTCTTTGTATCCTAGCAGCATAAGCCTACAATGATTTCCAAAAGACGTGATGGGAGAGTCACGAGGACCCTTAAACTATTTTCCTTTCAACAGATTTTCATTAAAACAGTAACAGCACATCCCTTTAAATGAAAAGCCCTTCACAAATAAATGAATTATGACGATTATGAAACTGAAACATTTCATGTGTACAAATGGCACTATTATTTTCCACTTAACAAGCCCCACAAGGCATTCTCTTCTCAGTTCTTCTGCTTTGCTCCATGATTTCTTGACATGCCTTTGACTGGAGTTATGGGATAACCCATTAAAACTGTGTTAATATCAGACAATGAACTGTGGAAAAGCCAGACAGTTGAGTTAGCACAGCCGGAGGTAAATGCAACTCTATATGAATATGATCAACTGTAAACAGCAGCGACAAAACTGACGGCAGCGACTAGGTCCATGTCTATATCTGTAGCAGGCTATCGGATTGAGAACTTCTCCCCGGGGCAACAGTAGGCCTCATCAAGATAAGCTAAATCCAGCATGAGCAAACACACATACACAAGCACATCCACAAAGCACACTCATGTATGTGCACACACACTCACACACCACACACAGAACATGTGACCAAAAGCTGTGTCAGGTCACCCGCTGCCCAAGAGACCACTGCAGCTGTCCTATTGATAGCTGAACTGTACTACACACATGGGTCCATTAAACACTCAAAATGGCACACGGGCAACGGTAGACACTACTACGCACAATCATTCGAGCAACTCCAGAGATGGCTTGAAAGAAGGCTACGGGAGAAGGGGTTAGGCCTAAAGAAAGCATACTTTTCTGTACATCACAGGCACTCATTGCTGAAATGGACCAAAGCAAAACCATGATCAAAGGCTGCCGGCTAGGCCAATAAAGGCAAACTCGGTCAATAAAAATTCAGGATACAGACAGATTACAAATAACCTACAGAAACAACAGTTTTACATCCCCCTTTCAAACTGACATTCTCATTAATAATTTTCTGTACTTTACAAGCCAGTACTAAATTTCTAAATAACTCTCCAACCACCAGCTGCTCTCCACTTTTTTTAATTCTCCTCTCTGAGCACCATTTGTCTCTGAACCTGCTTCTGAAAGCCAAAGCTATGCACTCTTACCACAAAGTAGGAGATGAAAATAACCTGATTAAAAACACTGACTTTTAAAAGAATAACATTTCGCCCCCTGGCCCACTCCATCCCCTTTCTTTCCATGACTTGGGTGTATTTGTGTATCAAGTTGCCATGTAAACATAACAGTGTCACGCTCAAATTGGGGGGTGGGGGTTACACACAGAGTTTCAGCGCAGTCATCTCTTTATTTTCTTTGTAGCTGTGGTGAGTTGTTTGACCAATAAAAGTTACGTTTCTTTCTCTGACACTTCAAAACAAGCTGAGTCTTCTGTTGATGTGCTTTCAATTCATCCACCAAATATTCTGGCCAAAAAGGAGTAAAATCATGGCAGGAGGGAAGCTTCATGAACATTATATTTTAATATATTATGCAGTCTAGATATTAATTATGATTAATATAACCATACTCAGACCTGCTTTTGACCCCATTTTACCTAAAAGGAAATAGATATTGGGCTGCATCTATAATACATCTCCATAAATTTATCATTCAGCTCTCTTCTTTTACAAGATGAATACTTTATGTAAATACAAATTTGTAAGTTTATGACTTAATTCATTAGCAGCGAGCAGAGAGGGCGTTAATTAGAGGAATTTTCATGCTGCAAAGATTCTTCCCGATGCTTCAATAGCAAACAACATTACAAATGACCGAGCACCTGACAGCTGTCTCTGAAAAGATTCATTATAATTAATGTATCTCAGGGGACAAAAAGAGAGAAACAATGTATGCAAAGTGCTGGAAACCTGCCACAAATCAACTGTAAAACTAATGAAAAAGGAATTTAAAATCACTGGGGGTCTAAGTTCCCTTGGTTTCTCATTATTGCTACAGCGCAGGTTGATATGAGCCGTCAACTCTGGAGAGAGGTCAAACAGCAACCCTTGGGAGACCTGTTCCCTGGAACAATGAAGCACTGTCACCGAGAACAACTTGGCTATTAGCAAACAATTTGCTTTGGGGTCTGATCAGTGGGTATAACATCAGTAAACCTGGAAAGACTGGCAGATGGAGCTAAACGTGATTAAACGGGAAGATAGGCACAGTACTTAGAAAATCTCTCACCCAAGCCTGTAAAAACGAGACGGAGCCGTATAAAAGAACCATCGTAGCACCACCTAGCTGTAACATATCCAGTTATACAAGCGATTTCTGAAAAATTAAAAGCAAAAACTTGAGATGTACCAACTTTGTTCCATTTAGATAGCAGACGCGACACAATGTGACTACCGGAGACTAGCTCATGTTGACAGTTTGCTCTGCTCCTGAGACGGACACCAGTGGCAGCATCAGGCTCGGTAACGTTGTCACGGCGAGTGGCGTAACGTCGCCGGTTGAAGTTCATATATCCGTGCCCGACTTGGTACAATTTTAACTCCTTTCAAGACACAATTCGTGAGTGTAAATCGGCCCCGAAAGGAAGCTGCCAAACTGCCTGCTGACATGAATCATCCCCCTGCTGAGTTCACGCTTCCTCGCAGCGGACGTTAGTTACAGTTTGAGCACCAGGGACCAGCGCTGCTAACGCTAAGTAGCTACATTTCCACCTGTTTGAATACGGCTCGGATAAAAAAAAACAAAAAAAAAAAACAGAAAAAAACGCGAGGACCGAGGCGTCGTGAGGAACAACGCGGAGCCGCCGCGGACAGCGCGACACACGGCGGAACTCGCGACTGGACTCCGCGACTCCTCGCTGCGGGGTCGTCCGCGTTAGCATTAGCCGTAGCTCGCCGGGCAGGCTGAGCCTCCATCCTGCCGGGACCGAGCCGGGAGAGCGTCCACGTCTCAGCACACACGACGCAGCAACAAGTGCAAAGTGATGCGGAATCCACGTCGAGCCGGAGGAACGGTTCTTTTTTTCGCTGTGCGCAACGTGTGGCAAAATAAGTAGCAGAGGTGAAATTGATGTATATATATATATTTGTATATATCTTCCCCCCCCACCCCACCAAGCTGAGTTCAGGAGCAAGGCGCAGCTGCTAGCAGTGGGTGAACGTCAGTTAGATGAAGAGTGGAAAGCCGTTTTTCTCAACTTGGGGCGGATGCCACAGAAGAAGGGAAAGTTGTGTTGTGGAAAATAACCAACACTGCTAGCAACGGATCCGACCCCCGGAGCGTTTTTTTTTTTTTTTTTTTTTTTTTTTTCTGCCTCCAGATTAAAGCTGAATTCAGTATCTCGATTCTATAAAGATATAATCACCTTTGCCTTTGAGGAAAGTTCTGCCCTGGCTCTGCTCTCTTTCCCCTCTCTCCCACTCGCTCGGTGACTTCCAGATGCTGCTGCTGCTGTTGCTGAGTGTTGCGCCCGTTGGTAAGTAACTGTCTCCACGGCTACAGTCACTATGGCGCGAGGGGGTCTCGAGGCAACTGTTGCTACCCTCGAACGCCGACGTCACGGCTCTCACTATGCGAGGGAGGGGCCAGAGGCGGCCGGGCCCCGCCCACCCCGGCCCAGCTGTGAGTTTGAGTTGAACCACTAGGGGGTGCTGTCTGCTGGGGAGGTATGTTACAACATACAAGTTTAACGATTGCAACAGTTTGTTTGTTTGTTTGTTTATTTGTTTGTTTGTGCACCACCTGTTTACATCCTGTCCTTACCTGTCCTTACCAGTTACTCGTTATGCATAAACATTACCCCACAACCTGGGGCTTCATTAGAGTGTGTTCATTTGATCAATACTATATAGGAATAATAACTATATGTATGAAGAGAAGTGCAAGTAAAAATGACGTATATGTTATTCCTGTGTTTTTACTTTTGTATGCACGTTTTTCCTCTGATACATATAGTTCGAGCATTGTTGGAGGGAGCTGAGATTTAAGAATTTCATTGCCACTGACTGCTTTACTGTAATTGTTGTGCATATGACAAATGAAGAAGTTCAACTTCAACTTTATGATTTAAAGAAGGTAACCTCCTTTTTTTCCTTCCAAATATCGATTTATTTCTAATCCTTGCATTATTCTATTCCATTTACTGGGTTTTTGGTATAACTACATTTTCTTGTTTTACATGTATATATGTTACTGTATTTATGGTTGTTTTCAACAAAAGTTAAAAACAAGCCTATTATACATAAATAATCTTTTTCTATTTCATTTTCTTTCTGCAAAAGAGTGCAACCAGTCTCGTCCTCCTGCACGTCAGATCTTCAGCACATGGTGGCAGCATATATCTATATTATGACACAAGATGGTCACAGTGTGTCAGATGGATAGATTATTTTGTCAGGTTCTTTACAAAAGAAAAAGAAAAATGCTTTTCTGAGATACTGCAGGTACAAAGGCGGAACAAGATTGAGTGTGCTTCCCTTTGATCTTTTTCTTGATTAGTCAATGCAAAAATGGGCTAAACAGTTTACATAAAATATTATGACTTCATCGAGAGCCAATTGCTGGATCAGCCCCATACTATAGTACATTGGGGCAGATGTTGGCCAGGTGTCTGAGGAAATATTTTGTTGTAATTTTAAGCACTGCAGAAATAGCGTCAATGCACATTTGTGTATGCCCATTTATTGTTCTTTATTCATTTTTGGTGCTTGAGAGTGAGGCTGATAAAAGATTCACATAATGCCAAAGAAAGAGAGGACAAAATGAATATATATATTATATTTGGGGGCTTTAGAAACCTGGGGAGAGTTACATCCTATAATTAAAAATAATTACACATGGTGAGTATTTTATGAGCTGATTACAGTATTTTAATCTTGATATATTCAAATTTGAGAGCTTTTGAGCTAAAACAAATAAGAAAAAAGATCTGTGTTAAAAAAATTACTGCAGTCCGTGAACATAGGTTGATTATGTCTTCTGTGGATCTGGAGAGAGCATAAGGATGTTTGAAAAATGAATCAATATCTCAGCTTGGGCTTGAGATACTAGATGCTATTTATTATAGAACTATTACGGATACAATTGGCACAGAATGAAACAAAACGGTTTATATAAGAGACAGTTTTTCACATATACTGACTAAAATACAAGTTATTCCTGATATCTACTTCAAGTGACATTTTAAGTTTGGTTTTTGGTTTGAGAACTGTGGATATGATATTTGCCAAATATCAAAAGCAGATTTACAATGGATAAAATATATAAAATGTTCCTTTACAGTCAACAGAGACACTTTTTCTTTGAACTTGTCTCATCACAGCCATCACAAAAGGCTCACAATACAGACACAAAACATGTTCTCAGCAGTTGTTCCAAAAGAGGGCAAAAGGTGTTGAAGCTGAGAGTAATGTGGTTTTTAAAACGTGTTGGTTACTTTTTTCATCAATATATGTGTTGCTGGGATCCAAGGATGGCATGATGCTGTCTCTGTCTTTGGGACTATAAAATATGAACCATTTAGAGACTAATATTTTTCTGGTTTCACTGGGGAAACCCATATCCCAAGTATGCCAAGTAGGTTATTTTTTTTACCTACAAGAATTTGCCATGGTAATCTGGTAACAATAAACACAATAAGGGAAAAGAAAGGGAAAAAAAACAGTAACTATACTGCAAGAGTCAAGAATCATAAATAAAATAGAAATGTATAATAAAAAACATAAGAAAAATAAAATACAAAGTGATTTAACTGTTTTTAAAATAAAAAGAGCTGTACAGTGTCCTTTGTAATTCCATAAGCTTCTTTTTTCCTAAAGACAATATACTCAATGTGATGCAAGATGCATGTCAGGTGAGAGTCTAAAGCTGTAAATTGTTTCCAACAGGTGTCACAGAGCAGCAGTTCAGCCCAGCTCCCTCAGTGAAAGAAGAGCTCACAAGCTGACACTCTCACAACCAGGCACATTCAAAACAAATAGCCTCTTCTACTGGTGAGTCATGTCACCTTTGATTGATTACCGCTGTTTGTCGCTTATTTATTTAAGTAATCTTATCATTTGTCACTCTATCTTAATATCAGTCCAGCGTCCAGCCACATGAATGAAAAGTGACTGATCAAGTCATCACACAGGAGTTTGAAGCTCAGAATTTTAACTGCACGGTATATTATCACTTTATCCTAAGTTTCTTACTACAAACTATTGACATTTAAGCCATTTTTTTCTCACTAAACGAAGAAGGATCTTGAGACTCATTGATAGTGAAGCTGCAGCTGCAGCGCTGACGGCAGGTCTACAGGGAAAACATCCAGCCCCTTCTGAGCTCTTTGGTTTTCTCTTTAAATCATATACTGAGGTTTTCTGTCCATAATCTAAGCCAAATGGTTTTGTGATACTGCACTGGATGGTTACCTGATCCTTCACTTCCTAATTTTTCAAAGTATAAGACTGTTGTTTTGTTAGTATTCAACAACAGCATGTCCCATTAGTCTGAGCTGTTATCAAGATGTCAAAGCCTTCTGGGAGCTGTAGATTTTGGATGCTAACAATATAGTCATTTTACATTTTATTATCCAAGAAGTAAGTATGTCTCCTGTACAGAATTGTGCTGCTGAGGATGATTGCTTTTACTACCTTTTGTGGCAAATAAATCTATAGGCTACTTTTAGTAAAATGTTGAGGGTATGACTTTTAGTCTTTTTAGTATTTTAGTATTTTTACAATGTGCTATGGATACTGTTACTTTAGTAGAAGATCTGAATACAACAGTGTAGAAATACCCTGTTACCTAAAAGTAAAAGTCCTGCTTTTAAAATTATACATATATAAATAGTAAATGGCAAAATTATAACATAAAAATATACTTAGTAGTAGTAAGTACCAAGGTAAAAGTATTCATTTTGCAGAACAGCCCATTTCACAATAGTGTATATTATATTATTGGTTCATATATTATCACTTAGATATTGTAGCTGGTAAATGTGGGGGCAATTTTAATTTATTTATATATAATACACATATATATTACTTTCTGTACTGCTTTGTAGCTTGTGAATTTGCCCCTGGGGATCAACAAGGTCCCATTTATCTAATTATATCATCATTTATTTGTAGATAAAATTTTATAGCATTAATCTCAAAATCTGAAAATAGTAACTAAATTAGATAAATGTAGTTGAGTAAAAAGTATAATATTTGCCCCTGAACTGTAGTGGAGTAGAAGTATAAAGTAGTATAAAAATGGAAGTACCTCAAAATTGTACCAAAGCACAGTACTGGAGCAAATGTACTTTCAACCACTGCTCAGTTCACAGTACTGCCTCTGCAGAGCGTGGGACGAGAGAGAGGATGTCAGTGACTGACAATAACCTCAGTGCAGGGTGCATCAGCACTAAACTCTTCCTGCAGCATTTCAGAGATCGCGCATGTGCAGACTGGATCATGCGATGCCGTGGTGTGGTGGCTCTGTGTTTTCATCTCTCGTGGCAATTGGCTGAGACTGATCTTTCTATAGAGTAGTGATGTCACACAGTTTGTGTTATCACACCACATGGGAGATATTTTCAGGCTGATCTTCAAAAGTCAGGCACATTCAACTAAGAGGATAATCACCAAATAGTGCACACACCTGACTCATATCTTTTGTGTATGTGAATGTATTTTTTCTCAGATTTTTAAATGGAGCTATCTTTTTATAAATCATGTTTATTTTGTTGTGATGTTAAATGTAAAGAGTCAGCTTTCACATTTTAAGGGTATAAAAGTGTTTTTTACACTCTACATGTGTAATCAGTTTGAGTTGGAAACATGTGCTTTCTGCATCCTCTTCCTGAACCTCTTGACCTATTGAACGGTGGAGGCGGGAGTTTAGGGGAAATTGTGTAAAGGAAATTCCTTTGGTCTGCGAGTAAGATAGTTCTCTTTTTTTGAGTATATAATTCATTCATTTTTCTGGCAACTTACTCTCATTTGTAGTTACCCACAGGTTAAAATGTAAAAATGAAATTAAGTCATAGCTGTGAATCTCCAGCGTCACTTCCTTCACAGGCACGTTTACGCGGCATGATTAGCTGTTTTTCTCGTAAGGTTTCACAACTTTATTTTCATGGTTGTAACTAAAGTACAGTGTTAGTCAACAGCAAACATTTTTGCTATGGGCAGCTCCTTAAGTTCTGTTTCTCAGCCTGCAGTAGTTTCTTCTCCAGAGCTGCACTCTTTGACTATCCTGTATATCAGGTCATGGCTCTAAAGAACTAGAAGGACAGGACTGGCTACTTAGTCCGTGTTAATGAGCGCCAAGCTTTGATTTTTAGTCTGACAGCTAAACTCAGGTTTGCAAACAATCTTACGAGTGACTTAGTCACAGTGTTAACTTTAAAGAAACCCAGTCTATCAGTAGAAGCTTCTTGGTTGCTCAGTGACTCACTCGTTTAGGTATATTTAAAACTGCTATGATGCGGTCATCAATGTTCTTATTTTTTTATTAGTAAAAGTACCTCACATTTGTACAGTTTGAGTAAATCTGCTTAAATTCTACCACTATGTTTTTTTTACAGATGAAATTAGTCTGCAGCTATTTTTCCAAGAAATTTTTCCAGATTCTCCAATATGAGGATTTGTATGATTTTTAACTGAGTATCATTTGAGTTTTGGACATTTTATAGACACAATAGTCGATTAGTTGAGGAAATAATCTGCAGATGATTCAATAATAAAAATAATCATTATTTACAGCCTTAATGGGTTTATAGTGTCTTAAAATGATGAAGAAGGAAGATCAACGTCTGACATTTTTTAATAATGTAGGTCAGACAGGATGTGGGCATCTTTGCAGTTTGCATTAGAATGATTTCAGTCAGTGGAAAGTCGTGAAGCCAAGCCAGCACAGCTGCACTTGCTATCTGGCTTCAGAAACCTTTGCATAGGCCTACAGTTTGTCCGACAGTAACCCGGCAAAGCTGCAACGTGTGTTGTGAATGTCTACAGGGGAGTGTCTCTGTAGGGGGATGGTGAGTTTCATTATAGCATCATCTATCAAGAGTGTGTGTGTGTGTGTGTGTGTGTGTGTGTGTGTATCCTCAGAACCTCTTCCCCCACCTCATTCATTTGGTTTGCGTGGCCTTATATGGAAAATAGGTCTTGTGGTGTGAGCAGTTTGAACCAATCAGGCTGCTTTGGGATGATGGGGGGGTGGAGTGTGTGTCTGGAGGAGGAAGCTGGCTGCCCTCTCTGGGTGGGGTTTTCAGGGGGTGGGACCAGAGGAGCCGGTTAGTGTTTGAAAATGAATGATATGCTGCCCAAGTTGTAGAAACAGCAGACAGCTGGTGTATTTGTGTGTGTTTAGGGGAAAACTGAAGCCACAGCATTTACAGAAAGGGAAAGGAAAAGTGGACGGTTACAGAGAAAACCTACAATACAACCTGGGAAAAGAATTTGTTTTCAGCAATGCAATGTGAGTAGCTCTATTTATATTTATTATTTCATGTAGCTGCGATGCTTTCCCTTATTCAAATCAGGTTCGGTAAGAAACCGGTTGGTGATGATACCTGAGAAAACAACTTGCTTATATGTATGTTTCATGTATGATCCTACGGATTTTATATGAACATGACTTCCTCAGGTTTTATGTCATAGTCTGATTTCCCTGGTTGATCATTTGGATTAACCATTCCCTGACATTAACTCTACAGTTGTAATTAAATGGAGCTAATTTTTAGGCTGGTTTAAGCACAGCTGTGATTCACAGTATTTATATATTTCTGTATACATATTCTGTGTATTTCAGGAGAGGTGAAACGTATGGTTCAACCACCCTCTCCACATGTGGACAGCATTTTGCTTGCTGCAAAAGGGTGTAGCCCAGCCAGCAGATCTGTCTGAATTTGCCAAATGACAACTCACCTTTAAGAGGTTCATTTAAAGCCTTGCCTCATTTTCTGCTTTAGCTTCCAAAATGTTTGAAATTGTATCAAAAATGTTGAGCTCTGCGTGGTGACTGTGGCGTGAGGATGCTGAAGGATTACGCCCAGTGTAAACTGCCCTACAGGCTACTGTGCAAAGGGGGCAGCTGGCTGAGGGATGCGGCTCGTTCAGAGGATTTATTGATAGAAAAACTATTCATCTCACTGTTGTTTTCGGACAACATTTGGTTCAAGACAGTCAAGTGTAGGTGGCTGTTATCTTAGACAGACAATACATGACAACAGAGAGACTCAACTGAAAGGACGGGTGGGGTTTTTTCTGTTCGGTTTGAGGGGGGATTAGGCTTGCCTAACTGAAGTTTGCAGGCATGGTCGTATTGTGTTGGGGAGAGTCCCTTGTTTGGTTTTGAGCATGCACGGTTTCGGTCGAGGATGGTATTGTGAGAGACACTTTTTCTACAGTAATCAAGGATGAAACCTAAAAGGTTTTGTTATCTTTCCAACTGTTGCATTTTCCCTTTCTAAATCGAACAGCTGGTGCAACTCACGACTCTGCTCCACATTCATAATCCTCTCCTGATTGCATGAATGCAGTTGCAATAATGATGTCAGTTTGCGCAGTGCTAAATCCATTAGATAAATCGTCCTGGGCATTAGATGTGTTGGCACATGACAAGGAAACGTGTCTTTCTGGGCTAAAGGGAACATCAAAGAGGTGCTACCAAGTAGAGCTGAAATGATTAGTTAGTTAATTGGTTTGTTGAGAGAGAATGTATCGTTTGAGGCATTTTTCAAGCAAAAAGGACAAACATTTTGTTGTTCCAGCTTGTGAAAGTTGCAGCCCTACTTCCTAAGATTGGTTGGTAGGTTGATTTTTCTTTTGGTTGCTGAGAAGTTCAAGTAAAGGGGAAGCCCACAAACATATCCAATGGTTGATATCAGTAAACCACAGCATTGGAGGAAGTGGATTATAACAAACCTGAAAGTGGTAGTTTACCACACTAGGCAGGAAGTTTTATTTTTGGCTAAATCATAGTCAAATAACCTTGATGACAAATGATGGATGTTTTAAGTCATTTGTCACTGCCTGGCAAGGAGAAGGGCTAAATTAGAGGCATGCATCTCCGGCCTTTATTCAACATTTTGGGCTCATGTGATGATAGCTCATCAGACCAAAGTGGAAACAGTGTTTGAAGGGGGAAATAAAAAGGGGGCAAGTAAAAATTTGCCTTAGGGTTTTTCCCGTCTGATGTTTAAAGCTATATTCGTCCAGACTTGGAAGGTACAAGTGACTGAATCGTTTCTCAACATCAGCGTCATGCCCCTCACCCTTCGTCTCCTTTGACGCCACTGCTTCAAGACCAAAACAATGACAGAGCCAAAAGAAGTATGAGGAGGGTAGATTTTTAGGATGTCACGCTCAAACCATACCCCAGTTCATTTAATATCTGCCTGCCTCCACCCACAACTTATCTCCCTTTAATATTGCTGGAAACCCACATCCACTCACAGCTGTGTCCTTGATGAATCTGCAGCTGCATTAGAACGAAGAGGCAAAATAAAATGGCAGCTTTGCATGTGTCCATGCGAGCAGTGGTGAAATCACCCTGTGACATCTGTCTCTTTGGCTGAGAGACCTTCAGGCCTCCATAGGACAATAATGAAGTCACTTGGGGTCAGCTGGCTGCTCTCCACATGACTGAAGTGGGATTGATTTTCTTTTACAGTGATGACATTTTGGCACTTAACGGTGATGGCTGCTGAATTCTTGCCAAGCCAGAGTTTCGGGCAAGCTGGGGCAATTTATCACCTGTTTTCTTAGTTATATATTGGAAGGTGTGGTTGTCAAATATGTGTCAAACTCTGAAACGTGATGGAAAATATTTTCGTTTCTGCTCTCTGACCTCCCTGGAGCCTGTTTTCTTTCCACTTAGCCCTAGCCCAATTGTCCCTGACAGGCGAGTCATGATAGGCTGCTGCCACAATAGGCAGACGAAGCCTCTGGTATGTGTTTTCAGCCCCCTTGAAAAAACAGGCTCAGCAACAGCTCAGACCTGCAATTTACCAAAAGAGGGGGCTTGAATGAGAGGGAGCATCACGAAGGTGTGGGTTTGACGGTGTCCGAGCGGTGAAGGTTTATTGTTTGGGAGGCTCTGACGTGTTTCCTGTGATGAGGTAATGGCAAAGCCAGGAATTCTCTTGAAATGGAACTGATCACAGTTTTATCTACATGGCTTTCATTGGAATTTGAAAGGTGTAGCAATGGACAGAGAGAGAGACATTTTTTAAAAAGGAGCTTTGTTGACTAAGCACAGCAGTGAAAAGTAATCCATTATTCGCAGCAAGACAATTGTATCTGCAGCAAGATTTTCCACTTTGCCAGCTCGGCTCCATATGTTCCCCACACTGTTGCCATAAAACCAAATTTTGTCAACAGAACAGTCGTCGTATGGACCAAGACAATATTAGTTTAGCAGCTCATAAAGTAAGCTATAAAGGTTAATAATAAGCACGATGTAGCTGGTCCTTTGAGGGATTTCCTGTCAGCATGCTGTGCTTTGTTTTACATTATGGTTCTTCCTTTTCTGTATTCATTCAGCAGAGGTCAGTCACCAATCAGTATTTAAAGTCACTGATCTCTTAATTAAATGTCTAAATAACTGATTGTACACAGCACAATAGCCCAAAACAGGAATGGATTTGTGACCATAACCTTAACTACAACTGCTGGAAACGCTGTAGTGTGACCTGGTGCCAAAAACACTCAGGTGTGAGTCTTGTGAGTACTAAAGAGATGCCGGCTATCACATGTTGGTGTTACTGTCTCGCAATTAGCCCCAAAGGATCAGTCCTTTTTTCTTTTTAAAGTCTGAAAGTATCTTCTCAAACCAAGCTGGAATCTTGCTTCAAAAGTTTATACAGTTTTCTTATAAAGAAAAAGCCGCCCGCAGGCTGAAATAATGATCCCAGGTGTAAATCTTTGGTCGAGCCCAACTATCAGTTATGTCAATAAATACACATCAAATGATTTACAATATAAACAATTCCTAGACATATGATCCTGTAATTATAGTAATAATAATAATAAATATTTTTTTCTTAAATGAATTCGATTGATGCTTCAAAGAGGACTCCATTATTCAACAAACAAGTTAACAATAAAGTGCAAAAAATGAACAAACATTGGTATTAGTAAATAACCTAATATATTAAATTAGAACTAAAATGAAAAAAAAAGACTGACAGAAAATGAATCTGCAGCTATTTTGATAGTCGATTAATGGTTTAAGTAAATTTTCTATGTTGTAGAAATTTGCTGCTTTTCTCTGTTTTTATATCAATGTTTTTTATTTTATATCAAACCGTTTCATCTTTAGATTTTAGGGTGTTTGTTGACCCAAAAAAAGGCATTTGAAGATGTTACTTTGGGTTCTAGGAAATTTTAACTGGCTTTTTTACAATTTTCTGACATTTTGTAGACTACACAAAAGAATTCACCGGTTCATTGAGAAAATAATCGATGGATTCATCGATAATGGAAATAATCATTAGTTACAGGCTGATAATCACATTATTAAAAAGGTCTAATGTCAAATTTATCGTTCAGTCCCTGAGGAGATTTTTTGTGCCTTTTCGCAGAAGCACCTGACACAATATTTGGATATGCTTCCACTACTCTGTGTGTGTACTTGTGGCTTTTGTCTAGTAATATTCTTAATCATCTGTAACAGCCATAACTTTACTTGTTGTAGATGCTTGTCAGATATACAGTAGCTAAAAAGCCCCATCACTCCTCTCTTTCAGTGACCGTGTGTGAGCCCAGCGCCATGTCTGAAGCCGTGGTGATGGAGCCTCCCAAAGCAAGCGGCTTCCTGGAGTCATCCTGCAGTGTAGGAGATGACGGCATTGTGGATACAGCAAAGTACGTCCACACAAACACATCCAAGACAGCTTGACACCACTGTCTCGAGAGCTTTGGTTCCCAGTCTAAGTGTTAGAAGGTGAATCAGAGCGGCCACAAGATCACCAGATGAAAATATTGAATGGTCTTCCATCCTAAAAATGGTTCAAATTAAACAATTTCAGAATGGAAAAATCACCTTTTGCTTGAGCTACTCACAGCTCACAGAAATATGCAACCTTCAGTGAGGACTTGTGAGTTGTTTTAAAGGATCGCAAGCCGAAAAAGGTTTGGAACAGCAGGTCTAGAGTCAGGTGTGTTCAGGGACTGCAATATTACTAGTTTGATAGGTTTTTTGCACAAGCGTAGCAACAGTGTCTTTCCCTAAGATAAGGGATGCAGATGGCAGCCAAATGTACCACCCAGGTAGAGCTCCAGCACTCAGTAGTTGTTCACATAATGTTGGTAATTGTGCATTGTGTATAGGATTACATTCCTGTCAGTGTAATCATAGTGTTTTTTTAAATCGCTTTTGCTTTTTCCTTGAAGCTTTAGTTTAATGCGGTAATAATATAAATTTTACTTCGAAACTATTATTGTGAGTGTGCATAAAATGTACTTTCAGGATGATTATTATGAGCTTAAAAGTGTGTTGGGAACCACTGTTTTCCCCATGGCACTCAGTGCAGAGTCAGGTTTCTGCCTGTGGTTTTCCCCGAGGATGCGACAGTCACTTTGGGAATCCTCTCTCCTGTTTTAAGTGACATGTTTTTTTTCCATTGCTTTTCTTCAGTGAGTCTTCAGAGGAAGAGTCCACAGGGGAAACTGGTGCACATGAAGTAGTCACCAGCAGCACCAAGACGACAGAAGTCCTTGCTGAACAGACTTCAAACACACAAACAGGTGAGGGCTGAAGACAGTTGAATGTTTATTCTTTCTTCGCCCTTCCCTAAACTCTAACATTAATGAAGGTGGTGCAGGCAGATTTAAATGTAGAGACACACCCGGGCTGTATTCTGAGTTGGATCCAGTCGCTGTGTCGGCTCTAGCCGCTGAAGTCAGCATTGGTGAACATGTTTGTTCTCTGAACCCTTTTTCCTGAGGAAGTGAGCCAAACAGAAGTGCCCACATTCTTTGGCAGAACAACTTGACTTTCCTTTTCCTGCCTTCAGTCTCCACTTTGACATTCCTTCCTGTCTTAGTCACTCAGTGAAAAATCCACGTACTTCTTTTTCCGTTAGATTTGTTCACATTATGCTATGATATAAGGCTAAAATTGCAGTGATTCAAAGTTCATTTAAGGTAACAGGGAACTACTTACAGGAACCTTCATAATTATCATCAAGTCAGTGTATTAGTCACCTTGTTAAATAGGTTATTATATTAGTTTGGTTTCATGGGATAGAGACACTAAATCATCTTTTCAGTTATTGTGAAAGATTTATTCACAGAATTAAATATCATTGAACTGCACTATCACCGTACATGTCTGCTGCTGGTAGAGACTATAATAAAAGAACCACTGTCCTACCTTCTGTTCTGCTCCGTGTACTGATAACCAGCTGTGTATGTTCAGTCATAAATCCACTATCGTTTAGTTTCTCTGCCTGCAGTGTGACACCATCGTTTATAGAAAACATCCTGCTGGCTGTTCGGTCACAGACACACTTTTCTTTCTGAACACTTTAAATGAAATTTGACATACAATTTATTGTGATAGTGCTGAGGTCTCTCAACGCAACTAAAAATAGGTCCAATGGGGCAAGAAATATGCCAGTAAAATGATCAGACAGGTTGTAAACAAGCCTACAGTTTAACCAAATTATCTCAAGCACTTTATTCAAAGGTAAAACTAAATGTAACTGCACTGAAAATATTGCTAATAATCCCTCACTGCACAGGAAACTGTGCACACAAAACTATGGAGAGTGTGGTGTTTCAAAGTTGAACCGGGAAGTTGTTCTGTAAACTGTTACAGCTGGGGTTGTTATTTTACTGTTTACTTTCATGTTCGCTTTTAAATATGTTAGGCAGTATTTTGTTTACAACCTGTATGATGATCTGACTGTTTTTGATATCTCAGCAATGACATGTGATCGTAACTGATGACCAGAATTACAAAAATTAAACTATATTTACTTATATTTTTGTAATATTTTATTCTTAATGCACTCCATTTAGTATAAAGACTCTTGGTGAAAATGTAGCTTTTTATTTATAATGATAATAATGAATACACTTTTATAGAGTGCTGTTCAAGGTAGACTACTCAAAGGGTAGCATAGGACATTTTGTGTTTCACAACAGTTAAAGAGCCTCACTGAAATCTCCTGACAACCCTTTGCTTATTTTTCTGGATGTCTTTTTCCTGTCTTGTAGTGAAAGCCCAGCGCCCAAACTCCCTGTCAGTGCCAGCAGCCGGAGAGCCCGGCCTGTGGACGTCACAGGGTGATGCAGTGGTGAAACTGAGGATGGGGGACTCTGGTCTGGCTGCTGAGACCCCTTTGACCGTCGACCAAATGTTCACCTCAGCTGTGGAGCGTTTTGGCGACTATACAGCTCTGAGCTGGAAGGAGGGCGAGCAACAGAAGAGCCTGAACTACAGAGACTACTACCAGTCCTGCCGCACTGCTGCCAAGAGCTTCCTTAAGGTAGTTTTTTAATCTATTGAGTAATCGAGTATAAACAGCAGTCATAAACAAAAGGATCAAAGCGTCGTCTTTGCAGTTGAAGAGTACTTAGTCTTCCTGTTTATATTACAGGGATCTTTGGGAGGATTTCAGTAGTGCAAACCACAAAAACCTCTTGCTTTTAAGTATTATCAATTGAAAATGATTGTAAGTTGCAGCCGTCACACACATAGTGACTGGTGGTTAATATGTAACTTATTGTGTATAATGGATTCTATTGTATTGTGCATGGAAAGTGTAATAAAGTGTAATTAATCATTTGTTGCTTACAATGTCCGGGTTGGTGGAAACCAAACCCAGAATAGGTTTCAGTGCTACGTTTAGGCAATTGCTGTTGCGCAAGTTGAAATATTCCTCGGGGTTGACTCATATCAAGATGTATAAAACTTCTCAGTTACACAACATCTTTAAAGTGAGGAGAGTATCTGTAAAGTGTATGCTCTCTGCTGAGAAAAAGCTTTTGTTTCTGTCCACTGTGAGCAACAATTCTCCTTCGGTATCTAAAAGGTCTAAGATGCCTGTGTTTGTTTTAAACAGTCGACCTCTGTTGTTGTTGTGATCGTGCATTTCATTTTATGCTCAGTCAGTCTAGACAACACACGACCCAGCGCGAAGGGTTCAGGCTGAAATGTCAGTGAGGCAGCTCAGGACAGGCCTCAGCTGTTCATACAGGACAGAGCACATTATTGTTTATTGTGAAACCCAAGAGTTAGTCATCATGGAGACGCAGCAGGAGTCATGTACACACACAATATACACACATACACACACACACACATATACTTAAGACATACTTACACGTGTCTCTCTGTGCTTATACATACAAACTAACCTGAACATGATACCCTCGCTCTCTCGGACATGCATCATGAACTTGAACGTGAACCTGATGGATGCAAAGCTCACAGTGTAACAATGAAGTCTTTCGCAGAGTTTTCACACTCAGTAGGAAGCAAACCACATTTAAGTCAGGGATGGGGTCACGTTTCCATCTGCAGGAGTCGAGCTTCAGATGTCAACCTCATATTATATTTCAACTACTGTTAGAAAAGACTTCATGAGTTATTTAAAAAGCTCATTGCAGTGTTGAATCTGGTATCACTTTTGTCCTGTATATTTGGCATCTGTTTCTGTAGTAACAGCTGCCGTGGCAATGCACCTCAAGCAACTCTGAGCTCTGAACACTTTGTTGATCAACAGATCAATCTCCAAATAGTTCAGGAATAAAGAAACTTTGTGTTAGGCTGATTTCAGTGCATGTGTGAAAATATAATTTGAAAGAGATTCATAAGGAAACAATAATGTTTTTTGTTCTGAATTTTGCAAAGTAAAGCTTCATCTTTAAAACATGACAATAAGCAATAAGCACATTTAGTGTAACAAAGGCTTCACCTGATGACAGCAATATTTACATTGTTTATTTCTCCACACTGTGGTTAAAAAATAAATAAAAGAAGGTTATTCACAGTGATTTAGGGTATGGGACATCTTCAAAAATTCTCCCCAAAATATTTTAAAATGAAATGAATAAATAACTAAATAAATAAATAACAGTAAAGAGAGATTACACTAAACATGAAATGTCCCAGCTAGGATTATAAACTGGAAATGGATGTGCCGGATGTCATGATATTCCCAGGATTATTAAACAATGTGTTATTTTATTCTATTATTGTATGTTTTGTCTCTCTACAGCTTGGTCTGCAGCGCAACCATGGGGTCGGCATCCTGGGCTTCAACTCCGCTGAGTGGTTCATCGCTGACATTGGAGCCATTTTGGCAGGGTGAGTTTCATCTTCATCTCTGAATTTCTGAGTTTTGCAACTGTGACACTGAGTGATGAGCTCAGTGTTGCCTCACTCACGGCTTCATTGCCAGCTCTGTGTATATGCATGTCTTCCATATCTGAGTGGTGCAATCCAAAATGTGAAATATGAGTACACTAGAACATAATCTTCGTTGTTCAGCAGCCTCTTAGCTTGAAGACATCTTGATTGATAGATTACAGCACTAAGATAAACAGGGAGCTGTTGTGTTGGAAAACAACTATATTGCAATTATATTCAAGTACTGTACTTGAGTATAATTTTGAGGTATTTGTACTTACCTGAGTTTTTCCATTTTGTGTAACATTATACTCTGCTTCATTTAAGATGGAAATTTACAAAAGCTACGTTTATCTAACAGCTGTAGTTACCGGTTACTTTTCAAATTAAGATTTGACATTACAAAGCATATGATACTGCTACAACAGTAAAATGCTGCATACACATTGTTGCGTCAGTATTAACATCTGATTATGTAATATTATATAAATCACAGGGGCCAAGTACTTTTACTAGTACATTTAGTTGATAATACATCTTTACTTCCACTTAAATGAAGACCTTTTACTTGTAATGGAATACTTTTTCCACCACTGATGAATTGTGCACAGATCACTTGACAGTAATCCCACGCACCTCGTGTGCGGTGCTTGCATAAATACTCCAACAGAAATCAAACATTGTGCTCCATTCAGCGAGCTAAAAGGGACCAAGATATTGACTCCATCTATGAAACCAAAACCCCTTTTAATTGAGAACCAAACCCAGTGATTGGCCGAAGGGTAGATCTGCCTCAACTGAGCTACAGTACTTTCATCTGTTATGTGAAATTAGATTTTTCCACAATGTTTGCCCAATTTGAGCTGTAATCATGGTGACATTTTCTATTTACTGCAGTCCTTTGAAGGCTGATAACAAGAGCACATTGGGGAACATTTGTTTAGTTAAATAGAAGATCAGTACATGTAATTTCTACCATGTGCTAAGACATAAAACTCTTCTGTGGGAGCTGTAACAGACATGCTGATACTGTCTGTGGATTCCCCAGTCTCCCACGTTTTTTCGGTGCTGATGCATGACAATAAGAATGTATTTAAACTTCTGGCAACTCGTCAAACCAGTCCTGATGAGCTAAAACACAGGTTTAGTGTGATACAGTCTGCGGCAGGTATTGTGATGAAACAATGTCAGGTAGTTTCTTTTATCCCATCTTCACTAGGAATGAAAAAGAACAAAACAAAAAAAGAGAGAGAATAAAGAAAGTTAGTGAAGATACTTTTTCATCTACAGTCTTCTGCTGATCAAGATTAGTGAAAACAGTATAAACTACTCCACTAAAAATCTGTTAAATAAATAAATAAACCCAGTACAGATGAATGTAGGTCTGATAGGAGTTAAGGGCATGTACAATAGAGATGGTTTTGGGTCGTCAGGTCTCACTGTTCTGGGGATTAAATGAAATATCTTGTACAGAAGGTTTCTTCCAGAATAGCACAAGGGGAGAGTCTCATCTGAATCTGTGTATCGTCAAATGTGAAAGTGTAACTGCAAAGTCTGACTTGTCCCCTGTGTGTTGCAGAGGGTTTGCTGTGGGTATCTACACCACCAACTCTCCAGAAGCATGCCAGTATGTAGCAGACAACTGCAGGGCCAATATCATTGTGGTGGAGAACCACAAACAGTTGCAGAAGATCCTTCAGGTGAGATCAGAAAGAGTGATGCACTGCATACAAATATTGTGGACAACTATGAATTGAAGATATGAGTACGATTAGTTTAAGTTTACATACCACATATCATGTCGGAAATCTGTCTTCTGTGGATAAGATGTGTCCCAATTCCAAAATAAATACTAATTTACAGTATATACTACGTTCTAATGTATTTTTTGCAGTTAGTATACAAGAATTTAACACGCTTAACCGTTTTCTGTTACCAGGAAATTATACAATATTTTCCTATGTCACTGCCAATTAAACTGACAGAGACAACAAAATGTTTTTTTTTTTAAAATGCAGTAATTATTTTTGTTAAAACAAATAGATCCAGTGACAAAAAAACAAAAAACACACAGGCAACATTTCCTTTGTGCATTCCTTAATGAACATCTACAGCACACTAAAAAATCTAAGGGTTTTTGTCTGCTTACCGACTGTTTGACATTATTTTGTAACTGCAACTACAGATTTTTGCATCCTTAATCTTTGATTTTGCAGCAAGCCCTTGATCAATACAGTATTTGATTTTTTTGTCATAAAATATTTAGAAATGTAAATTATTTATAGCCAGTAGTGTAATAATGAAAAGTCTTCTTGCTGACTTGTCTGCTGTTCTGTGCTCATTAGACTGTATTCTGTTTGTCCACAGGTTGAAGACAAGCTGCCACACTTGAAAGCCATTATCCAGTACAAAGATGCACTAAAAGAGAAGAGACCAAATCTGTACTCAGTAAGCACACAATCGGTTAATGAGAAACATGAAAAGATTAATTGAGTTCTGAGAAGCATCATCTCACGGATTTTGCTTGTGCGCTGCAGTGGGCCGAGTTTATGGAGCTCGGACGCGATGAGCCAGACGCACCCCTCGATGCGATCATCTCCAGCCAGAAGCCAAACCAATGCTGCACGCTCATCTACACCTCAGGAACCACAGGCCAGCCCAAAGGAGTCATGCTCAGCCATGATAATGTAAGTTACATGAGCCAAGTGTGTTTTTACCTCTGAGAATGGTGAAGTGTCACGTGTTTTGCCCCGACCCTGACGGCAGAAACACACTCCTGTTTTGTTATCGTACAAAAGTGCATATGCAGCTGGGAGGTGACAGCATTGCACTGCTTGTTAGGCAGGTTTTTCTAATGCTGGTATGGATCAGCAAAATACCTTCAGCACTGTGTGTTCAAGACAATCCACGTAGACAGATGATGTGCTGCACTACTGTTGAATCCTAGACTCTTTGCACCCTGCTGTCTGACTGAAACAGTAACAACTTGTTTTCATACACGTATTTTATTCTTGTCAAAGTTCACTTATAGGAGGTATAAAACACTGCGATCATATACATTTACTGTGATTCTCTGTATTTATCTGTATCTACATGACTTCCCACTTGTAAAACAATTAACGTCATATTAACTGTACTCCTTTCTCCTTCCCCTCAGCTGACATGGACCGCGCTCTCCACCAGCCATCACGTGGGTCTGACTGACGCCACTCAGGCTCAGGAGTCGGTGGTCAGCTACCTGCCGCTCAGCCACATCGCAGCTCAGATGGTCGACATCTGGGTCACTATGAGGGTCGGAGGGGCCACGTTCTTCGCTCAGCCAGATGCACTGAAGGTGAGATACATCAGTTGTGTTTATATGTGGTGAACAGTACGCAAATACATGCACGCCCAAAAAATGTAGCCAATTATTTGCTGCAGAGAATAAAGATAAATATTAAACTATTGAACACTGTTTTCATAGAAGGGAAAAAACAGGCAATTTGAAAAGAAATGGAATGAAAACCAACACATCAGCATAGTACAGTGCCTCCTTAATGCAGACACAAGGCCCAGATTGCTTTACGAACAGGGGATGAAAAACAATGTTTAGTAGAAAGCAAAAACAGTGAATAAAATGATTACAAAAGCCTAACCAAACCAAACGCAAACTCTAAAACAATTAAAATGTTTATATTTGTGTATGTATTCCTGTAGTTAAAAAATACAAATAAGATAAAAATAAACACAGTTCTGAGAACTTATGATTATCCCACATAAAAAGTCACATTAAAGAGATGAGTCTTCAGATCAAGATGGAGGTTATTCCACATTCCAGGGAAATAAAAACAGAAGTGGATTGTCATGAATCATCAAAAACGAATTTCTGATCCTTGAACCTTTCACCAATCATGTGCATCTTCTAAAACGTTTCCTTTCATGGGAATTGCAAGATTTCATCTGCGGTGTAAAAGTACGTTTGTTATGCTGAGCTGCTGCCGTCTCTTCATTTCACAATCATCATCCCCCCCTACACGTTCATTAGTGTGTAATCTAGTTAAGAGAGGGAGATTACCAAGAGTTATAGTAAAAGTTGAAGGGATATCCTGAGGGAGGACATATGAGCAGTTTATATAGACATGAAAAATTTTCTTTTTCATGCAGTAGTTTTCCAAGATTTCTCTTTTCTGCTCATTTCATCTCCATGTGAGCTGTAAAACGCCATTTGATATTTGGGTTTAAAATTCCACTTTCTTTTATCAGGGCTCTCTGGTAAACACCCTGAAGGAGGTGCGTCCCACAGCCTTCATGGGCGTCCCACGTGTCTGGGAGAAGATGCAGGAGAAGATGAAGTCTATTGGAGCAAAGTCTTCGACTGTGCGCAGGAAGGTGGCGGCCTGGGCCAAAGACGTCGGCCTGCAGACTAATCTGACCAAGATGAATCAGTATGTACACGGGTGGAAGTACAGCTTTATTTAAACATGGTTAAAACATTCTTTGTTCCTGTTTCCATGCTTTAGTTCTGTCTGTTTATCCAAATGTTATTTGTTTCTGTTGGTACTTCCCTCTTAATGAGACCAATGCATGTGCGTCATTTTTGGGTATCTAGGCACCCAGAGAGACTTATAATTAGTTCATGACATTGTGTGGCTCATTTATGATCTGTTGGACGCTGGATTTACGTGAGCCTGTTTAAATCATTACACAAGACTGATGCTGTGCTTTGAGCTAAATACTCATGTTACCATGCTGATGCTCAGTAGGTGTAACTTTTACCTTGATCACCATCTTAGTTTATTGTGTTTATTGCTAACATTTGGTAATTACCACTGAAGTACACAAAGTACAGCTGAGACCGATGAGAATGTCATTAGTTTCCCCTTGATTTTCCATAGAGGAAAAGTCAGGATCACTCACACTGCTTTTTTTGTTTCTCCCTCAGAAGCGCAGCAGCTGGTCGCACACCATTCAGCTATCACATTGCCAAAAAGCTTGTGTTCAAAAAGGTGAGGAAGGCTCTGGGCCTGGACCGCTGCAACAAGTGCTACACAGGCGCCGCTCCCATCACCAAAGACACCCTGGAGTTCTTCCTCAGCCTGGATATCCCTCTGTACGAGCTGTACGGCATGAGTGAGAGCACCGGCCCTCACACCATCTCCCTCCCTGATGCCTTCAAGCTCACCAGGTACCGTTTTCTTTTTACTTCACTTAGATTTGACTGAGAATTTCCCTGCACTGACAAATCCGAGACCATTCGAAACACATGCTTGGCGGTGAATAAGAAGAATGTTGTTTCTCCCTGCAGTTGTGGTAAAGAGATCCCAGGATGCAAGACGAAGCTGCACAACCCGGACGAGGAGGGAAACGGTGAGATCTGCTTCTGGGGCCGTCACGTCTTCATGGGTTACCTCAACATGCCCGACAAGACAGAGGAGGCTCTCGATGCAGAGGGCTGGCTGCACTCAGGCGACCTGGGCAAGCACGACCAGAACGGATTCCTCTTCATCACCGGAAGAATTAAAGGTAGGCCTACTTATTCCCTGTAGAGCTAGATATCAATCAAACAGGTGCATTTGTACTGAATCTAGGAGATACTCCCCTTTACAGTCAGTGTCCTGTTACATGGATTGAATCTCTGTAAGCCTTAGGAACATTTTTCTTCTATCAATTAAACCTGTCTGTTAATTTACCTGTGTGTGTGTCTTTGTGTTTGATTTTAGAGTTAATCATCACAGCAGGAGGAGAAAACATCCCTCCTGTTCCTATTGAGGATGCAGTGAAGGAGGCTGTGCCACTGATTAGTAACGCCATGCTGATCGGAGACAAGAGGAAGTTTCTGTCTATGCTGCTCACCATTAAGGTAAGTCTTGGAAACTGAGACCTGGACCCAGATGCATAAAACCATTTTATAAATTGCAATCATTGTGGAACTGGACGCACGTGCACAAGCCTAATTTCCACTCGCCTTTAATGATATGTTGACATCAATACGTGCGCCTGCTCCATCTCTCATGAGACCCATCAGTGGGAAAGCAAAGAAGAGGTGCATTTTCAGTAGTGCTGTGGTGCATTGCCGTGGTTCTTTTTTTACGGTGACCATTATGTGACTATTTATAGCACCCGTACCACTAATCCATCACATGTACTTTCAAACCATCGTCGGGGTTATATCTCAATCATCGTTGTACTCGTGTAGATAACACAGGATGAGAAAGGCTGTTGAACAGAGTGAAGGGTATCATGTGGAGACTTAAGATGTAACTTTGTTGGCAACACTGTATCTGAGATTGTGCATTTCAAGCCTTGTCAACATCTTATCTTTATACCTTTTTATCTAATCTCAGAAAGAGTCAATAGATCTGTGTTATTTGAAAGCAGAAGGAACAGTAGTAACAAGTGAAGCACTGGCGTGTCTTTCAGTTTTCAGAGGCTGCCCTCTAGTGGGCTTTAAGGAAAACAGCAAGATGATAAAGACACCCTAGTTCCAGGCTTTAAATGTATTCATGATTTATGCTCCATGGACAAAAACATTTTGTTATTAAAAAAAAATATATATTAGGCAATAAAAGTAAATATATATATTTTTTTCCATCCAGTGTCAGGTGAACGCAGAGTCAGGTGATCCAGAGGATGAGCTGTCGCAAGAAGCTGTTGAGCTCTGCCGGAAGCTGGGCAGCAACGCCACCCGTGTCACTGAGATCGCAGGTGGCCGAGACAGGGCGATCCACGCCGCCATTCAGGAGGGAATCACCCGGGTCAACGACAAGGCAACCTCAAATGCTCAGCGCATTCAAAAGTGGATCATTCTGGATCGGGATTTCTCCGTCACTGGAGGAGAGCTGGGTGAGTGGGACGAGAACACAGCGTGTACTGATTAGGGAGATCTTCTTTTTGCAGGAAGAAGAGTGCAATTGACCCTGTAATTTCATATATCTTAAGCCTGCAAGGCGAGCTGAAATACCCTTTCTGAGCCACTTATGTGATGAAAGGACGTCTCCCAACCTTTTTTAGCTTGTCACATGGTGCACATCTATGTTTAATGTGCAGTTAAATCAAAGAGAAATTTTCATTTGTATGATTTATAGAGACCTGGAGTGTTAGAAGTCTTACAGCGGAAATCAAAATTAGTTGATGGAAAGAACATTAATCCATTATTTTTATAATGGATTTATAGTTTTAGTAATTTATCAAAAGAAAATACCAAACTTTTACTAATTCCAGCCTCTAAAATGTGAGGATTTGCTGCTTTTTTTTTAGATTGTAATATCTTTGGTTTTGCATTGTTGTTTGAACAAAGCAAGCTATCTGAATACATCACAATGTTTTTTGACTTTTTAGAATTAACTATTAACTCGACAAATAATCTTTTGATCAATAATTAAACTATACCTCATTTCAAAAAAGTATTTAAGAGATTACATTAAAAAAATCTGAAAATTCTTTATTTCCAAGGTTCAAGTTAAACCTCAGATACAATGACCTCTAGTGGATTTTGGTGATTTATACAGGACATAGTAACTGGGTTTAGACTAAGCAACACATTGAGCTTGAACAATATGTTGCAAGTGTTTAACAAAATCAATTCTTTACTCGTTCCACAGGCCCTACCATGAAGCTGAAGCGGCCGGTGGTGATGAAGATGTACAAGGAGCAGATTGAGAACTTTTATAAGGAGCTGGCGACTCCAACGACCCCCGACAACCCGCTGCCTCCCAAATAGAGCTGATCCTCCACCTGCAGGGAGATCCAGACTGTCTGAGTTCACTTGCAGACACACCTCATTTATCCCAGTTTGCCAGTTTTCCTCTTGTAAAAGTGTTTGCCTTAAATTTTGGTTGTTCAGTCTTCGTTTACATTTGTGGGTGTTGTACAAAAGGAAAGCAAAATAAGAAGCCATTGTAAAGTTACTTTATGATTTTGAAGACATATCAATAAGCTGAAGTCAACTATTTATTTGGATGAACAGTGATATCGGATAGATGAAGTAGCAGCAGCTGTATGTAAGAAAAGTTGTTTATTGTACTGCATTACTTGAGATAAAAAGACAGAATCCCAAAAAGAAAGTTTATATGATGTCTTAAAGGAGTAATTTGTCATTTTGAACATGTTTTTCTTTATTTATTTTCGGTTTGCCAAAGTTTGAAATGAGCTTCAAATGAAGAACATTTCTAGAAAAGGCTTTATATGTAATTCAGCAATCTTATCCAATGTTTACTGGCCTTTTACATGTATTTGGTGGTTTTTTCTTCTGTCAGCCTAGTTTAAAAAAGAAAAAAAAGCATTTATTTTGTAAGTGTGTTTGAAAATTTAATTTGTTTTTGCAAAGTTAGTTACAGAGATGTACTGAAATCTTTCATAACTAAGCATCCAAATTTTGTTTTCCATGCTGTGAAAACATGTCATTGAAGCCATATCTATTGCCTTTTTGTAATTGTAAAGTCAGACTTGTTCTGTGTGTCGACTCAATGCAGCCTGCACACCTGCCTGGTCCTGTTGAAATGTTTTCCAACAGTCCGTCTGTGTGTAGACCTGCTGTGATTTTGTGGAATATTGTAAATATGTTTTGCCTCCATAATCATCTTTCATTCGTCTTTATTTTATTTCATTTCATTAGATTTTTAGGCCATTTATTCAGAAGCCCAGAAATTGCATCCTTAATTTTTTGCACTCAAAACATGGAAAAAAGAGTAACGGGAGTGGGACATGTACATATGTTAGATTATACGCAGGTTTATGGCAAATATATCAACTGCATTAGAGTTGTCCTTATTGATCTGTAACCATCTTTTATGCATCACACATAAATGCTCCAGGTTTTCATGTCTTTAGCTTCCTTGAAGACATTTCACACATCTGCAAATAAAACATTTTAAAAAGGAAGTAAAAGAGGTTGTTGCACTCCAAAGAGATGATCTTGTATATGAATTGTATATAAGTATATCGTATGTAATTGGAGCATTCTTAATAGCTCAAAGTGTAGGTTTGGTGGTTAAGGTTTGCTCAAAGTAACTGAAGTTCAGGGTAAACAAATCAGATGAATTCCTACGTGTGTATAAAGTTAAACGAGGAAATGATGGTGATTCATTGTGTCAGGGTAAGTGAGTTTCTCTGTCTTGAATTCCTACAGCTCCATGAAGCCTGTGATGTCCATCCAACATATACACTTATAACAGCCTGTACCGTAAATGAGATATCAATGTTTATGATGTTTTTTATTATTATTAAGAACTATTCCATTGGAATGTCAAACAAGCTGTGAGAGCTCACAAGACCCCTGACAGAAGATTTACCTGACCCTGGAGAGCTGGTGTTGTCGTTGACAACACCCGGGCTGAAAGACGGAAACGTGCATGACGCTGCAGGATAAAAGCGAAGCTAGGCCTGTGAATGTTTGTGTGTTTGATCAGTTATGAAATAAATTGATTAATCTGATGTGTGGAGCTCCGTTGTTCTTCTGTCTCTCTTTTGAGTGTATGTGGTCTACTTAATGCAATGTCTTCTGTGGTGGAAGAAGTACTCTGATCTTTTACTTAAGTAAAAGTAGCAATAACCAGACTGGAAATACTGTTACAAGTAAAAGTTACAAGTAAAAGTCCTACATTCAACTTTTTACTTGAGTAAAAGTACAAAAGTATTGACATCAACATGTACTTAAAGTACCAAAAGTAAATTTATTCATTATGCAGAATAAGTACCATTTCAGAATCATGTATATTATATTATTGGGTTTTAATTATTGATGCACTAATGTGTACAACAGTTAAAAGTTGCAGCTGGTAAAGGTGGGGCTGATTTGAATTACTTTCTATACTGCTGGGTAGCTTGTGAGATTCTCCCCACGGATCAATAAAGTATTATCTTAACTTATTATAAAGACATAATTGATTTGATTATATTCTATTTATCAATCTGAGTAGTGGGTTGAAAAGTACTATATTTCCCTAAGAAAAGTAGTGAAATATACACTGGCATAAAATGGAAATACTCAAGTACCTCAGAACTTGTACTTTAAGCACAGTACTTGAATAAATGTACTTACTTTCACCAATATTTAGAATAAGAAAAACAAAGCATAGTGTAACACATACGACCATTCAATATATCCACTGTGGTTAAATGTACGCATACATTCGTGTTTGTTTTTGTTTTTTTTTATTGTGTGTAGCCAGAATTTGCAATGCATTTAAAATCATGCTTAGGAGAAACTCCGCTGATTGTGCACATCAAACTGTTCCCAGGTGTTGGGGAGTGATACTGCCTATGTGAAAAAAGTTTTCTGTGGCCCCAGATGAAGCTGCGTCATCACTGACTGACTCAAGTGACGTCACTTCAGTTTGAAAAGGAAAAAAATACTACAGGTGTGGAGTTAAAAAGAAGTGAACTTACCAGTCCTCTGTAGCTCCTTATCTTCCAATTTTCCCTAAAAAGCCACTGACTTCCCATCTATGATGATGATCTAAAAGAACTACAGATCCTTTTCACAGGAAACATTTTGACTGTTCAACTTGATGGAATCGACCCATCATTAAAGTTATAAGTAACACCTGTGTTCAGCCAGCCAGGCCTATAAAGTAACACAAACAGTATATCGTTATAGTGATAGATTTACTACTATAAAGAAAATTCAGAACCATTTCTCTGTTCATTTGTACCCATTTGTTCTAATGTCAAGGTAATCACTTGTGGTCAAGATTTCACAAAAATGCTGCAAAATATAGTGTGTTCAGAAATGTCGGGATAAGCTACAATGAAACTAGGAGTGGGAGACGAAAACTTCTCTAAGAAAACAACTTATTCACAAATGAGAAGCAGGAACCAGTGAATTTTTGGGCATAAGAAGAAATAAAAAAAGACAAACAATTGATAATCAGAATTGTTGTCGATTCATTTTCTGATGATGTGTAATCAATTAATCAAACAATTGTTTCAGCTTTAATTGTAATATTGATATAATCTGCATTATAGTACATTTTCTGGAAAGTCAATTGAGAAACTATTTATAGAAAAAATAACCAAGCAGGAATGTCAGTTTATGGCTTATCCTGCAATTTAAACAGCTAACAAATGTTCTTTATCACATCACACACATAATATAAATATTCAATATTGTCATACAGCAGTCTTGACTATTCATTTGTAACAGTGCCCACAATGATCTATTACACCCGGAAATATTAAAGCGTATGGCAAAACTCTGCTAGTTAACATTTTTCTATTGCTTCAGTATATATCGCCCTTACCGTGCTACCGTAACAGATGTATCGTTAAATATACTGTATTATTTGGATAATAATGGAGGTTAAACTGCAGCAGAGGCCTCACAATTCTCACACCAGGCTTTCTCAGTGCAAAGTCACAGAGTACAATTTATTGATCAGCCCTTTGCCAATAAACGTCTCTCCCTATAGTGACATTTACTCGATAGATGGTCAATGCATCACGAGCACTATTGCCCGGCCCGCTGCGTGTCCTTTTAACCCCGCAGACTGCATTGACCATCACATGAACCTTACATGAACCCTCGACACACAGACATGACCGGGTCACACAGCGGTCAATGATCGGACACACAGGGACAACAGTACTTAATGACTTTATTAATAATATGATTTCAAAATAAAAAATAACATTAAAATAACATGTTTTGTCCTCGTTAACAACTTGCATCATATGGCCACATGGTGGCATTGTAATGCCAAGTTTTTTATTTTCAAAAATACCAAATTGTTCTGCCATCCAGTTCATTTGTTCTGTCCGTCGTTTGTAGCTTGGACCACATATATGGAACACATTACGGACTCCAGCCGCCCCCCTTTACCCTCAGTTTAAAAAAAAAAAAAAATCAAACCTTTATAAATACAGGCAACCCTGTCCCCTTGTCACAGACCGGTAAGACGATAACTGAGACATGCCCCCTCCCACCCCCCCTCCACATAGTTGCAAGGAACCAGTCGCTCTATATTTTTGCTTTTTCCTCATCCTCTAAAAGATCCACACAGTAGATATTCTACCTTTGCTGTATTATACACTTATTATATATATAATAGTCTCAGCTGAAATGCTCCACTCCCACAGACTTCCTCAGAGTTGTGAAGTGGCAGGGCCATTCTGTAGTCCCATTTTAACTTCTTTCATTAATATCTTCAGTGTTTCTTAACATAGAAACACAGGACTCTCCCGGACACACGCTGTGTGTCGCTGCGTCCACTAGTTTTAATGAATTCAACGTTGTTTCTCAGAAATCGTGTTTGATTCGTCATTTTGGCATGGCGGACGGAGCTAAAAACTGCAATACCCATGAGCCTCAGTACATTGCCATGGAGAAGGAGCCAGTCAGAGGCACGAATGAAATAGCAAATTCTAAACTCTTCGTGGTTGCAGTTGTTAACAACACGTGACGCCATAGTGGCAGAATTCATCTAAAAGTGACCCAAAAATTTAAAGTGCTGATTTAAACTACAGATTGTTAAAAATCAGTTTTCTCAGCAGCATTTTAGGTGACAGAATTTTAAGGCCAGTGATTGGATGTTTCCTGCCGCAGTGCTCCCTGGGAGTCGCAGTGAACTAAACAGATATTTTTTCTGACGCAGTTGTTAATAATTAGGACTGATGATTTAATCAGGAGAGTTTAATGCTGATTCAAGCCATAGAAATGCTCCCAGAACAGTTCCATCCCACTTCCCAACTCTACTGTTTCCTATGATGTGTTTCTTCAGGCTCAAGTTATCAAGACACAATAAAATTAGGTGTTTGGGTACAGACTTCTATGAATGAGTAGAAAAGAAACACTCAAATCATAACCGGACATTACACAGAAAATAAACATTAGCTCAAAAGTTCAGTTCCCTGAACCAAAGTGTGGACTCCTCTTGTCCTCGTTCTGGTCCAGTTATTCCTACTGGAAGTAGAGGGTGATATCAAGGTTTAGCTCATCCAGCAAATATTTTCCAACACCTGCTTGTTGGTGTTCAGCTGTCATCAGAATCATGACACACAAAAACATACAGGGAACGCTCCCCATAGCAGTTTACCCCTAAAATAGATCCGATGGGCATGTTTGTTTGTGAATAATAGGGACAAATCATGCCAAAATAAAGACAATTAAATAAGAAACAAACAAAAAAAAAAATGGTTGGCAAAGGAAAAAAAAAATCAATTCATATCGTATTGCATGTAAATATTGTATAAAATCCTTAAAAATACAGTTTAGGTAACTACTTAAGTACTGAAGTCATCACAGCCAAAAGTGCAGAGGTCCATAAATAAAACATTGACTGTGGGCAGACAGTGGGGCTTCTCTCGAGTCCCCACGTAACCTCCCCTTTCAACCACCACAACAAGGGACTGAATGAGTGCCTGGTCAAAGGTCAGAGTTCATGAACTAGGACTTAAAAGTTCCCAAATCGATGCACAGAGAAGAGGACAGGAAGGTTGGTTTTTAACGCTCTCCTATCGCTGACAAACACACTCGCAGATGCACAAACGTCACTCACACAGTTTCAGAGTTCATTCTCAGTAATCACGGCCTGAAGTTCTGTTGACAGAGGCACACCTAGAGAAAATGAGGGTGGGAGGGGAAGGGGGGAGAAGTGAGGGCAGGAGGGGGTTACTGCAGGGCACATAAGGCGGCAGGGATCCTGGTTTTTCTGTGATCTTTTTTTTTTTTTTTGGAGACACATTTTCCGTGCTGAGACGGCGTTTACAGTAAGGGGCAGAGGGAGTGTGTACACGTCGCTGAGCCAGGCAGGCAACAGAAAAAGAGAGCGAAGTATTAAAGCTATTGAAGCGTCAGAATATAAAAACACTGTCGGCAGGAAGAAAACAGAGGAGGGGGGGGGGGGGGGGGGAGGCAGGGAGGAAATCGCTCATTGAAGGTTTGCACCACAGTGGGTTGGTGTGTGTGTGTGTGTGTGTGTGTGTGTGTGTGTGTGTGAAGCCTAGAGGGGCCACAGGAACTAACACACCAGGGGCTTGAATCAAGAAGCAAGTTCACCTCAGTCTGGCTTTCTTTGGATTTTCTGGCTTCACAAAACCTAACACTGGTGATCCTTGAAACCGGTCTCACAAGGCTGGCTCCTGCCTCCGTTAACCCACAAATAACCAAAGTGGTTAGCAGTTTGTTTACATTAAAGAGATGCAACAAGAGGCCAATCACATGCCACATCACATCAACAGTAGCGTAATTATCTCTTTCTGGGGAAATTTTGTCAGTGCAGCAGCATAAGGTAATATTCTACGAGTTAAAAAGATCAGGACAAGTAGGCAATATACTGTAAATGTAACAATATTTACATATATAACATAAAAAGTAAACAATAATAGTCAAATAATGCAATCATCAAATACTAAAAGTAATAGGCCTTCCTTTAAATGTACAGACTCGATTATCGGCTTGTTTTCGAGAGAGAAAAAAATGGATTATTGACATTTTGCCTGTTTCTTGATGAACAAACAATTAAAAGCAATGCAGAACTGACAGCTAAAAGTAACACTAAGGGTAAATGTGAACATAAAAAATCCTAATTATTGCTCATTATTCAACGGCCACAGAAAGGAAACCGCTAATTGGCTCGCATGGTGTCCCTCTGAACAATGTTATGTATGTGGACGCCTGAAACATAGTTCCTGTCAACAGTTTAATTGGTCTAAATCAGTGCACATGGTATATTAAACTGCATGTAACCATAGCAACAATACTTAACCCTGTTAAAGCTAAGCTTGTGCATTCTTCTTTTTATTTATGATCCTTGTCACTGTGACTCTACATCTTCTTCCGAGCTGCAGTAATGGATCATTAACGCAAAATAAACTATGCTGTACCAATTAAAGAGTTTCAGTGCAATTAAATGCAACTGTAAATATCACTCAGTGTTGATAACTATGACTACACTTGCTTTGTGCTTCACGCTAAAAGCACTGTTAAACAGTGGGCAACAATTCTGCGGCTTCGGGGGTTAAGGCGTCGAACTGCACGTTGCTGTCTGAGTCAGACGGGGGACCTTTGCTGCGTGTCATACCACCTCTCTTCTCTCCGCTCATTTCCTGTCACCTTTCTGTCATCGTTAATAAAAGGCATACAGATATCTTTTTTTTTTTTTTTTTAAAAGAGCGGGTAACTTCTCAAATGAGACGTTGACTGCTACAGTTAGAATATAAAGCCAAGTGAATCCACCGAAGTGTAAACATGTCGCTGTGTGCTCATTACTAATCGTTTACAGGTTTAAAACTGCAACTTCTCCGAAGCAGGTGAGCCAAGCAGCATAGGATTAGTGATCTAAATTGGTTAAAGTGAGCCAGTGTTGCAAGACCGATCAGCTTGGGTTCAAGTTATCTGTCTAGCCCACTAATCTTGCTTCATGATGCAGGCCCCTGAGAAATACATTTCAAATATTCAGGGAAAGAAAACACAAGTAGCGTTTTGTTTAGCTTATTTTTCTGCCTACATGCCCCATTGTTGATGCTCTTCAAGTGCCTGGTAACTTGGTATCAAACGCTCCTCAGTAAGCTCAAATACTTCAAACCACTTGAAGAGGGAGCCCCGACTCTATTTAACGACAACCGTCTCACAAAACACACAACACAGCTGAAGCAACTGTTACTAGAGCTAATTAATGTGAGTAACTACCACACAGTCACCTGACGCTTCCTCTTTAAAACACTGAACCTAATCTCACAAAGCAAGAACATAAAAACAGGACCACCATCAGTGAAAATTAGTGGTCTTAAAATTTCTAGAGGGCTCGATTAACAAAAATGTCACTGATAAATGACAACAGCCTACAAAGACACTGGAAAAGGAGTAGCAGGGATGTAAGCCATTAAGACAATACTGAATATTCAGGCATCCCTATTAACACTTGTTACCCCGAAGAGGGTATTTGGGGGGTGGGGGGGTGGGGGGGGTGGGGTTTCAATCTGTGTGACCATGGCTAACAGAGCGCACACCCCCCCTCACACTGCAAGTCGCAGAGAAAGGCACTAGAGTGGGGCTGTTGCTAGCCGTAGAAAAGTAAAAGCGATATACATTCATAGCTCACAGGTTTTTTTTTTTTAACCGCAATCTGGGAATAAATACACAAAATGCACTTGTAGAAAAATAAAATGTAAAAAAGCGTGGCCCCTATTTTTTTTTTTTTTCCTTATTTTTGGATTCTGGGAGACAAGTATGGCTACTTTTTCACGGCTTTTTTAAACCCCCCACCCTACCCTACCCAACCCACCACTTAGAAGGCAATTCAGGAGTGATCCTCCACTGCTCTGGCCGCGAGCAGTCGAGCCCTTTCATGCACACCAATATGGGAATAAGGGAGGAGGAGGATGAGGGGTGGAGAGGAGGGATGGAGTTAGGGGGGGGTTCATCGGGAAGGGGGGAGCTGTTGGTAGGAGGTCAAGGCTCAGCTTTCAGTGCGAGGAAGTAGAGGGGAAACTCAACAGAACATGTGTTTTCAAATGTTCAGACAGCAGAGAAACCTCATTCAAAACACAGTCACACACTCACACATACAGCACACGTCTCAGTGTCTTCATATACAGTGTTAAATGTAAGGACCTGGGAGACAAACGTGCATGAATATGGGTACCACTTTACTTACCCCCCCATTTAGCATTTAAAGCACTGTAAACATTTAATAAATTTTAAGTTTATAACACACTGTAATGTAGTTCTGAGCTGATATATGGACATTTCTCTAGCGTACCTTCTCCTAAAAAGACAGATTTTATATTATTACAACTGTATTTAACTATGTTTTCATTTATTATCTGTTCATACACCAGCCTCCACTTATATGTGCCCACAGGAGGAGTTATAGTTGTTGACAAATACTTTAAAAAAACATATCCGCTTACAACTACATTATAGTGTGTTATAAACCCTTAACATAATGTTTATATATTGCTTAAAAATGCTAAATGGGGGAGGAGGGGGGGGTTTGAAGTTTAGTATTACCTGAATCTGTATTTGTTTGTCGTGTGTGTGTGGGGAAGGAGGGAAACTGGCTGTTGTTTGTGCTCGAGCTTCAAGAACAAAGAGAAGTCAGTAACCACAGAGACAACATCTCCTCTTAAACCTCAGCAGCGCTCGCATGCACACACATGCACAGTCAGCACACACACACACACACACGACTCAAGAGTATGTCGGGAGAGAAATGAGCTCCAGCTGACAGCAGGGGGAAGGGAACTGGAGTGTTCTGCCGAGTAAGGAGTGTGCGTGTGAAGGGGGAGGAAGAGGAGGAGGAGGAGGAGGAGGAGGAGGGGAAGTATTGGCTTTGCAAAGGCGGGAGCAATATGAGTGCAGCAGGGTGAAGGAGGGGGTGTGGGGTGCATTCCACAGCTCTGCACAGACTCAAAAAAAAAAAAAAAAAGAAGAGATGTGTAGTGAAAATCCTGACTGTAGACGGAGTTCAGTTACTCCGCTCCTCCTCCGCTCCTCTCCCACCCTCCGCTCCACACCTCCTCCTCCTCCACCTCCTTCAGTGTCCTCCCCAGCGTCACGTGAAGGTGGTGTGTCTTCATGTGTGCTTGTGTTTGTTCGCGTGTTTCTGTTTGTGTGGTAGTTGTTCGATGGTTCAGTCAGGCCTGTGAGACAGCTGCGACAGATGTGGCTGCTCGCCCCCTCCTTAAAGAGGAGACGTGGTGGCGAGTCTACCTCCGCCGCTGCCGCCGCCATCCACACGCCGGTTTCCTTACGCCAGTGTCCACTTCCTGTCACGTGGCCGTCGCTTCCAGGTAGCTCTGTAGTTTGCGGACGGTGGACTCGTCCAGTGAAAAGAGGTCAAAGTCAAAGGTGGTGTTGGTCACGTTAAAGTGGCCCGTCTCCTCGATCAGGTTGACAATCTGACAGAAGAGAGAGAGAGAGAGAGGAGTGATCAATTATCATAAATTACCATTTTGTCCTTCAGATCACATTATTCCTGAAAAAAAAAAAATACCTCGACACTATATAAAAAGACATTTGGTTCACCACACAAGTCACTGTTTTTTCCATGTATGCATCAAATTGTCCCAGTTGTTTTCCAGGACAACATTTTAACAATGGAATATGTCATGATGCTTATCAACCAGTATCAAACTAAAACAGAGGCATGAACACACACCTGCTGTAGGACGTTACGCTCCCTTAAAGCCATCAGTCTGCGATGGAGGTCCACTAATTCTTCAGTGTAGGCCTGCAGGGTTTTGGTAGGAGGTTACAGAGGAGAGAGAACATGGTCAGTATAGCGTTAAGGATAAAAGCAGGTGTGTGTAAATTCAAGCAAAGCAAAAAGTCATAGGACGGTTTCTTTTTAATTGATACTGAAACTATTTTATGATATTGAATTTGTCATTTAACATACTCCGTGGATTCAACACCAAGGATGAAAATAATTGAGGATTAAGGTAACGAGATGTTTGCTGATTTTGTAAAACGCAATAGTCTCTTAGTTTGTCACTCAAGTGATGCAGCAGAGGCACAGCAGGCGACTGACACCAAAAGCTGAGAACGTTTCTGCTGCTAACCAATGGCAACTTTGACTTTTTTCATTTCTACAGACATATTTCTTTACATTTAATCAGTGTAGCAATTAACCTTTTACCTAAGGTCTCAACAAAATCCATGAAACTGATGTTAATGTGAAGGAGTGACATGGGATCAGTTTAATTTTATGACTACATGAATGATCTCTTTCTTTTCTTTTCAAGGGTTCATAGTCCAGAATCTGTCTGCACATCTGGATCAATTCACTGGCCACGTTTCCATCCTGAATTCATTAATACACTCATTAAATGCTGACAAAACATTGCATGTGTGTTTGTGTGTGTGTGTTAAAGCATAAAAAGTTTGATTTACCCTTCCTACCTTGTCGTATCCCTTCTTCAACACCTTCTCTGAGCGAAATGAGGAATCTGGACTTTTTCTGCCTGAAACCTGCAGAAACAAGAGCAGATAAAAGAGGGGAAAGAGGAGAGGAATCATAGAGAGAGCGGACACAAAGAAGAGAGACAGAGGCAGTGATGTGAGACCAGGAGACTATCTGGGACACTGATGACAGTTAATACAGCTGAAATCTAAGTGGAAGCCTGGTGAGGTCCTGAAACACTGTGGTTTCCATGTCTGTTTGCTGAATGTCTTTAGGTTATTTTGTGTTGGGTGAGAACCAAGACGTTAAAGATACATCATGTATTAAAAATAAAAATGAGTCATTTCTGTCTAAACTCAACTTCAGATTGTTTTGATAGTTTTACTCATACATGGCTTTCTAAAAAACACACAAACAAATTTCTTTAGTTAATTTTACTCACAAAACCACAAAGATACACAACACTATGCTTTGGAAGCTCCTGTTCATGATGGCCAGGGATTATGTTGACGGCTGAACACTGCAGAATGCACATATTGGATGAAGAAAAACTCAGTAACACAATCATAATGTTGAGGATAAACAGTAGGTCCCACTCTGACTCAGACAGACTGATTTTAGTATCTAATTTCTAATCACACTATTTTAGGCCCTGTCTATACTTCAATGAAAGCAGGCAGAAAAATGCGGTCTGTGTGACTCACTTTGTTATTGGAGGAGTTGTGTTTCTGGGGGGGCGGGGCGGGGTCTCGACTGGGGCTGTGCGAGCCGTCACTGCTGTCACTCTCGCTGTCCAGGCTGAGTCTGACAGGGGGACAAGGCCAGGTCAGAGGTCAATCACACACACACACATAGACAGAACACACTGTCATACTCCTGAGCATTGTACTTGGATGTGTGCATCTTAAATAATTGTTATTTGCTGCTAATGTGTAGTTGGTAGTGAGTAAAGCAAATCAACATGAAGGAGATGCAACACTTAAAAACCAATGAGAGTAAACAACATTGACAAAAACTGGTGAGCTAGGGACAGAAAGTGAAAGCACCTGACCATGTTACAAGTTCACTGCATGTCACACTGTGCGCGATGGGACAAATAAAATCAGTGTCAGTCAGTACGATATCAATTTGAGACATAGTCTGATTGTCTAGTCAGATTGTGTGATGAAAGCCAGTTGAACTGTAGTGCTGTGATTTATTGTAAAAATACAGATGCAGGCAGAAAGTTTCATCAATCTGTATTTATGTGCATTTTTCAATTTGCACGGAGAAAAAACCTGATTGAAACACCGGTAAAATGAAATGAAAAATATCGCAATAAAGTTTTTATACTTGGCTGAGGTGGAAAAGTTGGTGTATTGATAAAAACGAAATGCAAAAAAGTGCAGTTGGAAACGCACTTTGTGAATAAATCACTATCGAGGAGACTGTAACCATCCTCAAACGATTACAAGAAACTAAAATAAAAGTCGTATTTTCGTCACGTTTTCCACATCGTTTTCATTTGTTTGATGTTTGACTGGCGCTCTTTCAATCACGTCAGGCCCTCATCTTGAGTGGTGGCTGTCTAGAGAATTATCACAAACAGCGCCGCTCTGATGTTTCGGAAATGTAACAAAACCTTTAACAAGCTTTGACCATAAACACATCCAGGGAAAAGAGTGCAACATACAAAGTGAGTTTGTGGTAAACATGTGTTTTACGGTAGCATCATGCCTACTCGCCCGCGTATTCCATCCGTGAACTCATCTCACAGAGTGATATAAAGATACAAAGGGGCCTTTTCGGGAGACTGACCGAGAGTCGCGGTTGGGGGGGTTAGTCTTGATGGGAGTCTCCTCCTCTGAGCTGCTGTCGTCATCGTCCGACTCTTCTGACTGGATCTCCTCCACCATGGATCGAAGGGGGCCTGAGAGAGGAAGACAGAGTCATACAAACTATAACACTACTGACCTCAACCCTGTAACTCCAGAAAACTTTGAACATGCGCAAATTACAATTATTATACGGATACATAAAAATGGTCTCAATGACCATCTCTGTGATGAAACGAGGTGAATGGACTTTCTACCTTGGCCTTGTTTCTGTCCTGGCTCAAAGTCTGAATCTGAACTGGAGTCCGAGCTTGAACTGGAGTTGGAAGCACTTGAAGGCGCCGACTGCTGTAGAAGACAGAAAAAAGAATTTGTCTTGAGTTCAGGATCAACACGAGGTGATTATTGTGCTGTTTTGACTTGGGGTTCCACCTTTTTCCTTATTTGATTTTTGGGAAACAGACATTCAATATTAAAGATTTTGAGTTAAATTAGGTCCAGTGGAGAAAAACTTTCAAGTCTCTCCATAAATAGAGTTGTGAAACAAATGGATAAAATCTTCCGACAGAGACTTTGATCCATTCATTTTTTAAGCAGAAATAACAAACATTGCCTAGTTTAAGTTTCTCATTTGTTAGGGTTTGCTGCTTTTCTTCATCTTATTTCTTTACAATAATGATTTTTTATAATAATGACATTTTTGGACAGCATGAAGTTATAAAATCCTTTCCTAAAAGGATCTTTTTCACTTCCAAGAAAGTCTGAAAAATGTAGCCTCTTTTCAAATGTAAGTGAGAGCTCCTGTGAAGCCGACGTACCTCTGACTTTGAAGATGCTTCGTCCTCCGAATTCGACTCTTCCGACTCTGGAAGTTTCTTGGGCTCCTTCGGCTCCTGTGCGTCATTTTTGCTTTTGGTCCAGCGACCTTTTTCCTTAGGAGGTTTCTTCTCTGCGTAGGGCTGGCTGGCTGCAGACGAGGAGGAGACACGAGGAGAAGTGTTTGTGAAGGCCCCGGCGACCGGCCCCTTTGGCCCCTCTGAGCTGCCCTTCTTCTGCTTCTTAGCGCTGGGTTTGGGAGACTCGACAGTGGAGGGTCGTTTCCCAGGTGCTTTGGACTCGGCGGGCCCTCCCCCGCCTCCTCCCCCACCACCCCCTCCGCTCCCAGCCCCCCCTCCTTTAGGGGACATGCCCTCCATCTTTGACTCCTTCAGGGTGAGTTTAGGTTCCTTGAAGGCAGCCTTGGGTAGGACCTTAACTTCATCTTTCACTTTGATCTCTGACGGCTTTTTAGAAGATGAGGATGAGGAAGAGGAAGGATCGCGGCCACTCTTGCTGCTTCCGTCTCTGTCGTTGTCTCCTTTCGACGTGGCTTTGCTCTCAGAGTCTTTTCGGGGACGTTCACGGTGCTCCTTGGTCAGCTTGTGCGGTTTGGGTCCTTTACTGCTGCCACCACTTCCTTCTTTGCTTGGTTCCTGGAGAGAAAACAGCAGCACTGTCATCAACAATCTACTCTTAAAGCACTTATCCAAAGGCCCCATTACAAAATACAAGTCAAGGTCTTGCCAGTCTAGCCTGTACTGTAATGACATTTGCCGTGAAACAGATGTCAAACTAAGCACTTTGGTCAGTGTGTACTTCAGCCAAAATAACAATTTTCTCAGTACTTAGTCAAAAAAACATTGTAAACAGAAAAAATAGCAAACTTAAGCAATAACAAAACTATGAATATTCTGTAGGCAAGAGTAGTTTGTGAGGCTAAAGTCAGCAACGACCATACTAACGTGCTAATGTTTAGTCGGCGTTCACCATATTAGTTTAGTTTGATAGCATGGTAACATTTGCTAATTGGCACTAAACACAAAGCGTAGTTGAGACTGATGGGAATGTGACTGAAAGTTATCAGATGATGGCACCAGATGAAACGTTATGGTGTGACAAAAGCTATTAAAATTCATCCTGAGGGGACATTGATGGGTGCAACAGATTCCTTGCCAATCCATCCATGAGCTGTCGAGGTATTTCACTCACAACCACAAATGTGAACCTCATGGTGGCCCAAGAGGAAAAGTCAGGGGATCCCCAAAGTCAGTAGGATTCATTCTCTGGGGACCATGAATGTCTCTCCAAACATGAATAGAAATCCATCAAAAGTTGTTGAGATATTTCAGTGTGAACCAAAGTGGTGGAACAACAGAAATGTTTCCATCCCTGGAGTGATCCAGGCCAAACAATGAACGAAAAATATATACATAGGCGAACATATACAGGTAGTTCACTGTGTTTGACTTCACAAGTCAAACAGAGATACTAGACTACTCGGCGCTACAGTTAAGACAGTATTTACACACTGCTCCTGCTGTCAGGACTGACAATTACTGGCGAATAAGCCATACACTACATTGGTTGTATTCCTGGAGTTACATTAGGTTAGACTCTTACTATAATTTAAATTAGCTTGTTTGACGCCCTTTAAAGTAAAACGAGCTCTCTGGCAGAGTGATACAGGTAGAAGAAGGTATTTCCACATTGTTCATCCACTTATCAGCAAACTGTGTTACAGGTTTTCAAATCGACACTATTAAACCTGATATGTACATAAGAGCCTTTAATATATCCATTCACTGTATTAAAAAAGAAAAAAGGAAAAAAAATTAGACTCAATACAGACTGGAAGATTGGAGAGAGTGTGCGGCTTCAGAAGTGGCTCTTATTGACTTTTTCTATGTGAGCAGATGGACACAGCTGGAAGAAACCAAGTCCTGTATCTGCCTGAGGCCGGTGCTCAACACACACCCACTCATGCCACAACAATAATATGGAACGAAGAACCAGTGCCATTTCATTTCAGTCACGCATGAAGACCTTGCCACTGTACTGGTCTGTGAAAGGTTGATACCAAAACAGTGCCAACAATGGAAAATGTAAGGGGGATTCCTGTTTTGTCCTGATATGTCCCTCTCCTGGGAGATAAGCTGGTTGAGTAATTCTGCATTCAGATGCTCAAAAAACAGCTGGACATGATTAGAATGAGTCATTCTGTTCTGGAGACTGATTTAATGATATTATTAAGGGCAAACAATTATTATATTATTTAGACATTTATCCCCAAATTTTTCAGAGAATGTCAATAAAGATTGACTATAAGGATCAATAAAGTTGTGACACTTTCTGGTAAAATACAACTGAATTGGCAAGCTGACAGTGCTAGTGAGATAACTAAGATGGTATTTTTGTTGGCGATTTGACCAACCTTTGACACATGAGAGGTCTTGGTCTTCTTGGGGTCTGAGAAGGCAGAGAGAGGGATGGTGGGGAGCATCGGGTAGTCTGGACTGGGCCTTGAAACAGCTTCAGCCCCCTCTGGAACCACCAATACCTAAAATTACAGAAAGCAGAGTTATGTATGAGTTTGTGTGTAGATCTTTAAAGCCACCGTACATGTATGTAATGTATGTAATGTAATGTGAATTCTTAGTACAGGGCCTTTATTTACTTCGACAGAGGGCAGAACCCAGCTTTTATATAGTTGCAAAGCGCAATAATCTACCCTGTTTCCTGTATGTAAAAGTCCTGTTAACTGTCCCCCAAAGACACTGTTGCATGACTCACAGGTGACGCATTTGTACATTTTGATGATCATGAAACTCTCATTAGTGACTGAATCATCAGTACAAAACATGAACAACTGTGTCATAAAATATCATTTTTTTTTAAAAGTCAAAGGCGTGCATAAAAACTTTGGTGGATAAGATAACTATGACTCCTGATGTGCGTTTCGACAAGAAACATCTATGAGCAACTTCCTGTTGAAAAATCTGACAATACAATCAACAGCTTGAATTAATTCACCTTTAGATTCTGGATCAATTTCGGATGAATTCAGCAACTACGGCAATGTGTTGGATGGATGGATTAACCTATATATTAATTTAAGTTAATTTAAATTTTTTTTTGCTAAAATCACCACTCAGCTACTGTAGCTTGCAGTAGTGAGCTGCAGGTCTGCATGATGGTGAAGACTGAAATTCACCTTCATGCATTATCTAGTGTCCCAACAATCCCACTTTTTTTCCAGTAGGAAACACCAGAGCTACTGGTGAAAAAGTTAGTCTGGAGCCCTGTAGTTATATGTGTAAAACATCTCCCTACAGCCCAGATACAAGAACGTTTCATAACTAACATTACTGTCTATGAATTTAATGCTTTTTACCTTTTACACCTTGAGGATATCGTTTAAAGAAAGATGGGAAAACCAAATGGAGGAAAAAAACAAACACTCCCAGAGCTTTGCAACTCTTTTTGAGACTTCATGGTAAAATACATCATGTGTTAGTTGCTGCTAAAGAACTGTTGGTGACTTTAATATTTGCTATTGACTACAGTCACTCATTTATCCATAAGTACAGTAAACCTGGCAACCTGCCAGTGTGTCAGGCAGCCTCACCCCTCCAGCTTTGATCAGCTTTCTCCTGAATTCTTTGGTGGGGTTGTTGAAGGTGAGCTTCTCACAGCGCAGGTGGTTGACTGGTGGGTTGCCCTCCAAGTTAAGGAATAGGTCGTAGTTGAAACAAACCTTTTTTGGCTCCTCCTGTGGGAAGACAACAGGAGAAAGATTGGTTTAAACCTCTTCTAACAGCAAGTGTGACAAAAATGTGTGTTTGTCTTCCTGAATTCCTCCCCTTACATACGGTCACCTCTCAATACCTACATATTTCACAACAAAAGATAAAAGCTGAATGAATGAACTATCACCCTGAGAGTCAATAAAACAGACAGACATAGCTGGAGCCGGCACACTGATAAGAAACAACTAACATTCCTGGGAGAAGCAGTAGAGAAGTGGACAATTAAAGCTGAGGAAAAGGCATTACGACACTCTTGAGAGGTTTTATATACAAAAAAAGTCTTCTTGTAAACGCAGATGGATTAATGGTTGCTGATATTTACATTCCTCTTGCTTGCCCTTAAGTATTTTCTTCATCTTCTTTACAGATTTGTCCACTGTGTATAAGTTAATTACACATAAGAGGAGGATGTAACATTTTTGGGTGCAGTCCAAAGGTTTAATATTATAAAGAACTGCAGGAGGCGACGGCACACTAATGTGCACAAACCTCTTAAGCATCATCCTTATCTTGTAATGAGAGTAAAGTGGTTTTCTTTCTTTCTTTCATCATTCATTTAAATGGCTGATGGAGACTTAAAGGTGCCAGTATAATAGTGTATGCTTGTTTTATTTCCTTCACTTAAAGAAAGAAATGTCCCCTTATAAATGTAATGTTTTACTAACACAATCGTGCACTCTGATTGGCTGAGTGGAGATGTAACAACTTTTATCGGACCTATTGGAGAGTGTATAAGTGAGGCGGTCCAAAGTAAAGCCTTTCTCAAATAGGGGTTTTAAACCATCACTGCACTGCACTTAAACAATCTACATGTACTTAAGTAATCTGATTATTCTTGGCTTTGGGCAGTAACCTGATTTCTGAAACATCTTGTAAAAGGAACTCTCGGTTTCTTTTGTCAAGTTAAGGAATTAACCAGGTTAACATGGGAAGGTTTCTGCTGGAAAAATCTGATTTCCTCCCAGTAACCCAGAGTTTTGTGTGCACGGTCTCCTGTCAATCTCAGTACTCTCAAGTACTAGATCTACATTTATTGTACTCAGTTAAGATTTCATAATATAACACTGGCAACATGCAAAAATCAACCCTATTGAAGCCTGAAGAATTCCATTTATTGTCACATTGCTATCTGTAATTTTCTAAAACCTATTATTTCTGCTATTTCTTTTTGACAGCCTTAATTTATTTACAGAGAGACCTGCCAACAGCCTACAGTTTACGATCCGTGTGCAGACGATCTCACCTTGTTCTTGAAGTAAACCTCAATAGGCATGAGGAAGCCTGCGTAGCCCGACTCCTCCACTTTGTACGGAGGCTCCTTGCATACTGCAGACAGTCAAAGACATAATCATTACAGTGATATTACTCTCATCTATAGAATTAAATACTGAAAAAATGAGTTAATGGGGCAGACAAATCTATTAACTATATTAATTAACAGTCTAGGCAAACTATATACTACCAAACAGTTAATTTCCATATACTGAAACCTGATACTGATGGATGAAACCAGCAAATGCTTAAATGATTGTCATAATAATCATTTTTTCCATATTGGCCAACTCTAGATCGTTTTAATGGCACTTAAACACAAAACAGTGACGCATCTAATAAATCATTAATGAGATCTAACATGGCATTGTTTAGTAATTTACAAGATGGGTTGCGAGTGCATCAATTTATAAAAGATCCAGAAATGTGAAGAGACTGCACCATTATATCCACTAGTGCACTATTCATGGAGGCGGGGTCTGTATTGCCTAGCCTTGGGTTGCACAGAGTGAGTGTGTGTGTTTTTGTTTGTGTTCAAATATTGTTATCTCTCCATCTTACCTCTCTTGGGTTTGGGGAAGCTCTCATGCAGGCGGAAGACGACCTTCTCTACAAAGTGCTGGATGTCGCCGGTCTCTGGCCCTCGGACAAACACCATCCAGTCGTGGGTGAAGCCTTCAGATGTCACTTTCTTCCTTAGTTGGGCTCTGTGGCCCAACTCCAGCTTCACCTGCACTGTGCACTGAAAATGGATAGAAATAAACTATATTACTATACTAGGCCTGCAGACGTGAGAGAACATACAAACACACACACACACACACACACACACACACACACACACACACACACACACACACACACACCAAAAAAGGTCAAATGTGAATTACAAGGGCAGAATGAGAAGCAACAGATTTGTTCAGATCAACAAACTGATGAAGATACCAAATGGAAACATTTGTCTACTGTCATCTACACTTTGTACATATTGCGGTGAGCAGAGCCAGGTCAAATTAATGCCTTGAGATTTTTTTCTTCCTCCGTCTTTTAGACTTAAAACTGCATGTGGATTTCTTGTTTTCTCGTGATTGAAAGATTTACATGTAAACTGAATGCTTTTCTATACTTAAGTTTACGCTCATGTAACCAGCATGATATATCACATATTATGATGTACTCGAAGAATTTCTATCTCCAATTGATTGTGTCAGGCAAAAAATAAATAAATAAATACATAAGAGACAAAAAGATGGGTAACCTGAATTTAAGAGGGTTTAACCTATATGTTTCCTTGTTTATTGAGAGTCAAGTCAATTTTATATTTTATATCATTTTTAATTTTATAAAGCCCAAGATCGATAGATCAAAAATCTTAGATCCTCAATCTGGAAGGAAAACACCCTAAAAAACGTATTTAACATAATTAGTAATTATTCATTAATTTTACACATGCATCTGGCGCTGGATAAACTCAGCTAAGTTGCATTGTTATCCCAGCTTGATCATGAAGAGAGCAGGATCAACTGCACCCTACTTTCAAAACTTAAAGAGAGAAGATGATGAGGGAGAAAGGTGAGTGTTTACTAGAATTTGGCTGTATTCCTAAATAAAGTAAATTAAAGATAAATACGTCAGTGATTCCTATCAGTTTTCTCTCTCATAACATTGAAGTAGGCCAGGAGGGTCAAGAGAGGCCACGGTAGAGGTTCAAGGAGGGATAGTGACAGAGAGCGTGGGTGAGCGAGGAGAAGCAGCTGGACAGCAGACAGGAAGGTGAGCACCAGATCCGAGGCCGAGAGGTGGAAAATGGAATTACATGAAATAACACTGATTGTATTATTTCAAATGGTCAGAAATAACAGGAAAATGCATAGGTTTGTGTCACATAAGGTAACACAGACTCACAGGCTACACTCCAGGCAGTAGTCACCACCCAAAGGCCCATTCTGAGCCAGGAAAACCCTGATATTCTAAGAATTAATATCACGAATTAATGTGTTGTGGAAAGAAAAACCTGACTAAAAATAAAACGATGATTAACCTGAATTTAAGTTGACTTACCCTACATGAGGATTTCCTTGCCTGTACAGAATTACAAGTATTTTAATAATTAACTGTTTATTAAGTAGGTATGTAAATTTGATTTTTATGGTGCCTTTTCAAAATAAGAGTTACAAGGTGCTTTACAGGTGCTGAGAAAACAGTGCCATGCAAAAATGCCAAAAGGTCACAAGCTACAACCTCCGTGCTGGTTCCAAATGTGAATATATGCTGGTTTTCATAACCTTCTATAAAAATAAACTAAATATATTTGGGTTTTGGACAGTCGGTCAGACATAACCAGACATCTATAGGTATCACCCTGGCCTCCATGAAGTTGTGATCGGACACTTTCACTGTTTCTTACATGTTATGGACCAAACGATTAATTTAGAAAATGATCTGCAGATTAATCAATAATGAAAATAATCGTTAGTTGCAGCCCTATGCTACATACTTCAACCCCCCCCCACCCCCAGATTATAGTGGTTGAGACACCTGGCAAACCGAGGTTGCTCAAGACATGCAAAGCTAGTAGTGAGATTAAACCACACCAAGGGTCCATTATTCATTGGTTTCTGATTCCACCTTGAACAAAAACCTCTGAATGAATGTATTTTGAGTGTGTGGACTTTATACTCAAGAGGAGAGGCCGAACACTTGGCCTGGACAAACACAAAGCTGGACTGGTGTCGGGACGCTCCCTGTGCAGTGGGAGTGATTAGCTGGCCGATCAGACAGATCTCAAAAGGTTTGTCCAGAAGAGGGGCACATTGTTGGGTTTACCTCTCTCCGCCAAGAACAATGACAGCAACGGGACAAGCAAATGACACTGTGCTGGTGTGCTGGTGGTGATTGGCATAGCAAGTGAAGAGGCTATGGAGATGGAGTGCAGAAGAGATCGAGGGGTGGGGGTGGGGGGGGGGGGACGAGAGGGGACAGAAAGGCACTTTATGTCCAGGGGACGACTGAAGAATGTGGGGATTTGGCCCAGGCAGAGAGCAGCTCGTGAGCTGGGACTGAGTGGGGGGATTAGAGGGGACAGGATTGAGATGAGCTGGTCTGGCACTCTCCAGCTCACTCTCAAACACACACACACACACACACACACACACACACACACACACACACACACACACACACCTCCCCTGCCTGGCACTCTGCCCGGCCATTCTGTGGCAGTAATGCCCTTAAACTCCAGACTCCACCACACCCACAGCAAGCAGCCGTGGAGTCCCTCCAATCATCAACAACCCCCTCCCCCCGGCGACTCCGCAAAATCAGGAATGTGATAAGGACAAAATAAAACTCAGGATGATAATGAGCCAAAGAGGAACACGGTGACTCTGTATTAGAAATCAAAGGGAGCAATCAACTCGCAGCATGGAGAAAAAAAAATCCATGAAATTTCTCCCAATAATCAGAAAATTAAGAGCGCAGAAGGCAACATGGGGTGGAGAAAATTAGAGCTGAGACAGTTAGTTGATTAATTGATTAGCTGATTGACAGATAATCAATCTGGACCTATTTTGATGATTGATTTGCTGCATTCCTTCGATTTATGACAGTAAACTTATAAATATTTGGGTTTTGGACTTTTGTTTGGACAAAACAAAGACATTTGAAGACATAAACTTGGGTTCTAGATAATTATACTGGCCATTCTTCAATTATTGTTTTTAAATCAATTAAGCGAGAAAATAATTGCAACTGCAACTAAAGATTGTTTTCATCGATTAAGCTGTTGATTATTTTCTATATAAATCGATTTGTCTAAAAGAAAATTGCAAAAACAATTTTGCAGAGCCCAAGGCGACATCTTTTAATTGTTTGTTTTGTCCAACCAAGAGTCCAAAACACAAATACATTGAATGTACAGTGATATAAAACAGATTAAAGCAACAAAACATAACATTTTAGAAGTTGGAGAAAGCAAATGTTTGGCATTTTGCAAGCAAAAATGACTAGAATGATTAATTTAACAATTCATTTTGTACTGCTCTAGTACTAAAATAATTGACTTATCGTTTCAGCTCTAAGAAATACAGACTGGAAAAGAAAACTGTGTTGATAGACATGGACATGACTTGAACTGTATCAAACTGTCTGAAAATATGAAGAACATTTTTATAAAAACTAACTAGTGACTATAATTTCTGCCAATATGCAGAAAATTAAGAGCCCGGGAGGCAATATTAGGCTGGGAAACAAAGAGATGAAATAAAAGCCACTGTGATGGAGATGGACATTAATTGAACTGTGTCAAACTGCCTGAAAATATGAAACACCGGAGACCGACATCTAAAAAACAATGGTTACGCTTCTCAATCAATTCTACTGATATCATATGGACTAAAGGACTTTTGGCAACACATTTATTTGGCTATCCTCGATTAAAAGGCAAAATGGGGATACAAAACACAAAGCCACCAACATTGAGATGGTGCATGCTCTCTCTCTCTCTCTCATACACAGTGCTCCAATTGAGGGGAAATACAAATTTTGGCAGACACACTGGCTCCCACGAAAACAATGAACTCCCAGCTGACATGTAAATAACACCCCTCATGACCATGGTAATCTCATCCAACTAATAAACGATTAAACTAAAAAGTCAGAAGGTTTCCCTGCGAGGAGACACACACATACACACAAACAAACAATCATGACAGCAGCTGTGTTTCGATGAAGCTGCAGGTTCCAGCTAAGTCCTTCATCACACTAGATGAGAAAGAGATGAAACAGTTACTTGTATTGGAAAATGGTCAATCCCGGAGAGCCACGGGGGAGCCACAAATAGCCTATCTGCTGCACCCAAGGAAAACAAGTGAGTATTGGAAACAGGGTGTGTGAATGAGTGTGTGGGTATTATGAAAAGCTGCATGGTCACTCAGCCTGTCATTCCAACTGCAGTGTTCATACATGGAGACCTTATAACTAAAGCAATAGTAGAGATCTCAGTATGTACACACAAAGACATGACCCTACTTCACTGTCCACCCAAGAAGCACTTTGAATAATCAAGGTGTCATCCAGCTGTGTTATGATGCTGTAATGTGCGATAAATGAAATCAAATACAACATTTACAGAACTTGATTCTCTTCTGGATCTGAGAGACTCAGCTGCAGGTCTATACGGTCCACATATCTAAAATGAGTGCAGTGTAATACAACAGCCCTGCAATATATCTTAATTTCATGACATTTATACGGTTCATGCGTATCAGTAAGGGTTTACAAAACATTAGAAAACACCTTTGAGTACCTTCAACAAAACATTACTGCCCACCTTAGAGTACAAAGCAATGAATTTCAATAAGCTACAGCCTCCAAAATGACCATAACGTTGTAGTAACACCTTTCTAAAACGGTTTTAACAGGAACTGAACATTTTAACCTTCATGCAGGGAGGTTTCACTGCACGGCTGCTGTATTAGATTGCCTTGTTTTCAGCTACGTGTAACAACAAACTGGCAACTGTGCATATATTTGAGTAATATGAATGAAAATTTAAAATCTTTCACACGTAACACAGCTAACATGCATCACAGAAGTACAACTACACTATTCTTTTAACTTGCAGCAGAAGACTTCCTCTGGATGAACAGACACAGATCTAGTTAAAACTTCAAAGGGGGCAACGCTGAATGGGGACTAGTTCCAAGAAAGTGGCTGAGCCACTTTCCATGGGTGTGTGTGGCCTAACCATGTGAAACATAGTCCTGAATAGCCTCAGGCATTCAGAGAGTAACCCACTTTCAAGCAATATCTCCCTTACACTTGTAATTTGGTTTACCCACTTTTCTGTTTTCTGCAGACTAAATGATGTAGCCTTTTTATGATGACATAAATCCTAACTGTGCACATGTCTGCATGCAAAATAATTAAATGTGAAGACATGATCTTGCACAGCACACACCAATCATTAAAATTATGTTTTATATTCTGGGTTCTTTGCCTTATAATGACCAGCCAATGCATGGGTGGTCATCCTGACTGGATTTCAAGTTCAACGTTTTGCCACAGAGCGTGCTGCATGCATTTCACTCCACAACCATTAAACATTAACCCGCTGATAGCAAATAATGCAAAGATGTTGCAGAAGTTGCACGGCCGGTGTCGGGGTTTTTTTATTAGCCCCGTGTGTGTGTGTGAGGTTTGAGGCCGCTGGCAGGGCAGGCACCACCCCGCCTCTCCAGCCCGAAACCTGGAGAGGACAAATCTTCCCCCCGGCGCCTCGCAGCGGCTCCTTAGCCTTTAGCCAGCGGCCGACGCTCTCCTCATAGGTAGCTTAGCTTAGCAACACAAACCCCTCGGCTCACATCGGTCTCGGTGCTGTTTCAACAAGACAGCATGTGCGCCTCAAACGCGGCCAGCAGCGGAATAAACGCCGGGTGCGGATCTCTTTGTGTGCCCCGGCTGTGGCCGCGGCTCGGCGGCGGCGCTGGGTGCCGCGGCGGACCGGAGCTAACGAGCGGTAAATACCGATGTATGGGTGCCCAGCTAGCGTAGCTCCAGAGCCAAACAACTACGAGTTCATTAGCAGCAGGAGCATTTTTTTTTCTCTCTCTCTCTCTCTCTCTCTCTCCCTCTCTCTCTCTCTCTCTCTCTTCTCTCTTCTGGCTAGCAGAACAGAGGATTCATTCCTGCCCTGCCGACGGGGCAGCCTGCCGGCGTTTCACCCTCCGCGGAAAAGTTCAGAGTTCACAAGGGGACGCTAAAAGCCACCGTACCTGGTTCTCCATGTTTCTCTGGCCTCAGTGATTGTTGTATTTATTTACAGCGGCGTTTGTGGAGCGTCTCCCCAGCCTCGGCTCCTCATTGTGTGTCAATCCAGCCCAGAAGCGGAAGGCAGACGGCTCCCCTCCCCTTCCAGACGGCTGCTGGCAGGCGACCAAAACAGAAAGCTCTCCCGGCCAATCGGCGCGCCGGGAATTTAAGCCCTCTTGAAAGGGGCCAATCGGAGCGCTCGGGAGGCGGGGCGGTCGCCGGGCCGCAAATACAATTAAAGCATTTTCTGGTGGTTTTCTCGAGTGACAGCGAGCTCGTCCCAATGGCTACAGCCCTGTTTCAATTGTAAAATGCACATGATGCTAATTGATTAATCGGGGTTCGATTATATGGATTTCACATTTTCGCTTTTGCTATTAGTCTGGTAAATACAATATCAATAGAATGAACAACGAGGTTTATATCTCACTCATACAACTTGATATGTCTCACAATCCTCTTATATTACTATGATTGTTATACTATATATCAGTGTGTGGAAGAAGTCCACAATTTTCTATTTTTCATGAACACACTCTCAGAATATGTGGGACCTCTCTGTGTTATAAACAAGTCTTATAAAACCATATTAAAGTTTCTGTGATAGAAAGTAACTAAGTACATTTACTCGAGTACTGTGCTTAAGTACAGTTTTGAGGTACTTTTTTTACTTCTACTCAACAAAATTTCCCAGGGGAACATAGTAATTTTTATTCTACAATCTAACGCCTTTATTTATTAGCTGATTACTTTGCAGATTTAAATTTAAGATACAAAACATATGATTAGTTTATTAAATATGACAGATTAACTACCCAACATTATATGAAGCAGTTAAAATGAGCTCCACCTGGGCCAGCCACAACGTTAAAGTTGCACACTGGTAGCATGTAATACATAATAATGCATCAAAAATAATGATCCAATATTATATTAAACTGACAGGGGACATTCATGCATGCATAATGAGCACTTGTGCTTTGGATCTGTACTTCTTTCATCACTGCAAACATTTGAATGTCAGCATAATTAGCATGCAAAAAAGCTGTTTTCCCTGTGTTTACCAGTGACACAATTCCTTTGTATCCTCATGTTAATTTTGCAACACATTGACTTAAAAGAAGAATCCAACCTGATTCAAGAGAAGCATTTTCTGCATCATTGATATAAAGGTTTTCTAAACTTGGGTATAACTGAATTAATATTTTATAACCTTTTACGCCACAGGTTGTTACACTGATCCTACTCAGCCCTTGTCTCAAATGTTTAAATTGAAATGTTTCATCTGAAAAGAAAGCAGTAGTCTTCTGTTTTCTTTTCAGATCCTCTCTAGAGTCAGGGTTTGGGAGCCCACTGCAGTCAAGTCTCTGGTGCTCAGACTTTGATGTGAGATTACTGGGCCTCAGCTTTGGGACAGAAGCAGAAGGTCACCACTCTCTCACTGGCTTGGTGGCGCCTCCTCTTCTTCCCCTGCCGCTCAAACTGATCCAGTTGGCCCCTCAGTCAAATCTGAGTAAAAGAAGTCCCACCTGGCTGTCAGACAGGAGGGTGTCCCACTTGTATTGAGAGATCAACCTTTAAATCCTCCTTTTCAATATGCAGGGAGAGGGGAAAATACAAACTCAAGTCATGTCCCACAGGTCTGACTCACATTACATTGTTTTATTAATATAACAAGCAAATGCATTTTAAAAAATCAACAAGTGAATTTATATATGAATTTAAAAGATTTAATAAATATTACAGTACATAATGATCATAATTTTTACATTATAACAATGTGGGCATAAAATTTCTTTGAATAAATGGGTGATGGCTGAAGGTTTCTTCCTCTTTCGACTACCTTTTTGGTGTGCAACTCCTCCATTTTTGGCGCCAAATGCACAAAACATACATACAAAATAATACAGTTCAATTAGGACAGGTGCTTTGACTTTTGGCAGCAATCTGACATATGGTTTTCACAAAAATCACAAAACAAATGACAAATGAAATAATGCAAAATGGAATTGAGAAATATTTTAACCCGAACTGCTCTTGAAGCCTTATTACTTCATCATAATTTCACCTAAACACATCATTAAATTTAGATGAGTCTCAAGACTTTGAACTTCGCTGGTATAAAACATTTTTTCAATATAATTTGGAAAAATTGCAGATTTAACGTGCACATCTGCAGACATGACTGGTTTATGTCAGTCTGGGACAGGCTACAGTCAAAAAATACACATCTGGCAGCACTGTGTCTCTACTTTACTACACAACTGTTTCTTAAGTGAGTCAAACATGTTTGATATTTGCAACAAATCATGGATCATGGATCTTGACTGCCTAATGGATCACAGTTGAAAACGAGACAATGTTTTCTTTGGGTACATGGGGAGCAGTGGGCAGCAGCCCGAACATTTTCTTTAGAAATTTGACATCTGGATTTCAAGCAATCATCTGGCTTTCACTGGTTTTTATTTTTGGTTAAATAATCTTGTCAGCAGACAGGGGGTCACTGTTAAGCATTGACATGTAGACGATGCCTTGCCATTGTATTTATGTATGTATCACTGTGAAATGTTGTGGCTCGGTCTGCACGTGCTCTTTAGAGACCAAAACAACAACTCTTGCCACTTTCACGGTTGTTGTCCCCTTTCGAGGTAGCTTTGGTCTCAAGAGTCTTTTCAGGGTCGATACCAACACTTCTTTCCATGCAGTGTTCCTGAAGAGAGAAAACATTATTACATCATCTATCATCGCCATATCTATAGACATAATTGTCTCCTCCCCAGATCCTAAATCTGGCCTCTCCATTTTAGTGTGTGTTGTAGTTAATTAAATTATTTACTGCCTCCTCAGGGTGAACTGAGACTAATTTCTGAGTGGGAAACTAATTAGACTACAAAAATAATAATAAAAAAGCAAGACAGCGAACTGAATGTGTAATAAAAACAGGAGAATAATATACACAAAGGAATAGCCAGTCCAACCAATACCACAATTTTAACAGAGATACTACACTACCATGGCCTATTATACAATATTTACACACTGCTCCTGCTATCAGCTGCTAATCTGGAGCAATATATAAACAAAGAAGCATGAAAAACAGGCCGTGTATTACTTGGGTTGTATTGCTTGGGTTAAGTTAGATTTTTTTAGATGTCCGAGTCAATCAGTGCCTGAAATGGGCCGGTACTCACTGGCACTGAGTACCGGCATGATTTTTGTCCACATGAGTACCATTAATTCTTATTGCGTACTGTCACCTCCTGGTGAGTCCATTGGAAAGAAAATAAGGCTGATGCCAATGCAAATATAGAAATAATTAAATACTATTTTCATGCTTTCTCTTTCTCCCTCTTTGTTCTGTCATGCTATGTATACACCATAATTGCAAAGGGGAAATTTACAAGAACATAAAGGAAGATATTTAAATAATAGGTTTTCAGTTATACTCAGTTTATGAGTGTGACTTTGGATTATTATGTCACATTTTCTGCATGCAGGGATCATAAAAAGACTTGCTGACCAACCTCTGACACATGAGAGGTCTTGATGTTCTTCGTCGTGCATAGGGGAGTCTGGACTGGACCTTGTCGCAGACTCAGGCCCCTCTGGAGCCACTATCACCTAAAATGGAGACACAATAGTTACGTGTTTCTGTTTTGATCTTTAAAGCCACTGAACATTGTACACTATAAATACTGAAATATTTGCCAGGGGGCAGTACATTACTACATCAGTCCAGTCAACTAGTCAGTGTGTCAGGAAGCCTCACCCCTCCATCTCTGATCAGCTTTCTCCTGAATTCATTGTTGGGGTTATTGAAGATGAGTTTCTCACAGTGCAGGTGGTCAGCAGGTGGTTCACCCTCCGGGTTAAGACATAGGTCATATTTGAGACAGACCTATTTCGGGCGGCCCCTGGATGAAAACAACAGCAGGAGTAATTCATTTAGTCTGTGTCATTTCTACCTTCTTGGGTGACTCCCTCTACACACAGTCAGCTCCCAAAACCTCCACATTTTACAACAAAAGATAAAAGATGAATGAATGAACTATCACCGTGAAAGTCAATAAAACAAACTTGGGTTTGAAATTAAACAAAGTTGTTTCATCTCAGTGTGCTCGCTCCAGCTAACATTACTGGGAGAAGTTCAGTTGTAGAGAGGGGGACAATTAAAGCTGAGGAAAAGGCATTAAGACGCTCTTGAGAATCTTCATAATCAAAAACGTGCAGAGGCTCCTTGCACACTGCAGTGCTATTTTTAGTGCTGATAGAGGACTGAGTTTTGCGTGTGCAGGACAAAATGGCAGAGACTAAAGCCAATCAATTTTTCTTATTTTCAACAACCTCCCCCGACTAATTTCTGGGGGGAAACCCTGCACACTCCTTTTGTGTTTCAAATGTGTTACGCTGCAATTCTTCATGTCTTTTGTGAAGTACTCAACTTAATGCTATTTTAAATGCTGTTGTGTATGAAATGTGATATATAAATAATTTTGCCATATATATATATATAAAAGTGAAATAATTTGTGGTTGTGTGCATGTTGAAAAATGATCATACCTCTCTTCTGTTTGGGGTAGCTCTTATGCAGATTGGAGAAAACTTTCTCTACCAAATGCTGGATGTCACCAGTCTGTGGCCCTCAGACAAACTTTTGTTTCTTTCTCCCTTAGTAGTCTGTGGCCCAACTCCAGATTCGCCTGAACACTGAAAGGTGTAGAAACAAATACTGTACTTTATAGGCCAGAGAAAAAACAATGAGGCCATTCAGATCACACTTGGTCACTTTCAAATGACCAAAATTATACATTTAAGTCATGTTATAACAACTGAGCCACAGCAACTGAGCAAACCTCAGGACTTGATATGCAGTTGAAAGCCCAGAAAAAGCATTTAAGTGGACCTTGAGTTTAATCATAGCAGTGGTTGTGTTAAGATGAAGAGCCGAACTGAAGGATCCAGCTAAATCCTTGATCACATATAAATATCTAATAGATGTAATGAATCAGCTACTTAAGGGAAGTCCCAAACAGCCTATATACATTATAACCTGTATCACACCAGTGAATATTGGTAAAGGGTGTGTGTGTGTGTGTGTGTAGGGATTATGAGAAGCACCATGATGATTACTCATCCTGTCATGCGTCGCAGCAGTTTTCATGGAAATTAGCACATACCTCAGCATTTCTCCTGCAAGCATCGCCCCAGAGCCAAACGACTGCAACTTTGGACCTATTCTGTCCGTGAAAGGTTCAGATCACATAAGGAGACACAAGCCACTGTACCTGGTGCTCCATGTTAGTCTGGCCTCCTCTCCTCAATCCGGCTCAGCAAGTAGACGGCTCCGCTGCCCTTTCCGCACGACTACTGGCAGCCCAGCAAAACAGAAAGATCTCTCCACCATATCTTTCTTTTATCTGACAGAAATGCTGCCCTCGTCAGTTTGGACAACACTGGTGTCACTGTAGCTATCCGTTAGGTACAAGCCTAGTTACCGTACAGGAAGTGTCTTTATCACATCCCGGTCATCCAAGCCAAGAGGCTGTCAGCTTGGAGATAGTTTCCCAACAACTCTCTTAAAACGGTGTCTTTCTTCAGACGGTGTGAAGATCACAACAGTCTCAAGTTGTCCACCCCGACATCCCCCAGGAAGTCCCGGCTACATCCGAGCCAGCGCCATTGCGCTCTCAGCCAATCAGGGAGCAGGGTATTTTAAGCGGTCTTGAAAGGAGCCAATCAGAACACTCGGTAGGCGGGGCAGTCCGGGAGGTGTGTTAGAGTGACGCGGAAGTTGTCACTGAAGTTGTCGCTCTGGTTTAAACTGACACAGTTTATGATGCTAATCGATTAATCAGGTTTCAGTCATTTAAACATTTTTTTTCTATTTTGAATCCTTAAAGTGAGGTCGTGACCTTTGAGACAGCAGCTGAAAAATAATCTCACCTTCTCCTTGTGAAGGAACGTTGCTAAAGGTGATGTGAGAGGTCTCCAGAGCCTCCGTCTCCTAGGAGACCAAAGTCAGTCAGATTTTCAGAGTCAACCGACTGTATCCGAGCTACAGTCACAACGCCCCGGGTGTGACCTGAGGGTACAGCTGTCAACCTAGGGAAGAGTAGTTTCTTAGGGAAGAGTAGTTTCTTAGGGAAGAGTAGTTTCTTGTTTAGATCCAGGTCCAGGAAGGGTTAAATACCTGCTGGCCCGGAAGTACCATCAGAATTGAGCGGCTGCACCTACACTGTGAATCACACTGTTTCTCTTTTCTCCTCAATCCAGCTTCGATAAATATTCATGCACAAGACATCCATGTCTCCTTTTTTCAATCAGGAGTTAACCAACCCTCCAGATTCCCTTCACAGCTCGGGTACTTCTGGAGCTTGTGTCACATGGTCCCCTCAGAGCTTTTTAAATACTTACTATTTTAGTTATTATTGTGGTAAATTAAATAACAATAACAATATTATAACATTATTTCTTACTTATACAACTATAGGTCAACTATTTACACTCTGTTGCCATGTTGAAGTTACACACATAGTCACTGCTTACACAACCATAATAAACTAGTAGCCTAAAGCAAAGTTTTGAATCTAAGTATACATATACAGTATACTTATTTATGTATAAAAGCGTGCAAAAAAGCTAACTGTTTATTTGTAAGAGGACCATGTGCAATGTTAAACATAGATGTTACCATATTACCAAAGCTAATTTTCATCTGCAGTCAAGGTATCAAGTTCATTGTCATTTTACAACATAGCGTTACACAACACATATACAAATAATTACATTAATAATAGATAAGATCAAATAAAAATCAAATTAATCAAAGAAGAATAAATTAAATATTATATCTTATAAATTTAGTTTGACCTCTATCACTTTTATCTTACTCTTTGCTCAGCCTCTGTCTCAAAAGTCCATTTCAGATGTTTCATCTGATTTCTTTTCAGCAGCACGTCCTCTGATTAAAGACATCTCTTTTCTACAGAGTCAGGCAGTGAGGTCCCATTGCAGTCAAGTCTTTGTGGTGCTCAGACTTTGATGTGAGATTATTGGGCCTCAGCTATGGGACAGAAGGTCCCACTTGTTTTGAGACATCAACCTTTAAATCCTCCTTTTCAATATCTAGGGAGAGACAGAAATATAAATCAAGGAATGTCCCAGAGGTTTCACGCACATACCAGAACTTTATTGATATTAATAATAAATATTTTCTGAAATTTGACAGCAAGTGTGTATCAGATGTATATCATCATTCTTCCACGATAACCAAAAAGCAGTTGTGTCCTAACTTACAGGGCCTTCAACAAAACCATAACAAACATTAAACTTAAAATGAAGCGATTTTTGCAAGTTTTGACCAGTAGGTGGCTTCATGGGGCTGCATCCTGAACTTTAAAGGCGATCCAGCTAAGTCAACCTCTTTGTAGTGCTAGAGTCAAAGTCAGGGGATCACCAAAATCAGTAGGATTCATCCTCTGTGTACCATGAACATCTGCCTAAAATGCCATGGTAATTCATCTGATAGTTGCTGAAATATTTCAGTCTGGTCCAAAGTGGTGGACCAGCCATCTGATATTGCCGTGCGTGGAGCCGTGCCCCTAGCATGACTAGAAGTTATCATATAACTCCTCCCCTGAGGGGTCCGGACCCCCAGGTTAAGGATAATTGATCCTGACCTTTCTCTTAGTATATTACCTGGCTATCACCAGTTAGTTATCAAAGATTACATTTCTAAAAGCACTGATTGCTTTTAAATATCTCATCACCCACAGGAGGTCACTATTGAACATTGAAATACAGAGAACGCCTGTGTGCATTTCTTTTTGTAACAGATCTATTGTTGTATCTATTGTATCCTTCAGGAAAGATCATGTGAATGGAGTCACAACGTACCTGAATATTCTCAAAACATCACCAAAATCAAGAGCTGTTTGAACAGAAGGGCTTTTAACAGTTCAGTGATGAATCAGTAATACCAGAGAAATAGATTTGCATGTGATTGCTGTGGTCAGTCATACAAATTAACCTTGAATAAAACATATCTAATATTGACAGATATGTGTTACTGAAATGCTATAAAACATCCTTAGTCTAAATTAATGTCAACAAAACTCAAACTAGCCCAGAGGACATGATGTATGACTGTGAACATGTTGAGGTATTTTAAAAATACATATAAACACATTTCACTGTGATGCTTTATACAGACAAACTGAAGAATGACAGTAGTAATTGTTTCTTAAAAAAAACAATAGTTTCATCATAAGAACATATACAGTACACCAATACATCCACAATGTATAAAATCAAATGTGCATTCATATTTTAAAAATAAATCACAGCAATTACATTTATTTATGCAAAAACTCCTTAACTGTATCCTTAACTGTCAAAGTCAAACTATTCAAAATACACACAATTTATCTAATTTACTCAGTCATTCAAGGTGCCTACTGTATGTGTAGGTATACATAATATACACTTCTCCACAGAAGTTTAACATCAGTCAGCTCTAAACACCACCTTCCCTGTTTTCAACAGTATTTGGAATACTATCATTATTTTTAATTTTCAAATACATTTTCCCTTCAAAAACACAATCACGTGATGAAAAGACAAACAAATATTTAAATTAAAGTAATATTACCCAATTTGTTACTGTATTAGAAATATGAATCTATAGGATCAAAATTCAAAGTCATCAGTGTTACCATATAAATAGTGGGTATATTTAAATATGCTATAATGTAAGCCTAATATATAGATGATAAATAATGATTTTGTTCAATAGGGATGGATTATATGACAACGGGCCTCACTGACACAAAACAAAAACCAAAATAGAAATTGGTACACTACGAGCAGCAACTGTAGGCCTATATTTAACATAATTTTCATATACTGTATAATTTATAGGCCTGTATTTTCTGTTATACTGTATTGTATGTTTACATTTTTTGTGTTTTTAAATTGAGTTGGGATAAGAATTTCCTTGTATAGATTCCTGTGGTTCTGCCAAAGTTAAACATGACTTTGACTTTGTTAGCACCGTTTCTGTGTTTTGGTAGTGCCCTTCAGGACAATGTGAGGTAATCCAACAGCCCATTTATCACACGGCCAATATTGCAGTCCAGGCAGTGAGTACGGTATCTCATAGTTGGCATCCAGGTAAGCTATCAGGGTGCTGCCATAGGCCACAGCTATCACAATCAGAATGTGCCTGGAGGATACAGATAATGGAGATCAATAAACATGAGCATGTCCTTGAAAGAAACAACCCTGTCCTCTTAGAAATGACATGCATATACAGCTCATTTGTTTTGCATGACGCTAAGTTGTTGGCTTGTGCAGAAGATGTAGGGAAGTGTTTGGGGTGAATGATGGACGTACAAAGTTCATGACTTTGACATCTGAGACCAGCACTCACATCCTGAGTCCTGTGTGTGGTCCGGATCCGTCAACAAAAGCACTCTGTTATGCTTCAAGTCACTGTTGACTCCTCCATATTAAACCTCAACCATGAACTTACCCTAACTGTGTTGTGAGTGTCACCTACACATATCCATAAAAATGTTTTCTATGAGTGGATATTGTTTTGCAAAAATGGATATCGTAGGGAAAACAATTAAATATATTATCAGTAAACTTTTTGAAGATATGTTTAGTAAAAGTGTTTCCTCATTATGTTGATTAAAAGAATAATTTAGGTGGAATTATGTTTCTTACTTATTTATATTATTTGCTGCTGCAAATTAGTAGTATACAAATGTAATGAGTTGAAAGGAAAGGAAAGGAAAGGTAAGGTAAGGTCAGAAAAGGAAAGGAAAGGAAAGGACAGGAAAGGTAAGGACAGTAAGGAAAGGAAATTAAAAGAAAGGAAAGAAAGAGTAAGAGAGAGTAAACCAGGACTTACCATATACCGTGCAGGTAGCAGAAGTTTAGCCTCTGCCAGAAGCTGCAGCCAAAACGGTCACTAATCCAGCAGGAGATGGCGAGCACCCACAGAGTCACCGACAGCTTGGCTAGTCGCAGGACCTTCTGGTCGGTGCAGCTGAGGAACAGAGAAAACTGGTTATTATAATGAATCAAAACTGCAGCAAAAGCAGTTACAGATTCCTGAAACACCAGTTTTCATACCATCTCATCTCAACAGCCAGAGTGTAAAGCAGGTGGAGGCCGAAGCAGTTTAAAACGTAGGCATTGGCTGTAGGTTTGACAAACGATGACATTGTGCTGATGACAGTCACCACCAGGACGAGGCTTGAAAACGTGGACCTGTAGATGAACAGAGAAAAGAAAAAGGAAGTTGTGAGGCGAAGGTTCAGGAGCGTGAACGAGCATTCTCTGGAGGCTCATTACCATGAGTGACCCCTTTCACACTGTCACATTGTTTTCACATTGTTTTCACATTGTTTTCACATTGTCATTTGATACATTGTTATCATAAAAACGATGATTATTGACACTTTAATGCAGAGCTATCCTGCTGTTCTGTTTCGCTTGTTTTATTGCGTTTTTATGAAGTGTTTTTGTAGCCTCAGTATGCCACGCAGCTGTAATATGAAGGGAAAAATAAAACTAAATTTGATTTGAATTGGCAGGCACATGCTCAGTATTAAAACATTGATCATGATCAGAAAAGAATGAGACCTCGTGGGTCTGCCGCGCCTGTGCCTGTTCAGTAATCCATTCATGAGTACCAACCCATGACTTTGTAAAACTGGAAAATCAAGTGAGGTAATTGAGTCAGGGCTGTGGGATTCTATTAAGGTGCTCATCAAAATTTAATTAATCTTTTCCCCATCTTGTGGTTAAATATTTACACAGGTTGGGAGGAGCTCCAATCTTTCACAATAGGGGGGGGCCCTTTCTGTCACATTCAGGTGAAGACAGCAGCAACATATTGTGTGTTTGTGAATCCAGTAAGGGCTGTCAGACAGGCTCCCCGGCCAGTACAGGTTGGGTTTCAGAGTGGCGTGCCTTGGAAACGCTGTCATTGTTTTTTTTGTTTTTTTTATCTCAATAAGGGATTATTAAGCTGTGTTTGACTCCATAGTAACACATGGAGAGGTGAATTACCACTGAATAAAGACAGAAACAAAGACCTTTGACTAACTCATCTGGTGTTGGGTTGATTGCTGTAAGGTTGCTTTACCTGTCTTTGATAAAAGAAGGGAAGAGCCTGCGAGGGAACCAGACAGCATATCCCAACCCCAGCACCCACAGGATGGACAGCTCATCCAACATCTGGCCAACAAAACTAAGTGTCATATGGAAGTATGCCGAGAAGAGCCCTGTAAAAAGAGAGAACTGTCTTTTTAATGTGAAACAAACATTGTTTTTTGAATATATCATAGTATAAAAAAACAGAAAAACATTTATTCACGTATAGCAAAGATAATTCCTCTTTGGTCAAACTGGTTGCAACTGTTGATGAGGTGTTGAAAGTAAGGCTGCAACAAACAATTGATTGGTTTGGTTTATAAAACTGTGAAAATGCCAATCACAAGATCCCAGATTCCAAAATGTCGCTTCCAATGTCTTGTTTTGTCCCAACAATCCAAAACTTTTCACTTTACTTTCATAGAAGAGTAAGACAGCAAGAACATGTTCACATTTTAGAAACCAGAACCACTGAAAAAGTCCGTAAATGAGTAATCGATTATCAAAACTGTTGTGGATTAATTTACAATAGATTGTTGCAGCTCTAGTTAGATGTACACATCGCTTTGTTTTAATGAATCACTAGCCTGAAAGTTAGGAAACCACTCACTGAACGATTGTAAGAGTCAGTTTAGTTTGTCTCATGACCCATTTCTGTGGCTGACGCCCTATTTTGAAGTCAGAATCCAACATCTTTGGGACTTTAGTAAGTCTGCCTCTGCTTTATACCACCTTATTGTGCCTCACGGGTCCATTTTAGGACTAACCCTGCAGGTGTGTAACCATGATGTGTGTGCAGGATGTATCCTGACAACAACTGGGATTTATGCCCATGTTATGTCAAAACTTAACCAACAACTCAAGGTGATTCATGATTCATACCTTAGTGACTCAGGTTCACACATTCATGTGTGACAGAAAGACACAGAAAGAGACAAACATGGAATTTTATAAACAAAGAAAATGACTGAGAGTGACTGACCGACAAATAACATCATGATCCAGACGACGTGAATCGCCAGGTTTCTCTCTTTGGCGTAAGGGTGCAGAAGGTAGAGCATGATGGGAGATATAATGAAGAAAACAAAGCTGCTCATCTACGGAAAGAAAACAAATTAATTAATCATTAATTAATGGATCAACCATTCAACACCTTTCTCTGGGAGATTAAGCATTTCTTATTTGAAAAGGAAAAATATGACTAGAACTAACTTGATTGTAGATATTATTCTGCTAACATAAGAGTTTCCTGAATGAAGTATTGACATACAGTAAATGCTGCCGTATAGAGAAGAAGAACTTACAGTGTTGAAGTACTCCACTACATGTTCAGAGTGTTTGTAGTTGTCTTCACACCAGTCGACTTCGGAGCTCTCATAAGAGAAAACTCCTGCCATCTTTTCACCAGAGTAGATAGCTGCCGGACAGAGAGAGGGGAAACAATGACCACTGACTTCTAACCAGGCAATGACAAGGAGCACACCTGCAGTTTTTTTTGAACGACTTTTGTGTCCCCCAGCAGATAAAATGGGTGTATAACCAGGAGGCCTGGCGGAGGATTTGTGTAGGTGGTTTATGGAAATGAGCTCCCACTCTCCCCTGAGTGGTATACTTCTATTCAAATGTGGCTTTACACCCTTTTTCAGAATCTTGATGGTAGTCATTTAATAGTTGTACATGAAGATGACAAATATTACATAAAGTGGGTTATGGGTACATGATGTGATAAAAATACTAAAAATACTGTAGTTAATTAAGATTCAGATACCACACTATGACACATTAAATTAAATTATACTACAAATACAGTGACTAAACTAAAAATGCTTGCCACAGGGACAATATATACAGTAAAGTATAATCTCAGTGGACACTTTATAAGGTACACCTCTAAAATCCAATACAACATTTCTGCCATAAATTCTGCTTTTATGATGCCTATAATGTTCAGTTTTTTGACACTGTCACTGAAGTGTTAATTAAATTATGTGTTTTGTGTCAGAGGTGTCTCTAATATTCTGCCCCCCTCCAAACTAGAAACACCTCTTAATAATATGCAGTTCAACACAACCTTTAACTATGTAAACATATTATTAGGGTAAACATTTCAGACAAAAACCAGAACATCATAAACTTTGTAAAGATAGATGTTATGGCAGTTGTATTGAATTACAGTAGATTATACAGGTGTGCCTAATAAAGTGTTCACTGATGTAAACAGTAGATAATAGAGTGTAAAGACAGTAGATATGACTTAAATTAATATTCATTTTTGGAATGTGATTATACCATAGTAAATCCATTATAATAGGATTATTAAATTGATATATGACACAAGGAAAAGAAGAAACTCCCCATTGATCACCACAGATCCGCTCTAAGAATAACAACAGGAATAATCTAGTGATTTCTTGTTAAAGGTGTGTCAGTTTCACATTTATTTATTTATTTATTTATTTGTGCCATGAAAGTCTAATTAACTCATAATAGAAAAAGGTGTTAACTTGTGGTCTGAGTGTCATGTGTTGCTGGGTCTTACCTCCCATGCTGCGGTGGTCCCAGCCTCCAGTCAGTCTCTGAGCTCAGCTCCAGGTGCTGCAGCAGGTGGATTTATTGGGGCGGAGCACCGAGATCCTCCCGAGCCTGTTGCACGAGCCTGAGCAGTCACTGATGATCGTGCTGAACGCTTTCACAATCCCTGGGCCAACAGGTCACCGCGGCAAAAAGGTCTCGTTTTTTCCCCCATTACACGTTTGTCTTCATGAGGGGAAAATGCTTGTTATGACGAATACTACGAGACAAATGCAGAAAAAGTATAAAGTGGGGTTCAAGAAAGGATTTTAAAATCCAATAAGGGGACTGGAAACTCGATAATCAGTGCCACCGTTTTATCACCATTATTACATTTCATCCACATGTCAAAAATGGTTATTTAAATAACAAAAACCAACCAGACGCACATGGAACAGACTGATGGGATAGAAATAGAAAGAGGTGTTAGAGGTAGCTGCTGGATCTATCTGTGTAATCTCAGGTCTTCTCTAGAAAGGAGGCTCAACCGGTCCATCTGGCTCCGCAGGCAGGCCAACGCCAACCACGCACGTTTCAAAATAAAAGCATGAACGCTCTGAGTGGGCGGAAGGGCAGGAATGGCAGTGTCAATGTGTGTGTGTGTGTGTGTGTGTGTGTGTGTGTGTGTGTGTGTACATATGTACATATGTAAGAGGAATTTATACAATTACACATTGTGGAAGAAGTACTCAGATCTTTTTCTTTGGTAAAAGTAGCAATACCACAGTGTAGAACCACACCATGCCTTCAAAATGTAACTCAAGTATAAGTATGTAAGTATAGGATCAATAAAGTCTTATTTTAATCTATAATTATACAATATATTTTATTTTTTGATTATATTCTGTATTATTAATCTGAATCGGCAAAGTAACTAGTGACTAAAAATGTCATATAAATGTAGCAGAGTATATTTGTACATGTATATCTGAATTGCAGTGGAAATTAGCAGAAAATGGAAAGTACAAGTATCTGAAAATTTTACTTAAATAGGGTACTTGTGTAAATGTGTAAATACTTTTTTTATGTCTCCTCCCTTTGTCTTCTTTATAAAAAAGAAAACTTTATAAAAAAGTGTACCATTTTCTTCAAATGCTGGACTGTTCACCAACTCTTCAATTGAAATTCAAGCAAACCAAATGAAAAAATCAATTCATAGTGGTAAAACTCTTTATTTTCCTCTTCTTATTCATATACAAAACAGATATTGATTAATTGTGAGGGAATTACATTATTTTACAAAATCAACCACAAAAAAATGCAAAATTGGCAGAAATGAACACTTTTAAAATGTAAAAGTCACGTCCTTCTGTTTTGTTCTTCAGAAATCTTTTATAACTTACTAATGACACTACCTAAACCAGTGCAAAAGTTGTTGAGGTAAAAAAAAATATGAAAATATAATGACTAGAAAATTAAAAAAAAAGTTTTTCTTTGATTCATCTGAAGCAGGTTTCTTATGGTGCAAATGTAACAGTCAAGTGTGCTTGTTGCATATACAATATATTTCTATTTTTACTTGATTTTACGCTGTTATCTTAATCAACAATACTGAGCATGATTGGACGTCGCTCTGAAGAAAAGATTCAGACAAATATAAACACTATAGACACCAGACAGCAATGCAGTATTTTAGGGTCACTCTTCTGTTAAGGCTGTAACTTTGTGACGTATCAAATAAAGGTGTTGTGGGAGTGCGGGTGAAGTCAAAGATCTCGATACTAGTCATTCGGAACAGGACAGACTGGGACAACAACAGGGATGAAACCCTGATAAACCTGAACCTTGGCAGTTGATCTGTGTTCAAACATGATGTCCATAACAGCGATGTCTCCTATGCTTTGCTCGTGCGTCACCATACCAAGCATGTTATATGTGGCTCAGATGCCAGCGAGGTCCATTCTTAACCAGCCCTGTTTCCATTATGGATGAAGATCTACCATGCAACCAATCCACAGGCAGTTTCTTTAGCGAGCAGTATGTGCTGCTTTCAACAAAATACACATATTTCTCAGCGGACACAGATGAGTCCACCGGGACAGATCAAATCTTTTCCACATAGTTACCGGGGAAGAGACCTTCCTTTCCTTGAATCCTGCCTGTCCACCAACCTGATGGATCTGCAGAGATAATAAGCAGAGAAAAAATATGAACAACCACTGTAGGACATTTCAAATATACTGAACTAGTTTATTTTGATCATTCTCCATCTAGCTTTCTTTTCATCCACGCACCTTCTTTGACGAGGTCGAACACGTCATTGACGTCAAAGCTGATCTCGTCCGTGTCTTGGCCAACGTACTGATATAACGCCCGGCAGCGGGGCCCCTTGGGTCGAGGCTGAGGTTTAGGAGCAGGAGGAGGTCGCTGATTGATGCTCCTTCTCCTCTGCTTCCTGTGACAAAGAGAGAGAAAGAACAAAGAGATAAAAGGAACTGCTGATGAGAGGGACTCGTAAAGTTTCTTTGAGTTTTAATGGCCAGACAGGGTGAGTTGAACAACAGAGAGCTCTTTTAGGTTTGTATATCTTCATCAGTGAAAGCTTTTCATGCTTTATCTTCATGGTTTCTTTTTAAACTGTAAGTACAGAATCAAACCAGAACTTTGGGCTCTGTTACAGAAGTGAAAAAAACCACATTCAAAATCAAGTCAAGCCTGGACTTTACTGAGCAGGCCTCTCTATATGTCCAGACCTTCGAGAATTAAACATCACCAGTTCGATTAAATGGGTCAGTCCATGGATGTATTAAGAGAGCTCATAATAAATCAAAAATAAGTCATGTGGCCACAGAGAAACAGCAGAGATTACAGCTAAAACATGGTGGAAAGATGACATTAGAGAGGGCAATTAAAAAGGGTGAAACCAACAGATACACCGATGTGTTACATGTTGTGGGGCTACCGAAATACATCTGTATGCTGACAAATTGTTGTTTAACTTTGTTAAAATCACAAAGGTTCAAATTATAATACAGTAGTACTTGTTGTAGTAGAAACTAATTTATCTTAGAATATGCAAAGCAAAATATTAAAAGTTTTCAGAAAGACAGATGAAAGAAACCCACAATGAGAGATTTTATTGAGTTAAGGCATCAGTATGCTTCAAACTAAGGGCTTGTTGCACACATTTCCAACATCAAAATTCAAGCATACCCTGGCCTTTACAGAAACTAGTGGAACAGCAGCTGGCCTGGAGGTGGCAGGTGGCAGGAGCCTCACCCTGAAATGGCTTAACAACTCAAGAAGCTTGTATCACTGATTTTTAGTGACTAATCAGCTCCACCGACACAGACTGACATCATCTCTTCCTTCCCTTTTATTCACATCTCACAAGGGGATCTTTCTTACCCTGACATGCCCTGGTCAGGCACATTAAGAAAGTCCAAGTTCCCCTGGTTGTGCTGGTTGTGGGCTGGGACTCGAGGGGCCTTTTGGGAACCAAGTTTGGGCAGGGCCGTGCTGGGTGGCCGGCCCTGTTTATGCGGGGAGGAATATGTGATATCTGATTGTTGGTTTCGAGGGGCCCTGGAAAACTGGGCAGCTCCATTCTGGTGCGCTGAGGAGAGAGAAAGTGGAATAAAAACTCAAACAACCTCCAGAGTTTAGTACAGCTGTCGCTAAATGAAAATCTGGATAAAATTTTACTCAGATATTATCTTAAGCTTTGACTTATATGGTGGGTTTGAAACGGTAGAGATGGAAGAAGTATTCAGTTATTCAGTATTAGTCAGATATTTCACTTCAGCGAGTAGCAATACATCACGAAAAAAATACTTCCCTACAAGTCCTGCACTCAAAAAAGTACTAGAACAGACATATGAGCATATACGCATGTCATATCAAAAGTAAAAGTACTCTTAAGAATGACCCCCGTCAGTGTTATATTATATTACTGGATTGTTACTGCTGATGCATTGATGTGTATGCAGTAATTTTGTTGTAGCTATTTGAAGTAAAGCTAATTTCTACTTCTGTACTGTTAGGTAATTTAATCTATAACAATACGTTATAATTTACAAGATGACCATCTGTTTTGTATATAAAACCCTTGTCTTTAAAGTAACTAGTAACTATAGCTGTATAGTGGATTACAGTATAAAAAAAGTATAAATTAGCATTAAATACAAATAGTCAAATAAAGTACCTAAAAACTGTACTGTACTACAGTACTGGAGCAGTTACTTTCACGTCTAAAAGGGTCCATTAAATAAGATATACAGATAATATACTGAACATAACAGTGAAAATGAAATAGTTACAGCAAGGTCATTAAGAGTTGTGACTTTACCTCTGCTGGCAGCATTATTTCTCCCTCCACCATAAGACTGTGGACCAGTCTTCCTGGTTGGCTCTAGGGAAATAACATGCTTAGTTACAATATCATTTGTATAAACACAAATCTATGTGTAGTAACAGCATCTTTGTAATCTTTTGTTTAATTATTTTTTATGTGTATGAAATTTTCTCTAAAGTTTTACCTTGCTCCCTGTTATTTTTAAAACTGCGCTGTGTCATTATTTCTTTTAACTTACTGGAGGACTTGGGTAGACCGTCCCCTACTGTGATGGTGAGGGTCTTCCCTCCAGGTTTGAGCTGGGCCAGGTCCCCTTGCCCCCTCTGAAACACCACCACCCTGGAGCCTCCTCCACCCCAGCCCTCCTTCTTCACTCTGAACTCTAGCCTGAGTGGGAAGAAAGTGTGTTAAGTGGTTTGTGTATGTGAGTTTCTTTGCAAATATTGTCTGTCTGTAGGTACCTCTACCTGTCAGTGAAGGAGATTGTCAGTTTTCTCTTGGTCACGTCCTCGTAGCGTTTCAAGAGCAGGCTGAGGAACTCTGTCTTAAAGTTAGACTCCAGCAGACTGTCGTACTGGGCCTCGTGTAGGATGAAGAAATCATCCTGTCTTGTACTGAAGGAAAAAAACAGACCATTAAGAGCTTCTAAGGCCACTGCAGAAACACTGACACACATTCACTGTCTTCACATGTTGAGCTTTCGAAATGTCTTTCTATGGCAGTAAAAGGCAAAGTTAAAGATATTAAAGCGGTACTAAGCTGTACTTGAAGTTTAAATGACAATACTGAAAAGAGTGAAAGTCCTTTAAAAGCAGTTTTCAGATCTGAAGTTAAAGTACCAGCACCGCAGAGTAAAATACTCCATTACACGTTAAAGTCCTGCATTTAAAACCTTACTTCATCTCTGAAATGTAGTGTTAGTACAAGTATAAAATAGCATCAACTAAAGTACTCAGAATTCTACATAAGTGCAGTACTTGAGTACTTAGTTATATTCCACCACTGATAAGAGGAGTTGAAGTGTAAGGTTGTGTTCAGAGAGACATTCATTTGAATAAGACTGTTGCCTCAAACAATCATAAAAGTGCAATCACATATTCCCTGTAATTATTTTGTCATGTGAAAGCTGTTTTTTAACGTGTTAATTACACGTTCAAAAAATTAAGGCAAGTTAATGCATATAATGTCATTATATAAGAGGCTCTGAGCCGGGACTTTTACATATAAATGAACGTTGTAACATTCAAGCCTTCACCAAAGGAGTGCACATAATGCTAATCAAGCCTCTCACCGCCTATAAGTCTCTCTGTATTTCTATACCAGAGTTTTAAATCTGGTGTCTGTGGCGACATTCCCACGCTGGCGCAACAGAAACAGCGAACAGGTCAGACTACTGGGGGTAACTCCAGAGTTGTCAGAGAAGAACTAAGCTTGTTTATCAGACACAAGAGGCATCACTTGGTTTCATTTTCGTTGGCCAATTGAGTTTCAAACGGATTATTTTTGTAGCTTCCTGGGATCACTGCCAGAAGGGGGAGCCACAAGTTTTATGCACCACATTGGTGATGAACTTATGTTAAATATAAAAGACTGTTATGGCTACATGTTAGGCTGTCATAAGTGATAGGCATATGTTCAATGATAAAAAGACATATAAATAAAAATGTTCTAATGCCCCCTTTTAATATTTCTATTCTATGCCTCAGCCATGTGCCACAATAATGTCATGTTTTTGAATTCAAATATCCTTATTTGGGGGTTTTCCAAGCAAATATCGATATATACAATTAAATAGGTTAATTAATCAGCATATAATGTAGTTAATTAGGTTACATTGTTTAATTGATTAACAAGCCTAATAAAAAATACTCCAGTACAAGTAAACATCAACAACACACCATTTTCTAAACCGCTTATCCTGAGAGGGTCGCGGGGACAAGTAAACATCCTGAATTTAATTCCCACTTAGGTAAAAGTAAAGAAGTATTATCAGCTAATTTATCAATCAAAAGTAAATGTTTGCTGAGTTGTATTATTTTTGTAAAATTTAAATCTGAAAAAGTAATTTTTAACTACACCTGTCACGTAAATGTAGTGGAGTAGAAGTATAAAGTAGCATAAAAATGAAAATAGTAAGTAAGTAAAAGTACCTCAAAATTGTACTTAAGTACAGTAATTGAGTAAATGTACTTAGTGACATTGTTTGCTTTAATCATGTAGAAATCATGTTAGTGAAACTGGCCCTGAAAATATCCGTGTCTTGTAAAGAAATTAAACGAAGTCCGAATTCTCAGAATTCTCAGTTCAGCGAGACATGTTCATTTGCTATATTTACTCCTGCTGCAACACTGGCTTCTCATACGGTGATTATTACCAACAAGGCAGTAGCTAGTTCTAGTATTTTTCGCCACAGTATTCACCACAAATGTCACTATAACCAGGTGTACTAGTGTACCTCTTGTGAACAGGAGACCGACCTGAGAGAGACACCACTGATGCTTCCAAACTCCAGTTTTCGTTTCAGCACCTCTTTTATTTGTCCTTTCTCGGGTCCTTTCTTCACCTTCTCTCGACCAATCAGATAGATGCCCTTGGGGGTCAAGATCAGATCTCTCTTGATAGACTGGGTTGTGAGAAAAAATATGGAAGTGAGAACTGTGAGCAATGCAAAAAAGGAGAACAGTGGGTGACTTTGGGGAAGAGGTATACTTGTGTGAACTTTTTTTGTCCACAAAGAGGAATCTTAAACTGTTAAAGGGGAAAACTTGTGATACATCCGTGATTACACATCTCTAACATTAGTACATTTCTTTAATAAAACTAAAGATAGCAGTGCTTAATAAAGCTTCACCTTGAACCTGCGATCAAACTTGTTGACAGAATCAGCGAAGTCGACGCGCTCCCTCTTGGCCAGGAACTGTCGCAGCTCAGGCCTCTGCTCCAGGCCGAGGTAATCTCCGACAAAGTTTCTGTTGATGCTGTTCTTCCTCCGCTCTTTGGAGTTGTACAGGATGTCGGAGGCTGTGTCGCAAGGACGGACGAAGATTTAGAATCACAGCTCCAAATGTGCCCTTCAGTAGGAGCAATATGTTTGTCCTTGTAACTCACCCTCCTCTCTCATCTGTTCATACTTCTTCCTGGCGATGAATTTTCTCCAGGATTTCTGAATAATCCTGGCAAACGTGTCAAACTTCCTCTCCCTCATTTCCTCAAGCAGGAAAAGCTATGGAGCATACAGCATGAAGAAGAAGTTTACATTTATTCCTGAATATATTTCATTTCATTGTAGTGTTGCAGAAATTTGCTGTCTGTTAACGTTAATTGAGCCTCTGATTTGCTTTGACATTACAGTACATGCAGATCAATACTAGGAAGAGCTAGATTCTCTATCTAAATCTCCAACAGCTGATAGCAATAAAGCTCCGTAAAGACGAGAGCAACTGCAATTCACTGTAGGTTCATCTTACAAGCGATCAATTCCCTGTCACGATGATTTCAAAAAAAAAAATTAGAATAAAAATAACGATTATAGTCGCTTTAAGTATAAGTAGCAATACAACATTGTAAAAATACTAAGTTGCAAGTAGCAGTCCTCTTAAAAATGTTACTCAAGTAGAGTATGTGAATATCTATATTATATTATATATACTATACTACTATACTATAATATATTTTATCAAATGTGAAAGTCAAGAAAAATGGCCCCTGTGAGTTTTAGACTTTTATATAGTTTATTCATAGATTCTTATTGCTGATATATCAATGTTTAAGTAGCATTTTTCTGTTGTCGAGGTGAAGCACATTTTTTACTGAATTATATGCTGTTAAGTAGATTTATCTGTAACAGTGCAAAGTACTTTATAAGCTCATCATCTGTTTTCTATGTAAGATCTTTACCTGAGAAGAAACTGGTAACTTTAACTGTCAAATGATTGTACTAATGTTAAAAGTACAATATGTGAACTGTAGTGGAGTGGAAGTAGAAAGTAGAAATACTCAAGTAAAGCACAAGTAACTCAAATTTGCACTAAAGTACAGCACTTAAGTAAATATACTTAGTTACATTTCACTACACTCTGATGACTACAGATGCAAAATACAACCCAGATTGAAATATATTAAACGTTTTTTACCGATTCAGGGTTCTTGACAAAGACCTTGGTGCGGCCCATCTGGTACTGGTCGTTATCCATGTTGACAGACCGGAGGAGGTGAAGGACCCCCTGTTGCTCTGGACCCCTCCAGCATGGCCATGTTTCAGCTGTCAGAATGGCGTACCTGGATACAACATGTGCACACACACAGCAGATGTACACACACACACACACACACACCAACCAACCAAACGTCACTTTGAGAGTGTGTTTGAGCTGTGTTCTTCTTTCAGGACAAACACACAGACGTGGCTAGATCCTTTTAAAAAGAATTGAACTCACCTCATCAGAAACTTATTGAAGACTCTGCGGTACGCAAATCCAGCCCTTCTTACACGTATGTTTTCCCGCAGTCCCAGGTATTCAACCTGATGCCTAGCCCTAAAAACAGATGGAATCCAATCATTCATTCAGACGTGTTTACTATGTGTTTGAGTGTATGTGTACACATTTGTCACAGTGAGGACGCTGACCTGCTCTCCTCCCAGTCCTTCGGTCTTTTTGTCTCATTGGGTTTGATACAGCGGATATAGTGCGGAGTGCATTTCATCAGTGTGTTCACCAGATCGTTGGCTTGTCTCTATCGAAACACCAGTGCACGATCAATGCGTTGTTACAACCCAAAACCTTTCTTTTTTGTGAACATTCAAACTGAGGAAAAAGTGAAAGGTATATTGATCGAAGGACCTCAGGTTTTCAGTCCATGATTGGTCTCAGTTTAAATTCTCACCTTGATCTTTGAACTGGCTGTGGTCGGCCTGCTTTTCTTATCTGTGTTGAGGTTTTCAGGGAACAAGCTACGGATGAAGTCACTGGAGAGACAAATTCAAGGGATTTTTTTCACTGCATTTCTTTACCAAGCACACCATAAGTACAATAACATCAGATAACTATAAGACACTTACTATTCGCTGCTTTGCATGAGCTCAATGAGGTCAGGAAACAGCACATCCCGGTTTCTCTCACAGAAGCCGTTGATATCATATGACACCTGAGACGACACAAGGTATTATAACTGCTGTGTAAACTTTACCAGCCAGGCAAACGTTATTATATAGCAAAGAACATTGTCAGGTTATCTGCTTTCGGTTTAATGTGTTCAGGCAACAACAGACACATAATTATAAACACTACTGTTTATAATAAAATGAATGTTCTTGTAAAAGGGTAGTGTTTTTGTTGCAGGAGAGTCAGTTGGCTGGTTTCAGGTTCCCACCTTGCCAGCGTAGTGATGTATGACGAAGCCGGAGTTCCAGCTGTTGAAATGTTCATGCGTTCCCACTGCGGCCTGCAGTTTCTGCAGAAGAGTGCCATCTGCACCCTCTCCTTTGGCATGCATGGTTGCGCACACATCATCCAGCACGCTCATTATACCAGGAGGGTTCTGCAAGGAGAGGATGCTGTGGATGAATTTTACTGTATAAAATTACAAGTTGCTACATATTTTACATATTTGGAAGTGTCTGGGAAGAAAAGAAAAGATTCCCCATTTAAAAATACAGAATAGAAAGTAATTATTTGATGTTAAGTAGATAATAAAAGAACAAGAAATATTATAAGTTTGAACTATTGGTAAAACCATTCAAGCCAAGCAATGACACTTTAAATTGTTTATGATTCCCAAAAACATAATGAGAAAAAAAGGCTCCCAAAAGGTCAAAAACAGCTATAGAATAACCTCAGGTTTCGATATTTCACATCTTCATTCTGCTGTTTTTGACCCCTGGAGTGTTGCTTTTTTTCCTGACTTTGTCACTGACATGCTGTTTTTTTTTAAGCAGAGCACCCAACTACTTCAGTGCAGGAGAACCACCCACTTCCTCCAGTGAACCACTACAAAATGATCTGTGTAAACCCTGTATTTATATGTTAGTGATGCATGTTATGAGCTTACCAATTTATTTTCAATGAGGTCACACACAATCTTGTTGTTGAAGTACTCAATGGGAGTCCACTTGATGCCCTCCTGAACATACTCTTCCTGAGAGAAAATTACAAGACATAGAAAGACAAGAGCTCAGAGGAAAACTATGTTTTAAGACAGTGGATTTTATATATTCACAACCATATTCAGACTACAGAAGCTCACTCTTTGTCTCTATCAAACAGAACCCCATTACTCAGCATATTGCAGAGGTTAAGAGACAAGGAAGACAAAACATGAAATGTGACATGAGATGGAGAATTTACAAAAGCAATACATTTCACTGTAGCTACCTGCTCAGCCTTCAGAGTCAGTTCAATAAAGATCTGCTGCAGTTTCTCGTTGACAAAGTTGATACAGAACTGCTCAAAGCCATTTTTCTGCCGGGGGAGAACACAATCCAGTCAATGTCAGATTATCACCACAGCAAATCAAATCCTGCTGTGCTATACCATCTGTAAAACTTACATCTGTTGTTTTAGTGGCTGCCTATAAATATTATAGAACTGTAAGTTGTAAGTGGACTAACCTGGAATATCTCAAAGCCATAAATGTCAAGTACTCCGATACTGAATTCTTCATGTGGTTTTTGGATGGCTTTATTTATGGCCTGGAGAAGACAGACGGCAGAAGGGAAATATAAAATACAAATCAATTTATGTCTCACTATCTCACTTGGATAAAAAGAGGATTTCCTCATTTCCTCATACCTCCACCAGGAAGTCAAAGAGTCGTGCATAGAGGGCTTTGGCCAGGGCGTCTCGTGTGTAGGTGGCCTGCTCCTGGTTCAGGGTCACATTAATGGACTCAGACTTCCCTCCCCACTTTGAATCCATCTTCCGGCTGGTCAGCTTGTCCTGTAGACGGCTGGGGTCGATGCCCAGCAGATATGCTGGGAAGGCAAGCACTGGAGAAGAAAAAATGTACTTCAAATCAATCCAAACAGATCAAATATGTCAACATAATAAAGATTCAGACATGTTCAGCTTCAAGACTGAATGGGTACACTGCCTGAGAAAGTATATTTCGGCAGTAAATGTAGATGAAACTGAATAAAGTCTGCTGTAGGTTTATTTCTACAATTCTAGACTGCCACTGTGGGATGGTAAAATTACCACCCTGGATGTAAACACCAATTATCTGTTGAGCAGGGAATCCTCTGGCAAACAAAATTGAAGATAAACAAGGTAGTAGTGATGTGCAGAGATTCTATCAATTAGCAGGGTTTCTGCCATGGGACTGCTTTGTCATGGTGAGCCCTAATTTACTCATGTCCCTCGGGGAGAAAATGGGCAATCGTACATGCCAGGTGGGATTGTGTATGCACATGTATGGATGAGTGAATCCACAGGTGTCTGGTGTATGTGCATGGTGTCCCACTCACAGTCCGTGCTCTCCACCTGCCCATAGTTGCCTGCTTCTACGAAGCTGATGTTCCCCAGGTGGAGGATGCCTGCGACGATCTGCAGCACCTGAGTCTGGATGTTGCTTGGGATCCCAATCACCTGCATTGCTTCCTGGAGACCACAACACACAAGCAGAAAGTAAGGGCAGCAGTTTGAGGAGAGCTGCAGAAGATTACTGTACATTGGTTGTTTCCAACCTTTTTGGCTTCTGGTCCCTTGAAATTAAGCACTGTCTACTTTGCAACTCTGCGTCACAGCCTGCGTTACATCTATGAGTCTGAACAGTTCCTGCAAAGAGAGATATTCCCCTCCAAACTTGTTGGATTGTTTAACTTGAATTAAACTTGACTAAACTATCTAGTAATTTATAAGAAAGAAGCATAGGTTCGAGAAAAGTCAGAAAAAATAGCAGAATAATTTTATTTTCTTTCTTATTCACTTAATCATCGCATGATTTCTACAATTTATCTTGTGGTCCCTAAGAAAGACCCTAACCCTCTGGTTGGGAACCACTGCTCGTTTTAACCAGTATATATGTACCATAGTCTCCTGGAAGTCTTTGCTGTCGTTGGTGCCATCCACCTTGTAGGTCCCAGACTGGTTGAGGTAGTAGTAGTAGTCTGGGGTCATGATGCCCAGGGTCTCTTTCTGCTGACTGTTGGCGCCCTCTATCAGCTGGAGGAAAACAGTGCCAGTGGAAGAGCAGTTAAATGTGAAACATGGAGGTGGGCACCAAAAAAATATGAATAGTTCAATTTCATCAAAATGTAATTGAATAAATTAATTATGAGCCATGAATGGACATCTAGTTTTTCAAAGAAGGTGTTTTTAAGGCATTTTAAGGCATCAATTACTGATCTGTGACAGCATCTCTTATCTGCCTCTGACCTGATAGTAAACGTGGAAGTTCCTCTCACTCTCATTCTGGCTCACCACCCTCGACTTCTCCAGCAGGAAGTTTGAAATTTTACCACCGTCTGGCTCTCCTCCTCTGCTGAACTGAATCTCAAAGTATTTCCCCTGGTAGATGCAAAACCAAAGTCAACAATCGGAGGTGACAAACAGGCTGTCAACTGATAAATCTGTCAAATCTGGTTCACTCAAGAGGTGCAGGATAAGCAGTAAACAGTGCAGCAGTCCTTCAGATAAAAGATAAAAACTGTGACTTCCATGGTTGCGTCATCTGTGTGAGCTAGAACATAGTCTGCCCTAATCAGCCACATCTAACTGCATTGACCCGTACAAAATGTGTTTTGTGCTACATCAATGGTGACAGGAAACTTTACAGATGTATGTCTGAAGCTGAACACTTGCATGTTTATGTGGTTTAAAGAGGTAAAATTAGAGCATCAGGACCCCAGTAATGAGAAAGATGAAGTGAAATGTCTATTTGGGGGCAGCGAATCAACACTGCTAACAGAGACAATGCTTCTGCTGTGCATTGTAACACCACAACCAAAGACTATTTTTAAATGTATATTAGCTTTTACAGAATATCCCTTTTTTTACAGTCAGTGCAGACTGACTCAGAGAAGTTTATGTTTCTCTTTAGGCTCTTTGGATCTAAAATGTCTTTCAGTTCAAGTTATTTTTCAAGCAAAAATCCAAAAGATTCCCTAGTTTTAGCTTCTCAATTGTCTTCTCAAATGTGACGGGTTTTGGACCATTGGTCAGACAAAAACATCAACTTATTGGGCGCATTCTCCAATGATTTCTGACATTTCATAGACCGACAGTAATAATAAGTACTAATCATAATGAAAATAATCGCCAGACAGCAGTTTGAGAAATCAGCTTTACATAGAAGTCTGTGACGCTGTCTTTTGTTTTATAAAAAGCTTTCCTTTTTGACCTTGGAAACAATGGTACCAACCAACTAATCTCACCACAATATCCATTTAGTAGCTCTACTGGAGCTTTCAACTGCATCATACAGTCTTCCTCAGTAGCCCAAGACTGAGATTTTTTGTCATCTGCTGTTTTCAAGGTTAAGAATGAACCTTAATTTTTAAGCCAAGATGATAGAGAAGTCCTTAATGTACTTAGAAAAATAGACATTTTAGCATTATTTTGAAGTTATGCTTGTCGACTTTCATAACTGTAAGGCGGCGTATCTGCTTGTCTGGAATGATTTTTTTTTACATAAAGGAGAAACCTGAATATTAACCCCGGCCGATGGGGAATGTGTGTAGTGACCCGTGTGGTGGTGGTGGTTGCGATTTAACATGAATGGGAATAGTTCAAAAAGCTTCGTAACATGTATTAGGATGCAAATGTTATGTTTGTGGTATAATCTGTGTGTCGGTGGGTTCAGCCACTTTTCTAGCCACAGGTTCATTGTATGTCAGTGAATGAACTGCAAAAGGCTTATCATTTATTTTACTACTTTGTTAATTCCTTCTCTCCGTGTTATTTAAAACATAAGTGGTCTTTACAGTGGAGTAGTTGTTCAGTTATTTGTGATTATCTACTGGACAATCAGTATGACGGACCTCCACATTTTTGGTGAGATGGAGTCGTGATCTTGGTTGGTCTGTTGTGCTTTTGTTTTTGAATTATTCTCTCTTGAAAAGAAAACCAACACTAAGTGTCGACAGCCATGATAGCAGTTCTGCGACTTCATGGTGGCACTAAATGAAAAGTCAGTGGCTCACCACATTAGGATTCATCCTCTAGCCTCCATGAAGGGAATGGAAATACAAACATCTATGACTTGTTATTGGATGAAAAGCTCCAGAACAGCTACTGACTGGACCCTGTGGTGTCATATCCTTCTTATTGATTATAAACATAGGTGAAAAGTACATTTCTTAATGAAGTTAAACTCGTTTCTAGAGTAGGTGTTGAAGTAAAGATTGTACTCACAAAACGACTAGAGTTGTTGTTGCGGACGGTCTTGGCGTTACCAAAAGCTTCCAGCAGAGGATTTGACTGTAGGATGATGTCTTTTACATGCTGCAACACACACACACACACACACACAAACACACGTATAGAAACAGTGAGAGACACAAGAGGAAAAACCTGCCCACCACTCTGCTGGAGGTTTAAAGGTGTCTCGAGTCATTGCGGGCCCTCTACCTGAACTTTTGCTCCTCCTCCAGATACTTTGGAAATGTAACCCATGATGTATTTGGCAGCCACTGTCTTTCCAGCTCCACTCTCACCACTACCATAACACCATGAAAAGTAGGATACAACACACCACACAACAACATGATGTTACTCAAACTACACCAGCACATGACAAGACATGCTGCAATACAAAAGAACACAACCAACGCCAAACAGAAATTAAGAAACAGGGCTGCTGTGATCACCTTATGATAACACACTGATTCTCTCCATCAATCATCATGTTTCTGTACATGTTATCAGTCAAGGCGTAGATGTGGGGTGGATTTTCATATTGGGCCTACGGGAGACAAAGGTCAGATCAGGTTAATGGAGTAAAAACAACAGTTTGGACCGCACACCAAAACATTTACAGAAAATTGTTGATAAAATGCTGAAGAGTTTTACTCACAGCCCCTTGGTAAAGTTCGATCTCTCTGTCAGTGAAATAGGGCATCTGTTTGAACGGGTTAACTGATATCAACACGGGTCCGATGTATGTCTGAGCAGTGACGTCAAGGAATGTAATGGAAAAATAGGCTTGTGAATCACATCAAAAATGTCTATGCATTTCCAACGAAGCCAGATTTCATATTTGAAATCTAATATATAATATATTCGTAACATAAATACATGACATTTACAAACAGTTTGGATCCCTTTTATTTGTTCATTAAAGATGAATATAATAAAAATAATAAAATGAAAACATTTTAATCGTTATATTCATAAATTAAGGGAACTCAAACGCAAAGGGATCTCTGAGTTGTTGAAACATTTCCATCAAAACCTCAAATTTGAATCTCATGGTGGAGCAAAAGGAAAAGTCGGGGAATCACAAAAGTCAGTAGGATTCATCCCCCAGGAAGTTTGTATGTTTGTACCAGATGTCATGGCAATCAACTCACTAGATGTCGAGCTATTTCAGTCTGAAACAAACAGACCAGCATCGCCATCCGAGTGATGCTGCTGGCCTCGCTAATAAACCACAGACTTTTCTTGGTGTCTGGTCAAACTGATCTGGGCTGTGGGTGGTGGGGGATATAATGAGGTCATGACTTCAGTATTTCTAAAAACCTACTGACCATTATATGATGCTTAAACAGGCTTATACTTCCTGATTCATGTAATAAAAGAACTACCAAAAAAGTCAGAGCATGCTATGCAGCCAAGTAACACCAACCACACGGACCCTTCACTTAATGTCGACCTCTACGCAGAAAAAGGGCCAATTAGTAGTTTATGATTAGTAATCATCAATTCATATTGTCCACAGTCAGTCTAATTAACTCATAAATGTGACCCATTGCTGCAGTGCAGTTTCGCTTGAGGTGACATCAGCTGCTTGCAGATTTTACGTGAATTTTCTCCCCTCATTCTACATGTGGGTTTGAAATTCAGCTCTGCTATAAGAAGACGGAAGTGAGCTGTTGAGTCATACAGTGAATGCAGAAGAGGAAGAGGGAATTAATTGTTTTTATGCCCTTATATGTTTGCACGATTTTTTGACTGCATATTTGTCGGCATATTGATGTGTGGTTGCAGGTGTGGGTGGACGTAGGACTTTGTGTAACAGAGAGTATGGAGGGAAATGTGTTTGACATAAAATTGTCTTTCATCTCTAAGTTTGCTGGTGCTTTTGAGTGATAAAAGGTAAAAGTAGGCACGAGAGATAAACTTCCTGTCCCCCAGTCATTATGACTTCTTGCTCACAAGAATCTAAACATGACTCTTTGTTTGGATGCCAATTAGCTTCTGCTCTACAGTTAAATTGTCAAAATTCAAAATCAATATTTGTAACAACTACCACAATTTCTAGACTGGCTAGAATTGAAAAACAAAATAACACAATAATAAAAACAAAAATGCCAGTTTGTAGGATACAAAAATGTAGTCGTCCATGTATCTTTTCTTGAGGTTTTCCACAATGGCGTCCTCAGTGATCTTGGACAGCAGGACCATGTCGTCCACGCCGCTTTGCTTCACATTTTGACTCTGCCAGTGGTACTTAGCCTGAAATACACACCACAGAGAGAAAGAAAGATGTGTGGTCCTTTAATTCTGTGTGTGAATTAATGTGGTTTCCTTTAATTCATTATTTATTGACATATTAACCCTTGTTATGTTGATGAAGTTCAGTTTACAAAAGTTGCATAATGTCTTTTGTGGTTCTAGAGGGACCTTTCCAAAGTAAAAGTTTTTTTCATAAAGTCTGTGTTACAAACTCGAGACACGAACTTTGAAAGACATGATCATTTACCGGGCAGGTACGCTCAAACAGAAAATACTATTGTGAATCCAGCGTTTTTGGGCTTAACCTATACTTGAGGCGTTATTTCTCAGGCTCTGCTGGTGATGTGCTGGTGTGTTTTAAGAAACCTAACCCAGTGTGGTTGCCATTACAGGAAACTGGGGCTGGTTGCCAGGCAACAGGTCACAGATGAGGTGAGCTCATTTTCTAACTTGGACAGTTTAGAGAAGCTCAACACCACCAAACATTATGATCTGCCTCAACAGTTACAGTCCCTGATCATAACATGGCGATGAAACGACAGCCTGACCTAAATGACTGTTGTGTTGTGAAATGATAACAGGGCAACAGACACTTTTTTCCTAACTCAAGTTTCTGTTGACACCTTGTTATAGAGCTCTGAGGTGAACTCGCCTCCTGCATTTTGGTTTTCCATAAAAGACGCTGGTCTGTTTGATGTGTGAAGTCTAACAGATCTTGACGCTGGCATGGTGGTTGGGCTGTGGTCTGGGGCTTCGACCCACATGCTTACTGCTTTTTACTGCTTCTCAAGGAGAAGCCTACTCTTACACTTTGCACACTGTACCTCCGACATACATACAACAAACCTTTTAACATCTGCATTTCAGTGCAGGTGTAGTTAGCATTGTAGCCATCCAACATCAACAATCATTATTAGTATCAGAAAAGTCACTTCCAGCTTTGTAGGTTTAGACATTTTCTTACACTTTTTCCTTCAGCAATACATTTTTTATCTACACCAAACCTGATTAAAATGATTCAACAACAGTTACATGAAACCACTGTCACAAAAAAAGTACAATTCTTAAATTCTGCCCACATGCATCAGTACAAACTCGTGTTGTGCAGCCAGGCATGGAGTTTTATTTTAAATTAAAGCGGAGAGCAAGAGACGAAATAAACTTCTTAATATTACGATAAAAGATATAGCAGGTAATAGTTGCTTGTGTATGTATGATATGTGGTGTGATTCAACCTGTATCTGCATTTCTAATTTTAAAGACACTCAAGGGGAAATTCAGACAAAGTCATGAGTGTCAATCTAATTAAAACTCATGAAATCAAAAGCAGTAAAGCTATCAGTCTATAACAAAAGTTCCTTTTCATCTTCCTCAAAATTTTCACCCTCAATCAAATTAAACTTAAAATTTAAACAAGGTTTTATTATGTATTTTTCAATACAATTTACAACAAATCCCTTGAAAAAAAACAAAACCATCAGCTAATTGGCTCTTACCAGAAATCTTTACAATCAGCTCACAAATATATAGTTTTTTGGGTTTTTTTGAGGAGGGGGGGGATTTCTTGAAAAGTCATTTCTAGTAAATATTGTATTTGCAGCAGTTGATTAATACAAAAAATGTTTTGGGCTCTAGTTAGTATTAACAGCAGCAGGATGTATGTGGGACTGACTGAATAAACTTTACAGTGTAAATCATTGATTGTTTTTAATAGTTTTTGGACAATCAATAATGGAGCTCTATGAAGCAGACCGATGAGCTAAATCAGGCTATACTTGTTAGTAGGATCAATTCATGGTTTTGGTCTTTTCAAGGGATTTTTTGACAATAACGAATCCAGAATATCACCAGACTTATTCTTTAACTAGATCTTCAACAACACATTATTTAGTTTTAACATTTGTTCAGGAAATGCTGCAAGATAAAAAGATTTAAAAAAAAAAAACTGCTTCTCTCCATTGAAGAACATTTTAAATCCCAGCCAGACACATTCTGACACTTAACAGCAGTATAAAAAAAGGTGTGATTGTTTTCAGACAGAAAGCAAAGTGTTTTTTTGCGCTGGACTGTTAGCAGTAAGAAAGCTTGGCAACAGACCCACCAGGACCATGTCTCAGGGAATGTACCTGTGTGTGTTTCAACTCCCTCCAGTCTCTCTTTTCTGTTTTCTTTATGTTCATGAAGCAGATTTATAATAACTTTTCGCTCAAGTTGAAACATTGCAACTTGCACAGATGAGTCTTTCCACTGACTTTGTGTGCAATCGTCCTGCTTCTAAAATTTGCTGCATGTTCTGTCTGAACATCTGACTCTTGCTTGGACATGATGGTGTCACAGTATTGTAGGCATAAACAAAAGGGTTCGTTTGAAATCTTTACTTAATAGGAATAAAATCAGTTTTTAATCAACTGAGCTTTTGTGCCTGATCGTACCTGCACACAGCCACAGATCCTGCAACAAAACTCTGCTAGTTTCCTAGTGTGGACTTCGAACAGCTGGACTTCGTCTCAGTGATTTCCTTTAAATCTCTATATAAAGCTTTTGCTAAACTTGCATTTCTGCTTTAAGTGGTCTTTTTGTGCCATGTCTCTTTGAATTTTCTGATTAATTTGGGTCATCTTTATGGATCAAAGCTTATTTGTATCTTTGTGATATTTCATTGGTTTGGCATGGTGCTTTCAGTTTAACTTTAAAATGTTTAAAAGGTACTGTGCATTAATAATATTATTATCAGTTGTGTGGACTGAAATGTTCGCAAATTATTAGACATGCAACACGGAGTTCACTGCAGAGACATTTTTATGGTCAAAAATGGACTCTTAACTGACTTTTCTGAAAAATGGTTTCTGATATTTGGGAAGATCCACTGATGTCACTGTGACCAGTTTTTATTGAGAAACACTTTCTACTCTTTAGAACTGTTTCTAGAGAGTATAAAAAATTCAAATTTTTGATTGCCACAAGAACCACAAACAAAATGCCATCTCCTGTCATATTCTGATGTTGGCTGAAGTCACGACAGCTGAGCTCTGAAAACCTCACTATGTCAAACCGAAACTTCCTGCACAGTCGTTGAAAAGAAAAAAAAAACCTGTGAGACCCTTTAACATACAATACACCTTAGGAGTTATTTCTGTCTAAGACAACGCTTTTGTTACTTCACCATGAGCATGTTAGTTATATTTAAATGGACAACTGTACAGATTTTAAAGGCAGCTTCCTCAGGTCCTTCATGGACTGCACCTTTGTCTGCATCTCCCTGCATACATCCTTACTCTAAATCTACTTTTTTAGATGCATTTAAAAGTTTTTAAAGATGTTTGGCTGTGTGTTTTGACTTCAACATTAGGACTGCATGAGTTTGGATGCATGAGGACCATTTTGAATGTGAGGAGGAAGTGTTGTGACAGAAACTACAGGCCTCTCCTGTAGTCCACTTCCCCTCTCACACCTCATCTTTGCCTCTTGTGAAACCCTACAAACTTTGTACATGCTACCGGTTCTCTTCCTGCAACTGCCTGCAGCTATATTTGGCAGCCCCCCAAGTGTACCAAATACTGCAAGATAAATCTTGTGATCTGAGATTACCGTACAGTTGAATAAATTCAAGGAGGACTTGAGATTTCTACTTATTTTAACATGAACACCACATTTTATGTTGATTTCTTGTCCTTTATACACTTTACGTCAGAATTTCATGAGACCAAATTCTCATTTCTTTCTAAAATGTGATCATAAATCAAAGTACACAACAATGCGATGAATGTATTTTGCTGCCTTGAGCTAGTCTCAATGAAAGCGCTTGTCCTAAAAAAGAGGAAACACACACCGCTGCTGCTGCTGTGAAGGAGCTGAGTTTCCCTGAAGAGATGGCCCTTTAAGACATATCCTCATTCATGTCAAAACTGTCTTTAAAGCATGACTTTAAACCCTCTCATGGCTTGTCAAATGGAAACTACTGAGATGAAACGCAGTTAGTTCTTTAGCTGTTGCCTCTTTTACACGCAGAAAACTGTCTTAAAAATGCTGTTTTTGGAACCAAAGCATCAAGAATCAAGAATCAGTGTGTGAGATCTAAATCTACATGGATGATCAAACACAAGATACTGTACATAAGCCCTTGTTTTAGGAGAGTACACACATGTTACAGCTGTCTGAAGGTTTGTGAGATAGCAAATGAAGGTGTGGTACCATACCATTGTTCCAGTGGGCCTCTCCTCCTCAGGTGTCCACTGCCCAGAGAGTGTGTGTTTGTGTGTGTGTGTGTGTGTGCCGTTAAAATCCACAGGTTGACCTCCTCAGACGGCAGCCATCACAGAGCAGGACGCTCAGAGGTAACAGCTACCTACAAGACATCCACTGCAACATTCAAAACCTACTTCCTTATACTCCCACAGATGAAGTGTGTGAAACAAGAACTGGTTGAACGCGCGCACACACACACACACACACACACACACACACACACACGCAGATGCACACACTCATCACACAAAGTAAAACTGCAACTTCTGTATTTCTGCTATTCACAGTCATCCGAGCGAGGATGAAATAATGACCTAACAGGCTGATGATGACGTCTGTCAGCAGATCCAAAGGTCGAACAGCACAATTAGTTAATGCAATTCATCTCTCTAACAGCAGATGGATGTTGATGGCAAAAAACAACCACAGACTGATAATTATCTTCAATCTGTTGCCAAATGATGGTGTTTCAGTTGTGAGCTGCCGGCTCCACCCAGGCTGTGGTTACTTCACGGTGTGTTTGTGTCGTCAGAGAGGCGGCTGCTTCCAACGCCCATAATAACTGAGCCAGGGTCACACGGAGGTAGAGTGTACACCATGCTGACAGGCGTGTGTGTGGAGGTGTCAAACTGTATTGTTTTTGCTCAGTTTTATGTCTTTTTGAGTGAGAATGTACCTGCACAGCAAACTTAGACCAATGTGGATCTGGTCTCATACATTCAGGGGCGGGTTCAGAAACACTTCTCAAACAGTAAAGAAGGAGGGCACATTTGTACAAACTCACATTTAGATCCGTGGGTCTTGGCAATAGTACACTCTACATCATCAATAGTTATGTTGTTTATTCAGTGTAATAAATGTGTATATATAACTTTAAATAATCAAATATAAAATCATATCAATAAAGAGCTGCTATTTGTAACTCCAATTAGCCTGGACACAGACATTTAAAAAGTCCCCCACTGTTCCAACATAGGACCAAGACACCCAAAAGAGACAGAAGACAAATACAAGCAAAGCAGAAGTGGTTTTTTTGGGTTTGAGTATTTTTGTGGTTGTTTTGAGTCTCTGTAATTTCTTTTGTTTTGCGTGTTCTTTTTTGTGGTTACTTTGTGATTAATTACTGGTCTCTTTCTTCTGTATTTTTGTGGTTTTTGATTTGAGAAAATATTCAGCACATTAATTGATAATGTCAGTAATCATAAGTTGCAGCCTTAGTGGTGGGCTTCAACGCTGTTTAATAAGATGTCTTTTTTTGACCACTAGAAGTCGCCAGAGTGAAACAGTAACAAAAGGTTAAAGCAGAATTTTAATGCTGCTATTTGAAATGCTTAAGGTTTCTTGGACTATAACTGTTTTGCACATTAGAAAGTTTTGTTGGTCAGTTGAGATAGTGATACAGAAAATCTGACAGTAAAGGGAATCTTATCTAATGTAATCTAACATGGAGCTGTAGCCTCCTCTAGCCAATTTCACATAGTAATTTATATATATATACACACACACACATACATACACACACACACACACACAGATGTACATACACACGTAACAGACACTTTCTTGTCCTCTGTCATGAGGGACGTCTCAGCCTCATTCAGACAAAAGGAAGAAGTTCTTGCTTCATGTTTTCCATGAAGGATGTCAGATCCAGGAATAGATGACCATCACTGATGATCTCAACCTCTGTCTGGATGTTGTAGCTTGCTATTTTAGGACGAAAAAAGGCCAATGTCTGTGGTACTGATACAGATATAAGAACAACAAATGGATGAACGAGGCTCAAAGGACCAAATCCCATTTCTTAGAATCACCAATGCACCATGTTTAATCAATGTAATATTTCCTTTTAAAAAGATGTACATGGGGGACAAATGGATTCATCTTCTATAGTATTGAACAACATACAGTACATGTCATGTTATAATTAACATGTGAAAAACAAAACAACAATTACCGGTACTGTCCCTCTTATTTACTCAGATAAAACAGGCTCACTACTCAGTGTGAACCTTTATTATATGCACAGGTAGATACAGAGAAAAAAATGCCTTTGAGACATGAAAACAGGATTATCTCAGTTATTCTTTGAAATAGCTTCTGAAACGGTATGTGCATTTGAAAATGTTACAACTGGTATTTCTAACTATTCAGTCCAGAAAACAGCAGGGATGAGTTAGCAGTACGCTCTGATGGCATACAACTGAACTGTATGAAACTTTTAAATTAAATATTTTTAATGTTTTTTATGCTCCACTTGGAAGGATTAGAAGACCTTTTGACTTTTTGAGACCCTACGCTCAATCTGACAAACCAGAGGGGATTGGGGATTTTGAGGGCACTATTGGCCACTTTAACAAAGTCAGGGAGTGTAAATTAAAAGCTTCAATTATGATAAAAATGAACAAAGGCACCCAAAGAGGGCCACTGGTGGGTGAGGGGCGGCTGCACTCTTACACCTCAGTTCAGCTCTGCAAATTGGTATTATTACAAAAGGCTCAAATGGATTCCTAAATAATTAAAAGCACAATTGTTAAAATGGTAACTCAGAAACAATGACAACAACAGTGAAGTAATAGCACCAATCCAAACCAAAGCACCACAAGAAAAAAACAACATTGCAGCTAATCCCCAAAAAGACATACTGTAGCTTCCTCGTTTTACAATGAAATTATGTGACATTTAGTGTTACACAGAGCTGCTTTTAGCGGTGATCAGTGTGAATATTTGTGAAGAGTCTGACCACAGCCGAGTTCAGAGCACAGTGGACGTCACAGTGATGACTGATCTCCGAGTCTGATGCAGCTTTTCTCTGCAGGATGGAGAAACAGCTGAGACAGAATTTTCAAAAACTTTGTCATTAAAAATCTTCAATGAGATCACTACTATACAAATTTGGGTCAGATGACACGCTTCCTTTCGTCTGACATAATCACATCACTGTCTTTAAAATGTAACAAAGCTGACATGGTTTCACACAGGGAGTTCCAGTTTGCACGCTGAGGAAGACCATCCGATCATTTTTGGGTCCTTGTTGATAATTCAGCACCCAGCTATACACCGAGTGTGTTGATATAAGCGGCTATAGTCAATATTAAATAATAATGACTAAAATGAAAATGTGAAAGAAGTCGCTCGTAATGATGAACTTACAGAGCGTTATCACCAGAAACCAGCTCCCCTCGGCTTTACAGAGCATTATAGTGACTTTCAGCTCATTGTGTGCTGTCTGTCCTCAACTTTACTGTTTCGGTTCACTACTCTCATAGAGTCATTCTGTCTGCAGCAGGCTGCTATTTTCAGCTCTAAAAACTCACTGTACACCACCTTCTGAACACCAAACCGCAGACACACATAGATAGAGACTAGCGGAGTGAACACAGTGGAGCATTTAGCAGCTAAGGAGCCAGATATTGAGTTGGTACAGACCAAAAACAAAGCTAAAAGAGAGTTAATATTGGACTTAGATTTGCAGGGTGGCCAGAAACACTCGACTCGAAATGAGTGATAATGATGCTCCGCAACTGTAAATGCATTTACAACATCTTTCCCCCATGTGGCCCCCCCAAAAATCCGCTATTGCAGGTTGAATAATGTCACACTGGAAGTTTAAAGTAGCTGTAATTTGTAAAAGTTTGTTGCAGAAATCTTTTCACAGCAGCCTGAATGATGGTTTCAGACAGCCCTGAATACATCAGATCTGTGCCACAAAGAAATCAGATATTTTATAGGTGTGTAAATCCATCCTCAGATTAGCACTCATGCTATAAAATGCTCTTTGAAAGCAGTGTGGTCAGAGGTCTTCACTCCTCCGCACTGGGCCTGTTCCTGCTGGCAGAGCTGACTCACTGTGTCTCACTGTGCTCTGAATTTCCACTCATAGTAAAAGTTACAAGCACTGTCAAAATGAGTGGTAACATGTGGCAAAAATAAACTCCCCCCCCCCATCAAAAAAAAAAACAAATTTAACAGCAAGGCCCTGCTCTGGGGAATTTTCAGATAATGATACTGAGCCGAGCTGTTAAAGTTCCTTTTTGAAGACTTTATGCACAAGCTGCCACAGTCTGCAGCCACAACACAAAATAACATCCTAAATCTGTAATTGTCCTGGTGAGTCAGCACTGGCCATGCTCACATTACTAAGGCAGTGTTTCCTGTGCAGCATGAAGCACTGTTTGACTGTAGAGGTGATAACATTGAAGCAAACTAACCAAAACGGCAAGACTATGGCGGGTTCACTGCAGTGAGACATTTATAGCTTCCACAGAGACATCAAGTCAAATCACATCAAAACAAACAGTCCTCTGACTGCTGACACTTTGTGCAAATCAAACTCTGCTCATACTTCAGCTGAATAACAGCGAGGACTTGATGAATACGTTGATACGGAACAAAGCAATGGCATAAAACGATGTGGTCAAGTAACAACTATTAGATAACATAGAAACAAATCTTTCATTTTATAGCATAAGATATTCCTTTTCATGGGCAAAGATATCTGGAAAATAGTTTTCTTTACAAAGTGGATTTTTAAATTCATAACTAAACAAATGTCACCTGTTAACGTACAGGTTCAAGAGAGTACTGCGGCCAGCCCTGCGGCCAAAATGAAATATAGTAGCACCAAAATATTACAACAGAGGGATCGTTTAGAAAAAACAGAGAGAGAGGGTTCATCCTTAAAGACGATGGAGGGAAGTCACTCTCTCCCTCTCTCTGTCTCTCCAGGTTTCAGCAGCCCTCCCTCCAGTGGAATGTATAACTCAGCTCAGACTGTTTTGGCCCAGCTCGGCCCGGAGAAGCGTCTGGCTTGGGCTGGATTCTGGCTGGAAAAAGGTCCCTCTTAACAGTTACAGGACCAGGTGTCAGTCCGACAGCATCCCAGTTAGATCTCACACTCTTCTGATAGAGGTAGTGTGAGGGCTGCTGTTACAAGGCTCAGTGGGAGGGTTTTCAGGCTTACTGTGAGTGTGTACAGGACCCAAAGATGGATGCTGTGAGTTTCATGGTGTACAGGTCAGTGTCCCTGGCAGGTCTTGCAGCACATTTGCCTGAAATATGGCCGGCTGCAGAACTTAAACCTGAGCACCAGGGGGCAGTAGGCCACAGTGTTCACATCTTTACACTCTGCAGGAAAGACAAACATGAAACAGCTTAATTACTGCATTAGAATGATACAATTTGACAGCAGATCTTTCAGAAACAGTGTAGGATTCATTTTTATCCAATTTATTGTTCAAAAACTGATTTGATGACGTCCAGTTCATAACCATTTTCACTCAGATATGTTATCCCCCCCAAAAAATGCTTTTAACTCACTTCTTTATTTGAGCATGACAACTTTACATTTTGTTCAAATTCAACGTCTAAGTGCGAAATCTTTCTGTATTGTTCTTTCTATGAAAAATGACAAGGAGCAATGAGTGAACTTTGACCTCTGACCTTCGGGGTTGTCTGTACTGATGGGCAGACTGAGGTCACATTTGCTCTTGCACTGCTGCATGGCTGCTGGCCGCTGATGTTCCAGACACTCATTGGACGGCTGGCCGGTGTGGGTCAGACACTGCACCGAACGCATCTCCTGACCCAGACCACATCTGGCAGAGCACTAAGACACATAACCACACAGAACATAGAAATATTTGACCTGGGCATTGTATTTAAGTATAAAACGGAAACCGAGTTGTACAAAAAAGACCCACTACAAACATGAATTGGACCAAGAATTAACCAAAAGCCTGTCTTACCTCTCCCCAGGGACCTGTCACCCATTGAGGGGGAGGGCAGCGCTGCAGGTTACAGCGCACCCTGGAGGTGGGCCGGCCATTTTTGGGGCACTTGGATTCTGGCAGCATGTCACCGCTCTCCCCGCTCTTACACAAGACCACACGGTGCCTGTAGCCAGGACCACAGCTGGGCGTACACTGCGGACAGAGTGGGAGATGAAGAAAGAGGGAGAAAAAAAGGGAAAAACATCAGGCGGGAGGGCAGGGAGATGCAGACGATGGGAGGGTGCAGCAGGGGGTCACTGCGGTCATAAGCATGCAAAAAGAAATCTTCTTAATTCACTCAGCAGAGGGCAGCAGCTGTATGAGAAACAAAGTCAAGAACTTGCTAAGTTCCTGTAAGTCAGCTGGACATAATTCCTCCTGTGTGTGTGCCATCGGTACATTACACAAGACGTCAGAGAAAAGTTGAACACTGCAGCACTTCTGACACCATTTAATTTGGTTTCAATTCATCCTGAACTGTGAGAACCAGGTTTAGCTCCAAGAACAAAGTGGGACATGAGAAGATGAACTGTTCAGGCCTGTTGTAGTTAAGGAACACAAGAAAAAGCTAACAAGACACGTCTTAAAAGTGTAGTTTACATGTGTGCACAGATACTGAAGGATGTAAAAGACCTCCTTTAACTCCCACGTGACAAGTGAACCAATATGTATTCATGACTCCAACATGTTCAGGGTGATGTATTTGTCTGCTCTGTGCCTCTGTTGTGTATTTCATGGTTAAGGTACTCTTACTTTCTCCTGGCAGATATTTGGGTTTCTTAGGTTCAACTGGAAAATAAACTATTGCTTCATCCGAGAGGAATTCTGCAGAAACTCAAGTATTGGTTCAAATTCAGCCATGAGTTGAGTGAAAAACATTTTTGCAACGCAGACCACATGCATGATGGAAGACTTGCTGCCTACCTCTGACCAGTCCAGGGCCAGCCATTCAGGGGGGCAGCTGTGGTTGCTGCAGGGTTCAGTGAGAGAGGGGCGTGTGGGGGTACAGGCTGAGTCGTCCAGGACCTTCTCCTCTGTCGCAGAGATCCTCCTTTTACATAACACCTCCCGTGTCCGCAGGCCGCCGTTACAGCTGCGGCTGCACTCCGACCACTCTCCTGTCCACCAGCTAGAGGCAGAAAACAGCCCTGGGTTTGCATTTAATTTCCTCATTCACATTGCATAATATTGTGTGGACACACTACAGAAGGAGATTATACCTATACCAACAGGAATTACAGGAAAGCCCAACATAACGTAACTACAAATATTAAAATACTAAAATTTTATCAAGAAGTAAAGAAAGTATAGACGGATGTATAAGTGAGATAAAATGTTAAATGAGGAAATAAACACACACACACACACACGCACACGCACACAACACAACAGCAACAACAATAACAACAACAACAGTACAAAACCATCAAGAAATACATTTGTATTCCACATTACTCACCTTGGGGAGCACGGCTCAGTATTGCAGTATCTTCTCTTCTCTTTGGGTTTGTTCTTCTTGTCACAGAAGTGGTTGTAGACGATTGAATGATCTGTCTGCTTCTTACACACCACCTGCTGGGTCTGCGCACCTGACCACAGGTGAGACAACCCAAGACAAACATACAAAAGGACACAATAAGGGGCTACGTATACATCAGCATTCATTCTCCATGTTAGTTGCTTTGAACCCTGTGCCCCTTTGACACATGGAACCTGCCATATTGCTGAGATTATTTATCTGGGTGAACAATGTTCACATAAAAAACTCGCAAAAATAGACGTGCATCCCCTAAATGAGCTGCTAATGTTCGGTAATAAGAATCAGAGAAATACTATTAAAGGGGAGATAGAATGTCTGATTTTTAGTTATTTAATTTTCATCTCTCATACCATTTTACAAAATTGCCACTACCTCGCTACATGTTCACGTCCTCCACGTTCACGTCCTCCACTTCACATTACCCCAAAGTGAAATAATGTATTTCTCAAAGGGGACAATTAGCCCTTATCTGGTAAAGCCATGGATCATTAACTCACACAGGCCAAAGAAGAAAAGTGAGATTGGCTATGTGTGATGTCTGAAGTCTCAGAGCCTGTGAACTGCTCTGGCCTCAACATGGACTCCACAAACACTCCAGTCTCATGGCTCCCCTGCATCAGTGTTAGTCTGCGGCAAGGATTTATACTGTGTGTTCTCATGGGAGACTGTATGTGTGTGTTTGTACATCCATGTGAGAGAGAGACAGGGAGGAAAAGAGGAGGATGAGTGTCTGTCATGTTTAATTTAAAGCATAATAAAACACTCACGCCTACATAAGCATGCGTGCATGGCCTCAAATACAAAAACTCATGACCAAATCATTATTCTGACCTTTTAACACTCTCATATCTGTTTTAGAAATATGAAGCTACTGTACTACAGAAGCTGGTTAGCTTATCTTAGCACAAAGACTGGAAAAAGGGAGAAACAGCAAGTCTGGCTCTTCCAAAGGCAACAAAATTCACCTCCCAGCACATTTAAAGCGCACTAATTAACATGTTATATCTTGTTTGTTTAATTTGTACAAAATGGATAAATTGTGGTTGGGGGGGGGGTTATATGCCAGACTTTCTTGGTCAATGACTTCAAAAATTTGAGAATTAACCAAAATGTTGAACTATTCCTTTAACCAAGTTTAAATGAACCAAATCTAAATCCAAAAAGTGTACTCTAATCTTTATAAAAAAAATTTCCATCACCTTAATCCACCAAAATTTGCTCACTCATGTGAGTGAGTACAATCACGTGACAGGGACATAAATCTGTTCACACAGTTCACATCATAATGGATAACCACACATTTTGGAAACAAAACCTGCCCCCTATAAGGTAAACCAATACATTTTAGGGTTAAGACATGAATGTAAAATGAATGTAAGTCAATGCAGTGGCTTCTTAAGTGACAGATGTATCTATCTACCTCCAGCGCAGAGCGATGAGCAGCGTGACCAGGAGGTGTAATGCCAGGCAAAGCCACTCAGAGGATCCCTGTTCAGCGGAGGGTTGAAACGATAGTGGATTCCTGGGTTCTCCTCCCTCACCAGCACCTGAACATACAAACAACCAAACATTTAACACTACACAATGATGAACATGTTTTTCAAACCTGTGTTGGGGTTTCTTTCCATTGTTACCATGACAATCAGGGTTATGTTTGTCGGCCCCAGAGCTTCAAGAGTTTCTGGTCCGTCAGTGGGCCGCCTGTAGTGGAAGGTGGTACCGGCAATATCGAACCTGCGCGGCGTGTCAATGGTCAGCTTCCCATTGATAAAGTACTGGTCCCCTTTACTCTTCAGCACTGGGATACAGAGAACAGTGACACAGTGTAAAGACATGTAAAGGAAGAAAATAAATGCAATAGCAGAAGCTGCATTTGGTGTAGCTGGTATTTCTTCTTTCAGAAATTCACTGACGTTTAGGATTTTTTCTTATTTGTTGTATTACAGAGAGTTAGATAAAAAGATCAATATTAGCGTTGTTCTCAAAAAAGTATTGAAGTATTTAGGCTTCCGTCCAACAGCTCCACAACTGTCTTGTTGCATGTTGTTGGAACTTGGGAGGGTTCATGCATCATCCCAACATGGATCCCCCTACTGTCACACCATTTAAATAGCCTAAATTATCTTCTTTTGTTACTTTTTGTTAGTGGTTTGTTTGACAGTGTAACAGTGAGCCAGCATGAACAACACCAGGACCTGTGTCTGTCCTGCTATAACAGGGAAAAAGGTCTGGTGTGAAAAAGGCCTGTTGAATGCAGAGATATTAGACTGATATTGATCTTCTAGAAGAGGTTAAGACATTCAAACAGAAACATCTTATTGCTATAAAACTAAAAAAAAAGAAAAAAGAAAACATGGTTCCTGTCATAGATTTCACATTTCTTTAACTATTTATTCTAAGTATACGAACATTAGCGTGAATATCATCTTACCAAGGTAGTTGAGGGAGATGTTGAGTTCTTGTATGTGGATGAACACTGATCCTTTAGGAATTCTAACCACCTCTTCATAACCTGAGACACACAGACCCACACAAAGTCAAAAATGAAAGCAAGGTGAAGGAGGTTTATTCACTGGGGGTCAGGGGGAGCGATGCATAAGTAGTGTTTGGCTCTGAGAGACGCCGATGGACTAAGCAGAGGCTTCAGATTCCAGCTGCATTCCTGGGAAGCCGGTGTCCAACTGCCCCGCTCGGCTCTTTTCTAGAGAGCGAGAACTATGCCAAGAGCCGGCTTCGCCTCTCTTCTTCTTCTCTCCATTCCCCTCATCTGTTTTGGTCTTTTCTTTTTAAGCTCATCTCCCGCCCCGCCTCGCTCTGCTTTTCTCAGCTCTGCTCTGCTGTCAAGCCAGCAAGTCAGCCGCTGCAGCCCTGTAAAAAACTTCAGCCTCACTAGAGGAGGAAGGAATGAAAAATGAAGGAATGAAATAATTCCTTCCAGCGCTTTGACCACAAGAGGAAAGGAGAGGCTTGGCTTGTGACCTCTCCGTGGAGCTCTGAGCGGTGGGACTGACCCTGCACCGGGTTTGTAGATGGAGGCGTGGATGATTAGAGGGACATAGTTTGAGGTTTTGAGGAGACTGAAATCAAAAGTGCAAGAAAAGTGTGCTCTTCTGATAACAATCTGGGATCTGTGTGGTAAACAGACAGCAAAAGAGCCATAAACCCCCGGCCCTTGACATTTGAGTAACCCCTCACCGCCTACCAGAGCCACAGGCTGGACAGATGGAAAGAGACTTAAAGGGACACTATTGCAACTAAACTGAGAGCACAGAGCATGAATTAAGTAACACAGCAACGTCAACTTTCACTTGTCTGGGATGCAATGATCTCCATTATCATCATTGAGTCTTTCTTTTTTAAAACTGTTTTATAGTATAGGTTAAATGGTTTGGTTTAATCCCAGGCCATATTTAAATCACTTGAGCAGAAAGGAGAATCGCTGGCTAAAGTCTTTAGGAGTTCAGAGAAATCAAAAGCTTGTTGTAGACATAAGTGATTCTGACAGTCATACATGTTTCTGTGCCCAGAATAAGCCTCCAATCCTGATCCTGGAGTTTGAGTTTGGTTAGAGATGAGACCAAGCTATACTATATCTGTGACAAAGTTGACTGAGTTTAGACTTTTAGGACTTTCGACAGGTTTGGTATGTTGTGTAAACTCAAATACACTCAGTTTACTCAAGTTTATATTGGCAAAAAGCATTTAGGAAATTAACATTATATGGCCAAACTTATGTGGACACAACTGTTTACTTACTTCGAGCCCTGAGTTCAACCCCATCTAACACCTTTGGGATGTATGGAAACGCCAACTGAGAGCCAGGCCTTATGGCCCAACATCGGTGCCCGACCTCACTGATGCTTTCGCGACTGAGTGGGAGCAAATCTCTGCAGCGAGGATCCTAAATCTTGTGGAAAGCCTTCCCAGAAGCTGTTATAGCAGCATATTAATATCCATGGTTTTGGATTGAGGTGTTTAACAATCAGATATGGGTGTAATGTTCGGTGTCCACAAACTTTTGACCATACAGTGCACATTTTGTTAACAAAACAAAAGAGATGCATATTGCACATGCTGGGACTGCAGCTCATTAGATACCACACAGGCACTATCTAGTTATGATGGAAATTGTTGAAGCAAGTATTTTTGGGAGTTTGGCCCATACTAGGGAATAAAGGTCAGGAAATATCAACCTCCTCCACATAGTTTTTGACAATTCTTTTAACTGGTTTCTTGCAATTCCCCCAACTTTATGGAAGTGTAATACTAAATCACTGGCGCACCACAAAAATAGCACTGACCATGGATACCATCCCGAGATTACAAAACACACGACTTAACAACCTACAGTTCGACATCAGCCTTTTACTAACGGCCTTTTTAGGCCAAAGATAATGTCAGATATTTTGAGGGTAGTTGAGACCTCAGCTGGGGTTGACAGATTTGCCTGGTCAGTGTGGTCCAGAGCATGGCTGCCTGCTCAGGGTGCGTCCCCTCTGAGGAATCCTGGAAGGGGGTGAGTGGTGTTGACAGTTGGGTGAGAAACTCTGAAGTTGGTGTTGTGGGGAGAAATGTAACCCAGAATAGATCTAAAAGCAGCCGGACCTCAAGCCACACTGGTCAGACCTCAACTAAATCTGTCTGCCACGTGTGCCTGGGTGGCTGGTGGATAAATATATGTATGTATACAGCGTATGGTATGTATATGTGTATATTTATTTCTGCCTCCTCATGCGCTAAGAGTTTTTCAAGGAGTTTTTGTCTTCTTAGAGATCTTGTCTTAGCTTGAGAACCGTTGTGCATCTGTGTGTGATATTGAACTGACTATATTCACTGTATTTGATCATTTATATATTGTATAAAGTGATAGCGTAATCTATGTCCAAAGATGTGTGGACCTTTATCTATAGGTCCAAACACTTTTAATCCTGCTTGACCTTGCAGCTGCATTTGACACCGTTAATTGTAACATCTTACTCGATCGACTCAATAATCACGTTCGATTAAGGGGTTGGACTTCTGAGTGGTTTAAATCATATCTCTCTGACAGGCATTTTTCTTATTAAACTTGGTAGCTTAATTTTCTCATCTACTTGTCTTACTTGCTTTTCACCTCAAGGGTTGATTGTGGGCCTTATTTTTTTCTCTCTATATATATGCTTACCCTTGGTCACGTGATGACTAGACATAATATATTGTTTAATTTGTATGCAGATGACACATCATTATATCTTCCTGTCAACCCTATACAAAGTGATATTGATGGACTGATGGACTTACAAGGCCTTCAAATAAGACTTTAAAGGACAACGCAGGAATTCATTGATGTTGTAATATAATATAATGATAACAAATATGTCCCCTGTGGTCATGAAAAAACTGCTTGATGTAGACATAATGATGGATAAAACTAGTGACTGTTAATATCTGTAATGCCAACTTTAAATCTGGGCTGCATTAACTCTCAGCTGTAGTATATACACATCATTTATCTCTAAGCATTCATCAGAAATACCATAAGTACAGCAGGTGCTGAAATAAATGATCTTCCTGCAGCTACGTGGAGTTTTGTTGGCTTTATCAAATAAATAACTGTAACAGTATGCGGCTGTGAACAGAGTTTGCATGTGAACAGACAATTATACAATACATTTTGAATGTCTGGGGTATCCTAACTCACATTGCAAGGCAGCTTTCCAAGATGCATTCACAATCCAGAGTATCAGAATCCAAACTTTGCATGTGCACATTTTTGGGACAACAGACCGATTATGTTGCATAACTTCTCATGGTAAATGCCTCACGTTAACCTAATCTAATTCTCAGCAGAGTGGAGACTGTTCCAAATCCACTTTAAACCACTCTTCCCCCCAGCCAATAAAATCAGGACAGACAAAATCTTTATCTATATGTGCAGAAACCTCTGTGGCAGCAGCTCCCAAACGAAAATTGATGAGATAACAAATGGTTAAGTGTTTTAGTGTCATACCTCCTTCAGGCAGCGAGTCGTTGAAGAGTCCCTCCACAGACACACAGTTGCTCCCGTCACCCCCGCAGATCCGGCAGCGGTCCTCGCGAACGTCCGAGCCAAGAATACGATCACAGCCTACGTGCTGCAAAAAGGGAGAAACAAGTGAGCTGCAGGGTCACTCAAGGTCATGGGTGAAGGGGCACAGTCAGTAAGTCAAGAGGTGTCAGAGGCCGGGCTGAGGGATTACCTCTAATGTCTTCCAGACCACTTCTCCAAAACACAAAAATATCAGATGGTAAGTCCAGATGTGTTTTCTGATCCTGACCAGACATAATGCTCTTAGGTTGCTAAACTCATAGCTGTCGACATAAATAAGTTTCATGATGAGCGAAGCAGGTGGTTTTACTCAAACTCTTTAACAGTGAACCAAACCTAAACAAAAGTGTAGTGAAATGAATGGCAAGTGCTCTCATTCTCATACATTCATATGGCAGTTGCTTATTGTAGAGAGGGATAATGAGGCTTAAGTTTATTATTACTAAATCCAGAGTTGAAACTGTGATTCACCCCCACGGTTATCTGGTGGCTTTGTAATGTTTAAAATGATACAGGTCCAAACTAGCAGGAGGCCTCTCGTGTCTGCATGCAGACAGTGTTTCCCAGAGCTCATTGGGACCAATAGCACAATACATAATGTATATACAACTGTTTGCAGCACTGACATATCAGGAAAAGTGAGAGATGGCATATTGCAGCTTTAAAAAAATTTACTTTCACACCACAGTTAATCTTCAATGAATCGATTGGTCAATCAACAGAAAAGTAATTGGCAACTATTTGGATAATTAATTAATAATTTCATTTATCAAGCAAAAATGCCATGTTCACATGACATTCACTGGTTCTAGCTTCTCAAATAGGATAAGGATTTCATGCATTTTCTTACATTGTGCTTATAATAATAATATTCGATTTTTTACTATTTTCTGCCATTTTACAGACAAAGCGATTCATTAAGAAAATTATGAATAATGAAAATAATTGTAAGTTGTTAGCACTACTTACCTTTTTTGTTTTTGAGGGCATCAAAAACTTTAAATGACACATGGAGCCATTTTTCATGGACACACAAGAAACGTAACCAAATAACTTCATATGGAAATAACTGAGTGAACAGATAATACCCAGACCCACCTTCACCTTAAAAAACTTGCATTACACACCAGAAGATGTCAAAGTCCAACAAGGATAAAGGATAAATCTGCAAGGATGCAAGGATTAGGGTTACAAATTGCTCCAAGGACAGGGCAACTCAAGACCCTCTGTATGCACCCCAGGATGCTGAGCCAGGGACACCACAAAAGATATTTGAAATACTAGGTGTGCGCTTGTTCTGTGTCTGCAAGAAAGTCCAATCGTTTTGAAAATGACAACAGCAAGTAAAGTTGAACTAACTACGACTTCCTGCAGAAAAATCTTCTGCTCCGTCCTCTACACTTTACAACTGAGGTAGATCAGCAGGTGAACTTGTCGAACTAATGTGAACTAATTACACGTATGCTCAAATTATAATGTCATATTTTTATGAGTATTATATAGAGAAGATTTTCTCCGGTAGAGTTGGCCAAAGTAAATATTTCATAAGCAAGATCACTACATTATTACGTCTTTTCTGAGCTTAGTGATCTCATAGAAATCCCACCTCTGAACTATCTTTCTCTAGCAGAATGCGTCCGGAGGTTCAGTACCAGGCGCAGTCCAGGAGCTGACTGCATAATGAGCTGCTGCCATAGTAAATCAGGCGCTGAATACACACAGACTGTGGCCGCAAACTCAATGTAAACCGCAACGGACATCTGAACAACGCCATTTTCTCAGGAAAACTCGCCCCTCTATATTTTGCCCAACAGATCCGGGAAAAAGGGGCTCTGGCAGACGTGCCTTTGGTCTGCAGCAGCATGTTGTGTTCAACTGGACCATCTGTTCCCAGTTCCTCTTTCTACTTCCCACACTTTTCCTTCTTTCCTTCTGTTTTTCCCCCCACCACATTGTCAGACCCCAGCTTTGGCACTGAAGCGAGCATGAGGCTGCAAACAAGAGACAGAGATGTCTCCACAGTGAGCTTGAAGTTTTATGTGTACATAAAATATATGAGTGGTAAGATGATAGAGCAGAAGGAGAGGAAGGGAGAAGCTCTGACTGGATTGCAGACAGAAAAGTCACAAGAAAAAAGTAAGAGAAAGAGAAAAAAATGAGGGACAGAAAAAGAGAGAAAAAGAGAGCAATGGATGTAGCATCAGAAAGGGAAAGAGAAAAAGAGAGAGCGATAATAAGACCGCAGTGAATGAAAGCCTGCCTGCAGTGCAGACAGACTAACAGCTGAGCTGGAGGGTCACTGAGTTCCTCCAGAGCAGAACAGAGCCGAGTACAGGGGAAAAAGAGAAGAGAGGTAGAGGAGGAGGAGAGAACCGAGAGGGGATGTTGATAAACAAAATCCTCTATTTGGATCAGTGCAGCCTCCCTCAGCTCCTCAGTCTACCTAACCTCTGAGACACTTAAAATAAAGCAAGATCATGGGGGGTAAGAGTCAGGAAAGGGGGAGCTGAAAAAATAAAATATTTTGGCACTCGACACTGCAGGCAACCACAAAACAACAAGCTGGGTATCCTGAAGTTTGAGTTTTATTTTCTCTGTCCTCACAACTTTTTCTCCCCGTCCAAAGCTTCCACTTACTTTTTGGAGAAGAACTAGATCCAAATTAAACAAGAAGTGGAACTAAAAACAGATTGGGAATCCACAGCAACCACGTAAGCTGCCCGCTATGACCATTAAATGTTTTATTTTCATCTATATCCTTTCACAAATGGGCAATATAGGTGTCAAAATGGGTTCCAGGTACCTGTTTGAGCTCCAGGTGGTCTCCACTTCATCAAAATGAGCAGCAGTTACATGTTTTGTTTTCATCAACGGCCGGGATTAGGAGAGAGCATCGGTAATGGGACTCTAAGATCGCTGCCAAAGTTAAGACCATTTTTCAGTTGAGCAGCTGATCGTGATGATCGTCAGCAGTCAGTGTGTAAACTAGACAGTGGCGGCTGTCCAGTGTCTAGAGAGCAAGAATAAACAATATTATCTCCGTTGAAGACAGTCTTGTGTTGGTGCTCTATTCTGCTGCTTCAGCTTAAACTGCAGACGTCTGGCTTGTATTTCAAACGCTTGCATGGATGCTTACAAACACACACAAAGAAAGGTCTTATCTCACCTTACACTCTCCGTTTACACACACGTCCAGAGAGTCGTCTCTGCAAGGTGTGCCGTCCACCACAGCCGGAGCACGCTCTGTGTAGAAGTTGTATCCTTCTGCCAGGCAGTTGAGAGAACAGGGCTTCACCCCACCTAGACACACAAACATGCATACATCCACACACATACACATACGGAGCAGGGCATACAGTATAAATATACCAGATATATCCACATTATAGCACACAAACATAAACAAAAACACATTCAAGCGTGGCTGCGTGCACAGGCCCAAATGTAACTACAGGGCACATGCACATAAACTGGTCCCCGACAACAGATGTTCAATAGAAACACATTTTTAAGCTTGAAGTGAAATTGTTTTGTCAAAGAAAACTGTATGTCGTGGAAAAAGGCTCAAGATACATGCACATCTCTCCAAGAACTGACATTTTATTAGCTTGCTAGTTTGTAGCCAGTATTCTGCAGTCTGAGCTAATGCAAATATCCCAAACTGTGCAGAATTTGAATGTGAGCTAATGAAATACTGACTAAGACAGTTGCCAAACCTCCTGCAAGGCAACTGCCCAAAAACGAAATTCCTGCACCAAGCCGCAGGTTCACTAGCAGCTCTGAAAGTCATGTTGGGTGTTTAATTTGTTTTTTACGCCTTTTTGAACACCTGATTAAAGAATGAAGGACCAATGACACCAGGCATGAAGCCTGCTTTAAATATTAATGTGACAATAAAGACATCAGTGTTGTTTTTCAGTATACATTTCAACACTACAACACAATCTGTAATACTATTCAATGAGGCATATGGTAAATTGTGATATGTGTCGTACTGACATGTGTGAGTGGTTGCAAGTCTTTCGCACATGTTCTGCTGAATGCTTTACATCCTTATGAAGGGTGCAGAGAGAGAAGAAAGGATGAAAGAGAGAGAAGCGTCTGCAGGGGAGTAGGAAATGTTTTTTCAGCGCTGACAACCAGAGAACAAGCAGCTGAATGTTATTAGCTTCCCTCACACACACACACACAGACAAAACTACTGAATACTACCTCAATGGATGCATACAAACACGCATATTCACAAACTGAGCACTGAGACTCTGATACCACCGAGGTTAGTGGCTTGATTCTCACTATACCAACCTTACAAAATATGTACTGCATATGCACATGACACTGAATTTAAACTGAAATAATTACAAGAAAATTTCTCAAAAAATACAATGTATTTTTGAAAAACAAGGAAAGACAATTACATCAGTTGATGAATAGCTTTGTCTAAAATGTTAGAAAATAGGGAAAATGCCCATCAAGTAACTTATTACTTGTTTTGTTCAACCAAGATTTCAAAATGCAAAGATATTTACTAATTTATTACCATACAAGACACAGAACAGTAGCTAATTCTAGTATTTGAGAACTTGGAACCAGTTGCCAGTTAGTTTTATGTCAATTAATCGACTAATTGTTTGTGCTCTAGTTGAATTACTTATTTACTTTTTTAACAAGTGCACATGTATTCACTATTTAGTGGCTCCACTGGTGTGATGTAAGTGATCTGTACATACACTGTGACAAAGAAAATAATTAAAAATGTACACACACATTCATGCGAAGAGACATTTGTAGACACACACACAGATAGCAAAGTATGATGTGCACCTGCATCACCATACCGTTTGCATCCTTTCACTCTCAGTTTTCTCTATATTCCTTTCACTTCCATGACACATACACAGAGACACACACTCACACACACAGTGGAGGTCCTCTCTGGCCAAGTGGTATATATCCTTCATTCATCTGTGCAGCTCGCCAACAGCTCCACTATTTGAGTGGCTGTTGACATCAGTCTGGGCTGTGTTTGTTTGTGCTGGCAGTGCTGAAGCAGGTACAGTATGTACTGGGACGGAGAGAAAGACAGAGAGAAAGAGAGAGTATGTAGTGGCACGGCATGCAGACGATAAAGTGGTTAGACCACGGAAAACTACAATTCCCATGGTGCCTAGCTTTGGCAGGGCAATCGTGGCTTGCAGCAGTGTGTGTATATGTGTGTGTGTGTGTCATTACTTGCAGGGTGTGTTGTATGGAGTGTGAAGGTTGAATTTGAAGGCTGTTGGACTTAGAACAGCAATGTGGAGCAGCTTGTGTGAAAAAAAAAGCAGCTTAAACGACAGACCTTTTTTAATGAACTGTCCTTGGCTGCCTGAGCTGAGAGAAAAAGGCTGCCTCTGTTCTCGGTGTCAGGACCGAAACAAGAGAGAGAGAGAGAGAGAGAGAGAGAGAGAGAGAGAGAGAGAGAGAGATTGCATAATGGTGAACTAAATAAAGTGAGAAAAGAAGACACATTTACAGAGGCAGGAGCAGAGAGGACAAAGAAAAAGAGCAAGAAGAAGAAAAAGAAGCTGTCTTCCTTGAATTAGAGGGTAAAAGTAAGAGGAAGAATGCTGAAATGAGAATTTGAGGAGGGTGAGAGGGCTGCAGAGGGCAGAGAAGGGGTGGGGGGTGTGATCTGGCCTTAACGCAGGGCAGAGTCTATGGCACCGTTCCTATTTTAACAGCTGCAAGGGATTTCCATTGTAAAATCAGCTGACTTGATGAAAGGAGCACTTGTTGCCTGAAGTTGGAGTTGGCTGGCCGGCCATCTCTGTAAGCCATTATGTTTTTGGAGGGCTAGATTAAAGGCAGTTATGTCGTTGAAACTATTTATCATTCACGTCCAGTGTAGTGCTCATCAGGAGCGAGGAATTCTCGCAAGGCACTGTGGGATGCATGGCTCTCTGCAGCCAGCATCTGTGGGCCAGACAGGAGGGAGTCTGCAGCTTCGATTCACTTTCTCCAGTCTCTCTCACTTTACACACACACACACACACACACACACACACACACACACACTCCGTCTCCTGACTTCTGTTCGTCTCCTGTCATCAACTCTTCCCTCACATCTTCCTCTCCATCTTCATCCGTTCATCTTTAATATTCTCTTTTTCCTTCCTAATTTCTCTTTTTCAGCTAAATTAACTTCTAGCGTCATCTTTTCTTTCAAGGAAAATTCTGGCAAACAAGTGGAACAGCAATGATACGTTAAATTATCACGTGTCACAGAGAACTTAAATTTGTTTTTAGAGAAATAACACTTTTATTTAACTTGTGTGTGGTTTATCTGTCTGTAAACCCACAGGTGTGTTGGGGTGATTTTAACTAGTTTATAAACTGTACATTCAACCAACTAACAAATACAGAAAATAACAAAATGGCCATGCAGCTACAAAGATGGTCATGTGTTTTGACCATTTTATGTATGTTCTAATCCCCACGACCACGACCTGCACAGGATAAGCAGAGATACAGATAATAGATGGATGGATATTTTTATGTAAAATCTAGATCTATTTAATAGTTATCTTTCAGATACATGTAGTGGAGAAAAGAAGTCGTAGTATTACAATTTAGAATTTATTGAAAAGTACTTAACTAAAAATGCAGTACCTTATTATTGTACTCACAGCTTGCATTAATAGATTTTTTTGGCCGCTTGAGGTCAACGCAACAAGCTGCAAGCATGATATCGACATATTATTATCAAAAGTCGGTACTGTGAACGTGTTAGTTAATGTTAGTTAGTAAACTGTAAAGTTGCAGGATTTAAAACCAAAACAATGAGCTAAAAGACGCTAAAAGGTTCCATAAAGCTGAGGGGAACTGCAGAGTCGGGTTATAATTTGTTCTTTAGATAATTGATTAGTTCCGCTTTAAGCACAGTACTCGAGTATATGTAGTTACTTTCCACCACAAAGAGGCAAATAAATACATACATAGATAGTTACACATATACACATACATACAGCAAATCCCACACAGAGATATGTTAGTCACTCACCCCCTCTGTATGGCTTCCAGGTGTAAAACTTTCCTCGGAACGGAACGCTGTCAAAATCAGAGCACTGAATCTCCCGGAAATCCCGAGAGGCTGCAGGGCATTCCTGTAACACACACACACACACACACACAACACACACACACATAAATACAGTACTCACACATATAAACATATAGTGCATGTACAGTATGTATACATGCACCGCAAACAGGTGCAAACAGAGTCCCATGCAATGACCACACACAAAATAAATTAAATCAAATAATATCCATGATTTTGGTTAATGTATGTTGACCAATCAATGATAATTGGTGATGACGATGAAGAGCAGCAATACTCACATCAATATTGCAGGACCTGAAGCGCTTTCTCTCTCCCAGACAATACTTTCCACCAATAGTTGGCCTACAACCAAACACAAAGAGAATCAGGCCAGTCAGTCACATCTGAGTACAATTTAACAAGATCTAACCTCCATCTCATCACCACACAACACTGGCTCCTGAGCTCTGCTTTGTCTGCCTTCATCGGTGTGTTTTCAATCTCACTGTCTGTCTCTTTTATTGCTTTATTGTCTATCAAAGACCATCACGACAACACCTCTACATAAAAAATAAAAAAAACAACAGCTGAGAAGGAAGCCAGAGCCAGCCACCGTCAAATGGCTGCCTCTGCTTAACTTTCAACAAATTTAAACAGAATGGAGCCAAAGCAAATATGCAAACGATGCTCAGAAATGATACAAAAGAACATCGTTGGCTTCAGATTTGGGTCAATTCATTCTCAGTCTAATCAATTCAAGATGAGGGATCTGATGAATGCGGTTCAAAAGCAAGTCTGCTAGTCGTTTGGTGATGATTCAGACTCCTATCTGAATTATTTCATACACGATAAAAACGGTGGCACTGCTGACTGAAAGAAGGTCCTGGAAATAAATCTCAGTCCTGGTGCTTTCTCTGTTGAGTTGGCAGGTTCTTCCTGTGTTTTAAGCATGTTTTATCTGAGTACTCCAGTTTTCTCCCACAGGTGAAACCTATAAGCAATTTTCTCAAGCTGTAACCACCTAACTTTTTTCTTTGCTGACACCAATTCCTATTCCCAAACCTGAGGTAGTGGCCGACACCAGTGCTCTTTTTCTTCCGTATACTGCACCTCATTGTTTGGGATGGCTTGGGATGATTCGTTTATTTGTAAGGTTGCACAAAGCTGTAACTAAACATTTCTTCTGAACTGTAACCAACATTCTCTTTAGGCTTTATTTCGATGTATCCAGAAAGTTTAAGTGGATATTTGAACCATTCAGTACCGCCAGTATTGGCCACAGCCAATGATCCACTATATTGCATCAATGCCTCACTATAATTAACTGTGTAAATATTTTGTAAATTCTTCTGTAAGTTTACAGAACAAAAATAGAAGATGTTATTGGGGCCTTTTGAAGTAATATAGAGAACAACAGCTTCACACTCACATGCCAAATGTATTAAAGAGTTATGGGTTGCTATATTTATCAGTATCAGAGTGACTACACTGTACACTTTACAGTGCTCTTTGCGTGCACAGATTTATTCGAAAGTTAAGATGAAGCCATTAAGATTTTTCAACAGTCTGATTTAACCACATTAAGTTAGTAATATCTAAAAGATTATAGTGTATTTAGAACAAAATTCCCTCTTTGTGTTCCCATGTTTCCTTTCTAAGCCATAGTGAAAGGATACTTCCTGTAAGTTACATGAACAGAAGGTTAGTTGTCGGGACACAATACTGGCAATGAACCTACACACGACTGCCAGGACGAAAACAACCATTCAATTTGTCTGCCTCATATTAACTTCAGCTGAACTTTATAATGGATTTTTGAACAGAACGAGGACTTTGGATTTTGTCCCCCGCCTCTTACAGGGTAGTGGCTCACAAAGATATCAGCCAGTATAGACAACAAATACAGCGACTTCAATGAACATAAATACATGTATGTACATATATGTGTGTGTGAGCATTGTATTAAGATAGATAAAAAAAAATACCACCATACCTATCCTGTAATGCATTGTATTTTGCACAATGCTACAACTGTAATCTAATCTAGGTAGCTAACTAGAAAGAAATGATATCCATACCTGGGGCTGTCACAGTGTCTAATTGAAGAGGAGACTCCTCCTCCACAGGTCCTGCTGCACTCCTCCCAGGGTGACCACAGACCCCAGCCCCCGTCCACGCCCTCCGGACGAGTCCCATACGCCACACAAACCCTCTTGTAGCACCACTGCAGCACAGACACACACACATATTTATACACATTTTCAGTAGAATTCACACATCAACAATGACGTTTTTTTTTTACGTTGTTTGTGTTTTTCCAGGTCCTTTTTTTTCTTTTAAAATGGTTTATCCCATAAATATTTTTATTGGAAAACATGTTATTCAAACAAAACAACAGCCAAAATGAGTCAGTGTGAATGAGGAGAACCAGTCCCAGATGAACATCATCATCCCACCTACATCAGTCATTCTTTTGTGGGAACACTTCCCACATTATGCCCTAACTTTAAAAATAATGTAACAAAAAGATCCATTTCAGTATTTACCCCTTTCTCTATGGTGTTGGTCTGACAGATGGTTCCCTCTGCAGCGGGAATGCTGCTGGTGATGCAACGATTGCTCTTGCTCATGCACCAAAGTTCACTGCAGACTTCCTGTGTGTGAGTGAAAGGAGAATAAAAACATCAGAGGGAGAAAAGGGATAAACGAAGCAAAGAATGAGACAACCTGTCTGTGAGTGTTTCTACATAAGCCTATTATAAAGACACAAGATCAGAAACACTCTTGTCCACCTTCTTCTCTGCTCGCTCTACAGCGATGCCTATAACACATGGGGGTTATGTTTTATTGTGTACATATGCTCTGACCACATAGTATCGATAATAATGAGTCTATAAAGCAGTATAATGTTCCAGATGTCCATTCACTCTGAACCTGGCCCCATAAAAGTTGACCATGCAATAAAGTGGATGCTATTCAGCGAAGGTATTGCAAGATGTTTCCCGTTGTCAGAGAGCCAGAGGAACACAAATCAGGAGTGAGCTGTGAGATAAGTAACTTTAATTGAGATTGAGTCATCCAAAAAAGAAAGTCAGTCTGGTTCCATCAGAATGGACAACAAAAGACTGACAAGCACTTGAAGAGGGTGAAAGTAATAGAGACAGCCCTGGTTCACATGTAACCATCAGACCCAAGTGTGTAAGTGACAAAGAGAAAAATGTTAAGAATTAAGAAGGTTTGAAAAATAGCGTTATTATGAGCCATTTAGAACTACCTAAAATAAAAATACAATTATTTCAATTTTAATTTTAATTAAAATGAAAAAGTATACCATCTCAAATACATATGTGAACTTGAGAAGGCTGTCATTTCTGGGGGTTAAGACCGTTTCAGACTTATAATTGGGGTCACCAAGAGATTTGTAACAGCAAAAAGAAGATATCAATTCCGAGAGTCGGGTTGGACAATATAACGTGTCCCCCTCGGAGTGAATTGTGAGAAACTTCCGCGATCCACTGACTTTTCATCGAGTCAGTCATCATCAAGTCAAATTTTTTATTTGTCGAATACTTTAGTTTATGACAGAATACCTGAAAACACGGTAGAGACAATACCGTCAACACAGCATCGAAAGCCTTAATGAGAAAAGTGGGAAAGTGTAGACGAAGCACTCACCGCATATTTACACTGTCGAGATCTGACGCCGTACTGGAAGCGGCACTGTTCGTCTGCGTCGTAGGCCTGACCCGGTGCTGTAGTGGGGTACACAAACTCCTGCTTGGGAGGGATGTTGTTCAGACAGGACCCCATACCTGAGCTAAAGCACACCAAACAGAAGAGAAAAAATGAGTGATATTAAAATATACAATAACTGGCAATGTTTCAGTTGTTTGTTCTGAGAACAGCTAAAGTAAAATCAGTTTTATTGAAACACTGGACACGCTACAGATAATTAAATTTAAGTGGATCTTCCTACTTGAGTGTTTCTCTGACCATCAAAAATGTTACTCCGACATCCAAGTGCATTTTTTCTTTCTCAAACCTCTAATTACCAAATTATTTGTGGTGTTGCAGATATCTGATAGGCTGACTCACTCCAGGAAGCTGGTGATGTAATCCCGGCTACAGGCGGACCAGATGAATGGGTTTGTCTTCATGGTGATGTGGTCAGCCATCAGCTTGGCGGTCTCCTGGCTGCGGGGCCCACAGGCGTTCCCCATCCCGTCATGGTTCATCCCAAACCTAAAGCCCATGATGAGACAATGACAACACTTTGAGGTTGTGTGGACCGGTAATACTCGCTGCAGCAGGGATGGGGACGGTGGAAAAAAGATCTCGGTGGATAACCGAGTGGGATCTATGATTATTGACAGAAGAGTGGCAGATTGCCACAACCTGAAAAACAACAGTCCACAGATGTAACAAATGTTCAGAATCTATGTCCAGATATTTAACATAATTATTATCATCACTGGACAGTGAAGAGTGGTCTTCAATAAACTGCAGTTCTGTTCATTGGGACTCGGAGCCCTGCTGGTTTTCTATTGGACATCAAATCAGGGACTCATTTGAGCCTTTTGGTGCAACTTCTTGACTTGTAAATATATTTAAATAATAACATAACTGCACTTTTGACATACAAAAAGAACACAGAAAGACTGCAAACGTGAGGTCAAGTTTAGAGCAGCAACAATTAGTCAATTGATTGATTAGTAAAAAAAGACAGCGATAACACTCAACAGTAGCATGTGTTTGAGTCGTTTCTGTCTTGGTCTCTGTCTTTTCATGTGGGTGCTCTCCACCACAAACAGGCCTGTATTCAATCTAATACTGATGTCAAAACAATTTATATGACAATTAAAACAAATGTTGATTGTATTGAGGCAGAGGAAACAGATATTATACTGTATATAGACACACTATAATCAGCACACTATGTCATGTTGGCTGGTAAGCTTTGTAGTCTAAGTACTTGAAAGCTACCTGTGTTAAACATTAGGGAGGCAGGACCCCGAAGGATCCACCATCTGTCTTAATACTTCTCAGGGCTGTGTGCAGACACAATGCAATGGGACACTCAGTTATTCTAAGCAAGAAGGATACTACCCAAAAATAAACCAACTTGATGGTTTTCTCAGGAAAAACAGAGGGATGAAATCAATAACTTCTCTTGATTTACTACATTCATGACAGAAGTAAAGCATACAGGCATATAAAATAGCTTGTTGATACACATCAGCTATACCGGGCAAATGAGTAAAACACTCATCCCCAAGTCATCCAGGGGATCCAGATATAAAAAACAGAGGCATCTCCAGGTGCTGCACCAGCCACACATGTAACTAATTCCACATATAAATAGTGTGACGGAAAGAAAATATACAACCATTAACACATTCTCAACTGATGGAAATGACTCATGGTGTTAGAGATTACATAAACTCTCTCTGGAGATCTGCAGATGTAATCTGACGAGGGAGGGATCATCTTGGACCAGACCACAAGAAAAGACACACGACACAACTCAGGGATTCCTTTAGGGACATTTTGTGTTTCTGCTTCAGCTAAAGAGCAGCAGCCATGGATCTGGTAGGAAGTCAGTGTTTTGTTCAGTTCAGTTTGTTCAATGCACGGGATTATGAACCTCTCCTCTACAGTCTTAGTGGGTCAATGCTTAATGTGCACGTTCGTTGTGGAAACCTGTCAAGAAAGATTTATAACGTGCCATCCTTGCTGTATACTGTTTAACAAGACTAATATTCCTGTCAGACATCAGGCACGTAGATGACGCAGCTCTACTGAGAACTTGTTTAACCTGCGTTGGACCCATTTATATGTCTCCCTCTTTTCCTTGGGAAATTTGCTTGTGATGTATAAACTCATTCAGGGGACAATCTATTCAATATTTGAAAATAAAGTTCACTCTGCACCAAGCTGGTGAACCAACCAACCATTCAACTGACCAGCTTACATCTTTAGACTCCCTATAGAGGATGAGGTACTGTACACAGCTTTTCTGCTAACTGATACTTGCCCATCAATCTTGCTTTTTGGAAAAATCCTAGTGTTAAAGATACATTTGTTCCTGAACACTGTGTTTGGTTAAATAAACGTTTTGATTTCACTCACCAGGCCTTTATTGGAAAATGGAAAATGTATTGCTTATGTACGCGTGTGTGTGTTTCACTCACGTGTGTCCGATCTCATGGGCGATAGTGAAGGCGGTTCCCAGGCCGATGTCCTCATTGATGCTGCAACTCCTCTCTGGCTCACACATCCCTCCTACAGGAGCCAGGCCTTTCACACACAGGTGTATATCAATATACCTTATCTTCTCTAACTGTCAAACCATCAATGCTTCAGGAAACATACAGACTGACCTACAAAATCTGGCTATAGTCAACTTCTTGACAACAGAGGGACTTAAAATGTTCAGTCTGGAATAAACTGGCATTTAAAGCAGAATCCTGTTCAGAAATACAGTTTGATTTTCAAAAACATAAATAAATGAACTAATGTTTAATCATTCAATTCATGCTTGTTTTGTGTGTCAATGTGAATACGTGTGTGTTCTCTGGCACATCTATCTTTGTGAGAGCCAATTTGAGTTTCAGATCTTGGAAGCGAGGACATTTTGGCCGGTCCTCACTTCGGGCTGAACCTTCAATTTAGGGTTACACTTTAGGTTAGGTTCAGCTTAGTGTGTGGGTTGGGGTTAGGCATTCAGTTGTGATGGTTAAGGGTGAGGGAATGCTCGATGTCAATGAGGGTTATCATAAGTATACAAGTACAAATGTGTGTGTGTGTGTGTGTGTGTGTGTGTGTGTGTGTGTGTTACCTAGGGTTTCACAGGGCTTGTTTTTTTGGATGCAGATGTCATACCTGCAGAAGGGAAGGAAAATCAACCAGAATGAGGTTTAAAACTAATACTTCCATACTGACCCATAGACAGAAGAATACTGTAGATGAAATCCAGCATGTAATCACACTTGCATGTGTCTATACAAAAACACTTGACATGGACATAAAGTAAATTCACAGATGGTGACGGACACACTCACACAGACTTTAAGGACAGACAGTGGATAGCAGTGATAGCAGACAGATATAGTTTTAAAAGAACAATAGCAGGAAATCTTGGACGGTCACCGTGGTGTCATCTGTCTGGACAGCTTCCATCCTCTGCCTGATAAATCCTGTCATAAAACTGGTGTTCTCACCGAGCCACCACCAAAGCCACATCTCAAAAACAGACATTTATCTATCTGTACTTTTCATACGCCTCCTCTTACATAAGCTTATAGGACATTCTGTTAAGAAGAATAGGAAAGAATTTGAGGCAGCTCTGCCCGGCCCCATTGCATTCAGATGACTCTGACCAAACCATAGTTGTGTTGTTTGCTGCTGCACATTCCCTCAGTCAATAGCATCAGTGTTTTATCTGCTTAATATGCATCAACCACTGTTGTCTCTATTTTTCTCCAGCAGTATCAGTAACATAAAGAGCAGTTAGAGAAATGATGAGAAAATTGAGAGAAAGCTGCGCTGTCAGATTCAAGACAGCTTTACTTTCATTTCTGCTCTTTTTCTCATCCTCTCAGGGTGTCTCTCCGTTTTCTCTGGGCTACTTTCTTCAAAAAAATAAATTGTCTCTCGCTCCCTTCTCATATCTCTCTTTTAAGTTTTCTCTCCAGATGCTGAGCTGGGCAGAGCGGCCCCAGCTATCGTCACCCCAGACAATACAAGATACAGCCCAACTCTCTTGGACTTGGCTTAATGAAAACCTATGAGGATAGGGGCTGGGAATGTAAGAATTCAGATCGGAGGGAAACACTGTTTAACCCCTTATATTAACACTCCAAACATATTTTTTTTTACCAGAAGCTGCAGTAAGAGGATGTATGTACATACATGTAAACCCATTATAACCTCTTGCCTTGCAACCACTAAATTACCTTTATTTATATATGAATAAAGCGCCAGAACAGAGTTCCAGTCCCTATTGCTTACTCCTGTGAGGATGGTTTGTCTGTTTGTATTTCTGACCTGGTGACAAGCACAGCAGTGTCATGGTGAGCGATCCCGTTGTCTGGTATGGCGTTACCATAGCTGCTCCGGTGCTGGATGGTTTTCTGCCACTTACAGAAGCTGTCTAAAGACTTCCCTGCGTGGTGGTTAATCTCTAGTGTTGGCTGGAAGAGACGGGAGACAAAATACAGAGTCAAAAGCAAGTCGGGAAAATAAACGTACGTATTTAGATCTTAAAACATAAGAAAAAATGGAGATTATAGCTTGCAAAAATATTTATAAGTAATAATAAGTCCATAATATAAGGTTATTCCAGTTCAACAAAGGGGAGAGTTCAATAAACAAGTAATAGGCCCAACAATGCTATGATAACGCAGCCTAAGTCTTCCAGCATTGCAGTTTGTCTTTCTGTCCTGTATGAAAACCATGTATCTTCATGTATGTCAACTTTTAATGAGCAGAACAAAAAAGCCATGTCTTCAGCTTTCTGACACTACAGTTTTTCAGGTAATCCAAGGTGGTCCAAATGGTTCATTTAGCATAAGAAGTAGGATTACCGTCTCTTACACTTAATTCTTCAGTTCATCTTAAAAATTCAAAATCATCAAACTTGGAGACACATGGTTTTCACTGGACAGCAACTTCATTAGACTGCAGCAAATGTTAAGGGAGGATTATAGTGAAGCCACTTTCTAGTATTATGAGAGTGCAGAGAGGAGAAGGACAGGAGGAGGAGAAGGACAGGAGGGAGTGCTTTGCTGGCCACAGCTGGCGAGAACTCGTAACCCAGGAATGCATGTGGTGACATAACTAGTAATTGTCTCATCCCACAGTCCCTCATTTCTGGGCCCACTGCTGGCCTGATTTTATTTTCCAGGGGCAGCTTGCCGTTTTCAGACCTGGAACCCAGCAGCAGAACCACTCGTCGAGACTACTCTCAATCCTGTCCCGACCTCAACCTCAACGGTCCATGGAGAAAGAATAACAACACTAATACTGCCCACCGCTAATGATCCTAACATTTACTTCTTTGCTCTGTCAGATGACGAACACATCCGAGCTGTAAATTGTGGGGCTAATTTTGAAACAGTATGAATAGTATGAATCATAAATGTTCCCTAATAAGACAGCTATGGAGGAAACCTCAAAGCCACACTGCAATGCCGCTTTAATTCAATATGATTCATCTGTCAGATTGCTCGAAGGTCAACATTACGATGGAGCCGGCCGCACCGTCTCACCACATGCTGTTAATGGCAGGCTAATATGGTCGGTTACTAGCTGGTCAGATGGCCCAGTCAAGTCCGGTGCTATGCCGGTAAGGTCATGCACTTTTTATAAGCTGAACCCCTGCCTTGTGGTCAGGCGTGGATTCTAACTCTGCGGCCTTTCTAACCTCTGTTCACTCACTTAGTCCATACAAGAGTCTACAGCCATGCTTACAGCTCTGTGAGGCTGTGCACAGCGGCGCTTTGAGCTGAATGCTTACATCAGCCTGATGCATGGCAATTGTTACGACCCCATGTTGGTCCAATGGTTGTTGAGGCATAAACTTAAAAACAAATATGTCAGCCTCATAGTGGCACTGGAGGAGAATCAAGATAATCACCAAAGTCAGGAGGATTCATAGTCTGGGGTCCATAAATGTCTGTACAAACTTTTTGTGGCGATCCATCTAATAGTTGCTGAGAAATGTCAGTCTGGACAACAGTAATGGTCCAAGTGACCGACTGACATTGCCATCCATTAAGCCGTGCCGCAAATATCTATGTATCTTCTCCGATGAAGCAGATTTAGGTGCTGATGGTTTTTTCATCAGCGTCTAACTCCAACTTTTAAGTCTAAATCTAGCTTTTCTACGCCCTGGATGTGCGTCATAGTAATGGTCAGAGAGGTCACTGTTCACCACAGTAACCAGCAGGACAGTCACAAAGCAGCTCTGTCTGACAGGTTCAAAACCCCCCTCATATTTTCCGCACCCATCTACCTCTTCCTTGCTCCCTTACACCATCTTGTCCCTTTCATTACAGCCAGGTCCCGCTTGCACACTCAAGAGTCCACCGGGAGTGGTGGAGGAAAAGACCCTTAAGCCAATAATTTGACACAAACAAGGAGCTCATAGATGCTGGCCAGGGAAGAGTTTGTGCAGGTAATGAGGGCAAGCAAAGAAAGACATACAGAGTGGAGAAGAGAGGAGAGGAGAGGAGAGGGTTGTACAACTGATTACAGTGGTTGATGAAGTTTATTTACCTGGTCTTCCATTAGTAGGATAAGCCGTGTCACCACAATGTTGACTGCATTCCCCAGGCTAGAATCCTGGAACAGTTTGGCAACCTGACCTCCAGGGAAACAAGAAAAGACCAGTCTTAAAAACAGCTGATACACTATTTGAGCACATTACACTAGAGCTGAGACAACGCTCGAAATAGACACAGGAGTAACCCCTCATAAATTAAGATTAGTGAAGAAGTTCCAGAAAACAAAAGCCAAGTCTTGAAAATGTATGAAAAACTACCAACCCCAATGCATCGTCCGTGTAAATTAACAACTTTTGCATCTTCCCTCCAATTGTGACCCCCAGGAAGTCTGAATTAATTCACATAGGGATGACTAAGACTCAATGGCAAAAACAAACGGAGGTAAGATATGAAGGCATCCCTGTCTGACCGAGATTGATTTTAAGATGAAACACTTATCTACGAGACTAAACTAGACAGTGTTAAGAGAACTGTGAAGTCAGTGCACTACAAGTGCCAATGATTATTAAAGAGTTAAAGCACCAGCAGTTATAAAAAAGACCAGCATTAAAACCACTATCAGCACTAAAGCAGCACTCAGACACCTGTCATTACTGGTGTCTGGTGTAATTTGGCCCACTTTGCTCCACACCACTAAACAGACGCTGTTGGTTTCTTTCATTCTGTAACACTCCGGACGCAACCTGCTTTGTAACAATAGCAGCTGACCAACCCTTCATTAAATACATTCCTAACACGTGTGTGCATCGGTTTAAAGTCATTAACTGCGTGTGAAGAGATCCCCAGTGACAGAAATAGTGCAGATGAGGACATACAACCTAAGCCTGTCTGACTAAAACATGTGGCCTCCACCAGGAGAAATCACAAAAGATCTACACATTTGTTTTCTTTCTGTCTGTAAGCATTATTCCTGCTACTAAATAAGCCTCAAACTGATTTATTTCAACTTAATCTAGGTTTTTTGACACATTTTTGTACAAAGTTAATGTTTTACTAATCCATGGTGTTAAAAGGCGCTGAATCTTATTTCTATCACAGTAGACACTTATATTCTTTAAAACTGAGTGGTTAATCTCTTTTACAATATTTCTTAGTTAACTCCAAACTGTTCTTTTGTTTTGCACAATGCCAAATAACTAAACCATGACTGGCCGCTGGATTGCTGCTGAAAGCTTCTAAAAGCTAAACTATACAAAACAAAACATCATCTTTTCAATTGGACTGAGTCTGAAACTTGGCATGAAGCTTTTAATAATTCTGCCACGCGTGAGAAATCTCCCTCTTTCATTCATCAAGAAACTCCAATGACACAGGGAATCTGGCTTTTTATGGCATTTTTCATGTACATATTTTGTGTTGTGAAACTTACAATATTCATGACTGCCAGGATGTACTGCTCGATGTCTCTGCGACCATGGTAACCCACCATCATCTTGTCGGCCACCACCAGCGTCTCCACGTAACGCTCCCGGCTAACCGAGCGCTTAAGAGGCAGCTGGCCGCGACCGACATGATGGGGAGGCGTCTTCAGGGTTCTCTGCCACCATGATGCGCCTTTCATCGGTTTCTCATCTGAGGAAGATCACACACACTCGTATTTTTTAGAGAGAAAGAAGTAACCCATAAAAGCACAGCAGCAGTTCAGCCAATTATACGTTCAAATTGTAATCACTCACGGTACATTTCGCATTTACCATAACTGGCCAAGAGATTAATGATGATCATTGGAAAGGCTTTACCAACCAGAATGATCCCTGAACACACTTTCCATGAAAAAATTAAAAAAATAAAAGCACAGCATTACGTAGTTGGATGTTTTGTTTTTTTTAATTACATTTATTTGTCAGAAGATGGTTTTCTGAACATACTTTTGCTTTTCCAGCAACGCCCTGTAACCCAGACTCAGTCACACCCAATCACCACTGGGAACTCAGACACAACCCCAATCTTCTGCTGCTGGCTGCTATGCAAATCAGCCCGAGACAGTTTACTCCTCCAGTCTGGACTTAACTGCTGCTACTAAAAAGACCAGAATATCTCTCCTCTCACCAATGACTCCACAGGATTGGCCTTTGTACTGATGGCGGAGCGATGACCGCTTGTAAACCACATGGGGGCGCCCCTCTGCTCTCTCCCCCCTCTCCGTCCTGGTCTGGTTATCTGGTAAGACAAGGGGTTCAATCAGGTACTCCTCTCCCCCTGCAACAATCACCCCCTGCTGCAGAGAGACAGATACGTAGAACAAAATAGAACAGAATAAATAGAATATAATACAATAACAGGAATCATTGCTTTCATGATACAAATATCACAAATGTCACATTTCACAGATGGTCTGAATGTTTATCAGTCTTTGAAACATGTTAATAACACAGCCAATAATACAGATCTCCTCAAATGCTCCATCAATGATAAGACTAAAATCACTTGATGTTGACAAAGAAGAATGAGCAACAAAGCAGGCAGGGTAAGTTAAGGTAAGGCAGAAATGAAACAGAGGCCCTCTGAGGGATCCTGGTGCTAATGGGTCAGAAAACTGACAGCTGGAGAGGAGCAGACTTCATAACAACCTCTGAGCTTCCAATGCAGCAGATTTTGAGCTCAGTGTTTACTGTTGTTGCAGTTTTTGCCCTCCATTTATGATCAGTGTCTGCCTTGTTTATTCTAGAGGCAGCACTTGTCAGTTTTGATCATGTTTGGAGAGAGGTACAGTAATTCACAGCCCACATGCAAGGGGTCAACTCCATAGTGAGACTTCCACAGGGGCAAGAGTCACTGACTTTTGATCCAAATATCAAACAAATAAAGACAATAAAGAAAAAGAACAAGCACTTAGATAGAAATATACAATGATGCTGTAGTGGCTAACATTAATCAATCTGTAATATCCTCCAGCTGCTTGAGCCAAAGGCACAGTAAAGAAAAACAGCCCAACAAATAACAGACAGAGATGACGGGGAAACAGTACCAGTAGGTGAAGACATAAAATGCATACAGTATATAGGCTTCATTTGGATATTTTGAGAGGTGAGTAGTCGAATTTGCAGGCAGCATTGCAGACAGTTAAAAACAAGATGCTATTTTTGTCTGTGTGTTGTCCTTATTTATGTAACATTTCCTCCCATTTTAAGTAGCATTTATGATTTTATTTTCAGGTTAGATTTGCTGATAGTTATTTCAATATAAGCAGCTAGAAAGCCACTAAAATAATACATTCAACTCTTTGGCATTAACATGTATATAAAGGTACAATAATATGTTACATGTCATTATTCGGGTTATGTTTAAGGTCTATGTTCATCTCCTCAACTGTTCAGTGAAGAAATTACACTAATTTTATAATTAGAGCTACTTTTATATTAGAGATCAGTCCTAACATTATCATCATATCACTCTGTGTTCACACTGTCCCACTACAAACACTGTCCCCCTCACAGGGTCCTCTGTTGGCAAACTGTGGACCCATCTGAGAGGAGGATCAGGACCCCGCAGAACAAAACACACACATAGACAAACACACGTGAGAGTATGAAAGAGTGAATGAGAGCGAGAAAAATGAGAGAGTGGGACAGAGAGCGATACACTAACACTTCCTTTGATTCTGCTCAGATGTGTTGGCCCCGGTCAGAGCGAGTGTCTCCCCTCAACTCACTGCGGCAGCTTTCAAAGTGCCTTTAATCCCATAATAAAGTTAGTGATGCTCCCCTGGACACACAGCCCGCTCGCTGGTGAATGTGCTCACGCTGGTCTGACCAACAGTAATTACGTGTGCTGCTTATTAACGCTTTGTGAACACATCTAATCCTCAGCTGTGTATACAACTGTTATTGTGGAGCCTGCTGTTTGTAGTGAGAGGATACATAGATACACAGTGCTGTGAATGCAGGAAAATGATTTCCACCAGCAAAATAGTGCATCACAAATAAAGGATCCAGTCAAGTGATTCAGAGGGCGAACTTACTTTGATCTCTTATTTTAGGGCATTAAAAAGCAAATGACATGAGAATGGGAAATGAATGAAAAGAAATTGATGTTTTACTAAGTTGTAAACAAGACCACTTCAGAAAGCTGGTAACATTTCCAGAAGATTAAAGGTCCTCAGTTCAGTTATTTTTACAACACTCCCATAGCCTGCCTTGTTGACCACAGCTTCAGTTAATAATCTCCTACATTTCCCAGTCTGCCTTAAAACAGCCCTAAGAGAGCATGCCTGAACTTGATGCATGTTGGGTTAAGGGCCTCAAACTTCAAACATAGTGCTTGTTGGTTTGTCTAACAGCACCCCGGCACCCTTCCCAAGTTGGAATAGGAGGAGAAACACTCTGAAAGGGTGCTAAATAAATCTAGAATTCATTGAGTCTTGGGAGTTATGGTTACTATCAGTTTCTAACTTTTAAATAGTGCTCACATTAAAATCCAAGTTGTAATTAAGACGGGGACACAGGGATATATACATTTTGGCACTTATATTTAAGGACTTAATAATATAAGAACTGCCTGAAAACCAAACAAACATGGAAACCTCATGTCACTCAAGATAATTAAACCCATATTTTTGTATTTAGAGTATTATAGTGTATATTTTGCATAGTATTCTTAACCTTCAAACAACCAGCTCTGCAGTAATACAACAGTCTTGACATGATCACTTGCAAGTCTTGAATGTGAAATTTTTCCCACCTCTACCATCCATTGCAATGGTGACAGTATAGTAATTGCAGGATTTCTTACAGCTGCATTGCATTGTAGTCTATTTAGGCTACTGTTGGTGAAGAATATTAACACCACTGTTTCTTTAACAATGGATGTATCTCTGATTATTAAATGTTGGTGCAGATTTGTAAGTCTAAAGTAGTTGCACTCGATATTTATCACCATCTCGTGTCTTCTACACTTGGTTAATTATCTGTGGGGATAAAAAGATAAAAAGAAAAATAAAGTACCTTTTTAGGATGAATTCTTCCTTTAAGATAAGGAAGGTCATTTCAATTTGTGAGGACCGCCCTGGTTGGTTTGAGCAAAGTTTAAAGCTGGCTTAAGTACTCAAGGTTTGTTAAAATGTCATGCTTTGATGTCCGAATCAAGCATTACTGATCCCCTATTTGCTGAGCCAGCGCTGCTGCTGCTGACCTCCCTCAGTGTATTAGATGTGGATTAGACTTGCAGGTTTCAGTCTTACCAGGCCGTTACAGTTGCTCAGGGCCACTTTGCTGGAGTGTGGCTGGTCTTGGAGGTGTCCTACATAGTGGCAGTGGGGAGAGTAAGGATGACTCCAGGCTAATCGACCTCTCTTCCAGTACTCCACCCTGAACTGCCGGGACAGCAGACCTCCCTGCAGCGTAAGGTTCAGCAGGAAGTTGTTACGCGACGTGGACAGCTGGTAGAAGAGCTAAGAGATAGAAAAAGAGAAAGTTAATAAATGTTTTGGGTTCATAAGTATCTTAGAGAGTAATTTAAAGATATGGATGTATAAATGTAAGACAAACAGACATTCAAGAGATTGAATGAAAAATAAAGGGAAACAATATCAAAAAGCATAATACAGAGTCAGGCAGCCTGTCCTCAGTGCTGCGTCTTCTTCTTCGGTGGTTTTGAGGCGTTTCTGCATCCAGCGTCTCACCATTAGGTCCAACACGTACTGGGATGGCAATCTCATACTGGCCTAGACTGGACAGGAAGGCAGCTACAGGGAGGGAAATAAAGAAGGCATAAAAACAAAATCAGAATTTAACTTAATAAAGCCAAAATTCTGCTTAATCTAATTGACTCTAATTAAAAACAGTTGAGGATTTGGGAATTGCTTATTGTGGATAACACTATGGGGCTTTTTATTGAGAGAGTAACCCAGTTGGCAAAGAGAAACTTGCAGGCTTTGGCCCATTACTGACAAGGTCCCTCCACTCCAAGAACCCCCTCCTGCATGAGGCAAAACGGATGTTGCCATGGTTACACTGAAACTGTATACTTCCTGTCTGTCCCAGTCTGTGCCGGTGCCTGGTGGAGATTTATTGTCCAAACACACACTGCTCCAAACAGCCAACGTCAGCTAACTAACGGTGAAAGGTCACCAGTAAATGAGCCCAGTTTTCATCAAACCTTTGGCCTCAGTTGGTGGAGAAGCAGCCCCTTCCCACACAGAGTAAATACCCAGAGATCAGAGTTCCCTGGTACAGACTTGGAGAGCTCTGTACCGGGAAAAAAACACTCTGTAAGCAGCGGATAGGTCTGGCTTGAATAAACAGCAAGCACAATTACAAATGCTGCCTTCACATGGAACTCGTGAGGTTGTACTGTATTTTCGACATGGGAAGTTAAGTACAAAATATGCTCTGTGTTCAAGTGGTTTTGATTCATGAGAACAAAAATGGACAGTGCTTTGTTCCCTTTTCAAAAATGGTGAATGAACTGTGGTTTGTTATGCATTATAATTTCATGTTCAATTTTCTTCCCTCACTACGTAGGTGCACAGCTATGGAGCGGGAGAAACACACTTCCCGTAAGGGTTCAAGAAGGTGGTATGGCTTGGGAAGTTTTTAGTGGAAGTAATTGTGAAACTGTGAAAACAGTATTTGAGAAAAATAACACAGACAATTCAATGGCAGTGGTTACAAAGATGCAATACATAACCAAGATTAAGAACAAAAAGGTATTGTTACTATAACAGTGACAGCCAGTTCCTCGTTTTTTTCTGCCCTTTTTAAAAATCTTATTTTACCTCTAACTCCCCTGTCATTTCATAACCTGCCATTTTCTCCCTGTCCAGCTGTCCTTTCCTGTTTCATCACCCGGCCTTCACACCCACCTGCACACCTGCTCCCAAATCCCTCATTTGCTGCCCTCACCATATTACTACTGCCAGATCATCCACTGAGCTGTCCCTGCTATAGCGTCCAAGCCTTTTTTGTCTCCTGCCTGCTTATGCTCTTTTGGAGTTGGTTGCTTGTTGTAAAACCCTGTTCTGGTCGACGGCCTAGTAAGCTTTGCTTTTAACTTAGCTGTTCTGTCTGTGAGTGGTGCGTTTGAATCCTCACTTTGTTTCACTGAGCCATTACATTTACACTGAATTACTACAGTAACAAAAAAGAACCAGATTCATAAATTCACTCTAATATGTATATAGTGCCTATATAGTAAAGAGACCACAAGAAAAATAAAATACATAACATTTGGTATGTTTTTCTAGGGTTGCAGCTAACTATTATTTTCATAATAAATACATTTATTGGTGAGTAAATTTGATTCGTTGTTTACTAAGCCTAAACAAACTGGCCTGGCATTTTTCAAAATGTTTTTAGGCTAACACATCTTGTGAACTGAAACCTTCCGAAAAGGTTCAATAACAAAGTCCAGAAATCACACCACTGACTTGATTTCAGACAGCCTAAAATGGACACTAAAGGCACTTTGAAGGCACCAAAAACAAAAAACTTTTTCAAAAAAAGTTCCTAAGAGCTCTGAGCTGTTTCCCACCACACATCCATCCTGCTCTCACGAAGCACAGCAGGCAGGTGGTATTACCATTACCTTTGAAACACAGGAAAAGCTCCTGGAGAGAAAACAAAGGGACGGTGTTAATGAAGTAGATATAACTCACCTCCAAGGAAGAAATGAGGGAGACCTCACACAGAATAAACTGTACGCTAATGAAAACCAGCAAAACAAATTAGTGAGTAGTTTGAACTAAAGGTTTGAGCGGAACTGTTTTTTAAAACCCCACTGAAGTTTCCTCACCACAGGATTTACAACCAATCCTGAAGAAAATCTGCCTGTTCCATCCTACAGGGGGGAAAAAGACACATGTTGTCCTTAATATACATTTTTGTAATCTACAACTACTAGAAGTGTCTTGTGTTTCTCTGATAGTTTATGTTGCTTCTCATAGTAACAGATACACACCAGATGTCAGAACATCAGTCTTATTGTTGTTTACAGAATGAAACCTTCTGAAGAGAGTATGTTAAGTGGAGTCTCATTCACATTTTCAATGCATACAGTTTACTGGAAGACAAGACAGTTATACGTATTGTTAAGTACAGTTATAATAGCCTCAACAATTGTTCCTGTCCTGTCTTTTCTGGTCTCTTAAAAGGTAGGAAATTCAGTGACCTTGCAGTAGCCAATAGTGCAAAATATGTTCATCGACTGATTCAGTGTTTGAAAATGTTAAGTAGACATTAAAGCAAAAGGAGCAAACTAACAATGGAAATACATGTGCTATATTTAACCGGAGACACTCCCTGGCTAAAGGGTTTCGTACAGAAGCTTCTGTGCTGATAAATACACCTATCCACCCATGAGCGGGGCATCACCCTGGTTTCTGTTATCACCAAATGAAAATAGTGGAAGGAAATACTCTGCATGGAAAACTGTCCCTCCCTCCATCCCAGACACACCTTCATAGCACCTCAAGCCAAATGCTGCTCTGCCTCGTTTGAAACAACTACTACAAGAGGAGGAAGAAACTGTAATTATTCAGTATAAACTACGAGAGTGAGAAAGGGTGGAAGGAGTTGCTCAAATTTAGATAATAATCTTTTCAGAAGATCTCACACTTACTGCAGCTCTAAAGGAAGCTTGTCAAAAACAACTGCTACCGTATACACACTTTATCAGTTTATCTGTCTGTGCATGTCTTTCTATGCCTCGCCTGTCTTTCCCCTGTATACAGTCTGGGTGGCACACAAAGCTGCACCAAACTAAAGCTGCAAATGCTACTAGCCATTCCATGTAAAACACAAGCAGCTTCCAAGATGAGGACTGTGGTACAGCATGAAATGATATTTTAGACACTAGTGTACTTCCACCTTTGTGGCAACAGCTTGAGGAAGACCCTTTTCTGTTTCAACATAACAACAAAATGGTTTTCCCAGTTTGGTGTGGAGGAACTTGACTGGCCTGCACAGAGCCCTGACCTCAACCTCATCCAACACCTTTGGGATAAACGGGAACGCCGACTGCGAGCCAGGTCTTATCGCCCAACATCAGTGGCCAACCTCACTAATGCTCTTATGGCTGAATGAGAGAAAATCCCTGCAGCCAGGTTACAAAATCTTGTGGAAAGCCTTCCCAGCAGAGTGAAGCAGTTGAATAATGTCCATGGTTTCCAATGAAACGTTCAACAATCACATACACATAAACATATAAAACATATGGTAAAGTTTGGTTGTGTACATTTATCTGAGATAAATGACTATATGAAAATGTGTATTAGGTTATGAGTAAAACGTTTTATACATTTGTATACTGTTTAACAATACATGTAAATTCTTCATACTTTGCATACTACTCTGCAAATTACTCAGTGACAACACCGTGGTTGCTTACTTCATTTGTGAGTTCTTGTTGTTGTTCAAAAATGACTCAAAGGGTTATCATCTGTGTTAATATATCAGCCAAGGCCTGGACAAGAGTCAAGTTAAAAGAGGAGCGAAAGCGAAACAAGGAGGGAAACATATAGAGGGAACGACAATAATACAAGCATTGTGGTTGTCGTGGACGAGATATAAACTTTGTAAAATTAGACAGCGATGATGCAGTAGGTGGAAGAAGAATTGAAAAAAACACAATTCTGTGCTTGATAAGATGTGGAAAATCTGATTTTTGACTTTTTATGGCACACATTTGACCTTTTCATTGCTGTGCAAAAACAGGAAGATGTAATTCACTGTGATGACTTCCAGTTAAAGCTGCATAATTGAAATCTTGCCGATGTTAAACAACTATGTGGGCAAGCTACGTGGGTTGTTGTTATTTTTAACCCGCAGCACAAACGAGAGGAGGATGTGATGTTTGAGTGTATAAGCTGGACAGACCTATCAGATCACAATCGGATCTCAATGTGGACACTGTAGACACATATTAATACCAGGTGTAAATGTAATCAGATTGAATCATATCTAGATACATTCTGGATATGAGACACATTTTAATACAAGATGTAACAGGGCCTATAGTCATTCGATCCATTAGTGCAGTGTTATAGACCAAACTGTCTGTATCTGTGGAAAAGGACTATGAAGGAATGAGCCACGTCAGGGTTTGAGGGGTGGGTTACTTAAAGGAAGCAGCGTGGCAGTCTATTGGACACAGATGGCTGTGAGGGGTCAGAGGTTAAGTTTAGGAAATACACAATCACAGCCTTGTTCTGGGTGACGAGACACGGACACTCAGGGATTTATGTCTTTGCCTTCGGGGGATTTCAGTCGCTCCAGCTTCAGTGTGTAAGTGAGAGAGACGGGGAGACTGTGTGGTAAGAGGTGAAGGGGGTGGGCACGTGGCTTTGCCACAGCACCATGATTTGTGGAAGCAGAGTTCAAGTTCAGCAGCCCAGACCTGCAGGCCTGGAGTGTGCCTCAGCGGGTCAGACAGCCAGGTCAGGTCTTAAACGTTTTCTATGGCTAATTTCAACCAACTTTTTCCCATTGGAGCACTGCGCATGTAAGTAATGAATAAATAAAAACAATTACAGAAACCATGCAACATATCTCAATCCCAAAATTACAATGAAACTATAATCAGATACTCAAATTAAATAGAAATTTAAAAAGGGCATTTATTCTGAATTTTTTAAACATGGGTAGTATTAAGAGGGTTCCTTTTTTTTTTTTTACTGAAATGAAAAACAGACTTCACTCTGGGCGCCTCGGCCATAAAATACATTAAAGTACTCTTGCTCTCGAAGACTGAAAATAATTAGAACAACCCACAGTATAAAGCCAGGATCACAGACAATAAAACAATGATGTTTTCCCACTATAAAGAATAAAGTCTGTGCTGTTAATTTTTTGATTGGTTTGAAAAGGTCACCCCGTGTTATCCAACATACCTTCAGACCTGCACACTAGGGTGGGACACCAGTCTGACACTACTCTGTTTTTTGGTGGGAAAGAGTGAACACTGGTTTCTATAATAACTATAGGATTACTACACGGTCCAAGTCAGCCTGATGTGTCTAACTTGTCTCTCAGTGTTAATGTTCTGGTTTACAGACAGCACCTTGATCATGATCGCCTCCTCTCACCTTGTGACTGAGCAAACTCATCTCTGTGACCTCCTTCGACCTCGGTGGCAACCATGACGACGATGACAGTGCAGACCAGACCAGTCCTCCATAGCGTTTCCATGGTTACTACAGTATTTGCTATAGTAACAGAATTCAGTGCAGTGGTCCCCGGGCCTCTGTCCCAACATGTCTTCTGCCCTCTCGGATGCCCCGTCGCCTAGCAGTGGGACAGCTCAGCGCTCTGTGCCTGGGCCATGGCTGCAGGAAGATCTGTGAGTTCAGACAGACATAGCAGCCTCTACAGTGTGTTGATCGGCGAGTGGTGATGGATCCTGGACAAGTCCTCATAGAAGTAGAAAAGGCCTGTAGGAATCTCCCAAGGGGCTCAGCAGCAGTGGTGGGTTTAGACTCCTCTCTGTAGCCCTGCAGAAGAAAAATTGTTCAGTGAGGAAGAGGAAGGCCAGGAAAGGGAGTGAAAAGGGAGGGGTGAGACAGATTTAGGCTCAAAAAGGTGGGAGGAACAAGGGAGACATAGTGAAACACAGACTTAAGAGAGAGAAAGCATGGGATCCCATTGACCCATGTGGTTCCCAGTCTAGTAAGTTAAATCTACCCAGTTCATACCCAGCGTCCAGTGAAGGACCGCTCAGTCCTGCATTGTTCTATCAGCTAATCAATCTTGGCTTTGGCGAAGGGCAAACACCCTGTCTTTCACTCTGATGACCAGAGACAACAGCAGGTCCCAACCTGGGGCCCCTGAGGCCCCACTCTTTAAGCTGCCTGCCCACCGGAGAGAGTTCAAACACAAAGAAAGCTATTGATCTTGTAAAAGGCTGAGCTTAATGCCCAAACAGGGCTTGAAGTGGGTATTATATCAGAGGCTCTGGGGGTAAAATGAGCCAATTTGAGAGGAGCAGCAGGTTGCCATCACTGCTACGCTGGCTGACTGTGGTGGTTGGTTGTATGGCTGAGTGACTTGCTGGCTGGCTGCCTGACTGTACAGCTTACTAATTGGCTGGCGTCCTGGCTAGCAGACGGATGGTATGAGTGCCTATATGAAGCTTGTTTGGATGAGAGACTGTTAATAATGCAAGTGTTGTGACCAGGAGGGGTAATTATAATGATCTCCGTTTTTTTATGAACTGCAGGAATTTTTTGGACATCCAGTTCATAATTTCAACAAGGACACATTGGTGGCACCTGGCTTTGTCCCTACAGTAGCGTATCATCCGCATAGTACTTTACAATGCCAGTGAAATTCAAAATGTTTCTCCATCAGCAGACATCAATTATTGTTTCCCATTCCCAGAAGTAACAGGGAAAAGATTGTTCCTTGCTGCTGAATAGAAAGTGAAGTTTGTATAACAGCACCCTATGATCATTTGGAGGTAACACTTCAGCCAGGCAGACATCCCAGATTAAAATCTTGGGTCACTTGTTCATTTTCCACTCTACTAATTTAACTGTTATGTGCTATACATAAACCCTAGTTCCTTTTTAATTGAGCACTATTCTGTTAAAGACCAACATAGAGCGAGTCTGATTTATAATAACAATGGAAAATGACTTCCTTAGTCCCACAGTACCCATTACAAAAATAGACCAGAGCCACGATCAGGAGTCACATTTTCATGGGTGCCCTTCTATTTGACTTGAGTTTCCTGGCAACGGATTGCAGTGTCAGCTAAAACCCAACCCTTGCTATTCTATGGTAAAGTCTGCCCACCCAGTTCACTCTTGTCCCAGCCTCCCCTGCATCCCTCCCCTCCATCCCTCCCTCAGTGCCGTCTGGGGAGAGAAGAGTGAGCAGAGACGCCACACTGGCCCAGATGGCTGGCGGCTAACCAACTGCAGCCAAAGGTAATCGGAAGCAGATGGGAAACCTTTTGGTGACGAGAGCAGGGGGAACAAGTTGCCTCCTGAAAAGAGGAGGGAAAAAAAAACTAGTGCAAAGCCCGAGGGGAATGAAGGAGAGACAGCAGAGTGTAAGTTGTTCGAGCAAGCTGGGAGAGCCATTCTTGAGTGTTAATACCCTGAACTGTGTGTAGAGGAATGAGTTGAAAAGAGCACTAATGCGCCTTTCATTTCATTTCAAACAGCAACGGGAAGGTACAGTAAAAGGAGAGCTTGCTTCAAAAACACTGAGGGGTCTTTGTACTGTTGCAACTTCCCCTCATACGTGGAACAACTGAAAGTCTTTCTCTCTTCCCCACCCTCAGGCCTTCTCCCAGTCATTTCCTGCACAAGCCAAACTCTCCTCCATTTTCATTACTTCTTCTGCTCCCGCTCTCGATTTATTGTGGGGTTATTAAACTTGCAGCTTGATATCAAGTGCTTTTCATTACCACTAACTCTCCTCTTGTTTATTTAAACAAGAGAAAGTGGGAGCAACTGGACCCCCCAGTGCTGTCCTTTGGTGCTTTTTAAGTAAGGCTGCTTAAAAAGATTTGTGGACAGCCTTCAAAAGATCCCCACAACAACATGCATGCACTGCCTTCTTGGTAAGTTATCGCTCCATTATAAACCGCACAGAAATGCAGCTAAATTAAGAGTAAACTGTCTTGCAGAGGTGATGGTGTCGTACATCTTCCGCGGTCTGTTGTGCAAAACTTTCCCTCTGGGCTGTATCACTTTTCGCGAAATAAAAAACGTATGTTTGTCAGCAGGCCAAGCGAGCTCATACGCTGACTCTCTACTGTGTTTTGCTTGGATTAGCTGCAAATATCGAGCATATAGCTGCAATCACGGCCAAGAGAGAAAGTGGTCCGAGCTGCAGACAGGCCACACAATTTCAAACGCAATCACAATTTGCAAAAGAGAAAAGAAGGTAGGGAGAAGAAAGAGGTCGTTGTTAACAAGAGAGAGAAATGTTGAACCGCTCAGCATAATTAGGTGGGAATTTAATGGTGGGCCAAATTTGCGATGTAATCAACCCTGTGGACCCAGAAGCGTTTTGACACGTCATTTTTTCATCTTGTCATCTACTAGTGAGCAGTGACTGGTGCTTTTCATGTGGTGTAAGGGATGTACAGTGAGTTTTTTTTTTTTTCTTTTCAAGACTAGAGCTAACTATGCTGTCCTTGTCTTTAACTGTTGCCAGGGAGAGTGGAGCTATCCGAAAACTAGCACACTAATCGAAGCCATATGACCGGCTCAAAGTAAAGTCTGTGTGGAGCGAACAGATGATAAGTGTCCCTCAGCTTAGCTTCAAGTCTAGCACTCCCCCACTCTCTCTCCCTTTCTCTCTCTCTCTCTCTCTCACACACACACACACACACTCACCTACACATACACACTGTTTCCACTTTGATCAGGGAGTAGCTCATGAATCAGCTTTAGGTTCAGTTTATTATTTCATTAAACCAGCGCAGCGGCTTCTCTTTTCTAATAAGACCATGAGGCTGAGGGATCAAATAGCCCATGAGACGAATGTCACAAGTCAGATGCAGCGTTTCAGAGTGCCTCGGCAGCAATTACTACCTTGTTGAGAAAAAACTAAAAGTCTAGATTAACACAGATCTCCACATGAAACCCTGAACAGGTGATATAAATAATACTAAGAACTGGGGGATATTTCTCAGACTAAACTCTAATTTTCTCTGTCTGGTACAAAGACAGAAAGAGAAAGAGGCAGGCATTCCTTTCTCAATTTCCCCAAATAAACAGTGTGCAGATGAAAAGTGGGAACATAAACAGGCCGGAGAACCTCGGATGTGCTCCCCTCGCTCTGAAAATGTGCCTCTCGAGTCTGAAACAATATTTAGTGAGAGAGAGAGCTGACTCGACACGAAGTGAGTCAGCCAGCAGCACTGGGAACAGAGCACAGATGGTGGTGGAAGGTTTTCTCTTTCTGTCTTTTATCATATCCATTTCTGCCAACAGTCCCAAACACAAAAAATATATACTCAGTTTACTGTCACATTTGAGAAGACAGAATCATGAATGTCAGGCATTTTTTTTTGAAAATGTCTTAAATGAATGGCAAAAGAGCTGCCAATTACTTTTCCGTCAATCAACTAATTGATTAATCAACTAACTGTTTCAGCTTTTATCTTCTTTATCTATCCCATCAAGCTTTAAGAGACTAGTTTGTATGTTGATGTGTGTGTGTTGGGGAAAAGGTGTGCATTAGGGATGCAACGATCCAGTATGGTGTTTTGGTATCTGCGACTTTATTAAAAGTAGCAGCCATGATGTGACCGATCAACATCAAACACAGTCTCTTTATTAATGTTATGATGAAATTCTGTGTTTCCGTTATTAGTTATCAGCATTCACTAACTCATGTTGGGCTACCAAGTTTTTAGTGCCACAGTAATGCCTGGACTCATGTTGCCTTACATAAAAATTATCCCAGTGAGTTCCACACAGAGGTTTACAGATTTGAAATTTGGGGAACAAACGCACATGGTATCATATCTATATCGGAGTTGAGATAGAAAGAAAAAATGTAATCGTGCACCTCTAGTGAGCATGTATATTGTATGTATGTGAGTGTGAGTGTGTGTGTGTGTGTGTGGTTTGGTTGATGATCCAAAAATCCAAAAGCCTGAGAAACCAAACTCATAATATATCTGCCGCCAGTTTATGCAAACTACAAATAGACCACACAAATGGTAGAATCTGGTAGAAGAGGATATGTTGATTCTCCATCTGTAACACAGAGTATCTCCATACAGTATGGAGATGTAACTGCCATGGCAAACGGACGAGCAATATAAACATAAACCTACAGATTTCCCTAAAGTCAGCTGATCAAATGACTCATCCATCATTTGCATACATGTGCATACAAGTCATACAGCTAATTACACGATATGCATGCGAATCTAACATTTTGCAGTTACAATTTATCAAACCCTGTAAGATTATTTTTCATCAATGAGAAGCTGCAGGTTGCTCCCCCAGCCGGTGAAGGCCAAAATGCCACCCTCCACTTACTGTACCTGATGTCTGCTGTCGGCCACATCATCCCTTCACCGGTCTGCACACGCACACGCACAAACACGCGCACGCACACACACACAGACGCACACATCATCAGCCAATGAGGAGATCCCTGCCATAACTAAGAGCTCTCGAGGAGAAGAGCCAATCCAAACATAGATTTTCGGAGGAATACTATGCAAACACCATAAGACAACAGTAAGTCCAGAGGGGTGCATGTCATTATCCTGTGATACCGCAATAAAAAAACATAAATAAATAAGGGCGACATTCAAAGTCTGCAGAAATATTTCTGGAGAAATGAGCGCATTATAGTTGAGATCAAGCCTCCTGCCAGCATCATGTCATGACCGTTTTCCTCCAGAGTTGTGCATGAAAACGCAGGGAGTGTGGCCGGGCTCGCGGACCTACCTTCCCGTGCGCCCTTGCAGAAGTTTCCGCCGTGAGTCTGTCCTCTGTCCACCGCAGCGGAGCGGAGAGGAGGCGGCGCCGGCGGGTGACTGAGGAGACTCAACTTCTCCCACTTCCAGAAGCAGAGAGCCACAGTTTCACGTCAAGTCAGCCACACTTCGGTTATTAAACTTCCTGTTACAACTGTCAAAATAAAAGTCGTATCTGCAAGTGTTGGGGGTACAATTAAGAAGTGCTGGTTCGGAGGTTTGGGGGTTATATGATTTAATCTTAACGTACACTCAAACCTGTAACAACCCTGGTTGTTAATGTGCGGTTTTATTGCACAAGTATAACATTAATGTATTTTTCTCTTTACAACTTAAAAAACCCTCTGTGTGTATCAGTGATGCAGATGACACAAAAACAATGTATTTGGACATGTGCACTCTTAGATGTTGTTGTAGATTTAGAACATTTCTTCATTATAGTAAAATACCTTAGTTTATATTGCATTCTGGGTAATTTTGATCAAATGGTAATATTTTACAATATATTTTAGGCTTGTAACCTGGCTGTAATTTGCCATGGCAATAATACAGGATTACTGTAAATAGCGAAAGTGCGACAGCTGACGGTGTTGTTTGTGTTGATGTTGTTGTTGTTTCTGTCATTTCTGTTTGTGTTGTTGTTTCAGTTGTTGTTTCTGTTTGTGTTGTTTCTGTCGTTTCTGTTGTTGTTGTTGTATCCGTTGTTGTTGTTTTTTCTGCTGTTGTTTATGGTGTTGTTGTTGTTTCTCTAGTTGTTGTTGTTACTGTTGTTTATTTAGTAGTTGTTGTTGTTTCTTTAGTTGTTGTTTATCTAGTTGTTGTTTTGCTAGTAGTAGCTGTTTCTGTTGTTGTTTTTTGTTGTTGTTTTTGTTGTTTATAGCGTCGTTTTTGTTGTCGTTTTTGTTGTCGTTTTTGTTCTTTATAGTGTCATTTTTGTCGTTTACAATGTTGTTTTTGTTGTTTTCTTATTTTTGTTGTCGTTTTTGTTAGTTATAGTGTCATTTTTGTTGTTTTTTGTCGTTGTTGTTTATGTCTGTTGTCGTTTTTCTTGTTTTTTGTCGTTTTTGTTGTCGTTTTTGTTCCTTATAGTGTCGTTTTTGTTGTTTTATGTCGCTTTTGTTGTCGTTTTTGTTCCTTATAGTGTCGTTTTTGTTGTTGTTTTGTCGCTTTTGTTGTTTTTTGTCGCTTTTGTTGTCGTTTTTGTTGTCGTTTTTGTCGTTTATAGAGTCGTTTTTGTTGTTGTTTTGTCGCTTTTTTGTTTTTTGTCGTTTTTGTTGTCATTTTTGTTGTTTATAGTGTCGTTTTTTGTTTATAGTGTCGTTTTTGTTGTTTTTTCGTCGTTTTTGTTGTTTATAGTGTCGTTTTTGTTTTTTATAGTGTCGTTTTTGTGGTTTTTTTGTCGTTTTTGTTGTTTTTTCATCGTTTTTGTTGTTTATAGTGTCGTTTTTGTTGTTTATAGTGTCGTTTTTGTTGGTTTTTTGTCGTTTTTGTTGTCGCTTTTGTTGTTTTTTGTCGTTTTTGTTGTCGTTTTTGTTCCTTATAGTGTCGTTTTTGTTGTTGTTTTGTCGCTTTTGTTGTTTTTTGTCGCTTTTGTTGTCGCTTTTGTTGTCGTTTTTGTTGTCGTTTTTGTCGTTTATAGTGTCGTTTTTGTTGTTGTTTTGTCGCTTTTGTTGTTTTTTGTCGCTTTTGTTGTCGTTTTTGTTGTCGTTTTTGTCGTTTATAGAGTCGTTTTTGTTGTTGTTTTGTCGCTTTTTTGTTTTTTGTCGTTTTTGTTGTCATTTTTGTTGTTTATAGTGTCGTTTTTTTGTTTATAGTGTCGTTTTTGTTGTTTTTAGTGTCGTTTTTGTTGTTTATAGTGTCGTTTTTTGTTGTTTTTGTCGTTTTTGTTGTTTATAGTGTCGTTTTTGTTGTTTTTTGTCGCTTTTTGTCGTTTTTTTGTCCCTTATAGTATCGTTTTTGTTGTTTTTTGTCGCTTTTTGTCGTTTTTTTGTCCCTTATAGTGTCGTTTTTGTTGGTTTTTGTCGCTTTTTGTCGTGTTTTTTGTCCCTTATAGTGTCGTTTTTGTTGTTTTTTGTTGTTATTTGTCGCTTTTTGTCGTTTTTTTGTCCCTTATAGTGTCGTTTTTGTTGTTTTTTGTCGCTTTTTGTCGTGTTTTTTGTCCCTTATAGTGTCGTTTTTGTTGTTTTTTGTCGCTTTTTGTCATTTCTTGTCTTTTTTTGTCCCTTATAGTGTCGTTTTTGTTGTTTTTTGTCGCTTTTTGTCATGTTTTTTGTCCCTTAAAGTGTCGTTTTTGTTGTTTTTTGTTGTTATTTGTCGCTTTTTGTCGTTTTTTTGTCCCTTAAAGTGTCGTTTTTGTTGTTTTTTGTCGCTTTTTGTCATGTTTTTTGTCCCTTATAGTGGCGTTTTTGTTGTTTTCTGTCGCTTTTTGTCATGTTTTTTGTCCCTTATAGTGTCGTTTTTGTTGTTTTTTGTCGCTTTTTGTCGCTTTTTGACGTTTTTTTGTCCCTTAAAGTGTCGTTTTTGTTGTCGTTTTTGTTGTCGTTTTGTCATTTCTTGTCTTTTTTTGTCCCTTATAGTGTCGTTTTTGTTGTTTTTTGTCGCTTTTTGTCATGTTTTTTGTCCCTTAAAGTGTCGTTTTTGTTGTTTTCTGTCGCTTTTTGTCATGTTTTTTGTCCCTTATAGTGTCGTTTTTGTTGTTTTCTGTCGCTTTTTGTCATGTTTTTTGTCCCTTATAGTGTCGTTTTTGTTGTTTTTTGTCGCTTTTTGTCGTTTCTTGTCTTTTTTTGTCCCTTATAGTGTCGTTTTTGTTGTTTTTTGTCGCTTTTTGTCATGTTTTTTGTCCCTTATAGTGGCGTTTTTGTTGTTTTTTGTCGCTTTTTTTCATGTTTTTTGTCCCTTAAAGTGTCGTTTTTGTTGTTTTTTGTTGTTATTTGTCGCTTTTTGTCGTTTTTTTGTCCCTTAAAGTGTCGTTTTTGTTGTTTTTTGTCGCTTTTTGTCATGTTTTTTGTCCCTTATAGTGGCGTTTTTGTTGTTTTCTGTCGCTTTTTGTCATGTTTTTTGTCCCTTATAGTGTCGTTTTTGTTGTTTTTTGTCACTTTTTGTCGCTTTTTGACGTTTTTTTGTCCCTTAAAGTGTCGTTTTTGTTGTTTTTTGTCGCTTTTTGTCGTGTTTTTTGTCCCTTATAGTAGCGTTTTTGTTGTTTTTTGTCGCTTTTTGTCAATTTTTGTCGTGTTTTTTGTCCCTTATAGTGCCGTTTTTGTTGTTTTTTGTCGCTTTTTGTCGTTTTTTTGTCCCTTATAGTGGCGTTTTTGTCGCTTTTTGTCGCTTTTTGACGTTTTTTTGTCCCTTATAGTGTCGTTTTTGTTGTTTTTTGTCGCTTTTTGTCGTTTTTTTGTCCCTTATAGTGGTGTTTTTGTTGTTTTTTGTCGCTTTTTGTCATGTTTTTTGTCCCTTATAGTAGCGTTTTTGTTGTTTTTTGTCGCTTTTTGTCGCTTTTCGACGTTTTTTTGTCCGTTATAGTGGCGTTTTTGTTGTTTTTTGTCGCTTTTTGTCGTTTCTTGTCTTTTATTGTCGCTTATAGTGTCGTTTTGTTGTTTTTTGTCGCTTTTTGTCGCTTTTTGACGTTTTTTTGTCCCTTATAGTGGCGTTTTTGTTGTTTTTTGTCGCTTTTTGTCGTGTTTTTTGTCCCTTATAGTAGCGTTTTTGTTGTTTTTTGTCGCTTTTTGTCAATTTTTGTCGTGTTTTTTGTCCCTTATAGTGCCGTTTTTGTTGTTTTTTGTCGCTTTTTGTCGTTTTTTTGTCCCTTATAGTGGCGTTTTTGTCGCTTTTTGTCGCTTTTTGACGTTTTTTTGTCCCTTATAGTGTCGTTTTTGTTGTTTTTTGTCGCCTTTTGTCGCTTTTTGTCGTTTTTTTGTCCCTTATAGTGGTGTTTTTGTTGTTTTTTGTCGCTTTTTGTCATGTTTTTTGTCCCTTATAGTAGCGTTTTTGTTGTTTTTTGTCGCTTTTTGTCGCTTTTTGACGTTTTTTTGTCCCTTATAGTGGCGTTTTTGTTGTTTTTTGTCGCTTTTTGACTTTTTTTGTCCCTTATAGTGGCGTTTTTGTTGTTTTTTGTCGCTTTTTGTCGTGTTTTTTGTCCCTTATAGTGGCGTTTTTGTTGTTTTTTGTCGCTTTTTGTCATGTTTTTTGTCCCTTATAGTGTCGTTTTTGTTGTTTTCTGTCGCTTTTTGTCATGTTTTTTGTCCCTTATAGTGTCGTTTTTGTTGTTTTTTGTCGCTTTTTGTCGCTTTTTGACGTTTTTTTGTCCCTTAAAGTGTCGTTTTTGTTGTCGTTTTTGTTGTCGTTTTGTCATTTCTTGTCTTTTTTTGTCCCTTATAGTGTCGTTTTTGTTGTTTTTTGTCGCTTTTTGTCATGTTTTTTGTCCCTTAAAGTGTCGTTTTTGTTGTTTTCTGTCGCTTTTTGTCATGTTTTTTGTCCCTTATAGTGTCGTTTTTGTTGTTTTCTGTCGCTTTTTGTCATGTTTTTTGTCCCTTATAGTGTCGTTTTTGTTGTTTTTTGTCGCTTTTTGTCGTTTCTTGTCTTTTTTTGTCCCTTATAGTGTCGTTTTTGTTGTTTTTTGTCGCTTTTTGTCATGTTTTTTGTCCCTTATAGTGGCGTTTTTGTTGTTTTTTGTCGCTTTTTGTCATGTTTTTTGTCATGTTTTTTGTCCCTTAAAGTGTCGTTTTTGTTGTTTTTTGTTGTTATTTGTCGCTTTTTGTCGTTTTTTTGTCCCTTAAAGTGTCGTTTTTGTTGTTTTTTGTCGCTTTTTGTCATGTTTTTTGTCCCTTATAGTGGCGTTTTTGTTGTTTTTTGTCGCTTTTTGTCGCTTTTTGACGTTTTTTTGTCCCTTAAAGTGTCGTTTTTGTTGTTTTTTGTCGCTTTTTGTCGTGTTTTTTGTCCCTTATAGTAGCGTTTTTGTTGTTTTTTGTCGCTTTTTGTCAATTTTTGTCGTGTTTTTTGTCCCTTATAGTGCCGTTTTTGTTGTTTTTTGTCGCTTTTTGTCGTTTTTTTGTCCCTTATAGTGGCGTTTTTGTCGCTTTTTGTCGCTTTTTGACGTTTTTTTGTCCCTTATAGTGTCGTTTTTGTTGTTTTTTGTCGCTTTTTGTCGTTTTTTTGTCCCTTATAGTGGTGTTTTTGTTGTTTTTTGTCGCTTTTTGTCATGTTTTTTGTCCCTTATAGTAGCGTTTTTGTTGTTTTTTGTCGCTTTTTGTCGCTTTTCGACGTTTTTTTGTCCGTTATAGTGGCGTTTTTGTTGTTTTTTGTCGCTTTTTGTCGTTTCTTGTCTTTTATTGTCGCTTATAGTGTCGTTTTTGTTGTTTTTTGTCGCTTTTTGTCGCTTTTTGACGTTTTTTTGTCCCTTATAGTGGCGTTTTTGTTGTTTTTTGTCGCTTTTTGTCGTGTTTTTTGTCCCTTATAGTAGCGTTTTTGTTGTTTTTTGTCGCTTTTTGTCAATTTTTGTCGTGTTTTTTGTCCCTTATAGTGCCGTTTTTGTTGTTTTTTGTCGCTTTTTGTCGTTTTTTTGTCCCTTATAGTGGCGTTTTTGTCGCTTTTTGACGTTTTTTTGTCCCTTATAGTGGCGTTTTTGTTGTTTTTTGTCGCCTTTTGTCGCTTTTTGTCGTTTTTTTGTCCCTTATAGTGGTGTTTTTGTTGTTTTTTGTCGCTTTTTGTCATGTTTTTTGTCCCTTATAGTAGCGTTTTTGTTGTTTTTTGTCGCTTTTTGTCGCTTTTTGACGTTTTTTTGTCCCTTATAGTGGCGTTTTTGTTGTTTTTTGTCGCTTTTTGACTTTTTTTGTCCCTTATAGTGGCGTTTTTGTTGTTTTTTGTCGCTTTTTGTCGTGTTTTTTGTCCCTTATAGTGGCGTTTTTGTTGTTTTTTGTCGCTTTTTGACGTTTTTTTGTCCCTTATAGTGGCGTTTTTTGTCGCTTTTTGTCGTGTTTTTTGTCCCTTATAGTAGCGTTTTTGTTGTTTTTTGTCGCTTTTTGTCGTGTTTTTTGTCCCTTATAGTGGCGTTTTTGTCGCTTTTTGTCGTTTTTTTGTCCCTTATAGTAGCGTTTTTGTTGTTTTTTGTCGCTTTTTGTCATGTTTTTTGTCGCTTTTTGTCGTGTTTTTTGTCCCTTATAGTGGCGTTTTTGTTGTTTTCTGTCGCTTTTTGTCATGTTTTTTGTCCCTTATAGTGGCGTTTTTGTTGTTTTTTGTTGTTTTTCGTCGATTTTTGTCGTGTTTCTTGTCCCTTATAGTGGCGTTTTTGTTGTTTTTTTGTTGCTTTTTGACGTGTTTTTTGTCCCTTATAGTGTCGTTTTTGTTGTTTTTTGTCGCTTTTTGTTGTTTTTTATCGTTTCTGTTGTCATTTTTGTTGTCGTTTTTGTTCCCTATAGTGCCGTTTTTGTTGTTTTTTGTCATTTTTGTTGTTTTTTATCGTTTCTGTTGTCGTTTTTGTTCCTTATAGTGTCGTTTTTGTTGTTGTTTTGTCGCTTCTGTTTTTTTTGTCGTTTTTTTGTCATTTTTGTTCCTTATAGTGTCGTTTTTGTTGTTTTCTTTTTTGGTTTTTGTTGTTTTCTGTTTTGGTTTTTTGTTGTTTTCTGTTTTGGTTTTTTGTCATTTTTGTTGTTTTCTGTCGTGGTTTTTGTTGTTTTTTGTCATTTTTGTTGTTTTTTTGTCATTTTGTTGTTTTTTTCTTTTGTTGTTTATTGTTCTCGTTTCTGTTGTCATTTTTCTTGTTTTTTGTTGTTTTTGTTGTTTATAGTGTCGTTTTTGTTGGTTTTTGTAGTTTTTGTTGTTGTTTTTCTTTTTTATAGTGTCGTTTTTGTTGTCGTTTTTGTTGTTTATAGTGTCGTTTTTGTTTTTTGTAGTGTCTTTTTTTGTCGTTTTTGTTGTTCTTCTTGTCGTTTTTTGTAGTTGTTTTTGTTGTTTATAGTGTCGTTTTGTTTTTATTTTTTGTTTGTCTTTTAGTTTTTTTTTTTCGTTTTTGTTGTTTTCCTTGTTCTAAAGAAACAACGACAACTAGAGAAACAACATACAACAACTACTAAAGAAACAATTACAACTAGAGAAACAACAATTACCAGAGAAACAACAACTACTACAGAAACAACAACAATAACAACTACAGAAACAACAACAATTCGATAAACAATAACAACAACAACAACAACAAAAGAACATCAGAAACAACAAAAACTACAGAAACAACAACAACAAGAAAAACAACAACAACAACTAGAGAAAAAAACACCAACAACAACTAGAGAAACAACAAAAACACCAACAACTAGAAAAACAACAACAACAAATGGAGCGACGCCTGCGAGCTAGTTCAGGCAGGCAACTCGAGCTGCACCGCTTCGTTCACACGTGACATGCCTCACACTCCACAACATCTACCAAACACTCCCTCCTAATTTGGCGGTCAATTTAAACTGCAAATTTCCTATCTCGCCCTCTGCTTCCTTTACACCGCTGCTCGCTGCTGCCCTGCATCATCCTTGCTGCCTGCATCATCCTTGCTGCCGCTTTTTCAGCCCCACCTCCACCCCAGCATCCACCTGCAGGCTCCGGTGGGGGGGAAGAAATGTAATCATCACTCCCCAACATTTCATGTAAACATGTCTGCAGGGAGTGATGAGGTCGGAGCCTAGACCCCAAACTTTAACTATGTCTGCTGTTGTAATAAACAGTTCAAACGTGAGTTGTCTTACTGAACTAGAGAAACAACAACATAAACAACAACAACTGCTGTTGTTTTTAAGGTAAATTAAGCCCTCTCTTTGACAGTGGTTCCCAACCCAGTACAATACAATATAATAAAATACAGCAGAAATGGGAAAAATTGCTAAATACAGTAACAATACTGTTTTGTATTATTACAGCACTGTTCTAAACACTATAAATTGCATTACAGGAAAATTATAGTAGTTTATTGTAAATCGAAAACTGTTTTTTTAAAAGTATATTGTTGCATTTACTTTGAAGGCGCCGATCTTCCTCTCCGGTTGTGTGTTGTCTGTTTTTGTCTGACTTCATGCAGCTGATTGGCTGCCTGATGTGCAACTCCAAGGAAGCAGCTGCAGCTGGTGAGGTGGGGGTTTTATGAGTGTGTGTGCAGTTGGGGGGAGGGGGGTCACTGGTACTGTGGGTACTGCCTCCACAGGTGTTGGTGTGTGTAGGTGTCATAATAAAAAAATATAACACACTTCACATAGAAATGAGGACAGAAAAACAGTTTTTAATCTCCATTGGTCACTGTTACTAACATGAGTTACTTTAGAATAAGGGCTAGAAACATCTAGCCTGGCTCAGTCCAAAAGTGACAGAATCCGCATACCAGCACCTCTAAAGCTCACTAATTCATTTTTTTGTCTTGTTTATTTAAAAAGTGAAACGTCATGCAGAGCTAATTGGCTGCAAGCTGTAGCTTCATATAGGTATTGAAGGACGGACATGAGGGTGATATTGATCTTCTCATCTATCTTTCGGCAAGAAAGTGAATAAGCATAATTCCTAAATAATATTGAAGTATTTCATTAAACAGATGTGATGTACCATGTTGTGTTAGTTAGTGAGCTTTAGAGGTGCTGGTAGGGGGATTTTGTTACGGTTGGACGGAGTCAGGCTAGCTGTTTCCCCTTGTTTCCAGTCTTTATGCTAAGCTCAGCTAACTGGCTGCTGGCATTAACCTTATATTTAACATAGAACTACACATATGAGAGTGGTATCGATCTTTTTATCTCACGCTCAGCAAGAAAGCGAATAAACATGTTTCCCAAAACATTGAATTATTCCTTTAATGTAAATTTGACAGGTGACGAGTTGGAGGACGAGTCCTGTGTTTGCATTTGCTTTCGTATATGTGTGTCATTGTCTCTCACCACCACAGCACCTTACACTTCTGTCAGATCAGCAGATATATCTTTGTCTCTGAAGCAACAACTTCGTTCTGCAGAGCAGTGAAGCAGCGAAACGTAAGTAGGTTTTGTTGTTGTATCTGATTTAACAGCAGACGTGCTTTGTATTGGTGGATGACACATATTTCTTATGTTAAAACAAAATAAATGACACAGTAGATATGATTAGGTTACTATTGGGCCTGAGGAAAAGTTGTATTGAACAAACACCTACAGTATGGTTTGGAATCTAACTTGTTGATCGTCTATTTTTCTCTCTAAAATGCCACATGCTTGAACAACACATTTTATTTCAGTAACTCACAGCCTCAAGAGCAAAACTGGAGTTTTAAAGTGACTTTAGATACTTTTTTATTGTATCCAAATAGAGTCTGTGAACCTACAATAATCTGTGATTTATATTCTTACTGATCTTTAAAATGTAAGCCTAAAAATCTCCAGTTAAAATGGGTTTTTTATTTTATTTCCACAGCTGTGTCTGAGCTGTAAAAAAGAATAAAAATAAGAGTGTGTGCGCGCCGCAGTCGGTCTGAGGCATTGTTCCTCTGGCTTACAAAAGTAGAGATTACGTGCGCAAAATATAAATAGCTGCTTTCTTTGTGACTCTGAATAGAAAACCAAAAATGGGTAGGTTTTAACACATGAAGAGGTCCGTGTGTGTGTGTCTTTTATCGCTTGTAACTTCTTGAAATTACTGGATGTATTTTTGGTCCTGGACCGAAGCATATCTGCAACATGTTCTAGCCACAGTCAGACGATATTGGACTGGACAACAGAAAGAGGATTTTATAAACAATATGTGCTTGTTAATTCACAGTTCATAAAGTTCAAAGTGTTTACAGACAATTTGAACAACACATTTAGTTTCAGATTAAGCCACATTGACACAAAACGGCCTCATAATAACTAGGTTAGTTTCCAGTCACAGAGTTTGCTGCAGGTATTTTTTTGTTTTGTTTTTTAATAAACAGAAATGACACAAATGTTGAGGCTGTGCTGCTTGTGTTATTTTTTTTCTGTAAGATACAGAATTTAAACAATAAAATGCTTTGTTCGTGCAGATTTAAATCTCAACAGGCTGATTTTGGTTTGGAATAATATTTAATGTGAATCATTACAAAGGAACACATGGAAACTGTTTATCTAAATGTCAATTATTTCCATTGATGCAGTAAAATTATGCATTCAGTTTGGGGCATTTCGGCCCCTGATTTAATGCGCAGATCAGCCTCTTATCCAAGTCCACCTACGTCTTTAGTTGTTTTTCAATCATCACTAAAACAAAGACTAGTTTGGGGGAAAATCATGTCATGTATGAAGGTTAAAGGACACGTTATCAGTCGGTGGATGCTGACACAGTCTCAAATGTTGATGCATGTATGGAGGAATGCTTTGAGTTACATAACCCCGAGCTGACTTCCTGATAGCACAACCAAAATAATAATGACCTAAAATAACAAATATGGTTATCACTGGACTGTTTTTGATTTAATATGAATCACGTAATCGACAGAGCTTTTAATAGTAAAAGAAACAAATTAAATCACCGACTATTTACGAGTATTCCTCCATACACCCTAATTTTAGCTGAGTTTGACCACAACAATGATTTTGCAGGGTAAGAAAGTTGTATGCCATTAGTCACTTGTATAGAGTTCTTCATTATTAGGAGCAATCAGAAAGATTGTATTAGCTCTTGTGTTTGGTTTCACTCAGTTCTTCATGCTTGACAAAACCTTTCCATCACTGACATCAAGATTGATTGACCTGGAGCAGTCACAACCTCCAAAAGAAAAAATTTTGACAGGATGATGAACACGATCAGGATTTTGCTTTGTGTTTAATTACATTTACCTTGTGCCTGAGGGGGCTCAGAGGACCGAAATCATGCCAGAAAAACCTCACCCTCTCTTCTCTGTGGGAAACAAGCACTTGGGCCTGTAGATTTTGGCGTGTGTCACTTATGTACTCCTCCGCTTGTTGAAAACAGTGACTCATAGGACTTTTTTCCACTGCTCACTGGGTCACTATCTGCTTCCTCTGCAACACCTCATTTGCAAAAGTATGTTTTCTTTTTTTTTTTTTAATGCACAGTTAAGGGTTTATACATTGCATTCAGCTAGTTTCTAACTAAAAGTATCTTTTGATGAAAACAGTCCCAGGCTCAGTATGAAAGATATCACGCAGCATTGTGGGTGCAAAGTTGGCTCAGGAACTGTGTCATGTGTCACCTCATCTCTCCACTCTTCGCTTTTGAGGTTGGCTATATACGAGTAAAGTAGAAAAGCCAGAAAAATCATATTTTGAAAAGAACATGAACTGAGCAAAGACTTGGCTGCCGTTGCTGGAAGTTTTTATGTTTTGTTGGAAAACAGTGAATATTTTGGTTTGTTTGGTCGTGTCATAAATTACAGCAGCATGGATAATATTCTTGTAAAAGTGTGTAAGGAAGGTTTGTTGGTTTGTGATTGAATTCACTTTCTCTTTCAGTTTAAGTCCGTTCAAGTACTATCACAGAAGTTGTTGATGAATTTAGAATCAATGGAAAAGTATCGCTGTTTCATCAGTGTTGCTCAGTTTTTACTGGGAATTTAAATAAAGGAAAAAATAAAATTAACTGATTAATTGTTTAGTCAATAAAATGTCAGACAATAGTTAAAAAGGCCAATCACAGCTTCCCAGAACTCAAACTGATGTCTTCAAATAGCATGTTTGGTCCAACCAACAGTCTAAAAACTAAAATATATTAAATTTACAATCATATAAAACATCATTAACATAAGAAGCCAAGCAAAGTACATCTGGTCTCACCTAAACTGAACGATACTGATTCAAATACCCTAAAGAAACAAAAATGAGTAGTTTATGAATTACTCATGCATTGCTGTGATATTGTATCAGAGTCACATCACATCACAGCTTGTCTCTAGACATGTGGGGTTTCCAGTTGTCCACACAGTCGGGTCGGGAGGCCTTTGTTGTGGTGAGAAAGAGTTCAGGCCACAGTGGAGTCTTATGTCTTGTGGCAACTATGTGTTTTTGTTTAGTTGTCCACTGTGGATGTGGGCAGCATCACAGGTATGTGGCCAGGAAGCTGAGGTTTTCATACTACTTCTTTCTCTATGATTTTGCCTAAAATCATCTGAAATTAAATACGTGGAATAAATGTGAGTATGCTTCTGAAAACTGATTTAGATTAAAAGTCTAGCAGGAAGACAAAGTCAAGATTGTGTAATTGAGTGATAAGACAGAAGTGGTTTCCTTGATAATTGTTGATATTCAAGATCCTCTGTCATTTTATTTATTCCTCTTATTTCTTTGTAGCTTGATGTGATTATTATAAAATCCTTATTACAAGTACTTCTGCATATTCAGATTACCTCCTTTCAGCGTGTTGTGTGCTAACATATTATGATCTCCGTCAATTTCTGTTTTGAACTCCAACAGCCATTTTCCGCCTGCATAACCGCTCCACACTGTAGTCATAGCCTGCTTGATTTTTATCTTATCTTTATGTTTTCACAGCTCACACACCTTCACTGAAGCACTACAGACACATCACATTGTGCATACAGTAGTTGTTTTAACAATGCAGAGGGGCGCAAATTCTCCCTAAAAAAGTTTTCCTCCCATAAAGGAAAACTTACAAATTTGAGTTTCTAAAGCCGAGGGAATGATCTAGAACCAAAAAGCACCTGTTCAACGGAAGAGCGAGATGCTGGAGAAAGGAGGCTGTGAGGGCGGACTGCAACTTCCTGTTGTGGCTTTTGTCACCAGTTTGTTAATCTGCAAACTTCATGTGTGGGTTCTTCTTGCTAAATATCTCATCAAGACATATGGCACCTCACAGCTCGTCTGTGTAGAGCTGACAGTCCTGAAAAAACATTGTAAACTATATACTAATACTTACTCTTAGTGTAACGTAGAAGAGAAGAAGAGGAGGTGAGGTTCTCAGGATGATGTGTTTATAATGCTTTTTGGAAGGACTTGTAGCATTGAATGCTGTGTTGTCCATTTTCAAACTGTATTTCTGCAACTGTGTTGTTATCAGGTGGATGAGAAATTAGGGTTGATTTAGCAAACTGGAGGGGAGGCGGGGACTAAAAGTCTGGAAGGTCAGAGGTCACAGACTAGATTTAAATCTGTGAGTTTCAGCGTTTTTCTTTGCTAAGACGCTTTCTCTTTCTGTCTCCCTAGTTCCTCTCCACCATCTAAACCCAGGACTCTGAGTCAAAGTCCAGCTCATCTCAGGTCTCACCATGTCCATCGACCCGGCGGCCGAGCTGCCTTTTTTCTACGGCAGCATCAGTCGCTCCGACGCCGAGCAGCATCTGAAGCTGGCTGGGATGGCCGACGGGCTCTTCTTGCTGCGACAGTGTCTCCGCAGTCTGGGAGGCTACGTCCTGTCTGTTGTGTGGACCCTGGAGTTTCACCATTACACCATAGAGAAGCAGCTTAATGGGACTTACTGCATCACAGGAGGGAAGCCTCACTGTGGGCCTGCAGAGCTCTGTGAGTTTTACAGCAAAGACCCTGATGGGCTGGTGTGCACCCTGAGGAAACCCTGCCTGCGCTCCCCAGATACACCGATACGGCCCGGCGTGTTTGACAGCCTGAGAGAAAACATGCTGAGGGAGTACGTGAAGCAGACCTGGAACCTGGAGGTGAGGCTCTGCTGAGACTGTAGGGGACTGTGGTACAGATACCTTCAACCTTTTCAGTTTGTTGTCTCTTGAAGGAAAGTAGTTCCCACTTTTCAAGGAGTTAAAATGAGCTGTACTACAATCAAACATGTAAATGCATTTAATAATTAAAGGGTTGGCTCCACTGGTGGAATGTAACTACCTAGATGTACTCATGTATTTGAGTTTATCCATTTTTATCTAACTTTAAACATCTGCACTCAATTTCAGAGGGAAATAATGTACATTTTACTCCACTCCTTCACTCATTTGAGAGATACAGTCACCAGTTACTATACAGATCAAGATTTTATACAAAACACTCACAAAATACAACACATTGATGAAGACTAAACAGCTGTTTCTAACCATTTGGCTTCTGACACTTTACACTCCTTGTCACTTCAGATGACCACGAGTTGTTAGCAGTTCCAACAGAGAGGCATATTCCCTGTAAACTTCTCAGATGGTTTCATTTAAATAACAGTTTGAGGCACAAAGAGGACAAATTATCTAATAAGTCCTAAAAAAAAAAAACAAGCAAGATTACAGAAAAGTCTAAGAAATGAAAAAAAGATTTATGTGTTTTTTATTCTTTCCTCTCCCGTTAACTATCTCAGAGACTCTCACATTTATCTTGTGACCTTTGGAGAGGCCCATCCCCTGTGTTGGGAACCACTGCACAAAACTAGTTAACTGTATAAAAGTAGTAAAAGCTAACTCCACATCGACTAGCTAATTAATCTAAATATTATCGAAATCGCAATATGTCCAAGTGCAATATCCAAATCACAAGCGCTGCAATAGTTTGAAAAGGTAAAATGTGTCCCAACATATCATTATAAATGAAACATTGTGGTGCTACAGTGATGCCGCAGCCTATAAATCATATTCCCCAGACTTACAGAAGCCACATCATCATCTTTTTTATATTTTTTTCCAGTAAAAAAATGAATTCCCACAAAAATCGTGACTCATATCGCAAACACAATATCTGTCAAAATAATCGTAATGTGATTTTTTTCCATATCGTTGAGCCCTAGCTACAACAGAAAAAAATACTGCGTCATTATTAACAATCTAATAATGTTATATATAATAATGTATCAGTCACAGGGGATATTTTACTGCGGAATGACTAATTTTACTTCTGATCCTTTAAGTACATTTTCTTTTACTTAAGTATGATTTTAGATGCAGTATTTTCTCATTGTGGTATTGAACCTGAGTACTTCTTCTATCACTGATCAGTTCACCTAAATTACAGGAAAACATATTTTGTCGCTTAGCTCAAATGGTATGTGGCCGTTCAGTTTTAATTTAATTTAATTTATCCAGGTTAACACCCGTCTCGGAGATTTCTGACTTCAGATACAATGGAGGTAAAAATTATATTTGAAAAATTCCTTTGCAACATCTCTTTCCAGAAAAAATGTCCCTGTTATTCTGGATAATCCAAAGAACACAATGACAATAATTTCATGCTGTTAGTTCGAATAAAAATCAGCAACAAAAAAATATGTAATTATAATTTTTGTTTTGACTGAAGAAACCAAACTAAAATCTCAGTAAAAATAGATGTGTTTATGTGATTATATGTCAGCAGCTGGAATACCAGTCTTGCACATTTAAAGATAAAAGACAAACAAATTTCCCAAAGTTTAACTGAAATCTGAACATAATGTGCCATCATCAAGGAAAGCCGAGAAAACAGTCTCACCTTAGAGCCTTTGAAATATCTCAAAGCAGAATCTCCAGGTGATGTTGTAAATTGCACCTTTTCATTTGTTTAGTGTCTTTGTTTACTCAGTTTGAGGTCTGGCCCTCTGAGGTGCCACTTCAGTCCAAAATTCTGTCGTTTTATGATTTGTCTCCTGCTGCGGACACACACTGAGACCAGTAGCTTTTCATCACCGGTGGACTTCAGCTAAACAGCCAAACTAGCTCCAGATGTATGTGGACCCCAGCAGGAACCAAAGGGAGCCGGAAAAATCTGCCACCTCTCAGCAGTGGTGGAAAGTAACTAAGTACATTTACTCAAGTACTGTACTTTAGTATAATTTTGAGGTACTTGTACTTTACTTGAGTATTTCCATTTTATGTTACTTCTACTCCACCAGATTTCAAAGGGAAATATAGTAAAACTCTGACAGATATGCGTTACCTTGCAAGTAAAAATTGTTCATTTAAGAAAGATGAAAATTGTATTAAATTCAATGCGCTGCTGAAGATTAAATCAATTGTTTCCAGCATTTTTGGTTTGTTGCCCACAGAAAAACCAATGTGTATTTGTGACCCCTTGTCACGTTTTAGACGTCTGGGATGTCAGATGCCAACCTTTTTTTTTTTTTTTTTTTACCACCAAAGAGATCCAGTTAAACTTCTCAAACTGTTTTGGGCCTAAAGAGGTAAAATTATTCAATATTTCACAAAAAAGGATTGAAGAAAAGTCCAAAAAATGAATACAAAGTTGTGTAGCAGAGTCACATGGGCCATTTTTCTGCATATACTTACTTCAAGCACATTTTGCTGGTAATACTTTACTTTTAATTGTAAAATGTTACGTACTCTTTTAGATTACTATATTAAAGCTGCAAGATATCAGGTGTCCAGAGTCAAAACATTTTACAGACCGATGAATTTGTATATATCGTAGTAAAACCTTGAACTCTACATCGAAATCAGTCTAAATGTGTGCATGTGTCTGTTTCTGTCTTGGCTGTTTTTCTGCTCAGGGTGAGGCCATGGAGCAGGCCATCATCAGTCAAGCTCCTCAGCTGGAGAAACTGATCGCCACAACAGCCCACGAGAAGATGCCCTGGTATCACGGTAAAGTTTCTCGCCAGGAAGGTGAGAGGCGGCTTTACTCTGGAGCACAACCAGACGGAAAGTTTCTGTAAGTTGCTCACGGTGAAGTTTTTACATCTCTGTCTTTTTCTGTGCCGGTTGTAAAAGGTCAAAGTTAAGTGTCAAAGGCCTTTAATCGACATTGTTTTTTCGTTTCCCAGGGTGAGAGACAGAGAGGAGTCGGGTACTTTTGCGCTCTCCCTTATGTACGGGAAAACAGTGTACCACTATCAGATCCTCCAAGACAAATCAGGGAAATACTCCATGCCAGAGGGAACAAAGTTTGACACAATCTGGCAGGTAGGTCCACCATAAAACGTGTCCCTTTTTTCATTATCTAGTTATTATATTGCAGCACATGGCACTGTCTGAATTCAAATGTAATGTTGTATTCATCTCTCTAGCTGGTTGAGTACCTGAAGATGAAAGCTGATGGCCTGATGGTTGTTCTCGGGGAGGCGTGTGTCAATGGCAAAGCTGCTGAAAGTACTGAACACCTTATTTATTTTTCTCAGTCATATCAACATTATGTCATTGCTGCAAAAATCACAGAGTTTACAGTTCACATTTAATAATATTACACCTAGTGCTGAAATTGTTGAAGTCTAATTTGTCTTATAATCTTTCAGAGACACCCAGTCTTCCTGCAACAGTGAGTATCGGCTACATCCTGCAGTGTTACTGTCACATATTTTGCTTTCTCTGAGATTCATTTTAATGTAACTCTTTCAGAGGCGGGTCGGCACAAATGGATACACACCGCCACCTCGAGGTCAGTCCCCTCAAGTACAGTTACACTGCGACACCATTTCCCAACACACATAGCTGCTATTTTATATGCACTTACAGAAAATAACTTTTCGTGATTTATTTAATGTTAATGTTTATAGAGAAGTATAAACCAACATCACATACTACAGAGTTTATACACAAAACCGAACAAGAAAGTTCAAACACAACAGCACAAAACAGAAACATCAGTGGTGGAAGAAGTTTCTAGATTTTTTACTTAAAAGTAGCAATACAACAGTGTAATAATACTCAACACAAGTAAAAGTCCTGTACTCAAAATCTTACTCAAGTAAAAGTTATCATTATGTAGAAAAATGTCTCCTATGAGTGTTTTTATTATTATTAAACATGATATTATAATTATTAAATTATTATTATGGTTGCATTTATGTATGAGCAGCATTTTAATTTATATCACTACATACAGAACTGCATTTTTACCCCATGTGGTTCGTACCTTCCCTTTTCAGCTGCTGCAGCAGCCAAGGTGGCAACTACCGCTGTGCCTGCAGACCGTGAGGTTCTGCCGATGGACTGCGCTGGATTCAACCCGTACCACAACCCGAATGAAGTGAGGAGGTTTAACATCAAGAGGACTCAGCTGTTGATGGATGAAGTGGAACTCGGCTCTGGAAACTTTGGCTGCGTAAAGAAAGGAGTCCTCAAGACTGATTCGTGAGGACTGAAACATTATAATACAAAAACTGTATAAAAGCTGTATATTTACTGTATTTGCATTATTTTGTACTTCTACTGAACCCAGTGCACTCCAGATGCTACATGGGGTTTTAAACACATATGTACTATGTTATTTTTAAAAGTCAGATGTTCATGCAAAATGTTTTGTGTTTTTTTTCCCTCAGGGGCCAGATCGATGTGGCCATCAAAGTGCTGAAGAATGAGAACAATGAGAAGCTGGTGAAGGAGGAGATGATGAGGGAGGCAGAGATCATGCACCAGCTGAGTAACCCCTTCATCGTCCGCATGCTCGGCCTGTGCAATGCTGACAGTCTGATGCTGGTCATGGAGATGGCCTCTGCTGGACCTCTTAACAAATTCCTCTCCACCAATAGGTGAGTTCAGTTGATAATAAGCCAGACACATTACACTATTACAACATACACATTACAAATTTCCAGATATTTGTAGGATTGAACAACTTTAGTTTTAGTACCATTTTGTGTACAGATGGCAGGATGATGTACAATGAGATTATGGTTTTTTTTGGGGGAATAAAACACATATTGGTGTATTTGCATTGAGTACAAGTTTGAAGAACCTTACAGGCAGACTGCAATCTAGACATGACTTGAGTTAGAGGAGTGTCATATGCATAAAAAATTACCATCTGCATAAAAAGGGTTATTATGAGTCTGGATATGATTAAAAAGCCCAATATTTCTAGCTGGACAGGGAAAGTTGCACTTGTAGTGCCTCCCAGAGGGCAGAACTTGGTATGAGTAGTGAGTAGGGTGAGATGGCCCTTCTTATGTATTGGTTGAATGGTAATTTGGTTTGATGATTGATGATAATTTTGAAATAATCGTTATCAGTGTAGATTAAGGTACAGTTGCTTCTCTTACTTTATATAATACTGAGTAAGGAAAGGCCTTATTTCAAGTCAGTTTTTGTTTATATAGCCCCAAAAGTGTGTTTATAATCTGTACAACATAAGACAGTCGGTCCTAACCTTCTTTATTTTTTGCATGTCAGCCCGTAAAATGTAGCGTGGTCTAGTCATGACTCCTCATCACAGTTTATATAGTCCAGACGCTAGTGTTTTTTATGAGCAGTTGAACCATACAGTGAGTTTCCTTCCCATGTTGTTTCATTTGAAGGACATTTGGACGTTTGAAGTTTAGATAAGGAAAAAACCCATTTCATCATCTTCTGATTTTTTTGATGATCAGTATTTTTGTCCCCACAGGGATACTGTTACTGTGGAGAACATTGTCAACCTGATGCACCAGGTGTCAATGGGAATGAAGTATCTGGAGGAGAAGAACTTTGTGCACAGAGACTTAGCAGCTCGTAACGTCCTGCTGGTCAACCAACAGTTCGCCAAAATCAGTGACTTTGGGCTTTCCAAGGCCCTGGGAGCAGACGACAACTATTACAAGGTACACATGTCGCCATATTTTCTGTATAACCACAAGAGGATGGGGGCGTACGGCTTATCAGCATTGCAGCTAACACAAATAGATAGTGTATCTTCAATTGATTGCTTTTCTGGGAATTACTCACTTCCCCCTATGCAAATACTAACTTGCTGTGCAAACTAAACACTCAATTGATTTCCTTTTTACTGGTTTACTGACCTACATCTGGAGGGAATGTAGGTATCAGAAAGTCCCAGGAATCCCTGACTCCAAGGAATATATTGTTTGACAAATATTTGCCTGCACCGCACCCTCTGAATCAGTGGTTGTCAAACATTTTTAAGGCACAGCACTCCTTCAAAACGTATGTGGCAACCACCCATCCCCAGTGTTCACCTCAACAGTTTTAGCTGTGCAAATGTACAGATAAATATTGAACTTTATTTCAAAAATGAAATAAGCTAACATACAGTCCTTTTTTCAGTTTTAATAAGTTTAAAAATGTAATATGAAAATATAGCTAAAGTAAATGTCACTGAATTTAGTTCATGTACTTAAAAGTTACATAAAAAATGGAAATTATAAAATCTTGCAGCACCCTTGGTCGATCCTTAAAGTGCCCCAGGGCCACCCACTTACAGAGCCACTGCTCTAAACCATCCCCTTCCCCCTTTAATTACAGTATGTTGGCTCTAATTATCTACTGATGTAGGCTGCCTTTGGTGAATCATTGACATGCTGCTTGTTGTCACACATTTTGTGTTGTACAGGCTCGTACCGCAGGTAAATGGCCACTGAAGTGGTACGCTCCAGAATGTATAAACTTCTTCAAATTCTCCAATAAAAGTGATGTGTGGAGTTTTGGTGTCACCATGTGGGAAGCCTTTTCCTATGGAGGGAAACCCTACAAGGTACGAAACGTTTCTACAGAGCACCATCAAATCATCATCTACCAGTTACATGTTGACTTGATAACAAAATCCACACCACTATGAGGACTGATCCTCAATGTCAAATTGAATTAGCCTACAGCTCTTTTTGTGTCCCAATTATGTCTAGAAAATGAAAGGACCAGAGGTGATGCGCTTCATTGAAAATGGGAGCCGCATGGATTGTCCAGCAGCATGTCCAGAGCGAATGTATACAGTGATGAAAGAATGTTGGACGTACAAGTAAGAAACTGTTTGTCTCTTGTGCATTTTATTTATTTAGTTAGTTAGTTAAGCTTTATTGAATCATGGAATCTCATTGGGATCAAATCACTTTTACAAGATAGAGAACCTGAGAACAAATTACATTTATACATACGTGTAACATGTAACATCACACAACACAAAGCAGTAATCTCTCTCTCTCTCGCTCTCTCACACACACACACACACACACACACTTATACAATCTGATTAGAATTTGTAACTTTTGAACAAGATGCTTAATGTGAGTTTGGTAGGACAATCTGCTTTTTAAACAAATTCTTATATATATATATATGTGCAATTTTCTGTTGGAAATATACATTATTTATGTACAGAGTAAATAGCAGTACGGGCTAATACTGATGTGGGATACCTTTATCAACAAGAGAAATATAAACCTAATTCATCAAAACCAATGGAAACTGTTTATTTAACAAAATATCACAATCGACAGTGTCAAAAGCCATGGGCACATCTACAAAGAGGGCAGCAAAATGTTGATTTTTGTTGTTTACGCTGTGAGTTAACAATGTCATCATATTGTATTATAACCATTTTCACTGTGGCAGAAGGACATTATTTTCCCCAGTCAGAAATGAAGACAATGCACCATATAATATGTTGTAGTTTCCGTCAGCTCCAGATAGCACTTTGATGTCTTAAGATCTTGTGACATTGCCTTCCATAAGTTGCAACCTTTCAAACGTCTGTTTCGGGCCCTCCTCTCTCACCAGGCATGAGGATCGTCCTGACTTCGTGAAGGTTGAGGAGTCCATGAGGTCTTACCATTACTCCATATCGAACAAGGCCAAGCCTGAGGAAGCTGCAGCCGCTGCTGAGCCTGTCAAGTAGACAGAAACAAGGCGCATTCTGTCCCAGTGCTGCACAAAGCATCCTTTCAACTGGCCATTAAACAACCAAAACAAAGAGCTTTTTATGAACAGTGCACACTGACCAGCTTCGACTACAGTACCAATACAGCTGAACAGGCCTCAGTGACAATAAATGTGCATTTGTAAATTAGACTTCAGTGTGTCAGCCATGTAAGGAGGATCTCTGTCTGTCTTGGTTTGAATGTTAAGTGTTGACGTATTTACATTGATTGAAACTAATTTTATATTCTGGTATTTTCAAGTATAATGTGAGTATATAGCGCATGTACAAGATGTTTTTTCACTGTATCTGCCACCCCCTAGAAGTAGCTTATTGTTGTTGTTTTTTATGTCAATTAAACTATAAGAAGAAAGATAGCGGTAGAACTGTTCACTTCAATCTTATTCTTTCAACGTATCTGTAAAGACAGCAGTGATTAAATGTAAGATTTTGGTTTACCTACACACAAATTTCACCAATCTGAAAAGGGAAAGTCAGTCATTTCTATTGGTGTTCTACTGGTGTTATGAATCTTTACGAAAATAATCACATAGGCCTACTACATGGAATATTTGTTTTTTTAGATACCACAGAATAAAAACTACAGACTGTACATAACAATGGAACAGTAAAATAATTATTTACTGTTCTAGCTCTCTTACAGAGGGATGGCCAGCATGTTTCAAAAGGCCCAAAGAGGAATAGATAAAACCAGACTGTTATTAAAGAAATGAGGTTAGTCAGGCTGCCCCCTGACATTCAGAGACTTACTGTGTCAGAGGAAGTACTCCTGAGCTGCCAGGCAACAGTGAAGGGCACACCAGACCGGAAGTTCATGGATTAATCTTCAAAATAATGGCGTACAGTTCATGAGCAGTGGTGGAATGAGTTCTCAAATACTTTGATTAGTAGAATTATTGATAACGCAAATGAAGAAAATGCTCTTGTGCAAGTGAAAATCTGTAAGATTTAAAAAAAATAAAAAAAATGAAATGGCTAAAAATACAAATTCTCTCTTTAAAAAAAGCTTCTTCAGATTCTTTTGATTGATTTAATTTGGATATTTTATCGAGGGATGGCAATATTTTAGAAGCTTATTTCATGTTGTGTGAAATTTTGGTCTGTCTAAAACCATAGCCATCAGATAATTGTTTTGTTGTACAATCTACAATATTTTCCCCTGAAATTTAGTGGAGGTAAAGTACAAAGTCTCCTAAAATGGAAGTACACATGCAAAGTACCAGTACCTCAAAATCAAACTTACAATACTTAAGTCAATTTTTACCTCAGTTAATGGGTACAAATATATGGTTTGACCTGAATATGGGGGGAAATAAAAGCAGTAAAGTTGTTGTTTTCGATCATATTTCTTACATTCAGTTTGGTTAGAGTTATACAAGTCATACTGCATCACATCACATCCAGAGGTACATTATTTTGAAGGCTCTGACCGGAAGTTGCCCTGAGCGTCTCCAGCTTGACGCTCGCGTACTTTTCGTTTCGCAGGGAGGAGTCAGGCGGTAGTTTCTCTATTAAAGTGACATGTTTATTGAATTAACAGTAATTCCACAACATGTATCGCGCCGTGTATCCATAATGTAGTCCGCGCATGTCGGTGAAGTACAGCTATCGATCGGTAACCGGATCATTTTCGATAAAAGATCGAAGGAAACTGACGGAACAGGAAGGCGGAACAAGTAAGTTGGTGAAAGTCGCTTTCAACTGTGCGATTTCGTCACCGTTTGATCCCTCCGTCCGACATAATTATTGTTTTCACACGGTTTTTATTCAAGACGTGGCGTGAATTGAGCGGGAATAACGTGTGTTTGGGTCCCGTCTTGTTTTTTTTTGTTTTTTTTCCGCCTTCAGAAAAGCAACAAGTCGGACCGAGTTAGCTAGGCACGTCACGAATAAACTTCGCACAGTCGTCATGTGCCCTGCTGTTTAATCTCTGGCTTTCATCCCGGAAAGTCTGCTGAAAAAAACGACACAAAGGCGGCATTATTAACAGGACGAGGGTGCAGATGTTACACGGAGGTCTGAATAAACCCGGCAGTGTCCCGTTGTATCGCTTTGACTCGGTTTTATTGTCATTCCGCAGATTCTCGGTTTCACGGCGGAATTGGCGCTTGAAAAAGGAAATGACTCGTGTTCACTTTAAGACGATGTTTCATCTTTAATGCGAGTCTGCTGTCACTGTTCAGACTTGTCGTTTACCTGAGATGTGCAGGGGAAAAGGTGACTTGAGGCCTCCTCACTTTTCTCACCAGTGAGTGGTTAGATAAGATAATAAAAGAAAGTCGCCTAATAAAGTAAAATCATGAGGCACAAACCCATTTATTTATGTTCTTGTGCCATGCATTATTGGTTTCATCTTGACGTGACTTCCGTCTTTTGTGCCGCTCTTCGAGATTAACACTACGAATTTAAGATTTATATTTGCCTGAGGAGGTGGGCGAGGGGCTTAAACTTTCCTACATCTCTGCATGCAACTTTAAGCCCAAGACAATGCAAAAACTGGGACAGAGATGCTATTGTTGTGGGATTTCCCAGCCAACCCTCATGTATTACATGTTTAATAACTGTGAGAGATTGTAATAGATGAAAAGATTAGGTGGTTAGTGGACAAACACAACTATTTGTTGTAGGCAATTAATCATTTAAGTCAGTTTTAAAGCTTAAATGCCAAACATTACCTAGTTCAGGCTTCTTAATTGTGAGGATTTGCTGATTTTGCTCCCAGTTATTTCTGAGAGTCTCGGAAATTTTCTTACAGCTAATAGACAAAATGATTAATCAATAAAATAATCTGAAGAGTAATCGATAATGAAAATAGTTGTTAGTTGCAGCCATAGACTGTAATATTTTGTAAAATATAAGGAATAAGTGTGGCAGAAAATGTACATGTATTAATCAAACTCTGTCCCTTTTTTGTCTCCTCTCCTTTTATCATACGCAGGATCACAGACTGAGTCGAAACAAATACCCAAAGACAGTGTGTTCTGTTTCCATTTCGACAGTAAATAATTCACCAGTAGCGTTCAAACAAATCGCCATGTCCATGGCTCTGAAACAAGTCTTCAACAAAGACAGGACATTCCGGCCCAAGCGCAAGTTTGAGCCCGGGACGCAGCGCTTCGAGCTACACAAGAAGGCCCAGGCGTCTCTGAACGCAGGGCTGGACCTGAAGCAGGCCGTGCAGCTGCCCCACGGCGAGGACCTCAACGACTGGGTGGCCGTCCACGTGGTCGACTTCTTCAACCGCATCAACCTCATCTACGGCACCATCAGCGACTCCTGCACCGACCAAACGTGCCCCGTCATGTCCGGTGGGCCCAAGTACGAATACCGCTGGCAGGACGAGCACAAGTACAAGAGGCCGACGGCACTGTCAGCCCCCAAATACATGAGCCTGCTCATGGATTGGATTGAGGTACAAATCAACAATGAGAACATCTTCCCCACCAATGTCGGTAAGTGTTGAGATTAGCTGGAGATGTGTTAAGACTTTTGGTCCTTAAACTTTCTGTGTCGAGATCCAGAATTAGGTCACAGACCCTTTTGTTTTGTGCCTTTTAAAATAATTTTTCCACTATAAGAAACTGTATCTTAGCTGAGCGTGACAACATTCAAGACATGCTACTATAAAGTGGTTGCTTCAAATACCTGATCAGGTAGTGAACTCTGCCTGTGTGAAAACCGAGCCACCCCCCATTCATAGACAGTGTCCACAGACGGGGGGAATCTGTCTTTAGTGGAGTTGGTCACAACTGTTAGACGTGTGCAACAGATGACAAAGGGTTACAAGTAGAGATTGTTTTGTTTTACAGGGTCACAAGCCAAAAAAGTTGGGACCACCTGCTGTAATGTGCAAATATTTTATATTTTTACTTAAAAGATGACTTAAATGATTAATCTTTCTTTCAGTCGACTAATTGTTACAGCATTGGTCACAGGAAAGACAACAAAAAAAATAAAGATAATGCATACAAAAGAAAATTTAACTGAGGTGCAGATAAAATCTGACGCCATTATTTGTGCAAAAAATGTTTCAGATTAAATCTGCAAGGCCACATTTATTAGATCACCTTCATTGTTGCACATTGCAATCCCTTCTGGTTCATGCTCTGCTGCTGTGGCATTCTTTGTAGTTTTCTATGATCTCAGCCTGTAGCTCTGTGCATGCCCTGCACAGAGCTCTGATTTGGCCTCTGATTAACTACAGAAACATGCAATGGATTTAAAAATGGGTCACACAATGTACAGTTGGCTATGAATAGAAACGACCTCTGACGCGTCTGTTCTCTGGAAGAGATTCCAGAAATATTATTGAATTAGTCAAAGCAAAACGACACACTAAATTAATCACTTGGTCCGAGCAGAGGCTTATCCCCCGGACCAAGTCGTGTTGGTTTTCCATTCACGCATGAAGTGATACTGGGTGGGTCCTTTAGCATACTGGTATCCAACCTGAGGGGCTCCAGAGGACAACAAAGGTTACAAAACACATTGAAAAGTTAGTTAAAACTGTTGCATTAAAAACATTAGATGTGCTCCTTTCTGAGAAGCAAATAGCAAAAGGTCATCCTGGATTGACCGTGGTGTTCTCCCGTCTCCATCTGTTTGATTCCCAGGTACTCCCTTCCCTAAGACCTTCATGCAGGTGGCTAAGAAGATTTTGTCTCGTCTGTTCCGAGTGTTTGTCCACGTCTACATCCACCACTTTGACCGTGTGAGCCAGATGGGGGCCGAGGCTCACGTCAACACCTGCTACAAGCATTTCTATTACTTTGTCACTGAGTTCAACCTCACGGACCACAAAGAGCTGGAGCCCCTGGTGAGTCAAAGAAGGGATGGGATCTTATATGAATGCAAAAATAATGTTTAGTAATTATGTTTAAAAAATGTGAATATTTATGAGACTATATTTCAAACACTGAGCCCTAAACTAGTTAAATCAGAGTTGTGATAGATATTTTTCTGAAGAAATCAGCAGTGTCAGACATGGACAAAGTTATGACACAATAAGTATAAATCCATAACTGTTTAACACCTACCAGTATATGCAAAATCCCATGAAATTACCAAACTGAGGTTGTGCATTAAAGTGCATTGTGCAGAAAAAGTAGAGCCTGACAGATACTGGAATTCTGAGGCCAATGTCGATATTTGAGTAATTAAATATCAGTATATCACTGTACTTTTTACAGTTGAAAAATAAACCCCTTGGTGGACAGACTATGTAATTGGGCATTTCTTATTAATCTTATTGTAATACTGATATATCCCAGATAAGCTAATATAGATAGTAACAGCAAAGTAGTCGATAAATTTTCCTGTATTTAGTGTAACCGACGATTTGCAACATGAGTGAATTTCCTCTCCGGATCATTTGAAGACGTTTAACTAACCAGAACAAACACCATACTTCTGAACCATGTATGAGCATACGAAAGCCCTGTAGTGGTCAATTCTCTCAGCGACTTCAGAGTGACATGTGTGAAGCAGGATGTGGTCGCCATTTACGATCTGTATGTAAACAGCTCTGGCCTTTATTGTTCCATATGTAATTATAGTGTAATGTTTTAAAAAAGATACATGTATGTTGAAAATGTAATTGTTTTCAGTATCTTAAGAAATACTTCTTTTGAATTATTATTTCATGAATTACTACAAAGCCCAATTTATTTGTTAATTGATTGCCCCTTTTATGCTGTAACGAAGGCCTGTGTGACCAAAAGCCTAGACAATAAAGTCGATGTTTGCAATGTTTGATCAGTGTGCTGATGTTTAGACCTTTTTTATTTGCTATTTTTGGCATTCAGCACCTTCTAGTCTCGTGGTAGTTTGCGGTAGCTTTAGAAACGTGCTGTTGTCTACTCCACATCTCAGGTTTTATTTGCAAAGCTGTATCTGTAGCTGTATCTGTTGCCCAACATTACCTTTTGTACATGTATGTATATGTGTGTGTGTGTGTGTGTGTGTGTGTGTGTGTGTGTATATATGTTTAAAGAACCTGCTCACTGCATCCTGAAGTGTAAAGGTATTTCTTCCGCTGCTCTGACTCACTGTACTGTGTTTGTTGTGTGTGCAGAAAGAGATGACCTCTCGGATGTGTCACTGAGGGAGCATAACCGACCTGATGACACACGCCGGACAAACACATCCGTCCATCTAGAAGACTGTAGCGGAGAACTAAAAGAACAAACAAATTCAAAAAAGAGTCTATTTTTATATTTAAGTACTGTAATCTATTTTAGCCGCATACTGTAGGTGTTAACCTTGTCATATGAGGCGTTCTGTTCCTTTTTAAAAGTTTTCAAACATTTTATCAGAGCACAGTATTAAGATGTGTATGTTTGTGTTGATGTTTTTCTATTTTATTTGAATCTCAATCATTCCAGGATGCTTCTGTCTTTCTGTCCGTCTAAAATGATCTAAAATTAGTACGATTTCTTACTGTACGTCTATAAAATCATTATGTTACATTAAAATGATTCTCTACTCTGTTATAATTTGAATTTGGTCAGCAGTATTTTAATTAACACTGACTGTTTTTTCTTTTTGAAGTTAAGTATTGTAATGTTAAAATTACAATGAGAAAACCACATTTTTTTCTGTTTCTAGGAGTCATTTTTAAGTTTTGGGAGACCATTTCAAGGTGTTTAAATACATCTGGGGCCCTCTGGTTTTAATTTAGAAAGTTAGATCCACATTTGGAAATGTACTAAATACAGTAATGGCCTGCTGGTGACTCAGACATTATCAAGTCTGTGTCATTGCACGCTTTGGGCCACCAGGCAGGTTCTCAGATGTCAAACCTGCAGGCGTTTGTTGCAGATACTCTTGGCAGATGAAGGTCACACGAGACTCGGACCTCACATGACAGAACTCTGGCCTGTTCAAAAGACCATAAGTAAAACTGTCCACTAGGTGGCACCCACACCCGTCTGTGGTGAGGACATACTGAAATCCTACAGTTAATGTTGTGGCCCTTATGCAATCTGCCCATTGTCCCAGTTATAGCCATGAAGAGGGGAAGTGGGCCCTTTTTGGGCCTGATTCGGGTTAATGATTTGATTAAGCTGGTTATGTAAGAAACAGGCCAGACTGTACTGTGATGAATACAGAGAGTGTTTTTGTTTTGAATGAGACTGGCTTTGCATGATTGGGTCAACGACCGCCATGAATACGCTTCAGAATAACCGTGTTGGTGAGATTTAGAGGCAGCTAGTTAAAATGTTCATGTACAGGTTGTAAAAAGACATTTTCCGTTATTTCCCCTGTAGGAGAACCAGTGGAGGTTCATTATCTGCAGTGGTGTAAGAAATGTTCAGATCAGAATAATAGCAAGAATGGTTTATACAAGAAAAAGTCCTGCATACTAAATTTTTCTTTAAAGTACATAAGTAGTATCAGCAAAATGTACATAAAGTATTAAAAGTACTCATGCAGGTTGGCCTTTTTTTTAGAGTGATATATATTTTTATGCTCACAACTTTCAGTGACATTACATCGTGAGACTACAAACATTTTAGTGTCAGTTGTGTAAATGATTCTGGGCATATTTTAATTACTAAAGTTTTTGATTCACGTGTTGAGGGTTTTCATTACATTGAACATGAATTTGACTATTCATATTTGTAATTTTGCATAATTATTTTATATTGTGATGTATCATTATTTGAAACACTCAATATACACTAATATCAAAAATAAATATCAAACGGATTCCAAATATCACCCAATCCTAACACACACATTAACAGCATTTAATGTAACTGGTTGAAGATAACTTTTATATATTATTGTGTGCTTTTATCTAACATCTTATTTTAGAAGTTGATATGTTTTGTGAGTAAAATCTAAATCTAAAAAGTAACTAGAGGTTTCAGATAAAAGTCGAGGAAAATGTACAAGTTTCCCTCCAAAATGTAGTGAAGTAGAAGTATAAAGTAGCATAAAATAGAAATACTTAGAAGTACTTAAGTATAATTGGAGTTGTTTTCCTCCAATGAACTGGATGTTTATGCAGCTGAATCAGCATATTTGCAGCTAAAATATATTCTGTTCAGTTTCCCTCCTTCATTTAAGCTGGAACGTCATAATATTTTGACAAGTTGATAAAAATCTTAATAAACCTACATGATGTAACTATGTGCCACAATAACATCAACCCCTGAATTGACCTCATTGCCTGCAGAAACCTGATCCTCTTAGAGGATTGTCCCTCCTCTCTACGTCCTCTCGGCAGAGTCACTTCCTGTAAACACCCCACTGTACTCAGGCAGCATGCGTTATGTCTGTTACGTGTGGGATGAACTGTGTCCGCCTCTCGCTGTTCCCTCCCTGTGCTGTGTTTTTCTCTTTTGGAATGTACCAGGCAGCCCCGAAGGGCTCTGCAGTTGCAAGACATGAAGGAAAGTACTGGAAAGAGGCCGAGAACACGGGGAAAAATGTCAGGCTGCAACCAGTCAGACTGAAGCTCGTCCAACTCTGTCAGGGTTTACACAGCAGTGTCTGCCTGTTGTTTTCATGCTACAGTGTGAATGTTTACACGTAGAGAGAAGGTTTTGGGAGATAATGTGACTCAGCAAATGTTGGCATGAGCACACACCCTTAACGGTTTTGTGGCTTGTGAGTCAGTTTCCTCATGCAGTGCTGTAGGGATCATGAAGAAGACCCACAACAGTTCCAGTAAGATGCTGATTTACTCAAGGGGTGGACCGGAGGAAGGTTATTTAAGTGGGTCCAACCTAAGCCCATGCCCTCTTTTGATGATTGATTCATCGTTTAACTCATTTTTCAGGCAGAAATACAAAACATTTGTGTTTCTCCGTTCTAAGAAAATTATGCTTTCCTTTGTCTTATATGATGCTAAATTTGCATCAATGAAAACAATCGTTAGTTGAAGCCCTAAATGCCATAATGATCCACTATAACACATGCAAATCAAAGTGTAACACAATTTAGGTCATCTCTGTATTTTAGATCAGCTATTGTGAAATCTACATAAAAAAATCACAACATTTTCATGTCTATTGCAAACAGCAATTTCCCTTTTTGTTATTATCGTGCAAATGTTCCTCTCTGCACTGTTTGCCTGAAGGTTGCAAATAGCACAACAAAGGCTGATTATTACATGTCATGAAAAAAGTGCAAACTGTGTCTGTTCCAGCACGTCTTAAACCTACTTACTTCCTGATAACTGATGATTTATTACACGTAAACACTAAACACTTAATGTTTCAGCTCGTTATTCAGAAAGTAAATAATGAGGCAATCACTACAGTCCAGCATGAAAACTCCTTGAAACTTTTTAGCTGTGTACTGACTACTAACAGGTTGAAGTTGTTCTGAAAGGAGAATCAAAGTATTTAAAAACATGATTAATTTCGAAAGGCTTTGTTATACATGGTAAAGTAAAAAGAGCAACGTGCAAAAAAAAAAAAAAAAAAAGCTTACAAAAGGTTTTCCAGAGCATAACTGGAACAAAGTTGGAACAAAACAAAGGCAGTTGCAAAATCCTTGATAACTCTTTCTGTGTTGAGGGAGTTTGGACTGAATATTGGATTCATTTCAGTAGTCCAGTACATAACTGGAGGCTGCCTCTAGGTTTCTTAGAAAGAGTACAATCTGTACCCTGGGTCCCTGTGACCTACCTCTTTGAGAAAAGTATCCAACTTATTATAACTGTGTAAGATGACTGGCTCCTTCTAACAGACTTATCTTCCTGTTCTTTGACTGTTTTATTTGGACGTGCCAGACGTGCACACATGTTCACGAATACTTCCGCACATGCACAGATGCATAAAGCGTGAGGTACAGGAATGTTTTTGCAACAAATCCTGCTGGTTCAGACTAAAGGACAAAGGCAATTTTGAAGAGGGTTCATAACTATGTCAGTACAGCTCACTGTACTGGAAACTCAAACACTAACTGTGTGAGACTTTTATTTATCTATTAAACACAATGGAAAATGATGCAGATCCTCTGAGACATCTATAACTTTACCGCCATACAGCATCAGGATATTGTAGAAAACTAGCCTCTAAACTGCATCAACAACAACAGAGACAAACCTCTGTTGTATCACGTTTCAGACTGGAATAACTTCTGCCTATAAAGATAACCCCCCTTCTGAGTATCCCGGTTGAGTGCCATTCACATCAGGTTGTTGCCACCTGAAGTTATTTATGACGGCCTATCCCTCTTCCTTTTGACCTGTAGTAACATAGACCCACCCCTTGCACTTCGACGTGCGATCTTGTTTTCCTGCTAAACCTTTCGACTAAACCATGTGCTCCTGGCTAGGGATAGTCAGCCAACAGCTTGCGTAATGTTTGCTACCACTGGGCTTATGTTTTAGGGGCAGAAGGTGAAAGGAGGAGAAGGAGAAAGCCTCCAGTCACAAGACTGTCGACTCCTGAAAACAAACTGTACATGGTTTTAACTTGAACACCCTTGATAAACAATGAATTAATGCTATAAAGAATGAACTAGGGATCATATACAGTGATAAATAACAGCGCTAAGCACATGGTACAATAAAGCATTTACACGTCTTGGCATGTATTGCAACATGTGGTAAGATGGTGAACAGTTACTGTCATTATCTAATTAAGGGGATGCATGTAAAGTAACAACATTAATATGTGATATGGGGTTTGCCACCCCTCTACTGTGCCTCTGTCAAAATACCATTGCCTTTTATTCTCTGAATAAGAATGAAGTTAACATGTCTGTGGAAATATTGCTCTGGCATCTCACAATTAGCAGATGTGTTAAGACATCACACATTTCTACATCATCAGAGTTCTTAGGTTACTTTCATTAACACGACCATGAGACAGTGTCGCCACCGTCGTCTGAACAGCCTCCTCATCAGGCCCCAAAACGTGCCGTGTTCGCCTTGTCACACGTCACAAAACGTGGGAGCTGCAACTGGCCATTGTGCTCACCTTCCCTGCCAATTACCAAACCCATAATCCAGATAATTACTGTGCATTGTATGACTTGTTTTGTGTGTTTTGAATACCTATCCCATTTATGCAATTTAAGTCTGGATATATATTGTAGCTGTCTTAAAAAGTATTAAAATTGCTAACTTTCACCAAAGCAAATTAATTAAACCTACCAAAGTTCATGAGATAAAGAAAATTTAGTATTGGAGATTATTTTCTAGTTGTATTTAAGTAAATACTTTACTTAGTTTTTGAGGTACATTCACTGTTTGCTACTTTATAGTTCCACGACATTTCAGAGGGAAATACTGTTCTTCTTTTAAGTTCACTACATGTACTTGAAAACTGTAGTTACCCGTTATTTTGAATGTCAAGGTTTTACATCCAAAACAGACGTTCATCAGATTTAACTTTACTTCAACCAGTCCCAACAAAAATGCTGCATACACAGTAATCAGCAATAACCATCCAGTATTATAATAGATATAACAACACTTGACAGAAGTCATTCTGCCTGCATTATGACTAGCCTTCTTCCACTTTTTATACATAACATTTTACATGTAAAATTCCCAGTGCAGTACTTTTCCTTTGCTACTTTACCAGTAAAAAAACCCCAAATCACCTGAAACTTCCTCTATGTTGCATGTGTGTGTTTGTGTATGTGACACTGACACACCACAACAGCTGAAGTCGTGCCACTTGGCCCAGTCTGAGTCTCTGCGTGCAGTGACTCAGACTGGGGATTTCTTTGAACACCCATCTGGTCAAAGCCATTCATCACTGCTGGGTGTGAGACGAAAGTGTAAAGGCATTATAAATGTAGATTTTTTTTTTTTTTTCCCCATTTCGGATGCACACAAAGAGGGAGTGGGGTGGTGCACGTATGCGTGCACTCCTTGTTTATATTAACATAGCACAAAGCTGACAAATTGTTCCCTGATGCACCAGCTCCTGTTTGTGGCCTTCAGGCAGAAACAGTTATTGTGATTTCAGCGCCGTCCTGGTGTAAACTGGTGGATCTGGTCCGTCTACATGTTTTGCTGTAGGCCCGTCTCTCTGCGCCTCCATCGAGACCCCCACTTTCATCAAAACAGCGGTCGGGGCTGATTGTGCCGCTGAGCACGTACTCGCCGTTTCGCTCCTCCATACGTCCCCGCGTGGGGCCTCTGAAACAAAACACAGCCCGCTGGCCGCGTACCATTTCGCGCGGACGACCAATTTTGTCTCCGAGATTTCCCCCTGCGACGCGTTTATTCCCCCTGAGGCGACATCAGACTGTTCAAATAACGTACCGCGTCGCGTTATTTCTCTGATTCGACGCCTCCTGCGCCACGTCGGGCGGACATTTGCGCTTCTTACCTGGAGAAGCGGCGAAGTCACTTGCCGCGGCACGAAATGGTACCCGGCCGCCATATCCTTTTCTAGAAAGCACGTGAATCGCCGAGTGTGTTGACGCAGTCCCGAGGAGGGAGGAGACCGGGAGGAGACCAGGAGGAGTCAGCGGGGAGCTTATAAAACCACCTCCGCGGCTCCTTGTTAGCCACCTTCCACGCACTTCTATCAGGCGACCTCCCCCTCCCCCGACCGTCCTCCGCGGCTTTGGAAGCAGTGGGTCAAACAACGACGCCAACACTGGAGCTGTAAAAAGAACAACGGGGTGAGCGACGCCAGCAGCTTTCAATCGCACTTACATTGTCCTTTCAAAATTCTCTTTTTTTTTTCGTTTTAGTAATTTCCGAAAGGTCGCAATTTTTTATTTATTTATTTATTTTTTTTTTTTTACTGTTTTTCGCTCAATTTTAACTCTAACGCGCAGTATTAACGGTAACGGTCACTAACGGTCACTAACGGTCGCCGCTCCTGTCTACCGTTACAGTTAAATCTGCGGTAACGGTCGGCTCGTGCTCGACCGCTATGACGCTAGCTGTAACGTTAGCCTCGCTGCGGCTGGTGCAGCGGCCGCCACCTTGAACTGTTAAAAACTGAAAACGGCGTGGCTTTCCGACGCATTTGCTTCGTCTTGCCCGAACTGTAACATTTTACCGGGTTTATCCGCGTTACGTCCTCTTCGCGCTGCTCACGTACATGGCTGTAAGTAGCCTAACAGTCGAGCTGAGCGTGGGTGACGCTCTGGTCCGCTGTTGTTTTTATCACCCCGTGAACATGTGAGGACCATTAGCTCACCTTAATGTACATTCGTCGTGTTTCTTTTGGTTTAAGCTTTCATTTAAACTTGTCAGAAACTCTCCTGTTGTCACTAGTGTTGCTTTTTTTTTCAACCAGCTGGGTGTCTCAGTGTTTTTGTTCGTGGGTTGTAACGCTGCGCTGTGTCTTGCATTGTCCACAGGGCTCCCGTTTAAAGCGCCGCAGCAAGCTGACCAGCCAGCGCAGTGTGATCACTTGCGACTCCCTCTGAAACGACTTTCTGTTTCGGAGAAGTGCAAATTGATATCCCAAAAAAAACCACTGCCGCCGCCGCACACCCACCTAAAAAAATCACCCCAAATCAAAGCAAAAATGGTGCAAAACAAGATCACCGAAGTCACTGGATTCCACCGCTCTTTCAAGGTAAGCTGGAGATTTGTGTATAGAAAAATGCAGAGCTGCTATCATGCTCTGTAATCAGAGCAAATTTGTCAGCATGTATGAGAGGACCTCATCTTGCTATATATAAACACATCTGTTGCTCTTCCACATCTTACGGCTGACAAATATGCTGTGTGGTCTGGTGTCACGTTTATGCTAAGCTAATGAGTGAATGATCCCAGTAGGTGAGAGTTAAAGAACTGTTTAAGAAAATGTGGCACTTGCATTCATATTTAGCAATATCTCAGTTTGTATTGTGTTAGGGTGGACCGCTGTATGGCTTTTGAGGCGGCCCATCAGCTGTTTCACTGATCTAAGTCTACTTTTAGTTTATTGTGCTGAATGGGAGATAAGGAGGGCTCTTTATCAGCTATGACTAACAGATGATGCTCTCAGCTAAATAGTTCATTGATAAGATACAAGCATATTGATTTTATTATTACTCCCTAGGGCCAAAATCCCTTTGAATCTGATGACTTCACTAAAAATGGATCCCATCTAATTGATTCGTCATTTAATTTTGATTCCTCCCCAAGACATGGTGAGTACCAAAACATACTGAAAATACTGTAACTTTCTTATCTGGAAGCTGTCAGTGCAATGATTGCTCCAGTTTGGCAAAATGTTCTGTTTACTTTCAACAAAAACATTGTGGTTGCCCTTAAATTTAGTTTACCTTTTTAGTGCTGTCTTTGAGTTTGTTTGGGTTATTTCCTAACTAGCACACAATAATGTAGGCACTCCTATTTTGACAGACATACCCTCCAGCCAGCCTATTGACATCCCCGATGCCAAGAAGAGAAACAAGAAGAAAAAGCGTTGCCGGGCAACTGACAGTTTCTCTGGACGATTCGAGGGTAAAAAGCTGTTGCAACTAGTGAAATTCTGCTCCTATTTAATAAAATTGAGCCTATTTTCCTAACTTGTTAAACTCTGCCACAGATGTCTACAGACTGCAGGAAGAAGTACTAGGAGAGGGTGCTTATGCAAGAGTGCAAACATGCATCAACCTCATCACCAACAAAGAGTATGCTGTCAAGGTAAGCAAGCAGACATTCTCACACGCTTAATAGATGACTGTAATATATTTGAAAACATTAGCATAATTCATGGAGCCTTGATTCCTGCAAGTCGGTGCTCCTCTCTCACAAGTCTGTGAATGTCGTTGTTGCCACACAACACTTCCCCGCTGTCTGTGTGGGGTACTGTGGCTACTGATCAATATAGCGATGTAAAATTTCTAGGACTGTGCTTGGTTACTTCATTAGCTTTGAGGTGAATTGAGGTACAGAAAGGCCTTTCATACATACGAAAGAACCCAATGCCATTACATACTGTTGAAGAGCTAGAAATGGTCCTAAACTAGGCTACGGGATGTGAGTCATTGTGTCCATGTTGCCTTCCCTTCCTTTCACTGGTCATTCTTTAGAAATCTTGTTGAGGAAAGTTCTGATCTCGGGGCAGGATACTGTTTTTTTTTTTTTTTTTTTTTTTTTCTTCTTTCTTCTTTCCCCCTTAGTTTAGCGCTCTACAGCGGATGTCTGCAGGCTCTCATCTGTGTTGTGCTACTGCTGCTTTCTTTTTCTTTTTTCTTTTTTTTTTTCCTCCTGAGTATGCAACACTAGCTGCTGTTAGCAGACCCATCCCGTCACTGTTTTTATACTTTGCGAGCCTATCAGAGAGCTGGGATGGATTTACCCACCCCTTTTCTTTACTCCTATTGCCTATAGAGGACGCTCATAGTGAGAACATTGTGTACTGGTAACTGTGCCAAAACAAAACCCACAGAGAGGAAGGAGGGGCCCTGGGTGAGAGTTATGACCCAGGGTGTTTACACTGCTTTGTTCTCCTTTTCGTCCAGTACACTTTTCTTTTTTTTTTTTTTTTTTTCTCCCTTAACCTCTCCAAATGGGGGTGTGGACTTTTATGTTGGAATACATGTCTTGGCTCCTGGGGACTTCCTTTTTTTGGCTTTTATATACACATAATGCTCATTTCCTCATTTTTAAGAACAAAACATTGTGAAGTAAATGTCTTCACTGAAGTCAAAAGTAGAACTGGAGCTTGTGTGTGTTGTGTTTTTTTTTTTTTTTTTTTTGTTTTTTTTTGGTTATTGACCCCTAACCCACTAATCCCATTGGGACACTTGATGTAAATGCTAAGCTATTTATTTTAAAACTTCTAATTAATTCCAATTTGCTGTTTAATTCTGTTCATTTGAAACAAAGTATAGTGTAGATAAATGTGGATTCCCCATAGACTAAGTGTCCATCTCATACTAATTAATATTTCAGAGAAATCTGAGCACAGATTCTGTCATGTGACCATGATCTATTATATTGTTTACCCCGGGATGGTTTGGTAGCTCCCTTGGGACTTTGCCGTTCTGGGGGGAGGAGGCATGGGGGTCGGCAGTTATTAGAGGTCATTTAGGAGTCGGAGGGGGCTCAGACTGCTCCTGCCAGATGTCCTGTCTCTCCCCTCCCCCTGCAGACTGGGGTGAGTTGTGTGTGCTTCTTGTGTTGCAATTGCAACAAAAGCCTCAGAGCACCAAAGGCGAGCAGAGGGCTGTTTAGTGCATGCCTATCTAAAGCTCTGGTTCCCCAACAAATCCTCCTCCCCAAAGGTATTGTTTCACAACCCCAGGTTGATGATTGAACCTGCAGCGTTGTTTTGCAACAGGCTGTTGTGATTCTGATCTGCAATTTGGATAAACAACCATAAATCTAGTACCTCTCACTACGGTCCACTTATGTTATTTGCATTTGTCAACTATGTTTTGCAGCTTATCTGCACATATCATTATCGGGGTGGGAGGTTTGTGTCGTGATCAGGAGAAAGTGAGCTGATTGGGGGGCTGTTTATGCTGCTGACTCAGACTGGAACAGTGCAGAGGCTTTGGACTGCTCACAGGTCTCTTGTCTGTTCATTAATCCTAGACACACACACTGCAACTCTGCCCCCACTGGGCTTCAATAGCAGCTGTAATCCAGCTACCAGGAAGAGAAACATGCACAGCCTCCCAAGCAGACAATAACCAACCAGGGCTGGAAAATTCAGGCCTTTTGCTTTGGTGTCAGCAGTCTATCTTTCTGTGTCTCTTGGCAGGGCATCGTGCAGCTGGTGGCCCCTCAGTGGTTTAGTTCCAGGCAGCACAAAGTTATATTTAGAGAGCTCTTTTTTGTGTTATCGTAAACAGTTTCTGATTAGCTCATGGGATGTTTTTCAAAGGAATGCTTATGACTCCTTAAGCGCACTTAAGATTTAAATATGGGTCACACATGAATGCTAATTATAGAGCTGCAGTGACTTGTTTCATTCTCATTCTGTTCTGTCCCTGCTTTGGCCGGCTGTACTGAAAGTAGGTTAAGCTATCATGGCAACTGTGTCACAGGGTGGGAGAAAGGTAGGGAAGCAGGAAAATGCTGGTCTGGAAGGAAACCAGTTATAGGGCTCTGTATATGGAATATATAATCTGTGCTATACCGCCTGGTCCACAGTAAACACAGCCACGGGTGGGGTTTTGTGGTGCAGTGTGAGGGCACAGCCTTCACCCAAATAACTCAGAGGCTCAAGTTTTCTTCAGCCATCAGAGGACTTTCAGATTTGTCCTCCTTCCTACTACTGTGGAAAACATGAAAGTGGGACTCATTTGTTTAGTGGGCTATTTTTAGATAACGTGACTGAACCATAATGTTCTGTTCCAGATCATTGAGAAGAGACCAGGTCACAGCCGCAGCCGTGTCTTCCGTGAGGTTGAGATGCTCTATCAGTGCCAGGGCCACAGGTAATGGCCTTCTGTCATGACCAAGTAAAGTAATGCCACCTGATTGGAGACGGTACCAAAGACTGACTGACCCAATTTGTGCTGTATCGTAATCTATTGAAGCCCCTTAGTCCTCTTGCTCAGAGTGCAGAAATCACACTGATTTTGTGCTGGTACTGACTCTGTTGCCAATGGCTCACAGTGCTTTTTATTTTTCCTGAAGCAATATCCTGGAGCTGGTGGAGTTCTTTGAAGAGGAAGACAAATTCTACCTGGTGTTTGAAAAGCTTAGAGGAGGTTGGTGAATTATAGCTGCTGCAGGATCCCTGCATCATATCCCCTTTGTTTATTTTAAACATTCCTGTAATGCATGTGCACAGTCTCTAGATTGTAGCCATTTTCTGTGTGTGAAGGCAATCACTTTATACTTTGCTTGTAAATAAAGCTGATGTACCCCCCCCCCCCCCCCCCCCTATTAGGGTCAATCTTGGCTCACATTCACAAGAGACGGCACTTCAGTGAGCAGGAAGCCAGTGTTGTCGTGCAGGACATCGCCAGCGCTCTAGATTTCCTGCATAACAAGGGTAAGACCAAACGTACAAAATGGCAAGCAATTTTATAACTCATGATCACCAAAAACCCAAGGTACCCCAAGGGTAATTAGTACCATGAAATGGGTTTTAGTACAGTAGTAAAGAGTTGACACTATACTTAACAGTAACTAAAGTTGAGCGTATTCGTGACACTATTTCGCTGGCCAAAGGACTTGTGTCCTTTGGCCAGTGAAATATTATATATTATAATATTTTTCACTTTGTTGGAACAGCACAAAAGGGCTTGTGCATTGTTTTAAATCTTTTTAAAAAGATCTTACTAACAAGAGTGAGACTGAATTTATTTATTTTTTCTCATATTTTGTTTTCTAGGAATGGCACATAGAGACCTGAAACCTGAAAACATTCTCTGTAAGAGTGCAGACAAGGTGGGTTCACTGCAAACATGTTTGAGCTCAATTAGTTCAAAGGGCAATAATGTGGTTGATAAGTTGCTCTAAGATGGTGATATGAACCTGTGTAATAAGTGATAGTCAAAATCTTTGGTCCACACAAATTATATGAACTAATCAAAATGTAAATTAATTTTAACGATTCTGAACTTGTATCTCTGTCAGATTTCCCCAGTCAAGATCTGTGACTTTGACTTGGGCAGTGGGATCAAGCTGAACAGCGACAGCTCACCCATCTCCACCCCTGAGCTCCTCACTCCTGTAAGTACATCCTCATATTGTGCTTGTTTTGTTCACCAAACAGTTTAGACCACTTCTTATAAGTGGGAATGAGTCATGCTATTGAAGGGAAAGGCACGATAGCAATGTATGAGCATAGCGATTGAGAGCAAGGAAGAGGACTGTACAGTGGTTGTTTCCTTGTTCTGGATAAAGTGGGCGTCTTGGGGCTGTAAAGAAATGTTTTTTTTATCAAGTCCAACTGGCTGGCTGTCTATTGGGCAATCCTCAGTGGTATTAGTTGCAGGACAGCTCGCTGATTGGAGAGAAAATATTGTGTTTTGAGGTTAAGGTAGTTCAGTGTTGGGCAGTTTCTCTGAAATGATGTAGATTGTTTCCTGAATGCCCCTAGCTGGTGGCTTTGGCCTTCCCTTATCATGCTGAACTATCCACAACACTTTCAATAGATACCCCCCAGTTTAATGTCCACGTCCTATTGCTTATCAGTTGCAAATATTGAGGCCTTTGAGGTTGGGGGGTTATGATTGTTTAACTCTCCTGCTGTCGTCACAACAGAAAGCAAATTCTCTGAACAGTGTCCAGAAAAGCGGGACCCTTGCAAACCTCAGGACTGTTAAAGTTGAACCGCCAAGCTTTTTACTTGTGTCAACACATACTGTCTATTGGCTGTCAGGGGGGCTGGACAGATGGACCAGAGCAGGTGAAGGATGGCAGTTCAGCCTGCAGGAATGTAGGGTGGGCGGGGGGTTTTCTACACTGGTAACTTCATCTTCATTTAACAGAACTAATGGATAGAGAGCCCATCCCTGGACTATTTGAAGGCTGGATAGTTTTGGTGCCAAGAGGCATCTCATGTTTAGTCTACACTTACTTGGATGTTGAGTCTGAATTATGTGTGCAGTGGGATGCACATATTAGTTTGTCTGGTCTTGTTTTATTATTCGATATGCCCTGCCACACATTTTGTTGTGCTGGGAATTTTTGAACATAACCACAAGACTTTATTAAATACAAACATTTCAGTGGAAGAAAAGTTGATGCCTGAGGACAATACACAATGTGATAGTCTTGCCATGGTATAAGGCTGTAGGGAACAGATTGACTTTTACAATGAAGCAAAAACACAATAACTCGTGCTCATTTCCCTTTTCTCTCTGCGGTATGAGAGAAAAACATCCAACCTCTTTCTGCTTAGTCTCCGCCCAGTGGCCCCAACCAGGCTTGTGCTGGTCTGCGCTTTCTTTATGTTCTTTATACAAAGGCTGTGCATAAGGCTTGTTCTAGAAATTTTAGTCTTTGCCCATATACCTAGCAACTGAGATGTGATTGGCTAGACCAGTGGGAGGGGGAGGGTAACTGGGAGGGACAAATACCCAGTCTGCTCATGCGCGCTGGCTTGTTTTCTTTGCCTTGATCACAGGAACAATGTTATCTGATTTTCATCTCAGTATTGGCACTCTCACCCTGCCCCCACTTCACCCACATTCCTTCAGTTGCTGTTGCACAATATAACATGCTTTTGCATTTATTGCTTAGGATCCTGATCCCCCAGAATGTGTTCAGTCAACATAATTCATCTAATATGTTTGAAAATTGTATAAGTTTACTGTGGATGTGTTTGTGTGCTCTCTAGTACAAACTAGAACAACTAGACCCCAAGGAAGAGGAGAAGGGCCTTTCTAGGAAAAGGCTAATTTTAGTTTACTAAAATCTGCACATGTGGCTGCCTGTCTGCTCAGCATGTAATAAAGACCGTTCATGTGCACCAGTTGGGGAACTGGGAGGAACTCCAACATGAAGACACAAGCAACTTAGACGGTTTATTAAAAAAAAAAAAAAAAAAAAAAAAATTCAAGGGACTGCCTCTGTTTGTTCCTGTCACAGATGCAGGTGCAGCAGCATGACGACAGAACAGGTCGTCTTACTGTAATCCAGTAGTTAAAACTGTGTGTGTCAGTCATCAGTGTTGTCAATATGGTCTGACTAGTCACATGGTTTCAGGAAAGCCCCAGGTTGCGATACCAACAAAGCCTGCGGTAACAGCAGCTGATTAGCAACTATCTGCAGCTTACAGGAAGGTTTGAGCAGGATGTAACTGATGCAATTTTAGAAGGTGTTTGCTGCACAGGAAGAACAAATGTGAGATTTTTATTACGGTTACCCCCCCCCCCCCCCAAGCTCTTATCACTGGCAGTGCTTGACTGGCTATTTATCTTTGATTGGCAGTTATTTGGGTGGCTTTGAAACAAGATTAGCCTTTTTAATAGCTTGGCTATCACGTCACTTTTCAGTTTCAGGGCACCTTGGTAGGTGAAAATATCCTTTGTGCCTGTGTCTTTATTTCTGTGGCAGCTGCATTTGGCCTGACTCTTGGGGGCTTGTCTGTGGAGGCAGTCGCCAGACATGATGGTGGTGGAAATGTGGGGGGTTGGGGGTTTTCTCTACGACAGAAGCAGCTTTGTCTGAGATGAGATTCCTGTGCAGCACATTTCATTACATAAGGGTGCAGCAGGATGGAGGGAGGAGTTGGGAGACAGCTGGGATATGGTACTGGGACACAATAGATGCCTGCTCAATGTAAACATGCTTGCCCACAGATGGAAGGAAGGATATAGGCCAGAAGGGTTTACCGGGATGCAGGACAAATGCTTAAAAATAACGTGTTTGGCTGCAGGCTACAGTTTTGAAAATAATTGATGAACATGTATTCTTAAACCTGGTGTGTGTTTAGGACATCTGCCTAGAGATATCAAATAATCTAAACTCTTAGTCATAAATTAAAGATGTTTCATGTGAAAAGTTGATAGAATGATCCAACAATGAAATGAGTGCCCTGCTGAACTAGCGACCTGTTCCTAAAGTATTAAAACAGCATTTGGTGTTTGTGTTTCCAAGTTACATAACCGGCAAGGGCTCGGCCCAGTCTCTGGCTCTGCGGGACAGACAATCCTCTTTTCCCTGCTCAGTGTTTGGCCTAATTTCTTTCTTAGCTACATAACAAGGCACCGTCAGAGCTGAGCCTATCATTGCCCTCAGCCCATTCTGCCTGGCTTGTATACAGCTGGATGGTCAAAGCAATGACTCACTGCTGCTGCCTACTACCCACACAAACCTGTTTCATTATAGCCCAGCCTTCACTTCTTCTACCCTTGATATGTAATTGTACACAATGTTCCTACTTAAGTGTCCTGAACATGTTGAGAAAAGCGGTACATAGCATTTTAAATGAACTCATTACTGCAGATGAGCATGTGACTGTCATAAAGGCTGCCCTCCCAACCACATGGGGCCCCAAGCTTTAACACTTGCAACCACGAGGTATCAGCTGAGTGAAGGAATGTAGGCTGCAGCAAAGAGGCCTGTTTCTTTCTCTTCACCCTTTTTACTGCTAAAGTCACTGAGTTGTGATCCTTGGGGCTAACAATTATTTTTGTTGTTTCCTCTTTGTACAACAGTGTGGCTCAGCAGAGTACATGGCACCTGAGGTGGTTGAGGCCTTCAGTGAGGAGGCCACAATTTACGACAAGCGCTGTGACCTGTGGAGCCTTGGAGTCATCCTCTACATCATGCTGAGCGGCTATCCACCCTTCGTAGGCCGCTGTGGTGGTGACTGTGGCTGGGAATTAGGGGAGCCATGCCACACCTGCCAGGTAAGAATTTGACATTCATTCAGCCCTTCAGCTTTCCCATATCTTGTACAGGACATTTGTAAAACTTAAATGGTGTATCTTCTTAACCAGATCAAGGTAACTAATGGGAAATGTTTTCTGTCCATTTGTAGAACACTTTGTTTGAGAGTATCCAGGAAGGAAAATACGAGTTTCCAGAGAAAGACTGGGCTCACATCTCCTCAAGTGCCAAAGACCTAATATCCAAACTTCTGGTTCGGGACGCCAAAAACCGCCTGAGTGCCAGCCAGGTGCTGCAGCACCCCTGGGTGCAGGGGGTAAGCTAAAATCATCAAGCCTCTTCTGCATGTCTTTGACAGACATTCTTTGTGTCAAGGTTTCTAATTAACATGTCTTTGTATTTTATTCAGGGTGCATCTGACACTTTGCCAACATCCATCTTGCATCAAAGGTGAGAAAACGTTAAGTGTTACAGCTACTGAAGACTGTATTCCTTTGGCATAAAGCATAAAATATCTGCAAATTGTATTTAATAGCGTTTTTTGTTTCTGGTCTTGCCCATTAGAACCAGCAATGCCAGGGATCTGACATTCTTTGCTGACAAAGCCATGGCTGTGAACCGGCAGCTGGCTGAACAGGATGGCATGGAAGACCAGCAGCAGCAGGAAGTCCCGTTTGTTGTTACCGCTACTGGCTCTTCTATGCACCTCTCTCCTCCTTCCATCTCCAAGCTGGCCAAGCGCAGGCAGCAAAACAGCCAGCCCAAGGGAGGGCCCGTCTCTGCTGCAGAGCTTCGTCAACTCTTGGCCCCTCTTGTTATTGTGGGAGACTGTGCCTGAACTTTGTCAACCCTGACCTCCGACCTTCCGTTAAGATTCAAGTCTAGATTTAAGACTGCCCTGAGACTCTCTCTCCAATCCTGGCCCATCTCCCCGACTCTAGCTGGCCTTGGTTCCTCTGCCATTCAGGCTTTCTTGCCTCGCTGTAAAGGGAGGTGCTGCTTGCAGCCTTTTCTCTAAATGCCTTCTGCCCTTCTGCAGCACTTCTGAAGCACATCAGCCCAGGGCCTGCATATAGCAAACACACACACATATGTGCACGTTAGGATTTGGGAGGAGGGCCAGTTAATGATTTGGGAGAGAGAAGTATTTTCTAAGTTATGTTCGGTTTTTTTGATTATTATTTTTTTCTTCATAAAACTCAGTTTAGAAGAAATCAGAACACTTATCTTCAAAACTAAGCTCAGACACCAAAGGACAACCTGTTGTGCTGCTCCCACGTTACAACTGGATCCACTGTGAATTAAGTTATCTGAAATGTTCTCTTTGCCTGTATGTATATGCATGAGTGGCCCATCTGCAGATACGTACAAGCCTATGCAATATGCCAAGATGAAGGCTGTTCCTGTCTCGAAGGGATTCAGTATAAGGGGATGGAAGGGCTGTAAGCCAATGCTGTCCGTGCCTGGTGCGGTCCATTATGTGGCTGGGGACTTCAAAGAATATATATATTTTTTTTCCTTTTTTTTTTTTTTATGTTTTTTGATTCTTAAAGAAAATCCTCAACACTGAGCCTCTTCTGTAAATGTCTGGGGATAAAACACACACTCATCTAGCTTGGTGGCCATGCACTTAATGCTCCTAGAGCAAAGATTTTGTTTGTACCCAGTCAGCCATGATTAACTGTTGCACCGATTCATACAATCAGTGTTTATGAGGCCCTCAAGCAAGTCTAACTAATAGTACTGAATTAAACTATTGTACTTTGTTATGGTTATGATGCTGGCCCCAAATAAGACTTCTGAGCCAGCTCTGAAGTGTCTCGTATGTCGGTACAAGCTAGTAGTTAAATGGCTGGGTAAGTGAAATGGGGTCAGTGTTACTTTCATTGTAAAGAATTCATGACATGTCCCCTTGCCACAACCAGAACTTGTATTTTGTTTTTTCTACCAGTCAATTCATGCATTAGATTAAATCTTGAATATTTTGGCAGTAAAAGTTAGAACTCCTATCAGGGGTTTGAAAAGCACATTTGTCTTTTTTTTTTTTTTTTTTTTTTGGATTCAATTTATTTTGACCCCCCCCACCCCACTATCACCACCATTGTGGGGTTTTTGATGAAACACCCATTTCAAAATGACATTACAAATTCATTACAAATTAAGAGGCAGATGACATTTTTCAAAAAAGAAACAAAAAAAAGGAAAAACATTCCACAAAAAGGAAAAACAACAAAAAAAGTCTTCCACGGACATGTAGCTGTATTAAGTTTACTTTATTTTTCATGTTTGAAAACTCCATTTCAATGTGCCACACTGATTTTTTTTTTTTTTAAATGGCTGTTAATAAGCTTTTATTTTCTATATGGTGACTTTCATGCAGGTGCTGTTCAGGTGAAACACCGGATGTTTTCCTTAAGTTTTTTTTTATGTTTTGTGTTTTTAAAAGTTCAGAGTATGTGGTGTATGAGTTGAGATGGAAAGTTTGTTTAGGTGATCTGGAGCGTTCATGCCCAGTGAAAGCGAGTTTTTAAGTTTTATTTTTTTATGTGTAAGAGTTGGCAAGTTTTTTTTTTTTTAAAAGATTAAGTTCATTAAGCTCATCCTGAAAATAACAGGTAATGGACTGGTGATGAGGTCTCACAACACTGTAGCCATTTCACCAAAGAGGGTTCAAGTCATGACATTGAACATGTGATCCATCACCTAGCAGTGAAAAGTGGGGACTTCTGATTGTCCATGTCCTGTTGCCAGCACTGCAGCAACGGTACTCTGGAAATGGCTCACTTGGTGTCAAAAGGACCATTATGCTGATAATGGGACACTGTAATAGTTCTAAAATACCTTCTACAGCTGCATATTGTTGGGTTTTATGTCTTATAATAAGACTTACTTGAATTTGTGTATGCAGCTGTTTCTTCTCTAGTTTGCTATCAGTAATCTTGAAGCATTAAGATGATCAAGGCAATCTTGGGGTTTTGAAAATACCAATACAGTTCAGTATTCTGCCTTTTTTGAGCATCAGACAGGTTAGTCCCTACTTTTTTGATAGGGTTGGATACTCAAAACGCACAGACTTTGGCCATACTCTAATATCCTGAAAGGTATAAGAGTTTTCTTGGTCATGACCATTTCTACTTTTGTCAAAGGGCAGTAGCTTTTTGGACTGCCTTTTATTGGGGGGGAAGGGTGACAAAATGATTTCCATAAGCCTCAAATTTTTATATTAAGTCATTTTGAAGTAAAGAAGTGTTAAAATTCAGTCATTCAAATGGACAGTCCATCAACCTCCCCACAATTTGAATGTAGCCCACTGGCAAAAGCATTTACAATCCAGCATTGATCAAATGTTTTATAAGTAGTTAATTTCATGTACATGGTGTGGGGCTATTCTGTCTATGTTGATACAGTCACTTTTTTTTTTTTTGAGAGTTGACACCTGATTTTAACACTGAATCACCCCAAGCCCGTTGTTCATGGGAGGAAATTTGAAACCAATTCATCCTTTTAAGTACAAAAAATATTTTGATTCAAAATAAGCACTTTACTGTACCATGTGAATGATTGCAGTTCACTCAAAGCAACATTTATGACCGTTGCTACAGAATTTTGTATTGTTTTTCTAAAAAAATGCAATAAAATGCTTTGACCTAAACACTCACGTCTTATTTATTTGTATAAAGCCTGAAGCTGTTTTTCCCTAGTTTCTGCTATCTCCTGTATGACTAGTTTCATATTAACTAGCAGTCTTATCGTCGGGCCGAGGTTGAGGTCGTTTCATCTGATCCAGTGCTGTAAATCTTATCCTTTATCAGTAACACTCCCTGATACCTGAGCTGACTGTGTCACATGTGTCCTTGGCTGTTGGTAAATATGAGCTCAGTTGTCTGCACACACACACAGAAATGTGATGGTGGTTTCACCTTGCATTAGTCACACTGAGAGCTGCTGTGAGGGGGGGGGGCGTTCTTCACAGCTAGACGGGCCTGATACGATGAGACTGATGCAACCTGCTGCAAGAGCTGCAGCTCTCTATGGTGCCACCTCATGATCTCCCTGGAAATTCAAAATGACTTTGCTGAATTCACTAAATGCCAGTGTATCACTTCAACACAGCCACACGTCAGGATTCGTCACCCTGTGGCTACGATCAGCTGCACAGACAGAAACTCCTGTCTGAAGAAATATTACCTCAATAGATGAGCATAAGCTGGGTTTGGTCAAAAGTTGAGAGAGAGAAATGAAAAGCATAAACAAAAAAAATAAAATCAGCACCTATAACCATCTGTTCTCAATGACCTATCAACTAGGCCTGAAACTATCCATTCTTTTCATTATTGATTATTTATTTAATAAATCAATGTATCATTTTGTCTATGAAACATCAAAATAATAGTAAAAAATGCTTATGTTCTGAGAGCTGAGGTCTTCAGATGACTTGTCTGAAAATGAAACAACACAGAAGCAGCACATTCTTACATTTAGCTTTGTTCAATTAAACAAGTTAAACAACTTGATCAAAACTGCCATTCATTTTCTGTTGATTGACTAATCAAATTACATCTGATTGTTTCAGCTCCATGTCAACGTTCTAATTTCTCAGTGATCAATGTTTTATGATTCCTCCATTTTTCCACTTAAAATTGCTGCATTTCACACAAAAAGGTTTTTGACAAATCATAAAACAAAACAAACTAAATAAAAAAAAAACCCTGTATCTGTTACATAACTTCTATTTCAGCATTGCAAACGTCATAAGGCTGAGAGAAATCAAATGATGCAACAGCTGAGTTTTCTGTACAATCACCAAAGAACATGTGATAGAAACTGCCTCCATCTAGTGGAGACTTCTCACTGATGCATGTAGAGTCAAACGTGAGAGAACATGCATGCAGAAAAGTATCCTCTTGGTATTCAGTTTTAATAAAATATTTTATGAAAATAGATTAAATGTTATCCTTCAAAACTTTGTTTCCTATTTATTGGTTATTTGATTACGTCAAACATTACATAAAGGGAGGAACAAATCAGCCTCATGAGCTGCAGATCATGGGATTTCAAGTCATGAGATTCAATTCTCCGATGTGAAGAGGGTCGAGTGAACTCTGTTTCTGCACTGTGAATCTTTTCTGATTTAGTTTTGAAATCATTTTTGTATAATTTGGCACATATTGTTGTTTTATGATCTCATTGTTTTTAAACTACATTTTTATTGCTTTTACTTTTCTGCATAAAAGTAGTTTAGAAAAAGTGCTCAAGATCTTGGTACCATAATTATATTATATCTTAATGAAATAAGGATACTAATATGATCCTAGTTACATGAAATCTTAACAAATAACAACACAGCACATTTTGAAAGGAAAAAAAAGTTACTTTAACTTTTGTCTCAGTTGTAGCAGAATCGAACACATCTGAGATGAATTTGACCAAATATCATCAGGAACAGTCTAAGACAGTGGAGTTGGGCTCAATAATAATAATAATAACAATAATAATAATTATAAAACCTAAAGCACAAGGTTCAGTGTGGGGTTACATTCTGCAAACAAGATCAGTAGAAGGTTTTATGTCTTCCTGTGAACTTTCCTGGATAAATGATTTTATACTTGTAATCCTTTACCATCTGGTCTGTATCTTAATTCATAAAATAACAAGAAAAACTGTGACGTAGTGAAGCGATGCATTTACCTGGTTTTATATTTCATCTCATCTTTTCGTAAGAGAAACACAACAGTCTTGGCTGAGGAAAACAGACAAACAGCAAAGTATCCATGCACTGACGTTAAGTGTAAAATACAAAACACTTCAGGACTTTTTCCCAGCAGACACTGGGGGAGAGCCCAGGTGTCAGTGATGACGTTAACGACGGCTCTGCTGTATTCGTGTGTCCCAGTAAACCCCGACTGCATGCACAATACCACCGCCCTCAATTCATCAATGTATTATTTCCACCTGTGCTTTTCCTACTGTGTGACATGTCAAAAGTGTGAGGTTCATTGCAAGATCGTCTGCAAGATTTTTAATTAAACGGACTGTGTTTTAATTGATGGATTTCCTGTGTTTTCTGTTTTCCTGTTATTCGCTCCAAATTTGTAACTTTGCTTTTGCATTTGAGCCGGAGCAAAAACATGCAAAACATTCAGCTAAACATGCAAATGTATTCAATCTTTTGAATACAACTTCTACAATACTACTTCCTACCCAGGAAACTGATATCAGGTGGGCAATTTTTTAGAATAATTAAATGATCAGCACTGTTAGAATATGTACTATATTATTATTATTATTATTAACTATATTTTACCTGCTGAAAAATTATAGATTTTCAATTGTAGAAAAATAAAAGAAAAAATGTAAAAAACATTCATAAAACTTGTGTTAAAAAGTAAAATAAACATATAGAAAAAGATTAAAAACAGAATAAACCTCTAACTATCTTCTTATCAGCCTCAGATGTGTGAGTGCATCAACTTCAGACATCTCTGGTTTTTAAGGAATTAAAGCGAGTTGAAGTGAGTAATATTTGGCATTACTTCAGTGCTTCTTCGTGTACAAATAATGTTTCCATTAAAACATTAACAAATGCAACTGTATAACCAAGTGACTGACACGCTGGCTCCGAATCCAAACGTCTCTGAGGTTAAAGGGCTGCCTGGGTCTGACTTTTCAAAAAGTCTACCTGCTGAAAGAGTGCCAGTTATTACGTCACCGATCACCTGCCCAGCTCACCTGAGGGACGTGGTGACGGAGACTGGATCTGATTGGATCAGGTGTCTGTCTGGAGGGCACAAAAAGCCTGAGCAGCTGTCAGTCTGCAGTTTGAGAGTGGAGCTGGAGGTAGGTATCATGGAGCGTTTTAGGAAGCGTAATTTTTTTTTTTTTTTTAAACTACTGGACAGCTGTGATTTCCATGAGGAACAAAGAATTTTAAGTTGCTTGTTAGTGTAAAAAAAAAAAAAGAAAAACAGCTTTTTGTCTTCTGCAGGCACAAAATAGCTATAAATAAGATTTTTTCTTTTGATGAATAAAAATATTCAACCTTTTTATATATTCACCATTAGTTAATATATACATGCTCTTGAGTTGAAGGACTAGATATTGCGCTCTTCACTTGTAGACACACAGAAATGTATTTTGTCAGTTTTAGCATGTGCTCAGGCAATCAGGATCTCACAAATGAATTGATCCGTTTGACATGTGAACCAGTAATTCCACATTTTGGGCAAATGCTTTTTTTTTTTCCTTTTCTTTTCTTTGTCCTTAACTCCAGAGTTATAACCATAGACTGTATAAAAAGTTAACCCACGAGTGGTAATGGTCATATTCTCTACTTCATGTGTGAGTCGTTCTTGTTTTCCTTTCCAGGTCGTTTGACCCACAAGACTTCCAAGACCACCACCACTGGGTTCCTGTTCAATAAAACGTTGAAACACTTGTCTCACTTGTTTTGTAAAACCAGTCCTCACCGTGAGCAGCACAGGGCTTTCTACTAAATATCACCAGCGGTTCGCAGGAGGCCATCAACGGAAATAACCGAATAAAGCTGAAAGAAGAAACTTAAATCTCCTGCAACTCCTGTAATAGTCACTGAAAAACACTCACCTCAAGTTTAGAGCGAATTTTTGGTTTCCAAATAGCAACATAAGCCAACTGTCGGAGGTCTGGACGCATATTTCGTTAAAAGATTTTACGTTATTTTCAGTTTTTGAAATAAATCGTTAACCGCTCACCAGCCACCGTGTGACGTCAAGGAGCGCGACACGCGTGAACTCCGAACTCACGCGAGATTTCGTTCACCCCGAACAATCCAACATGGCGCCGTAGGGACGTTGTTATTGTTCCGTCGCTCCCACAAGCTTTTGCAGTAACGTTAAGACCAACAAAAAAAAACAAAAAACTACGCGGAACAACGGCCCAGGGTGTCCGCGGGGGCATGAGAGGAACCTCTGGGGATAATGCTCAGATCCACCGGCTTCTTCCGAGGGATTGACTGTCCGTTTTACACGGAATACAGCGAAGGCAAAGGCAGCAGAAATGGGTGCAACAGACCGTACTGTCACTTCAGGCACAGCCAGCAGAGACGGTCGTCCTACGGAGCACCGGCAGACGTTAAAAAGCAAAGAGACCTTCCCTCCGCACAGAAAGGTGCTGAGTATTATCTTATTAAATCCAGAAATCACTTGAATACTCGAGGACGTGTGTGTGTGTGTGTGTGGGGGGGGGGGGGGGGGACTGGACCACAGTGTTGGAAATGTGTTGAAACCAGTCATCATGTAAAGTGTTAGCTGCTCTGTACCGTTAACGAGGAGCCACAGTCGATGCATCTTACCGGTTCAATCTCCCCATGGCTGATGTAAACTGAGGTATAGGTGTGTGTATATATATATATATATATATATATATATATATATATATATATGAGCCCACACAGGGAAGTTGAAGTGTAGCAGAAGAACGGATGTGAAAACAAAAATAAGGTACCAGACAATGTGGTAGGGGGGGGAAAAAAAGAAGTCACAAATAAAGTAAAGAGACAATGAAGTTGTAATTAAAAAATAAATTATAAATTGCACTTGAGGTAATGGAATCAGCTGGAGAGTAAAGTGTCCTGCAGGTAGCATAACATATACAGATATTGCACTTGTAACAGCAAACCAGTGTGTGTGTGTCTTATTATACAAAGTCAGTATTTCAGAAGTTCGTTGGTGTGATTGACATCTAGTCCAGTAGTTGTTTTGGTCCCCTCAGTATATTCCCCTTAAAGAATAATACTCCACTTGTCACGAGTTGGATGTTTTATGTTATATATATTGAACTCTATCTGGTAACTACATCCTCTGCGGAAGACATTGAGATGTGGTAGGAAGCAAGTACTGGTACTGATTCTAATACCTAAGCTCAAGGAATTTGCTGTTACCAATTCTCTCATTTTCCCAAATTTAAAATCTGTGTAATCACTGCTTCACTGCTTCACTGCGTGGACCCATTTGGATAAATAAGACAATGCAGTATTATGCTCCAAGGATTACTGCAGCACTAAAATTGAGTGAGTGGCGTTTTGTTAATGAATGGATGTAATTTAAAGCAGAAACACTGAATTTTATAATTCCAGTGACAAAGAAACTGTTGTAATCGCTCACATCATGGTCAATCTGTGTAATAAGGTCAGTATTGTGGCAGACCAGATTGATGCACCCCTGGTGGAAAGCTAGTAAGTGGACCTTTTATTATTCTATAGGGTCAATTTTATTAAGACTGTTTGTCTTGCATCCCTGCAGAACAAGGTTATGATCCCTTCAACCCAGAAGTCGTGAGACCCCAGGAGCAGCAGAATGGAAAGCCGGCTGCCTCAGGGGACCTCAGTGGTGCTCTGGAGCTGGTCAACAAGGCCATCGCAGAGGTCCGCAGCGAGGTGGAGAGGGAGAAGAGGAAGCTCTCTCGGATCGGGGATGAACCGTATGATCCCAGCGGGAGTACCGGTTTGTCTGCGCCTGATGCTGTTAAAAGTAAAACACCACCTTCACACATGGCCTATGACCCTGGGAGTTATCAGATGACAGCAGGAGGTTATAATCCTGCCCCTGGCTGCAGCAAGTATACCTTGGATTCAGACAACCAGGGGAACAATAATAACTCCATGGAATATGTTCCTACTTCAGTGAAGAAGCCTCCATCTCGGACACAAACACACAAACTCCCCTCTCCTCCCCCCAGCCCAAAGTACTCCAACAGCACATCCTCCTCTAAGTGTAAATACACTGTGGACAATTCAAGACCATCGACAGATATGGAGTATGACCCGCTATCCAACTACGCAGCAGGAATCGCAGCGAAAAGCAAAAGAGACAAAGGTGCAAAAGTTGTTAAGACGGAGAGGAGCAAGACACACAAACTACCAGGAACCGATATGTCAGATGAGGAGTATGTTGTAGCTGTGAAAAAACCTCGGCAGCAGAGCGTAGATTCAAAAAAGTACACTTTTTCTGACTCTGATGGGGAGAGCTCAGGAACAGAGTATCGACCCACCTCGCTTAGCAATCTTCAGCAGAGAAAAGGCAATGGTGGGTCACTCTGGGACGCTGTGGGGAAGGAGAGAAAAGAGAGGACTGAAAGTATGCTGAATGCACTCACACAGAGGAATAAAGAGGACTTGACAGGGGACTCCGACATTCAGGAAAATATTAAGCAAAAGGACAGCCTAGAGAAAAAGAAGGTGGCTAGTCAAATTAGTCACGAGAAAAGTGGCAAATCCGAGAAAGTGCATAAACTTGAAAAGGTAAACAAAACAACTGGTAGTAAGAGTAGCAGCAGCAGCAGTAAAGACAAAGGGTCAATAAAAAACTCAAACCAGGACTCTGCGAAGAAGGAGAACAAGAGTCATGGAAAAACAGATGATAGGAAAAACAAGGTTAAGGTTATGACATCTGATAAAGTTCAGAGGGAAGGCAGAGACGAAAAGAGAAGTGATGGTAAGATCAAAGCTGTGGAAAAAGTAAAAACAGACTCAAGCAGACGAGATAAAGATACAGAAAATGGTTCAAGGGAAAGCAAGAAACTAAAGATATCAGACAAGGAAAAGGAACTCAGCAAGTATAAAGACCGGCACCACAAAAATGGTAAACTTGATAGCAGTAAAAGAGAAAAGGATGTAAAGAAAATTAGTAAAAGCAGTTCTAGTAGCGTTAGCAGTAGTAGTAACAGTAAAGGGAGTTCTGCAAACAGTAAAGAGAGGGTGAAGCAAAACATCAGCTCATCAAATGGGAAGAGACTTGAGGGCAAACGACGTAGTCTGAGTCTCAGCCATGCTGATCTGTTTGGAGATGAGAGCCCAGAGGAGGCCGAACCGATAGAAGTGGATGATGACGATGACGAGGAACCCGAAGAAGTGCTGGTGAGAAAATCTGCTGATGCCTTAAAGCGGGGACATCTGAAGAAGAGGAAAGCGTCAGAGCTGACTCCTTCGTCCTCTGACGACGAGGGTGACCGCGGCGTGGAGGGCAGCGGGACAGGTAAGGATGAGGTCGACGGCGTCGGAATCGACTTCTCTAGTTTCCAGGACGATCTGGACTTTGACTCAGATCCCATGGAGGAGTGTTTGCGGATCTTCAATGAATCCAAGGATGTAAAGAGGGAAGACAAGGGAAGGCAAGCTAAACAGGTATTAGTGTTTTTTTCTTGCAGTACTGTCACACTTTAGTCGTCTTTTTCATTTACCACATACTTGTTTTTATTAGTAATATTTTGCAAATGTCAGGTGGTGGGATTGAATATGACCCCTTGTTGTGCCCTTTCAGCCCTCTAGGGATTCAGAGGAGGAGAAAAGCACAGAGAGCACTTTAACCACTCTCTTTCCGGGTCAAAAGAAGAGAGTCTCCCATTTGGTTGCCAAAGGAAGTGTAAGTGTGTCACCTTGACTTCATTGTCTTTCCCCGTCCCATAATGCTGCCAGTCAGTCAGGGGTGAAGACACAATATCTTGTGTTAGAAGACGTTATCACAGCAATTCATAACATCATTTTAAACAAATCATGTTTGTTTACGAAACAGTAATTGTTTAAAATAAGTACAAATTCTGTTACCATGACAGCACAACTTTATCACAGGGGGATGAACAAGTTAGCACACAGCAGTAAAGTAACAGTACCCAATAGTGCATCAAATAAGTATTATGACATGGACATTCCCCAAGGCCCTTTGGGTAAGAAGCTGTTTTGTCATTAAAAACTCAAACTCACTCTATTAAGGGAGCCTAAAGCAGGGGGAGCATTGTGACATTGTTATAGTTCATCACAGGTGGGAAGCCTACACAGTTACTGTACATCACAAAAAACAAGGAAGTAAACTCGATATTGGCGTGTTGGGGATTTCCACTTTCACAGGTTCACCATCTGATTTGACAATAACATATCACCTGTTTCCTGAACACTTGTTTTAGTATGTGTGTGTATATATATACACACACACATACATATACACAAATATTTAACAGGCAACTTTCGGATACTTCCACTGAAACCATAATTTCTAATGCAGGCAGCCAAATAACGACTTGACTTTATCCTTGTAATTTCAGCATCATTTTCCGTATTAAGAACAAAGCAGTCACTTTTTAATAAAATTGTGCTTCTGTTTTTATCAGACTGACGCACCTTCTAAGATGGCGGTGCATCCATACAGGAGACTCACAGCCCAGGAGGTCTGTTACAAGCGTATGGCGATGGCACAGCAGCAAGCTGCTCAGCTTTCTGCTTCAGTCAAAGTTGCTTCACAGAGCTCGAGCTCCAGCCCAAGCGTTTCTGGAGAGAGGAAAAGAATAGCGCACCGTCCCAACCCACAGATAAAATCGCCTAGAAGAAGTATGAGTGCTTCCACTACTCTGTATTGTAACAGCTTCAGCTTTTGCCTGTCTGCTCTGATGGGTAGAAATGGATTTTCCTTGATTGTTTAAGTAGAAGGTCAAATGTACTATGTGTGTGTCTGACTAGGTCCTGCAGATGTTAAACCAGCTGCCAGTCGAGTGTTGTCCCCCAGCCAGACCCATCAGACCGTCAAGCCTCAAACCACCGCTGGCATCTTGTCCAAGACCATATCCACTGTCACGCAGAAGAGGGTGGCACACACACCCACCATGAAGGTATACACAGGCCGCAATATCAACAAAATGTTGTGTTGCTGGTTGTCTTTCTGAATATTTGTTTTGTGTTTTTGTGTTTGCACATCCCTGCACAACCATGTCAGTTGACTGGCAGACGCGGGCTGCCTCTCTAAAGAGAAAAATTTACCTAATCTTAATTTGGATGTGATTTACTGTCAATGTTCTCTTTCTGTTTTTAACATTTTTCAGAGTAGTTCAATGAAGCGCCCGGTCATCCCGACTGAGTTTGGGGCCAAAGTCCCCACCAACGTCCGCCAGCGCTACCTCAACACCTTCATAGATGAATGTGTCAAATTTTGCCCATCAGAGGACGTAGCCTTCCAGATGGTATGAATAACACCCAGTGTACACAGATTCTACGGGCTCCAAACGACCCTGTCTTGAATTCAGAGGAGATTCAATAAGTGTTTCAGTTGAACAAGCTGCGGTTTTGACAGTGACGGAGGTTTGACTGTTTCAGGCCCTTGACGAGGAGAAGCTGGTGTATGATCGCAGTAGCAGTAAAAACATCTACGTCAATGTGGCTGTCAACACTCTGAAGAAGCTCCGCAGCAAGAGCAGCTCCTGTCCCTCACCTGTCACCAGTACGTCACCTCAGTCCCTGTGCTGTACAATATGTAGTATTTACACTTAGTCAACATTTACATGATGCTTTTGTTGACATAATAATCCAAAACTTTCACACAAAACAAAGGATTGCATCCAATGTGCCAAATACAGTATATTGGGATACTTATGGTATGATATGAGGATTTCAGTGGTAACTTCTATGTGTTTGTGTGTGTTTTTCTGCAGAGGACCCAGGGTTGATTGCAAACAGGAGGGCCCAGTCCCACGAGGAAGTTCTGGGAGGTCGTCTTGCTGCTACAACCAGCTTCACTGTCAACAGGATGGGTAAACAGCAGGAGGAGAAACTCACTGGTAAGGGAGAAATTGAATTTCTCTTTGATTCTGTACTCAGCTAACTCCCACAGAAGACTGCAAGATGAAAGGAAGTATCATAGTTTCAGTCCTCCTTCTCTAGAATTGTTATGAACATATTTCTTGAACATATTCTTTTCATGTCATTCCTATTTTTCTTTTCATTCTGTTTTCCTTCAGTCACCTGATCACATCCCTGACAAGATAAAAATGCAGATTGTACCTCCGATAAAGTCTAAAATCCAAGAGAAGAAAAAAGAGGGAGGAAAAATGATAAGAAGTTGAAAGCATCTTTGTGTCAAGTAGAGACTTGTGAACTTTTTTTTTTTACTCTTTGATGTGTTGAGTCAGTTTACAGTAATGAGGAAACTTTTCAAATACCCACGATTCAACTTCCAGGTGCTGTTTACAGGAAACTCCCTGCCCCATGACCTAACGTCAGAGCACATATTTTACAAGACTGTACTATTGCTTGGTGTGATTAACCAAAAATGTATTGACAAATCCTTTGTCATTTAAACACTTTCAAAGACAATTAACATTTTAATATTATTCACATTAATAACTGAAAACAATTAGTCAATTAGTCGATCAGCTTAATGATTAATCGATAACAAAAATATTTGTCAGTTTCAGTCCTGTTGAAAACATCTGGGTCAAACAGTATAAGTCACTTTATGTGTCAATACTTTCACAACTTGTAGAATACATCAATTAGTGATTAATCAACAAACAATTATATGTTAAATTATTTAATTAATCATTAATTGCAGTCCTGGATTATTGTAGTTTATACTTAATTGATTTAGTCAGTGTATAACAGGAGTGGGCCAAGCTACAGGAGAAGAGCAGCAGGTGACTTGATGGTTTTAGAAACCGGTCAGTAACACGTAAACCAAATGTTTAGTGCCCATAGCAGGTCATGCTGAAAGTTTCTTTCAACATACACGTCTCTCCACATGCAAAATGGTGTTTCTTCACATTTTCAGTGTTTATTACATCTTTGTACAAAGACAACGTTTGTTTTAGTTGTTGCTCTGTTTCACTGTAGGAGCCACACTGTACAGGAAGCTGACTGCGTACCTGATGACGGAGGAGCAGCTCCAGGAGAACGGATACCCCAGAACAAACCTTGAGGCTCCCGGTAAAGCCATCATATACAACCTCCCGGAGAAAAAGGCCATTACAGACCGTGAGTAACTACATGACTCCACAGCTCTCTCATCCAGTAATAATGGCCAGTGCTATATTATATTAACATTGGTGTAATATTGGTATGTGTGTTTCCAGCTTTCACCAAGATATGCTGTCGATGTGGAGCGGAGTATAAGATCAACGTCAACGGCAACTGCGTACGGAAAGAGGAATGTAGCTTTCACTGGGGACGGTTACGCAGGCATAAAGGTAAGTTTGTTTGCCTTTTCTTTTTTTTGTCTTTTGTCTTATTCATACTGACAAATCTAATTCACTCCCTCTCTCCACTCCCTTTTTCTCAACTCACAACTCTGCCTTTGTCGACTCTTTCCTGTTTTCTCTGTCAGTCGCTGGAGGCTGGGAGACCAACTACAGCTGCTGTGCCGCAGCTGTGGGCGCGCCAGGCTGCCAAGTTTGCAAGGTATCATCCTTCTGAAACCAACAGCTATTAGTTTTCCTTCTTTGCACCTTAAGGAGTCAAATATATGGGCTGATGTAGACACACAATGGGACTGTATGCATTTCGAAAGAGCCTCATGATTGCTAAACCTCTCAGAGGTACTAATGACTCTCTGTGGCTGTAGTTTGTAGACAAAATTATCTCTTACATATCTGTCAGAATTCAGTATCTTATATAACTTTAAATGCTTAGCTGTGTCTTCTTTACTGAAAACGACTGGTCATATTCCTTCATAGCCTTCAACTTGAAACACTACACATTTTCATCAAGCACTTCCAGGATAACTACAATAAAACCTGATTATAAATTAGTTTTCTGTACTTTTTAAAATGTTTTGATAAACATCCCCAGACTTAAAATGTTTCATATTCCCGCAGCAACATGTTCAGGACGGACGAAAAGAGTCATTGGGTGGCTACGTCACAACGTTCAGTAAAGCTCTACCACCAGATGGCAATGGAGGCGTGTTTGCTTTGGACTGTGAGATGGTGAGTCAGTCACAAAATTAATAATTTGTCACTTTAACTACACAGTTGTGCACTACTGTATGTCCTGATTCCCATCTTTTATTACATTTTGTATTCAAAGTCACACGTTTTTTCTCTCCCCTGGAACAGTGTTACACAAAGCAGGGTCTCGAACTGACGAGGGTGACAGTCATTGACTCTGAGTTGAGAGTCATCTATGATACATTTGTCAAACCTGAAAGCAAAGTGGTTGATTACAACACACGGTGAGTTTGTCTCCAGCAACTTGACACTGTATGAGTAAAGTAAATGTTAGTGGTGGCCCTGTATTAAATTTGTCTTTGAAACAGTGACAGTAGTGTAAAGGCTGTATAAACTGTACATCCCACAGATTTTCAGGTGTGACGGAAGAGGACTTGGAGAACGCCACCATCAGTCTGAGAGATGTTCAGGCCGTGCTGCTCAGCATGTTCAGTGCTGAATCCATCCTCATAGGACACAGTCTGGAGAGCGACCTGCTCGCTCTGAAGGTACCGTGGCTCTTTAATAATAAAAGACTTTCAATTTGACGCTTCCAAGTGATTCATACAGTGGTAGCTTTTCCCTCTCTGCTGCTCGTTACTGACTGTGAGATGTGCTTCCCTTATCCCCTTATTAGTCAATTTGCACCCACCTTTAATTTTCTCTTTAATTCAAAAAAAAATTATGAATTGTTTATGTAGCATGTTTCATATTTAAGCATGTATAAGCATTTGTATTGTAAAAATATAAAACATGTAGCTGCAACCCAAAGGAGTTTTTTTTTTTGTGAAACTGTGCAAAAAGTAGAAAGGTTTAAATTATGTCGGAGAATACTTAATTTTTATTAAATCAGCCAAAATGTTTGGGAATCACTACTTATTACTACTAATAGTCATTCAGTAACCTTTTTGGCCACATTTTAATGGCTGAAAACTGAAAGTCTTCACAGCTGCTGGAGTATTTCTCCTGCAGAGCCCAAAAAATGTTTTACAAAATTAAGCAGAGCAGTGCGGAAATCTTCTGTGTTAAACAGCGATATTCAGTTACAATCAGGAGGTAATTGTGGTGTTCATTGGCCTTGATTCCAGGCTGAGGCCCTGGGTTGGGCAGAAATAGAAGAAAAGCCCTTGATGAAATGCTCTCTCTGTCCCTCTCTTTCTGTCTCTGTCTGTCTTGCTTCCAGCTAATCCACAGTTCAGTCGTAGACACGGCCATTGTGTTCCCTCACCGCCTCGGCTTGCCCTACAAACGTGCCTTGAGGAACCTGATGGCCGACCACCTCAAACGCATCATCCAGGACAACGGTGAGAAAATCACACAGAATTAGCAGCAGTACTGTTGCTTTTTACAAGCTTTATAATGAGAGTTGTTATAAACATGTATTATTATCCATTCATTTTATTTTGATAAAGTTAAGGCTAACAGGTTGTTCTGACTAGTGATAGTAAATCTCAGAGGAATGTATGGAAATAATTTCATTAATTAGGATTTAAATAAGTAAACTAGGAATTCTCCCCATTTCCAATCCTGTATAAAATATTGTGTTTTTAAAATAAAATTATGGGTAAAAGTCTTAAATCATTACACACACATAATCCCAGTATTTACACAAACAGACCCTCTCCTCTGTATCTCGAGCACATTTATGCCCTACAGCATATCCCATAATCTGTATTTGTAACCGACTCATATCAAATTCTATGGAAACAACAAACAATTAAAGATTGTCTAATTGATAATTTAGCATCTCAGTTAATCTTTTTTTTTTTTTTTTGAGCACATTTCATTGAATCATAGCCCACAAAATCACAGTCAAATTAGAGTCCAGTTTATTTGTAAAGCCTACTATCATGTGCAATGTTTTTAATGAGCTTTGTAGGACCACAGCAGCTGCAGTTCCTCACCAAGGTCAGGCTCTATTAAGAAGTCAAGGGAAAACTTTCCCAAAAAGCTTAGAACAAAACAAACAAAAAAACGAAAGAAACCTCAGGTTAGGAAGTTCACAGAGAAATACCTCCTCGTTTTGATGGCTATGGATACAATAGAACGACAGATTATCTGAAAACTGTAACGGTAAGTAAAAATACAAAAAGAAAAAACACTGGTTCTAAGAGTAGGATTCTTACAGGTCAGTAATAGTAATGTGGTAAATCCTAAAGATGTCCAATAAAATAAATCCAAGGAAATGGTTCCAGTTTAGTGAATCTAATGAAATTCATTGAATTAAACTGAATTGCTTTAAAGACAAATTCATTATTGTGTATTTTTGGTGCATCCCACATATCCAGAGGAAGCCTTATCTTATCTGAATTAGTTTTACATCTGCTGGCTTACCGCCTGCAATCAATACACACGTCTACACTGCATCCATGTCACCAGCAGATGTCCTTCACGCGCACTGTGGTAACTGAAGCGTGATGAAGAGTTAAATCCACCTTCAGTCCAGTTTGCTGAAACACCTCGAAGCTTTAGAAAGCCTCGTGTCTCCATCACTACTGTTGATGTGTTCCTGAGGTATTGAGTCTGTCTCGGACTGATGAAAACAGTGTCGGAGTCAAAGATTCCTGAACACTGTCCACTACTTTAGTCCAGACTGAAATCTCAACAACTACTGGACGGCTTGCCGTGAAATTTTGTCCAAACAGACATGGTTCCCAGATGATGTTTCCGTATGACTTTGGTGGTGCCCTGACTTTTCCTCTATTTGTTCATGTGTTTCCAGTGGAGGGCCACGACTCGAGCGAAGATGCGTCTGCCTGCATGGAGCTGATGTTTTGGAAAATCAAGGAAGATGCAAAGGTCAAAAGATGACCTCTGACCCCTCTACTCCACTTTCCTCAGTTCGACTTCCTGCCTTCATGTCGGTTGCAGGGAGACAGAGTAGTTCGGGAGGGCTTCACCTGCTCTCAGAGCGTTAAGGTCAGAGTGTCGGGGGGAGGGGTGGTTCAGCACGGTCGGACATTTCCAGCAGAAAAAGCCTGGGAAGACTCTCCTGTTGTTGCTGCCTGTTGGACTGAATAAGTGAACTGTCAGTCCCTTTAAAAGCAATAGGAGCCAAACTTAACAGTGTTTTCATTTGCTTATTGGTATTTAAGTTCTAAATAATGTTAGTTAAAATGTATTTCTGTTTATTTGAGCAGTGTCTTTTAAGGCCTCAAACAACTTATGAATAAAACCTTTCTATAGAAAAACTACTTAAAATGCCAGGGCATTGTCCGCTGAACGATGATTAGTATGATATTCATGCCAGGCTGTGTCTTCAGCCTAAATTGCACTATAGAACCGCTCTTGTTGTATAGGGCCCAAGTCTGAGTACCTCATCTATGTTATAAAGCATTCACTTCTAATGAACAACACATTACTTGTTTTTAGTTTCACTTAAGTGCATTGATGTCTTAGTCTGACGAACATTGCTATGTAAATGCACTTGTGTTTTCCACATTGCACCTCGTTTCCCGTCACTGATGCTCTCTGTTTATGGTGCGTTTCTTATCGAGTACATTTTGTTGGTTGGCTCTCAGAACCTGACTAATCCTATAATACTTGATCATATAAAAGACCCTCAGCAGAAATGTAAAGTCTCTGCTACTACCTATTTGGTATAGTTGATGGAATATATCACTGTATTTTATAGTTCAGACAAAACACTGATATATATATATTCACCACTGTCTCTGTGTCATGCATGAAATAAAACAACAGGAATCATTGTGATGGCAGGTATGACATGTTATTCCTCCATAAAACAAAATTAGGTTCTGTATTGTGGAATTAGGCCTTGGTTATTAATTACAGACTATTATCATTTAGTGAGTACCAGCTAACCTGTGCTGTTTTATGTTAAAAATGACTGAAATAATACTCGAGTGCTGTAAATACGCTGTAAGCAGTTTCTTTTTGTATGTGTTCATTTTTGGTTGTTTATCTTTTTCTATTAAAAGGTATTAGTTAAAAGAATATGTTGTTCTGTTTTTACATCTGCCTACCTGCACAGAAGCACTCAAGTACTATACAATTTCAAGATATTTGTACTTTACTTCCATTTTATGCTACTTTATACCTCTAGTCCACTACATCTCAGATGCAAATATTATATTTTTTACTGTACTGCATTTGTCTGACCACTGTAGTTACTGGTTATTGAAACTTAAGTTCTTCTGCGACCTTAAAAGTGAGAGTTAACCGAACGTAGATTGAATAAAAAAGTTCAGTAAAACGTAAGATATTAAGTTAAATCAACAACTGACAAAAACGCTACAGACAAATTAGCTTTCCATTTACATTTTCTCAATTTGAGTCGTTGGAGCGATTCTGTAGCAGAGTTCGCAGACGTGTGAGGCTGCTCCCAGGGATTTTTTTTTAAATTATAAAGTGTACGGGGGTATGGGCTGAATTCAATACTAACCTTCATCGTAGTGACAAACATGACTTATCTTAATATATTGTATATTAAAGACACAGCAAGTTTCTATCATGGATGTTTTCTTCAAACTACAAAAAAGATGCGTCTCTGGAGAGGTTCAACTCTCAAGCAATGCATGCTGGGAAGTGCGCAAATATGCTGATCATGTTTGTTTAGAAACGTAATTTGATGAGTTCAGTAAAATCTCAGCAGTAGATTCATTTCAACTTGAAATTGATAAAACTTACTTTTACTTTTGATACTTTAATTTCAGGACTTTTTGTATTTCTCCACTCTTTTATTGCTACTTTTTGCTTCAGTAAAAGATCTGAATACTTAGTCCACCTCTGCTGCACAAATAGTTTTTGACAGTGTGACAGCTTTTTCTCAGTACAGTGCTGGGCCTCTTGCAGCCTATATGTCCCTTTTAACAGCAGGTGCAGCGGCCGTAATTCTCCTTTCTTCAGCAGATGTGTAAGTTGGAAAAAAATGGGAGAGAAATGCTAAACTGAGAGGCCCATCCTTTCTTCGGTGTGTTTGCCTGTTAAGCTCCTCCCGTCACATGTCAGTATGCATTTCCCCAGGCCGAGCCACAGACCCCAGGTATTAAAAGAGCCAGTTAGCTGGGATCAATACCTACACAATGTTCCAGTGACAGGGAGGGGGGCTTCCTAGTGTTTATTGAGTGTTGCAGAGATTTTGAACATGTGGAGCAAAGCAGCTTAGTGGGGTCGTCTTCATTATCAAATTCGATCAGTGCCTCTCTTTCTCTCTCCCCCGTGATCACCTTTGACTAGTGGGGGTCACGAGGGGGGGAGGCTGCGGGCCGGAGCTCTGAAACTGACCCCATGCTGAGAGATGAAGAGCTGTATTATCTCGCCGAGAGCCAGAGCAAAGAAACACTTTGCTGCTTACGTCCTGAAAAGGCTAAAACAATTAGTCGATTAATTGATTAGTCGATATACAGGAAATGATCCGGCAACCATTTTGATAACTGCTTAATCGTTGAAATCATCTAACAATGCCAAAGATTATTGTTACACCTTCAATTCTGGTTCCAAATGGAAACATTTGCTGGTTTCATACATCTTCTATAATCACAAACTGAATATCTTTGGGTTGGACATAAAACATTTTGGTAGAGTCGTTGATAATGAAAATAAACATTAGTTCCAACGTGCTGCTCATTGGTTTTAGGGCTGCAGCTCATGATTATTTTTATTATTGATTTACCTGCCAATTATTTTGTTGATTAATTCTTAAAAAATGCAAGAAATGTCCGTCACAATTTCCTAGAACTGAAAGTGACGTCTTCAAATGTCTTATTTTGTTCGACCGTCAGCTCCAAACCAAAAGACATTCAGTTTACTCTCATATAAGACAGAGAAAAGCAGCAAATCCTCATATTAAAGAAGCTGGAACCTGCAGATGTTTGGGACTTTTGCTCGATATCACTCAATCGATTATCAAAATAGTTAAAGTCAATTCATTTTCTGTAAATCCACAAATCGATTATTCAACTAATCATTTCAGCTCAAAACGTATTTAGGAAAAGGTTCCTGATCTGTTGCATCTTTAAATAACTAACCGGCAGTGCTGGAAAGATCTAACTCAAAACTACTTCAACAGGTGACATATTTTACACATAACAGAATAAACTACAGATGATGAAAGTAATGAATCAAAATACTTCAGGCAGAGAACTAAAAAGATGTTATATATTTGTAGCTTAATTCCTCGAACAGTGTAAAAAGGCTTCCTAAACAGGTCAGTCATAATACACAGAAAAGAGGAAAGGGAGCCATTAAATTCAGAAACGTTGGAACATTTAATAAACATATGTGCACAAGTGTGGTGCTCTTCCTCAGGCAGCGTCAGTTCTTCCTGAATCCTGTGTTTGTGCACATATTTAGCATATTCAGTACCTCACTTTCCTGCACTCGATGGCTCCTCTCCTTTTCCCTGTTTAACTTCACTCCTCTTCACTTTGGCTGAAACTCAACTTGGAAGTGGACCAAAGTCCTTGTTTACACAGTTTGTATTATTACTGGGCCTTAAAAGATGGTGCTGAAAAGATGGTGGCTTAAATAGACCAGGGTCTGTTTTCTCTCTCTGTTGGTTTTGAGTTCACCCCTTGCACCCCAGTCTAGCCCACTGTGGGTGCCCTTGACCCTCGGGACACCCACAGCTGCCTGTCCCTCTCTCTCTCTCTTTAATCTATAGCACTCTCGCCCAATTAAGAGACTGATCTTTGCTCAGTCCCTCAGTATTGATTTGCTGGTGTGGCTGCTTATTGCCGTGCTCCCATGGGCTGCACAGGAGATCACAAGAAGCTAATTGGAAAGTAATAAGTCTCCAGGTCTTATAAAGGAGGAATTATTAGAGTCTAATGCATTTCTCAGACTTATAGCTCTTCATTTTAGATCAATAAATCAGACTAATGGATTGGGTTGTTCACTTAAACGCTTCTAGCGTCTTCTCATTTCGAGTTCTGCTCTCTGAACCAAAGCGTCTATGTCTATGTTTGTGTTTGAGATTATTATTTTTTTGTGTGTGTATGTGTGTACTTGGTGTGTTTGCAACCGGGTCAATGTCACTCTAAGCCCTGAGTGTGTCATAGCCGGTGTCAGGCCTCACAGCGTGATCCTGGCACTCAGAGGGGCTTAAGAAGGCCGACTGACCCGCCGCCCGCTCTCCCTGTCTCCCTCAGGTCAAAGGCCAGCCGGCCCTATCGATTCCCCCAATGAAGAAGTCTTTAGCTCCTCCGCCTGCTCTCCCCTCTCCGGCCCACATGCTCCCGGACTATCATCGCGGCCCCAAAAGGCCTCTCAATTGTGTTTTGCATGCCGATCGATCCGGTTGGTGTCTGAGGGGGCCTTCCTTTGAGATAACTGACAACTACAAAGGTCCCTTCCTGACAGGCTCTTGTCAATACACATTTCCACTATTGATAAGTAATTAAAGAAAGCCCGAACATAAGGGGGTTTGCTTTCTGAAGCATCTGTTAAACAGGAGACATTAACAAAAACCTCTTTAGTGACAAAAAAAGAGAAGACAATGACAAGAAAAGAAGAAAATGAACCGCCCCTCCACCCTCACTTACTTCAGCTGCCTCCCAGTTTCGATCAATGCAAACAGTTTTCTAAATATTTCATTAATGAGTAAACTTTAAATGAAACAACAGGTGCATTCAGTCTAGAGCTGACATTATTAGTCAGTAATGTGTTTGTCTATGGACAGAAAATGACAACTACTTCCATGATCTGTTAATTGTTTAGGTCATTTTTCTAGTGAGTATTTGCTGCTTTTCCCTGTTTTATGTGATCATTAACTAAATCTATTTGGACAGCTCCCACTTTGTCACATTTTGGTCAGTTTATTTTCTGCAGGTTCAGATATGTTGCCAGAAGACTCACAGCTGAAATCCTGATGTCGAATTTGTTCAACCGCTGATCTAGTTTGTTTGTCTTTTATCTCGGTTCTACAAACTTAAGATGTCTCCCATATTGAAGTAAAAATGTTTTTGAAACCCCACTTTGTGTTTTCAAAGTGATGTCGTCACCTTGGGCTTTATACATTTACACATGATTGGCCTTTTTCATAATTTTCTGATTTTATATCGAAACGATCAATCAAAAGAATAACTTGCAGATAATAAAAATAATTGTTAGAAGCAGCCACTGTTGAGTCAATTTGTTTGTTTCACTCTTTCATTTTCAGGTTATTGAATTATTTTATTATTTTTAGAAGCTTATTAATCTTTTGGTAACACTTTCTGATAAATCACCCTTTTTAAAGTGCTTATAATCAAGTAATAATAATAACTTTTGGGTTAGTGTTAGTTGTGAAAAATACTATTGGCAACTGTTTAGCTGCTGTTTTGTTTATTCTTTGTATTTGGTATTAGTGCAGTAAGAATGTTGGTAATCCTTTAATGAATGCAAAGTTTCAAACTTTTTAATAAGCCATTAAGTCCACACTTATAAAATGTTAATAAGTCATTAATAAAGAGGTTTAATCATAAGTCTAAAGTGGTGAGTGATAATAAATTGTTAGCAATTTCTTCCTCTTGAAATGAGTGGTCAAACAGTCAAAGGGTTTTTCACAACCTGGAAACCCAAAAGTTGTTCTTGTTAATGACTTTTAACCAGATTACAAAATGATATATTAACCATTAATGAAGGCATTAATTACAATTTATAAACACTTTATAAAAGGGTTTCTTATTAGAAAGTGATACCGCTCTTTTCTGTCATTGCCTCCTTAATAAAACTCCTGGTATCAAATGTTGTGCAGTAAATTCATCCTGTGTCTGCAACACTACAGAAACATGAGTGATTGGGCTCGAATGAGCTCAGCTTTAATAACTTCATGTTATTTATCATCAAACGGGATGAAGACTGAATGTTTTGACGGCGACTATTCACGTCGTCATGTTTCTTACTTTGAGCAGAGCAGTGAGGCCCCTGTAATTCCCCCCGCCATGTGACAACAGTTATTAAACCTGCGCGAGTCTTCACCTGCTCACTGGTGAGACGGTTGTCAGAGATGTGACTCGGCCTTTTGTCTTTTATTCACTGTAATCCATGCATGTGTAAGTAGATCCTCTAAGAGCAGGATAACTCCTTTTAAGCGGTTTTAAACACTACAGGAGGGACTAAACTCCAGTAACTTCTCATTTGCTCCTGCACCTAAGTCTTTAATGCAAAACACTCACATCCTGGTGATTAGACCTGCTGCACCAAGACCTGTTTCTTGGAATTCCCCAAACTGCTGATTAACCTAAGGACTAATGGAGTATGATGTTATTGTTGCTTAGAGCTCGCTGGTTGTTGTGGGAATTTGAAGATGAAGCAGTCAGCAAGATGTGGATGACAGAGAATTAAGGAGCTAATTGAGGAGGCCATCGCTCATTTAGGCTGAAACCCTCGTCGTCTTGACGGGTAGGAGGTGAACCCGGCCGAGCCCTTCCTGGCCCGCAGAAGGGGAAATGATCCGAAGGGGGGGGGGGGGGGGGAGTGAGTCAGTGGTGGCGGCTCTGGGATGGGGAGGGTCACACACAACCACACTCTTTGTGTGCCTCTAATCCCCCCAGCCAACACAGCTTTGGCCAGGTTTCATCATGAAAGTGCCATGAAATAACTACTTTTTTTCTCTCCTCGCAGTAAATCTCCCCTAATCCTGCGGGCTGCGGAGACAAAGGCCTCTGGGACCTAATCCTGGAGCTTTTAGTGGGGCTGAGGGGCTGGCCGACAGAGCCTCTTCTAAATGACTTATTTCTATCGGACACTAATATAGCTTGACAGCCAAGAACAGCGAAAGGAGGATGAAAAAAGGCCAGGGGAAAAAAGAGCACAAACATTTTCACATATTTTGGAAGTCTGAGCAGTTGATTGTGTGCAAGTGTGAGAGGAAGAAGTGGACCATGGTGATTTGTGTACGCTCTAAAGTGGCTCAAAGTACACAGCAGTCAGGACATCTCACATGTTTATGTGTGAATATTACGAGAATAATAAGCGATTTCTCTGTGTGCAGTTGATTGGGGTGGAGGAATGTACCTGTAGCATCTTATTCTGCATCAAAATATGTTTGTAAATGAGAATGTGAATTGAAATTGAAAACGGGGAAATGGCTCTGCAGTATTTAATGATAACAAAGGATGTGCAACAAGTTGTCCTCCCTGCAAAACATTATTTTAGAGAATTTTACACGTTTTATGTTGTAAATTCAGAAAATTAGGTAAAGTTACATTTTAAATGAAATTAAGGAGTTTGCCCAATTGTCATGGAATTGTAGAGGTTCATATCTACATTTTGGGAAAGACGTCTCCTCCTTCTTCTCAACTTGCAAGCAAACATAAACAAGATGTCCTCAGAAAAAAAAGGAAATTTGAACATCTACAATTTTATGATGATACAACTTTTATCTAAAAACAAACTACTTTATACACTGCTGGACTGTGTAAAATATAACAATACATTGTATTTGTACTTGTATCTGAATCTACAAAGTAATTAGTACCTAATAAACTGTCAGATAAATGTAGTAAAAAGTGCTTTTTTTTAACCTCTAAACTGAAGTGGAGTAGAATTGGCATAAAATGGAAAATGGAAATGGAAAGTATTTGAGTGAGAGGCAACACTTTACTTTCAGTAAAAGTACTCGTTACTCTCCACCACTGGAGTCTGGTTTATAAAATGTATTAGAGGACTTGATGATTTGATGTTTTTTTTTTTTTTTCTTGATTCACGTTCCTGTTCCTGGGAAGACTTGTCACTTAGCTCAGCTGGATCTTGAGATATTGTTCTCACTGAGCGGCCTTCAGATTAACTTCACATGGTGACAGTTTATAGGCAAAATATGGCGCCTGTTAGTAAAACAAACCCTTAGAGAAACACCCCCCCCTGTCAGAGGCAGCGGTATGAGAGAAAGAGGGCCGAGGAGGAGAGCACAATCAAAGGCTGTTATTTTAATCTGTCCTGCCTCGGAGATTAGCCGACCACATTGTTTTAATTGTTTTAACGGGAGGGAATGAAACGCTCGCTTATAGGGGGATCCTTGGCATAAATCTCTCAAGTTCAATAGTTTCAAAAACTTGAGCCCCCCTGCAGCCCCCCCTCCTCCCTCATCCCACCTAATCCCGGCTAATACCTTTCTTTCTATTGGCTAATGGCTGAGGGGAGCCTGGGTAAATGCTTCTTAAATAGTCGTGGGTGAGAATGGTCTCGGAGAATCAGATCGGTGCCACGACAAAGAGCGCTGCTGTGCGAGGATATAAGGCCCAGACCGGACTAGGAAATACCGGACTACTACTACTACTACTACTATTACTACTACTACTACTATTAGTATTACTGCTGCTGCTGCTGGTCGCCGCTCAGGCCGGTTTCTGTGCGTAAAGGTGCACCTGGATCTCCGGACCTCAGGTAAACAACTAAAGGGACAATTTAACAATGTTTTCATCCCGATTTGAGTCCAAAAAGCTGCTTTTGTGTCAATGAGACGCACATTTGGTGTAAATTGGAGTCCCAAGTGAGAGCACTGAAGCAACACTTTTTGTTGCTCAATATTTTGGGATCACCCAACAATTTATACCAATTCATAGGCCTACAGGTTTATTAATGAACTTAAAAAATTCAAAGTTCAGAATCCGAACTGTGACTAAGAAATTAGCCAATAAGGGCAGAAAAAAGGACAGCAATAATACTTCAGGGAGCATTGAGAAACAATGTTGGTCCCTTTAATAACTAATGTTCTGTGGCAGATGTGTGTATTTGTTTGCTTCTCATTCTAACAAATTATTATTATAATTATTCATTCTACAGTAATTGTCCTCATAAATTTAGCCTTTAACAAGTGATAGTGACTTAACTGCTTTCTTATTCCATCCATGTTAAAAACGCACCCTTCACTCGGTAAAATAAGTCTCTCTGTCTCCTTAGAGTCAACATGAACTCCTTGAGTTTCTGCGGGACGTCCGGCGCTGCTGTGTATCCGCTGCACGGAGTGAACTCCATGCTGTTCGAGCTGCACCACCAGGTGGCGGAGCAGTACCACGCTTACTCTGCAGCCAGCCCCGCGGTGCACACCCTGTCTGTGGCTGAGAGACTGGCAGGTAGGTGTCCCTGGTCCTGCACAGGCCCGAACACTTCAGAGACTAAGAAACCTACATCTGGCTGAAGTTTCAAATGATTTTCTGTCATTTTATTATGCCGAGAACTACTCAGCCGCTTATTAGTTAAAAAGTTTATCCAGGACTGTGTTGCTATGTACATTTTAACATGTATGTAACTAATAAAATACATTGATTTGTTTTGTGGGTTCTTGTCTTAGTAAGCCCTTCTTTCATATATGGTGGAAAGTAATTTACTTAAGTACTGTACAATTTTAAGATACTTAAAAGTAAGTAAGTATTTCTAGTGTTTTTGCCTACTTTATACTTCTATTCCACTACATTTGGCAAATATTGTACTTTTTACTTACTTTTAGTTGATAATGTCAGTTACTTTACAGATTCAGATTAATAATACAAAATATAAGTCAACAAATAAATCATAATGTACTATTGAAGGTCAAGATAAGATAAGATTTATTCACAATCAACCCAGCAGTCGATAAAGTAATTAAAATTAGCTCCACCTTTACCAGCTGCTACATCTACGTGATGAACACATTAATGCATCAATAATCCAATATATTATACAATACATTATTCTGAAATGGGCCATGCGGCATAATGAGCACTTTTGCTTTTGGTACTTTAAGTATATTTATAATAATTGTGTAGTTTTAATTAAGTTAAATTCTGAATGCATGACTTGACTTACCACTGCAGAGTATTTCTACACTGTAGCATTGTAGTACTTACCCCACCCCTGGTTACTTTGCAAATAAAGATTTTATATATAAAAATGTGCTTTTTTTAAATGCATTTAATTCCCCATCACCATATAAATTAGTAAAAGAGCTCCATCTCAACCAGTTCCAGCATTGCAATGCTACTTTCACATTAATGTGTTTTGTTGCATTCATTTATTGATAATACTAATGTACTGCAGGATTTGTAATGAAGCACTTTTCATATCTGGTATCCATCTAATACAACTTTTAGTGATGCAAAGCCTACTATGAATTTATACATACACATTATATATATGATTTATGTCAGCCTAAGGAAGGACGTAACTTATTTTCAGCAAATAAAAGTCTAAAATCAGTCATAACTTAGTGTAGGGAGGTCAAAGCTCCACTCCATCCCTGATAACACAGAAAACCCAAATAGAAATATGAGCAAAAATAGCAAATGACTTCCCTGTGATGCTCCTCATCACAGTTGGAGAGAAATTGCTGCTGATTTACTGCTGAGTATATTTCGGTGATCACATCTTGTTTCTCTCCCTCCCGCCAGAGCTTATTCTGGAGGCTCGGTATGGCAACCAGCAGAAGCAGCGCCGCAGCCGCACGGCGTTCACAGTGTCGCAGCTGCAGGCTCTGGAGAAAGCCTTCCAGCAGACACAGTACCCAGATGTCGGCATGAGGGAGAGGCTGGCTGTCTGCATCAACCTGCCCGAGGCTCGCATTCAGGTGAGAGCACCACCTCCGCCCAGCACCTGACTGTAAACCTGCTGAAACCGAAACTGCATGTTTGTAGTTGTTCATTTATGGTGAACACTTAGCTGGAGAGCATGACTAAAACCCTGCTGCATTTACCTTTTGATATTAATATAAATTCTTAGACATGTAACTTTAATGGAAGCAGTAGAGAATCGTCCTTGTGTTTAGTTTTAGCTCAGTTTCTAATTAAGATTTTAGTTATTTATGTTTTCACAGTTTAAAATGTTTCTTATCTGCCTCTTTGAGTGTCCGCTGTAATGCTGCAATTAACCTTTGGGATTAATAAATAACTTTTTTATACTTTAATTACCCTGTTATTTTCTGCTGCCTTTTAATGTTGTGTGTGTTGCTTTTATTTTGTTTTCATGTCTTTACTTTCATTTTCACATCAGGATTGCCACTAAATTTCTGCATATGTTAACATTTTTAAATCAATCAATCAATCAATCAATAAATAAATCTACCTTTGCTGTTTACTCTCTCTCATCCAGGTTTGGTTCAAGAACAGGAGGGCAAAGTTTCGTAAAGGTCAGAGGTGCTCCCCGCTCTCCAGAGACCACAATCTGGACGAGGCACCACATCACGGCAATGTGGGACCGGAGGAGGTCCGGACCGGAGACAAACAGGACATCATCCCATCACACACTGAAACCAACATCCCACCTCGTCTTGTGGAGAAAACAAGGGATGTTTGCCCACCTCTCACTCCCTCAGACTCTGATATGTCCCGGTGCCACCTCCGACTTCACTCTCCTCCGCCGCTTTTCCCCTTCATGACAGGGGAGCGCTACAGCTACCCACCTCACCAGCCGGTTGTAGGAGTGCTGTCCACGGACCTCGCCCTCCCCCCGGTGTTCTGGCCCATCATACAGCAGCACAGCTCCACCCCTGGGGTTCCTCCATCGTCAATCGCTAAAAACTGTAGCCTCTCCCTTCAGACTGCTTGTTCCAGCAAGGCTGTGCCTCACCCTCACCTGGGGCTGTAACAGTACACCTATACACCTACAGCCCGACATCTCTGCTCCTTGTGGACTTGCGGGTACACCTGAAGCAACCCCGTGTGGGAAAAAACGGGGTAACAAGGTAGAGAAGCTGCAGACCAAGTCTAATTTGGATCTGCTTTAATTAACCTCTACAGGTTGGTTTTAGTTTGACAGTGTTATGAGTCTGCTTGAAGGAGGCTGTTGTTGAATCCATCAGGAACACCACATGTTAAGATATGGTTGTCTCCATCAGCATTATTTAGCTGGCTATGCTGCCAAGTGGCTACCCAGTAATAATAATGATAAAAGCATTTGAGAGAAGTTCCTTATTGTAACTAGGCACTACAACACAGAAATGTGAAATAAAATTATTTTTAACTGAATTCTCTGTTTTTTTTCCTTTTGGTTTTGTGAGGCCTAGTAGCGCTGCCAGTAGGATGAGTTTCACTCACTTAAAATGTATTTTGGGACATATTTAAAAGACTGCAAGAATAAGATATGTTATTTGTACTCATTTAGAGGTTTCTTTCAAGAAAAAGATGCAAACTATTCAGCATAAGGCTGAGTGATGATCAAATTTTATCATTTATCAACAGTTGTATTGCAATTGTATTGTATGACGATATGATCATGATTATTTTATATGTGATTTTTCATCATCTGCCACAACCTAATATATATCAATATTGTAAAAAATATCAATATTATGACATTAATTTCAGCCATATCGTCCAGCCCTAGTAAAACAAAAATAGTTGTAAATTGGGACAGCAACAAGTGGTTTATGTATTTATATAAGTTGTCAAATGTTTTGGTCTTTTCGGGATACTGTTTTTAAGATATAAGGAAGAAAACAACAGCAAAAAGAGTTGTTTTTTTCATGTAAAGTATCTAAATCATGAGAGCATGTCAGATATTAGAAGGTTTTATGAAGGCAAACAGGTCTATGAAGTTACAAGGACTTTAATCTTTTTAAACTTCCTGAATCAGAGACTTACTGTGTGATCAAAAATCTAAATTACTTTCATTATCAATTAGTCTGTCACTTGTTTTATTGATTTCTTGATTCATCGTCTAGTTCATAAACTGCCAAAAAACAGTAAAACAAAGCCCACCAAAATTTCCCAGAGCTCAGGTCAACATATATAAATGACTTGTTTTATTTTGTCCAAATCCAAAGGTATTCAGTTTCCTATTTTTAAAGAAGACCAGCAAATATTCCCATTTGACATGATGGAACAAGTGAATTATTGGCCTTTTCGCTTAAAACATGACTTCAACAATTATCAAAATTGTTGTGGATTAATGTCAATTTTTCTCAATGACCAACTGCTTAATTGTTCAATTATTTCCGCTCCTAATTTGGTTTCATCAACATTTTTACTATGATTTCAGCTGATCAATGATTTGATGGGTCAAAATATGACAAAGTGGGAACTGTCAGCTTTTTCTTTAAGATGATGGTAACAGAATCAACACCTTCAGCGCAATAATCCCCTCATTTGCGTTAAATTATCAAACCCAAGAAACAAGAACCACGCTGCACATGTTCACCAGGGTCTGCAGAGGTCTTCTTCACACCATCTTCTCCTCGGTGCCAGCCGGAGTTTTGGAGCAGGAGGGAGGAAGCTACGCACGCCTGATGTTTCTGCCGTATTCCCCAAAACCAGATGCGTCAGTTTTCCTGCGCAGCGTGACGCGGCGCCCGGACACCGACGGCGAGGCTTAAAGAGACAACAGCGAAAATCATAGCAACCTGGAGGGGCAAAGAGAAACCAAACGAGAGAGAGAGACAGACACCCAGGAGCGGAGAGCCATGACTTCGACCGCGTTTCGATAGCTGAGACCTAAAGGTAACGTGCCGGACAGATATTCACCCGTAGCTGTTGTTTATTTTGAAAAAAAACAAACAGAAAAAAAAAAACAAAGACGCCGCTCACTAACGTCCGGGTGCTAACGTGGCTAAGTGGCTCGCCGAGCGGCCACAGATCCCGGGCTGCCGTCGGTGTGCCGTCGGTTGTTTTGGGATTAAGGAGTTGCCCGGCAGTGCTCAGGGTAATGGCTGTGGCTGGAGACTGAACTAAAAGAAAAAAAGAAACACACACACACACACGATACTCTCAGGTGAAACAACGATCCCCCCTTTTTTTTTTCTTTTTTTTTTTTTTTGGTAATCACAAAGTCGATGACATCTAACTAGTTTCAACAGCCGCTTGTTATTTCTGAGTTATTAAGCATTTACCAGCCAACCGACCGGGTTAATGTGGCACCGGGGGGACGTCAATCAATGAATATTTGATGCTCTGCCTCCACTCGTCCAACTTGCATCGGTTCACCAACGGCTCGTGTCGTTAACGGCTGTGTTTCTTTTCTGCTTCGCTCCGGCGTCGAACAGGCCGACGAGGGATCCGTGTTTGCGGTAGGTGCTAGCCGGGTTTAGCTCCGTCACTTTGTGGCTGTGTGGCGTCGGTGGCGTTGGCTCGTCTCCTCTCGGGGTTAATTCACCGGCGAAGCGGCAGGAGAGGAGAAAGAAGAAAAAAAAAAAAAAAAAAACAAAAGCGGCTCGACGGACACGAAAGTGGCCGCGAACGGATCCGCGTCGGGTCCGACCGGAGCCCGCTAACGGGCGCCCGGAGGAGCGGATCCGGCCTTGTCCGCCGGAGCAGCGAGTCTAACGTGAGCCCTGTTTCCTGAGGACACTCATCGACGGGGTGTAGCTGTTTGTTTAAACTATCTTTTTATTTAATCGGAAAGCCAACTCGGCGCCATGAAAGGGAGGAAAAAGGAGCTACTTTTTTTTTTAAAAATTCACCGTAAACCGACGTTGACGCTAAATGACAGCTGCCAAGTAGCCAGTTATCTGTTAGCTGGCTTTACCATAAGCTCTGAGAGGAAGGTATTTTGTGCCTCGGCGAGGAAAAGTTGTCAATCTGGTCCGGGTGCTACTGTTTATTGTCTGTTTTTAAGGCTCTGTGCTGGTTGTTACGCACATTTATAACGTCTGAAATCGTCCTGCGTCGTGTTATTACCGGCTAACTGTGTTGACTACAGCGGTGGAAGTAGCCTCAGTCTACACAACATCTCGTTTTGGCGACATGTCGTTCAGAGGTTGTTTATGTATGTTTTTTTTTCCTTTTGGTCTCTGTATTCACAAGTGCCACCTGAAAACTTGGAATATATGACGACTCACTCACTGACGTTATGTTTTAAACCACTTGGTAGCTATACCAGACAGCTGATATATGAAAAACAATACACAACTTCCTGAACTGAGACAGTCTAGACATATGGGCCAAGATTGCCACACAGTTACCTGCGTCAGTAAGTTATTTAGATATTTGTTGTTTTCCAGGGACACGTCTATCCTTTAATCATATTCAAACGTTAACATGCTTTTGTTTTTAAATGTGTGGACTAATATTGTTTTGTTTTTTTTTGGGTCACCTTGACAAATGAAGTGCTCGCCACAGTGCACTTCATTTGACAAAAGCTTTTGCCCACATTGTTTATTATACTTCCAATCTTGTGACCATGTAGGCCGGTCCCATTTTCCTACAGTAAGTATTGCCATGCGTCATGCTGCGAGGAAGACATGACAGTGTAATGATTGACTGCATACCTGGCCTTTCTCTCAGGGCTGCTGACTGCAGCAGTGAAAGCATACAGACATACACAAGGTTTTATTTCACATGCACCTCAAAACGTTTCAGGCATCAGTAGCCAGTGTAATTTAAATACCGCTTTGCCTCCTCAAGAAAATGTCATCTCTCCAATTGTTTGTAGAATAAATGTGGAGAACAGATTACAATCCCAAAGGCATCATGTGCGGATGATTTCCATAAATATAACAGAAAACAACTCTCACGCATCATCAGCATACTTACATCTGACAGTACTGGATTTTAGTCCAGTGATGGCTGTATATTTTTCTTAGTCATACAGATACAGCTGAGCTAGCTGTAGACTAGACTGTATCCAAATCCCTCCAATAACATGCTTCCCAATGATGCAAATGTTATGATGAGATGAGGCATTACAGCAGTCATTGATCTGTGTAAGTGCCTTTCCATAGGAAAGAGTAGCTGCCCATTGCTGGTGCCTGCATTACCTGCTCTCTTAAACACCAGATCATGGACCTAGGGGGGTTGGGAGAGCTGCTGTGGACAGAGATGTCTGTATGTGATTGTTAGTGAAAAAGCTGCACAGAGATGTTCAAGTTACTGCCAATGAAAACTGAAATTATCTTTGTGATTGATGACATTTGTGCCTGGCATTGCTTCTATAGTGTATGGTTTAGTCTGATATCTTGTCACTTTTTTTAACTTTTGCTTTTTCTAATCCTGACCCCCTGGAGGTGTGTTTGTACACATTACCAGAAGTGTGTATATCTTTTTTCGCTGTTCTTACCTTCTATTTATCTGAGGATCTATACATCTGCAAATACAGTTGAAGACTGAGTCTAAAACTTCAATAGTGTTTCAGAACAGTATATGCATTAGTCTCATTGTCTTGTGATCTACAAAATCTCTGTTTTGGGCTTTCAAAAAATAGGTTTAATTGGAAAAGAGATCTTTTTTTATCATGTCTAAGGTCCACTGTGGAATATTTCCGCTCATATCGATTGCTTTATTGAATTTGTCTTACGTTGGTCTGGAGCAAGATCTCATTTCAGCTGTAGTAAGGAACAGCCGAAGTAAACATAATTTGATCTTCAAGTAAAAAGTTTTTCGAGGAAAATTTTAATCACTTTGTGGCCATGAAGTGTTAAAGGGACAGATAATGATTGATATAAGTTTTCTAATATTTCGGTTTATATTGATTTACTCACAGATTATTTTTTATATAGTATTTGACAGTACTTTTCATTGTAAGTACAGAATGCAATAAATACTGTAGAGGGTCTGTAAAGATCTCATCTGCAGTTAGTAAACAAAGTGAGCATATATTTTTTAAATCTTTAAACAGCCCAAAAGATTTTGTGAGAATTAGTAAAGACTGAGTTTATTTGTGACAGGTGATCCGTGTTGTTGTTACAGGCTATACAGAAAACAGACTGACTTCTGTCTGTTCTTGCTTTTGCAGATATCCAGCTGACATCAAACCCATCCGTTACCTGTCTTTCTCGGCGCTGTTTTCTCTAACCCTGGGTTGCATCGTCTGCTGTGGCCCTGCAACATGGAGAGCGTCCACTGTGTCACTGAAGGCTGACCAGAAGGAATGAGGCACTCCAGGAGATGTTCCCAAGTGGCCTTGTGGATGCAGTAGCTGGGTTTTGGAGTGCTTTTTTATGACTAGTATTGTATGTGTGTCAGTGGACACATCCTAGCACAACCTGCCTATTCCTCAGGCAGGGACATGCTACTCTGAGACTGGAGCTGGAGAAACACACAAGAAAGGAGCCCCTGTGGTAAACAAGGAACCCAAAGAAAAAAGGGAAGCACTCGACAAAAAAGCTGTCTGATAGACACACAGGACACTTCAGCTGTAGTTCCAGCTCATTTAAGTGTCTTCTGAACATTGCACATTTTAACAGCAACACCTTTCCTCTGTCCTGTGACATTTGTCCCCCTCCCCCTCCCTAAAGCCTCCTCTGTCCTTGTTATTGGAGTTTCTATGGTTTGAATGGCTGGAGAATAACCGTGGAGAGGCCAGGGTATCACAAGCTTATGGATTTTGACAAGAGAGGGGGCAAGGGAGAGACAGAGGAAGGGAAAAAGATGTCTAAGACAGCAGGCAGCAGGACTGGACATGGGGGCCGGAGTTCAGGGACCAATTCTGGAGTTCTTATGGTTGGCCCAAACTTCCGTGTGGGTAAAAAAATTGGCTGCGGGAACTTTGGAGAGCTGCGGTTGGGAAAAAATCTCTATACTAACGAATATGTGGCCATCAAATTGGTAAGTGCATCCTCAGGGTTGGTGAAGTAGTATATAAATATGAACTCTCAATTCCACTTATGCACCACACAATTGTTCTGGTATGCATCCTAAATGTAGACTGCTGCTTACCTAATTTTTATCATGCTTTTTTTAGCAGTTCGAATTATGTCAAAGTTCAGTTTAGGGTGCAGCAGACTCTCCTCGTACAGTTAACCCTTTGACCTAAGAGAGACAGACACAGGAAGTAAATAGGAACTGTCCCCCAACCCCTCCTCCCACCGTTTGGTCCCATGTACTGTTGATGAGTCAACCATGTGGATAGACTGAATAATATCTTAAACCATATCTTGACTGGTGTTTTTTTTTTTTTTTTTTTTTTAAAAGAAGGACAGGCACCTTTTACAGCATTTCAAACAGTGGGCAAACTAGGTAAACTTTGTATTCTCTCAGTTCCTCAAAGGGGTTCTAAACAAGTGTGGCTTACTTGCTGTCCTCTAGAGTGAAAATCATGCCTTGAAGGTTTAATGAAATTAAAAACTCAATCTAAAACAATATTCTTTCTATATATAGTTCTCCCTCTAATGAGCTCACACCAGGACTTATGAGCAATCAATAATTTATTTTGTCTTTTTGTTTTATGTCAGCATTAACACTTTTTCAATGCTGCTGATTTCGTAGCATTTAGACAGGCTGTGAAAAACCACATGAAATGTCAAGGCCTTTTTGTTTTCTTAGATTCTAGGCCAGCCAGTGGCTGCTCAACCATTTCCTCCTCACGTCAACTTTTCTCTTCACATCTTTTCTTTACGTTAAATGTGTCGCCACTTGTAGTGCTTTGATCACTGGCAGATATTTTCTTCTCTGACAGTGCCTTAACGTAAGCAAGGCCTTGCTCAAACTCTAGTTAAGTAGTCATACTAAGGCTGATGGGGGCTAGGCATCATCTCCACCACATCTACATTGGTCTGTGTATTATCTTTACATTTGTATCTCCCAGCAAGGTTATTATCTCTGAACGGACATCCACTGAAGGCTTTGCTAACGACATAGAAGTTAGAGGTTTGCAAACAGCTGTAATTGCAGTTCTCCTCTCCTCTGAAATCTTTAGTTGTGCTTGCAGCCTCTCCCCCTTTGCCTGTGAACCCTCCCATCTGTTTGGGTATTTTTATCCCCATGGTGTCCTGCTATATCTGGATCTGGCATTAGGGCCATTACACTGTTCCACAGATCTCGTGGCCCACTGGACCCAGCGTTTATCTGAATGTATAATAGTGAGAGGAGGAAGTGTGCTAATGGTGTCAATAAAGCTCAACAAGGCCCAGCTAATAGTAGAAACTGATTTTGACAACTCAGGTTTATTTAAGATTTCATTTTAGGACTAATTTCAGATTGTGATTCATGTGTTCTTGTTGTTAATTATATTTTCTTAGCTACAATGATGACTCTTAATTTCTTCCTTTTGATGTTTACCATAATAATCTCTACTAGGCTCATATTTTGAACATGAACCAGACAAACTGTTTAATTAGTTTTCAGCCTGTACACTGGTGTTACCCCTGACATGGAGAGGGCTTCTCCCTCGTCGATTCTCGGGTTAACCCAGACTTGGCACAGTTGTCTGTCCACATGTTTCTGTCTGTCCCTGATCTCACAGCTCCCTCGGGTAACCCAGTGAATGTCACTGACTGTCCAGTTAGGCTTCTGTTTTGTCAGAGGCTGTTACTGAGCTCTTCCTTATGAATCACAAATAACAGCCCTGTTATCTACAACCACCTGCTAACACATGCTTGACATGAGTAGGGTCTCCTCCGTCAGTCACTTCAGTAGTAACTGCTCACTATTAGATAGAATCTAAAATAATTCTTGGCAAAGTATAGAACTCGGAAAATAAATTTCTGTTGACCGACTCATTTTTTTAACAACTAATCATTTCAGCTCTAGTACAGACTTTAATATAGACTATACACTTTCCAATAGTTCCCTTGCCATACAAAATCAAGTATGGCCAATATTGTTTCTTAACTGATCAACCGTTGGTCTCAGTGGAAATCTAAGGAAGTAGGCTTTGTCAATTATTACTTTGTGACTGGTTGAATGAGATGTTGTTGATTTAGCAGGAAAAAACTAATAAGGCAGCTTTGGTTAGATAGCAAAATGTAATTTAGTATTTGGCTGGTTAAAACTAGTTTTATCTCTCTCCTTTATTGTAACTTAATGAATCGTAGATGCCAGCTGCTGAAGGACAGCATGGCATAGTGATTATTCAGCATTGAGCTGGTGTCTTGTGTACCAATGTGCAGAGTTGGACATGTGGGTGGTGCCTGCCTGCACCTGGGACAAAGGTGAATGCCAGTGTCACCCTGCTCCACCACGTGATCTCAGAGATAGAGATGTATGGCAGGCCAGTGCACAAGATCCTCTGTCAGTGGATCTGGAACTGCTGTGAATGTTGCTGCTAAAAGCAAGAGAGAAGGGGAAAACTGCTGAGTGCTGAAAGGTCGTCTTTGTTAGCAGGCCTTGTCGACACACAGTGGTTCAGTCTTTGGTTCAGCTGGATGCTTTCTCACACTGACAAACGCCTGTGTGATGGAGGCAGGACCATATAGCCACTGCTGTAAGTACACTGCAGGCTTTACTCCCAAGGGGAGATCCCAGTGTCTTAAAGAAACAGCAGCATTTAATGTCGGCTTTCTGTCGAGGCTTATTGTAGGAACTAGAATGCACCAGGCTCATTTAAAGGGTAAAGGGACACCACAGTCTCCATCAATACACTCCCCTGGCATGGTGACATAACTGTCCACTGAGAAAATGACCATCTAATCCTCTTTTTCCCTGGAACATTTGCACATCATTGTGTCACATTATTTTTACTTGCTATCTTGGTGTAGTGCTTTCCTCTCTCACTTACTTTCTGCCACTATCTTCAGGGTACTGTCTTATCAAAGCCATCAGCACCCACTTAACCCCATCATTATGTTAGCATTGGGTGCAGGACACACACATGCTTTTGTCCACTCTGCAAACTGCTGAAGTTACAAACTTTACAGCTTGTATTTCATTATAGCTACTTTTCACATAGTTGATCATTCATTGAGAGATGGGACTTGTCTGGGAGACACACTGCCTGCAAAGATGGTATTATCAGAAATAACTAATAAACCAATTGGTGGCCTCTTTGGGGCGACAAACACTTTTGACAATGACAAGTGGCCGTTATATCTGCCCAACATGGGAGGAGAGTAATAAGTGAATGTATTAGTGTTGGGACTTATTGTACAGCAGAGGTCCTCCCATAGCTCAGGGAGAGGGGGATGATATTGTAGTGACCATCTACGGAGACAAACACAGTAAACACAGAGACCTACTGTGCATTGTGTGCCAGCCATGTACGTATAGAGCAGTGTTTTACCCTATGTATGTTGGCAAAGCACGGACGGATTTCAGACTTGAAAATGAAATTGGCTTTTGCCACCAAAAAATCCAGTGGTAGTCCAGGCTTCTTATTTTTAGCTTGTGACCTCGATTACTCTGGCTGAAATGATAAGTGTCGGCGGCGGACTTTATCAGCTGAAGCAAATTAAGGTTAATTCCGTGAGTTGGGAAAACCACAAAAATAAGCCCTTGACTGTTGTCTTTACTGGTAAATGTGCTCTGTTGTTGTCTGTAACATTTACATTGATCAAAGATGTTTACTTAGATAAAGAAACAACACTCTCAAAAAAAAAAGACAGAGTGGTGTTTTGTTATCTAGGGAAACTATCCAGCTGAGTGCATCATGAAAGTTTGAGACAATCTAATTTGCTAGCTAGGTTTGTAGTCAAGTGTGAATGATAACTGGTGGATAATAAAATATATCTGGAATCTCAATTTAATCAGTAAAGATGCACAAATTAATAACTCTAGTGTGTAATATTAGATCACCCGACTCTGCAGTTCCCCTCAGCTCTACAGAGCGTTTTACCGTCTTTCAGCTCCATGTTTTGGTTTTCACGCTCTGATCAGTGTCTTTTCCAGCTGCAGCAAGCTGAATATTGTATGTATGTTAGTCAGGTCGCCAACCACCCGACTCCAAATGAATGCTAATATTGCTCCGTGTCTCCTGGATGTGTAGATGGGCAAAAAACTGGTTTGTTAACATGTTAGCCACAACAACGTTTTTAGTCAATGATGTTTGTGATGTTCAGCTTGTTGTTGTATTCTGCTCTCAAGTGGCCAAAAAAGATTAGTGGTGTTTGAAGAATGTTTGTGTATTGCTTCCAGAAGCACCTTTTGTACTGTTATGGTATGTAATTGTACAGTATGTATGTATGGGGAAGGGTGGATTGTCTCTGGCAGACTTTTTGTTTTCTCCAGCTGAATCACTGATGCAGAGGCATGAGAGTAAGGTTGTTTATATGAGTGAAGCCACTCACTGTGCTGGTCAGTCGTGATGGTCGGAAGGAACTCTGAGGTGTTGTACTGAACTCACCTGTCTGCCTCCCACTGAAGCATGATAAACAGCTCTTGTTGCAGTCTAGCTCAGCAGCTTACACCAGCTCTTCATGTGGCAGTTGTCGAAGAACTGTGAAGGCACAAAAGCTCTATCAGCATGTTTGTCTGGAATTACAGTGACATTTTGACGATTTAAGTTCTTCCCGACCCTGCCTGGGCTCTCCACAGAACATGCTGGGCAGGCTAAATGAATAAATCCTTGGATGTCAACAGCATGTAAAAGCCTACCTTCAGTCAACTAGCTAATCCTCTAATGAATCAGTAGCCAGCAGCAACAAAGTACGTTCACATAGACACACTTTGTTGCTTTGAGGATGATTTAGTAGCAGTCATAAAACCTGCACAGCAGAGTTAAATGTTAAGGACTTCAGAGTAAAAACAAGAACAGTGTCAGTTTTTGATAAATAAAAAAAGGTTATTATATGGCGTAGGGTGTGTGCTTGTAGAGCAGGGAGTAATGTGTAATTGTACCTTTTTATAAGTGTCCATCCTGGTTCATGGTAAAACACCATCTTATTTTCCATTTAACTGTTTTTTTAAGGGGTTACACTGAGACTCTATTCTTGTATTTTCTAAATTATATGTAGTGTTTAGGGACATGGCAATAATTAACCAGTTTCTCACTTTTTTTTTTTATTGTGATTATGGTGACTGCCATGAATTTACACTGCACTGTTCTGTCTTAACTTTCTTCACAGCATCATAATTGAAGTGGTAAACTAGAGCCAAAATAACCAGACCAGAATCAGATGATGGTAATTTAAAAAGACTGAAAGCCAAATTGACCTCAGGTCTATTTTTGAAAGTTTGCTTTGCAAGACAAAATGGTAAGGTTTGAGGTTAGGATTAAAGCAACTTCATACCATGTAAAAATCTTAAATATGTTGCTGCATGGCCTGGGTTTGGCAGAATATGCAGTGCAGAACAAAAAGGAATAGGACAGTGACACATTTGTTTTGTTGTGTTGACTCTGTAGTTCAGCATCTTAGATTGAAAATCAAACAACAAGCTGTTTTACATTTTGATATGTTATACAAGGAAAACCACAAATGTAATTGATAATATTAATCAGGGTTGCTATCCAGGGGCCTGCTATTTTGCATGCTGGCTCTCTGACATGGCTTATTGACGCACTTAAAAACCCAGTTAATGGTATAACACCTGTGCTGTTGCTGTGACGTGTTGAAAGTTCAGCTGTGGAAAAAGCCCCATAACTGTACTGAAATTCAGCTTTCATTTGATGGTGTTACATCCGCATCAGATGACCAGTAGAAATTGCGGCCCTTATTACACATAGTACCCTGGTTTTAGGGAAGCAACATGTTTGGACTAATTCAATTTTGGTCGGAAATGCCGTTAATGACTCTGAAGTTTGTGATCACAAGATATCAGCAGACACTTCTCTGATGATGGTTTCTCTGGCCTGTACTCAAGCCATCTTTAGTTATTGCTTGTTTCAGGGGCTTTTTTCTCTCAGTCTGGTCGTCACCGAGTGAAACTGACAGTTTTGGTAACCAACTTAACCAGTCAGGATCATTGCACTTTTTGTAACCAAAACAAAATACTACTTTGTTACTTTAGCCGTTTGTTTAGGATCATAGTCCTCAAGCTGTCCTACATGCTAGGCCTAAGAGTCATTTATTGTGCTTTAAATTTGAATGTGAAAACCCTAAATGTCTTAATTAGCACTATAACCTCAGTCATTCTTTAATTTCAAACCCAGTAAATACTGTTATCACTGTACAGACTGTACATTGGAGTATAGATAAAAAACTACTATTTAGTGACTGTACTGTGTTATTACTTCTAGCTATGTCAGGACCCAATATAACATTTATTCTGGGTACAGTTAAACAAATGGCGTACACAATACAATACATTGTGCTTGCGCCACGCCTCGCTCCTCTATTAAATGACAAAGGAGACTTGCCTCTTGGGTTCATGTGAGTGGAACTTCCCATGACTGTAGATCACTGGCAACATTGTGTGATGTGTTTGCCTTCCTCTGACTGTAGCAGCTGAGTTCAGTGTGTTTTAAAGAGCCAGTCCAAGTTTAACAAAAGTTTAGAAATCCTCCTGATTTCACTGGTGCATTTAATTTGGCTGCTATAGATCTTTTTTTAAAGTCGCCATGGAAACGGGGGGGATAGTACTGAAAGCTGATATGTTAGATTGATTGAGGCTTTTCCATCTTCCTGAGTCAATACCTCAATCCATTGTAAAAGTTAATTTACATTAAAATACAATCTGAAGAAATTCTCAATAGTTTTGAGAAGAATAGGCAGCTGATAATTATACCAGACCTTGTATTCAAACTGCTGTGGAAGCCATCTTTAATGTATTCAATGAGATAATAGGATACACCATTAATTGTCCCAGTGCAATCTCTCCATTCTTTTACCTGTACCACACTTCTCCCACAGCCCCTCCCAAGCAGTAAAAATCCAACACAATTTCAAATTAATTATTTGGTCTACATCGCGACAATAATTCTCAATTGGCATATGAAGTGAATCTAGGTCAAAGGCTAAAGTTACCCCACTCAGGTCACCCACAAAAAAAATCTTGATTTGATGTCTAATTATGGCCGATTTCAAGCAGTGCCGGATTATCACACAGGTTTTGGGAGGCAGCTGATTGCTCCATCTGGGTGCGTTAAATCTGAGCTGAAACAGGAGATGTGCTGGACACCAGCCAGCTGTTGGTCTCTGACTCCACTCACTCCTTAACGCCACCCCCCAACCGTAGACACCTCAGATCATAAAGAGTGCTTGAGTAGAGAAACACACACACACCACCCACACTTCAGTTTTACAGTTAGCATTATCATTAATACACCTATGATGGCTGCTGAGTAAAGATGCACTATGTTGACATTTGAGTTGCTCTGGCAAAGATGAGATGAGTCACAGTGCCAGTTGCATATTGTGAAATGGTTTACTGGGAGTCAGGCAAAGGTCAGGGTCTATTCTGGGCCGTATGCATGATGCTGGGTCTGTTCCCCTGTATATGGCACACATAGACATACATATAAGGGGTGTAACGGTTCTAATACTAGGGCCGAATCCATGATACAAACGTCAAGTTTTACCCGGAAAGTTTTGTCAGCGCAGTTTGTTGTCCATCAGCTGTCGCATACTTAGCCCGGTTTCCCGGTTAAATACAGCAAAAGCGAGTAGTGTCAAATTGTATGCGGCCATGGTTCAACTGAAGTCGGGTATGTCTGTGGATACATTTCAAACATGTCATTTACAACAGCATCACCCGAATGTGTCAATAAGCAGAACCAGACAAATCAGACTAGAAGGCGGGTCATTCTCCCCACAGCATTCAGGCAGCCTCTCACTGCAGATTCAAACTGTGCCAAATAACTATATGCAACAATAGCAACCCGTTGTGCCTGTCTGTATAAATGAGCACAACCTGCAGTTGTTCAGGAATTATCAACAGGTGAGAGGAAACTGAGAATTGTTTATAGCATGTTTGTTTTTGTTGTTTTTTTTTTTATGACAATATGTCAATATTTGAGTGCCTTGATTGTTAGTCAGAATTGTGGCCAGTGAGTCACTGTTGAATGTTTGCAACTTTTTTTTTCTTTCTGCTGTACCGAAAATTTACTGGGGAACTGCCACATCAAAACTGAGGTGCATACTGAACCGTGAATTTTGTGTACCATTACACCCCTCATACATATGCACCAGTTGATTGTCACCCTGGCTTTCCAGATGATAAACAACCCAGATGTTTATTTTTTGTAACATTGCATAATCCCAGCTGTCTGTTTTACTGTACCATGCTTTTAAGGATATTGTTCAAGGGGCTGAGGGGTAGTCTCTGTTTTCTATTTCACCACAACATAGCATTGTGTGTGTAGTAAAACCTCACAAATCAATGTGTGAAATCAATAATTTTAGAATACTGGCATATTGCAAAACAAAACAATAGTAATATTAAAAAGTAACAGTTTATTATACTTTTGACTGAAGGGCTACAACTCTATCAAATCATCTGCAACTTTTTTCAGAACCTAGAGTCCAAGTTGACACTTAAGTTGCTTGTTTTGTTCAACCAACAGTCAAAACCCCAAAAGTATTCAGTTTACTAAAGAAGATGAAGGAAAATCTGCAAATATTCTCATTTGTGAAGCTGGAACCATTGATTTATTTTTTTTTTTTCTTTGAAAAATTACTAAAGTATTGAATCTATTATTAAAACAGTGCTCGATTTGTTTTCTGCAAATTGACTAATTATTTTATCTCTAGGTGACTGTAGCTGAAAATGGTCAAGATCCCAAATACAAGAATGACAACTGCAGAAAAATAGATTTTTTTTCATGGCTGAAAACATTAATAATTATGCTCACGGTAATCAACAGAGTTAGTGTAATTATTAATCTGGGACACTAGACATGAATTTGTAGGTGTTTGTACACAGGCAAAAAGGCTGGAAATTTTTTTTTCACCGCTTTGTTCTCATTGGTCAACAAATCATGGGATTTGTTGACCAATGTTTGGTTTTGGTTTTGAATGCATATTTTACACAAAGTGTTTAGGCTGTGGTTTACTGTTTCATGTCTGTTATTTGCTACCCTGTAATGTTATTCTGATTGCATCTATCATTTACAGTTTTCTTTTTTCCTTTTCATTTGGTGGTCATTACTCCATCCAGTCACTGAGGTCAGTTCTGATCTTTCTCAGCTGTGTCGGAGCAGAGATCAGATTTAGCCCAGATGACATCATATGCAGAGTTGGTTAATCCCAGGAAGAGGACTTTGTGTGGTGCTGATGGCTTGTTCTATCCAAACAAGTCTATGGCGGCTTCCACAGTTTAAAGCACAGAAACCAACACCTAATCCGTGATGATATAATCATATATTTGTACAAGCTTCAAGTGTTTTACTCTAAGAGGGATCCTTGAAATGGCATGTAACGTTTCATCTCACACCCATCCCCCAGCTGTTGTAGCTACAGGATTTGATCCTACTAGTGCAGTATTTGCTGGTAGTGCTAATATATCAACTAATCTGTAAGCTTTTTAGCTGTGAGCGGCAGTTAGTATAAATCAGTTACCACTATTTATATGCCCATATCGTCCATCGTCCCTGCGATTGTCGTTGTCATTTGACTGAGAAGCCAGCCAATGATGGTGGCTGTAGAAATGGTAGTATCTAATTGGCTGTTGTGGTTTCAGGAAAGCTGGTCCTACATTGTTGCATAAAAATGCCAGAAACTACAGGTCTGTTAGCATGTAGGTTATGTTTTTTAAACATAATGCTGAATAGAGAATGCTCGATTATCGATTAATCGTCGAGCATTTGTCAAGCAAAAATGCAAAGCAAATCACTGGTTCTGGTGATTTGGCCTTTACATCACCTTGAGCTCTGGGAACTTTTCACTATGTTTTTTTTTTAATAGCCTGAGCCTTTTTAACACACAAATAGTAAAATGTATTTATGTTCTGATATTCAGATGTAAAAACAGACATAAACGGGCAAAAGCCTGAATAGCCGCAAAATAGAACAGTTTCAGAGGTCAAAGTAAGGATGCACCTAGGCCACATAATAATAACAGAGCATATCACATTGTTGTTGTCAGTAACAAGAGAGTATATCAGGATACATTGCTGTATTGATTATCTGTTCCAGCCCTAGTGGCTAGTGTGATGCTCCCAACTGATAAAGGTTCCCTAAACAGAATAAGCTAGAGAAATTGTTTTACTCCACCAGCTGTGATTTTTGTTTAAGCACATTGTTGTGCTCTTGAATGCAGGTTCTCATGAAGATGGAATTCAGATATTCTTAGATTAAAAACATGTCTCATGCAATGACCAACTGTACAAGGACAATTTGGTTTCAGATATATTGAACCCGGATACACAGAAACGCACACGGCTGCTATGCGGAACAGCTGAGGTGGAGAGGTTACTGTAGCAGCAGGTCAGACAGGGAAGGGCTCTTCTGGCCTGTGGGTCAGCTGCCCTGGACACAGGCCAACACACTTGGCAAAAAGCTGATCTCTGCGTGACACCACACAGGGTAACCAAAACTTCCACTCCATTAAAGTATTGCTAAGAAGATGAAGTTAAAAGGTGAATCAGTAAGTTGTCAGTGAACATTTTTTGCTTTTATATTTCCTGCAAATGCTGCATCACCAAATTTAAGTAGACAGCAACAAAGGTAATATATGCTTAAGAGACATAAAACCCCGATACCTTCCCTTTTGCAAAATGACCTCGGTGGGTGCAGCCCTGCCATGTCAGGGGAGCATGTCAGCACACGGAGCAGATCAAAGATTATCTGATATGGGCAGGAACTGAGAAAAATCTGCGTCATATGCAAAGATGTTACATCAGACATTTGCAGCTTGGCCCTGGTCATTTACACAGCCATAGCTTAGCCCATCTGCTGGGAATAAAGATGACTCTTAAGTACGTAAAGCTGCCATAAGCCTCTGTTTCCTATTGTAAGCTGTTTTAAAGGGTCCTGTGGTTAGGTGCCATCTGCTTTGACTCATTATTTATATATTTAATATTTTCTTTCCCTCTCCTCCCTGGCATGGCCTGACTTGTGCGAGACGTGCTCGTTGTCCGTGTTCATGTGGGAGGTGGATGACGCTACAGCAGTTCCCCGCTCCGCCTCCGAAACAAGTCACGTGGCTTCCTCCTACAGGCTTCCACTCCTCTGTATTGCCTCCTTTCTTCCAATCTCAGTTTCGAGCCCCTGGCATGTGCACTGGCTTTTCACTTTTCTGGCGCTCCTCCTTGTTGGCATCATTTTGGAGCAGGATGCTGAAATCTTTTTTTCCATAGGAAAAACATGTATGTAGAGTCTGTGAGATCACCCGTAGGTTTTTGTATGTGTGTTTTGAAGTAACTTTAGTTCTCCATATTTTCCTTGTTGGCATCATATGAGAACAGGAGAATGCGTCTGTTGTTCCATCGATTCTAGAAAAAACATTTATGTAGTCGCATCAATCATCTTTATAACATGTTTGAGACTTTTTCTCAAATTGTGCACTTCCTTATCTAACCTCGTCGCTGTATGGCTGCTGTTATACCAACAGAAGGGGTAGTGCAGGGAACTACGTAGTTCCTGCAGTGTCAACAACAATTTTGTTCATAAAATCTTTTATCATTCATTGTTTCATTTTATTATTATTATTATTATTATTATTATTATTATTATTATTATTATTAATTAAACTTTCTTGAATCAATGTTTGGTAATGTAACTGAACCTGTTAACACTTTCACTGTTAACATTTCCCCAAGTGGCTTCCCAGTAAAGGCCTACCACTGCATTCACATTAAAGCATATTTATTGTGAAGTGATGAGATAGTAAATTAACAGTAGATTAACATATCACAGCAAATAAACTGACCGACCGAAGAGACACTCAAGATGCATCAGGTCTGAGGCTGCTTTACTGTTGGCCATAAGGATACATTTTGGATAAAGTATTACTGTAAAAGCTCCCTACAGTTAAAATTATGAGTTTAGATAAATAAAAACATGTCTCTTGCTGGCCTTTACATGTCCCCTGCCTGCAAAAGCAGAAGAGGAAATGCAAACGTATAAAACTGGTCATTATCATTAGCCAATCAAGTGTTAAATTGACAGAGATCCATCTACTTTAAACAGAGGGATGTGTTGAAAAAACATCTAAACATCTCTGGCCAGAATCCAGTGTGGATCATGCTGTCAGGATATATGTAGCAGCTGGCAAAACTGAACAAGGCCAGATGAAACACAACAGATCTTTTTAGTTCTTGCTCTATTTTATTTAACAATTTCAAATAATCAGTTTGATATTAGTTTTGTGTAGAAGGCAGGAAGAGACAAAACTGAGGAATATCTGAGGAATCCTTTTATTTTTTCCCGTTGTTCGGACAATTGAATAAATACGCATCTATGTGGGGGATATTTTGGCACACAGTAGAGTAAGTTTGGTCAATTCTCTTTTTACCTCCTCTGCTAAACCGTCTTTTGATTGAACGCTGAAGTGAAACCACAGAACATCATATAGGATGGAGATCGGTCAACATAAAAGGATGGAAAGTCCCTTATTGTGAACACGGCTCATGCTTTGTGCGCACACTCCTACGAGGTAGCAGAGCACCAGGAGAGAAATGCTCCTGATTTGATAAAGGCCTAATGGAGTGAATGTGGGAGCTTAACAGCTTTCAGATTTCAGTTTATGTAATTTAAAATAGATGTGCTTTGAAATTAGATGCACATGGGACTACTTTTGAAATTAAATCTCGCTTCAAGCACCTCTTGAAGAGTTCCTTGGCTAAATACATTTTTAGGCATTTTTATGTAAAGTACCAATCTTAATACACATGGAGCAAGCTTCACTGTCCACATATCTTTCATAGCTAATTGTCCCACACAGTTTTACATGTAAATGTAAACATCACCAACATTTACGTTTTACTGGCTTTTGATAGAGATAAATCTGATGTTCAACCCTTTCATAATATTAGGCATATCAGAGTTTATTTGATCAATTCAGACAGGATAATGTGCATCTTTGGACCCATGTAAAGCCAGTATTGGTTGGCAGTGTGTGAACAGGGGACTGTAAACTGCTATTGTGGAAAGGGCTTTAGCACAGGCTATAGTACAGCTATTGAAGATTAAGGAAAGGCATTAAGTTGCATGTGTGTTTGTCCTGTCCCCTTCACGTTTGTCTATAATGCCCTTGTCATCATGAGAGTGGGGTTAATCAGATTACATTTTAGGTTGTAAAGCTGGAGCTAGCAATATAATGAACAATATGTCCTAGTGGGTTGATTATCAGCCATGTCATCACAAAAGCCTGCTGTTCACCAGCTGGAACTGCTCTTTATCCTCTCACATCCCGCAAGTCTGACCTGAGACTTAATTTAAGTTCTATTATTTGCATTGCAATAAGGACAATATTGTATGGTTGGTAAATTCATTGCAGGCCGAGGTAATTACGTTGATGTGAATGCAAGGTTGTCACTCACCATCTACTTTCTTCCCTTGGAGTAAAGCTTTTAGCAGTCATGAGACATTACTTAGTCCATCATTTCACGTCATTGTGTGAAAGCCATGCAACTATTGAAGTTTCAAAATTACTTCAATTAGATTTTTTCACCCCACAAATACACAATGTTCTGTTTTGGCCACTGAGAATAACTTTTCACCACAGGGTTAACTGAGCCAAACTACCAACAAGTCATTGTAGATCAAGAATATTGACATTGTGCCTTAACTAATTTGTCAGCTATGTAATATCTCACACTCGTTTTTTTTGTCTCCTCTCTTTCAGGAACCTATAAAGTCCAGGGCGCCACAGCTCCATTTGGAGTATAGATTTTACAAACAGTTGGGAAATTCAGGTAAGAAAGATGCCGTCTGTAGGTTATTAGTCTCTGATAGAAATTACCATACTGATGAGTTTAATGAGAATGGGCCTTTTCACACTAGATTGTGTTGGGCAGGAAGAGGAAACTATTTTTTTTTTGTTGTTTTTATGTTTTTTTATTTAGTTTTGTTGTTAAATCCAATGCAGAGTTTACAGAAGGCGGGGCAGGTTGCGGGACTCTGGTCTGGTTTCATGAGTGTGATGGGTTCACTTGCGAGAGTACCGGAGTTCAGGAATAATGGCATCATGGAAATGAGTGCCTTTTTATGAAAACAAGTTAAAAAAAAATGGGAGAGAGACAGAGGAGGACAAAAATGTAATCCCTAAAAATGTCGACACTCTGATATGGAGTTGGCTAAAAATGTTGATTTTACTAGGCTAAGTGGATTTTTTTTTTTTAATCTTTTTTTATGCCACGCCAATGGAGTTCAGCTTGTGTGAGACAATTTGTTTACCTAGATAATTATATACTATGTCGCAGCAAATATGATCATATCCTAATTTTCTCCTAATATTTTGGAAAAATAAATGCCAGGTCTGCAATTGAATTGTTGTGCAGCTATATTTGCAGTACAAATATCAGGGGAACAGAGACATGAGCACAAGTCCAACAGCTTCCATTCTACCTGAGGCTAAATTTCACAGTGTTTGTGTTTATCTTTCCACATCTCTGGGAGCCAATGAATGCTATGAAAGCCTGCCTCCTCTTTTTGTAATCCTACCTCCACAGTACCCAGAGTCTTTCCTCTCTTACAGCACTGCCCAGAACATGTTAATGTGCTATGATGCATAGCTGTGGCTCCAGGGCAGCAGCTCTTTGATCTGGTCTGGCTGGTCAGCTAGTTACAGAGGGAGAGAGAGACAGAGTCAGATGGTTGGGAGGGACTGGGACTTGATTTATTTCACAGCCCAGCACTGCCTGGCTTGCTGGCTGTTTTTGGAAAGGCTCACCTAACATGTTTAAGTAAGTTTGTGTAGATGCATGTGTTGATTTGGCTGGCTCACAACAGTCATGCTCAGCCTTTAATTCGAAAACCATATGCAAAACCTGTCACACAACTTAGTCGAACTGACAAGAGCAAGAAGGTACAGACAAGAGGTCTGTGCATTCTCCTGCTGCCGAAGCTTTTTGCGCTGCACCCACGCACACCTGCATGTCCCATCTGTTCTTTTTTTGTCCCTTCTCTCAGACCTAGTCCTTTTTATATGCACAAATGCAGTTACCAAGTCCCAATTGACATTTTATTACATAATTTAGCCTGAAGTAGGCTTATTTAGTCTATTAAAGGGTGACTGCACGCTCAAATTCTGCTAGAACCCTCCCTCCCAGCATATTTAAAATATGCAACAGAGAAGTGAGGGAGCAATGACTGTAGGTGCGTGACACGGAGGGTCAGGGGACACGGGGAAGACTGACTGACCACTGCTCAGTGTTGCATGGACAGCAGCGTAGAGCCAGTAGTCAGAGCTAACAAGCCCTGAGAAGCTACTGTCAGACCCTCTGTTTCTGGTTGAGCAGACACACACTAGAGGCACGTCTGTGGCCATTTGGACAAAGTTTTTATGTGGGTACCTGCATTGTTGCTGGTCTAGTGGGTCTGCTACCATAGGCTCTCCAGTGTGTGTGTGTGTGTGTGTGTGTGTGTGTGTGCGTGTGTGGGAGAGACAGTTTTGGTTTTGGATCATCAGTGTGAAAGTGTTGATCTACATGGTGATCACTGTATAACAGTATCGATTTGAAAACTCTTGTTATATATTTATGTGGGTATGCTTGTATGTCTATAGCCCCTTTCACACAGGCACTGTGTAATGTCCAGGTGAGCCCATGTGTGAATGCAGCAGGTAATTGTCTGGACAATTCACGGCGAGCGAGTGGGCGTGTTGACTTCCTCTCATGTACAGCCGCTGTATTTTATAAATGCTGCTGGTGCTGATAAACGCAGCCAGCTAAAAGCTGCATAGCTCCGACGCTCCGCTGCAAAACTAGTGCTAACAGGAGAGAAGACTTCCTGTCGAATAAAAGCTGTTTTATTTCTGGTGAAAATCTTAAAAATGCTGAATTACAAACTGCAGCAACTTTTTGCGTCACGTCCTGCCTCATGCAGCCCTCGCCTAAACCAAACGGACTATTTCCAGTTAGTGCATCTGCTCTGTGCTGCATGTGTGAAAGGGCAACTCCGCACGTAGTCCGGACCTGATTGTCCGCACATTGTCCGGACTTCATATGTGAAAGGGGCTTATGTTTGTCATTCTAAGACTATTGAAAGTGGTCCAGTCCTCATGTTGCAGTGCTCCCCCCCCCAGTCTGACAAGTGTGTGTGTCGTGGTCTAATTTAGTGACACGTGCCAGAGCAAAACCCTCCACTGTTGATAAGGAGGTGGGGCATTAGGGCAGTCCTTGACTATTTATAGATGGCCCTCTACAAGCAGTCGGGCCATTATGGTGTGTCTACTTGGATAGCTTCCCTAGCCACAGTATCCTCTGCCTCCCTGATTGACTGTGTGCACCCTGCAGATTGCAGGGAAACTCTCTAACATGCATTGCTAACAGGGTGTGGTCTGTTTTTTTTTTATGTCTTTTCTCGTTTTAATCTGTCATTCTGATCTGTGAGCGGATCTCTCACAATGCATGCCCACACATACATAAACTCAACAATAACTGTAATTGTCATCTCCTGTGCCATTTCCCCTGATTATAGCAGAGGATTCCTCTAGTCCAGGCTTGTCCCTATCTGCCTTTGGTTCTTATGCTGCTGCATTAAACACATCCTGGTCATCCCTTCTTCCATTGAGACCACGGCTGGCTTTCAGCCTTACTCTTGTTAACTATAATATGAATATGAAGCGATATGAACAGGTAGACATATTGCACATGTACGTTCAATGTGAATGTGGTACCTTATGTGAGTACCTTCCATTACTCACACAATACTTTGAACTGGAGTCAGAATATTAAATCAAGATAAAGCACTTATATTTTCAAAAATTCAGCTAAATGCTTAATCGTAATTAGGCCTGTCTTGATAACTACTTTTGATGAACGATATATTTACAAAAGATTTTGTCATTTTAAGAGAATTTTTGATATAATGATAATAAAATAGCATTATAATGCAAGTACGCCCTTTCAAAGAGCAATGAACTTTTAATTCTTTAGAGAATTCAGACATTTGACTTATATATCTCTTTGGGAAAAAACACATATTAGGCTCGAGTAACTCGTTATCTTCACTTCAGCTGGTAAACTGTTGCTTTGTGTGTGTGGAAGAGCTGCCTGAGCCACGCCCAAGGTGGAACTCCGCCACAGAGAGCAGACGACACGACAGAAGCAGCGCGACCATAAAAGACAAGAAAACCTGTCTCAGCATAATATTTTCTCTGTTCATTTGGGTTAGGTGCTGTGAAAAAACCTGCTGTTTATTTTGGCGTCATGCTGGCTAAAATGTTGGTGAGATTCTTATGTTAACAAACACGCATGTAAACACAACGGGCAATATCGAGGTCAGCAAAGTGATTGAGCTCATGTCCATGTATCATCCGATAAGTTGCTAACATAATTATTATTAGTATTTATAATATTTTTATCCTGTGTTATGGTTATAAGGAGACACTATTCAGTTGTTTAACTATCATCTTAAACTGGAGCTACGAGGTATTGTCCCCAACTGATGACTACTGGCTCCTCCGTGATGATATGGCAGGAAGGCTCACTTGACTGTCTTGCATGGGAGGAGTCATGGCGATAAATTAAATCTACTTATGTTGTCAACTTGGCTAAATGGGCACTTGTGACCCTGATAGTCCTGCACAACCCCAGAGCTTCAGGCTCAGTGCTTAACGCCTAGGAGGAGCTTATCTGCACACTGTTAATTCTCTCTTGTCCTGAACAGATCCCAGCCGCTGGGAATCCTGCCTCCCAGCAATTGACAATGGACCTGGCATTGCAGTTGCTCTTGGTGGTAGTAGCAGTACCACTACTTGTCATATACAGTAGTTATTTAGTTAAAATGTGCTGGTGATAGTAAAGTAAGTTTTGTACTAGTCAACCTCATCGTTTGTGGCTTGTTTTTCAGCCACTTTACGACTGTGGTCAGCGGAGACGTTATGCAGTTTCTTCTGTGTTTACTGCTGTCGTAGGATTATTCTAGGTCCGGCTGATAGGATAATTTTAACAACTCGGCGGCAAATCATAGATAGATGGGTCCACCATAGCAACAAATAACAGGAATAATATCAAGAAGCAATTCATGAAAAAAATATGACATTTACTAGTTCAGTTAATTGAAAATGTATCACAATGGCAGGATAGTCACATTTTTTAAATTAATTTTGCTGTGACTTGTTTCACAGTTATATGTTTTTCATGGTGACTTGGCAAAACTTGAAGTCTGTCAGTAGGGCTGAATGAGCATCTACATCTCAATGTATGCATGTGCAGTAGTCATAATGCAAATGAAGCAATGTATGAAAGCAAATTAGGGCAGCTGTGGACCATTATCTAAACCATCACAGTGCTTGATAAAGTGACAACAACTTTCTCATGATTAATCTTAAAGACAAACAGTCTAGTCCATCTGATAAATAACTTAACTTAGCCTAATTGTACTGGTTTTCCACAGAATGAATGAAAAGAGTGCCGTGTAAAGAGGAAATACTGCCCTAGTTTTTCTAAAACCGGCCACATTATTGCTTGGCTGAATTCTTGTGGAACAAATATCTGGTATAATCAATTATTAACTTAATAAAAATGAATATTGCTGTTTTTATTTTTTCACTACTAGTGTTCAGCCCTGTGACTGATGGTTGTGGGATGGTTGTACATAGCTGGATGAGCTATGTTGCATTTGTAGCTCCAGGCTCAGTCAGGGCTGATCACATTTCAGCCTTGTGAGAACATCTCCAGAGCACTGGGCCTAATGGAAGTACTTCTTCTTCTCCTCCTCCTCCTCCTCCTCCTCCTCCTCCTCCTCCTCCTCCTCCTCCTCTCTCCAGTGCACTCCACTCCATAATCTCAATCTTTAATATGCATTCCCTGTCCTCTCCTCCTCTCTGGCTGCCTCTCTTTTCTCAACCCCTCTCCTCTTCGGCCCTTAACTCTGACATTTCATTGTAGGGCAACATTGTCTTGAGCTGCCGTGATGCAGCCTTCCCTCTCTGTGTCGCCTGAGAAGGCCTGCCTGCAGATACAATGGGTTGGATTGTCTCAAATTGTCAAGAAAGGAGGGGGGAGGTCAGAGAACAACTCACATTGGCTTGCAGTGAAAGCCAGAGCATATCCCATAATGCTGAACACAGTTTGTGTGTGTATGTGTGTGTGTGTGTGTGTGTGTGTGTGTGTGTGTGTGTGTGTGTGTGTGTGTGTGTTTCGAGAGAATCCAATGAAATGGTTTGTTTGGCCTTTCGCTTTTGAAGGGAACAGAAATGTTGTCTGATCAAGATGATGGTTGGCAGTTGTGTTTTACCATTTTGTTGCTTTTGAAGTGCTCACCATTTCCTGTTACAGAGAGTTGCACTGGAGAGTAGTTTCACTGTTTTGCTGTTATGGTTGAATTAGCGACAACACACATCTCGCATAGTCTCACCCCAAAAATGTGGGCTGGGATTTTTCCACCAGCCATTTCTAGATTGGTGCTTACAGCTAAAGTAAGCACCAAACAATTTTTATAGATTATATTATAATACACTGGGTGCTTTCCTCTTGTAATGACTGTGCTTTGAATGCCCTCTAGATTTGGGCCAAGCTTTGATGAGTCAGCCGCCCAGTGATCTCTTGTCACTGCCTCATCTGTCATGGGCATTATTACCAGGAAAATCCTAGAGACTAAAGGGCAGACAGGTGTGTGTGTGTGTGTGTGTGTGTGTGTGTGTGTACAAGCGTGCGTACAAGCGTGCACGAGAGCACGGGTGTCAGTTTGCATGCATGCTTGCGCAGTGTGTCTTGTTGCCCTGTTGGACTGGTGTCAAAGTGGTGACCAGGTAAATCCGACAGTAAACCAAACTGAATACTTGTGCACACAGTGCCGTGCCCATTCTCAGCTCTCATTTATCTCCAACATACATTTATTTTTTATTAATAACAGGTATAGTACAAATGTGCTTGCCCATTCTCTCAATCTCCTGTGTTTTTTAATCTGTATCATAATCTCACTGACTCTCTTTATCTGTCTGTGTCACCGTGTTTCTCTCTCAGCTGCTACGCCTGCTGTTGTAGCGCCACTGATGTGGAATCCCATAGTTAGTGAGCTTTCAGGGAGATGGCTGGTATGTAGATCGTAGGACTTTGGCACCAGAAAATGGTTCAAAGGCCACAGGGATGGTTGCCTGGTGACAAATCCAATTTGACAAGGACCTGGTAGCAAAGACTGTGAACCTGGAAACTGGTGGTTTTTAATCGGGGAAGAAGTGTTAAGCTACTTTTCTATCAGTCAAATAGAAGTCAGTGGGTACTAAAATGTTCCTGAGAGTTATAAAATGCCTCTGAAATTTCAGTGAGGGGGGGGGGCTGACAAAAATGGCATATAAAGTCTGGTCTGGTCTGAGTCTGTTCTTTGTATTGACGTAGCATTACTTGTCTTTTTTCCAGTGAGCTGCTGCATGTTATTCAAGAGTGTTTGTGAAATATGATACTGGTTCCTCACAGGCCTCAGCAGTTGGGAAACAGCTGGTTTTTTGTGGGTTTTAGTACCAAAATTGTTACCAAATGATTAAGAAATTGAAACTTGCCCTGGTGATTTTCAGATATAAGTAAGACTTTTGGCACACTTTTTTTGCCACACCCCAGTTTTCCAACCTTATACATGCTGGCGGGTTGATCCATCCACATTCTTCAGAAGTCATACACATTACCACAAAATGGGTGTGGTGGTTTCTAGTAGCAAAAGCTATTTACAGTTGTCGTCAGTGCGCTGCTCACCGTCACTGGTGTTTCTTTTAGACACCTTTCCATTTAATCCTACTTCAGAGGGAAAGAAACTGTAAACCGCGCCTGTTTCTGACAAACCTGTCGAGGGAAGCAAATGGAAGTGTAGTTTGTGATTACTGCTGTAGTGTATGTACAGTCTCCTCCCACACTTTCTTATCAACAAATCAGGGTGATGATTCAGTGCAATTCCGTCATTACACTATTGTGTTGAATATTCAAATCGAATTTTACTTCACAAAGTATTAATGACCTCAACAGCTTATTCATGTTTCCATGTCAAAATTATAGTAAAACATTGCTGTGTTGTAAACTTTTTTTAAATATAAAATATATATCAAACATCAGTGTATTTGCAGTTTTATAAACCTCTGCATCCATGTCTTCATATCAAGTATCCGTAAGGTTGAGAAAGTCTGGTTTATTGTTTTTTGGTGCTGAAATCTATGTGGTAGCTATTCTGTGAACATGGGATAGAATAAAAAATAAACTCGTTGTCAGACGAGTAGAGTGATAGTACCCATTAGGGAGAAATTTTATTCAGTAAGAGATAACAACCATTGTGTTGTGATAATTTAATATTTTATAAAAGTCCACTAACTTTTTTTGTGTCTGTGTCTGTGTTCACAGAGGGAATCCCTCAGGTGTACTACTTTGGTCCTTGCGGGAAATACAACGCCATGGTGCTGGAGCTGCTGGGGCCCAGTCTAGAGGACCTGTTTGACCTCTGTGACCGCACCTTCTCCCTCAAGACCGTCCTCATGATAGCCATACAGCTGGTAAGGTCTTGACGAGGAGGGTAGCAGGCATACTGCCCAGATTAAAGATTCAAATACTAATCTTGATCTCTTTGCTGCGCTTCTAGATAACACGGATGGAGTATGTCCACACCAAGAGTCTGATATATAGAGATGTGAAGCCAGAAAACTTTCTGGTTGGGCGGCCAGGAAGCAAGAGGCAGCACACCATCCACATCATTGACTTTGGTCTGGCCAAAGAGTACATAGACCCTGAGACCAAAAAACACATCCCCTACCGGGAGCACAAGAGTCTGACTGGGACAGCACGCTACATGAGCATTAACACACACTTGGGAAAGGGTAAGAAAGTCTTAGAAATAGGGCTGTGTTTGATAAGCCCTTTGAATTTGCATAGGCAGGCTTTGCCCGTTTTATACATTCAGTTTATTGGAGATTTCCTAACTGTATTGTGTACAAATAAATCACCAACATATACTCAGCATTGTAAACAAGTACCTTTAGGTTGATTTTACACACACTTATTTATGTAACCATTGGAAGTTAAAGTACCTAAGGTGTTTCTTGAGGCTTGTTGTTCACTTTCATCAGTCTTTAATAAATTATTAAGATTTTAAGATTGATGTATGGATTAATTTCTTGGATATTTTGACACATCTCCTCTCTATTCACTCTGCGGTTCGTCGTCTATGGCAGGGGTGGCCAACCATGTGCCACGGAGAGTCAACAGTCTGCACGTTTTAAGTGTCGCCTCAGGTCGTGATTTCACTGATTAGTTCTTTTCCTCTACTTGAGTGTTAATCAGGGGGTGGAGTGTTTGGTAGGAATGAAAACCTGCAGACTGTTTGCTCTTCATGGCACAGGATTGCCCCTGCTGCTCTACTGCTTAATCACAGTTTTATACTGTACATGGTTAATTGTCACTACTGGATAATTGTGCAATTGTGGTGTATTTCCTACTGCCCAGTTGCCTGTTAACCTTTCCAGCTGGTTATATAATGAATTTGTTACTTAATTTTCCTCTTGTCCTGTCTATTCCAGAGCAAAGCAGAAGGGATGATTTGGAGGCGCTGGGTCACATGTTCATGTACTTCCTCCGAGGTAGTCTCCCCTGGCAGGGCCTGAAGGTACTTTAACATATTGTTTGACATCATCCAAATGTAATTGAATGACACCTGTAATCCTCTTAATGCTTAGCTTAGAGATGTACCTTTTCCTGCAGCCCTCCTCAGTACAGTATCTCTTTCATACCTATCATCCACCTAACGTTAGGGACAGAGAGCCTTGTCTTTCCAACACTATCCTCTCACACTGGTGACATTTCAAGGACCCCCACCTGGTGTATCTGTATTGCTTGTTGGACCTGAAAGACTAAGAAACACCCTCAGTGTCACTCAGACACAGAAACTATTGAGACCTCTTTGATTTAGATTTAACTTGCTGTTGCATTTATTTACAGTATATCACCAAATTTTCATCTCACTTGATTAGAGTTCCTGCTGCTTGTGTTTGAACAGCCAAGGGTACAGCTATCCCCCCCAGCCTTAGTTTTAAACTGGGGTTCATTACAAATGTACCATAAAGAGACATTTTATTGATTATCTGCTCTGACATCCTAAACAAACCCAAAATACAACAATAAGAGAGTGGGGGAAGTATAATGAAAGCTAATATTGTCTTCCTTTTTATAAGGTAATTTGTCATCAATTTCTGTGTGCATTGGGGCCACATGCCACTTGTGTTTATGTTTTTTAATGACGAATCTAAAAATCAAATCTAAACAGTCAGTGACCAGAAAAATAAAGACTCTGTCCCTTTTAGATGTGGGCCCTCCTTAGCAGTTGCATATTGTGTTGCTACAAAACAGTCACATGCAACAAAAAACATGTTCACACTTGCTTTGCATTGAACAGTTTACTAAGAAGGGCTTAAAGCACCAAGAAGCACAGGCATGAGGACAGGTGCCAGGAGGGCAGGTTATAGCTTCACAGAGTTGCTGGACTTTTTTTGCAGGCGTCAGTATCAGAGGTGTACATAGAATAGTCTAGAAGACAAGACACCTCATCTGAACAGTTGCTGTGTGGGAGGAAGCTCGTGGTAGATGAATGTGAGGGATGCATGAATGTGGGGGTTGTCGGGTGGCTCAGGCCAAAACAAGTTCTCACCAACACACAACATGACAGTTAGTATCAAAATACAATGAAGAGGTATAATGACCAGATATGGAACTCGCCACAAGTTGTACTCACAGCTGTATTTAGTGTAACCGTATACAACCCTGCAGGGTAATTTTTGGCAGGTGTAGAGTAGCAGGTTAAGAATTATCATAACTAGAAGATGTTTTTCTGGTCTGATGAATCCCTGTTGAAAGCCGACAGTGGTAGATTGAGTGTTTTGCCTGAACAACACCAGACAATATGAGAACCTATCATTTTGGATAAAGTGAGTCTTTAAATGTCTATAGATTGACACTGTGGTGCCCAAGTATACCATAATATCATAGCAGACAATACTTATCTGTTCTTGTCAAATACAAGAATCGTCCTGGGGTGGTCGGAGAAACATTCAGGTGACATGATGGACGTGAACTGACCCCACAATCCCCTAATATAAACACCATTGAGATTGTTGTGACACGTACTGTTGTTTACGTAGTTGGCTTCAACCATGGTAATGCTACAGTTCCCTTTTTTGAGTCACTGTCACAGCTTGTGATGGAAGTGGTCAAGAATGGTACCAAACAGCGTTTATTTTTAATTTTTCAAGTGACAAGTCTAAAGTGGGAGACGAAGCTGAAAACCCTCAATGCTCTACATATCTGTGTCATGACTAACCAGAGGATTTGCATTAATCTGCAACTCGAGTGCCCAATGTTGAACACATTTGAATATTACACCTTCATTTACCCTTACCCTGTCCTTTCTAGGCGGACACTTTGAAGGAGAGGTATCAGAAAATTGGGGACACCAAACGGGCGACACCCATTGAAGTGCTTTGTGAAAGCTTCCCTGGTCAGTAGAACCAACCAGTTCCCTCTTGTTTACTCTGGTTTACTGTATCATTTAATTTCTTCCTCATTCAACCATATTCTTAATTTAACAACATGTTCTCTTTTGGTACAGAAGAGATGGCCACCTACCTGCGCTATGTGAGAAGGCTGGACTTCTTTGAGAAGCCTGATTATGACTACTTGAGGAAGCTCTTCACTGATCTGTTCGACAGGAACGGCTATGTCTTTGACTATGAATATGACTGGGTCGGCAAATCACTTGTGAGTGCCTCTTACTGAATCCACTCCATCCATCATCCTCCTCGTTGTCCTCTGAAATCCTTTGATTGGTCTAACGGCTGCGGTTGTTTTTATTGCTCTCACTGTAATCATTTGCCACTACATCATAACCGATTATTTTTGCAAACCCTGTTATGTAATTTATATTTTTTCTTTTACATTTCAGCGTAGTTTATCTCTTCCTTTTAAATTGGCTTCATTTTGACACTGTGTTTGTTTCCCTGTGCTTCCTGCAGCCCACACCGATAGGCCCTATCCCCAGTGACACGCCCCTGCAGCCCAGCAGCAGAGACAAAGCACAACAGCAGACCAAAAACCAGGTGAGGTCGTCAGCATTAAAACACAACAAACCCCTCACCCACCCCCCGATCTCCAATCTACCAACCACCTGACCGACCAGCCAGCCAACCAGCCAATCCTGTCATTCAAGTTCCTCTGCCAGGCTACACTTGTGTCCAACTCTAATCAACTTCCTGGAGAAAATGGCTGCGGTTCAGTTCCACCTCTCCTTCATTCCTGTTCCTGTCTACAGTCTGACTGGTTGGCAGTGACATCATCTCTCCTCTCAGCCTTTGTCAGACAATAAGACCTTTACAAAAAAATTGATGCCTTACTAGTAAATTAACTGACATGCACGTTCATGAGGCGGGCTCTCCTGTCCCAGCTGTGAAATGAAGCACGTTTTCGGCTTCAATTTATTCTTCACACCTTGCCACTCTAAGCTTCAGTCATTGCATGCATGAGTTGAAAATGCTAATTGCATTGTTCATACCAGTAATGACAAGCTATATGCTTAGTTTGTGACAAAGTGTAGACATGATTTTCTTTTTTTTATTCCTTTTATTGGCATGCTATCCGAGCCTTGTAATAATTCAAGAGTTTTAGTAGAAAATCATTCTGAGATCCTTCAGATTGACACAAATCATTGTACAAATCATGTGCGTGATGAGGCTGACTCATTGTGTCCCGTAAAGCTGTACAGGGAGTGCTTTAGATTTTATGATTGACTTATTACAGTGGACTCTGGCCTCTTTTTTTACTGCCCTCCAGTTAACGTGATTGGCTTGAAACAACTTGCCACCTTTTTGAAGCTTGCAAAGCACCACCTCCAGTACCATGACTGTAAAAACCTGTAATATCCTGGTTGAAACAGTCAGCTGTAGCAGAAGAAAAAATCTGCTATCTATCTCTGTAGTTAAAAGTTATAGTTGTTGTTGGGAAGGAAAAAAGTACATGTTTAGGTCTGCAAATGAAAACAAATGTTAAAACAAGTGCGAAATGCCCAATAAGATAGATAATTGTCTGTGTTGTATTGATTATGCAGTGCTAGCTGAGGTGATCAAGGCTGTTTTCTTTTATTCCTGCATGACTTTATTAGTGTGTTAATCTGTGCTTCGCATAAATTTTTGCTTCCCTCTACTCCTCTATTAACATAGTTTGTCTTAACAAGCCTGCTTCTGCTTGGGAGATGTCTTCTATAATTTTTTGTTTTTGTTTCTTTTTTTTTTTTCATTCACTCCCCCTCCTTGTCCCTCGTCCCTCCGCACCTCTACCCTCACCCCTTCCCACCACATTGCCTCACCCTTTACCCCCGACCCCTCACCCCACATCCTTCTTCTCCCCCCCCCTCCTCCTTCTCACCCACCTCACGACCACCTGCCTCAACCCTTTTTGCTCTTTGCGTCAAGTCGCCTGAGCCCAAAGGAAGTGAGTCTCAGCCCACTCCAGTGACCAATAAGGAGACTCTGGGGTCGCACCTCACAGCTGAGCGGCTGGGGGGCTCTGTTCAGGTACTGCTGCTGCTGCTACTGCTGCTGCTCTGATGGCTAATGCATGAAGCCACGTGGTTTTGTATGTGTCTGACCCCCCCCCCTCACACTGACTCCACTCTGCCTGCCTGTCAGGTACTCCGTCTCGACTCTCTCTGTGTGTCTGCATCAGACTGTTTGAATCCCCGTGTGTCAGTGCTTTGCTGTTCTGTTTGCTCTCACTGCTGGATTCGCCTCTTCTGCTGTAGGCTGCCCACAGGAAAGGGCCATGCAAAGACGATATCCAACAGCAACTTTCATGCACACCTCATGAAATAAACATTCTTGGATCAAAAAACACAAAGTGATGGGTCAAAAGCAGTGCAGAGGACTTTTGTTTCCTTATTAATGAAACTATGGCAGAGCAATCAAAACTGTAAATTGAAATCTTTTTGCTATTTTGTATATATTCATGATGTCTATAAGCCAATTATTAATATATATATAGTTAGAAATCACAGGCCCCCATAGTAAATGTGGCACAAATATGCCACCTAGTGTTGGCAAATAGAATTGCAGCCTTTAAAGGATGGGTTCACATTTTTCAAGTCTTTCTTAAAACCGTATTCACATGCCCATATGGACATTGAAACCGGTTTTGTTTTGCTGTCATCATTCCTCCTGCTCTAATACACTTCCAATGGAAGAGATTCTATTTACGCTCTCCAATCTGTGCAAAGACGTATTTTAAAGTTTATCTGAAGCTAATGTGAGGCTTCAGCAGTCTGAGTTAGTAAATCAAATGTGTATCTTCCAGGTCAGTCTTTTCAGTATGAAAGTCCCTCTTTATGTGTCCACAGACACTGTGTTTGAGGGCAGATAAATAGCGATAATTAAGGTTACATATTTTTATGTGAATGTTCATCTCCAGCCTGCAATCAGTGGCTTGAAGTGTATGTTTGTGTGTGAGCAGTCTGGTGTCCTTTTGTATTCGTGCAGGTGATGAGCTCAACGAATGGCGAGCTGAACACTGATGATCCCACAGCCGTACACTCCAACGCTCCCATCACCGCTCCCACCGAGGTTGAAGTGGCTGACGAAACCAAGTAAGAAACAACTGTCCAAATGCATAGAAGACTGTGCTGCTACCAGTAGGGTTCAGTTTAATAGCATTTTACTGAGTCCAAATCCAGTATTAATTTGGAAGCAAATCCGAAACCTTCTGCATTCCTTACTGAATCTCTTTAGGTTTAGCTTTTGTTGTTTTTTAGTACCACCATGTGATTTCAACCAGTGAAAGTGGCAGTCAATACCGGCTAGAAATGGGAAACCTGTGACTTCAATCAGTACGTTTACATGCATCCAAGAAACCAGGTTACACCTTTACATGCACTGTAACAACCTGGTCAAATATGTGTATACACAAGCACAAGTATTTCTTACTTATTGTAACTATTTTTAACAAAGGCTACGTTGCTTCCTGATTTTAAGTTTACAAACAGCGGTTCAGTGTAGGATAACAACCAATTTAGACTATGAGACGTTTCATTTTATTTTCTCTCTGTCTTGCGTACTTGTAAAATAAAAAATAAAAAAAATAAAAAAGGCTGTTTAGAAACCTGGTTAGCTGTGTACAATCTCCCTGGAGAAATCAGGTTTTTCTAACCAGCTACCTCGATAACAGAAACCAAGTTTCGTGTTCACATGACATTAAAGTAATCAGATTACTAGACAAAGCCGTGTGTGTGTGTGTGTGTGTGTGTTTTGCACGTAAGTGTGTATGTTTTCTACAAATCCTTCTGTGCTAATAAAAAGGCAAAGTTTGATCAGAGTTTAACAAATTTGCATCATGCCAACTGGAAAACCAGATCCAAAATTGAACCAGCTATTGAGACCCAAGCCTAACCAGCAGCGTGTTAAGTGCTGTATTGACATACCGATATCTCATTTATATAGGTGTCTCTTTTTTCCTGAATGTAAGTGTTCCTTTGTTTTCCTGCAGGTGCTGTTGTTTCTTCAAAAGGAGAAAGAGGAAAGCCCTCCAGAGGCACAAGTGAAAGAAGAGGATGGAGAGAACTTGAAACATTGTGGTCACTGTCAAGTTTTAAATGGAAGCAACTACACAGACCCCCAGCCTCTTATCTCTTTCCAGCTTCCCCCTCACCTCTTTATTCCTCTCACCTTATTTCCCCTGTCACTCTGTACCTCCCCCCTCGCGCTCTCTCTTTCTCGTTCTCAGTGCTCCCTGGCTACTGGCGAGTTAAAGGAATATTGCAGTCCTACTGACTCCACAACAGACTCTTGATTCCTTTATCGACGAAAAATAAACGTACCTGCATTACAACAGGGGGCTTGAGAAAAAGTAAAAAAGCTGTAACAATGAAACTCGAATACGTGGCGTGAATATGAAAAGATACTGTTTGAAACAGTCAGCTGTTGATCAGGGGGAACCATTCGAGTGGTTCAAGTGAAAGAAATCTGCTCATTAGGAAATTGTTTTCTTTTTTCTTTTCTTCCTTTGGTGTGTTTTGGGATCAAGGTAAAGAGGAAAAGGTGAACTATGCTGATGTTAAGTATGAGAGACACAGGAAGCATTTCATCTATGAAACAGAATTTGGAGGATTTTTATGTTTTTTGTTTTTTTTTTTCTTCTTTTTTTTGTAATTGAATCCTCAGTTTTCAAAGTCGAATCCCTGCATTGAAAACGTATTTTTATGTTGTAGTGTTCTGGAGTTCAATTATTTTCCTCACTCTGGCTTTCTTTTTGTCTGTCAACGTGGACTTTGTAGCACAGTCACTGGCCTCAGGTACTGTGGAAGATTGAGAGAAACCGATATTAAGCTCTCTTATTATTATTGCACTTTTGGGAAAAAAACAATTACAGTGGAAAACTTTAGGTTTGAAATTAACATTTAAGAAAACAACTTAATAAAGACTGATCTAGGAAGAGTCCTTCACAACGCTTATATCTGAGTTATGGCCGAAAAATGTTGTCGATTTACATGAGAAAAAAGATATGTCTTTCGAATTTTATTTCTTACATCAAAATAATTTACCAGGAAATCATAGTTTGTGCCTTTCTAAGTAAAATGTTTAAAGCTCAAGTGAGTGTCCCGCAATGACATTTTATCTAATCTGTCCCAAATGCTCACTGGATTACTGTGCATGTCTGTCTATTTGTGTATGTGTGTTTGTGTGTTTGTGTGTGTGTGTGTTTACAAATCTGAAGGTTTTTGTAAGTGAATGTGTTTAATGACTGTGTGCACATCCCTTTGCTCTCACTTATAAGCAGTATACATCCCTTCGGCCTCTGCTGTGACAATCACAACACATCTGTACAGTGGTGGTGTTTGGTTTGGAGAAAGATCAGGACTCTGTGTGTGTGTGTATGTGTGTGTGTGTGTGTGTGTGTGTGCGTGCGTGCGTGAACGTGCGCGCATGCCAGCTCAAAGAGATCTAACAGACAGCAACCCAAATCTGTTTGAACTATTGTCTGGTTTTGTCAGGCGGTCACAGACAGACATGCAGCTCAGTGAGGTTTACTTGTTTATAAGGTACATCATGTCTCTGAAATTAATGGGCGGCTGTTTCTGAGCCTGTAAAGAAAGGAACTTTCCCTAATTCAACATGTACTGGATCGGAAAAAAACAATTGCAAACAGTTTTTTTTTAAGTTCCTTGCTGCTGCTGACAACTGTAGTTTCATGTAGGAGTTCAACTAATGATTATTTCCATTATTGATTAATCTGCCGACTATTTTCTCCACAAATCGATTAATCATTAAGGCTATAAAACACCAGAAAACAAAAAAAAGTCCATTAAACTATCCTAGCCCACATGGTGATGTCATCAAATGTCTCGTTTTGTCCAACAGTCCAAAACCTAAAGTATTTAATTTACTATAATTTAAGACCAAGAAGTAGTGAACTCTCACATCTGAAAACCTGGAACCATCAAATGTTTGGTATTTTTGCTTTAAATAAATGACTTCAATGATTGATCGATTATCAGATTAGTTTCAGATTAATTTTTGTTTCGATCGAACTGATCGATTAATCATTGCAGATCTAGTTTCATGCATCTCTTTGATCATTTATTTGATGTGTGTTCTTTTTGTTTCCCGTCTGTGTTCGGGATCGATTAAGTCTCGCCTGAAGTTTCTGGTCGTCAGAGATCGAAAGTTTTATGGCCTTGAGTTTCTCCGGCACTAGCATCACGTTGGGAGACTCACAAGAGACAGACTTTAAAAAGATTGATCAAATCGAAGCAGCGGCAGCCAACATGTCATGACTAGTATCAACATAACCCTGATGACATCACTGTGACATCATCAGGGTTATTTCTTGAGACCCCCCAACCCCCTGATGATGGGTGAACTGACCTTTGTGTGTAAAATCAGCGGAGTGTCCCTTTAAAGGCCAACTCGAGCCTCATTGTTATGATTCATCCAAGTTTAACTTTAGGTTTTAGATTACACAAGACTGACTGAGCAGTTCGTCATCACTGTGAGATGCGACTCATGACCACAACATACACGTATGCATCATTAAATGGTAAAGGGAAGTGTGGGTTGTTTCCCCCACTTGGAGTTTACAAAAAGTAATATTGCAAATGTGTAAATCCATACTAATGATTTAAAAAAAAACAAATACTTGACATCAGAGACCATTTGAGGTGCAACATTTCTGAATTAATGTCAGTTCAAACCCAAAAAACACAACTGCAATGGGAAAATGTATGAAATCAGTACACGACATTTTGCTTTGGTCTGGTCAGCTTTTTACGAAATTTATATTTTATCTCCTCAAGTGTCTGCAAACCTAATATATTTTAAGTGATGAGGTATGAGAGATGAATATGTGTTTGTATACGCATGATTTAAAGGAGTAAAGTGGGTTCCGTGCTTGAATCACTCGCCATGTGAAGAACAAAGAGGAACTAACTATTTGGTAACTGTATTGTGAACTCACGAGTTCTCAGAGGCGTCCCAACCACCGGAGGCGTGTACATTGCAGAGCTGTATAATAACTTTAAAGACTAAAGAAATCCCCAGATGTCCCCGGGATGACGCACAGCGCGCTTTTACGCGTGAACTCGTCGGTGCGTCTCGAGTGAAGCTGATGGCTCAGAACAGCTTTTGTTGGGGCATTAAATTATTCAACTGGAAGCTAAACCGGTTCAGCTGACCAGTCTGGGGACCCAGTTCGGCATAATCCATTACATTACGTTTACTATGATTTATGATTTTGGGGGGGATTTTTGGAGATGCTCAGACCAAGGTTGAACTGTTTTCTTGCTCAACGTCTGTTAGTGTAACTATTTGCATTATGTATTTGTAAATATGACAACGACAGATCTCTTATTGTGAATAAAGGAAGTTTTATCACGGGAGTCAAATCAATCATGGAGCAGTTTGTGCCCGCGGCTCGGTCTCTGTCGGTCTGCGGGCGGGTGTGTTACGCAGCGGGACATTTCCTGAACGACCTGTGCGCCTCCATGTGGTTCACCTACCTGCTGCTCTACCTGCACGCCGTGCTCGGCCTCGGGAGCGCGTCCGCAGGCGCGCTGCTGCTGCTCGGCCAGGTGGCGGACGGGGTGTGCACGCCTCTGGTGGGATACGAGTCCGACAGGACAACGGGCGTCTGCGGCAAGAGGAAAACCTGGCACCTGCTGGGTGAGTACCTGAGAGCGCCTGGTCCTCACTAACCCCCCCAGCTTCATTCAGTGCGTCTCTTTCTCAGACTTTTGGACTTAAAAGTTAAAAAGTCTCACGCGTCAGTCTCCTAATTAATATAAAACAGTATTCAGTATTCAGATTCAATGTAACAATACCCGATTACAATTAAAGTGTAGACGGGTTCCAGCAAAATATACTCAAAGTATCCTATAGTATGCCTATCCTAAGTAAAAGTACTTATAACTCTACAACTAGTGTAATTGATCATTTCTATTATTCAAAGAAATGTAGTAGAGTAGAAATAAAGTTGCATAAAATGGAAATACGCAAATGAAGTATGCCACGTTATTTTACTTAATTACAGTAGCTACTTTAGCAAAAGTACTTCATTACTTTCGGCTACTGATATTAAAGGGATATTATAGAAATATAACAGTAAATATTCCTACAGGAATGTCTTGGTTCCAGTCACTAAATTGTCGTGACTGGAAACATTTTTTGCTTATTATGGTGCTTTTCTAAACAGAGTAGTTATACATTTTGAAAACACTTCATGGTGTAACTTTTATTCATGTAGAAAGATTAAAAGAATCCCTTCTCTGATTTCCAGGAACTGTTTGTGTTCTGGTGTCCTTCCCCTTCATTTTCAACCCCTGCCTGGCCTGTAACGACCACACTCCTCAGTGGGCTCAGATTGTTTACTTCTCCCCCTTCATCATCCTCTTCCAGCTGGGCTGGGCAGCCGCTCAGATCTCCCACCTGTCCCTCATCCCGGAGCTGGTGTCCACTGAGAGCGACAAGGTGGAGCTCACTGCCTACAGGTGAGGGGAGGACGTCCTGGAAACCTCAGCCTTCAAAACCGTTTATCCTCCCCGTAAAATAAAAGCGAGTAAACTCAGATTAATTCATTTATTTGGCGTTTTATGTCACGGTAGAGATGTTATCCTTCAGGAGGGGGGACTATTTCTTGGCCGGGAGCAGTAACTTCCGGGAGTTTCTCTTGTTGCCTGGCAACTGCTCAAAAAAACTTTAACTTTTCCTTTAAAGCAAAATTATATTTGATTTAACTTAAAACTAGTATGTTGCTTTTTAGGTAAAATATATTGCTTTAAAGAAAAAGTTAATGTTCAAATTATGGTTTTAACACTTTGGTTTTTGTACAAATGAAACAAATAAAACACGTGAGCTTAGAGATGCTGGAAGGCGGTTTGTTACCTTCAGACAGAGTCTGGCTGGTAGTTTTCACCTGTTCCCAGTCTCGCTGGTGTCTTTCTTCTGATCCAGACTTATCACTCTGCCAGCAAGCAAATAAGCCTCTTTCCCAAAATGTCTAACTATTCCTTTAAAGTTGTTTGCCTTTCAAGGTTCAAGGTTCATTTATTTGTCATTTTACAATACAGGGTTGTAGAAAGAAATGAAAGTTGTAGCCCCTTCATTCAACACATACACATAAAACAAAAATACAGATAATTACATTTAGAATAAACAGCATCAAATATAAAATACAAATAATTCTACTAAGTAAAGATTTGTTTAATTGGTTAACTGAGGTGCACAATTTGATAAAAATAAGTTACATTTAGATTCTATTTTAGAGTGAATTATTCCTTTAATGTAGATGCAAGTATCTCATTAAGTGTTTGCTGTGCTTGTCTAAACATCTTTCAATGTTAAAAATGTCTTTCCTGAACTTCACAAGACGTCTCTCTCTGACCGCTGAGCTGCACGAGGAATCTCTGAGGCAGAAATTCCTATTTCCATTCAGGAAGCAAAGCTGGTGTGACTGGACTGTTATGTTGTCCAGAAAATAACCCTGGTGGTTATACACACATCTTTGAGACAGCAGTCAAAGTTGCAGTTTACAGTAGGTGAGGCTCAGAGCAGCAGTATGAGGAGTAATAAACTGTTAATTGTCAAAGTAATCACATCTGATTATAACTTTCAGACTGGATTAGTTGGCTTTGTCTGAATCTGAAAACATGAATGATGAGGTCAGCTCTTCCATTGTTTATCTTCTCTTCCTCCATCCAGCTTCCTTCTCAGTTTCTCCTTTTTTCCTCCACGCAACCCTAGCCTGATTCCCATCTTTAAAAAGTTGTCATGACTTCCTCTAATTCATCCTCTTCTACTGTCCGAACTATAAGAGCAGACCTGACAACACTGCCTGTGCTCAGCCAGTTGCAACATCAGGTTCATGTCATAGGCGCTGATTATGCCAGTGGAAGTGAAACAATAAGGCAGAAATAGCAGCCGAATTCCAAGTAAAAAGAAAAGAGAAGTAACTCTCTATCCTTTCATCATATTATCTAGAACAGATCAAATCTGGAATTTATACATTTGTGAATATTAAAGTGAGAACAAGATGCTTCTGTGTTTTCTGTTTTCCTTTAAAGCTATAAAAACCCAGTTACTGTGTTTGATTCCTCTTTGTGTAGGTATGCCTTCACTGTGGTGGCTAATATCACAGTGTACACTGTGGCCTGGCTGCTCTTTCACTTCCAGGCTCAGGACAATGTGGACCCCTCCGTCACAGACAGCCTGGGCCAGGTGGACATCCCTCTGTTCAGGGTAAGAAGAGAGATGACAGAGAGATTTATTCACTCCTGTAAAATCATCACATTTTTACCTGATCTCTTTCTCTGTCCGTAGACGCTGGCCCTCATTATGCTGAGTACTGGAGCTTTATTCTCCCTGATCTTCCATGTCGGCACAAAAGAGCACACGTCAGACTCAGGGACAGACTCAGGGACAGACTCAGGGACAGACTCAGAGAATCGGCTGATCACACGGTCCACCTCACAGGAAGCGCTGCGTCGTCCTGTGTTTCAGTGGAATCACTGGCTGAAGGAGCCCTCCTTCTACCAGGTGACACCTAGTCCTGTGCTGGGTAACTCTTTGCTGATTCAGAAAGTTTCCCCTCCTTTTTCTCCATGGAACGGCATCATAACTCTGGAAATAGTTTGTTGTTAAGTTAAATCACATGTATATGAAAACAAACCTGTTGTACTTTATAAATTTATATGTGCTTTTCCTGTCTTCTATTCATTTCTGTTTTCATTTCCACATTTCCGAATATGAAGTTTGCACTAATTTTTGCATTACCAGGTATTGCAAAGCAGGTTTTTTTTTTTTTTTAAATCAATCTACATTTAAACTATATTACCAACAATTATGATAATATGAGCAAAATAATGTAAACTTGATATGATTGTGATTAGAGCTGGGTATTCAACCTTAATATGTACTGATCAAATATTTCCTCATTTAAATCATAGTTTTGGTATTTTTAGACTCTTATGACGGCTTTGTTTTAAGAAATAACTGATGAAGTTGGTTGAGAAGTCTGTCTTATGTCTTCTAATAAAGAAAAAAAAGTTCAAACTACAACAAACAAAAGCATTAAAAAAAGGATATTGTCTTGGCATCAGTACTGAAACTTGAGTATTGACACTGACATAAACAAATTCACATGATACCCAGCATTAACTGTGATGGAGTACACAACTCCAAACAAGTTCCAAGAGTATTTTAATAGATTTTCATATTTCATAGAAATAAATGGAAACCAATGACTGCCTGGAACAACACTGAATTAGTTCTTTAAATCTGGTTTCCTTTGTTTGATTTCATACCAGGTGGCTTTTCTGTACATGTGCACCAGACTAATAGTCAACTTATCTCAGACCTACATCTCAGTTTACCTCACCAACTCACTCATGTTACCAAAGGTAAGGCCACACAGTGTAATAATACAGTGACTTGTGTAACTCATTATGTTGCCTCTGTTTGTGAAACATCTGTGTTGCAATTTAAATACTTATTTCCCTCCTCTCTCCTCAGAACTTCATCGCCATCGTACCTCTGGTGATGTACGTCAGCGGCTTTGTATGCTCTCTGGCCATGAAACCAGTCATCAAGCTCATAGGAATCAGTGTGAGTCTCTACCTAATAAGATACATACATTTTTATCCACTCTGTCACCATACTGGCAACAATACTCCCTTTATGAATTCATGTCTGCTGCATGATTCAGGAATTTGTATTTTCAAAGAAAAGTTATATTAAAATCAAATGAATTTGTCCGTTGTCAGATTACTTATTTGGTCGGCCTGTTGTTGGTGCTTGGCTTCGCCACCTGGGTGTTTGTGGACATGAACATGGGAGCTAAGAGCATCTATGGAGCAGCCGTGCTGCTGGGAGCCGGTTCGGCTACAGTCCTGGTTATGTCTCTGTCCATGACCGCCACACTCATCGGGGAGCAGACGGTAGGTGGAGGGGAACTAACCTGCAACAGTATACAGCTCTGTAGGCGAGTCCTTGCATGGAGTGATTAGAAGGATGAGGCTGGCCATATTCTATATTTTTCTTGTCATCAACAAATCACATGAAAAGTATTATTTATGTATCCATCACCTGATATATCTTTATTTCTCTGAGCCACAGCTGCTGTTGCACCAGGTGACATGTTCCTTCATTACAATGAACACATACTGTTGAGTCACTGAGTCATCTCACATTCACCGTCCTGCTGCTGGAAACACTTTAGAGCACCAAATGTGTATAAATCCACAGCTGAAAATAGACCCCAACAAATGCAGGATTTACTTCTGTTTGAGTAATGTTTGCTAAAAACTACAATGCTTAGCTGTTTTAAGTAATAACTGGGCCTTGTTTTAAAAGTGAAACAGTATTTTTGACCTTTTTTTTCAAAGATTTACATCTTCAGTAGGGACCAGTAGGTTTGTGACTGGGAGCCACAGGCTAACAAATCGTTGGTTTCGGTCTTTTTAATGGGATCTGATAAAAATAAGAAACATAAAATAATGCCAGCCTTATTCTTTAAATTAGTAAATTGTGGGAATTGATAATCCGTCTTCACAACAGTGGACTGCCATGGCTGGGTTGACATGCCACTTCAAAATGACATTTGCAGGAGTACCATGGAGGAAAATATGCAGACGCTGGTTTTATCCTTTTTTTTTTTTCTTACTTAAGTTTTGCTTTGTGGCTAATTTTCAAAGACAAATGAGGTCAATAGAAATGTCATCACAAGGCAGAAACAAACGGCAACCTTTTTGCTTTAATGTCAGATCAGATAAATGTATTACTCCGTGTTGTATTACTAAGATCATCAAACCAGTCAGTTTGTTCTTGTGCCACTGGGTCACAGTGATGTTAGAAGACGCTTTGGGGAAGCTGTGAAATTAAAGGTGAGGGTTTGTAGTTGTGTGTTTTGTATCACAGTACATATTACTCCTGTCACATCTCTCCTCATGTATGTCTTTCTTCACTCACACTGTCTGAAAAGAGATGAATGAAAATACTGGATACATGCTCACAGAGAGTTTACTTGTGTGTCGTATTCACAGAAAAGAACGCTGTGAAGAATTAAGTAGGCGTTTCAGATAGATTTCATTCCTTTGTGCTTCGCTGCGACTGTAATAATCTTTGATCTCTGTCTTGTTTGGCAGCAAAGTGGAGCCTTTGTTTATGGATCAATGAGCCTCACAGACAAGGTGGCTAATGGCGTGGGCGTCATCATCATCCAGAGCATCCGACCATGCAGGTGAGCATCCCTGTGACTGACACATTATCAGTCTTTCACACTCCATTAAAATTAAAGTTTTTGAGGAAGCCGTCAGAAAAGATGTATCTGTACCAACCATGAACTGATCCTACTACTAACAAGTATTGCCTGTGTTACCAAAGCCTTGGTTCAGTAAGAGCCAGTGGACTTGGGTCAGAGTGCCATGGACAGTGTAGGGAAGTCTGAGAGTATTGAGAGATATGATTGGTTTTGGTCTTTTCATGCAGTTTGCAGTCAGTAAGAAACACATAGAATAACACCAGCCTTAACCTTTAACCAATGGCTGTGTAAGAGGATGTGGCTTTATTGCACATAGTTGACCTTTCACCTGTCAAACACCACAGCTTTGCTGCTTTGTCTGTCCCAAACTAACAATAGCGGTTGCCTTTTTCTTTTCTTTCCTCTTCAACAGCACAGAGGCCTGCTGTCCGGCCTGTGTTTGGTTTTACCGTGACGTCATGGTGACGGTAACCGGGGGTGTGGCCGTGGCTGCAGCACTTTGCCTGTTCACAATTCTAATCTGGCCAATCAGGATACGGACAAAATAGGGTTCAAAATCTACACTACAGTCATTGGTAGTCATTGTTTTATACCTGTGCACGCAGTACACAGTATTATGCTCTTTAGATTTGGCTTTTTTCTGTTTAAATCCACTCTTACTATGTTCTCTGGAAACAGAGCACACTTGTATTTAAGGTCCCTAAGGATCGTACCTTACTCACTAATCTGTCAAAATATTTTGACATCATTTACTTTGATTATTTTTTCTAAATGTTTGGTCATTTTTTGAGTTTTGGAAAGGAAAGCCTTTATTGTTGGGCAAGGGAAATGGTGCAAAGGGGTAAAGCCATGCTACCACCTAGTGTATGAATTGGTAACTACACTGCTTCAAATAGCTTCAGATCTCTAGAAGAAATGAAGAAATTAGAATCACAATCACACGGACTCATAAATACAAAATAGAATATTTCCTACAGATAATAAGAAATAAGTAAAGGAAACTGGACTTGCTTTAGATGTAGCCCTTGACTCAGCACTTCTTATACCTGGATGACCTGGATGACTCATTATCTTGACAGACAGTTCATATAGATAAACAAGAGACGCATGCTTGTAATATAATGTGATCCGACCTCTGCCTCAGCGCTCTACAGTGAATGAAGCCAAATGTTTTCATTGACCTGGCAGCGTTTGTTGCGCTGTTCTAAGGAACTGAACAGGGTGAACTTGACTCATCTAGTGACTGTGTGTATGTGGGACTGTAATACCTTCCTGATACTGATTATTTGTACCACTTGCTTTGATCATATGTACTGTAGGAGAAGAATAACCAAATATTGGTCTGAAAATGAAAATACACACATACTGTATCTGTTCTGACTGAAGGGAAAAACAAAAACACAGGAACAAAACTGAATTTTGTTAATTCCTATATAATGTTGCATTCATTTAAAATTTTATATTGATAATGTTCACGCACTATAGGTTTTTATTTTCCTTCGTTATTTTGTCTATTCCCAGTGTATGTTTGTAGTCTTTGTCTATCTAATGAAAGATGTGTACAACCTATAAATCAGTAAGCTACACATGTCTGTGATTTAAATCTTTCTTGTAAAGGAAATTTTAAAAATAAATTCCAACAGGTTCAATCCAACTTTGTAAGTCCTGTTTTCTTTTGAGTGGGCATTGGTTTTCTGCAGTTTATGCTAAAGTTTACATTTCACTCTTAAGCTTTGATTTGTCACCTTCTCAATTTCAATTTCAGGGTTGCATTTTTTGTAAATGGGTCACTCTTTAACGTGCTGGTTTATTTTTAACAAACAGTCCTTGCCTGGTAGAATACAGCCCAGTTATTTTCTCTCACAAATAAGCATGGAAGAATGCAACTGAATTTATACACTGAACCAAACAAAAGGCATCTTTGCCTTGTGAAACAGATATAAAATAAATACAAACTGTAACAGAGGAGCGTGAGAAACAAAAGGTAGGACTTGGGACCAGTGAGGACAAAAGAGAAGGCCGGGGATTTATGGTGAATGAAGGATCAGCAGTGAAAAGCAAACATATTTAAGCTTTCTGTCTGTGGAACTCGTGGGCTTTGTTTTGAATTATAATATCTGTGCCAGTTTGATTGATTATATTGGTACTGACGTAATCTAGCAAATAAAAAGTTTTGAACCAAAAATGAAATAATTAATAATAATATAATAATAACAATAATAATAATAATAATAATAATAATAATAATAATAATAATAATAATAAGGTGAAACCTATATAAAACACTTAATTTACAATGTTATTTTTTCATCATTTTAATAAGAAATATATTGTTGGGCAATTCTTGAGAAAATAAGATTTATTCCAGGATTAAGTTGTTGCTGTTCATCTTGTAGCTAGAGTTCTTTTCATTTTGTATTTTACATTAGTTTTTGTTTTTATTTCATTTTCAAATGTTCATTTTTTCAATTCACTTTAGTTTCAGTTAGTTTTCACAGTGGGTTTGCTCTTTTCAGTTTAGTTTTATTGTTTAAAATGTTTAGTCATAGTTACGTTTTTTAATAGTTTTAGTTTTATGTTTTTTTTTTAAATAATTATAATATGGGAGGTATTTGTCAGGGGCAAGATTTAAGGAGTTGAGAACAGGTATTACACTACAAACACAAACACTTTGTGAAGACAACTGACTCACAGGCTGGTTGTGTTGACAAAGACATTTCCTGTATATTTTTATTTTATCTAAGTGACTTTTGTAACTACACAATATCGTTTTGTCTAGTTATTGTTTTTATCCCAGCCAAGAAAAAATTTCACACCTAGTTTCAGATCACTATAATAACCTGCTGTTCGAGAACTATATTGTCCGGCGGAAGCTGCAAACCAGAGAAAGCCCGACCTCTGGCGGTTAGACCCGGCGGCGCGGCGGCGTGGTGCGGCCGGCCTCATCACCGCGGGCAGGCGGCGGGACAAAGCAGTCGTCCGGAGGCGCCGCGGTGAGTGAGCGACGCGTCGTGTCCGTCTCTGCCCGGGACAGAAGCTTCACAGCGGGACAGCAGCTTCACAGCGGGGCCGCCGCACTCCCGGAGTGAGCCTCAAACACACAGCTCCACTTCCACGACGCCTCAGAGGCAGGTGCATTTTCTGACCGACGCCTTTTTCTTTTTCTTTTTCTTTTTTTGTTTTTTTCTCACTTCACAACTGCCCCAAACTTTGAGAAGAAGGAGAGTTTTTTTGACAGGAAACAGACTCACGCTTTGTCCCCCCCTGCACAGACCCTCAGGTAAGACGTGAAGGAGGCTCAGGGCGGTTTTAGTAGTTAGTTCAGTAAATGTTGAGTTGTTTTATCAGACTGAACTTGCGTGGATTTGTTTTTACTAAGTTGTTCAACGTCGCAGCCGTTAGTCGACGCGAGTAACGGTCGATCCTCACCAACGGTCGCTAACGGCAGGTGATCACCGTGTCTCCCCCCCCCCCGATCAATACCTCCGCTTATCGATCAACTCTGCTGGCTTCACCCACGGGTTGTGTATCGATCACAAAGGAATCGGCTTGAAACGATTTACTCCAGAAATTTACTGCGAAAAAAACGAAGAAAACGACGCCAAGGAAAACCTCAACGATCTACCGTTAAAGAGCTTTAAATGTTTATATCTGCATCAGTAAATAAACTTTAACTCACAGATGAAGCTTTATTAACTGTTCTTTAACCTGCACGGACTGAATAATTACTGATGAGGAGGGTTTCATTAGCGAATGGCTTATTAATTACATCAGGTGCCAGTTTATTGATGGTAACTGAACACAGTTGATGTGTAAAACTCAGTTTACAGGTAAAGAAATCTGCATAAAATACTTAAAATGAACAATAAAACATTCAAACATGGAATAAAACACCGGAGGAAGTTTTTTTGTTAAGGTTTTGTGTTGTGATTCATCCACATTTAGTCTTCTTCATTCATACAACTGATACAACAACAAAATATTAGAAAGTATAATACCTGTGTTAAAGAAATAGTGTGTTACCTTATACTGAGCAATACACTTCAATGACACCACAATAATTGAGTTGAATCAACATCTCTCTGAAACAGTTTTTCTATTAGTGTTAGATAACTGTACCCAAACATTTCCAGCTGACTGCATGTCCACCTGTGTTTTTTCCAGGAGTTTTTTTTCATGGCCCAGGAGTTTTTTCAGTGGGGTGTTTTTTTGCGCAGGAAGTCTTGGCTGACTCCTGTGTGAATGCCAGTGGGTCCCAGCCTACACTGGGCAGGGGCCTAATGGTTTTTGACAGATGAGAGACATGTGACTGTGTTACTGAAATTCCATTTTCAGCAGCAGATGATAGAGTCTCTGTTGTCGTGAAGCTCAGGCTGCGGCTGGTGGGCGTCTGACCTGACCTGTGGTCCAAACGCTGCGCTCTCCGCCCAGCTTCAATTGAGATTTGTGAGCCAGTTTTAGACAAACACCACTTTATTGCTACTACTACAATACTACAACAACTACTACTACTACTACTACTACTACTACTATACCTGCTGCTACTGTTACTACTACTATTGCTGCTGCTGCTGCTGCAGATTATTTGAGTAAAAGTTCACTACACTGTATTCAGTGAAATCTGCTGTTAAATAACTAAAACTAAATAACTAATAAGCAAATCAATGCGTTTTCAGTGTGCAAGACACAAACACAACTTTCTTGTCCAGTATGTGTATACAGCTGCCACTAAGAATTATTTGTTTGATTAATCGATTTATCTTTTGGTCAATAAAATGTCAAACATAGCCCAAGTTAATGCCAAATGTCTTGTTTTGTCTGACTAACAGTCCAAAACCCACAGATATCCCGTTTGCTGTAATGTTGACCGAAGAACAAGCAGCAAATTCTTACATTTGAGAAGGTGGAACCATCAAATGTTTGGCATTTTTGCTTGACAAATGATTTGAATCATTGCAGCTTTAACTGAGTCCAAAAAACTGTACCTGTGATTCCTGCCTCCCAAACATCCGCACTACTGTTCAACACTCCCTTTAGAAAAGTCTTACTTTGTCAGGTAAAGAGGAGTCGAAGGCTTTCAAATCTTAAATATATGAATGTAAAACTCTTCTTAACCTGCCAAACAGCCAATTTTGGCTCAAAATGTTGCACTTTTCCTAATGTAATGAAGTAGAAAAAGAGCCAATTAATAGTTTTGTGAGGCCTGGGGCGGCGGGGGGGTTACTCACAGTTGTTTGGTTCTTCTCACTGCTTGGGAAGGGCTCGAGTCTCTGATTATTTCCTGCCAGTTATCAACATAATCAAACACTGCAGGAGGACATACATTAAGACCCGCAGGCTTACGAGACAGCCTGTTCATCAACAATAAAGGACACCTGACACTGCTGCACATACCCATCCACCTGTCCCCCCCTTCTTTCTGTCTCTTTCTCCTGCCTCGCTCCTCTCAGCAGCAGCACAGAGGAGCCCTTGTTTGATCCTCCCTGGACAGTGCCCCAATTTTCTTCTTTTTTTTTTTACCCCGACTCCATGGCAACACTGTTCCCGTGACTAGCAGCCTTGACTTTTGCCCCTCCTGCTCCCAAAACAAAGGCAAGAAGTTATGGAGGGAGGGAGAGAAGGTGGGGAGTTGGGGGACAGGGGAATTGTGAGGGGGATGAAGGATGTGGAGGAATGAGGGAGGGAATAATGGGAAGGTGTCTGGGATGGAGGCTCTGAGGCGAGACCTCATCTGCCGTGTATGCCAGAGCCCATTAAAGAGAGTTATTACCCGAGACTGTGGGCAGTGCCAGGGACTGTCTCTCTGTCCGTCTGTCTGTATGTCTAAGTTTCTGAATGGCCGGGCATCTTGGCTGTTACCTCCCTCACAATCCCACCAAGATGCCTGAACAGGAGAAATGTGTACACAAAAGAGATTTTGTTATTGTTAAAATCAGTGCTGTGGTTCCACTGCGAGACTTGCAGCCATTTACTAGATTGAGATTGAAAATTAATCTGCAACAAGTCAAAATTTGTCAAGCTAAAATCCCAAACAATCTCCAGCTTCTCAGAAGTGATAATTGTTTTTCTCTGTTTTATATCTTGAAAACTCCATATCTTTGTGTGTTTAGTGATCTTAAGACTTGACCTTGGGTTCTTGGAACACGGCAACTTCACTATTTTATGACATTTTATAGACTAAACAAATAATCAGTTAATCAAAAAAGAGCAGATGAATAGATAATAAAAGTAATAATTGCATGCACCCCTTGGATTAATGAGTTATTCCCCCTATTGTTATGTGGTGTATAAACAGATGACATGTTACAGTCTGTTACAAGCACACTGCACTCAGCATTGTGTTCATAGCAGGTTGACATTAGAGTCGGCAAAATAAGGAAAAAGTAAATGCATTAATGTTTAAATTTATTGTCCTCTGCAGTAACTTTTCGCTGCTGTTTACTTGCCTTTTCACCCAAACATGTAGACAGCCAAGTCCCAGCAGAGCTCATGCAGAAGAATAGGCATTGTTAAGTTGTATACACTGTGGCCTTGGATATATTTTTGTAAGATTTATAACAGAAAAAAAACACATTTTTTAGCTGGAAGGCTAGATGTGAAATGTTCAAAGTCTGGCTGGACATTGTGGGGGCTGGAAAGACTCTTTCAGTCTGTGAAGAGGCAAAAAGGAAAGTATTGTTGTTTGGCTGCGCTCCCCGTCCTGGTACCGACATCTCCACACTGATTCTGACTTTGCTGGTTTAGACCTCAAAGCTAAGGTCATTCCTCTAATATTTCTGTTTTCTGTTAACGCAGGAAAACTGGTCTGATCTAGTTTGAAATATGATAAGTGATAAACTTTGTGCTCTCTGAATAACCTAATTTACTCAACCTGACAGAAAGAGAAAATTACATAACAAGCCTAACTTGTGCCCTCATAAATCCCACTCCCTTGGAAATGGTAAAACATTTACACTGTACTGTGGCTTAGCCTCATTACCAAAGACAGTCACGCCTAACTTTCCCGTATCTCCATGTAACATTACTCATATCAGTGCTGCTGAAAAACAGAGCCGGACAACTCTTCCTGGCTTTGTGCAGCACACTTTGCTCTCTCGACTATCCACAGGCTCTTGTCTTGTCTCAGACTATTGTTTTTTTTTTTTCACAGTTTCGATCATCTTTGAGCGATGTTTGACAAGCAGCACTACGAGAGTCCACCTGTCTACAGTCCTCCTTTCACCCCGCCATCCAACAGGGGCTTTGGTCCAGCAGGCAGCTTCAATGCCCCTCAGAGTGATTACAACGCATACCCACCTCCGCCGGGATCCTACTACATTGAGGAGAAACCGCAGCACTTCTACAAATGGCTGTCACCTCCGGGGATCATCAAGGCCATGATGGCAACGGTGATCGTGTTGTGTGTGGCGATATTTGCCTGCGTGGCCTCTACTCTCATGTGGGACATGCAGTATGGAATGGGAATGGGAATGGGAATGGGGATGGGTATGGGCTACGGCAGCGGATACGGCGGCAGCAGCTACGGTTCAGGATACGGAGGTTATGGAGGTTATGGAGGCTATGGCAACAGCTATGGCTCCTACATCTCACCTTACTCAGCCAAAACGGCCATGATTGCCATGGCAGCCATTAACTTCATAGGGGCACTGGCCTTCTTCATCACCAGCTTCTCTAAATCCAACACTGTCCGCAGTAGAAAGTTCTTTCTGGCCCTCCTGATAAGCAGCTGCATCATGGCTGCCCTGCAGGTAAGACTCATTCACATTTTGTGGTTTCCTTATATCTATGCTGTTCCACTTCTCTGTTGTTTTTAGAGATTAATTCATTTAAGGCATTACATTTCTCTGTAGAGAAAATAAAGCTCAGTCCTATCTGAAGTACACATACACGCATAGAGAGTGTTGACTCTGTTTCCATCCCACAGTCGAAACTCTGGTAAACGCCCAGCTCTGTTATGAACGGTATTTAAATGGACATTTTTATTTTTTTTGAAAACCCTGAATACCAGAAGTGTAATCTGAAACAGGACTCTGTGTAAACAGTACTCGGTTCAGATCCTTGTGTTGTACTTGCTGAGCCAGTTACAACACATGTTCATACAGATGTTTATCTAGTATACAGTCAGTGTTATCATACTGTAGATCCAAAAATGAAAGGACAGTAGTCTTTCTGGGATCCAGTCTGTTAATTTTATTACACCCTGCTGGAGTTTTAGTGTTCATAGATGTCCATTATGGAAAGAGAGGCTTCTTCAAGTACATTTATATATGTTGGTTGGACTTTCTCTTAATTAAATCCTCAACCTTTGGTTTTTATTTTTTCATTATTTTAACTTTTTTTTTTTTTTGCTGCTCATAAATCACATACAATTTGCAAGTTCTGATTCAAGTAGAGTTTACATTCTCTTTTCAAATTCAGTGTAGTACAAAATGTATCATATCAAACTTCTATAAAAATGTGAATGTTTTTAGATGTCATTATTCAATTAGTTTTTTTCACATATTTCTTTTGATTCATATAGAACACATCATTGGTTTTATACCTTGACAACTGTCCTTTACGTTTTCAAATCCTTATTTCAAGTGTGATATGATTGTTGCTGAATGTTGGCCTTCACAAGATCTGACAGTGTTATCTAAGTCTTATTTGAATTGAATAGTGAGGAGTAGAATTGTTAATATCAATATTACTGTCAAGTACTAACTATGTGTTTTTTCAGGGCATCATAAACATTGTCTACATTGTCGGGGTGAACCCCATGGCCCAGAGCTCCTCCAGTATGATGTACAATCCGATGCTTATGATGTGCCAGAACCTCTACCAGACCAGCTACTCACAGATGGGAGGAGTGGGAGGCTTCCCCATGTACAACCAGTATCTCTACCATTACTGCTTTGTGGACCCACAGGAGGTTTGTAGCTTTTCCATGTAGATATATTGCAGATATCTAGGGTTTGGTTAGGGTTATGATACTCTTCAGGATAATTTCATGTAGCTGTAGAAGTCTAACAATGGCCTCATTTTATATTTATGATTTAATGATTTTAAATTGATTAGGCTAGAGTTATAACTGTAATAGTTTCTGTGAAAGGTATTTTGAGTTGGATAAGCAGTGAAGGCCAAAAAATATATTTTCATTTCAGATAGCAAGATATGAAGGTCTACAGATTAAAAAAATTAGGACTGCAGATAACAATTCCATCAATTTGTCTGCCTTTTTGCTCACTTTTGTTTATTTTGTCAGTACAAAAGCCCAAAACCCAAAAAATACATTTTAGAAGCTGAACCAGTGAACGTTCGGCACCTTTTGTTATTGAATGACTTGTGTTCATAGACTAATCAGTCATTTACAACTTGTATCAGCACTAAAAGTTTACAATTGTGAATAAAGTTGTTAGAAATTTGGGAAAAGTGAGATAAATCTGGACTCACAAAGCATATTATAGCCTGTCATCATATCAGTCCTGTACTGTTTTGTAATAGTGTCTGTTATCATGAAGCATTTGTTGCATTTATGGGTACATGGAGCCACAAATTGTGATATGTATTTCTTGTGATGACGTCACATTTGTGTATTTGTGTACCAGGATAAACCAGCTTTATCTTACAGCTTATCTCCTTGACAACGTTCCAAATTTTATTTTCATGTTCTTGCTTTTCTAGGGAGTTGCCATGGTGTGTGGATTCCTGGTTGTCATTGCCTTTGGTGTTGCGGCTTTCTTTGCGCACAAAACAAGAGGGAAGATCTGGCGTTACGGGAAACCAAACATCTACTGGGATGAGCCTCTTGTTGGCGGGAAGGCCTCAGAGGGCAGAGATGTAGAGGAATGGGTAAGAGACAACAGGATGGTAGTCACAGTTTAATAAGACCAGGTTTACATGGGATTTAAAATCACATTTCGACCCAAAGTGACCCTGAGTTTGTGCATGCACAGCTTGCAGTCAAAAGAACAGGGTCACAGATAGTTTAAATCCAGCCTAAGGAAAGTTGATGGAACACAATGTTCACCGACGGATTTGATTAGATGATGAAATGATCAACTACAATGTTTTTTCTGCATAGAAGGTACAGCTACCAAAACTGATATGTGGCAAATTAGTTTCCAACCGTTTTTACAATACAAAGTAGGTAGGTCATCAGTGAGGTAGTCATCCAGCTAAGGTAGTCATTGGTTATGAAGACAGGTTGGGTGGTTGTGGTGATGCAGGTGCAGTAAATAGCCAAGCTATTGCACATTCCCAAGGTTGGTTTGTCATTTGTTATTCTATTTTTGACATAGCTGCACAATATGACCAGATGTTCTTGTGCAACAGTTTAAATCTCTTATATGTTGTCATCGATCGTCATTATGAGTTCAAAGTCCAAAAGGAGCATCAAATATAGATCTTTATGGCACCCAGCAGGGAAATAGTCCAGTACTGTAACAGTGCTTCCTCTGACTGAGTCACTTTGTTCAGGGTCAGGGCTGATAGCAGTCAGTGATTGTTTGCACATGGTCTACTACCTGGTTTCACTCTGAGTAATCATTAACCACCTGAGAAGATAGTAAGCAGGCAGGAGGTTTCTAGTTTCTAGCCTGCGTTCAGGTTTTTAAATGTCAACACCACTCCAGTCATATGACACCATTACCTGAAATATGGGTTGATTATTGACTTGACCTGCCACTTTTCAAATGATGCCTGTTTCATACAGTTCATAACAACCTGGTAACATCAAAAGCTCAGGTTTGAAAAGGGCCACAAATGGCACTAACAGGGTAGTTTGACATTCGGTAAACTAGGTTTGACACATCAGCATATCTGTCCACATCAATGTTTGTTCAAACATTGTGCAGGGGAGTGGCAAGTACACAAATTAATTCATGCCAAATGCAAGTGAAAGAAATACAAATAAATGCCAAAATTCCTTGAGGTATGCAAGCCACGTATAAGTATATGTATCTGTACACTTAAAGGACTCAGAAGTACTAGCTTATCTCAAAGATTTGATCAAATTAGTCAATGAAGGTCAATGAAGGATGCAGAAAGTCCTTTGAGTAACACTTTATCTCTTGCACTGACTGGACAGTACCAAAGGAAGCACTAAACAGACATGGTGTTACGTTGGATTATATAGAGCTGTTTGTTTTTGAGAGTGGTTGTCATTGCCTAGAACATGGCATCATGCACACAGAGGTGTACAAGCAGAGCAGACTAGACGAGACAAGACCAGAGTGAATCCTATGACAAGCACTAGTGTCTAATAATGGAGCGAGGCTCACTGATGTCATCGGACTGATAGTAGGTAGAGTAATGGAGTGTACAAATTTCACAATTCTTCATTTTTTATGTAAATATTGCTTTCATAAAGGGTAAAATATGTATTTTGTATTAAAAAGGATGAGAGTTCTTAGACGATTTGATGACTGCCATGGCAATCAGATCAGATTATTGATTCAAGATAGTCAGCCTCAAAGATTAAAACATGCATGTAGGTTGTGGAACATATTTGACTTTGCTCCCTGAAGACTTTATTCTGTACAAAACCAGGTCAGTGTGCCGTTATTGTATAGTCCTATTGACTGTACTATAGCCAATGTACACGTTATCTTTATAACAGCCATAGATAGATCTACCACTTACTGTGGTAGACTTGCAGCCATGTCCTCATGTTCCTTACATTTCCAGTGTTCCACACTGCAGTACCTGCATACTGTGTCTGTGCCACAAAATGAGTCATTAAGCTTGTTTGGCTTCTTTAAACACAAGGCCAGTGACAGTCTAAGGCTGTGGCTGGTTGGAGATTGGACCCATCTCTGTTGCTGAGCTCGGGGAGGCCTGGCGTACGCTGATGACCTCACACACTGGCCTCATTCAGCTCGCCCAGCGGGGGCTGCATTGTGTCTGCTGCATTAGGTCATCAGAGTCGGTTTCTGCAGGGCTGTCTGTGTGCTGAAAAACACAAGTGCTGCACAGATGTAGAGTGAAAACATCCTGGGCAGGTTTCATAGACGTGGATTAAAACATCCAAATAAGGATGTCATTCAGTAAAAAGACAACTTAATATGTAAACTTTACTAGTTAACCTGCCCAAGCTACAGCTTAATTTATTGGCTACAGTTGTCTTCCAGATGGTGCAGTCTGTGGCTCCTGTGATTTCAGTTTGACTCAAACTGTAATTTCTCTTTTAAATATGTAAATCCCTGCTGCTCAATAAGACTGTAGAAGTGTTCTCACTAATTTTACAAAGCACAAGTGTCATCGTCTTTGGTGAAGCACATCCCTGAAATTAAGAGTGGCTTTTGGTATTCAAGTAGATATTTTACAATTTACATAAATCTCTAATTTTGCAATTTTTCTCTCCTATCAATGCCTATGTTTTTTTTACTCTTTTCCATCATAAATCTCCTTTCCCTTGCTCAGGTTTTCCTTCTTTCAGCGTCCCCTCACTTCTCTCTCACTTTGCCTTTTCTACTCTTCCATGCACGTCTGCTTCCCTTTGCTCCTGCCTCCCTCATCAACATCCACTGCTTTGTCTCCCTGCCTCTCTGTGTCTCTCTCCATCTTTGTCGTCATGCTTTTTCTTCACCAGGTCGGGGACTCTAAGACATTCTTACTGTGCTTACATACTCTGCTCACTGCCCAGCAGCCACTGTGCTGCACACTGGGAGGGCATTGTTTGGATTCATACATGAAGTGCAGTCTTCAAATAGGATTCCCCTGCAGCTGCAAGCAGAGCAACTCTCCCCCGCCCAGGCACTCCACCCACTTTGATTATTGTTTTTTAGGGGCTAGGCTGATGTTAGACTCTGTTCTTGCACTGTGAGGAATTTAGGAGACTGCTCAGTAATGTTCCACCCAACAAAGCAGGAGGGTGGATGTTTTGTATTGGTTTTATAATTGGGATATAGTACATCCTCAAGGACTGGTGCTGAAATAGATTACAGCAAGAAAGCAAGTACAGCAAATATGGAAGCCTTCTTGTGCAGGTGCAGTAGATGTCAGATGTCTTATTTCAGAGGACCATGATCCTGCACGTTGCTATGTCGTATACAAAGGCATTTGTGTGCCTAGACTTTAAGCTTAATTTACAACTTGTTTACCTACTTATACAATGAATGATTTTAGTTTTAGTTTCCTTTTTTGTTGTGTTTTTAGGGGCTTCGCATCGTCTTTGTGCTGCTCCGTTTGAAAAACAACTAAAGGGTTTCTGCTAACATTAAGCCAGTTAGTCTTCCAGGTGGCAGAGCTGCTGCTTTGTGTAGAGGTCGTGTAAAAGGCATCCAATGATTGATAAATTTACTGGAGCCAGTGGAAGAGGTGACCACCCCTGAGGCCTTCGTTGTAGAGGATTTCCTTCATGTAAGCTGTCTGACCTCACAGGAAGGACTTGAAATACAGATTCAGGGCAAACTTATTTACATGACGGACACTGTTTCCTTTCATTTGAAGAAAGAACGGAGGACTACATCCGGTCCAGGTGTTCATGAAGACATAAGACGATAGAAAGAAGTAAAAGCAAAGCTGGAATTATTTTCAAGTATTCTCTGTGTATATATTATGTCCTTATGTCTAATCTTTTTAGGTCATCAGAAACACAAACTTAAAGTATGGGGAAACTTTCAAAAGCTGTAAACAAGAGACCATCAACGGTCTCAACAGTTTTAGTTATTTATGGTTAGTTTTGGTTTTATTTTACAATTAGCCTTTAGTCATCCTTTGTTTTTGTTCTCTTGACCTTTTCAAGCACGGTGAACCAAGCAGATAACCTGCATTTCACTGACATGCCTCACTGCTCTTTCAAACTTTAAGCACTAATTACCAACCTTTTGTCTCTGGCGGAGAGATCGCTTTTGTTTTCTCCTCAATTTAAGACCTAAGGAAAAGAGGAAAAAAAATAACGGTTTCTTTAACAGGATGTCAGGCCTGGTCTTTGTGAGTGCTTTAGTTGTTTGTTTGTGTTTGCTGAGTCTGTTCCTCTTGTTTCTTCCTGCCTGCTGTAGGTGAACAATGTGGAGGATAGCCGTAGTGTTCAAGATGCCCCCACTCTGCTGGTGTCAGAGAAGGGAGCTGGGCTGCTCAACGCCTCAGCAAACAGTGTCATCTCCTACCCCCCAGCCAAGGTGGACAGCAGCTCCTATAATGAAGACAACTACGACAACAACGAGTGGGTGACCTTTTTTTTTTGTTGTTGCCCCCTTTTCAGCTCAGAATTAAACATACAAATCAGATGACGCACGTTTGGCTGATTTTTATATTTCTTAAAAACACAGTGAAAGGGAAGTTAGAGCGTCTGGATCTGTAATGTGACGTATGTCCGAGTGAAACTAAATGTAGGCGAGGTTTAGCGAACAGACCGCAATATGGAACTGTAGAGGACTGTTGGCTGAGGGTCACTTGCATTGTTAGATCAAGAGGAAGAGAACGAAGGACAAATTAAGAAACTACACCTCAACAATGCTCTTTTTAAAATGAAGACACTTCTCACATTTTCACATCACATTTGATAGGATTAATTTATCTATACGCCCCCAAGTTCACCTTGAGCCATCAAAACTATTTTAATGTTATATAGGAAGAGAAAAGAGGCATTTTTAATATATAAATACTCAAAATGATTTATTTGATTTATATTTGGCATATAACAAGAGATAACTGACCAAGTGACACAAGGATGTAGAATCAGAACTTGTAAAATGTGTTTTTTTATCTTACAATGTCTTTAAGAAATACTTGAAGCTGTTAATGTCTTTCTAATCGGACAGATGTGTGGAAAGCAGAATAAGGAAATTTTTTAAATAATATATTTCTATTAAGCAAGTAGCTGCAACATTTGAGTATGTACACTGTAAAGCATAAATTCCACACAAACAATGAACCTCTAAACATGTGACTCACACAAGCAATATCTAATCACTGCTCTGTTTTTAAGCCGATGAAAACATATTGCCCTACCCACAAAACGAGCTCTGTGTGTGACCTTTGAGTCCCTGCTGGATTAACTTCCCCTTGTGTTTTTTTTTCATGTTCATTGAAATCCCTGAGGAAGGGAAAAGCCAGGATGTTTGTGAACTGTATCTGCCTTTCTTCAAAGCTAGAAATGATTTCTCAAGCACCTTGTTTTTGTTTGCATAAATGTCCTCAAGACTGCAGTGTACATTGCTCTTACAGTTTCATAACGTCTCAGTACCGCTAAAAAAATGTGCTGTGAATGACCTGATTAGTGTTGCTGCACTGTTAATGTTCACAGACCCTAGGACAAAATAATCAAATTTTACATAGCATCCTGCAAGGATTTATTGAATATTATTATTTTTTATGATTTCCTCCCTCACAAAGTAAACATAGCTGGCATTTTCATAAGCAGAAGAATGTTAGCCTGAAGACCTGCAGTGTGCCCCGTTGTTGACATAGTGCAGCTTTTTTGTAAGAACCTGTAATATCTGTACCGCTGGATTTGGATTCCTCTACAAATCCCTACAAACCTTCAAAATTGAGCGTGATTCCTCCTTCCCGTTATTAAAGAGCAGTACCTGCTTCCTGGTCACTGAGGGCCCTTCACATGGCACAAAGTCAAATTGTAGGGTGTGAGCGACAATAATCATTAGTGGTTCAAAGTGTTTACCTTCCTCCATATGCTATCCGTCTGGGCCATATCAGTAAATATGTGTTTTCTCTAGACACAGTCTAACATTAGACCATTCCTGGAGTTCCTGGTGCTATTTGGGTCATGATGTTCTCTGTGTGATTTTACTTTTTGCTACATTTGTTTTACATAGTCAAGGGCATAATTCCAACTGGGGATGGGGAAGTTTAGAGTTTCAAATTGATTTACAGTGCCCTCACAACAGTACCTTTAATGACTCCCTGGATTTTGCCTCTCCGGCTGCATACAGGCTGCTTATATTATTGTTGGGGAATGACTGAAGGCAAGACTTGGGGTTGAAGTTTTGTTAAAGATACAAATAGAGCATTATTTTTCATGAAGAATCAGGTATCTATCAAGAAAATGTGAGTTTTAGCAGTGTTAGTGCATTAATAATACAGAAATATGGAATACATATAATTTTTTTTTTTTTTGTTAACACACATTCTGCTTTCAGTCACCTGTTTAACCTCTTTAAAGTTTTATTTTGAATAAGTAATCTGTGGCTCCAGTAGAAGCCGGTCATGACAAATGTTTTTATGTTTTTGTTGTTCACTTGCAGGTACTCTGAGAGGACCACCAGCCGACCGTCAGAAGCCTTCTCCCACGGGGGACAAACCAGCTCCAGCCCTTCAGAGGAGGCCGGCGGCAGACGCAAACCCTCTGCCAACAGGGGCAAGAGACGCAGACGTAACCCCGAGCTGGATGAGTCTCAGTATGAGACAGAGTACACCACAGGAGGAGAAACAGGAAATGAACTTGATGGAGAAGAGTGGGAGAGGTGAGAATTAAACTTCCAATACTACTATTGTATCCCTGTGCAGTTCATACACTGTCTGGATTAAAGATGGAAATGTTATTATCAAAGAACACAGAATGTAGATTACAGTTTAATACCGTCGCTCCCTCAGGACCAGACCTAAATTCTTTGATCTGAATAAATAACTAAGTTCAGAAAATAAAGCATAAAGCATAATTTGAGTGATTTACAGGAAAATCTGGCTAGAATAACTTTCAGATAGAAACATGCAAGTATGGAATAGTAAATAAACAGATGCTTAAACAGCAAAGTGTGGAAAGGGCTCTACAGTCTGTACATGCCTCACTCTGTCCAGGAGAGTAGTTAATCCTCTGAGGCATGCCACTTCACATGGGTTGTGCTCAGGCACAATGACAGAATTGGGCCAAAGGTACCAAACATGGGAGTCAATGTAGTTTATGAGAAAGTTATATTGACTGTGGTTCGGTCCGCCCAGACTTCAATAAATATGCCTGAAGGAGAAATTTGAAGCCTAACAGTCCTGTTATTGAAACCAGCCCTTACAGTATACCTCCCTGACATGTGCAGTGTGTTCAGTAGTAAACCTGATAACTTGAAGGTGAAGGCGTTCAGGTGTTTTTAATTATTTCTACTGAATGATACAGGTTAATCTCTGATGCTGATCTTTTGCCCCTCCTCCTCCTCCAGTGCCTACCCAGAGATAACATCTGATGTTGAGCGTCATGACTATAAGAGAGAGTTTGATGCCGACCTTAGGGAATACAAGCGCCTGTGTGCTGAGATGGACGACATTAACGATCATTTGAACAAACTCAGCCGGCAGCTGGACACGTTGGATGACACCTCTGCCAAATACCAGGTGAGATATACACAGAACTCACCTCCTAAACTCAAGAGAAAATAATCGATGAACAAACATCCTGGTAATAAAAGTAAAGATGAGTTTAAATTACTAATCAGGAATGCAATAGGGAAGATCATCCCCACTGTGCTTATGTGGTGCACAGAAGGAACAATAGAAATCATTAAATAAGAGTTTAACTGGCACCCATATCTTTTAGTATTTGCACGATTAGATTATCAGGTGATGAGTCATTGCGCTGATTTAATATCCGACATATTTGAATTTAAAATGTGCCTGGCAACTGTGTGTCAATTACAAGTAACAATTTTTTATGGCAGTGAATAGATACACAAGTATACATCGCAAAGACCCAGCGATAGACACACAAAGACCCTGATCATCAAGGTCCTGAGTGCAAGAAATCAGATGTAAAATGGGAAAGATCTCTTCAAAGTTCAGTTTGCATGTGAAGGACACACAACCATAATAGATGTTTTTCCTCATGTTTCCACAGGTTGTAGCAGAGGAATATAATCAGCTGAAGGATCTGAAGCAGGTGAGGAGACATCTCTGATGATACATTTATAAACTAAAGTCCATAAAGACTTTATTAAAAATAAAATAAAATTTGGACGTTTTACAGATCTAGTTCTCCTGTAATTGCTTCTTAAATCTACAGAGTCTATAACAGCTTTTTTTTTTTCTGTTTTTAAGCAGACGCGCTACCATTTTCACAGTTCAGTATTATATGGATGTACAATGTATTTAAAGACTCATTTGTGCTCTCCCTGCTCTGTAGACACCAGACTACCAGTATAAGAAGAAACAGTGTCGCAGGCTGAGACACAAACTGTTCCACATCAAACGTATGGTGAAGAACTACGACAAGAACCACTCATGAATCAACTGAGTCCTGACACTCAGCTCTGTGGTCTACACAGCAAACGCTCACAGACACAGGCCAAGACACACTCCAAAACACGACAAAGACTCTGTGACATGCTGAGACCAAAGTTACCTGTACAGAACCAGCACACACTGGATACACACTCTCACACACATAGGGAGCATAGAGTTCTGTGAGTTAATAATAATGATCTTGACTTGTGTTTCCCCTCTTTCACTCTGATCAGTTATGTATAAATAACTACTTTTTTGGGAAGAAAATGGAAGCTCAGCTGTAGCCACTTTCCCAGCAAACACTGCCTTTTTGTTTTTTTAAGATCATTGTTTGCAGTGTCCAGCCACTTGTGAGGATGAGGGGGTGTGGATGGAGAGAGGTTGTTTGAAAGTCACCTGACCTTCACTCACCTGTGATAACACTGCTCAATTTCTGTGGCTCTGTTTGCTCTCCAGATTGGCAACCTTTCTTTGCTTTATCGCCACAGATAAGAGGTGGAACAGTATTGTAGAGAACGTAGTAATGGGTGAGACGGGTTGCTGGGATCGTTTCGAGCAAATATACAGTTTCTCTTAACCCTTGGCATGGCGTTATCTCCGTCACAAATGAAACTCAGTTATGCTTTTCTCATCTTCTGCGTCAGTGTTTGTAACTACCTTCAATGTCAGTGGAGATAACTGCTCTCTGCCGGGAACACGTGTATTTTTCCCCATGTACTGGCTTTTTTGTCTAAACTGGGATTTTATACTGGTTGTCAGAGATGCAGTGAGACCAAAAAGGGGACAAAATAGCCAATGGGATATGTGTGGCATTGTTGTATATATACGTGTAATGAATCCTGTATGTACCAAGAACAAATTTACAGTGTCTGCCTGTGAGATTCAGAAGATATCTTTGTGATGGCATTATTATTATTATGTTACGTCTGCATACTAAAAAAACCCATAGTGGCTTGTTTTTAATCAGTGGTCATTTAAAATGTGCTTCAGCTATGCAAATAAGTAGAACCATCCAGACTATTATCATGTTTGTATCATGCACGCTCTTCAACAAACTGGAAAACACTGTTTCTGTCACTGTCTATAAGCTACACTCATCTTTTCATTTGATTCTTTACCAATGAAAATGATCACCTGCTGATTCCATACGTGGTAATTTTTTTTATTAATCCTCTTAATGTGCAAAGTGTCATGATCTAGAGTACGTTATAAAATTCTATAGACACACTTTTGATTTAGTCATGCATTTGTATTTTTATGAAGAACATTGTTGTCATTTTACAAACCATTTGCGAGCCATTTATTTTTGTATGAATTTTTTTTTTTTTTTTTTTTGATGCTATTATAAGACCATTTTTTGTAACTGTATACTTCCATGAGGCATGATGTCTAAAAAGTATTGAATTCAGTAAGTAATAAACATTTCTAATTCTCTAAAAATTATTTATTCTTAGTTATTCTATGTTTTGCTGACCCTTCTGGTTTGGAGATATCTGCATCTGCAGCGAGCGTCCAGCAGGGAGAGCAGGAAGACTTCTGATCCAATCGCAGTTAGCTCAATGCAAGCTGTTGCTGCCCTCTTTTGGTAAACTACTTTTACTAGAGCTGTTTACTCCCACTACATGTCCACTACCAGTTAAACTTCACAAAGAGAAAAAGAACATTACAATATTTAATACTTTACATATTTTGTGTAACATGTTATGGATCATTCGGCAGCTGTTTCACCACCAACTGCTAATTTATTTAGATTTTTTGTTGTTGTGTCTGTGCTTGTTTCTTTTGTGCATTGCATTGTGGGACAGTAGTGTACAAACCTTTTTAGTATGCATACCAAAGTCTTCCTGTGTGAACATACTACATACTCAAAACCTGATAGTTAGTATGTAGTAGGGAATTGGGTCACAGCTCTTTTAGCTATTATTATTTGACTATTAATACCCACTTATACTGCACTATTTGTCCACTTTGTGTCTGCAGTTGCTGTAGTATTAATCTCTGTTAATGTGTGTTAAAATGTTGCTTTTCCTGGAGTTTTAAACGGAGGCTCTTCTGCCAATGTAGGAAACAGGAATTTGATCAGTAAGTTAAAAAAAGTTGCCTCTGCCACTGTCAACTTTAACTAAAACAGTGTGATGCTATAGAGTGTTAGTATTTGGAGAACAACCAAAGTTTAAGTAGTTGATAGTAAATATGATGTAACAGATGCTTTTATGGCAATTTGAAAAGAGAATTTGAAATAAATTCATTCAGAGGTAATGTGACTGCCTGTAAACGTTAATGTGTAATGCAAATGTGCACGTCCAATTAATTGATTTATAATTTAGTCTATAAAATATCACAAACGGTGAAAAAGGCCCCCAGAGGCTATAAGGTGACATCTTCAAATGTCTTGTTTTGTCTGACCAACAGTCAAAAAACACAAACATATTCAATTTAAAATTTTTGCTTGATAAAACAAATGAAACAATTAATTGATGACCAGAATTGCTTTTGAATTGTTTCCTAATTGATGTAGCAATTAATTCAGCTCCAATCGGGGACTTTGACATTAAAGTTACTGGCAAAGTGTTTATGATTTTTACAGGTGTGTGCAGTGCCTCACTGTCTCAGATTCTCATGTCATCCAAGAAGGAATGTGCATACTTTTATTTCTAGTAATGCAAAAATAACCAGTCAGCCATATGAACTTCTGTATTTTCAGGTTCGGCATGGTCATAGAAACATGCTTCTTTTAAAAGTAAAGCTACACAGTAAAATCACTATAGTTTATATTCCAACAAATAACACAAAGTGATTTAAGAACAGCATGATGAGCTGTTGATGAAGTTGTTTGACAGCGTCTGGGATCATGGCCATTGTTACCTTTTTTATGACATAATAACAGATGATACAAAAATTCATACCAGAAACAAGTTTATCTCCACACTGTCTTTTCTTTCAGTCAATTAATTTGGCAAGAAAAACATTTGTCACATTGAGCTGCAGTTAATGGCAATAACACTCATGTATGTGACTGCTTAGTACCCTTTATCTCAGTACCAACAAAAACCGTAACCTTTACAACACTTACAACACTTGGAGTACCTTGCATAAGCATAATAATTATCTTAAAGTGACCTCTGTCCATTGGGCCCTTTAACAAACTGCTTTTAAAAGGAGACCACAAATGTGGGGGGGAAAAAAATCAAATTAAACTACCTCTACCTTTATAAAAGCAAAGAAAACTGTCTCCAGTTTGCAGAGATTAATCAGAAAAGCAAAGGTCACTTGACTCAGTGCAGCTTTCTGTAAAGGATATGTAAAACTTTGGGAGTCCTCTTACATCAATCATTACATTTCAAAACATTTTCAAACATATTTTGGCCAAAGTCAGGCAGGTCAACATGGGAATATTACTGTTTATGGTTTCTGTGATAAAGACACCTTGATCCCTTTATATTTATCTTTAGCAAATGAATATACAATCTTTGTCTTTGATGTATAAAACATGAGGTAATAATGTTAGACAGGTATGTGACTGCCTGAGGAGCCAGGGTGTGTTTGAGTACATTCACCTCCATTTACTACTGCAAGAACATTATTGTATAATATACTATATTAAAGGAATAGCTCAACATAGATTAGTTTAGCATTGAGACTGTAAACAAGAGGAAACACCTTCCGAAGGTGATAAAATCCACCTACCAGCACCTCTAAATTAATTGAATCTATTAAATATAAAGAAATAGTCCAGCACATAACCCCCATAGAACTTGTAGTTTTTTAAGGTTTAAGAAAAGGAGATACAGCGTGTTAATTAGTGATCTGTAGAGGTGTTGGCAGGCAGATTTTTTTGCCTTTGGACGGAGCCAGGCTAGCTGTTTCCCCCTGTTTCCAGTCTTTATGCTAAGCTAAGCTAACTGGCTGCTGGCTTGAGCTTCATATCGATCGTACAGACGTGTAAGTGGAATCAATCTTTTCGTCTAACTCTGCAAGAAAGCGCTTTTCCCAAAATGTTGATCTATTCCTTTAAGTGCATATAAAGTTATTATGCCTTGTATATACAGTACTTCATATAGTACAATATACAATACAATGCCCATGCCGCTTCTTTGTTTTAATGCTGTACAAAGTGATACCGCAATCTTCACAAATACATTTGGTAACAAAGTCTGATATTTCATCACACATGGCAAACATGAGACAACTTAGGTATCAGCTGCACAACATGTCCCAGCTGTGACAATATAAAGCTCTACAAAGCTCCGCCGTAGGCCAGCTCTGCCTGTAGAAGTGGCACTGCTATGGCTTCGTTTTGACTTAAAAATCAAAGCAGAGGGGAGACACACAGAGCCTGGGTTCAAACTGAGTCACATTAGGGGTGATGTGGGAGGAGGTAGTACAGGCACATGGCCTCATGTTAGAGTCTGAGTTTTAATCAAAGCCCAGTTTTTTTTTTTTGTCCAGAATGAGACAGAGAGAGATCAGACGGAGGTCAGAGCAAAACTGACAAGTGCTGCAAACATATATATATATATATATATATGACAATTACACATTTTTGTTTCCCTGAAAGCAGCTTTGGTGTGACTTCCACCAACCTTTACACAGCTAATGTGGGAAAAGCTGACCTCTACGCTCACAAAACAGGACCTTAAACCTCTGAGATCCCAGTTTGTATTCATAACATTCAGTTTGTATTTGTATGTAATCTTTGTGAGCTCTGTATGCTCCCAGTCTGATCTCGGCCCATCTCACTCTGGACTCGGCGCTGTTCACTGTCCCGGCACGTAGGGCCAGCTGATGGAGCTCCCTGATAGCTGCATGTCTCGGATCAGCGTCTCGATGGGTGTCTTGCCCACCAGACGCATGAAGAAGAGCTGGGAGATGAGGTTGGCCGGCACGGCGCGCAGGGCCGGGAGACGCAGCAGCAAGCGGCCGAAGCGCTGAGGCTGGTTGGGGTACTGCAACCTCTCGTACTCCGTTAGGGCGACCTGGGCCTTCTCCTGCAGGGACTCCACATGGGCTGGGTCCGTCAGACCACATGCATCTGTAAGGCAAAGACACACAGGATTATCACCTTGATTTTTCTGTTGCCCTCTTTTTGAACATTCTCTATTTTTACGCTTGTGGCTTCTTCCCTCTTTTTTGGCCCCTTTATGGAATAGTTCCATATTTTGGGAGAAATGTGCTCATTTGCTTTCTTGCTGGGAGTTAGGTGATAAAGTGATAAGATCGATGCCACCTTCATATGAAGCAATAGCCACCAGCTGTTAAGCATAAAGACAGGGGGAAACAGCAAGCCTGGCTCTGTCCAAAGGTTACAAAATCTGCCTACCAGCACCTTTAAAGAAGTCACTGCACCTGGCCAAGAAATACATAAGCCCCCCAGAAAACTGGAAATTGTCATTATTAAACTTTGTTTTTTGTACAAACAATTAAACGATTAAACAAAAGAGATATAATGTGTCAATTACTGAGATTTAGGGGTGCTGGTAGGAGGATTTTGTTACCTTTGGACAGCTAGTTGTTTCCCCATGTTGTCGTCTTTGTACTAAGCTAAGCTGTCTCCTGGCTGTAGTCTCATATATAATGGACAAACATAAAAGTGGCATCAATCTTCTCGTTTAATTTAAGATACTTATGTCAAGCTATTCCTTTAAAGGAAATTCTGTTCTTTTATTGTCCCCCTTCAGTGAGGTCAGAGGTCACATTCAGTCAAATCAAAGGATCCCTGCAGCTGGTAGGGATTGAATGTCCTACTGGCCCGGGAACCTGAACTCTGCCTAATGCCCCACACACACAGTTTTGTTTTGGTTTCCTATAAAGACACTTGGGATCAGTTTACAGTAAAGATATCCAGTTACAGCAGCTATCTTCACTCAGATAACCTTGTAAAAGTCAAGCTTACCAGGTGAAAAGAGTGCAATGGCTTTGAGGCAGCTGTACTCGGCCGTGTCCACCTGAAGCCTGTTCAACTTGTCCACCTGGTCCTGGAAAACCCTGACCTGGTCCATGAAGGACACCACGCGCTCGGCAGACATGGGCGACGAGTGAAAGCCGGCAGCTGCCAGCAGGGGGGCCATGTGTAGAGGCAGAGCAGACTGCGCCGCGTTCAGGATGAAAAGCTCGCTCCAGCTCAGCCTCAGCAGCGCCACCTGTGGGGTTGAGCGGAAACGAAGAAAGGGTCACTTGGGGAACTTGTTCACAGCAGACATTTTGACTTGTCATAGTAGGAAAAACACATGTGTTACTGGTAACATCAGTGTGTTAAATTGCATTAAACTAAATGTAAACAAAATGATAAGGAAGGCAAATTATGTAAAGTTTGCAAGTTCAGCAATTGTTTGCTGCTGTTCAGGAGACCCTTTTGTATTTTGTCGACACCTTGAGCTGTAGTTTGTGGTTTAGGCTAAAGAGATAAATGTTGACATGTGTTGTTTGAGCTGTAATATTTGCATCTGAATTTTAAAATGTACCCTACACTGAAACTGTAAACTAGTTTTCAAAGAAAGAAAAACAGAAGATTAGAAACTAAAAGAAAAGGAGAAGTCACCAGGTACTGTCTGACTGACCTGCTCTGAGACTGGCAGTTCTGGGAAGTATGGGATGTTTCTGGCCCACTCAATGGTGCTGAAGAGGAGCCGGGCGGCCAGCTCGCAGATGCTGTCGATGCCCATGACGGAGGCTCCGCTCGCAGACGTCTGCATCTGTGCCTGACTGTACGGGGCTCCGTAGCGGCTGTTGGGGTACGGCTCAGCCCGGAGGAGCTGGGAGATGAGCTCTGACACCGGCTGCCCGTTAAAGTAGTCTGCCCCAATGTGACCTGGCACTGCACCTCCAACCCCACCTGCCAGGGAGTTGGGACTGATACCTGAGTGAGATGGAGGGATTCGGCCCCGCTGGACAGCTGCAGAGAGAGAATGAAGACATGAAACAAAATGAGAATGGGTCTGAAATGAGAATGGTGACTGAAAACATTTTAGATGTTTCTTGATGTCCTTATCTGACGTCCCTAACCCTCTAATAAGTGAGTTTTTTTATTCACATTTTCACTTTTCATGAACATGAACTGCTGCACCTATTTCAATGACACCTCTATCCAAAGATTGTCTACTGCTAATTGCATTTTGATAAAGATCCAGATGCTTAAATGTTTAAACATCCTTCATTATTAAAATAAATATTACATTTAGTGGATTGTGCAGCCTTGGTAAGGGTATGTGCTCGCTGAGTGTTTTATGGTTATCTACGCTTTTGATTCAAGCACTCAATACCAGTAAATTAGAGCTTTTAGTTTGAATAGTGATTTGAAGGTTATGGAAAATAGATTTACATTTCTGAAGACCATCATTGCTGCTGTGTCCTTGTTTTCAGCTTTCTGACAATGGGATTTGGTTCCAATGGTCCAATGGGTTTAAATGATTTATTTAACTCAAGAAGTAAGAACTTTTTCTTGGGACAGTGACAATATGAATGTATATGAATGTCTCCACCAACTCCTGAGTGAAACATATGGCTTGTTTGCTGCTAAATGTTCCACTATGTTCACTAACTATTTGCTCAGGCAGTGCACCGGGTTTATCACATGTTGTTAGTTGAAAACAGCTGCCTGTTGCTTCTGGAATAATGGCTAATGAGAGCAACCCAAAACACTGGGCAGAAAGATCCTAAAATGGTCCACACCACAATATGTGATATACTATATCCAAAATGTAGATGTTTAAATAGATTCATAAGTGAATTTTTAACAGCATCAAGCTTAGAATAGTAATACCTTGTAATTTGAAATAGTGTTGCCTTCATCATCAACCTTTGAACAATAAAATCATAAAATACTGATTGTGCTCTAATACTTGAGACTGCTATACTTTATTGTAGTCTTTAGGGATCATAATCTGATGCAAATATCCTAATGTGAATGCTCTGTCTGAAGATAAAGTACAACAGCCCTCCCTGCACCAAACTTTAATGAACACTACTGGCTGGTTTTAAGTTGTAATGAATGTACTGTAATTACAGTTCCAAAGCCAAAATATCAATTAAAGAAGTGAGTGTGTGCTTCCCTGACTGGGTTAAAGGTGAAAAAGACATTTCCAGGTAATGTGGAAACAGTGCAACCTGCGTCACGGCCACGGTCAGCATGGTTCATTAATAACCAGGCCCAATATAACCTCTGGCACACTGTCACCTCAGTGCACATTATGTATGGGACAGCACGTGGTATCCACTGACACAGACTGAAATACATGTACCGTTAGGTTATAGGAGACTAGAGTAAAATTACAAATGGGTTTGAAATAGTTTGTGATGTGATAATCAGGGAAGGAAATGAAAATAATTAAGCTGGGGGAAATGGGAATAATATCTTGTTACTACTAATGAACCTTGCAGAAATTAAGCAAATCATAACGGTAATTAAATGGATATATATAGTTTTCAATGGAGACAACGACATTTCAGGGGGTTTTCACAGAGCAGAAGATGGAGCAGAGTGAACTTGTCACCTTGGTGTTTTTTCTGTTGTGCTAATCAAATGCGGTTGCCTCTGGTCCCTGAAGCTCAACAGCTGCGGGGAGTCGAGTGGTGAAAACACGCTTTAGTTGACAGTGTAAATATTGGGCTTGGACTGGGAAATGTCAGTGGCTGTTTCTGTCGAAGTAGTCACTTTCTCTGCGAATTACCCATTTCTGATATTTATGTATTTGTATGTGCGTTTCTGGGTATTTCTGCTTGTGTGGGTTTGCTTTGCTTAAGGGTGTTTGTACATGAATCATGACGTTTGTTGGTATGTAAAGTAAAGGATATTATTAGTTTAAACCTCAGAGCTGGAAAGTTACTAAATACATTTACTCAAGTACTGTACTTAAGAACAATTTTAAATGTGAATTGCTTTTTATTCTTTTTGTACTCCACTACCTTTATCTGACAGCAGTAACGTTTATCAAAATATTATATAAAAAATATAGATGATTCTTTTTATAAAATTTGAACTAAACTATCCTACTTTTAATACTTTTAATGCAATTTGCTGATCATACTTGTGTAGCTTAAAGAAGTATGTTTACACTGTTTCTACTTTTACTTAAACCTGCATTCATTGATTTGGTTGTCCACTTGGGGCAGCACAACAAACTGTAAACATAACAGTGTAGTACAGTAATATTATATTATTAAGTTGATATGGCAAATGTGTTGGCAAACAGCAGATGTACAGCTCTAAGTAAAGCATCTTCCACCACTGTGAAACCTAAAAGTAAAACAACCTCAGACATTAAGAAATGGTTCTGTCTTGTATTTTTCACCTCTAGCAGTGAAAAACTCATTCATGTGGCTGCTAATCCTAAAATAAACACCATTAACCTGCTGTGCACATGGATGAAAGAGCCTTGATACCTTCTTTGCGCATTCCAACACGGAAACATTTCTTCAGGCGACAGTATTGGCACTGGTTGCGGTGATGCTGGTCGATTTGGCATTCTCGATTTGATCTGCACAAAGGAAACAAAACATAAAACACTTAATGTGAAGAGTAAAAAAAAAATATTTCCTGACAGTAAACCAGAAATACTTCAAAAAGCTTTAAAAATGTAGTTTCCCATGAAGAAGTGAAGCTTACATTTACGTCTTTGACTCTCCCCTTTCTATCTCTCTCTCTAACCCACTGACCCCCGTTGACAAGTGAACTGTGTGAGGTGGCGTGGCTGAAAAGCTATCAAGGCTGTGACCTTTGTAAATCATCGGCTCTACACGCCCTTGTGTTGCCTGTTACAGCAGGACGAGCACTGCCAACGTTTCACAGAGAGCCCTTTGCAGCTTCAGACATGAGAAACTGACTAAAGGGACACCTTCCATTCTGAGTTATGTGGAAGAAATAACTATATTCAGAAGCTAAGAATAGTCTAAGTAAGAGCAGAGAATTGAGTTGCAACACTGTGTTCCTGCGGTGAAGAATAATGAGAATGTTGACCTTCTGAGACAATTCATCCTCACATGAGTGACCTTCAGGGCTTTCATTTCTTTTTTTCTCTCCTAGGGCTGTTTGTGAGACGTATCCAAGGTTGGAACATATCATTCTGGAGCGAGAAATGGACTAATCTGCAGTTGGCCTTCATGAATGTGAATGACTATATAATGGCTTCTAAAAAAAGATGGTAACCCCCAACCACTGCCACCTTACTTTACACACTATAATGTAGTTATACGCAGATATAAGGACAATTTTTATAGTGTTCATTAATGTGCAGTATTTGTCAACAACTATTTTACTATATTGTTATCCATTATCTTGTTATACACCTACCCACACCTCAACATGCCCACAGGAGGAGCTATAATTGTTGACAAATACATTATTAAAGACTTATATCACCTACAACTACATTATAGTGTGTTATCAACCATTTAATTAAATTAAAGTTAAATTCAAAGAAAAATGTTCAACAAGAAGCATAAGCAAAAAAATAAAAATAAATGTGTTTTCTTTATCTCTACAAAACTGTTCAAACTAGAAATAAAAGAAGACACCAGTCTGAATCTCCCAGCAGCCCTTACCTGCAGGAGTAGTTGAGGTTTCGTCTGATGCTCCTCTTAAAGAAGCTCTTGCAGCCCTCGCAGGTGAACACGCCGTAATGCTTCCCGCTGGACTTGTCCCCACACACCACACAGTCCACCACACAGGCCTTGTCTTCATCCCCGACGTCCACATCGCTGCTCCCGGCCTGAGGCGAGCCCTCCTCTTCCTCCCTCCTCAGGTAAGCCTTCTCCCCCAGTCCATTAGTGTCCCCGTTGGGGTTGCCCCATCCCCCGCTCACCATGGCCATATTCTCTGAGACACGCAGCCCTGTGAGTGGATCATACACAGACCCGCCCTGTCTCCCGGCTCCCAACTGCCCTCAAAGTCTAAAAACTGATTCCAGACAAAAAAACAGTGGGTCTGGGTTTGTATTAAAGGCAAGTTTTGTCCAAGAAGATGTAAAAGTGGGATAAAAAGTCGTTCCAGACTCCCCCGTGTTGACCTTTCTCCCCTTTGCCGTCTGGTTGTAATGACCTGGAGGTCCTTCCCAGTGCTGTTTTCTCTCTCTCTTCTTTAATCCCTCGGCTCTCTCTGTTCTTGTCTTTCACCCCTGTGTTCTCTACCCTGACCTCCAATCAATGGCTCCCGAGGTCTGAGAAAACTTCAGACACACACTGAGTGGTTCAGAGTTCAGGCAGGAGAAAAGGGCGCAGCCTTGCTCTTTTCACAGGAAACAATAAATTACACTTTGACTCCTTCTCTCTTTCTCCCTCCCTCTCACTTTCTCTGCAAGAAGTAAAAAAAAAAGGCACCTCACCTAACACTAAGCAAGGTGACGAGAGACAAAACAGAGTCGTCCTCCAAATGAAAAAGAAGCTCTGCCCGTCTCTCAGCGCACGACTTTCTCCCAAAAGGACGAGCAAGTGGGAGGAAAATAAAACACAGCTCTCCCTCGAGCAGGGTTAAACTGCCCTGCCCTCTCCTCGAACTTATAAACTAGTCCAACCAGTTCCTGCCGTGCAGAGGTGTTATCTCCTGATCTGAGGCAGTTCTAGTCCAGACTCACTCTTAACTTGTCGAGGCTGTTACAGAAGGTGGTAGTGATGAAGAGGAAAAATAACAGTTTGCTCAGGAAAAGCTTATTCATATGTCCCAGAAGAAAAAATACTTATGGGCAGTTTTGGAAATTACAATACACTCCTTTTTCGAATAATGTCTCTGTGATCTCTGCAGCAACAAAGTTCATCAAATGAAATTATGTTTTCTTGTGGGTCCTCCAAGTCTTCAGAGTCTGTGGTGTCAGAGGCTCAAATGTCACAGAACAGACAACAAGCCAAAACAAAAGGAGAGTTGAGAAGTCTCCTTAGTCGCAGTTGCACCTCCTCTCTCAAAGCTCCACAAAATGTTGTCTCTCTGTTCCTTCTCTTGTTTTTTCAGTGCTTGTCCATCCAGCAGTAACAACCAGAGACCAGAACCTCTCTGTATTCCCTGTCAGCAAGTCAGGGTGTACTGTTGCACTCTTTACTATTCTGCCCGTCCTATTTTCTTTTTCCGCCTTTCTTTCTGCTGGCCCCGGCAGGAATAAATTAGGCAAACAAGCACAGGAAAAACACGGTCAGAGACCTTGTAGTGAAAGCCAGACGCTGCAGTGGAGAGCAGCCCAGAGATAGCCTCCTCTCCTGCTCCTCTCAATCCCCTCTCTGTGTCTCTGAATCGCTCCCTCCTTTAGGGAGAGTGAGTGTGTGTCTGTGTGCTGAGGGATTTGACACTGCTATTCAAGCCCTGCCGTTGCCATGGCACCGGATGCCTTATAAGGCCAGTGGAGTCAAAGAGCACAGAGTGGGCTGCAGCGCCACACACACACACACACACACACACACACACACACAGAAAGAATGCCTGGCTGCCTGACTGGCTGCCTGTTTCCCCCCTGACCCCGGGCCAGCCTGGGAGCAAGGGGGAGTTAACCCCAACACTGCCGTAAGACAAAGAGGGGGGGCCTCGGGTCGACACACAGCGAGCGCATGGCACTCGCACTCATGTTCTCCACTCCACTCTAATCCTAAAGAATTCCTCCGACTTTGTTGACCCAACAATAACAGGGAGGGCCTGTTGTTGTTGAGCAACTTGTCAAAAGGTTACGCGATACACTGGTTCCTTTTCACACCTGCTGCACACACTCACAGGTCTGTGTGAAGGATGTCAGAAAGATCCTGGTGACCTGCGGTATCCTGGATGGTACTGGTTGTGTTTTTGTTTACATATTTTAAGTGGGGGATTAGTGCTGTTTGTTAAACAGTTGATAAAGTTGCTGGACAGAAACGTCAAAATCGCTGAAGAGAAGTTGTTCTGACTTTTAGTCCATGTCCTACAACCAGCCCAGTGTCCCTGCTGGATGATTGTGCATTTCACGATTCACGTCCAGTCCGTCTTCCCACTCAGGAAGTAAAGTAGTGCGCCCTATTGAGGTGAGGGGAAAAATAAACAAACACAGAAAAACCCCATGCCAACAGTTAATGTAATGCTGGCTTTCTGGTAAAAGTGTAAATGTAAAGAAATAACCCTGATGATGTCATCAGGGTTATTTCTTCAGACTTTAGAAAGCTCTTCCAGAGCCACAAAAGACATTTTCCAACTCTGTCTCTTAGACGTTGAGGCGCCAGTATACTTAGTCTATTTCTGAAACCAGTAATGCGACATTCACATCCATTTTATGCAATCATAGGTCGGCTGCGCGCAGAAACTAAGCAGGGTTTGAACTTCTCTCTTTAGCTCGTTTTTTTTCATTCTTTACCCAACTATTTCTGCCACTTTTCATGTGAACACTGTGAGTGTCTTCCAGGAGAGAAAGTCTGAAATGTCAACATGTTGCACCTTGCTGGATATCTTAATTTACATTTCTGCATTATATTGAACGCTGAATCTGGGCAGTATTACGTTTCCTTCAAAATGTGTGTAGTACTTCTAATAGCGAGTATCACGACCAAGATCTTCATATGTAAAATCATTGGATTAGACTGTAAATTATCATAGTACAAACAAAAGCACTGTTGTGTGCAGGTACTGCTTCTGTTTTACGAACCTATCTGTAATTTGCTCTGTAACTTATCCATCGTCTTGGCAGTTGGCAGTCCTCCTGAGGAATTTCTGGCCTGCTTTGTCTGTCATACCAACAGCATTGTCATGTGAAGGTCTCCACAAAAAAGGGAGGACAAAATAAACAATCAGAGCCTGCAACCAAGGTTTCCAATAACAGCCTCCAAACGAAGGAAAAAAAACCCACAGAGGAGGTATTCACTGCTGCATGCCTGCTTAAAAGAACCTCTATGTACGAAAAAGTGTTTGCTCATCACATGGTTTCACAGGAATTTCCCCAGAATGACAAAACATTTTCTCCCTGTGATCTTCAAAAGAGCATTTTGTCTTCTCAGAAGATGAATATCAAAGGAATAAAGAGGTAAAAGATAACAGAAAAGGTTGGCAGGAAGGAGGAGGATTTCTCTTACGCAATTTTTGTTGGTGAGGTTTACTCAGCCTTTTTAAATGTGAGCATAAGGTAACTTTAACCCACATCCGTCACAGCAACACTCATTGTGCATGGATAGGCCTTTTGTTTGGTTAAGAGGTTGTCAGGGGCCAAGCTAAGCTGCTGTACGTCGAATTAGTGCTTTCCTTTAAGCCTGTGTATTAGCAGAGGTCGGACCATGAGGGATAATGTTTGATATTTACTCATAAAATGGCAGCTTGTAAGACTTTGAATATGTAAAGATTGATTTGAGAACATTTTTCAAGATTTCAACTTAAATATGTTGAGTCTGTTATTTTTTAAAAGCTCTCAGTCTCAGAAATGAGAAACAATGAACAGCGTTTTGACAGGAGGATTATAAGCTTTTGAGAAATAGAATGTCCAATATTGCTTTTAGAGGAACACAAAGAAACATGTTGAATTTATTTTGTGAGCTCTATAGTCATTCTATGTAAGTCTGTTGGATGTCGACGTCACGGTGAGTGGATACAGACTAAATTCAAACCGCACATGTTCTGTTCCTTTATTGTAAAATGTATTTTAATGTAATATAAAATGTGACACTTCTGATGTCGAAGTGTGGCAAATTTTGTGCTAACCAATAAGCACAGATTTTGTGAGAAATTTGCCGCATAGTTGTACATGTGCTCCGAAGTTCATTTAATGGTTGAATTTCGTAAACAAAAACTCTGACCCAGTTAAAATGAAAACAAGACTCTTGTTGCTTCTAGAGCTTTGAGACAATTGGAATAAATGAAAATAACATATTTCAACATATTTCAACCAGTTTGTCACAATAAAGTTATTCTCAGTTGTTTACACTCTAACACTGGGGGCAGAATGACCACAACCTGTAACTCTTGTACCAACTCCCTGAACCAATTCTGCTAAAATACAAGCACATTTTCCTGCTTTACACTCAGATTGCAGTTCTAAACCAGACTTTTTTCAAAATCCTACACACAATTGGCACCATCTTCATGAATAAAATCTCTTGTGTTCACACGGAACAAAATGCCTTTCAAAGTGCTACACTTAAAAGTCCTTCTATTCACTCCTCACATGGGCAAACACATGTTACACAGTTGTTCAAATAGCCATCAGGGCTTCAGGAATGAACAGGTGAGCTCTACTGATTTGGGGCAACAGATGCCAACATAGGAAAGAAAGGCAGAGCAAGAGGAGTGAGAGTGAGAGTAAGAAGATGAGGACAAGAAAGAAGGAGAGGACGACCAAGGAGAACCATGATCTCTAACTATTGGCCACTTTGGTGGACCATGTGTCTGCCTGGAGATGGAAAGTCTTTGACCCTCATCCCCACATGTGTATACCTCTTCTGCAAGCTATGGAAGATGCATGTGCAGATAGAGCTGTAGAGGGAGGCCAGGGCCGGGGAGAACTCGAAACAGAAGAAAGGATGAAGCCCCCCCATAAGTGTTGGATGAGAACACTTTACTCATCCAACTTAATATTTTTTGGGGTATAAACAGTATTTAGGTGAAAAAATGAAAACATATTTTTTTCTCATATTACAGGCTATATTTGTGTGTTTTATATTTGAGTATAAAAGCCTGCAAATATATTTTACAACAGACTAGATAGTAAGTGTAACACTGAACATGCAAAAGGCAGAAGTCTCCTGATAAGGCATTCAGACTTGTGTTTTATACTGAGCAAATTAGTGTTCAATTGGTTCTTAGAAATGTCTTTTTATACGATGGTGTGTGTGTGTCATTTGAACACAAAAAATACATTGTTTTGAATGTTTCATACCGTACCTTGTGGAGTTTTTCCTTCTGTGTGTGTGTTTTTGGATTTGTGTGTAGAGTTCTGAAAATATGAGGCATGCCCTTAGAAAATGTGTGTAAACAACTGAGAAAATGGGTGAAGCAGACCACAGTATTCTCTCACGATAAGTGCAGTGTGGATGAAAGAGCTTGGATCATTGACCTTTCTGACTTCACAGGTCTTGTCGCCCGGATTGTGTCTATGAGTGTCCATGTTGGCAGCCACTGCGTGTGAGGAAACAGGCACAGTGCATTTATGTAAAGTATGAGCCTGAGTGTGCATGTGTGTTGTTGCAGTTATATGGAAGTGTGTTGAAATGTGTGTGTTTGTACGTCTGAGGCAGAGCGGGCACGTGCTCCTTGTGCGTAAGTACATATGCCTTACATATCTGGGGGTTGGTGGGTGTGTTTGTGTGTAGATGTGTGTGTGTGTGTTCTTTGCTCTTTGAACTGCAGGTCAGGAATGCAGCTACTCTCAGCGTGAAGTCGACTATGTTGGAGTCTGTGCATTCTCAACACAGTCAGGAGTCCTGAGCCGTCAGAGCGAAGCAGACAAACCTTCACAACACTCACCTGAACGCTGCACACACACACACACACACACACACACACACACACACAATTGTCTGCATATTTACATAAAATGAAAATAATCTAGATATCATTGGAATATTTCCCCAAATATCATCTCCCTTGAGAGAAGTTAAATAAAGGTTGTGTTTTTCTGTGTTGAAGTTGCGAAAAGTCATATGTAGACATGGAAATCTTTTCAGAATAAGATTGAAGAAAATGTCATGTTTCCATCACTTTCGGGGACATAACATTGACTTACATTCATTCTCTGGAGACTTACCTTAACCCCAACCACTACTTGCCAAAGACATACCTTACCCCGACTTAAACGCAGTCCTCACCCTAAAATTTAGTTGTTGCATTTTGTTCCAGTAAGGAAAGCGAGTCTTTACAACATGTCTGTGTAAACAGATTTATGCCCCCACAACATTAGTAATACCCGCCCACACACAGACAAAGACATACTGTACTTTCATGGTATGTACATACAGGTTTAACCAGTTAAAGCCCTTTAGGAGCTGCTGAACTGTGTAGCAAAGATTTCAATTTTCTGCTTCTATTATCTCCAAACCAGAAAAGAGAACCTGTACCAGAAGATGATATTTATGCTACACAGAATATAAAGTTATTCTTATTCCTCCCCTGCTAAAATGAAATTTCCGCAATAATTAACTTCTTGCTTCTTAGTTTAAAACAATGAAAGCAATTCTCTGCAAATGCTGGCCTGAATATTAGTCTGGAAGTGCGTTAGCTGCTTTAGTTAAAGTGCAGAGGAATTTGAAAACCGGGGTTAAACTTTAACTCTGAGGAGTAACTCTGGTTGAACAACACGAGCACATGACTCCCTGCTCCTTCCTCATTAGCCCAACTGCCCTTTGGCCCAGAGGCCAGAGGAAAAATCATCTCCTCTCACCCCCTCTCTGTCCCGTCTCACAACACCCTCCATCCTCGGGCCTCTGACCTCGAGCGAATGATGGAGCAATTTAAAATACACAGGGCAGTGCAACCTGCCAAAGAAAAACATCTGCTGGGTTTGACTCCAGAGCAACACACAGTGTCCAATCAATATTTGCCCGCCTCCTCACCCAGGACCTGCTGTGGATGGTGGGAAACTTCCCATTTGGTGTGTGTTGTTGTCATTCAAATCAGCTATCTTGTGTTCGCTTTGAACAAGCTATCAACCCATTGTTTATAGAGGAGTCAATAGAACTGTTTACTGTAACAGAGCTTTTTTTCCCACGTGTCCGCTGTAAAGATAAGATGTTATATTGAATGTGGCTGATGTTAAACTGAATAGGAAAGTAAGCCTTGGCTTTGCTCAAGCTTAACCACCTGAACTCTGATCTCTTAACAATATTCCTGTTCTACGTTTCAGTAACTTCAAAGTTACACAAAACATCTTTCCACACCAGAAATATCACTTATGTTGTACAATTTTTTCATGACAAAAATAAATCTCACTTCGGGTACAGTCTGGCTCCATCCGAAATAAAAATAATAAACATTTCTACCAGCACCTCTAAAGCTCAGTTATTACCATTATTATTACCATGTTGTATCTCGTTTATTTAAACTCCAAGGTGACACTTCGCCTGGCAGGTGTTAGAAGGAATAGTTCCATCACATATGTCCATGTAAAATACTTTATAGTGTGTTTTTCCATGTCTTGTTGTGTATAGAGTAAATAAATGAGATAACAAATGTATGTTAGTAAGCTTTAGTAATGCTGGTAGGTTTATTTTTTAACTATATTTTAACTTTGGGCAACGTCGGGTTAGCTCTTTACACATTTTTCCAGATGAAGTTGTTCTTTTGAATGTGTTTTCAATCAGTTGCTTGTAAGTTTAATATTCACTTTGGTTTGGCCATCACAAACTTTAGTGGAAATATCTGGCTCTTCACCTGCTAAATGCACTAGTCAGTCTCTAACTGTGACTGTCTGCCATTTGGTGCTGAGCAGATACGTACGTTCGGTTTGTCAGAAATTTTGTTGCTGAAACTCTCATTAGAGGGAAACTACACTGGTAAAAAATTAAAGCTGCACTTGTTTTATATTAACAATGGGTCAAACGATTACAGATAATGTGGAAGGTGTTGCTTGTTACTATGTTATATTGCTGTACTTTACTTTATATTATATTATACTATATTATTATATTTCACCTAACATGTCTCATATCCCATGGTATATTATAATGTACCATATTATACTATATTTTATTAATATGTTACATTTGCATTGTATTTATTGTAGTTGACTCCAACAGTAAGTAGATGTAATAAATCATCAGCATATCATTGGTTACCGTCACTGAAAGTTCAACAGTTGCAAATACTGACCTTCTGTCTACTGTGACGCTATTGTTCCAACTCATCACATCAAGTTTTTAATATTCAAATGCAGATTTCTTTATAGCTGCACCTCTAGTACATCAAGCTTAACATTTGGTATCTTGTCTATAATTTAAACACATGTTACCTGATTTTTATTGAACGCCAAAACGGTAATAATTGCTTTTATGTTTTGTTTTGTTGTCATACTGCATTATCTTGAGCAAAAGATAATTACACCCATGACCTTAATAACTGTCAGTACAGTCAACATGAAATATGGTGTCTCTGGAATCTTGAATTTAAAAATAAAACTCTTACGGTTTGAACTGTGATGGTGTAAACAATATAAGTGCATAATGATCTGTAGGGTTGAAGAGGCTGATGTGTACCAACTAGCATTATTTTAAAAACTATTTAGCTAAAAGTTTTGCTTCAGGTTTATAATTATCACCATTGACAGGCTGTCATTTGGTTGTCAGTGGATAGCCTATTTGAAAGATGATTGTCTTTGCTTTTAACCATCCAAGAAGAAGATCTTCAGACAGGGCATTAACCTAACGCTCTCTGCAGCCACAACATATTTGATCACGTTCCCAATCACCAACTTCAATCTCTTGTAAATCTGTGTCCAATCTGCTGCTCCCTGATTGTACCCTCTGCTATCGGCCAGACTTCGCCTATAGGTCAACTAAGGATGAAAGAAAATTAACCTAATCAGCTCAGTGAAGACGACTCAAATGCTTTAACACGATTAGGATGAGGCCACTCCACCTGCCATTTTCCTCCTCTAAACACCTTATTGCTGTAATCTACTGCTCACAAACTGGCGACCTCTTTAGCTCATCTGCTCTGTTGTTGGTCTGGTCACTTATCTGATCTGGTGTGTTCAACTCAAACTGAAAGACACCCAGACTTTGACCTGTCCTATGGCTTGGCTGCCTTGTCCCAGACCAACTAGTCTGTAGTCAAATTTTTAAAAAGCAAATAATCATCATTGCTGCATTTTGACTAAATACAAGATTTTAAGTTTTGCAAACTTTATTGATTTTCATCATGTGAAGCTGGTATTTAAATGTTTAAATGACTTGCCCCTCAGCCTTCTGCAAACACTGTTCATCAAGAAATTACAGAGTTGCAGCAAATCCACCAGAGCAGCATCAAGTGGCAATTGTAATGTCCCAATTTGCAAAACTTATATCTGTAGGCGAAAATATCCATTTTTTATGTTATGTTATGTTTATTTTTCAGAAATTAGCTTACATCTTGATGTTCATTCAATTGATCTTAGGATTCTGGATGAATTTCAGGCATCAAACAACTTTGTCAGCCTATAGAACAGCTGACATGCAATCCTTTACCAGAAGCTTCAACATGAAAATCCCCATAATTCGACTCACCAGAAACAAGATTTCACTCTTTATCTGATGGCTGGGACAGTGAGGCCTGAGCCGATCTGAGCTGTTTGCTGTCATTATCTGAGTGGGTGAGAGCACAAAGGGGATGTGATCGGCCGTTTGATTGAGGTCAAATCTCTTTCGCCCTTTTCTGTGCCAAAATATCCCCATCTTATTGACCTCTCCATGGGCTGGCCGGTGTCCAAAATCTCAGGAGAGGTGTCATGTCCGCATGGCAACATCCCAGAGCACAGAGCAGAGAATAGAGAGATAAAGAGAGGAGGAGGATATGAGAGGGGATATGGAGTGGTTGTGACAGGTGAGCTAATGGCTTTGAGAAAGAAAGGACGCAGGGATGAAGGCCCAGGCTGTGATCTCTTTATACAGCTTACTGAGGGACAACGTATTAAAATGAGGAACGGATGCAGAGAGTAAATGAGTTGACCTAAAACCCCTAGGTCACTGCCCCCCTTCATGTGGATGTGTCTGTGTGATTGCATCCACCCCCACACTGATTGACAGCCTCTGTCGTTGTTTAATAATGGTTTGAGTATTTTTCCCAGGAACTGAAAAACTCCCCTATCCACAGGCTCGAAGGCTGGCTGTTACATGTGGGGGTCGAAATGTGTCCAGAAATGTGGAGCTTAAATGTTACCAGATGAGAGTGTACAGCCTCTGGGCCGTCCAAAAAAATGACTATTTAAATACCAAAATCAGTCTGTTCTCATGCTCTTTGTTTGACTTTCTTATCTCACTTGTTCATTAGAGGACTTTTACTGAACTGCTTTTCAATGCATATTTCATCACACACGCATACCTCCAGTAATTTTATCATGAACAAGATTAGATTAGACCTTTCACACTTTCACGTCGGATCAAGGTTAAAACAAGGTTTTATCAATTCAATAGAAATGGTGACGTATGTTTGAATAATGTTTATTTAAAAGCTTTCAAAAACGTCCAGCAGTTCAACGAGTTCCAGTGGGGTAATGTTACCAAGTACATGTAATGAAATAATGAAAAAAATATTATGCTGAGTTGATAAAATATAATGCACTGGTATAAATTCAAAAATAAACTAAAATAATGAAATAAAAATAAATTAAATCTACTTAACTATATATAAAGTAGTTAAAATTGGCTCCATCTCAACCAAAATGCTACTTGATGCATCATATTAATTAACAATCTTATATTGTAGTATATAATGATGAATCACTAACCAAGACCATTTCTTCAGAACAAGTACTTTTACTTTAACTTAAGTTAAGTACATTTTGCTGGTAATACTATCTGAACTTTTACCTTAATAAGATTTTCAATGCAAGACTACTTCTACATTGTTGTATCGTTACTTTTACTTAAGTAAATAATCTGAATACTTTCTCCACTACCGTATAGATGCACATATATTGAACCATGCATGATGAAAAATATATTTTTCTTTTCATGGGACATTTTAGCGTAATCTCAACCTCTTTGATACAAGAGTCACCCAGAGGTTACAACAATCATGTTGTCTAAAAAACCTTTGATGAACTCAGAAGCTTAACATAGATCTTAGAGAGAGCGAACACAAAATGGATTGATAATTGTATCATCTGCTCTAATGGCAGCCATTACAACAATAGCGATGGTGACCTGGAGGTATAGGCGGAGCAGCGAGGACAGGCCCTCTGTGGTGACCTCTGCTCGGGAAAGGGCGAGCTCAGGCAAGAGTCAGGGCGTCAGGGGCTTGCCACCTCGTCTGGCACTCTGAACTCTCCATTCACAGGCTAACACAACAGCCAGGCATCACTGTGACCCTATGGGTGTGACACTCAACCTTTGCCTTAACCTCCTGACCGCCGGTCACAGCTGCAGCTGACTGGCTCGGGTGGGTCAGGGCACGGGGTCGGCTGGAGGGGGGGAGGAGGGATAGAGATGATTGAGAGATGAGTGAAGAGAGAAGATGGAGGTAGAGGAAATGGAGGGTAAAGGCAGGGAAATGGAGGTATGACTGAGAGGTGAAGAGCAATGGATGGGTTTTTAAAGAGTCAGTTCACCCAAATTATATAAAAAACACTAATTACCTCAATAACCTTCATCTGTCTTCATCTTTTTTGTAGAGGTTTTGAGATATCTTTATTTGGGACTTCTACCACAATACCAATATAATCGAGGTGAAAGGATGGTTTTACTTGTGGTGCTCACAGTGCCCACAGACAGAAGAACGCCCTACCCTGTCTGTGGCTTTCAGCCCCATTCATCCCTACTGAAGTCATGAATCTTAAATAAACTGGTCACAAATACATAGTTCCATTCTTTTTTTAAAAATCCACTTTTGAGTGCTCGATAATATTTACAGCACCAGGATCTTGTATGTGGGAATGACTCAAAATAAGTGTGCATGTTCATTGTGATGAGGGAACATGTCAACTTAGGGTGGTGGCAGAAATCTCACAGATGGATCCCTGAAAACTGAAACTATTTGCATGGCTACTAGAAATAAGTATGAAAATAACGTTTTTGGTATAATTTGGGTGAAGTGACCTTGTAAGAGAAGTGGAAATGGTGAAAGGCAGAGATGGCAAGGAGAGAACTATGAAAGTGCTAAGAAGACAAATGGGCTGTCCGTACATTTTATGTGCACATCATGTGCACCATTGTCCTGGCCCCCATCCCCCTTCTCAGAGCTTTGTCATGGGAGCACGGCCGGCCGTGAGTGACTTTATAGAGTCGGCTTGTACGGGAAAAAGGACATGTGGTCTCTTGAGGTCGGTCCTTGAGTCAGCCTCACACATTCATGACTGCATGGCAGCTGTTTCTCTGAAATAAGACATGTGTCTTGTGATGTGTGACTCCCGTTAGACAAGTTAAGCTTTTGAATCCTGGTCAGTTTATTGGTAACTCTCACAAGGGGTGAAAAGGCAGAGCTGACAGAACTTTCCATGTTCTACTGCCCTACATACTCTATATTTACCTCTCAAAGGCCAATGAATGCCTGAACGGACTGCAGTAAAAGTCCTTAATAGGTTGAAAGATAAATAAATAAAAAACAGATCGTTTTGCAGGAATTTGGTCATAAACCAGTGTTGGACAAGTTACAATTTTGCCCTGATGATGAATGATTAGATGAAAAGTCAGAGGATCGAGTATAAGCGACTGGACTGTACATTGTAGCTGATGTGGATAACTTTGACTGTTAGGAGGGCTGATTCTCTGACTGAAGAGTCTCAGGATCACAGAACAGTCTCTTCCCTCCTCCACTCCAAGGCCTCCCCTGTAGCTTTCGTCGCTCCACTCTGGTGGTGGTGACTCTCCGTCATAGCTGCCACTTTCTGCTCCAGCCGCCACACCTGCTCCCGGTACTTCCTGCGTATCTGCCGGTACGAACTCAAGGCTTTACTGGAATGGAAGAAACCCACCAATATACAGTTTACTACACTCACATTAACAAAGACACTACAAAACTACTACTTTTCAGCTTTGGTTTCAGCAGGCAGGCAGATGATGATGAACAAAGACAAAAACATGCAGTTTATTAAATACCTTTCTTGTGATACTTACCTGTGAGCTTGTGTGAGCCGAGCAATCTGCTCTCCATTGTCCCTCCTGTGGGAGGTGCTGTCTGACAGAGCTGTGTTTAGAGAGTCTTGGACTAAAGCCAGTCTCTTCTTCAGGGCTTGTTCCCTGAAAACAAAAGTAAGATCAGATGAATAACAAGGGAGGAAATCACGTCAGTCTGTTCATTAAGGCACTGAAGAAGTTTCTTCTCAGAAATCATGTAAAACCTATGATGTGTCCTTGACTTTAGAGTGAATGTGATGTTGTTAACAGCTTTATTTAGAAGCCCTCACTACTTGAGGTTAGAAGAGAAGAAGGATGGTCTCTAAAGCCTAGAAACCTTTTATGTCCAAAGTCTGCATTTCTGCTGGAAGTGTTCCTAAGCAACAGATAAAACCAGGCAACACATGTTTGAAGGATTTTTTATTCTTCAGTGAGTGCATTCAGCTTTGATTACGGATTTCTCCAGGTGACATTACATTCATTAATTTAACAGGTTTCCTGGTATTAATAATAATAATGATAATAATAATAATAATTAATCAAAGGCTAAATTGTCTTGTATTAAAATATATTATGTATAAGCCATTTAATAGGTGCTTTTAGCATTTTATAGCACTAGGGCATGATTTTATTTCATGCATGGACCAGATAAAATCAGCCCCTAATTGTTGCAGTGTTAGTGCCATACTTTAAACATTGGAGCATGGCACTACGGATAAATGACAATGTCTCACCTCTGCAGGACGGCCTGCAGCTCTTTCAGAATGGGTCTGGTGCGAGGACCAGCGATGTCCACATCCCTGCCCAGTTGAGCTACATTTTCACCGAGTCTCTGAAACATAACATTCAATTAGGATTATATTTAAAGTTTGTAGAGAAGAGATATGTTTTTTATTTCTTATTTCCTATCTTGTTAATCATCTTATGACCTCTGAGATCTCTGTGGAGACCCGGCCCCTAGTTTGGGAACCACTGATCTAAAGGTTGGGAAAGAACAGTGCAGAACAGATTAACATTTATTATGTTGCAATCAGAAGCCATTGGGATTTTGGTTGAAGTAGTTGAGTGTCTGTAGGATCAGTTATTGAGCAAAACTAAGGGATGCTTGGTTTCTGTGCCTCCAGAAATTAATCTTTGATCTTTGAAAGCATTCAAAATCAATATTGAGGAGGAGAAGAAGCAAGTTTTTAATGAAAGTTTTAACCCACAGGCACAAAAGTTGGTGCAAAGCCTGTGATACCTTGCATGTAAAGTAATAGACAGACAGCTGTGTTAACCTAAAGTGGCTGTTCAGTTCTTTCTCATCTGACAATGACAGAGGTGTGTGGCGCAGTATGAATCTGTGCTGCGGCGACAGGACAGCCCAGCACAAGACCTTGCGGAACCAAAATATCCTTCTTGGCCTGGAGGGATTCTGCTTTGGTAGATGTGTGATTTCCCATGTGGGACACCCAGATTTGAATCGGGTCTGCCACAATAGACCAACGTCCTGCTCCCTCTTGCTCATTTCACCTTGACTTTGTATTATTTGAAAAAAAATGAAAAAAATGTCTCGGTTGCTGCTCTGTCCCACCTGTTGCTCGGCCTTACGATCCTCCAGCTCCTCTCGGAGGGTTTCTGGAACGAAAGCTCCAGCTGCTTCCTGGGCCTTCTGGGCCATTAAACTCCACTCAAGACACCTCAGCTCTTTCTCCTTGAGGCGGATTAGCGCTCTCAGATCTGACATCTCCTCCTGAACATAAACAATTAAACCATATCAGAGTATATAAAGAGTTGAATGCAGATACAGCATAAGTAACACTGTGGTGGAAGACTTTCCACCGTAGTGGCAGAAGCACAAGATGTAGACCTTTTACGTCCACTTTTGAGGCTGTTGTGGTAGGATAAGCCCCTGGGTGTAGAATTTGTATATGATTTTTGTATTGGTCCTGTATTGGCATTGGTTAGATTTGAATAATATATGTAAATTTGTGGATTTCTCGTCTGTTCTGTTTGTAGAGCTGTTTGAATTTATGTTTGAGTAAGTATGTTTGTCCAAAATCACTCATTCGCCGTCCCTAATGGACACTGAGTAGTTTAATCAATTGTGAGCAGTAAATTGAGATTTGGGACACTTATCAATCACCATTCAATGGTCATTTTTGCATCTATAAAATGTGGAGCACTGCATTGTGTCTTGCTGGTTGACTGGCAACCTCATGATGACAACAAGACTATGCATAACTAGTTTTCTGCTTTTAGGATTTTTTGGGGGGACATTTTCACCTTTATAAGACGGGACATAATGGAGTCAGACAGGAAACAAAGGGGGAAAGAGAGAGAGAAGTACGACATGCGACAGAGGTCTTCAGTTTAAATCAAACTGTGCAAACTGGAATTATTTTATAATTAATGAAGGCACACAGCTCCTACCCTGACAGAGATGAGTTCATGGAAGAGGGAAGCCTTCTCTTTCTTGGTATCAGGAGGTTTGGCGTTATCTTTAGTCACATGTCCCCATCTTGATCCAGCTGGGTGACCAGTTTCGGGGCTCATTTTGCTATCAACTCCTGGGCTCGTTTTAGGTAGACAAATGGCTGCCCGGTCCCTCTTCAGGCGCTCAATTTGCTGACGTAGAACAGCCTCTCGCTCCATCAGCTCAGGTGTCCTGTGGGGTTACAGGTAGTCAGTGACCTAACAAAAATGTGATCCAAGAAAAGGCTATTTTTGAATTCAAAAGTTCTTGAGTCATCAGCCAACCCTGACAGCTTTTGAAACATTTAGTCAAAAGCATGTAGGTCTTTTGTGATGGGACAGAATGATATATGCAATATTTGTAAACTTTTATCCATTATTTCAGTCTGTCAATCTCAACATGTCAATTACTGTGCTTGAATGTACAAAAAGTACTTTGAAAGGTCACCTCTGCCCTGTGTGACTCTGTGCTTCCATCTCCTCTGTTACCCCTGCTCTTGAGAAGGAGGTGGACAGCTCTTCAGTTCCCATTTTCCTGAGTGGAGCTGATGGACTGTCGGGCTGCTGCTTGTCACAGGCCGCCTCTGATGAAAGGAAAAACTGTGAGCCTGACTGTGTGAATGACACGCATACCTACAGTATACATAAGTGAATGCATGCACTGAGCTGTAAGCAGTATTAAAACATGGTATTCAAACACCTGCTGAGTCTGTCTGCAGAGGAATGCTTTGCTGCTTCTTGGCGTCATATATTGACAGCAGCTCGCTGTAGGCCTCTTCACACTCCTCACTGTCAATCACAACCACAAAGACAAAATTACGACTTCACTAGATGAGAAGAACCTAGAATACTACTGTTGGATTGCTGAACTGTGCACATTAATTAATTTGACACATGTCAAAGAACGTTAGTGACAAAGAATGCACATATGTGTGCAGACAGGACTTGTGTGTCATGTTTTATGTGTGTACCAGTATCTGAGAGCCATCTGCAGGGCAGAGCAGTCAGCTTCAAGTCTGTTTAGTGTAATACTGATCTGTTCGGACTCTCCCTTCCTTCGCTCCAGAGCTGCAGTCAGCCGTTCATTTCTGGCCTTCAGTCTCTCAATGCACCTGAGATAATGAGGGAAAGAATGAGGGGGTTAAGAGCAAAAACTGGAGGTGACACCTCTGTTTCATAAAGAGTTTTAATCATACAAATAATAAAGTAACATAAGTGTCGACCGAGTGCTGTAGCTGCTTTTTGTTACTTTGAAACATCTTGTGCAGCTCTTCAGACTCACCTGTTCAGTCGTTCTGTCTCAGACTCTAGGCTGATGGGGCTCGGACAAGGACTGCATGAGCTAACGGAGCCCAGTGGAGAACCATCCCCACCCACAGACAGAGGTGTTACAGCTCTGGTTGATCTTCTGTGGAGTAAAGGTGAACCAGGGAAGGGAGGAGAAGCCCAGTCTGGACTGAGAGCCCCAGCGGTGGGCCGGTAGGAAGGAGAGCGACTGCCTGACCTCCAGGCCTTATGGAGACCAACCAGCTGAAAGACAAGAGAATCAACCAAATTAGTTTGTATTTCTTACATCACTATGTCTCAAACCTCCCAGCCACCAATAAACACAGGTTGTTCATACTGAATTATAATAAAATCTAGACTTTAGCTCCATAAATTGTTGTCACGAGGACATCTCAGATGGCTTTTTCTTACATTGCGTCATGTTTTTGGCGTTTTTATATTTTACCATACCCTTGTCATTAACAAAACTAATAGCAGAGCTTCTCCCACCTTGTTCTTCTCCTCTTCCATTTGGCTGATGGTGCTTTGTGCTCTCTCCAGTTCCTCCTGGTGACTCTGCAAGGTGCTTCTGAGAGGAGAGTCACGCTTCTCCAGATCCAGGATGTCCTCCTGATACTGGTCCTTTGGCAGGCCTGATGCGCATGAAATCCCAAACTCTCTTTCCATGTCCTCCAATATCTGCATCCAGTGAGACAAAATTACTAAAGGGGATGATGGGAGTCTAAAGATAGCCTGAACAATGACATATTTTTCTCTTAAATTGATCCATTAAAACTCAGACAGACACAGCAATGCTTGACCTCTTTATGACATTTTTGGAATTTATATTTTTATCAGAGTAGCAAAATCTAGTTGTGTAGACCAAGTTGTTTTTTATCAGTTAATTTGGCCTTACATTAGTTTTTGTTGGAATTTGCAGCTGTAATAACAAAAATCAACAAACATTTTTTACATTTTTAATACCTCAGTGGCCTTAACCCAGCTCTCCTGGGCTGCCCTCAGATGCTCTTTGTGCTTGTCCTGGTCAGAAGCTGTGATGGGGGCGGCCCAGGACCTTTTACAGCTGATGGAGTCCTCCACTGACGATAGAACCTCCTGGAGTTTAGTCCAGACTACACCACCGCCGCCTGGTGGATGGAAAGCAGAGGTCAATTCACTTGACCATGTTAAATTAAGTGAGGTGCCATGTTGTATTCTACCAAACTAGAATAGCCGCAGTATATGAAAGAAAAAACATGGGTATTCGTTGCTTTTTCTCAAGATATGATGAGATTGATGTCTTAAAATAATGTATAACAATTATTTAAAATAATACATCAGTTGTTCTTTTGGACACAACATTTCTTGTCCAGCCTGTTTGGAGGAATGATTACATACATAGAGAACTGGTGCACAACATCCAAAACGCGTTCTACTGAATAAAGACAAAGTTATGCATTGTCGTTGCCAACCTCGGCCAGTCAGCGGAGGTTTACATGGGGCAGCAGAGGCAGTGTTCCTCTCTGGACTGCTTCTCGCCAGCCTGTGGGACAGGAGGTCTGGAATCAGAGGCCTGGATGGCCGTGGTGGTCTCAGGTCCCCTGGTTCACTGCAGAAAAGTAAAAATTTTGCTAGTAAATACCACGGTGTCTATGTTCAGATGAGGCATAAGGAGACGAATACATCATTTATTGATAGGAAAATATGTAAGCACAAACAACAAACATGGTTCCACCGAGATATTTCTTTGGAGTGAACACAAATCAGCTTTATGGCTCATATCAGTGTCACAGTTTCATAAATGATACAGGTAAATCCACATCTAATTACTGTCCTCACTAACGTTACCTTGGTGCCTTTAATGATCCCATCTTCTTGTTCAGTTCAGCGATGATGCTGAGCAGCGTGCCCACTTCGGCCTCACACTGAGCCAGTTCTGCTGGTGTGGGCTCGACATTTGCTGTTGGGTCAAAGTCCTCAGGGTCAAGGGTCATATGGTCGATTGGGGTCATCACCCCCCTGTCATACCCCGCATCCAGGCTGTCACATCTGATCAGACTGGAATCCTGCAGAAACAGGAAAATGTATTTGGATTTTAAGAAAATAACTTGGTTGGCCTTATGTGAGTCAATATTTTAGCTTTTTACTGTATATTAAAGCAAATGTCTTATTTGTACTAATATAATACACATAATATGTATGTTCTTGCTGCATGTGAATAATCATCCTCCAGTGAAGAGTGGCTCATAATTAAACACAGCAAAATAACGCATCGGTAAAAATCTGTTATGCTCTTGAACCAGTCATTGTTGTTGCACTATTTAGCAGCTATTGTTTTAGGCAGAGGAAAAGGAGGAAACTAAAACATCCTGAGATCCAACTTCCTGCCTAGCAAATATTTGTGGCCCGAACCATCTTTTGTTGTGTACAAAGAACATTGGCTAAATGCCTAAAACATGAAATTAGAACAAAGTGTCCCTCTTTTATTCTGCCATAAAGTACATATGATGCCAGAATTATACAATTTTCAACACCTATTTTGGATGTTGTGAATTCAAATATATATTGTGCATCATTAACAACATACTTTAAACTCCTTATCCAGCCAGTAATACATCCGTTATACCCTCCAATTCCTGTTCAGAGCCATAGAAAGGCTATCGAAACATGGACCGGGCAAAGAGCAAAGAACACCTGTGATAGGTCACCAGACAAACACTCATATGTACAAATACTGTCAATTTAGAGTATTTGAACGTGGGAAGGATACCACTCATATAATGTATATGTATAATACACTAATATTAGTCATTAAACATTCTTCATAATGGCCTTCTTTCAGTGGTCGACTGCCAATGCTACACTATTTGTATAATCATTCAGTTTGTTCATTCTTGTTTAAGGATAAAGTTCCTTATCTTAGCAAGCCATTTCACAGGTGACAATGTTAAGTACACTACCGTCTCATAGACTTGTCACATTTACCCAGAAAACATTTAATGCTCCAAGTCATGCAACACCCAGTATGATACGTGACATATTTCCAAGACAAACACTGAAACTCATCATAACTTACCTCCATATTTCTTGATCCTGATGTCTGCAGCAGTGATTTAGTTCCTTTTGTGGCTGTTCACTGCCTACAACTAAACATTTAACATTTTCTTCAGTCCAGCTATTTTGTGTTATTATCATTTTCCAGTAGTTCGTCTGTCACTACTGCAGTCTACTCTCTGCATGTCTGCCAAACAGTGTTTAGTGTGATGAATGAAGTAAGTGGAAAACACTCAGAATACCATCCCCACCCATTCCCAGTCACTTTGTGTCCTTTCCTGTTTTGTCCACTATTCGCTTCCATGCCTTTTTAATAGTAGACTGAGTAAACTGGATACTAACTCTAGCTGTTCTGCAAGCATGTACTATGATGTTATGTAATTAGAAAAATGCATTAAGTTATAACCTATTTGGACCATGACACAGACTTAATATACGTGTTAAAGTGTACTTTTCACTGCAAAGACCATTTCTGCTGCTCTGTTAACTTCTGCAAACATGTGACCAACTAAAACCAAACATGACTTAACATCACATATTCTACACCAGTTTTCTTTTAAAGTTTAACAAAGTTTTATCACGATGACTTGACAATATTAATGAAAAGTATGATTATTGAATTTCTGGACTGATTCACAAAACTGACATTATTTTTTATATTTACTCATTTTGTTCCTGCTACAGCTGCTGATTTTACGACTACAATTAACGTAAACGCTAAAAATCTTCATTGAACTTCATTACCCATAATGCTGTTACACTTCCGGATTGGATCATTTCCGGTCAGGAAGTTGTCCGACCAAAACAAATGTCAGCTCGTCGTTGAAATATTTTGCAACTTTCAATGAGTTTCACTTTATTTTAATCCCAGAAGTTTCGCAATTTTCATTTTTCAGTCACGTAAGTGTACTTGCATTTTTTTTTTTACATAAAACATTTGTTACGTATCGAGTCTTCTGATATGATCTGATTTATTTTAAAGCTAATGCTAACAGCTCCACTGCTCTACAGGACAGAAACTGTGTCGCTTCATGGACTCTGTGTCTCTGTCTGTCTCTCTGTCTCTCTGTCTGTCTCTCTGCCTGTCTGTCTGTCTGGACACATTGATTCAAGCTTTTCTAACTAAACCATCCACTCTGTGAAGCTAATACACCTCAGCTTTTATTATTCTAACGCTGCTCTTTGAGTTCATACAGACAGAATCGCAGCTTTATTGTGACCTTTTGTGTGTTGTTTACTGGCATGATTGTAGGATCTTTGTTGAAAGTAGTTCCTTAGATTTTGTAGGATTTGTCTTTTACTTACAGATATTGTTGGTACTTTTTGAGAGGCAGGTAGAAAGACCACTTGGTGACTTGAATTTTAGTTACATTTTAATATCAATGGGTGTGAAAAACAGGTAAATGTCAAGGAGATTCTAGTTTATTTATTTGTCAATAATTTCTCTTTATGGCCAAACTCATCATCTCCACTTCCTTAGTGACCTGTGTATCCATGGAGACGCCAGAGCCGGGCCCAGCCGATGGTGAGGAGCGCCTGGTGGAGCTGCGACCTCGGACACGCTCCAACCCTGAAGGCGCCGAGGACCGCCGCAGCAGCACCGGCAGCCTCGGAGGAAACAGTAACCCCAACATATCTCAGCCGGCTGTGGGGAGTCGCGTCGAGGGGGAGGGCGAGGCTTCAACCAGCGACAGCCCTGCGAGTTCCACCACCACAACCGTCTCAGCAGCTGCAGCTGTGGCCGTAGCCCCCGCTGCATCTGTGACAGCAGTGGCCGCAGCCAGTGCCACAGTGCCGCTGTCCACGGCTGCTGTTGCAGCCAAAGAGAGGCCGAAGCCGACCCAGCAGCAGCAGCAGCCGGCACTGACAGCCCCTGTCCCTCCACCAGCAGAGTACCAGCTCAGAGTTCCTCGTGTCAACTGTCCAGAGAAAGTGGTAGGTCCGCATTTCACTTCTCATTGAAGTGTCACATGAAAATTAAGACTTCCTTTCACTGAAAGGCTTTTACTATCTGGTGTTGTCTTCTCATGGCAGATAATCTGCTTAGACCTTTCTGAAGAGATGTCTTTGCCAAAGTTGGAGTCTTTTAACGGGTAAGCTAAAGTAATTTAAACATTTATTCCTCATTGTTAGGGTTTCCTTTGTCATCACTGCCTAATTTGACTGTCTATCCACTTAGGTCTAAAACGAATGCCCTGAACATATGCCAGAAGATGATTGAGATGTTTGTCAGAACTAAACACAAGATTGACAAACGCCATGAGTTTGCCCTGGTAGTAGTCAACGATGACGCTCTGTGGGTGAGTACAGGAATCCTTTAATGTGCTCCAAATAACATGTACATTGCCTATGCAACATGTCTCCTACGTTTGTAGAATAATGTCTTTTTCCTCTACTTATTTATATGTGTTTCCCTTTCAGTTATCAGGCTTCACCTCTGACCCCAGGGAGCTGTGCAGCTGTCTGTATGACCTTGAGACCAATGTGTGCGATTCCTTCAGTATCCTTTCATTTAAAACTAACTATACTATGAAACAATACATACAACATTAAATAAATTCTAGTTGTCAAATTTTAGCCTTAACCATCCTCTGTAGACCTGGAGGATCTCCTTAATGTAATGTAAGTACTGTCTGACTATTAACTTTTCTGGTCTCTTAAAATACAAGAAATAATACATAGAAGTGTTTGCTGCAGGTAATTTATTCTTCTGTTGTCCTCGCAGTCGTCAGAAGATCGAGCTGCCGTTGATGGAGAACATTCAGACCGTCCCTCCTCCATATGTGGTGCGGACTGTGCTCATCTACAGCCGTCATGCAGGACAGCTTCAGTTCAACCCTTCCGAGGCTTTTAGTGTAAGTATGAGTAGTGCTGAGATATTCATCCTCTAGTCTGTAGTTAAGTTAGTACATTTGTTTTTTTTTATGTGAATCTGATTTCCCTCCTTTCTTCTCTTAGTACGTTTTAAGCTGCTTTGAGAAGGACACTAACTTTACATTGAAGTGAAAGTCTTGCTTGTTTTTGTGTCCTGCCACAGAAAATGCTGCAGTCTCCATATTTTTTCTTTGACGTGGTCTACCTACACAACGGCGTAGATGAGCAGGGGGATGAGACCAGCTGGAGGGTAAGTGAATATCACCGATTGTGGCTGTAGCCATGGCTGTGCTTTGGTTGTAATGATTATGGCTGTGTCTGTATTCCTGAACTCTGTGTATAACACATCTGTCATATCTGATAGAAGCACCATTGGTTCAGATCATGTGAAGCTTAACAATGCTTTCTTGGCTAATGTTTATGGAGCAGTAAAGGTTAGTCACAATACAGCTACTGTAGCCATAGCTATAGTGTCATAGATTTAACCACAAATCCAGCTGTAGTCTGAGCAAAAACCTTATCCAGAGCCACAGCTTCAACCAGTGAGCAGCAGCAGCTGTGCTGTGCAGAGCATTTACCTAAACTGGCAGTGTATTGTAGCTAGACTGGACCAACATTAACTGTTCCTATGGATCAGGTGGAATCCAAAATCTACTGCAAGGGAAAGCAAAAGTATTTCAGGAAAAAAATCCCACCATGACCACTTGGGGGCTCCATACTTTTCTTAATTTGCGGTTAATTCATTTAAATCCTTCTGTATCTTACTCAGCCTGAAGAGTGCAGGGGGATGTTGTGAAAACCTACTTAAATATATCTTTTTTTCACATGATGGTATGATCTGGATATTTCCCTAGTTGTTGCGTTTCATCTATGTTGTATGTTTTTTGTCTCCAGGACAACTACACCTCTTTCTGCAACCTGGACTCAAGGGGTACGTGCTATCGCTTTGAGGTTTCCCTGAGTGGACCCGCCATCGAGCTGCACAACTGCATGGCCAAGCTTCTGGCTCACCCTTTACAAAGACCTTTCCAGAGCCACGCGTCTTACAGCCTGCTGGAGGGGGAAGACCCCCAGGACATTGAGGCAACAGTCTAAACGGCCCGCACTCATAAAGCCCTCTTTCTCTGTGAAATTCACACGCTGTAGTTTATCAGAAAACAGCAGGGAGTTTTCCAAGTACATCTTATCACTGAGGGTTTTTTCCATTAACTGCTGTAAATGCTGCTGCAATAATTCTTTAGAATATTTGGGAAAACCAGGCATAGTTTTCAAGAAACAAGAGGGTTTCATCAGATAATTTTATCATTGTGTTTCCGTAAGAATGAATGAGTTAATGATTGTTCTAAGCTGAGGAAGTAATAAAATGATCCAGTTGTTAGCTATAAAACTGCTGGAGGTCTCCTGGGGATGAGATGATGAATAGGATGTCCAGGAACAGGACACCAGAAGAAAGATAAGGAGAAGATAAAGAAAGAATAAAAAAGGAATAAAATAAATAAAAAGAAGACGCAATGGTTAAAGCATGGGGCTTTGTTTAACTAACTCCTTTATAGTTTGTTTTTTTCTTTCAAATCTTAGACCACACTGATCTTTCTGTAAGTCTTAAAGGGTGAAGTCAGTGCAAATCTGTGTCAGTTTTCCATAACTGGAGACTTTGAAGTAAGAACTGTAATATGATGTACTGTATCACAGAGGTCACAACTTCTGTAATATTGCCTTTTCTTTTAATTTCCACCTTTTGTTGCCTGTTTTAATATATTTTTTTATTTTATAAGGGGTTATTTTCAATAATTTGTTCATTTGTCACTCTTTTATGTTACACAGACAATGAAAGAATGTACAGTAATGTAGATGTGGCCCTTCTTTTGACAATGATCTCTGTGGCACTGATGGATTGATTGTGAAAAAGGCCCCTCGTACTGCCAGTCTAGCTGCACTTAAAACACATTGTACTGATGAGCTTTTTGAAGCTGTTTCTGGATATTAAAAAAAGGCATGTTTAATCATAGTTTTCATATTCATATGTGCTTTCTATGTTTTTGTCAGGAGATGGCAGCAGATTCCCTCTAGAGAAAACTGAATTCAAAGGCTTCGACAAAAAGTTGCTCTGGTCCATGAGGGTAGAGAATAGTTTAGTTAGGGTTCAAACCCCAAAGGGGTAGAACCCTATTGAGTAATCTATTTGTAATTTGCATAATGTCAAAAACACATTTTTTACCTCTTCTCCTAAACCGTAGGTCTGATTGCTACCAGATTTTCTGTGGATCATAATGGGTCAAGTTTATTTCAAGTTATATAAAGCTTGTTGATAGCTTGTTTAGTTTCTGAGATATTGACCAATGAACTGGGATCAGGATGTGGTAAAAAACATAAATAGACCAAACTCAACAACAGTTGGGCCCATCACCATGAATCTTTCATGAGATGTTCACATAGGTTCCTGAAATATACACTTAAAGTTTCATCCAAATCCTAAAAATGCATTAGATAAAAATGATAGAAATTTGTTTAGGGAGATTGTGTGGCGTTCGCGTACAGAGACTCTTACTTATCCATTAGCAAATACAGTTGTTTGACAGGACATTTGTTGGTGTTTTCATAGCACTATAAAATAGTATAAATAATGCAACATTGTGAACTGCCAACCACCAGGGAAGTCAAAAACAGAAATACCAATGCAAACCAACCAGAACCCAGACCACTTCACAGCGTGTTGAAAGGTGAACACAAGAGAACTGCCACATGCACCAAATCTTTGCATGAACACATGAGTAAAAAGAAAAGATGTGACTTAGAAATAACTAACTGTGAGGTGCAGGCAAGTGCATGAACACACCAAATGACAATGACACCCATATGGACACAGATATTGAAATAACCAATGTATCCATGGTCCCTTTTATGTACAAGTTGCTGAGTGCTGTGACAAAAGGCAAACTCTGTGTACAGATGTGTGCGAGAGAAAGCAGCCGCAATATGTGGAGATGCCAGCTATGGGAAGAGATATTGAAACAAGTGTGTGATTGGTCTCAATCCTTCTTTAAACAAAATTAAAATAGCTGAAGTGACTTTGCTCGGCTTGAAACATGCTTTGTGCTATTTGCTGCTGAAATTGTGTCTGATTGAGCTGCTAAGGTCTGTTTTAGGAGAAATGTTTGAACCCGCGAATCGCGGTTTGTGGCTATAATTTAATTTGTAAATACTACATCCTACATTTTAAAGTGTAAATTTTTATAAAACTGTTCTGCTTTGATCAGTATTAAGCTGTCTGTTATGCTAAACTCTTAGGCTTAAATCTCCAGACATTTTCACTGTCAAGTTTTATAAAAACTGACTCTAAATCCTCAATGTACAGGCTTACAGTATTGACAGCATGATTAGGCAGTTATCACAGCTCCTGTTAAAATCTTTATCTCTTATCCACCTATGGAATGAATATTACTTGAATTGTGTCTGGTCAGTTATCTTAAGAGGTGTTTTTATCATCTTAGTTTCCTGTTTTTGTTCAGAGGTTGATCCAATGTCTGTCCTGACTCCTGATAGTCACTCATTTTCTGTCACTCTAACATACCTTCATAAATTAGTTTTTTTCCGGTGAGGACAGGTTGTCAGGGAGACAATGGGGAGCAGGAAAACCACGGGCTCAGAGGACCTTTCCCCTTTCAGACACACTTCCCCAGAAGAGCTGGCTGTTCCCCACGTCATCACCGCAGATAACAGCGCGGGGGGGATCCAGTGTGTCTGTACTGCAGGGAAAATTTGTTATTCCCTCATGCCTGAAGAATGACAGGTCCCTATTGTTTCGATCTTTCACTCTTGCACTGCCATGACTCCTTTCCGTGTTAGCTTGGAACAGGATGGATTGTTTTTTTGTTTTTTTCCTTTGGTATTTTCTGTTTTACTCCTTAGATGGTTTACATTGTTCATCCACCACCAGGGGAATAACAGAGAAATTCTGTCATAATCTCTAATAGCTATATTTAAATGTGGCACTGATGGGTGATATTTCCTGGTTTCTTTTACACCACGTACAGACAGTAGTGGAAAATAACTAAGTAGTAACACTACATTTCAGAGGGTAATATGGTACTTTCTACCCCACTGCAACTACGTGATGGCTATGGTAACTAATTACTTTTACATTTTTTAAGATTTTACATTTAAAACATATTACAATAATATTAAAACAGAATATTTATAATTTATTTTTAAAACAACTATTATAATAATTCAGTGTTTCAGAAGAAATGTCATGCTGAAATGACCAGCTTTAGAAAATATCTGCTGACTGCTGAAGCCTTGTATTAGCTTCATATATATTCATTTTGAATATATTAATAAGGACTGTGGATTTCGCCCCCGTCACTTACATTGGAAGCGCATTAAGAACGGATCTTTTGGATGAACAGGAGGAATGATTAGCGCAGGAAAAACCTGTTCTAGTGTACACATACAGTATATGTGACGACCCGTATGGACTCCTGATTCCACGTCCTGTTTTATTTTGTAATTACCTGCCCTCTTGCTTTCCAGTTTGTTTTACTTCCTGCCATTATTGAGTTTCCCGCCAGTTTTGATTCCACACCTGTGTTCTGTTATCTCATTATTTCTCTCACCATTTATACGCCTTGCTTTTCCACCCAATTTGCCAGATTGTGTTTTGCCAGACTAGCGATCCAGCCAATCCTTGTCCTTTGTTAAGCCTGTTTGTTTTCTCCTCCTGAACCTCTTGAGCCTCTTCGGAGTTGCCTTTTTTTTTTTTTTGTCAGTATTTTACTACTCTGACTACCTGTTTCTTTTGCACACTGGGACTCCCAATAAACTTTTATTTTTGGAATTCAATTAAGTGTCGGTGTGATTCTGCGATTGAGTCTTCCTCTGCCTGACCATCCCAGTATACACAAGAAGAGGAAAAAGAAGACACAGGCACGTATCTCAGTAGGATATCCAAACTTAATTTAATCTTTCTGACACAGCAATCTCCTTTTGTTGGAAAATATGTGAAAATCTGGGCAGTGCTGCCACTGGAGACTGTTACTGTGACAGAGGTCGATGAGGAGGGGAGAGGGCGGGGAGGCGAGGGCTGGGCCAGGATGGACTGGAAGTGTGCCTCCAGCAGCATTTATAAACATGGCCCCTTTACACACCTAAGGGTCATTGTTTACATCCATCCATACTAGCCATTTCTGCCTGTATGTTTCTACACCCTGACTGTCCGTGAAATAAACATTTCACCACAGTTTTTTCTTCTTTTTCTGCTTGACAGTGTTTAACTTGAAGAGAACCTGTTCTGCAGAAAGGATCGCATCAGACGGGGAAACCTTGTGGATTTTAGCAAAATAATTCCTGTTTAGATCTTCCTAAACCAGCTGCAACCATTTCACCTCCAACAGCCATGTACAGCTCCAGCTACTCCCGGGCAAAGGAGGCAAGGGAGCCCCTGCACAAGCCCAAAGGAAAGAGCTGTGGCTACTACATGAGGATCGTCTTCTTCTTTTCCTCTCTGATCCAGTCTCTGATCATCGTCAGCCTGGTGCTCTTCCTCATCTATGGACAGCCGGAGAAGTCTGCAGAGGAGAAGAGGGTCAAGGTAAGTGATTTCCTCTTGCATAATAACCATCGTTTATTTTGTCGGTTATTAAAGACCACCCTACAGACATGTTTTAAGACGTATAAAAATACTCAGCTTTGTGTGTGATGTAATTTCTACACATACAAATCTTAAATCTATTTCCAAGTGAAGTAACAATAAGCAAAACATATATATATATTTTATTTTTTTTTGTGGAAGGGGGGCTTTAATAGACATAATAAGGCTTCAGAACTCTTAGTGTTTGTGCAGGCAGCATCAATCATCACCAGCCTGTTTTTGTTTTATCTTTTCATTTCACAGCGTTATAAGCATAACATTATAAAGTGATGATGATGCTGAGTGATCTGTTTGTCTGAAGGAACTGGAGCTGAATTTGAACAGGGTGAGTGAGAACAACATCCAGCTGAGAAATGAGAAAAGCGACTTGGGAGCTCAGCTGGGAGCCCGCACAGCTGAGAAAGCTGCTCTGGAGAAAGAGGTGGAGAAGCTGAAGACTGATGCCAACAACACAGAACATGTGCTAAAGGGAAAATTAGTAAGTAAATGACTTGATTAATATTTGGCTAAGATGTACTGAGAAGCAGGTACATTTGTGCAGCTTATTTTTTTAAAGCCTCTTAGTCATCTTTGAAAAATTCTCTTGACAATAAGAAAAAATCCAGGTTTCTACAATGTGCAAATTATACAACATGATTATTTCATCAGGCATTGTTGTAGTTTTCCTATTGGTCACCAGTGGTGGAGGAAGTGTTCAGATCCTTTTCTTATGGAAAAGTACCAATTCCACTCTGTAAAACTACTCTGTTACTGTACAGGTAACAATGTTCCTTAAGTAAAAGTATGTAAGTATAATCAGGAAATTGTACTTGAAGTATTAAAAGTAAAAGCCACTCACTATTGGAGCAACTATTGGACAGACTAAAAAAATAAATAATAAAATGATTAGTAAAAGCAACTAGTTTAACATTACCTTCTAAAATGTAATATAATAGAGCTATAAAGAAGCATAAAGTGAAAATACTCAAGTAAAGTATAAGTACCTCACATCTTTAGTACAGTAGTGGTAGTAGTAAATGTAAGTAGTTAAATTTCACCACTATTGGTCTCCATGGTAATGAAATACAACACACAAATCATTAATCATCCTGTAAATATGTTTTTTTTTTTTTGTTCTTTTTAATTTGTAGGCCAACTGTGAGAGAACCAGTGCAACAACACTCAGCCTGATGGCGCGGCGTCCCACCCCTCCGATCCAGCCCCCTGTTATGTTCACTACTAGCAGTATGTACTCCAGTATTGTACTTTTTGGGAGACTTAGTCTAATGCTCTAATACTGTTTAAACATTGTGAAGAATTACTCTGTTAATAAATATTCACTGCATTAGAAATTGAATTCATGAAAGTGTAAAATAATATGCATATGTACAGAAAAAATATAGTCTACATGGTTAAGACAAGACAAGATGGTTGCAAGTATCCATTTTCTGGATACTGTTAAGAAAAAAGAATATTCCACTATCCCACTTCCTAATGAGGCATCCTTTATAGGGTTTATAAGTTTTAATAAATTACTTTATTAATGGTTAATAAATAATTTACTGATGCTTTATAGATCAGGTATAAAACAGCTTAAGAACAACTTTTGGATTGTGGGTGTTACATCTTTTTATTAATATCTAATAACTGACCTCTTAAATAATTTACTAAACATTATGAACACCATTAGTTACTCTTTGTAATACTGTGACTTGAGTGATGGTACCAGAATATTAGTGAACACAGGAAATGGCAGTGTTAAAAAAAAATTATTTGTAGTTTAATTTTCCTGTGATAAAACTGTTTTTCCCTGAACTCTCCAGGTGAAATGAAAACATTGCAGAGCCTCAACGCCCAGCAGAAAGCTTTGATAAATCTCATTGAGGCAAACTTCACCCAGACAGTTCAGTACCTGAGCCAGGAGCGAGACAACGCCCTCAAAGACCGAGACACATACCAACTGGCTGGCATCACCCTGCGCAAGGAGAACACCATGCTGAAGGAGCAGCTCACCACCTACACCAGGTACTGTCTGTGTCTCGGTCTGCTCTGTGAGCGCAACTGAAAATATTAAGATTATACATATTAAAGGGTTTGTTTGTTTGTTTTTTAATCCAGGAAGTGCAAAGAGGACTTTGCTCATTCTTTGGACGGGATCAAAACAGTGACCAGGGATTTCCTGAGCAGGATCAACAACCTGTTTCCCCACCAGCTGACCTTTCACCTCACCTGTGACAGCCAGCAGGAGCAAATGGAGAAAATAAGAAACAGCTGCACGAACCTGTCCAGAGACGTGGAGAATAAGTTCCAGCTGTATTTAGACAGAGTGGGCAACAAGGTGAGTGCAACATTTTTTGCACTTCTTTTTTAGGTGTGTGTGAACCTTTGATTTTATATTATTATTTAAAAGGACTTCTCCCTAACTCCACTGTGTGTATGCTGGAATACACAGCCTTGACAGGGATTAAGCAGTGAAATAACTCAGTTTTTGCATTAATAGGAATTAGAATAGATTTATATCTAAAGACTTAAATGCAGGTGTGGAAGAAGTACTCAGATCCTCTAAGTAAAAGTCCTGCATTCAAAATCCTACTCTGGTAAAAGTACAATAGTATTATCAGCAAAATATACTTTAAGTATCAAAAATTAAAAGTACTTGTCTCGGGTCGTCGTCTTTTGAAACGATTACAAAATAAATCTAATCAGGTAGGAGACAAGAAAAAAAGCTACACATATTTTCAAACTTTTCTCCAATCTTTTTTTTTTTTAACTTCTTGTTACTTTTACCTCTTCAGACATCGAAAAGTTATTTAAATGAAACCATCTGATTAGTTTAGAGGGAAAATCTATCTTTGGTGGAACTGCTAACAACTCGTAGACATCTGAAATGTGACTAGGGGACCCATCTAAAATAGTACAATATTTCCCCCTCAAATGTAGTGAAGTAGAAGTATAAAGTAGCATAAAATGGAATTACTCAAATTAAGTACCTCAAAATTGTACTTAATTACAGTACTTGAGTAATGTACTCAATGTACACCCCTGTTTATATGGGTTTTTGGTTTTGCGGAGTTAGTACTCCTTTCTTGCCAACCCTCCTTCAAACTCTCCTTAAAGCTGATGGAATATTCCAAAGAACAAATTGGATGGGAAACCACTTTCTCGAGGGAGGAAGTCTATCCGCTGCATCATTCATGATGAATCTAGCTAAAGAGACAGACGTCCTCTGAGGCAGTCTCCGGGTCAAAGCAGAGGTGAAACATGTGGCTCTGCTGACACAGCAGCACTGTACAGGACAAAAAAACATAGTCTCAGCAAGTACCTTTTTCTTTTTACTTTTAAAGCAATATTTCATTCGGTTCAACTCTCCCAGAGGGGTCAAAAATCATAATTTGCTTTGCTGCTGGAATGTATCTTCACTCTGGGCGTTCACATTTCTTTGTTACTTGGTTGGTTGTCATTTCATTAAACTCACAGTTTCAACTTGAATACAGCTGCCACAAAAGATTAATTTAATCACGTTTAATCTGACAATTGTTTTTTTTCGATTAATCGTTGGTCTTAAAAAGATCAGACAATAGCAAAAAATGCCCATCACATTTACTCATTTATGTCTTGGTTGTCAGACCAACAGTCCAACACCTAAAGATATTCAATATTCAGTGATATAAAACAGATCAACATCTTTTTATGAGTCTAAATGTATACAGTAAGTTTGGTTTTCTCAAAGACTGAGATATTTTACTTCAGGAACCTTTTCAACACATTGCCCATTCATCTTTAAATTTAACTTCTGACGGGGGTTGAGCCCTCAGGGAGACATTCAGTATAGATTCAATTCCTACGTCAGCTGAACTCCATTGTGACGTTGAGGAAACTGTACATTAACAAACACTCACACTGATAGATGGAAATAGACACATTGTAAACAAAAACAGGTGGGATTATGTAAAGGCCCATCTGGAAACACATTGGTACAGAGTATGACACATTCTTCACCCATGGCCCATGATCTCTGAGTGACTGCCTGTACCTTTCTCTGCCATCACGCACAGATCTACAATTATATTTAAAAGAAGGGAAAAAAACAACAACATGGCATCAGATGAGAAGTGTATCCAATTTATTTAATAAATATATGTTGTCCTCTTCCAGGTGGCCGAGATCCAAGCCCTGTCCAGTCGTCTGGAGGTGCAAAACTCACATTTGACGTCTGATCTGCAGCAGTGTGAACGCACTCACAGTGAGGCGGTCGCCGAGGCCGCCAAGCAGCTTCAGCTCAAGCAAAAGACTCATGACGACCAGGTAGATTATATTTGTGCATAGATGTATGTGTGTAGGTTGGAAATGGGAACCAATGGAGAGATCCATGGAACAAGCTGATTCCCTCAGTATCTGGTTATAAAACTACCACAGTAAAATTACTGTTTAATCTGTTTTAACAATAACTTAAATCATACAGTAGCATAGGAGAGATGAAGGTGTAAAAGGAACATTTTTACATTGTTTTCCATTTAAAATAACACATGCATATTTTTTTTTTAGGTGGAGAAATTACTGATTGAGCAGAACCGGCTGAGAGAACAGAAGAAGCTGCAGGAAGACAGTTTGGCCCTGAAAGAAACACAGCTTCAGACCTTCCAGCGAATGCTCTCTGCTCAGTCCAATGTTAAGGTAAAATAAGTACAGAAGACCAGCCATTTGCTCTGTACAGACATATGAAACAAAATTAGGGAAGGCAGTGCCCGCAAATGGTTTCAAACCTTCATTCACTTGGGACAGATATTCATTTTTGTGCTCATGTAAAACATTAATATAGGCTGCTCCAGATTCTCCAAGTCAGTCGGGGGATTCAAACTGGCTGACAAATCAGCTGGTTCGAAATTCCTCGTTTAACCTTCAGATCATTGCTACACTCAAAAGACCATCAGGCTAAATGTATTTGGCTTTCTGTGCTTTTAAATAAGATTTACTCCCATGATTAAATGGACAGCATTGCAGAGGTAAGGCGGTGCTTGTGGACTCAGCAGAAAAGAATCTGAGGGCAGCAGGAAGGATGGACAGGCAAGATAACAAAGGAAAACCATTTTTAAGGAGTCATAAGTTCACAAAACACCCCATTTCAAATTCCACAGTTATTAGTGTAGCTGCACAAATGTGGTATCTGTAGTGTCGTGTTAAATAATACTGAAATATTCTTATTTGTTTTCCAGTCTGGTGTTACCAAAGTTGCTGGCCTACAGGTGGCCCAACAGCAGGCCGGACAGACTCTGGCTAAGTGGCCTTCTATGGGAACACCTGGCATCAGCAAAACTCCAGTGGTAGGTGTCATATTTTGTGTACAGAGCAAGAGGTTTAGGATTAATAAGATTAATGAGCAAAAAACACTCAAACCTTCATCTTTCATTATAGTTCTTTGGTGGTTTTCATAATGTAACAGTGGTGAAACAAGACAAAATCTACAGCCATCATAGCAGCTCTGTGAGGGTGAGCTGAGGCTGATGGGAATGGCAACAGTTCAGTAAAAGTTTTGTCATAAATCAAGGTATTGGACAGTTAAAATTTTTGACCTGATGATGGCAAGTCAGTAGGATTCATCCTCTGATGACCATGAATGTCTGTACAAAATTTCACAGAAATCCATCAAGACGTTGTTGAGATATTTCAGTCTGAACCAAAGTGGTGGACCGACTGACATAGCCATCCCTGGAGCCATACTGCTATTATGACTGAAAATACCACAAAACTGACAAACTTTAGTTCACTTTCTTGATGTTTGCACTTCATATTGAGTGTGCAATCGGTCCTCCGTTCTTCAGATATTTCATTCTGTATCAACATTAATCCAGTTTTTTGACAAAATAATCACCCCATTTCTGACATCTGTATTTTATAATAATTATCAATGTTTTGTCTTCCAGGTGAGTTGAAATGCTCCAGCAGAGTAATAACCGAAGGCACCAGTGGTGCGCTGCAGTGATCGACATTTTGCCTTCACAGAAGAAAGGACTTGTATATATTCCTCATACAACATTTCAACACAACCTGTAAATAGAGTCCATATTATTGAAATATTAACTGTTGTTGGTCTGTGCATGCTTTGTTTAGCTCTACTTGGAATAGATGATTCATATGTGTTTTACTTGTGTTTAAGTTCAAAAGTGAAAAGCCTTGGTATCTACCCAGGTAAATGTAAAGATGTCCATGACACTGGTGTAAATATTTTCTATTGTGTGTCACTCTGTGATTTGTGTAGTTCGTGTAGGAAAGTTTTTTTTCTTTCACATAGAACTAAAATTAAATGAACCAAAAACTGACTCACTCCTTATCTGTCTTTTTCTTCAGTCTCTTTTGTGTCTCTGGCATTAAAAATACAACAAACACTCAGAGAGGACTTTGGCCAGCAGCTGCTCACTCGTCTGCTATAAACAGAATACTCTTAAAATAGCCACATTTATGTTTCCTAGTGATTCACAGGTTTGAATGTCTACCGCAGCCCGGATGTCAATACATACACAGACCAAGTCATAAACACATCATCACGTCTGCAGAGTCATTAGCAGTCTGAAACACTGCATGTCAGAAATCAGAGGGGACATTTGGCATGAATTAGACTGAAAGTAATATTTAATTTGAGTTTTTATGGCTAAAGGTTGAGACTGTAAGTCTATTATTTGCCATTTTTATGGTACATTTTAGTGCAGTACAGTAGCTGTTATATGAAGTACTTCCTTTTCCTTTCATAAACTCCAGGCGATGAGCACATACAGTACTGTCGCCGGAAAAAGACGGTGTTTTCTCTGAACTTTTTAATGATGATTATGGATTCAGTTTGGCACAGAAGAAGAGACTGAAATAAAATAAAATGAACAACTATTTTATTTCTAAGAGGGTGTATAACTACTGAAATGCTTTATTAACACTATGTAAATACTGAGTAACCGTGTCTGAGAGTAAAGCATGTAGATATTAAGAGTAAGGAGACTTATTGCAATAGGAATATGATCTGTCATCTGGACTTTTTCAACATAAAATAATGGAATTAGTTTTTAAATTAAAATGATTTATATATACAAATTGACTTACTACTACTGTACTCAAGATTACTTTTTACCCCAAAATGTCAAACCAAATGCCTTTCTTATACTAATTTCTACTGTTTCTTTCTTTTCAGTTCCTAAAAATTCATTCTATCAATATAACTGGAACTCTATGTCAATATGAAAGGTTGTTTTTCATCTTATTTTCTCAAAGCGTCTTTGATTCATGTTTTACTTTATTGTGACCACGAATTTCACGGTTTTAATTTGAATGTTTAATTTCATACACTGACAAAAATTTGATAAGGATAGATTTTGTGGATTCATATTTTTAATATGCCTTGGTAAATCATGACAAGAAAAACAAGATAACCGTTCATAAATTTGCAGCTTTTGAAAACCAGGACTCATCAAGACTGCAACAATAAATTTGCAACAGTTAAATTTCAACAACTTTTCTTTATTGAGATCAGAATGATGCTGTATTTTCTTACTCATTACAGCTTACTTTATAGTTCTTGAGAAAGACTCAGTTTGTTCTTTTTGACAAACTTGCATTGGAAATGGAAAAGTAACAGTCATTTAGACAAAACAAATATTTGAGATTCCTTCCATGTTGCATAAGAAAACCCATGAGGATAAACTCCCAGGCTCTCCGCACTGATGGATGTGAGTGTTACAGGTGAGTGCCTCCTGTCCTCAGGAAATCCTTTGTTTAACATGAAGTGTTTTTCGATCCCATGTATAGACTTGAACAAACTCTCTCTCTCTCTCTCTCTCTCTCACACACACACACCCTGAATTTAAGTCAAATGGGTACAGGCTGGAACTGACTGTACTGGACCTGGCTACATCAAGCTCTCATCTCAGGACAGCCATTAAACAAAACCACAGGAAACCGTCAGACAGAAAGCTGAAAGTACTACTCATTAGTCAGTTGTGACACAAAAGTTAGTTGAGCCATGTTCCAAAATTAAGAAAAGACTTGAATGAAAGGTGAGCATTAACCTGTGTATTTAAATTTAATTTATTCACATACAAACTCATGATTATTATGAACAAACCATTGATATTGTAGGACTCTGTTTCATTATAAAAAAATCTTAACTTAAATTTCATGGCATCCTAATGGTGGCAGAGGCAACGTCAGAGGATAACACACAGGCACTACTTCAAAGACAAACCATAATTTACTGCCACTAATTTGTATGACAGCAAGTCCCACTTTTAGCTTAAAACTCCCCCCCTGTTGTAATTAATCAGGGAGAACATGAAAGAAGACAAAAAGGCTGACAGAGCGGTGTGGAAAGAGGAAAGGTCAGATAGCAGAGACGGGTGGAGGGAGACAAAAAGACAGGCAGTTATGCTGGCATACAGCAGGACAAATGTCGTCAGAGACTGGGAGAGAAGAAACCAACTGGGGAAGAAGGGTGAGGAGTTCAACAAGGAAACATAAATATTTGATCGAGGCCAGATTGACAGGGGAACAAAGGGCACAGAAAGCATCGCTGTGAAAAACGTCTTTCCCACAGAGCCGAGAGGGAAGCCGGGTCACTCTGACCTTCTTTACATACTGTATGTCTATTATGTTGTGCGTTATGGTGGGAGCTGGATGACAAATGTAGTTTACAATGGAATAAATCAGAACCTACACTTTACTGTACATACTTATACTGAATTAGACATCACCGATTCAAACTTTGTAAGAACTTATTACTATTAACTTATTTATTTTATAAAATAAATTATTTTATTAAATATATTTTATATCAGAAGTGCATAATGTGGTATGTGACACCTTGAAAGTGCATGCAATGAGTTGCTGATGTGCCCTTACTCAAGCGTTACAAAATTTTGATTACAGTAAGAAGCTGATGTATCTTTAAACATGTAATGAAATGTAAAAATCTACTGTACCTTGTAATTTAAAGCTGCACTAATCAATATTTTCTGAAGTGACAATGGATGAACTGACTATGTGTAATATGCCAAGGGTTGCTTATAGTGCAGCTCTATCTCTGTAGTTCTACAGAGCATTTTATTATCTTTCAGCTCCTTATTTAGGCTTTACGGCCCACAACGTTGCTGTTTTGGTTTACTTTCTATGCTTATTGATTTCTCTTTGTGCTACCTGCACAGCACCAACAGTAAATATTATTTATTAAGTTGGTGAATATTCAGTAGTTGTGCAATTAGCAGCTAAAGAAACAGATATATCCTTCAGGAGTTGGTAGAGACAAAAATTGATCAAATAAGAAGAGTGAATATTGGACATACATTAGTCCGCTGGCCGGAAACACAAAGCTGTTGGATGCGTAAATACACAACTAACACTAATACTTTCACGTCATAACGACTATAAGATGATAACATGTTAATGTTGTGTTAACAGCCTGTGGCCCTGCCCCTCGTTTTAAAACAAATAAATAAAAATCTACATGTGAAATGTATTAATTATGCATGACATAGGTGTCAAAAATGTTGGGTGTCTCTGTGTGAAGGGGGTACAGTTGAAATACCCCCCCGAAAGAAAACAAAGATTCTCCATTGTCCTGCAGTACATGTAAACATCCAAACTTTGAGTCCTTGACCTTGCATGAGTACACAGCAAGCTTAATTTTAATGATCTTGGCTGTAATGTTGTGACCCAAGAGCCCAATATTCACCTATCAAAGGCTTTCGAAAACTATTTTTAAATCAGGACTCAAGAATTGCCAAACCTTTGCATACCAACCCATCCAACATATGGGACCTCTGAGGCACCTGTCATCACGCTAAAACTATTTTAGTCTGTTAAAAAGCATCAACAGAAAACAAACATTTCTTTGTCTTGAGAGCAGAATGATCTTGCAGCCAAGAACATGAATTTTATTCTCTTTACTCTTGCTGTGCCTCGAAGCTTGGCGCAATGCCGAGGCTGTGCCCTCTTTATCCGGTTTTCTTTACTGATACTCTGGGACCAGACAAGAATGCAGCCTTCCTCTCGGAGCAGGCCAATAGTACATGAATTTCATGTTTTCGCAGCTACTCAGACTATTTTCCAATGCAGAAGTCTTTGAAGATAATATCCAGGATCTCCTCTACCCCGACCCGTCCAGTGATCCGGCCCAGGCTGGTGAGAGCCAACCGGACACCCTCGGCTGCCAGAGCGAGGTCGGTGTTACGGTACCGCTGATACTGAGCCAGAGCCACAAAACACTGCTGCAGGTGGGCCCTGTGGCGTGCCTGGGTCAGGGTGGGGGCACCACACAGAGGGTCGCCACACCTAGAGAGGAAGTTAGAGAACAAAATGAAACAGGGCAATCAAACAGTCATTATTTTGTGCTTTATTTGGGATTTTTGGTTTAGAAGGGGTGAAAACCAGACACCCAAAAAACACAATAAGGGTGAAAAAACAGATTATTAAAATATCCATTTGCAGCAGTTTCTTTTGTTTTATTTAAAGCCCATTAGGATATGATTTAAACATTTCTGAATAGGCTGAATTGAAAACACTGAGCTTTAAAAAAGCATACAAACCGTACAAAAACAAGAACAAAGGCATTTTAGGTTGCATAAAGACACATTATTTGATTCATGTTTATACAAACCAAAATTTATGTCAGCATGGATAAATGCATGAATTGGATGAGACATGCAGTCTTGGCTCTGGCACAACAAAACATTATAAATTGTAGCAACTCACAAGGTCTTGACACTGCTGTGCAGCACTGTGAGGAAGTCCTGCAGTCCTTCATTACTGTGGCAAGAGATTAGACAAACAGGAGGGAGACCAGAGACCCATCTCAACTCCCTGTCCAGCTTCTGCCTCCGCTCCTGAGGCAACAGGTCAGTTTTATTCAGCACCAGGAGAAACCTGTCAGCAGGAAATACTGTGGTAAACAAGGAAGGAAGAAAAAATGTTGATCAATACCAATGACTCAGATATTACTACTTCAGGCACGGAGATTTCTATTTGATTACTCTTGATGACTTAAAGCTGTTTTTCTAGCCTGCACTCTCCAGATTACTGCTTCATTTCTTCCTGTTACAAGTAGTACTTGAATTACTTCCCAGCCATTTAATAATGCAGGATGAAGCTGTAAGTGAGCAACTGCTGTCAAAATAAATTGCTTTCTGGAGCTAAAAAACAAACAACTGAGCATTTAAATTTCAAGTCCAATGTAATACCACCAACAAATCTGACTTGTGAATCACATTTTTGCCACTTGCAGTGTAATTTTAACAGACACTGTAAGTTTACATTGCATATTTACTTTATTGTGCTTGATACAAATACAGTTTCTGATGGTTCAGGTGAAGCCTAGATATCAATACCTGTCTCAGGCAGCTCCTGGGTGGGCAGGACACTTCTGAGGTGTCCTTGCAGGAAGGCTGCAGCTTGCTGTGCATCAGAGGGGAGATGAGTACAGTCCACAACCACCAGAGTCAGATCTGCCTGCTCCACTCTGGAAAAAAAAGAGTTATTAATATAATCATAACAGCATTTTGTTAAGGACTTTTTAACTCTTGCAATTCACACTTTTGGTGTAATGTAAGGAGATTGGTGTACAGATAAGAGTACAGATATCATGATATTAGATATTTTAAATCTCTCTTATTATTGTATATTAAAGGCTGCAAAATTGATTACTGACAGTTTCCTAAATTCATTCAACTGTAAAACAAATACTTCTACCTTCTTGACCATATCTACAGTATTTGAATTATCATTGCTTTGGTGATCACTTGACTTCAGCTCAAACGTTTTCATTTGTCCAAAACTTCAATTTATGCCCACGTAACTGCACTACATTCCCATCAGCCTCAGCTGTACTTTGCGTTTAGTGCTAATTAGCAAATGTTAGCATTCTAGCATGCTAAACTAAGATGAAAAAGGTGAATTTAAACTTTCTAAACATCCACAGGATAGCATTTATCTAAAAGCACAGCTGTGCCTAAGTCCAGCCTAACAGGGCGGCAGCACAGCTGTACACGTGGGAAAGATGTCAGTGGTGGCTGTTTAAGAACCCATGAAGATTTCTGGTGACTTGGGTAAATCTTTTACTTTATAACCTATTACACTGTTATAATACTCAACTCATGTGGAAATCAAGTCCTCTGAAATACTGTGTTACAAAATATATTTTCCAGCATCTGCAGAGCGGAGGCTCGCTGTTATTTTGTTTCAGGAAACATTACGGTATGTCCCACAAACACTGTGAATAACCTTTATTATTATTAATAATACTTTTAATCAATAATATCTTAATAGTATTCACTTTAAATACTCTATGCACTCCTACACCTTGGTCCCACTGTGAGGTAGCAGCAGCAGCGGATGCTTGTTCTTACCACGTCCTTCCTGTAGTGACCCAGGTCACGAGCCTCTGACCTGCTCCCTGCACAGAAAGTTCCCCATTTAACACAAACTGCCCACCCTTCCTATAGAGCCACCAGGTCAATCCTAAGATAATCATGATTTTCTATCATCCCCTTAAGTATTGTACCACTTAACAAATTTCATTGGTATTGTTCTCAATATACACCTAATTGCTGTGTCAGATGCTTTATCTCCCTGCCAAGAACACAAGTAGCTGGGGAAACAATTGACATTTGTGTTCTTTGGCAAGAAAATGGTCATATTTTATACTCCTTATAAGTCCTTAAATTCTGTAGATTCAATCAACTGTCAGGATCTCACCAACACACACTGAGCTGTTTAACTTTTGGACCCGTTGTATTCACTGTACATTCTCTCCTACTATAATACAACAGACAAAGTACAAATACTGGAAACTTAACTTTCATCTATAAATGTATTAATAATCAATGTGGGTGTGTTATTAGGCCTATCTTTTTTCCTCCTGCTCACTTACACCAAACTCATGTGATAAAGAGTGAGGGACCTAACATGTCTGTGTATAAAAACTGATTTCAAAATATGTGTATGTGCCACTGTGTCCATTCTTCTGGTTCTCTTTGCCTGTTTGTATATGATAAAGCAGTGATTATGAGTGCTACAAGTACTGCTATTCTTCCCTGGTGTAAACAGTGGAAGCAGCCGTCAGTGAACGGCCATATATGTCCATTCTCAACTCCACATGTCTTAATGGTAAATACCCTGCAATGAGGGAAGGAGGCTCTTCATTATGCAACCTCCTGAGAGCGTTTGTCCAATGTATTTACAACTACAGCTACAGCTCAGCAATAATATAAACTCTGGAGGTAACACAGACATTCCAAAAATATACTGTGATGTCAAGGGGAAAAACAATGACTTATTTCTTCCCTTCTTTGTTTTCAAGGACATATGTCACTGGTCCCCTGGCTAATTTGTTCTGTGTTATATTATACACACGTGAGCAGTCACTGAAGCAGCCATTTACATGTACTTCCATACGTGTACTCTACATGTACTACTGTCCCGCAGCTGAAGACCAATGATCCAAATACGAGCGTTAATATCTCAAGATCTTTGGTCTGCCACATCAACATTTTTAAAGCAGGAAAACTGAGCTAAATCACCCTTAAAAAAAAAAAAAAAAAAAAGAGGCTTCATCCCCTTACCTTTCTCGAGCTCGGCGGACCCCCTCTCTCTCCACCAGGTCCAGGCTGTCTCTGAGGCCCGCTGTGTCGCTCAAGAGGACAGGGAATCCACCGATGTCCAGTGCCGTCTCTACTACGTCCCTGGTGGTGCCAGCAATGGGAGACACAATGGCTGCAGGTCTCTGGCCTGGACATAAAAAGGTTAAAGGATATGTTTGGCAGTATTCTACATTTTTCTTATTGTCAACAAAATAAAGAAACCCAACACATCCAATGTATCTCTTTCTGACTTTCCTACTCCAGCTGTGGAACTCGTGTCTACACAAAGTTTATACTTTAATTATTATTTTTTTAAAGATAACAATAATTTTCTCTAATAATATCAACCATTTGACACATCAGTTGAACTCTACTTATCGGTCTCATTTGGAAAGCTCTATACCAACTAAGGTTCTCCACTGTCAATCACAATGGAAGATATTTTCAGTCAACCTTTTTTTAGTCTTTGTGTTTGTCTAACTTTGTGGTCTGACTGTCCCCGTGTATCCCAAGTCAAAATAACACTGCCAGCTCAGGATTACTTGTCTGTGCTGACTGGGTGTGAGCCCAGGCCCCAGGGAAGACTAATCAGAACTGGAAACGATAACAGGATCTAATCTTAAGTTTGATAAATACGCCTATTATTCTGGTAGGAAGCTGTGAGGAGACCATGTCAAGCCCCCTCTCTGGGTAGTTTATATAAACTGATTTTAAATGATTTAAGGATGCCATATCCTAAACAAACATAACCTTGTCTCATAAACAACAAAGCTTTCATTAGGTTGACACCAAACGTGGATACAGAACTGAAGAACTGATTTAAAATGAACAAATTGAAACGCTACAATTTAAATTTAAAACGAAAATATTGACCAACTTCATCTGGAGCAAGACCAGAATCCACATCGGAAGCAATTAAATATACCAGGAAAAGTCAAAATATTGTAATTCATGTGTGCCAACAGGACAGGATCTACTGTTCACAGATGGTGATGAAGAGATTATTAAAATATGTACCAAACACTGAATAGATTTGTTTGACCTTCCTGTGTTTTACATGAAAAAGTTGGCTCTTTTAACAGTAAAACAAAAACATTAGAAACAGCAGTTGAAAAACAACTTCATAAGATCGATTGTGTGATTTGATTGAAATCTCCGGGGCAGCTACTAATGGGCACTGTAGAGAAATTGTTTTGCCAACAACTTTTGCTACATTTTTCAAATCTTTTTACCGATTCTAGAAAAAGAAGAAGGACTTTTGATGAAAATAAAGCATCAATCTTTTCAGAATCTGAAACTGAACCCTGGATGTTGGAGTTGAAGGTCACTTTATATAACACCAACCACAATATCTACTTTCATGCTGCCTTATTCCAAATCAGACTGCATTTTAGATTTGTCTCCCACAAAATCCTGTCTTGTCAAGGAAACATTTCTCACACTTTCTGTACATGGAGCACAGTATTTGCATTTTAATGAATAATACACATTTCACAAAAATTCAGCTTATAGTATGACAGATGTTGCCATCTTCCCCTCCCAAACCATGGCTGACCATGGTATGATTCAACAGTAAAGTCTGTATTTAGAAGATAGTGAGTCATATTTTAGTCCTAATCCCTTCATGGTGTGTGAATGTGATGTTTTTGTTTTTTTTTTTAGTTTTCTTACAGAGTGTGTTGAGGAGACTACTTTTCCCTGCATTGGTGGCTCCGGCGATGACCACCTGGACTCCGCTGCGTAGCCGCTCGCCCCTCCTCTCATCCTTTAGGTGTCGCTCCATCTCTGCTTGCAGATCACACACCGATCTATCCACTGTGGGGGTGGGGGCGAAATAAAGACGGAGGAGAGAACAGGACATGACGAAGGTTTCGGGTTCAACTTTCATGGCCTTGTAAAGGGAATTTCTGTCCCTCGAAGGAAAAACGTCTGTCCTCTGGTGTCTGACACTCTTTGTCTGGATGAAAAATGGGTCATGGCCGTGTCTCCTTCCACATGTGACTAAAGCGGATAAATGCTTTTGACAATATAATATGTCATTTTTCTTAAGGTGAAATACGTGAACTTGAGATAAAACTTCAAACTTCAGATATAACATAAAACATGTCGTTTTCTGTTTGTCTACAGGTGGCAATGGTAAGTAGTTTTTTTCTTCTTTTGGAAACAAGTCTATTAATATTTTCCACTCTGAGGCATGAGGCCACATTCCGTGCCACCAAAACAAACAAAAGTTCCCAGGCTTTTTTGTGTCAAAACACAACATCTGAGGCTTCTGGTGAGCTCTGCCAGTGCCAGACAGCAGGCGACAGACTCAGGGGGGATATCCCTCGCGCGCACGCACATACACACAAACACACCCGCAGCAGCCAAGCATGGGAAACCTGGGCACAGACAGAAGAGTTGGACTGTACGATGCTGGTGACAGCACTATTCTAGTGGCAGGTTGGCTTTGAAGGAAAGCCGAATGTCTCTACTGTCCCCCTGGTCTTCTCTCCACACTTCCTAAAGGAAATTGTCCTTTGAGCAGTTTGATGTCTATGGCTTGTCCTTACAGTGCTGCAAACTCACACGATGGCCAGTTGAAGATCCATACAGGAAAGCCAGCCAGACTCCTCTCTCCTCAGAGAGAAACAGAGCCCCCCCTCACCTCCCTCTGAAAGCCCAAGCTGCTCTGTTATTTTCCTCCATCACAGAAGACAAAGTGAATACGCACCTTGGCTTAAGACCCCATCCTCAATGAGCTCATCCTCACTGAAGTCTATGAAGGCCTCAACATGAGCCAGACACTGTGCGACACATAAAGCAGAGAAGAGACAAGGGAAGAGGCTGAAATCAGTGTGTGAAATACAGGTGGCCTCAGACCACTTAATTTACACTTTGAACCCCCCGAAAACATCAAAATCCATAGTTGTAGTAGTCTCAAAAATTAAGCAAATTATTTTATATTTATACTGTGAATTTTAATTGCATGAAAGGTCAGAAAGCAGCCGCCAGCACAGAAAATATAATGGACAGTGAACAGCTAATGTGCAGTATATCTTGTTTGTTTCGCAGCTGCTAACATCAATATATTACTGTGCCACCTGTGATACCTGCGTACAGTACACTATATTTATATTTATTTATCCTTAATGAATGGCTTTAATGATTTCACGATCAAAATTGTTGACAATTTTCTATCAATCGACTAATAGATGAATGGTTTCATCGTTTTTTTTTCTTTCTCAAAGATAGGGCAACTAAATTACATTTTAGACTTTAATTTTGTTTTTAACAGTGTTCACCCATACATTTAAACAGTGTATGTGCTGTATATAAACATTAGACACTGGTATTTAAAATTCAAATGGCTTCCTCTAGTCTTTTTCTGGGACCGATCTTACGTCATTTCCACATTTTTGGGATTCATTTGAATCTAGAACACATGGGGGCAAAAGCTTTAGTATTTCCACCACAGCACCGATCAGTATCATGATTGGCATTGTGGAAAATAAACACAATAGTAGTATAGCTGTACAAAAACAGGAAGTGCCAGATTCCCATACTTTAATCTATTCACAAAAGTGGGAAGCCAACGGTTAAAAAAACTGCATTGTTTGGGTATCAAATGAGGGTTTGACCCCTAGCATCATACAGATGGTATACTTCTGATTAACTGGATTCCCAGAAATCAGAGTCCAAAATAAACGCAGGTTTGATGGCTTCTAGGAACTGTCCTAAGAAAGCTGCTGACAAGCAGCTTAACAGATTTTCTCAGGGGGAACACCTGGACCGGTTGGTCAGAACGGGTGCCAATGCGTTGGAAGATCACTGGTCTATGTTGTCCAAAACAGTTCACAGTGGAGGCGGGGTTTGGCCTGCGTCCATTAAGTTAAAGTGTTCTGTGGTCAGTGACCTTCTGCTGTGAACTGCCTCAACAAGAATACATATGCCACCATATCACACATCACAATAATCACATAAAACTACTGCACAACTTAAATGCATCTTATATGCAGAAATGTGACACAAAGTTCAGACAGGGTTTTGGATGACTGAAAAGTGAAAACATTGCTATTCTCTCCCCAGAAAAGTTCAAGTTCAAATGCATGAAGTTTCTTAACTTTTTGGACAGTTGAACAATTAGTGCCAGACAACCACTCTCTCCCCTCATTTCCTGTCTGTCTCTATACTGTCTGCTACCAAATTAAGGCAAAAAAGCCACTTAAAAAAATCTTGCTATTCAGTACATATCTTCCATTTCACACTTTAATTTATCTTAACTTCAAGACTGACTCAACTTTCTGACCCCTATTCATACATACAGTATACAGTACAGGATACTGCATAGATAAGAAAAACAATACCGCTGCACAGAATATATCAATGTCTTTATTGTGTGCCTGTCTTAGGTGACAGACATACAGCACCTGTGCTTCGTATAATTCATCTTTAATAAATCCAAAACAATACCAAGCCAGATGTTCTGAGATGGAAAAAAACATTAAAAGGATGTTGAAGGCGAAGATGGAACAACAACAAAGTACAGAAGGCGCTTTTGATAATACTTAGTCCCTTTTTTTTTTTATAAAAGATTATCCCTTGAATGCTCATTAGTGGCTTATCTCAGGAAAGTCCAAATTGACAGCTCAGCGATGTCTCTCAGCAGCACCGACTCAGTTCTGGTGCCAAAACAGCACAGGATCACACATAACACTTTCCTAATGGGAGTAACAGAGCGGACCAGAGGAAACGTTGTGGTCACCGTCCTCATCCTTTCAGCCACTCCAATAATCACATAATAGAATATCAACAACGGCATATGAACTGTTTTAACAAATTAAGGAATTTGATCTCTCAGTAGATCAGTAGTTCTGTAGTAATTGCTCTTATTTGAGGTTTACTGGAAGTGGTTTACTATTATATTATATAATTTATTGCATTATTAATTATGTGATCAATTACATTACAATCTCAACTAGTTTAAACTAGTTTAACATTGGTTGAATAGCATGATGTACTTCATACAAAACTATATTTTAATACTATTATATTTTTACAAATATCATTTGATTTTTTTGAATTCCACAATGAATTAAATCCAATTATTATTCCATGTAATTTGTACTGTTCTCTATTTTGTTGTTCTACTTTATTTTTTTATACCCGGTTACAAGATAAATATCTACACGTGCCATACAGATTAGTATTTTGATTCTTAATATTGAATGGAAACACATGTACTACGTGTAATACAGCAACATGAAAACAGGAAGCCTCAGATTCCCATAAGTTTATCTATCAACGGTGTGTTGCAACAGCAGCTGTACAGATACAGTACAAAAAAAGAGAAAGCATTGTTTAGGTGTGAAACTACTGTGGCCTGACCTACCGCACAGTACAGACTTCTTTCCAAAACACTGTTCTGAGAAATGTCAGACATCAACATGAACAAAGTCTCTTCTGGGAGAACTCCAGGAGTGCAAGCTTGTTCCTGCTGTCATATTAACTCAGGATTAGACGGAACATTGTTTATTATTTGGAATTTCTACAGGCCCCCTGTTCACCTGTCAGGTCCAAAGGTGTTTAAGGTTAAGTCACATAGACCAGAGCAAACAAGCCGAAAAAGTATTAACAGTGTCTGAGAAACAAAGATGCACAGTCTTCAAACATCCAAACTGATCACTGTGTTTGAGTTGAATGATCAATATGTAACTGGAGGATGATTACAGTGCAAATTAATTAAATTTAGTGATGAAAGTGCTGAAGAAAAATATAACTATATTTTTGTTTCATGTGTAGTGGGCAGGAAAAAGTCACCTTGTAGCATCAGAGACCAAGATGAATCCAAAAAGTAAGAAAGGTGTTCAAGAGACTGATCTGAGATCAGACCAGGTAAAACACCTTCAGTTCCTGTCACAGAAACCACACCTACACCTTTTATCCAAGTAGCTCCAGTCTTGATGGAAAAATCTGTTTGTACAATTATGGATGAAACCACTGTTTACACCCCAGTATCTGTGCAACCGGTCAACCTACCCGTTTCAGTTTGTCGCTCCAGTCCTGATAAAGGCGTCCCAGCTCTCCTGACATCTGCCTGAGAGCCTGTCTCCTCTGAGCCTCCGTCTCCGCATGGATCAGATCCCCGAGCCCCTCTACCTTCAAGGATCATTATAATAGTTATGATTGCCATATCAAATTTCTTAGTTTATATATATTTCTATGTTGCACTAATGTTGTTAACTGTATGACTCAAACATCCCCCCCCCCCCCATTATGTGTATGTGTGATATCTACAGATTGGATTATATGGTTTTATACAGTAAGTATGTGATGTACATGTATGATGTGTAGTATACTGCTACTGTTAAGACAGTGTTTATGTGCTTGGTGCTACAGCTATGACGTCCAAAACAAATTCTCTTCGGAGACAATAAAAGTATATCTTCATATCTCATTGTCACACTGATCACTAGGATTACATATTATCTTTTTTCCATAATGGGACTTAAAGAGGCATTTGATCATGTCCAGAAGAAATGTTATTAAATTGTAAAAACACATTTGCATTGCCAAGAGAAATAAATACTCAGTTTACTGTATACTTCTAAAATATTCTCTGAGTTAATGTTTGAGGCTACATACTTGGCTGCTTTTAAAAGAAAAAAAATCACCATTTACAAATGCCCTGTAGCTTCATTTATGCATAAATGTTTGACAACCCAATGAAAGTGTTCAAAGGGTATAATATGTAAAAGGCAAAAATGTCACTGCTGACATTTCATGAACTTGAAATCCCTGTTCACTTCTGACCCTTTTTATTCCATATTTACCCTGTAAAATGACTGAGAAAAGTTCTTGATATGCAAATCTGCACAGATCTGTTTCAGTGTGTTTTTATATGTTCTTCTTGACATACCTCTGTTAAATCCAGTTTCCCTGCTTGAAAGGCTCTCCGAGTGAACTCTCCAGCTTCAGCAGGCCTCATGCCAGGCACACTTCCTGAGAAACACACAAACACACACACAGCATACAAACATGAAGAAATGTATGAGGCACGAGGTGAGCGTGCTTCATGCACACAACACAACACACCCACACAAACAGCGGAGGATCAAACGTAGGGTCAACATGTCACTCAGGGTTCACTTGGAATGAAAACAGGCACAACGGTGCAGCGGTGACGTTTTCATTGTTTTCACAACCATTTATCAGATCTCATCAGGAGAAGACAATAGTGAGCACAAAACCATTTGGAGGTCATGATCTGTTAAATGGAGCAAAATGATCTGTTTTTTAGGCTGGTTATCATCTTACCAACATTGTCACAAACTTTCATTTAGTTTAGAAAAATAAAAATTATTCAGTATTGTCATGTACAGCACTGTACTGTTTTCCTGTCTAACAATTCCTGATTAGTGATAATCTGACATTAACTGGAGACCAGCTTTCATTAACATTTCTGATTTATACAATACTGCCCTCTGGTAGGCCAATGGGAGAACTGCAGTACAATAATCGTGTCAGTCACAGTTGCCACGGTTGCCAAGGTGCATATTAGATAGATAGATAGATAGATAGATTACTTTATTCATCCCCGAAGGGAAATTAGGTAATTATAAATTATAAGATATTATAAGTATCTTAGAAATGGGAATGCATGCGTCAGTTTTTCCTGTTAAGTCACAGTGACGGACAGCCACAGGACTCCACCAGTTACTGTGTTTAGAATTATTTTGCAGGCTCTTACAGCTTGGAAAGTCAAAACTATAAAGACATACGGACCATAAACACCCTGCAAAGAGATGGTGCATCACATGACACTGTATGTTGTGTATTACACTGCATCATATCAAGTTCTATAATATTGATGACATCTGTATGTTACCTAGAGCCTGTAAGACAGCAGTAATGACAGCAGGACCGCCGTGGATGTGGAACTCCACACTGTCTTCTCCTGTGAAACTGTGAGGAGCTGAAGACATGAACACATGAGAGACAACAACATAGTGTGAATATATTAAACTTGAGCTACTACACGTGAATGATACTGATGAAACTTCAGATGTTCACAAGACTCAATACTGTGATGAGACAGATCAACTCTAGCTTGTAGGTTAGTGGCTCCAAACGGCAGCGAGAGAAAATTCTTTACAAACATTTTGAATATAAGAGATGGGACTTAACATCAATATTTAGGAAACAAGCTGGTCTGTCATCACTTTACACCAAAAGATGGACAACAAGACAGAAGACCTCACATTGGTGAAATTAAAGGCGCTCATGCAGTGCTGTTCTCAGGATAGTTTGTATTTTGCTCTTAAAGTGACCACAGTTTTGGGACGAGTTTTTGCATGTTCTACCCTGTTTACTACTGATCAAGCATGCTTTATATTACTGTTACATTCAGAGAAATGTGAAGAAGAAATAAAATGTGTGTGTGTGTGGTCCAAGGCAACAGACCTGGGAACCAGAGGACAAGTCCGCGGTCCAGCACTTCTTTGGATTGGGGGTCTGTGATGCTGCGTAACAGGGCGGTGCGTGGAGGAGGCAGGCTGCGTGTGAGCCCGGCCATACACCTCAGAGCTGTAGCTGAGGCTGGACCACTGGCTCGTACAACAGCCACCCCACACCTGCCATGACCTGATGATAATGCAAAGATGGTCTCAGCATCAGCCAGTCCAACTGGGTGTCCATCGAAGGTGGACAGGAATCTGCAAGATGGAGTTCCTCTGCTCGAGATAGATAAATGGTCGGACACACTGTAACTTCTGATCAACCTATACAATGGACTAATTAAGTCAAATAGTTTATGCAGTGTATTATAGAGACAAATTTATATAATCTGGAGTCCAAAAACTAACAAAAGGTTGTCAGGCACATCAAAGATATATATAAAAGCTTTATACTTGCATGTGGAAAATAGGGAGGATGTGAATGATTAAATGAGTGCCAAGACCAAAGAAATATGAAAAACTAAATTAGAATAAAAATGATCTACAAAAATAGTAAATAAATGAAGGTTGAATGTATTTAATCAACTGACAATGGAAAAATAAAAAGCTTTTCTCTCTTTTTTATCAACTAATTGGAGGTTAAAGGAGAAGTATAAAACTTCAACCAACCAACAAACAGTATTATTTATTGATGTATTCAGTTATATTTTTGACTCAGCTGACAATATTTTACAACCTTTTGTTTTGGGGCTTCACAGTATGTAGTTACATACATTAAATCATTTTTGAAACAATTTAAAAAGCGAGATTTGACTCTTGTGTAAATATCTACTACAAGGAAAGTCTTAAAAAAAAATAAAAACTCGAGGTTGAAATGTGGAAACCCACCTTGTCCTAAGTGTGCGGACAGCAGCTCTCCACATCCCAACATGTATGGATGTCAGCATCATTATTAGACGCTGATAACAAACGTTTCGTGTACTTGCTGTTTCTCGTGTGGCTGATTTTAGAGACTGTCAGAGCAACACATGCTCTGCCCTTGACAAAACCATTACGTTTACCTTACTGGGCCACACTGTACGATACAGAGAAACGTGTAAATGTAACGTAAGTTGTTCAACGGAGAGAGTTAATCGGCCGTAACCATTAACGTATCCTGTGAAAGCTTCATTAACAAACTCCCGCTTCCGTCTCTAACTACCGTTTATTTGCCACGACCAGCCGGTTGCTCCCTCTCTTGATTCTGATTGGTCTACGTTTTCCACAACAGCAGCGTTCTCGAGTCCCATTTGTTCAGGACCTGTCAATCTGAGGTAAGTCCCGCCTACTGTGCGCCGTTAAATGTGGTCCGTGTAGGTACCATGGATGTATAGGTAGGTACCGTTGCTCTTCACTATAAATTGCTGACCGTGGTCTGTTTATCTATCTGTCAATTCAGTTCAGTTCACATAGCTTTATTGACATGAACAATGTTGCCAAAGCATCAAAATAAAATGTGTTCAAACAGTACACAATAACAGTAACATTGAACATTAATACGACGTTAAAATTGGTTAGCCTATATCATTTAAATACAGGCCTACAGTGTGTATACATTATATCCTAAGCATGTATCTATCTATCTCTCTAATCTCTAAATTACTCATTTTTCAACTAAAATGCCACAGGATTTATTTTTAATACAATAAGGACATTTATGTTGCAATTCTTTTTTTCTTTTGTGTACAGCCTTCATTACTGTATTATGAAGTACTGTTCAGTGAATCCCCTGAACCATTTTAATTGACTTATATTTTTTTATTTTGTCTTTTTTCTTTGATACATTTTTTATCTTTATTGTTAGATTTCAGTTTTTATTATCACTTTTATTTTATGAAATATTGATTTACCTAAATGCATCATGTACAAACCTGCTGACATACATACAGACATAAATCATACAGACACAGTGTCATCATATATAAATTTGATGGGGGGAACGCAATAATAGCAATGTTGCTTTCTGCAAAATATAAGCTGAAAAATAGCGTGCGAATCAATTTAAATTTAAGAATAAATATTTTTCTAAATACAGCAAAGTGTTTATTTCAATAAAGCATTTATTTTTTTAGCTTAGTTTATTTTTGTTATTGACGCTCATTTTCAGTAAACACTCAAAGGTGTTTCTGACATTTTGCCCATCCCATCAGTAGAGGTAGACCGAATAGTAAACACCTCTCAGTTTAACAACAATTGAACAGCACAACAGTCTCTAAAAAAGCTGTGAGTTGTGTAGAATGTAGTTTTCTGTCTTATAGTAAAAATTGTTGGTGGTGTGGTCTGTAGTGCTTTATGGCCTACATACATCATGCATATCACAATGAACTGTGTGTGTGTGTGTGTGCGTCTGTGTGTGTGTGTGTGTGTGTGTGTGCCCCACTACAGCTCCTTGCAGCTGTCAACCCAGAGGGTGGTGAGTAAGCAGAATTTCTGCTCGAGGTGCTTCTGAGCTGTGAGCCATACGAGGGGAGGGCTGCCTGCCTGCATGGCTGTGAAACATGGCATCCAGGAGGTCCAGCCAAGGAGATAAATTGTGTACACGCCGAAGAGGCATGGCCTGGGTCCAGGGGAGCAATCTTTAACCTGGGATCTCAATAATTTATTGGCTGCTCTGTGTGCACAAAGCATGACAGCTGCCACCTCACAGCTGTTGAGCACTATCAATACACAAACATATTTGTCTCTTCTGACCAAAAAGACTGTTAATCAGACCATGGATCTGATTAAAGATGATGAAATTGTCAACAATAGGAGCAAATAACCAGCACACTCCTTACACACACATGCACACTTCATGGTTTAACAACTCCCCCGCTGGTTGTAAAACTGCACACTATAGTCATTTATGACAATAGAGCATATACAGTATTTTACCAGAAGAGTATCAACTGACCGAGTCTGAACCTTCTGTGTTTGTTTTGAAGATTGTGTTTTGGTGAAGACTTGCTTTGGCATTTCAAAAGACATAATGTGACTGTGAGCAGAAATGACAACACCATTTTCTCTGTTAAGTAAACCTTCATGCTTATAGTTTGTTGATGTGGATGGTATGGTCATAAAATGCAGCAGTTTGTGCAATAAAAAGGAACATTATACAGGTGCTGCATACACCATATGCATTGTAGTGTGTCCAGTGGACTGAAGTGAAGAGACGTCACTTGTCCCCAGACCTGAGCGTCACTAAAAATTTAATCTAAGAAGATATTTTTTGCATTAATAAATAAGTCATAGACTATTTAATCTTCCAGGACAAGGTAGTGCATTAACACAGGAGCAGTGGTCTACCTGCTGGACTGCAGACACCACCTGCCTGAGAGACCTGCTGCTGAAAGGATTACTGTGTTTAAATCAAAGGTGGGTACATTCATATCTAAGAGAGGACAAGAATGAACAACATTTTGATAAATAATGTCCTCAACATCTTATTTATAATCCTATTTATTTCTGGCATCACTTTGAAGCCTGGCTGCTGGCAGAGGTCACTGTAGGGTGATAAACGTGCTTTTCGCTTGCATGTACGAAAAATCACTATTATGTTCTTGAAATATTTCTGTTGTCAGTGTTTTTAAGCCTTAAAGTGATCTGTGCGTGAAGCAACTTTGCAATAACAGCTTCCAACACTTGACTTCGCACATTTAATGTCCGGAGACAGTCTGGGACGAGACTGATAAAATCATCGGGCTGCTACAGTGAAACGTTGTGAAGCGTGTAGGTGCGTGTGTTTGCGTGCGTGTGTCACGCAGCTCCCCCCCCTCCCTCCTCCCTCCCATCTCTTTGTCCCTCCTCCATGCACGTCGGAGGAGCGCTCTCCATCCAGCCGCGCATCCTGCTCCGGAGGAACCGCCGGGATGATCCGCCGCCGCACCGACACCGACAACCTTCACTTCACTTTCACGCTCATTTAACCCTTCCGCTCGGACCCCCCGCCGGCCGCCGCGCCACCACCCATGCTTTGCCCCCCCACTGAGATGCGACACCGTTGCACAGTTTCCCGGAGAATACTTTCACCTTCCGTCGCTCCTCGCTGATAGAGAGCATGCCCGACGCGGGGACCGGCGCTGCGGCCGCCGGCGGCGCCGCCAACGCCGGCGACGGCGCCGAGAGCTCCCGGCACCGACACCGAGCGCAGCAGGGGGACGCGGAGAGGCCGGAGCCGGGCGCTGCCCCGCCGCAAGCCTCCTCCGGTGTACTGGGTGAGTCCGGCGTGCGTCTTTTCGCCCGGGACGATGCGGGGGTTTGAAGGGAAGAGGGGACAGGTGGACGTGATGCTGGGAGGGACACCGTTCTTTTGTCTCCACGAGGGCGTCCCACAAAAAAAAAACAAAAAAAAAAAAACTGCCAATTGATTAAACCACAGGCCTATAAATAACGGCTGTGACTTGTACAGCAGAGGCTTTTCTAAGGCGATCCTATTGATATTATATCACAATGGCTGCATTTCAGAGTCTGGTTTTGACCTCATTGTCGGTTATGAGGTGTACAGTGTTAGTCTCCCTCTTCTCTCAGAGGTTATTTCCACAGTATTCCTGTGGGTGCTTGTAGTAATTGCTGCTATATTTTCTTCCACAGCATCCTTATAGGCAGCCAGCAGCCTTGGCTATGATTGGCTGCCAGTTGTTTTTGTAAGAGGGGTTCAGTTGTGTCTGATCTGCCGATCTTTCCTCCAGGTAACCAAAGTGTTTATTAACTCCATGATGTCAACCAGGGGCTTCTAAACTGTTGTAGCCTGGCTAGACCTCTACAGACTGCTACTGCTGCTATTTCCACGTTATTGCCTCGTGCATCATTTGCCATATTGGATAGGGCAGGTGCATGTTTTGTCATTTTAATGAGGGTGAATCCATAAAGGCTTCCCCTCTCACAATAATATTCCCATAATTTGTTACCTTTGTATGTGTGGTGTGTTTGTACCCTGCATTGCTGTGCAAAATGATAATATAATTTACCTTTCAAAGGGTAAGCAAAACAAGCTTGTTTTCTGTTTACACTACATGACAGTGGTAGTGGATTTGAATAGGCCATATCATAGTTGTCTGGTTGCGAGATTTGCAAGTGAAGCTATTTTTGGAACAGAACACAATATTAGCCTGGGTAGAGAGCCTCAGCTGCCGAGCCAGGGTTGTTTTCCTGTGTGTGGGGGGCAGAGACTGCCTCTGTGCTCCCTGCGAGTACTGCTGCAGAGTGATGCAGTGGAGCAGTGGGCTGTCAGCGGATGAGCGCTCCTTCCCACACTTGGTGGAGGTAACCTGAGCAGGTTGCTGCCGACTGGAAGAGCAGGCTGATGTTATCCTGTTGACAAGGCGGCAGCCGCAGGTTCTTTGATTGGGTTACAGGAGGGTCAGGAAAGAGAAGATTTGTTCAATTTCACAGTTACTTCATAAGATAGAAGCAGTTCTGGGGTAGAAGAAAGAGCAGGACTGGGAGACTAAACCTGTGAGGGTAGCGGCAGACAGCAAACAGCCACACACACAAGAGTTTACTGGTACCAAACCCTTAATAAATGGGGTCAGTGGATTAAAATATGTACGGCTGAATATTGAAACTCAACACTTTTTTGTTACTGACTGAAATGTATCTGTAGCATCAAGTATCCAAAACTGTCAAGTACTGAAAGCTGGCATCGGATGCCTGGTCAGATTCCTAAACTTGTTTCCTTATTCTTTGATCAGATAGTTCCTTCTTTATTTAGGCCATGTTCTTGTTTGGCTGCATGTGTTTAGACATTTAGCACAAGAAAAGAAAAGGGTTTGTAAAAAAAACATTGTCTCTATTTCTTAAGGTATGGTATCCACAAGGTACTGTTTGTGTATCAGCGCTGAAAAGTCAGGTATTGTATCAGCTATAGTCTTGTAGAATTTCAAATGATAATCAGCCCTACATAAATGTTTGAGAGACGGGGTTTTAGCCCACCGCAAAGTAGGAGAATATTATGTCCACAAGAGGGAATGAATGAATATCTCCTGAAAAATCAAGGTGCACTGCTTTGTTACAAGTACAAAAGTTAAAAAGCCTTTATTGCAGTGGCTGAATGATTACAGACAGAACCAATTGACTGCAGGGTCACACAGTCACACACACAGACAAGTGAATAGTGTAAGTACAAGATTCAATCACTCATGAGGATTTTCACGGTCACATTCGGCTCCCTCATTACACCTGTAAACATTCAATGAATGAACATGATGTCACAGGTAACAGTAATGAGCACATATATACATGAAGGTTTTCTTGATCGTGATTTGTTCATCTTGTTTGTGGATAGAATTTGCCTATCGAGGCACCAGGACCTTTTTTTGAGGACAGGGAATGCATAAACTACAGCCTTAGGGGTGGTAAAATGTCTAAACCAATACTAAAGACCACTTTCATACCAGACAATAAATATCACAGTTTGTTGTTGAGAAGTATCAAAGGTAGGATGTGTATCAGAAAGGTTAAAAGCCGTGACTGTTTTACCCTCTTCAAATCTTCCTGCCCGCTCTTGCCTGTATATTTGCTTGCATGGGTCATGATGAGAGAGAAGGATTGGGTTTGAGGTCTTCAGTGGGATTACCATGATATCACATAACCGCCCTCACACGTGTCAGTGTCAGTCAGCTATAGCACAGCAGCAAGTCAGGGTGATTTCTCCGGTTGAGATTTCGGTTGCGGCCTGGAAGGATTTTCCTCACTGGAAGCTTGGATGCGCGATCGTCTCCATGCCTCATCCACATTTTCCTAATCCCTCCACAGTGGACTGGAATGACTTTGATCCTCTCAGCCATCTTTCTTTGTAGCTCCGACACTCACAAACCCGCATTTCAAAGATTAATTAAGCACCCATCATTAGAAAAGGCGATGTTAAAGTCTCACCAATTAGTTTGTGTTCCCTCTGAGGCCAGTGTTGATAATATTCTGCGTTATGGAAAACAGGTCATGTAATTTGTGGTTGCCCAATCAGCCAACACAGTGGTTTAGGATGTAGGACATTTGTTACGATATACAGTGAGATTTATTCTCACTTCGGAAAAAGACATGATGAAATTTTGTGTCTCTGAATCCATTCCTGAAACTCTGTGAACTCTTTGAACTTGTTCTATTGTACTCAAATTATCTTTTTACTTTTATTCTGTATTTTGTCTTCAGATTTAATTCACAGTGAGTGTTATTTGTTGTGGGCTGCTGAAACTCTGGGCTTAATGAGATTGCGTGGAGATGACAACTGAATAGTTTCTCTCATCAGGCCAGTGCCCAAAATACTTCAGTAATTAATGTATTGTAGTCGCATGAATGCCAACAGCTATGACACTAGCTTTTAATTGGCCATTTCAAAATATGTAGAAATTCAAATTTTTGTCGCATTATTACAGGAAAGTCGGCATCATGAACTCATTTATTTATTTGCTTTTTTTTCAAATCTAAATGATAGATCAAAACCATTTTTCTCCTGTGCTCTGATCTAAAAGTGAAGGTCCTTTCTGAGGCAGTGGTGAAATGAAAACTTATTTAACTCCATCCTTGATGCTTGGCATTAATACATGCACTTTACAGTCTGCAAAATGCATTAGAAAAATGTATTAAGCTGAGACCTGCACTCATCCATAGACTCTTTGCCAGGGCTCGCTCGCTCTCACTGCCTCTCAAGCAAGTAGAATACCTCAGCTTTGCTTTAGACAGATTTAGTCAGGTTCAGTGTCACACAGGTTGCTTTAAATACAGCAGTGTAAGGCAGGGGAGGAAAACACATCACACTGAACTTCCCAAAAGAAGAGCTGTTTATCACAGTAGCAAACAGACTGAGCCATTGGTTTTCTCCCCTCCCACAGCTTCATAAATTAAGGGGCTGATGCATTTAATGCAGTATGATATAATGACAGCAGTGTGTTGTGCCTAATGACTCCAAACTTAATGCCTCTCTCTCCCCATCTCTTTGGCAATCTCACTCTTATCCATCGCTCCACAGAGATATATTTCCTGTTCTCCTCCTCCTTTCCCCTTCTACAGAAAAGCGCCTCTATGTGAAGTGACCTTGCTGCTAGTAATGTTGGAGCTTTATTCACCTTACCTGATTGGTCAAACATTTTATGGTAGAATTAAGCAAACCATCAGGCTAACTATAAAAATGAACTGGCCAGCTCTTTACTGTAATAACACTTCATATTTATTATGAGCAGCTTGCCTTAAAATTGTGATCATTACAATGAAATAGGTGCTGGTCAGATGATGGTAAACAATGCAGTGAGTGCTGCAATCATTTTAACAGATTTTCTGTTAGGATGATGTTAGTTTGTGTGGCTGATACTCGTTTCATGGTCTATTTCCAGACGTAGTGGCTGTATAGTATCTGTTCCAACTCATCTTTCTGCTGCAAGAAACATAGGATTCTTCACCTCATGTTCCTGTGAGGATTAGGGATGCACCAATCCAATACTGGCATTATTACAGATCATGAATTGACGGATCAGTGCGGCCGCAACCTCCAATCAACATCACAGTGTGCCTATTTGTTAGTTGCTGTGAAGATACCTATATCCAGAGCCATTAAATGCGGGTGTGTTTTAGGAACGAACAATTGAGTTGTGATAAACCATCTGACTTGCCAGTGGTTATTCACTTGCCCTAGATTCTCAAGTTTTTAATGGCTTAATCATAGCACCCATAATGCCTCTTTGCCTCTAGCCAACCCACTTCTAAATCCCCATTCATGCTCTGGAAATTTACACTTTTCCATTTATAGCCATGAAGATTATCAAACTGTAAGCAGAAAATGATAATGCACACTCCATAGCTTAATGCCGTCCCAGCACGAAGAGATCGCTGCTGGTGTTGTCTGTCTCCTGCCTTGTGTGGAAGCAGTGACACATCGCAAAGACCTTATTGGTGCATTTGGTCACCTTAGCCTTTATCCTCTGTGGCTGTACTGACTAGGCATGGATTTCCTTTTTTTTTTTTTTTTTTTGGTAGTTGCTTAGCAAAACCAGGAGAAATACAATGGGCATGGTGAAGAATGCTGTATTTAGCCTCGGTCGTGGGAAACTGCTCCAATTTAGCCACTCGGCAGCTTCCAGAGAAGGCTAAAGGTCTATGGAAGTGTAATGTACAACACATGGGGGAGAAAAAGCCCTTTCTCCTCCCTGACATATTATCCATGTCAGTTTTAGCACGGAGCCAGTCAATGAGAAGCAAGGGAATTTTAAAGCACACTCAGTCTGTGTAAGTCTTCGTCCTTTCCATCATTCTTGTTTCTCCTGCGACTCATTTTATTTAGTCTGTATACTTTTAGATTTTTTTGGTAGCTAGAGAGATGCAATCAATCCTCACCATCTTCTCCTTTGTAGCAGGCAGAATGTCAAAGTTAAACCTTGGTAGACAGCGGCATAATCTGTTTGTCCGCACACTAAAAAATGCTGCAGTGCACTCTGGCTTCCTCTGGTGATCACTTCATAACGTATGTGGTTTGGTGATGGTATAGAGCAAGAAGGGAGCTTGTTTAGTGTATGAGGAACAGAATCACTGCTCATCAGCCTCTGCACTTTATCTCAGACTGAAGTGTTTAGAGGGAGTGACTCTCAGCTCTGTGATGGGGAAAACAACACTTTCTGCTCATACATTAGCATAGAGCCCACAGCTGTAGATGGCAGATAAGAGCTTGGCAGGGGACTCTCCCATGAGATTTCACCTCAGTAAATCTAAGTATTTTACCTTTTCTGGCCTTCCTTTTTAATTATATATATATATATAATATATAATTAATTATTACTATGTGCATTTTTTGAATTGCCAGATGCAACATCAGTATTTCTATACTGTGAGTCCTTGTTGGACTTTGTATAACGCCAGAGCCATTAACCTTCAAAAAACAGCTCTGGAGCCAAGAACCAAGGATACTTTAGATTTAGCAATTTACATCATGTATCCATGACACATAAAACCTATACAATATATAAAATGTATAAAAAGTCACGTTTGAATTAACACAATGTGCACATAATAAATGTATATATACATGTAATGTAATCAAATGTTCTGATCACCCTCCAATATTCACTCTCTTTTAACTCTGATTTTGGTCTTAACCAACTCCTGAAGGTTAGGGTGGACCTGCATCTTTAGCTGATAAATGCTTTACCATGTTAACCAGCTAGTCTGTAACTGCGTCTGTCTGCTGTTTGGTGCTGAGCAGAGAGTATACAGTGAGTTTTTAGAGTTTTTTTTTTGCTGTGGCCAAAAACTGCACCATGAGAGCAGTCAAAGTGAATCTCCTTAGAGCTCAGTGGAGCTGCAGATACATGAGACCCCTTTACCTCTGTTACATTGTTTTCACTTCATCGTGTGATACGTAGTTATAAAAAGATTGATTAAAGCTGCTTTAAAACATAAAATAAAGATATAAAGATACACATGTTAATAAGTGACATCAGTGATGTTGCTAAAAGACTAAAGGAGTTAGTTTAGAATAGCTCCAGTTTTCTATTTACCCTAGTTTAAATAACAGTATCACATATATATTCTGTATCAGCTTGTTCCAGCTCTTCATTGAAGTCAATTGATATTAACACTGAATTAACTATTTAAACACAAGACAAGGTTTTTATGGCTGCACCATTCCATCAAATGGAAAACAAAGCGTAGCTGCTCAGCATGAGTTTGTACCGACTGCTCCGACTGGACAGTGTGTGATTTCTACTGAGGTAGTTTTCACTCTTCCCCTTTGTTTAGTTTTGGTTTGTTCCTTTTGTTCCTTGTCTGAAAAGCCCTGTCAGATTGTGGCCCCCGCGTTTAATGAGAATTTGAATGTGGTGAGAGTCTTCCTACAGGAGGCACATTCTGTTCCAGCTCATATATTTGCACATTTTCAATGTTGACCGATGAAAGCCTACAACAGCAAAGTACCGGCTTTTATTGAGCTTCTATCGCATGTATTTCTTCGACCTTTACTCCTCTATTTTCTCTTTATTTATACTCTATGTGTCATCTGCAGCAACATGCCCGTTTTGTTGGCTACACATCTTTTTGTCATCCGGTCAGAGAAATAGGATTCTCTGTGTAATGATTGTTGCAGCATATCTGTTGCAGTGTTTCTGATGAAGCCTGAAGAAATTGGCTGTGAAGGAAAATAAACTGCATTGCCTGTAATATCCGTATTTGCATTTGAGAGTGAAATATCTCCAGTTTTTCACTTTCCTCCTGATCGGTGTTTATTGAAGCATAAGAGTTAATAGCCTGTTGTTTGTGTTAAGCTTTTCAAGTTTGACTGTCTCCATTCACAAGGCGAAGAATCATTAATTTGCCTCTTTCTTAAACTGAGGAGGATTCACAAATTTAAAGATGCAGCGACTCTGAAAAACTGTAAAATCAGTTTCAATCCTTCAGTAGTTTCAGATTAACCAGTCATTATACATTTTAATAAAACAATCATGTTACATTTCCTATGTTGCTTCTACAGTACTACTTGTGCTTAGTTTTTGATCGCCACTGATTTTCAATACATACATACATACATACATGTATGATGCTGTTACTGACTTTCCTAAAATTCCTCTGTAGAAACTCCAGAGCTAAATAAATCAGGATGAAATGCTGCATAATTCTTCCTTGAACTCCTTTTTGAAAGGCAAGAGATATCAAAGCCAACTAAGTCATTAAAGATGTCTTCCTCTGCTTGTCATTGAGCAGGAAAAGAAATGGGAGGAAGGCTGTAGTAATGTATAACAATCACTGGTTCCTCTGCGTATTGATCTGACTCGGAGCTTCCCTCCCATCTTTCCTGTCCAGGAATAGAATATCATACCATCAGATTGGTTAGTCCACAGCCATCAGTCTGACTGACTCACTGCTACAGTATCTTTTCTCTAAATAGACTCTTCTATTATCCTTTCTTCTTCTATTAGCATAGTTCCCAGCATCATTTTTGATTATAGAAATGAATAGAGATACCTAGCTGGCCTGACGTTCATTGGAATGTCCCATTACACTAGAGCGCCTGATTATGTAATAATTATAATGATTATAATTATAAATGACCTCCTGAGACACTGGTACAAAATGATTCCCCTCAATTTTGATGAAAGCAATCTCCTTTCTATATATATTCCCATAATTCGATTAACATCTACTAAATAGTTATGACTACAATTTTCCCAAACAAAAGGTGACTAGGTTTGGTTCTGGGTCAGTCACATGCCGTACAGTAACAGCTGTACATTAGACACTAAAGCCCTCTATTGAAGCTCCTTAAAAATGTATGAGTCTGTTTTCTCTGAACACCTGAGTTGTTTGCTCCTCCGTATGACCTTTTGTGTGCTCTGAAGAAGAGCACACAAAAGGAACAAATATGCATTGTAGAACAGCCTCCCTCTTTGTCTTTAGGTAGAACCAACAACTTAAAGAAATAGCAACGTCATTTTGGAAATATTTGCTTTCTTGCAGAAAGTTAAATGAGCAGATTCATACCCCTTTCGTCAGTGCGTTCACAATGAGGCTACACCCAGCAGCCACTTAGCTTAGCTTAACATAAAGACTGGAAATGGGGGTAACAGCTGGCATGGCTCTATCTGAAGGTAACAAAATCCACCTACCAACACCTCAGAAGCTAATTTTTATCTTGTTTAATCCGCACCAAACAAGAGTAGAGAACGAGAACTGGCAGATGTTAAATTGGTATTGATCTTCTCATCTAATTCTTTGCAAGACAGCTAATAAGCATTTTTCTTTAAGACTATGTTATCAATGCCGTCTTACTTTTCATTTTTTTAAGGTATTTGGCGGAATGAATACAAATATCTAACCCAGTATCATCCAAAAATGCCATGGTGCTCAAGTGACCCTTGACCTGCTCCGTGTGACACAGAAATGACCACTTGCGTGTGTTTGCTTGTTGCTGTGTGTAATCCGTGTCCCTTTGTTCCGTGTGTGTTAATCATAAAAACCCTTCCTCCACTTTGGCAGTTGCCCACTACTCAACAACGAGGCCTGTTTGCTCCACAAAGGCTGCTATTCACCCTGCTATATTCATCATCACCACTCGCTTATTCATAATTCGAAATCCCCCCCTCGACAATGCTCAATTCAGCCAGTTAGATAACCAGTCTGTGGTTGTCTGAAGGAGTAGTCTGCATTGACTGGGCATGAAAGGGATTCAGCACTGGCTTTGGTTCATGATTGTTACCTGACTGAGTAGTAGACTCAGATAATTTCCCCCATTTAACCCCAGCGTTACGACAGATATGACAGCTCAATCCCTGCTCTCTTGCTTCCTCACTGCGGTAGCTCACCCAAATTAACCAGGTAACCTAGAATGAACCACTGATTAGCCTACTTGGCAGAAAGGGAGAGAGAGAGTGGGAAAATGAAGGAGGCAGATTTTGTGAGACTAAGAAAGGAGCAGAGACAAGAAGTTATGTAAAGGAGAGAAAGAAGATGGGATGGGGAAAGCTGCTGTGGGAGCACTGTGGCTCTTTTCTTCCTACATGGTCTTTCCTCGTCCATCTCTTGGCCCGCAGCCACAGGCGGCTCCAGTGTCACATGTAATCATCGTTATTTTGAAGCCAAGGACGAGTCCCTATTATCCGACCTGCGCCTGTTAATGAGGAAACCAGAGTTCCGACATCCACCTTTTGTCACAACGGTGGAACAGACATCTCCTCCCCTGAAGAAAGACAGTCATCACCTCAATTACATCAAACAGGTTTTTTTAATCTACCTAGTCATGTTTTTAGCCCCTCTAAAAAGCGTGGCTCTAGGTATGACAATGTTGGTGGCTGGGTCCAGACTGAAATATTCTCAGCAACTAACAGATTGCCATTCACGGTCCCCAGAGGATGACATGTCACCATGAGGTTGACATTTTTGTTTTTTTGGGTTTTTACAGAGACCGAAATCTCTGTAAATGGTCTGAAAGCCAGTATAGTGTTGCCTTGTGGTCCAGTGTGGCTGGGTGTGGACATGTCTGTACAGGATGGCGACGTACAGACTCAGGGAAGGAGATGATTCTAGTTGAGGAAATTTTTGGTTGTTGGAACATGATTAGGCTCTCTGTCCCATTTACAGTTCCCACCCTGAGCAATCATTTGGCGACAGTGGCAAGCAAAAACAAGTAGTTTTAATAGATAGAAACCTCAAGCAGAACGGGGCTGTTGGTGGGCGGCCATTTGCCTCGACCAAGTGAAAGGGAAATCCTCTGGTGATCCTCTGAGCTTTCATCTAACGCCATAATCTGATTCAACTTTAATTTGACCAAATACTTGCAAAACTAATGACTTTCCCATCAGCCTCAGATGTATTTTGTGTTTATTCTACGTTCACATCGCTGGGACTGTAGTTATAGTCTGCACTTTGTAAACCCAGGTTTATTTGTATCACTATCAAACATTCCCCCTCTTCTTTCCCTCTTCCTAGTTTAAAGGCATCATCCGTTGGAGCTCCATGTACACAATGGTGACAAATACCTCTTGAGACTGCCTGAGTGAGAGGGAAGGCAGGAGAGCTGAGAGAGAGAAAGAGATAAAAAGAAAGCATAGAGAGAAGGAGGGACTGAGAGGCTCTGCCCAGGGGGGTACGAGAGAGGATTTGGATGAGAGAAAGAGGCAGAGATGGTAGCAATAAAAAGATATAGAGAGGAGAGAGAGAGAGTGAGAGGTCCATGGTGTGGTAGAGAGGGGCAGTCTAAGGTGAAAGAAAGCAAAAAGAGACAGGATGAGTGTTCTGCTGCACCGGGAAGAGGGGGCTTTCATATCATCTAAAACACATCTGTGTGTGCAGCTGCCAGTGGAAAAGAAAGATGCAATGTGGAATTGGGAGTGTTTGTGCTTGTTGATTTTGGTGCCAAAATGTATACCGACTGTGTACCTTACATTGGGAGGGTGCAGTGAGGCGGCCGTTGCGACAAGCAATAAAGCCAGTCAGTGTTTGGAAGTTGGAGAAAGCAGGAGACAGGAAGAAGTGGGAGAAAGAGAAAGGGACAGATAAGAGGAGAGGTGGGTTATGGTTTGCTTTTTTTCCCAGAAGACATGTAGGCTGCAGTTGCAGAATCCACAGCTTGATTCACATAATCTTCACAGGTGGAACGGTCTGATTTGGTATTTATTTCAGACATTTCAGCTGCATGATTTGATGACTCAGTATGCACGTCGTTGTTGCACCTCTATGTATGTGCATATGCAGCAATGTGATGTTTTTTGTCCGTGTGTGTTTTATGTTGGCTCTGTATTTGCATCTGTGTGTGTGTGTGTGTGTGTGTGTGTGTGTGTGTGTGTGTGTGTTTGGAGATTTAGGAATAGGTTTCAAATGGTCTGAAAGCCAGTATAGTGTTGCCTTGTGGTCCAGTGTGGCTGGGTGTGGACATGTCTGTACAGGATGGCGACGTACAGACTCAGGGAAGGAGATGATTATAGTTGAGGAAATTTTTGGGTGTTGGAACATGATTAGGCTCTCTGTCCCATTTACTGATGTAATCATTCTAATAGGGTCATTTGTTTCATTCACACACTCAGTAGATGTGACAATGGAAATGTTTTTTTGCCTGTCTCATTGTTAGCTATCCTCCCTCCTTGTCTGTTGGGAGTTCTGTCAGTCGTCTTGCTTTATTACATTATGTCTGTGTGTTTGTGTCTGCCTGTCTGCCTCTCTATTATACTGGCTAAATAAGAGTTGAATAAAATGACTCACTGCTGAGAAGATGTACATCCTGCTGTAGTCTCCAGCTTCCTAGGAAATACACACTGTTGCGAGGCATATTTAGCAATGGCATCTTTTTCTAGAGGTGCATTTGAAAGTACAAATCCTCAGCATCCTATCAGTGCGGTAAATCTGCACTGCAGGCCTCAGAAAATCAGAAAGGGGAACATTTTGTCTCCTAAATGATGCCAACTGCATGGAGGCATTAAGGTGCCAGCTGGTCCACAACACCTGATGTAAACCCAAGTGGAAATAAAAATCAATCACAGATTTGCTGTCGTACCCACATACTGCTTTTGTGTTCTCAAATGTGAATCCTTTTTTTGTTTTACTTTAATGCTGTGTGAACAATGACTAAGAAAGGCTTTCATCAGGTAAAGTGATCACCTGATTACACTTATAATATATAAATATAATATATTATTATATACTATATGTAATTATAGACATTAGTGGTGACTCAGCAAACATGTGGCTGTCTCATGATTGGAAACTTGGTTAAACAAACAAGGGAACTTTGTGCCCAGTCTAAGTCCAGACAGCATCATAACAGTTTCTCCCATGTATAACATTTCATCAAGAACTAGATACATATGATAAATTCTAATATCTTACTGTTATTATCTTATTTCTGCTAATATGTTGTGCTGTTCAAGGTCTTCCATGGAAAAAAATCCTCTGTGCAATGAGTGGCCCCTATGCAAAACACTAAAGCAATTACTGCTAATCACCAGTGGTTGCCAGAAGAAGAATGGTGCAGATTATCACGTTGACTGGCACGCTTTCTTTCTGTTAAGCACCATAATGCATAGGCTACTCTCCATACTGTGTCTTCAGGAGGAATGTGATGTGAAATTGTGAACTTGAAAATAGATAATAGTCTTATGTGTACTATATTACAGCTGTATTTGCAGTCCTGTAAGTGTTGTATTTAGCTGAAGTTGTGTTTTTATTTATTTATCATCAACTTCCTAAGAATTCTCATGAAGATCTTCTATATTTCTGCTGCCCCCTCTCAAACCATCGCTGTGTTATCTATATGAAGTGGTTTGTTTTTATATAACGTTTATATAAGGAAATGCAAGGTAAATGTGTCACTTTGTTCCTTTATGGAGAGTCAAATTAAACGATCTTTTAAAGCAAAGCCATCTTCAAAAAATGATTTTATTGCTCAAATACCCGATGCTTCGGACATAGATGCCTTCATATTATTTAAATTTAAATTTAAGTTGACATAATTGGACAAAATATGTTTATTTCATAAAACATCTTTGTCAGTCTATGGCTCAGGAACCAAAATGGCCCTAGTGTGTCTACTCTCTTCCACTAGAAATACACAGTGGCCTGATTAACATTCCTAACTATACTATGTATTTTTGACCCGACCCAAACATTTGTTCCAGCTGCTCAAGATTGAGCCCCAAACTTTAAATAACCCCTACTTGACTGAGTAAAATCTTGACCCAAAGCTGCTCCAACTAAGCATAAAGACCAGAGAGTTATCAAACAAACTCACACAGCAGGCAAAGACAGCGAATGCATCAAGTCTTTCTTTAAGTTTCTGTGACCTTTATTTTAATGCTTCTCCTGAGTATCATATCTGACTTTCACCCTATTAATCTGGTACTTTATATCTCAGGCTTACACACATGCACATAGACAAATACCTGTGTGGACATACACACTCTCACACGCATAAACACCCCACAGAAATGCTTCAGAGAGCAACTCAGATCTCAGAAAGACACCCTGCTTGTTGCGCCTGCCTGGCTGCTGTCTGATAAGCAGTAACCCTGGAAGAGTCGTTTCGCTGTGAAGGCCGTGAGTAATACAGGCTTTATCTGCATCACTGCTAGTCCTTGGCCAACCTGCTCAACAGCGACCCGGTTTCCGTTACATATAATTTCCGTTATAAGCTAAAAAGGGCTTTCAAACTCAGAAATGCACTTATTTTGCCAACATAAATGACATTTGGGATCACTTTTCTATGTAATTATGAATGTATTAGCTGTATTTTTTAACTTCTTACTCAACCTTAACTCCAATCATTGAAACAAAATTAAATGTTTTTCAGTGTAAAAACCTTTATACACTGCATGCACAAAATATCTGTGCCACTCACTTTATTCACAAAGAACACTGATGAGGTAAAACTGGGTAAAAACCATTGATGCAAATAATTACCCTTGTTAAATCAACCAGAGAGGTGGAGATGGAGATAATGACTATGAATCAAAATCAACAAGGTGAGGTCCCTGATATTTGTGTGTTATAAAAATAAAAATAAAAACATTAAATTGACTTCAATCAATATTTCTTATTCATTATCATCACTACTTGTATGTGAAAGGGGTCACTCGTAGTAATAAACCCACAGAGAATTATCACCTGACTCTGCAGAGCCTCTTTCAGCTCATTGTTTTGGTTCAGTCTTACCAGTCTCATCAGCATCATTTTAGCAGTTTTCAGCAAAGAAGGTCTGTAAACTACCTATCCAGAACCGAACTGCAGACAGGCAAAGTTAACGACTAGCCGGTGAGCATAGTGGAGCATTCAGCAGCCAAAGAGCCAAAAATTTCCCTCAGGAGTTGGTGGAGATAAAACGAGAGTGAATATCGGACTCATATTAATCAGGTAAACAGAAACACGACTCCAAATTAATACTAATGTTGCTCCGTATAACATGTCAGTGTTGTGTTTACAGTTTGTTTCTGCATCCACCAACTGGTTGTTTCTAGTATAGATTTGTAATAAAGTAACAATAACATCAGCTGTCTGTCTTTCCACTCGTTAAATCCGATCATGTTATTGATTGTTTTAGTTGATGGTGACCCTGAAAATCCCTGATGATCAAGCTGCTAAACAGCGTTGCTCTCGGGTGTGCTGCTTTGAGGAAACTACTTCACTGAAAGTGACAACAACCTTTTCTTCCATGGAAGAGGTGGTTTGTTTGTGTACTGCAAAAACACGCTCTTACACACACACATGCAGATACAAACCTGTCCGACTGGCCTAGTCTGTGTAGTGAGGCCTTGTTGTGGGATGTATGTGCATCGTTCAACAAAGTAGCAAACACGCAAATGATTGCAAACCATTTGAATACAAGTTCAGTATTGGCGCTCATAAATTGAAGCATTGTACTGAAACCAATCTGTTGGCTGGTCCAGGAGCGTGTGTGTGCGTGTGTGCGTGTGTGCGTGTTGCCCTCAGTGATGAATGCAGGACTCATTAGAATTGCTGTCATGTCGCAGCACTGCCTGCAGCATTTCATGTGGATCAGACCAGTTAAGCAGACAGTCAGATTTCAGCATCTAGGAGTACCTCTCAAGATTAATAAATCGAAAATTCCTTGCTCTGTTTCCAGTTCAGACTGTTACGATGTTTGAAAATGTTCTTCAGAGAGGAAGAGCAGTGTGGAACCAGATTAAGTTGTCACAACCTTTTTGTAAGTACTGAAGAAAAGTCCTTTAAATAGTAATGCTGGTACAAGATTGTAACTCCAGCATGTTTTGATTTATCTCGACAGAAATCTTCAGCTAAATATGTCTGGTTGAATTTTAAGATAAGGTGGTCGAGTCTTTAGATTTACTGGATGAATTTATTTTGTTGGCATCCTCACTGTGTCTCTAATGGCTCTAATTTACAGTGACTTCTGAACAACTCTCCTTTTACTGTACCTCTGTTCTGGTCTCCACAAAATCCTGAGGAAAAGATCAGGCTCTTAAACTGCTAAATGCTCCACTATTCACCAGCTTGTCACTAACTTTGTTTGTTCACTGTTTGATGCTGGACAGGTTGTGTACAGTGGGTTTATTACAGCTTTTTAACTAAAAACAGCTGCCTCCTGTGGCTCCTGTGGTTGAGAGCAGAAAACCAAAACATTGATCTAAAATAGACTAAAAGGCTCTAAAAGAATTATTGCAGAGTTTGGTGATACTTCTATGTTGTTTCTTCACTAGTAGTTACCCCAATTACTAAGTTTATTATCATTTGCTCCATTAGTTATGTAAAAAATATTGATTAGTGCAGTTATAAAAACAGAGATTATGCCAACAGACCATTTTTCTGTGCAAAAAATAATTACTTGAAGTTGTTGAAAATGGCACAGTGAATTAGTTTGTGCAGCAGCTTTATGTTGCATGACTGGGGCATTGCTTATGTGCATACATACAGTGCTGAAAACATGGAAAATAAATATATTCTCTGGAAAAGACCATCAGGGTTTTTTCTGGGAAGTCCCCGTGTGTCCCTCTCTGTCACCACTCTGGTCCAGGAAGTACAGGGACTGAACAGCAGCACAATGATGGTTTTATGTGACAGGTGTTTATTGGATCCACATAACATGCAGAGATACTGTGCGATTTACAGTTTCACGCTTGTACTGCTGATATCATGGTTAAATTTACAACCTGCCATGGCCTTGACCTTTGTGTTGTTACCATGTTACCAATAGGGAAACCAGTTAAAGGATGTAAATGTAAGATGTGTAAGACGATATGTACGTAGCTTTCATATTTTGGTCCCGTTTGCTTCTACTCGTAGAGATATTGTATTTTTTACTGCTTTCAAATACATCAAAATAAACAAATAGTATATTCTTGGATGAATGTTGTGATACTAAACGTGCCTGTGTGTGATCTCTGGAAATTGCCCCACTTTCCAGCTCCTTTGACACTCCATGCCTCAGTGATCACAGGGCTGTTGTGGGACAGGCATTCTCTCCTGGCTGCTGTCATTATTATTCAGGACCCGGGAAATGGTTTGCACAAGCTGTCCTCTGACAGCTGAACAGGGTCTGGGGTTACACTGGTTACAGAATCACTTTGTTAGGTTTAAGGGTTAGTTGGCACTGCTGCCTTTCTGAAAAACATATTGGTTGGAATATGAGACTCTAGAGGGTCAGTGACAGATGAATGAGGTGTCAGGGTGAAGATAAAGTTAATTTTAGCCTGGACACAGAAACTACAGTAGTTTTAAAGGTGCAGTTTTGACATGATGTAACAGTATCCATCCGAGAGGCTGTGCATTATTTTCCTTCAGATTGCTGCATTAAGGACGACTGTGTTATAATGTGACATTACTGTATGGCAACAGTAGAGCTATTTTTGGTGTGCTGTTGACTTCAGGAATAGAGGCAAGGTAATTCTACACAGGAGCTCAATTCACTGTACATGCAAGTGTCTATATTTTTGTGTTCTTTTATAAATCAACGTATGTATGTGGGTGTCTCTGAGAATCAGGAGATATCACAACACTGAGAAATAGCTGCACTTACATGTGTTGAGTTGATTTTGAGCTGAGTGTCTGTGTGTGTGTGTGACAGTTCAGAGAGTGTGGACAGTGTTTGGCCTCTGGTTTTGGCGGGGCAGGATTAATTCTGTCAATCTCATGTTGTGAGGCGAAGCACTGTGACATTTAAATCTGTCCCGTCGAGAAGGACGATTTTGTGTGTGTCCGTCTGTGTGTGTCCGTGATGGGGCAGCAGGGGTAAAAGTTTTGGAGGGGGATTTGCTGAAAATGTTAGAAATGTCATTGCTCTTTACCCTGCTTCGCTTTGAAAAGGTGACTCTCTCTTTATCTCTCTCCCCCTCTTCCTCTCTCTCTGTATGTCTTTCTACCTCTCAGATAAGTTGTTTGGAAAGCGGCTGCTGCAGGCTGGGAGACACATCATGTCTCATAAGTCTTGGATGAAAACGGTGCCCACAGAGAACTGTGACGTCCTCATGACATTTGCAGGTCAGGCACTCTCAGACACTCAAGTGTTTGTATTTCTATCTATACTATAGCACCCCTAAAGTTAACTTTAACTATATCAACAGCATGCCTAAGGTCAGCACTTACCCTCACCTAAACCTAAGTGCAGCTAAGTTATTTTGATTATTTATGAATTTGCTAAGTATTAAAAATTGCCAGAAAAAGGTCAGACTAAATTTCCCAGATATATTCAGATTGTTTATTTTGTCCGATTAACAGCCCAAAACGCAGAAAAGCAGAAAATCCTCAAATTTGAGAAGCTGGAACCAGCACATGTTTGGTATATCTGCTTGAAAAGTGACTTTATCACAATGTATCAGTTATGAAAAATAGTTTCTGTATAAATGGCTAACTGTTTCATCCCTACTAGACCGTTAACACCAAGTCTTAACCCTCAAACAGCCCCTTGAAGAGCTGACGAACCGGCCATATTGTCCTAACTTTCCGGTGTCTTTGCTCTTAAGGTCTAAATACTGGTCCTCACAAATATAACTGCAAGAGCACACACACGCAGACACATTTGCATTATGCAATTTAATGCAAATTTGCTATATGAAACAACCTTTTATTTCAATGCTCCAACATTCACTGCAGCTCCACAAAATAAAGGATATGATCTTATTCCATAAATTTATTCAGAATTTCTGTTACAAATATGAAGCTATACATTTACTTTCTTATTCTCCAGGCAAGGAAGAAAACAATACTCTTGTATTCCTTTAATTTATTATGTATCTCTTGCGGAGCACATAGATCCCAATCTACCACTATGCAGCAGAGAATGTTTAACTATTATCAGCAACAGTAGGAATCAATACAGTTATATATTGTTGATAATAAAGATGAAGATCACAACTATTATGCTTGAACCAGCTAAGAAAGCAGAGAAAGCGAGTCATTATCAAGTGTTTGTTAGTACAACACTTCACCTCCAGCCGTTGCTCAGGAATGAATACTACAAGACTGTGGGAGTTTTCAGCAGTTCTCGTGTACAGTGATGCGTGGGTATGGTTGAAAATGTATTTTTGTTTTTCATTTCCTGCCACAGACACTACAGATGACCACACGTTGCTATGGCTACTGAACCATATCCGGCTGGGAATCCCAGAGCTCATCATACAAATCCGACATCATAAGCACACACGAGTCTACGCATTCTTCGTCACCGCTACATATGAAAAGTAAGGACGCTCTACAAAGGTTGTCTATTGTTAACAACACATTTATAAAGTGTGTATTTAGATATTAATTTATTAATCTGTCAAGTACTGTTTTTGATTAATCAAATGTTTTGTCTATAAAATGTTAGAAAATAGTCTTCAAACTGGTTGTATTATCCAAACAGCAGTCCAAAGCCTAAAGATATTCAATCAATGATGACATAAACCAGAGAAAAGCAGCAAATTCTCACATTGGGGAAGCTAGTAATGTACTCTAATTTTGACATGATAAATTACTTAAACCAATGATTAATTGATCAAAACTGACAGTTAATTTTTTGTGGACCGATTAATTTAGTACAATACGTTGAGTTTTCTGAAGTTCAGGTCATGTGGAATTTCACCATAAGGTAGGTAGATATATTAGTTCTCAATTTTTTTCATATTCTTAAAGGAATAGTTTGACATTTTTAACCTCTAAAGCTGACTTATTAACATGTTATATCTTGTTTCTTTAATCCGTTCAAAAACCTCCAGTTTAACGTCCAGGTTAAGATAACCGTATCCTGGCTGTATCTTCATATTAAATGTACAGATATAAGAATAGCATATCAATCCTCTCGTCTAACTCTTGGCAAGAAAGTAAATAAACATATTTTCCAAAATGTCAACCTTTTTTCTTTCATATTGATTCAAATATTTCCAGATTTATAAATATTCTTTTGATGGCTCAGTACTATTAGCTTTTGCTGGACAATATTCAAACCTTGATGAGCATCAGTTCAGAAAACAGCCCACTGTGTGATTTCTGCTTTGCTGTCAGGCCCTGTTACAGGTACAGTGGTGCTGTTACTGCTGTTTTAACTGCAGCTGTGTTAATGAATCACCCTGTCACCCTGGACAGAATACAGGCAAGAAGCTACAGCAGTAACGTTTCTCAACAGAGACAAGAAATGAACAAACTGCCAAATTAATAATACAGTAAATATCACTGATCCCTCTAGTAGTTTGAGGTTTATTTATTTTTAAATGCTCCTACTGGAGTTGAGATGTTAGAAACAAAAATATCCCTGCTGTTCTGTGCTGGTGTAAAATTGTACCTTCATTTTTATGGTATTATATTTAGCTGCAGCTATAGTAGGCACAGCAGTTTAGCTCATACACAGTGAATCATTAGTGAAGCTGCCACGACGCCGGGTGTTTCAGCACCACTGCTCTGGCTGCCGTGCTGCGGGTTATTTAAAGTTGTGCAGAAAGTTATTGTCAGGCTAAACAGTATGGATTGTTTTCGCTCTGATTACACTGCCCAGACTGAGTCTCTTGTTTTGAAAAAAATCCCCAGGGGAAATGAGGATGAGCCCAGGGTCATTTTAATCTCAGCATTGACTTTGGTGTATAAATACTGAGAAATACAATCCAGGGGATCAGGGTGGAACTCGCTGTTCCATACTGCGTTTCACCTCTTGACAGGCCTCATTGCTGACTGTGCATTCAACAAAGCACCTCTCAAAAAACCCTGAGAGTCTCAACCAAACCTTTTGCCCACAAATGGAATAGGAATAGACAGATGGCTGGAAGGAACAAAGGAAGAGAGACCGATACACGCAAAGAGAGGACCAGAGAGAAATAAAGTACCGTAAAGACAAAGAAAAAAAGAACAGGGAGGATATAAGGAGGGTAATGTTGTAGGAGGATGGAGAGAGTGCTTTCTGAAAGTGTGCCAGTGGGTTTTAGATTAAATGCTCAAGGAAAATGATCGGTGTGTGACACGAAGCACACTCTCCCCTCTCTCTCTCTCTACACCTGCTGCTAGATAGGTTGACCTACATTTCATGTGATAGAAAAGATAACCCAGAAAGTAGTGCATCCTCTCAAACTCACCTTGAATAGTCATTCACTTAATTCCCTTTACATACTAAACTGGCAAGAAACAACAACCTTTCTATCCTACTAGTAGCTACTAGTGATACTAGCTGAGGGCTCCAGGTGTGTTTTCCGTCATATGCAGGCTTGTTTTATATTATCCTCTGAACTGAAATTACATTGCTCTTTCTCATATGTGTTTGTTTTGAAAAAAGATTGGTTGCCAGTGTAGAAATTCTGGTTATGAGATCAGCATTAAAACAGCTGGAGTCACAGGTTCAGAGCTGATGTGTGTGTGTGTGTATGTGTGTGTGTGTGTGTGTGTGTGTGTTTCCATTTATTGCTTTGAAAACAGCGTTAGCACAAAATACAATTTTAGCAATTAACATACTCAGTTTGACATACAGTAAATGTCCCCCTCCTCCTCTTGTCTCACCTGACATATCATCCATTACTCATTCCTCAGCTCTGACTGGGCAATTTACAATATGCCATCCTGTTCTGCTGAGTTTCTACATTAAGTCTGATAGATGTTTGCTATATTAGCATAAACCTTACGTGCAGTACTCTCCCTCAGCAGTATTCTGCTCTTTTACAAGGTTACCTTTGTCCACACATTCCCTTTGACTGTACCTCCAAATTAAGACTCCTTGTATTTGGGGAGAGAGAGTGTAAAAGGCGATAAAGTTTTTGATTAAATAAGAAAGGAGGGATCTCATTAAGATTCCTGGCAGCAGCAGGAGCCCACACCTCTGAAAGGCCTTGCAGTTATTGGCTTAGATTACTAAACAGTTGGTTTAAACAGATACAGCCTGTGTTTTCTCAGGCAAGGACCTTTATTGTGATGGTGCTGCGCACTAAGCAGTATTCAGCAATACAGAAGCTTACATATCACATTTTAGCTGTAATCCATCATGGTGCTGGACGTACTTCACCATACTGCCTGCAGCTGCATGATGGATGGATGTTACAGGCCCACCTAGGCTCTGCTCCTGTATGTGTGTGCATAAACTATATATACATGTGAGAGAGAGAGAGAGAGAGAGAGAGAGAGAGAGAGAGAGAGAGAGAGAGAGAGAGAGGTGAGCTGTCAGCCTGGAGGTAACAGGGGGTGTGTTGCTGCATTATTACTGCGATTTTAGCACAAAGCCGCTGGGAAGGGCAGAAGGAGAGGAGAAAGGGATGATGGGATGAAGGAGGAGAGGGGGGAGAAGAAGTCAAAGGAGAGGACTCTGGGAGATAAATGGATGACGAGTAAAGGGGGAGATGAGAGAAAGGAGGATGGACAGAGGAGGGGAAAGGAGAGTGGCTGGAGAAAGGATGAGGGAGGAAGGGAGGAGACATGGAGGAGGGGCTGATGGGAAACACAATGAGCGAGAGTGATGAGGTTAACGCATTAGAGGAGAGTACAGATGACTTTAACACACTGAAGGACAGAGTGTCTGTCTCTGCTAATTTTGTTGTTTGCTGTTGGATTTCTTAATCCCATTTAAAACTGTGGTTTTGAACCCAGAACCTTCTTGCTGCGAGGCGACTAATCACCACACCACTGTGCCGCCCAACAGCAGTCCAAAAGCCAAAAAGATAAAATGTATAATCATGTAAAACTGAGAGAAGCAGAAAATCTTCACATTTGAGATGTTGTAATTAGAATTTTTTGGGCATTTTTGTTTGATAAATTAGTTTAAAAAATTGTTGTTGATTAATATTTACATTAAACAGGAAATGTCCGGTTTTAGGCATTAAAGTGAAAAAACGTTTAACGGTCGTACTTGAAAAAATTGTTAAAGCAGAAGATACCAACTTCTCTACTAACGCTGAATAATGAGTAATCTGAAAAAATTTAAAAAAAACACTCCTACCACTAAGACAGATAAAGCTCTGTAACACTGTCAGAGGGTGAATTTTTGTTTAAGCTCTTTCTTCGTCGTCCTGCAGTTTGTTGCGAGGTGCTGAGGAGATGGGACTGAGGAAAACGGTGAAGCCCGAGTTTGGTGGAGGAACACGAAGCTTCTCCTGTGAGGAGGACTACATCTACGAGAACATCGAGAGCGAGCTGTGCTTCTTTACTTCGCAGGTCAGTGTCAGCGTGCACGCATCCATATGCAAGTCAATATGCTGTCAAGGCATTACCTGAATTTACCCCCTCCTCCTCTTGTTTGCTGCAGGAGAGGCAGAGCATCATTAAATACTGGCTGGACAATCTACGTGCCAAACATGGGGAGGTGCTTCATAATATCAACTTCCTGGAGGGCCAGCCAATTAGTAAGTTGAATCCTTTATCAGTATGCTGTTGCTAGACACACTAGATATTTGTCTTTATTAAACAGAAGGCAGTTCTTGGCAGGCTTTGGAAATAATCCCTCAATTGGTTTTGGTTTAAAATGATTAGAGGCAAATTGTTATGGATTTGATGGTTTACTGTAGTCGATAGTTTTAGTTTTTTCTTTATATATCTACTCTTCTTCTATCTATGTTTCTAACAAATTAAATGTGCAGTAATTTCAGTTTGCTTTACTCTGTGCTTTATTATTCTCTGCAGTCCAGGAGTTGAGCGCGCGAGGTGTGATCCAGCAGGTATTTCCTCTCCATGAGCAGAGGATCCTCAGTCAGTTGATGAAGTCTTGGGTCCAGGCCGTTTGTGAGAAACAGCCCTTAGGTCAGTAGAACGAGATACTAATGAGCAGAGACAAACTAACATGTACATAACACTCTAGTACAACCACAAGACATAAGAAAATACTTTTGATACACTGTAAATCACTTACTTTGCTCATGGTTCTTTGTTCTCTAATTTTTACATTTCTATCCATCAAAACTGTGTCGCATTATTCTTCTAATTTGTAATTTTTCACTGGTGTTTACAGATGATATCTGTGACTACTTTGGGGTGAAGATTGCCATGTATTTTGCCTGGCTGGGATTTTACACCACTTCTATGTTATATCCTGCTGTGATCGGCTTTGTGCTGTGGATGCTCACTGAGTCAGATCAGGTGAGGAGAGACGCTATCAAAGATCCTGAAACAACTTAAATCACCAACCAGAAAATTGTCATCACCCGATCATATACTTAAGCATCTGTGTGTTTGTGCTTGGGTTGTTGCAGACGAGCCGTGACATCTGCTGTGTGGTGTTCGCGCTGTTCAACGTGGTGTGGGCCACTCTGTTTCTGGAGCGGTGGAAGAGGAGGGGGGCTGAGCTGGCGTACAAGTGGGGAACACTGGACACGCCTGCTGAATCCCTGGAGGAGCCACGGCCTCAGTTCCGGGTGCAAGAAACTACAACTCTGGCTCCTTTCATCTTCCCATCCTCTTCTCTTCTCTTTCAGGCCCTCTCATACTTGTTCTTTCTCTCCCTCTGCAGGGAGTCAAGCGCTGCAGTCCCATAACAGGATGTGAGGAGTTTTACTATCCTCCGTGGCGGAGGCGTGTATTCAGGTGGTTGGTCAGCCTGCCCATCTGTATCCTCTGTCTCTGCTTTGTCTTCCTGGTCATGCTCATCTGCTTCGAGCTGCAGGTCAGTCAGCTGTCAGTCATCTTGTATAAATGTAGCAATAATAGTTTCAATGGTGAAAAATCTACTTAACCTGCATCTGTCCTTGTTTAGTTTCGTCAAATGTCTTTTATGGGTCGATATAATGATGCAGCAAGCCTATTGAACCTTGAAGTTCTTTGATTGCTGTGCCAAGAAACCATGGACAATACAGGCTATGTGTAGAACTTAATACAAATAAAGCAAGAGAAAATCCCTTCTCTGACAAGGCAGGGTACAGCTGGCTAAAATCACAGTTTTTAAACAGTGAATCCTCAAATGTGTCAAACATTACAGCGATCAACATCATAAGCAGAAGCATGAAATTAAGAACATAAACCCCTAAATGAAATAGGTCATTTAGAAAACAATTTAAGTACACGCTCTGGATGTTTTTTTGTTGGCTGTGACGAATAAACAGCTGCAATTGTGTGTCTGCAGGAGTTCGTGATGGGGATCAAGGAAATGCCTCGGCTTGCTCGCTTCATCCCCAAAATCATGCTAGCTATCACTGTGACTGCATGTGACGAGGTGTACAGGAAAATTGCTTGCTGGCTCAATGACATGGGTGAGAGTCCAGCATTTTATGTTTATCCAAGTCTACATTCACATTCAGAGCAGGGAATCTCTTATATGAGATCATCTTTATCTTTATCTAAAATTGCTCTTTGTGGATCTTTAATAATCTCTTGTAAACTCTAATTAGTAATTACTTTACATTTTACAGTATGTTACATTGTTTATGAGTGGTTCAGTAGTTACAATAAGTATTTCTGTTGTTTTTTCACAGAAAACTATAGACTCCAGAGTGCCTATGAGAAAAATCTCATCATCAAAATGGTTCTTGTGAGTGGTTTTTCACGACAGAATATTTTAAAACATCCGTTATACACAATTTTCCTCTTAACCTGGCATTTCTTTTTCTTGCAGTTTCAGTTTGTAAATTCTTATCTCAGCCTTTTTTACATTGGATTCTACCTCAAAGACATGGAGCGGCTGAAAGAGGTAAGAAACACCCCAGTCCCAGCTCTAATGTTTCTCTTTTTTTGCGAATTAGTGAGTAATTCGATTGGGCTCCAACATCTGTAATTTTTGCAAAATCCCATCCTTAAATACTTTGCTCTCTCTGCTTACATTCATTGATTTCCATAACCATTCATCCGCACATCCATCCATTTGTCAATCTGTGGAAGATGCTGCTGGTGTTGTCTCTGTTAAGGAGTCTGCAGCGGCAGGTCCGGGTCAATGTGCTGCCTTCCCTCTTCTTCAAGTTCCGGATGCTTATGGTCTCTGTTCCCTGGTTCTTCAGGGCTTTACTCAGGTCCAAAGTATGATCCCTGTACATCCACTGTCTGGGCGAGAGGTCAAAGGTTCATTTTTGACCACCCCTGTGTTAACCTTGCATGCTCCACGCCAATCACAACATGAACTTTAACTACCAACCTGCTTTTTTTATAAAATAATATAGTTTCTGTGATTATAATTTGTCTGGTGAACACCTTGCAACTTCAAATTTTGTAATTTTCATTAACATTCATGGATTACATTACTCACTACAACCTCAATATTCATCCCCAATTTATAATTTTAAAATGTCATATTTTGGAGACGTGGCTTTCATCAGTCGGAATGAGGGACGGTTTAATGCGGTAGAGAATGGAAAATGTAGCTGTCAGAAGATAATGTTTGATTATTTAAATAATTAGAGGTTTAATTTCTGATCTATCCATCTTCCATCCATTATGCCGCCTCACCTGCATGCATGAGCATCATTCCTAGTTGAGTGGTTTTGCAATTTTTTCTCTTTGACATGAGGATGTGGAGTCAATGTGGATTTTTGTATTGGCATTTTCCTTCCAGTAGTTTGTGTAAATTGTTTTTTCCGATACAACTGTCGCCACTCATACCTCAATTTCTCACTCTGTCTGTCAGTTTCAGAGTGCCACCATGATATTGTCACGATCTGTTAACATCACCTGACTTTGTCGTTTCCCTGTGTCTGATTACCAACAGTACACCCTGGCTTCTATGACTATTTATCACAATATATTTTTCTTTTTTTGCCAATCATTCACAGTAAAATAACACTGAAAAATATAAGCAGACCTGATTTTTCTTCAAGTTCATTTTCATACTTTAGTGAAATGAATAGAAACCAATAGTTGTCCCAAAGGTAAGGAAAACCTGACTAAAACATGCAAAAACTCTGGCGTAGTCCTTTAAGTATCTGAAATGAAAGCCATCTGGTGTTGTCAGCCTGATTCTGCCAGTGTCTGACTCTGACGTATCTGGGCTGACTGTTCCCGTATGTAGCAGTGGGAGAACAGTATCTCTTTTTCTCAATTTCCGAGGTCTCCCATCATTGACTAAATATACCATTCTGTCCATGTCTTTGTCAGGAATTTATTGTGGTTTTGTGTTTGCATTCGGTGCTGTGGCTAGCAGCTGTAGCATTTTGTGCATCAGCGTTATTTGACTTGGAAGCAATTTCTTTTAGATTAAAGCCAATAACAGAGAGTAAGCTTTGTGATGCTGCAATTCTTAGTAAGTACATCCTTTGGGTATTAATTTAAAGAGCTGAAAACAAATGGTTTTGCTCAGTTTTGAGTATAAAAGGATACTTCTGAACTTGGGTTATATCTTCATAGTTTTAAAGTTTCCAATATTTCTATCACTTTTGACAATATGTTACTTGCCCCAGTAATCGTGTGGATCTAGAAACTAAGCAACATTACTACAGCAAAGCTTGATGGGGCAAGAAACAGTCAAACAATCACACAGGCTGTAAACATCAACAGTTTAACCCAATGAACTAAACCAATCTTTATCTGGAGGTAAAATTGAAAGTCAGAAATAAGTCAGGGAATAATCCCTCATTGCACAGGAAAAAGTAAGTATGTTAGGCACAGTGGGTCAAAGTTGAACCAAGGCGGCTGTCTGCAAACTGTGATGGATGTTTACAACGGACAGTTTGGGCAATAATTCGGGTAATTTGAACCTTTTTTCCCAAATACAGTTTTGTGAAGCCTGAGGGTTTGTTAAAACCCTGTTATGGTGCTTCCCCTGTCAGACCCCCATATCTCTCCCACATATTAACCTGTTGAGTACACTGTTAGAACTCAAAAACAAATAGACCCAAGTTGTATTCAACCTGAATTATCCTTTAAATTAAGCTCATTTGTACTTACTGTAGTGTGTGATTTGCATTTTGTTCGACAAGGTAGGAGTATTATTTAAAGGCCTTGAGTCAATCAATGCATCATTTCACTGGCCTTAAAGATCACATCCACAGTGAATTACATTGAATCAATGGGGTTGCACTGGTTCTTGTTGGATCCTTTAAACATATTGCACTTCTGGACACACCCCAGTGACAGATTCATTTCTTTACGTATTGGGAACCGTTCAGCACCATTATTTTGCCTTGTGTGATGTGCTTGTGTTTTGATATTTGATTCTTTTAAATGCTTTGATTCTTGCACAAATGCACTGATTAGTTGTAAGTAGCTCAGTGTGGAAGCTGATTTTTTGTGACTATTCTCTGTCTTTCTCTGTCAGATGCTAGCCACTCTGCTCATCATACGCCAGTTCCTTCAAAATGTGAAGGAGGTGCTGCAGCCTTACCTGTATGAGCGCCACAAGCTGGGCGAGCTCACGCTGCGAGCTGTGTGGGACCTGCTGCTCTCAGTGCTGCTAAAATACGCCCGGCTGGCAGCTGGAAAAGCCCAGGCGTCTCCCACCGACCAGGCCATGCCAGGACCTGGACTGAGGGGCACCAGGCCTGGGCTGGGGCAGTCAGAAAGAAGGTCAAACAAAAAACTTTATTTTTTTTAAGTTAATAATTGCAGTAAACTTACATGCTCTCATAAGATCAGTGTGATGAAAAATTACATTTATGTGTTTACAGTTGTCTTTCACACCAGCACGCAAAGTATTAGTCACTACAAACAAACCCTCTGGGGTTAAAAGCCACTTTATCTGCACTTGCCATTGCCTGCGCATTGCACGCAGTTACGATTCATGCCAGTCAGACCCTGAGAAATAGACAGAACACCACTGTGAGCGGTTAACGCACACATTTTGTCTGACGTCTTTTTATCTGTTCAACTTTTCTCAGGGATAAGAAGTGTTTGAATGGGGGATGCGGGGTGCCTGATGAGGAGGACGGATGTGAGAGGGACGAGGCTGACAGTGGGAGGTTCAGTGAAGGAGAGACAGAGGAGGAAAGTCTGATCGACTGCGGTTTGAAACTGAGGAAAGTCAGCTTCATAGAGAAGGTATAAACTGTGTGACAGCATATATTTAAGGGGTGTTAAAGGGATACTTTGCCTAATTACCCAGATTTGCCAGCAAAACTGCGCCTGATCACTGGCGGGTAGCACCTGCATATTCTACCAACATTGTAATGATACACAGCTGATTGAAAATCGGCAAAATATCCCTTGAATATGCTTATGCTGTAACACTTATATGTTAAAACAGGTATTTTTGAAATATAGTAATACCAGTTTTTTTTTGGTAGTAATTGTATTATTTGGTGTTGCTAATCTGTGTTGTTGTTGTTAAGGTGGACAGAAGGCCAGCCTGCAGTGGGCCCCCCATGGACAACAGTTTCCTGGAGGAGGGGAGCCCCACTATGGTGGAAAAGGGAATGGACCCTGCCTCTGTATTTGAAATGTGTGATGACGACGATGATAATGGAATCCATGACGTGAAGGATTCAGGTGGGGGAGGGGCAGAGGGAATTAATGCTGCAGCTGGTGCCGCTACAGCTGCTGCCAGTGCTGCCCCGCTGCCTTCTGGTACTGAGAGCAGCACATCACTGCGACAAAGAAGAAGAGGCAGGAGTGTAGAGAGACCCGAGCCGAAGACAAAAAGGGAATCATGGATTGACCCCCCTGAAGAGAGAGTGAGCAACACGCTCACTCAGGCTGAGATGGAGAGCTGCATGCAGACTTATGCTGTAAGAAGGACTCTATACTCAACTCATTCTGTAAACTCTGCACAGGGTTTAAATAGAAAAAGAAATCTGTCAATCTGGGTGTTATTATTCTCAGATTATGACTGATGGTTGTGGGAATTGTAAACAGTTTACTCATCACCTCTGTTTTGATTTGGGCAGCATTTGGGCAAAGAGGCTCGAAGAGCTTTCCAAAAAACTTTTCAACCCAGAATCCTCTCCCACAACTTTGAGCTTGTAAAGCAATTAGCCAATGGAGCATCCCTTTATTGTATAGAGTCAGGTAAAGAAAACTGCAGATGTGTACCATGTCATTTTATTTTTGTTATTAGCTACTACCTCTCTAGAATGCACACAAGCTAAATTGAAAGCGAGCAACAACCTTACACTGCAGTAAAACAACTGGTGTGTGTACATACTGTAGGTGACTCATGCTCCTTGCTCCCATTGAGGAAGTTGTTGCAATAATCCTTGTTTCCTGAATCTTAACATTAGATGACCAGGATTGTATCATTACCAATAGTCATAAAAGACAAAAACATGAGAGTAATACCCAGGTCGCCAAATTTACATTAAACTAAGAAAATAAGATCATGAAGAGTTCCTCTATAGAGAATCTATCATCAATTACAGTTGGGAACATTTAGTTTGATTAAGAATAGACAGAAAATAACTGTAAAATGTCGTATTATAGTAAGTAAACAACTTAGCCATATATGTTGCCAGCTGGGGAACACTTGACTGTCATTCTCCTCATACTTTGGTCAGGTTTCATACATGTTGTAGAGCAGCACTGCAACATGAATCCAACAGAATCTCTCAGCCTTCCCCCCACAAGTGTCCAAAGTGTGATGTTAATAACACTGGGTCATGTTCCAAAAGGTCATACATGACTGTATGACAGCTAAACAAAGCTGACATCATTTGGTACCATTGCGCATTGATTTGGTCCACAGAAATGCAGTCTTGTCTTCCAGCTGCCAAATAGTAGCTCAGGCTGTACTTACTTGGTAGAGTTGTGTTTTAATGGTCCACTTTGGTCCACTCAGGACACTTTCCAGGACTACCAAGAGATGTTTGTCCAGTTTGGCTACGTGGTGCTCTTCTCCTCGGCCTTCCCTCTGGCTGCCATGTGCGCGCTCATCAACAACATCATTGAGATCCGCAGTGACGCCTTTAAGCTCTGCACTGGTCTGCAGAGGCCCTTTGGACTCAGAGTGGAGAGCATCGGCCAGTGGCAGGTCAGAAATACACTCTGTGAAAGTTAACACAGGCTCATGAGGTTTTTCTGCCGTGGTTGTAAATGGACTGAATTCACTGTCACCCAAAGACAGGGACAATTCAAAGAATTGTATTAATGCGGTCACATGTATAGTGTAAACTAATCACATTAAATTAATTGGCTGGAGTAACTGAAGTGAGCTAAACTGAAATGATTCTTAAGTTTAGAGTATAGCAAACTTAAGCCTTCTTTTTTTGGCCTCCTTCACAGACTGCGATGGAAGCCATGGGCCTGATTGCCATCATAGTAAACTGTTACCTGATTGGTCAGTGTGGTCAGCTACAGCGTCTCTTCCCGTGGCTCAGCCCTGAGATGGCCATCATCTCCATCGTCATCCTCGAGGTACCACAGCTTGTTCCTGCTAGTTTGAAGTGCTTAGAGCAGTGCTTTTTCAAACTTTTTCTCAGGGCACCAGCATTTTGTGGCCGAGCACAAAATGTATGGTAATCAGAAAATGTGCCAAGCATTTAGGCTGCGAACAAGTTTATTAGTGTGTGTATTTTCCTACCTGCAAAGACTTTGGAGGGTTGTATGGAAGAATGTATCGCTTCATCAAATGCTACAGATGTTTACCTTACAGCGAAACATGTCACAAATTTATCTCCGATACATTACAGATTGGAATCATCTATTGACTCAGGAGATGTGGTTGTCAGGGAATAGAATGTAATGTACATACCGTATATCACATGGCACATATTGTGGTTGTTTTGTGCTTGTTCTAGCTTCTATACTTGTGGGGTCATCTTTAAGTGCTGACCAGACAACCATCAAAAAGGTGTCCACTATCTCTTATTATATCCAAGTGACTGAAAGAAGCACAGTTGATTTGAAACTCTCTTCATGTTTCTCCTCTTACTTGTAACATATTTAGATACTGGTTCTGTTACCCCTGCACTCTGTGCTTGCCTATATTTGGAAAAAGGTAAACAGCCTGCAGCTCTGTCTTGGCCTGATAAAGGAGTCAGGCCTATCAAGAGGAGAATTTCACAGCCCAAATGATGTGCAAGAATTAGTTCAAGTAACATACCCTTAAAGAGTACTCTGAAGCATTCTGCCCTATATCTGATTGGGATTGTAAATTTATTTAATAATGTATTGTTTCGTCCCAAACCTTCCTTTTCTACCTGTCGGTCTGTTTGCAGCACTTTGCCATCCTGCTGAAGTACGTCATCCACGTGGCCATCCCAGACATTCCTACATGGGTCCGAGAGGAGATGGCTAAACTGGATTATCAGCGCAGGGAGGCCTTTAAGGTAAATTATGAGACATCATTAGAAACAAGAAAATGAGAAGTTACAAAACATGGATGAAGTTAACAATCAAGAATTATTCAGGCAGTTTGAACAAGCCCCTCAAAAGACCTCATAATGTGCAGAGTACTGTAATATAATAAAAATCTATAGCAATAGCCATCAGAGAAGGCACATTTTCTGCTGCAAACACTGTGCTGTGGCACTGCAGCTTTCTTTTTGGAGATAAATTGCATTACACTTCTGAGGATATTTTAGCAATGATACTTTTGAGAAAACACAATTTGTAGAACATAGAAAAGAGATTATAGTGGCCCCTGCAGTACTAGGTACTAATACAGGATGCTTAATAAGGGATTTGTCAGATGGGTAGCACTGCAGTATTGTAATGGTTAGCTGGGTTAGTGCTGATTGTAGTAAATACATTGTGGGAATGTTTCCCTTCCTCTGCAGAAGCATGAGCGGCAGGCGCAGCAGCATTACCAGCAGCTGCAGAGGAGGAAGAGGGAGGAGGAGGAGAGGCAGAGGCAGGCGGAGCATATGGCCCGCAGGGAAAGGGAGCGGGACGACAGCAAGGGTGACTCCTCTGGGGATCACCACCACGACAAAAGTCACAGCAGCAAGTCACGCCCCGGGGGTGGAGGAGGAGGGGGCAGCGGGTCGGACAAGCCCAAGAGACCCAGCTCTCTGTTGGCCAACAATAACGTGATGAAGCTGAAACAGATCATCCCACTGCAGAGTAAGTTCTCCTCGGGTGGTGCCCGCTCCCCTCAGTCACCTACTGGAAATGAGCCAAAACTGCCCGGGTTCCTGAGCTTCAAATTCCTCAAGTCACCTGAGAATAAGAAGGAAGGTGCTGCAGCTTCTGCAGCTGCCACAACAGCCGCAAACGCCGCAGCAACAGCATCATCATCTTCATCATCAGGTAGCAGCTCTCAGGAGCGTTCTCAGTCACCCAGCAAAGCCTTCAACCCTGGGAAACTCTTTAACTTTGGGAAATCTGAGGGGGGGACGTGTGTGAATGGGGCTCCGCTGCCCAGATCTGGGGAAGGATCATCATCACAGACGTCAGACAGACAACCAACCAGATCTGACTTGAACGGCGTTCCAGACGAGATCCCCTCACCTGGAGGGGAAGGGTCAGAGAACGGACATTCAACAGACTTGGACCCGGCCGGCTCTAAAGTCTAGTAGCTCCATAGAAAAGAAACTTGTTGTTGGTTACATCTCAACTGAAGAAATTATGTGTTTACTGTGAGGAAAGGCCTGACCTACCTTCTGTGTTGTCACAGGCTATGTGTAGAGGTACGAAGCAGAGAGAGGAAAAGATGAAACTGATGAGAGATGACTTTGGTTTTGGTTTGCTTTTTGCTGAGAGACAAAAAAAAAAACAGGCTTCACAAGAAAGACGTAAGCCCTCCTATCATGACGAATAAAAAGACACACACACACACTCCCTTACACACACAAACATACAAATCCTTCCTTGTCTGCAATACATAAAGAAATGCATGAGCTGCGTTTCTAATATTTTTAAGCCTTTTAAAGCAGAGAGCTGTGTTTCTTGATTTCTTCTAGTCATAAATTGTGAGAATTTCGTTGGCCTCCCACTCGGACGTAACAGCCTGCTGTGGAGGAATAAAATAAAAAAAAGTATACAGTGGTATGAAAGGATCACAGATTGTACATCAAACAACTACTGAGAGTGTTTTTAGATGTCACAACACAAGTGATCATTAGCTATTGTCTCATTTTTAACTGTGAGGAATTCTTGGGCCCTTCACTTTTATATTGAAGTGAAAAAATGGAAAAGCAATATGAATCTGTGTTTTAATTATTCGTATCAATCATGAAACAAAATCTCCCTTAATAAGCATCCCTGGTGTATCACCAGCTTTATTTTGAAAGCAGAGGTGACGTCTGAGCTTTGTACACTTCTTCCCATCATGTGACAATAGCAGATTTGTTCAAAAAGAAAGTAAAGAGCTTAGTAAGTCGAGTTGTAACATACCAGTATTTTTCCAGAGGGAGCAAGTGTAAGAGAAAAATAACAAAAAGCAAAAATAAATAAATAAATAAAAGAAGTAGACGCAGGTCATTTTGAGAAAAAATGGAGCATGGAAGCCTGTTGCGTGCTGTTCTCCATCCAAGCCCGTAGAGCGCCTTGTAAACACAGATGGTGCTCCATACAACACACTCTTACCAGACTTGGCATGTGAGCGTAGAGTTAAAGAAGTTACATTTGCACTAAACCCTCATGCATAGAAACGTCTCTCCCTCTGCAGGAGAGAGGACCGACACCAGCCTGCCTCATAACATTATGCAAAAGCTGGATGGTTTTGATTTCCTCCTTTAACATAGTACATGCTATCTACTCACCTGCCCCTGCTCTCAGCAACTATGGGATTTCCTAAATACTCTGATTTTTGTTGATTTTTTACAATAGTTGCTCTTATTTATGTTGAGCTCCATACCTTTTTATACGCACCATTTGCTGCAATGCTTTATTGCAGTGCTGATGATGGGAATTTCCTTTTTTAACCAAAGCGGTATTTTTCGGATTATACTGTTAACCCAAGATGTATATAGTGTATGTTCTGTTAATAATGTACATCAGCTCTGTTTATGGTATACATTATGTTACTCGAGTAAGCAAGCCCATCATCTACCATTAAATGGTATTTCACTTCTGTGGGGTCTCCAGAAGATGGTGCCAGAGTGTATTTGCATAGAAAAATGTGCTGTCGAACCACTTCTGATTCACTATTGACTATTTACCCATAACATCCGTGTCTAGTAGGTATACAGCAGGGGCAGAGACATTTGTCAGTCAGTGAGTGTCAGTTTAAGAGCACTTTGAAGGATGAATGTATTATGGTGACATTAGATATGGTACACACTGATAAAAGTTTCAGAGGCCATCACACTGTAGGTTGAGAAACAGAAACATTAACTATGCATTTCCACACCATCACCTGCGGCAAGGATTTTGGCAATAACAGAGTTGAAGGAGACTTTCATGTATTACTCTTAAGTCTAGACTCCCCCACCGGCAGCACCCATCCTACTGCATTATACCCAGCCAAACTCTATGCATCTCTTCTTTGTGTCCCCTCAATTTTCACTTTCAGCTCTTTCATCTCCCCCCTCGTCTCATATTTAATGTGAGGAATCTCCCCTGAATAACAATTAAAATCATGACAATAATCTCATCCATCTACAGCCTTGTGTTACAGATTCTGTCTAGTATATGGGTGATGATAACATTGAGCTTCAAACTGGTTTTTATATTTTGTGGCTGCGTTCAAGTATCTGTAACAACTTCACAATAAGTAGAGTCCACCTTTCTGTCACATGCATAAGAAAATACAAAAATGTACTTCCACAGACAGACAAAAAGAACTGACATTAAATGCAATAAGGAAATAGACAGGGCATCAATTTGTGTGGTTACGGTATAATTTTACTGTCAATCTACAGTATGTTCTTTTTTATATTTGGAAGTCATTGTTTAATTATAAATGTAAAATAAGAAGCGAAGGCTGAGAGAAATGTAATATGTGTATCAGTCTCACAGGCTGCTCATTGTAAAAGGGACACATGATAGAGATCAGGATGGTGAGAATAGCTGAGCATTGTCTCATCAAAACCTTTATTCTTGCTGCATTTGGATTTCAGGGACGAGTGACAACATGATGCAATAGAGTACATACAGTTCATCAAAGTTTGTGAAAATATATATAGAAAATGCCAGTTTTAAAGTGAGAAGGCAGAGATGAGGGTATTTTCTCATACTGGCGCATCACAGTGGAGTTTAGGTCATGCCTCCATGTATGTAGTTCCTCCTTATTCAGGGAAAACTTACAGTACAACTTCATGTAATAGAAATCAATAGCGGTAACCAACCTATCACTTCTTTCATCCTTGCACTCTTGGCAGCAGCAACAAATTCTGCATGTGGTTTATTATGGAGGTCTTTAAATAAGCATTTGTTGAAGTAAATTAGCAGATCTTGAACAGTTTTGGGTATCATTGAAACTTCACCAAGAGAAATCCCATACCAGAGACGGCACCATCACTGTCTTCTCGGGCCGAGCACAGTTGTCCCTCACCTAAGGACAGCAGCTCAGACAGCTGAGACTCTTCAGCCGTCTGCAATTCACTATCAAAGCAACAGCGGTTTTTAAACAGGATTTGGGCTTATCTACATTTTATAAGCACCATCAGTCTAATGTGAAACCAGTTGGAAAAGACTGAATTTAGTAAATGTACTTTGTCTTCTTCTGGATGTAAGAGAGGATGCGAACAGGTGAGATTCTCACCACAGCTACATTAAAACCTGACCCTAACCTCAGAGTTTAAGATAAGACATCTTCATGGAAGCCTCACTTAATGAACATCATATGCTCTTCCAATGTACCACTGTACAAAAAAAGAAAAAAAAGAAAAAAAATTCTTTTAAAGAGAAATACTGGGAAATGGGATTATTTATTTCTTTTAATTTATTTTGTCATATTTTTGTAAGACCTGAAAAATAGTTAATAAAACTATTTGAAATGCATGTCATGTGTTTTTTCCTCACTCCCAAAAGTTGATTTCACTATGGGGATCAGAAACTTCTTAAATCCAAGATTCATGAAGTAAGATCATCTATTAAAAGTACCACATAACAAAAACCCAGTTTCAATCCAGTTTTATTTCAGCAAAGCTAAAAAGAACATATCTGACCTAACACATGTGAGATGGGGCAAGGCTTAGGGTGTTGTAGAACAGTCTATCCGAGCAGCAGCATAACGTGGTTTTATGCTTCTGAAACAGGCGGTATTTACACTGTAGGTAGGAAAATGACTGACTACACTGTCAACCCACATTGCAGCATAGACTGAAAAAAGGACAGGAAGGACAGGAGGCTTCAATGTGACTCTGCTGGGCAGTGATAGGAACATAAAATAAAAAAAAGCTTTATTCAGTGTTGTACAGTATGAAACTAATACAAACTGAATCTCAGGAACAAGGCAGGATGGCAACTGCACTTTGCTGTGCATGCTTGTTGTGCATTCTATGGCTGAAAATATAACACCCCTTTAACCCCCCCTGTGTTCACCTAAGCCTGCTCTCAAGACAAAAACCATCCTTGGCTGTCGCAAAGACAGGGCGAACAGGACAGCTATCCCAGGCCCTGAGCTGGGCGAGCGACAGGGTCCGAACCATGATGATAAGGCCTATAGGCTAATACCTTCCACAGTCACACAACACCACGATCCCAAAACCCCTAAAGTTGTATTACTGGCCCAGGGAGAAAATACCAAGCCGTCAACATGCAAGGCAAGGTAACATCCACTGGGCACCGGGGCTCTTTGCTTTACCTCAACAAGGGTCATTCTCTATCATATCCATGGGCATGTATTATTTTACAAAAAGGCAGACACAAAGATACTCCATTGGATAAACTAGTTCCTGCAATTATTTACACACATCATAATGTATCTTTTTCCCTTTTCCAGACCTATTTTTCTTCACTATCTGTGCTGTTACTTTGCTGTGCAACTGAAAACTCAACGTTACAATTTACAAATCCATATTTAGGCTCAACTTCTTTCTTTCTTTTTCCTATTACTGCCTTTGATGACAAAACTGCTAAAAATATTTTACTAGCCACTTGATTAGCCAGAAGGTGGAGTTAGATGTAAAAATATTTCTCAGAAACACCAACACAACATTTATCCAAGGAGCACAAGTCCCAGATATAGAATGAAAATATGCATATTCACCATAAACACACATCTAAGGGGGATTCTGGAAGAGTTGCTTCTACTTTGTGCTGTTCTTCACAGTGCATTCTTGGTTCGGTTGATTCAGCTTGGAGAAATGTTGCAGTGCCCCCATGTGGTTGCAGAGTGGGCAGTGAAACTGAGAGGGTGGGCACTGTGGCTGGCAGGAAGCTCATTGCCATACATAAACAGTAATAGTTATAATAAAATTAAAACAGTAACAAAATGTTATCTTTGCACAAATCAGGACAGTCTCTCCAGGTGACAGAAGGCTACACAAGTCATGTACCAGTTATGAGACCGTTTTAAGGGTAGTGTCTGACTTTCTCTGTCAAGTCCATCTGATCTTAAATCTACTCCACACTTCTTCCACTAATCATTCACCTCACACATACAGCACAGTACAACACACAATACACACTCACAACTCAGCATGCATACAAACATATTCACATTAACTAACCCTCACAGGGAATAGCCAACATAAATCAAAGAAACACCAGTATAAAGTTCCCTCCCAGACAGCGGCTCTGTCCGTGACAGTGACCTTCTGTTTATTCATGCACACAATCTTTACACCATAAATGGCTGCTTTGTTCCCCTAATTCTCTATGGGTGACTCTTAGTTTCATGGCAGGAAAGGCATCCTGCCATAGTGCAGAATGGCCAGAAGAAGTCTTTATTCAGGCGGTATTAGCCTTTGTTTTTGTTTGTTTATACTGGCTATACCCTGTATACGCAAACACACACACACACACGCGCAAGAACACACACACACTTATGAGTCTTCATTCATCTCTTGGCTATCTGTCCTGGCGATCTTCCTTGGGGGTGCAGGGCTGTCGCCCTCACCTTGTTCCTGTTCTCTTTTCTTTGCTGCATTCTGTGTGACACAAAGATTTATACAGCAGTCAGTAAAATCACAAAACTATATTTTAATCATAATACAACTACCAAAGGCTGAGAAAATTACAATCAATAAGTGAAGCCAGATTAAGGAAATTAACTCCATATTCTCACCTTTTTGTCCCACTGCTGATGGAGGTAACGCAGGAGGATGTTGGTTTTCTCCGTTACAATAACTGTAGAGCAAACACAGTCAGCATATTACTGACAAATTATGTTTAAACCTGATCATCTGAAAGCACAGTCTCCACAAAACTATGCCAGTTCAGCCTTAACAAAACATTTAGGGAAAGCACATCAGTGACCAACTACAACAACGGCTTATGCCTTACTGTGAATTTATGGTTTTGAGTTTAAAACTTTTTTCTAACAGTTCTGATTTTGAGCTCTTGGTTACTGGAGTTTGGTACTTACTCTGTTCAGAGGGGTATTCACGTGTAGGAAGGTACACAGACGGCCTCCGGTTCTGCAAAACAGCACAGAAACAGGTTACAAAGTACAGTTGTGCTGCATTCTTCTTATGCATTTTTTATGTATAATTTACAATCACAAGATGTCCTGCATTTGCGAGCCACGATATTAGTTAAGCATCGTGTCCATGCCAAATATTCATTAGGATCAATAATGATAGTCTGAGGAGATAAATATTATTATAGGCTACTTACAGATGCTTTACAAACTGAGTCTGCATGAAACCTGCTGAAGTTGCTCTTATTGTAGACAGGGAGACCTTTCAAGAAATCAGCCTGTGGGAAGAGGGTGAGGTGAAGATTATACCCTGCAGCTCCGGTGTAGTTCATGTCTTTTCTTTCATTTTTTACATTAAATCTGACTTCAAAGACTGCCAGCCTCGTGTCATCTGTCTGTCTGTCTGCCCTCCACACAGGTTCTACTTCTAGCAAACAGACTTATTCACCTGTGGCTCTGCACATCAACAGTATCGGGTGGCATCAGTGTAGCTGTCAAGAGTTTTCTAACAGGAAAAACCCTGCAAAACCCTGTCAGTCCAGGACAGCGGTCCCTGAGTCAGTGCTGGGCGTTCCCTCATCTTAGCACCCAGTGCACGCTGCCGGGCCTGCAGCTCTCCCTCCCCGGTAACAACCCCCACCCCCCCAACCCGGAGGTGATGATCTCAGATCGTGTACAGCAAGTGGTTTCAAATGAGCACGGCGGAGCAGAGCAGCTGGGAGCACCGGAGCGATGCCGAGCTCCGGCCCGGCTGAATGGACGCCATCAGGGGGGAGCAGGTGCGGCTGTCTGCCACCCACAGGTCGCCAGATCGGCGTTACCATGTGCCGTGTGAGGCTCGAGACAACGCCACGGGTCTGGCGTGTGTGTGTGTGTGTGCGTGTGTGTAGTACCTTCTCCATGACGGTGGCGGTGGTCCCCCGCGTGGAGACGCCGGCTCGTGGACTCGGTGTGTCCGGTGATGGACAGGCGACGCAGACGGTTAGCCGCGGTTAGCTCAGCGCAGCCGGGTTCACCGAGGCGGCTGTCCTGTCGGCTCCTCCCGGCAGACAAAAACAACGGCCTTCACGCACGAGTCGCGGTTCCCATCCTAGATCCCGGTGTCCGCGAAAAAGAAGAGGAGCCAGCACTTGGAAAAAACACCCAAAACAAGCCGAGGTGTCATCGCATGAGCTCGCGGAGCGGGTTGCAGCTAGTTAGCATGGTGGCCGGGTGCTAGCGCCGCTGCCGTGGCCACGCCCCCCCGAGAGCGCCCATTGGTCGCCCGTCGCAACCACGTGTTAGTAGCTGGACCTGACAGCCAATCAGTGAACACAACATGCACCTTAGCCCCTCCCTCCAGGGTTGGCTGGGAAGTCTTGCTCTTCAACATGATGAGCTCCATCATGAAAACCATCAGCAGATAAAGATCCCACCGTTTGGAAAGTTCATGATATATAATACTTAATACGTCCTTGATTTAAGTGCATGTATTTCCTGTGTGTTCTGGTCTTTGCCTGTACACAGTAATGCCCATGGGAGGGTTAACATGGCTTCTTCTTTCCTGTTCTATTCTCCAAATCAAGTTCATTTGTCATTCTAACAATAAAATGTACATCTAAAGGAAGTATAATCTCTCTCCGGACCAGAGTATACACATCAAAGGTTTAAAAACATTAAAAGAATTAAATAATTAAAGTTCATCACGAGAGTTGTTCACATTAAGGGATGTTTTATCTGGGAATGGGTGCAAGACATCGTGTGAGGGACCAGGCCAGTCACTGAAATCCATATAATTGAAGAGTCAAAAGCATAACATACATATATAAGAATTGCTTGGGGGAAAAAAAGCCATTGTTGCAGTTTCAAGCTTTTGGTTTTACTTTAACATAGTTTTAACGCTGCAACAATGCTTCTATCCTTTTTATGTGGAATAAATCTCTTTTCAGACATGCTCTTTCTAGGCATCTCATGCTACAACGCAATACTATACCATTATCAATATCAATATATCCTGGTTTATGACCATCACAGAATATATAGATACATTTTGAATTAACCTAAATTTTTCAAAAAAAATTAAATAAGTGAACTGGAGGAAGACTGTAAATAATAACTGGCTCAGTGGGTTTGCTGGGTCTTGATTTCCATGGTCTTCTCTCACCTAACTGGCACCTGCTTCCTAAATAGTTACCTAGCAACAACAGCCATGGCAACTGCCACAGCACCAGCTCCTTATGATGCTGGAGAACGGGATGCTGATAAAATGGAGGGAATATTCTTTGCTACTGTGGAATATTTTCACATGCAACGGATAAAATAAAATAAAATGATCGACAAATTACTAGGAGAGGATGCCTTTCTTCCCATGTCATAACCCTCTAACAAACAATTCTGCAAAATACTTAGTAAATGTTGAAGGAACCTTTTCAAATACTCAGTTAAGGAAATATCATACATACAGATTTAACAAACCAACCAGATTTAAAGGGAGGTGGAGACTCCCTGTAATTAACTTGATCTCCTCAGGCTGGTTGTGGCCCTGATGGAGAAAGCCAGGTCATCATAAAGTTTTCTGTGCAACTCTGGCCACACCTCAGCTGATTTGGTATTACACATCTACACACTGCATTGTGAAAGCCAATGAAACAATAGGTAGAACAGAGCATTGATGAATTCACCACCTCAAGTAACAGTTATGATGGCCAAAGGTTTGCACATTTGCAATATGTAGACGATCATTTAATATGATTATTTCCTCATTTTAATAGGTTTAACCAGTGGTGAGCACAGAGAAGAATTATTTTTAAAATAAGGCTCAAGCTTTTTTTAACATATTTGATCAGTTAATTTAAAATTAAATTATTACTACTCTTTACACCACTCGTATTAACACTTTTTTATACTAAACACAGAAGTTGTTTTCTTTCCTGCAGACTGTATCCACCAGTTGTCTCACGTCGCGCAGCAGCAGGGGGCAGCTCTTCACGTCCACACACTGGACCAGGAGTTGACAGTGGTCCACTCGCACACGCAGTTGATGGATTAGAAACACCCCGACGTCCTCCCGGGCTCCGGCGCGTCTCCAGGCGCCTTCACCAATATTCCAGCCATGGAAGTGGAGAGCTGGGATGCTCAGATGCTCGGATCTGCCCCTGAACCACGGGAAGATGTGCTGTCAGCAGGCTGCCACTGGCCGCCATGTGGAGGCTACCAACAGGACAACAGAACCCAGATAAATTAGATTATTGGATTGACTGAAACAGATTATAGCTCTCCTACTTCCTCGATGCCTCGTAAGAAAGCCACATCAATCTAAATCATATTTCACGCTGAGTTTTCGGAAATATCAAGGTAAGCAGCTGAATGTATCGCCTCCTATTTCTGTTGTTACTTTGTTATTTATGTTGTTTTGTTGTTGTATACTGTAGGTTATTGGCAACAGACAAGAAATAGGTCGCTGGATATCAAGTTGCGTTGCAATTGAACAAGACAAACGGGTCAGTGGGTGTTATAAATGTATGAGATTAGACTTTAGACTACAAGTGAAAAACATTCTGGCGTTTGCCTCATTCGCTGTACCGGGCTGCAGTGAGTGGCCCATTCAACTCGCTTTATTGTTGGGAGTGAATAGACGGGGACCATTGGCTTCACCCAACACACCAGGTAAAACCCGTTTTATTCTGTCAAAATGCGCAACAAAGCCATTTGCTGTCGTAGTATGCAGTGAAACACCCGTTTTGTTTCCTGTGTGAACCGTTGATTTTGTTATTGCTCAAATTTATATTATATTAACCTGTTATATGAATCTGCAGCGTTGACGTTTTTGCTGACTGGCCACTATAGTTGTCTAATTTGAAAAAAAATGAATTTGGCACAAAATGCACAAATGACTCAAAATATGTTTATTTTTGAATAAATTCCACTTTGCTGAGCATTGGCTCTAATCCCTCTGTAAAGGGATCGACTTGTGGGCAAATGTTGTTTAATTAATTGACACTTGTTTCAAAGTTATTGAGTATCTCTTCAGTTGTGTTTAGAGCATTTGTCTTCATACAAAGCTACATGTAGACAGTGATGGTATATTTGTCTTAATGTGTGTAATACACAGTACTATGACGCAGTTCTTCCATACTGAAACTATGTTTCCATGCAGAAGTCCCTAAGAAAGACATATTTTAAAGATAGCATACAACATCAAGCAAGTGCACTGCCTAAGGATCAGGATTCAATGTTTGGTGGCACATTATTTAGCAAGCCAGGGTATATCAACAGTAAACTTACTGTAGTTGTTTGTAATCCCCTTTTCTGGGCATCAGTCCTGTGATTGTGTCTGACATGCGTAAATCATTATATAACAGCCTCCTGCAGCCACTGGCAACAGAAGCCAAGTACAGAAGTGACTTCAAGAGCAATCAAACCCATTGCAGTGCTTCATCATACAATTCAATGTGAAGGCATCAAATGGAAGACATCAAGCACAGGGAGGCAAATTCATACAAAAATGAAACACAATGCTCTTTTAGTGAAGAGAACAGTGCTTTCTCTACACAATCTGTTAGGGAAGCAGTACTGGACCAGTCTGATAATTGGGCTGTGAAAGTGAAATAGCAGCCCTTGTCTTTCCCTCATTACTGCCACGAGTTGCCCTTTAACAAGGCAGTTAACACCTGACTGCTCCAGAGGCCAACAGAAGAAACAGTGATAGTACTGGGCAGCTACTCATAGGTGTGATTTTGTGTATCTTTGCAAAGTGTTGCTTAAAAGAGCACAGAGACACTATCCTTCTGTATAGGAATTCCCAAGCTGGACCAAATATGGTCTGGTTTGTAATGGTGCATAATCACTACCATCAAAGATATGTGTTTGTACTCCACAAAACTGAATGAATTATGACATGCAATACAAGTGAGATCTGAATCAACATGCACTTGCATCATGCACACTGCAGGCTATTTTTACAGCATCAATTAAGAGGCATATTGTACAGATTGTATTACCACGTTGAAGGGTCTATTGCTCAGTTGTTTGAGAGTCACTAATGTTTTTCTTATGATGGTGGTAAGTTTTCCTAACACCATCTATGCTCTACTCACTGATTAAATATTATATATATATAGACTAGATTAGAATGACACAGGCCTGGATAATGGATGCCTTTTGATGTGAGAATAATATTAGAGGTGAATGTGTCACCTACCCTCAGTGATATTAAAAATGGCCTGCTCGGCCTCCTTCAGTCAGTTCACAAACAGCAGTGTACAACACTTTTTGGACGCTGTTTGGATAAAGGATGTGCAAGTATAAGCAGAAAGGGCACGAATTAGCCAGCAAAGCAGGAACGCTGTATTACATTGTGTCCATAATCCCCCAGATGAAAGCAGTAGCGGATGGGTGCAAGTATAGAAAAAGATGCAACAAATCACAAAGAGGGTAAGACTGTTGTCGTACGGTGTCCACTGAGGAGATAGACAGATTGTGTTGTGTGGACTTAAACAGAGAGACAGGGAGTATAATCCCCTCTAGCAGGGAGGGGAGCAACAGGAAGGTAGGATAATGCCACCAGCAGTGAGACTTGCAGACCCTGCTTGGCTGCTACGCATTTGTCATGGTTCATCACCTGACAACCTAATACTATACCATACACTGTATACAGTACCTGTAATGTATATGAGACATGCATTACACAAAGTCTCATCCATTCTTTGGATATTTATATCCCTGATGGTAAATTGTTGTAGCTTTTTCAAAATGAGCAATTTTGAGCTCATGAAGAAGCCAATCTGTTATTGTAGGCAGCTGTAATATGGACTAATTACTAAATCCTTACTTTTTGAAGTGCACATTTACCATTTCTTCAAACCATCATAACATGTGAGGACTGCCATGACCATTTGAATGTGTGTGTGAGTGTGTTCAAGTGTGTGTGTTCTCTATATGAGGATAATTTACACCGAAGTAATAATCAAACTCTCCTTTATTCTTTAATATGATTTGAGAAATTCTTAACTAACTAGGCCATACTTCAGAAAGGTAAGATTATTCACTGTTGGTTGGTTTGTGGTTTTGAATGGCGGTACGGCAGTGTGTGCTGCCGCAGAGTGATCACATGGCAGACAGCTTTAACTCAGGGAGCTATTACTGTTCCCGTCTATTAATACCCCCAAAGTCTGCCTGAGGGAAGATGCTGCTCAGTTACGTCTGACAGAAAGTCTCGAGGATTTGTGTTGTAATTAGATGCCAGATTGTAAAAGCACAAGAACTTGTTTACCTATTTGAATGGTACATTTAAGTGTCCCAGAATTTGATGTAGACATTTAAAGTTGTTCTGAAGATAAATAAGAATAATTTTATGTTTTTGGAAAACGGCATTGTATAATATCGAGCAATAACTGAGCAATTTTGGGGAAGATGAATTGATGTTTGGGAGTAAGAACGTTATGGTAATGATATACTGAGTGGGGTTATTTTTAAAATAAGTGAATACGCTGCACGCAATTGCACAACTTTGAGATCTTAGCTAAAGATCCATCTTAAAAAACAGTTGTGTTATCAAGGAAGTATTTTTGCCAGATTACATCATCTGCTCATTTTTTACATATTAATCTACACACATAGATTCTAATATATAATGATGTGTATTTTTAAATCCACCTTTCTGTAATTCTTTATGGTATACAGAGTGTGTATTTGTTTTAAATCTCTGTCTCTTGGTGGTTTCTCACATCTTTAATCTAAATTTGCTTTAACTTTTGATATACATACAGTATAAGTGGATTTCTTTGGATATTATGATTTCAAACATTGCAAGTACTAAATAAATACATCTTGATATTTTTATGTTTGTGATAAGGCCAGTATTGGCCAGTAATAACAGACCTTTGATATATCTGTTAGTGGGGCTCCAACAGACAGAAAATACACATCACCCCTAAAGGATGTTGATGGGTTGATGGTGTTGATGTATTTAAACCCAATTCAAAGTTAATTATGAATAAGCAACAGAAATAGAGTTGATTAATATATTTAATCTAGATTAGATGTTAGGCGTCACTCAGAGATCTATATACTATATACCTTATAGTCAGTATAGCTTTAGATTAAATAGAGTACTTGCTTGTAAACATGTGACCTTGTTTCATTTTTGTTTGCATATGTGTGCTAATTAATGTGTGTTTTTATATGAATGTATTCCCTACAGACTGGCAGCCATGCTGACCAGCTTTATGGAGGGTCTTCTCTGCTGCTTGACATCAAAGTCGGCCAACGTTGTAGTTCCTGTAGAAACTTCAGAACCAGCTGATGGCTTTGAATTTGTTGAAGTGAAACCAGGCCGCGTCCTGCGGGTTCGACATATTATCCCTGATCGGCCGGTGGTGGAGGAACCCACTGGGCCGGGTGGGAGTGTCAGCTGCAAACGAAAGATCACAGTATATCGTAATGGACAGCTATTCATTGAGAACTTGGGTGACAGGGCGAGTGCAGAGCTGAAAAACTGCCAGAATGGAGAGACAGAACAAAACAGCACTGTAGAGGTTGAACTGACAGACTGTGGTAACTCCTTACCGCCCGTCAACATCCCTGAGGCCAGGTCTGAGTCCATCACAGCTGGAAAAGACGGGACAGCTGAAACGAGAGCAGGAGGAGGGGCGTCTGCTGCTGGACAGACTGACCAGTCGCAGCAACCCAGGAAGCGCAGGCGGAAGCCCAAGCGCACTGTGGTGATCGACTGTGAGAGGAAAATATCAGCCTGTAAAGGGACACATCCAGACGTGGCTATTTTCTTCATCCATGGAGTGGGAGGCTCACTGGACATCTGGGGAAGCCAGTTGGACTTCTTTTCCAGGCTGGGCTATGAGGTGATCGCCCCGGACCTGGCCGGTCATGGAGCCAGCTCAGCACCACAGATAGCTGCTGCATACACTTTCTATGCCCTGGCAGAGGATATGAGACTAATCTTCAAGAGATATGCACGGAAGAGGAATATTCTCATAGGACACTCTTATGGGTAAATTTAAGATCACAACATTCATGTAACACAGGATTTAGAAGATTATTAATTAGAGTGAGAATGCAAGAGACACTTAACTGCTTATGTATCTGTTTTGTTGCCCATAAAATATAAGTATGAGCAGACCAGACAGCCAGTGTGAGTACAGTATCAGTGAACTGAATATAGACATGGTTTGATAACGTGTTGAAGTGATTTGTTGTTTAATTGATTAGTCGATCGACAGCAATTTTGATAATGGCTTAATCATTCTATTTATTTAATATGCAAAAATACCAAATATTTGCTGGTTCCAACTTCTCAAGTGCTTCTGCATGTGCAGCTTTTTTCAGTTTTATATGATTATATATATATGTAATGTCTTAAAGTGAGACTTTGTAAGGTCTAAAAGGAGACATAACATATCCCTCTTAAAAAAGTTGAATTCATAGGCAATAAAATGCACCATTGCTCAATTCAATACATTCAGGGGTTTGCCATTACAGCTGTACTTGGTCTGGTATGACCAGTACCTCATGGTGGTTAATGTTATCTTGTGTTAGTAAACTCTAGATGGATATTGTCTTGTAACTGATACACTATGTTTGAGCATGTTTACCGTTTCACACGTGCCACTTGTAGCCACAGTGAATAATTTAGTGAAAGCTACATAGTTTGGCAGTTGGTCAGATAAAACAAGGAATTTGGAGAAGTTACCTTGGGATCTGGGAGATAGTGATGTGTATTTTTCACAATTTTCTGACATTGAGTAAATAATTTATTGGTTAATGTGATAAGAAATTGACAACTGTGTTACTTACTACAGTGCTCCTTGCTTTGATTTCTTCTGATGAATAAGTGTATGCTTTATATTCTCCAAGTACATACAAGCTAAAATAGGCACTCCCAACACACTTTCCAGAGATGCACATTTTTACTAAAACCAATCTGTTCTGCTTGCCTAGTGTGTCATTCTGTACCTTCCTGGCCCATGAGTATCCGGAACAGATCCAGAAGATGGTGATGATCAACGGAGGTGGTCCCACAGCTCTGGAGCCCAGCCTCTTCTCCATCTTCAACCTGCCCACCTGTGTGCTTCACTGCCTCTCCCCGCTGCTAGCCTGGTGCTTTCTCAAGTAAGACACACAGCAACGCAACAGTAACAGAGACATAAATATTGATTTTGATCCACTAGGCTAAATAAGAATTCACTTCCTTCTATATTTGATTGTTTGTAGGGTGTTATGAAATACAATAGAATGTAGCTTAAAGTTGCATCAGGTAACTTTCATGGATCAACATTTATTTATAAATTATGAAAACAAATAATTGCATTTTGTGGACAAAAAAGAACAAAAACAATGACCATGATAAAAGCATCCCTATTCTCTATTTTTCTTATGTCAAAGTAAAATATGTGAAAGCCCATCTGATGAGGAGAGAGGTCTGAGGCTGACAGCATAACTGTGTCCTGAGATCTGATCTTTAACCTATCAAATTTACCTAGCAGCTTTAATCAAATGAACAAGAACTGTTCCAACTGAGGCACCCAAACATCTAGCTACAGTCAAGTGGGATATCTGGGCTAATTCTACCTTCATGTAGCACTGTGTGTGTTTATTTCACCCTCAGTTTAATGTCATCAGAATCCTCTTTTGGTTCTTTAAACTATTTGTAATTTGTGTAAATCTCCTCTGCTCTGCCCCCTACAGGGCTGGCTTTGCCCGGCAGGGTGCCAAGGAGAAGCAGCTGCTGAAAGACAACAATGCCTTCAACGTGTCGTCCTTTGTGCTGCGCGCCATGATGAGTGGGCAGTACTGGCCTGAGGGGGACGAGGTCTACCATGCTGAACTCACAGTGCCCATCCTGCTGGTTCACGGCATGCATGACAAGTTTGTCCCCATCGAAGAGGACCAGCGCATGGCAGAGGTGAGTTGGCCTCTTCAACCCCAGAAACCCAGGATTCAAATTGGGAAACTGACCCTACTAAAGACACTGCTGTCATAGTTTTCATATCATAGTCAAACAAATGAATGGCTCTCTGGAAGGAAAGAAATCAATAAAATAAAAAAGTTATAATTAATATATTCATATTAACAATGGATCACATAACTACGGATAATGTGAAACAGGTCAGCTGTAGTTAAAACCCAGAGAAAATGATCACCTTACTCTGCAGTTCCCCTCAGCTCTACAGAGCAATTTAGCTTCTGTTGGATCAGTTTTTTGGTTTTATGGCTGGATCGTTCTCACCCCTCTCATCAATGTTGTATCGAAATGCAGCGGGCAGCTGTTTTCAGCAAACAAGCTGTGATAAACCCAATGTTCACCACCTGCTCAGCACCAAACAGCAGACAGACACATTTAGCGACTAGCTGGTGAACATAGTGGAGCATTTAGGTCCTAAAGAGCCAGATATTTCCCTCAGGAGTTGGTGGAGAAAACAACTGAGGGCCGGCATGGTTCAGCAGGTAAAGCGGTCGAGCCCCTAACCACTGAAAGGATGGCAATTAGCCAGAAAACACAACTCCAAATAAAGTATTTCTGCACCGCTACATTTAAAAAAAACGTAATGTAAAGGTGATAAGTCAGTGTTGGGTGCAAGAGGTGTATAAGGTTTAAACATTGCAACTACCTACAACTGTCTGAGCTTTAGGTTCTGTTGTATAGAATCAGTCTCTGAAAAAAGACATAAAACTAAATTAGAAGACCAAATTATTCCATTCAGTGAACTCAACAATGTAACAGGGTTTTCACCTCTAACCAAAATCAAATGCTAAAAAAATAGTGGGCCATGACTCAGAGGTCTGGAATCAGGCACAAAATATAAAGTGTCAGTGGTTTGTTGATGATTCCAAAATCTAACTTTCTAACTAACATTTTTTTTGGTTTTAACTTTCTGTCAGATTCTCCTTATGGCCTTCCTTAAGGTCCTGGAGGACGGCAGTCACATGGTCATGATGGAGTGTCCCGAGGCTGTCAACACACTCCTGCATGAGTTCCTCCTCTGGGAGCCGGCCACCCCTCCACCGCCAAAGAAAGAGTCCAAAACACGTCCAGAGACTGCCAAAGCCCAATCTGACAACACCAGGGCTACATCGGACCCTTCCAATGTTCGACCCGCAACCGCTAGGCAGACCTCATCAAACGGCGGCACAGAGGAGAAGCCAGACAGCAAAGCCAAGAAATGACTTAAGATAAAAGCTGACCAGTGGTTGTTACACTACATCATGGCGGGCCATGCATTTTGTGGATCCTGAAAATTAAGTTTGTCTGAAGCGGCCAAGCTAAAGGTCGGACAAGTGAAGGTGTGACGCAATGCGGGGAATTCCAGTTTTATTCCAGTTATGTCAGCTGCTGAGCTGAAAAACTGAAGAGAAAGGAGGAAGAAAAAGGAGCTCCAATAATGGATGCTGGAGGTTCATTCTTCAGTTTACAGCTTCTTATCCTCAGCATACAGCAGGGACAATATAGCTGTGCCTTGAAGTGGAGGGTGGTGTGATGCCAGGGTAGGCGCAGCAAGAGACAGACACAGTAACATACGGCCATGAGGGCAGGGGTGAAAATGAACAGTTGTCAAGCTGCAAAAGTGACAGAATTTGAATTTTGTGGACAAATCAAAAGGTGTCACCTAAAAAGATTTTTTTAGAAAAGATAACACTTGACCTTTTGCCATTCAAACAATGTGGAGAAGATAAGTAAAACAAATGGTTTGTATGAAATATGCTCCTGTTAAATTGCACCTAAATAAAGCAGCAAAAGAGCCTAAATCTTATGAAAACTAGCTGGATGGTGAATTAACGTGTTAAACTACTTGAGGTCTAGTGTCAAGCTAACTGTGTGTGTGTGTGTGTGTGTGTGTGTGTGTGGGGGGGGGATGATTTGTAGGTAGATTTTTCTATTGCACATATTGATTAATTTACAACCTCACCTCTTGTAGAAGTGAGAGTTTGAAATTGGCACATAGTGTTTAATGCAATACACAAAATGGCATTTAAAACAAATGGGAGGGCATTTTTTGATTAAAAATGTACATTTAGTGTTTTGGCTATTGTGTTTTGTTCTTCGGCACCTATAAGAGGTGAGCTAGAATAATATTTTTCATTAATCACAAGACTAGAAGTAGCTTTACCTAGAATAAGTAGCTGAAGTACTTAAGGACAGAAGTGAAAGTAAATTTGCTGCTTCTTAAAATTCCGAGAAATGAGGGTTCAGTCAAGTGTGTCCTGCTAAATCTAGCAATAGTTGAGGCTCAGCAATGAACCAGAACCTTGTATGGACAGAATGGGCCAAAGATTTTGCACAAATCACATGTACATAATGACATGTTAAATCAATAATAAAAATGGCTTATATTGCTTATTATATTGCTATTTGAAAATATTTATTCTTGCAATGTAACCATGTACTGGTACTATCGCTGCCATACCGTGTTATCAATTTCCATGCGGTATAAGAAAGCACTTGTTTTAACCGTTCCGCTATTTCCTGCAACAACAAAAAACATTGTGTATGCAGCAGTTGAATATATCAAATAATTATTTCTAAAACCAGTTATTCATTTTTTAGGGTAACAGCCCATCTGTGCTAGAAGATTTGCATGAACACATTTATTGTTCGATAAATATTAGGCATTCATTTCTCAACAAAACTGTGCTATACTGCCATGTTTTTTTACCTGGAGAAGTAAAGTTAAGCTCTAACATAGAAGTAGTATGTTAGTACAAAAACTGTATTGTGACTTTAAGTATTGTTAAGTCTGATTTCTGCGCATTAGAGGTCAGTTAAATGTCCTCATGTAGGATATTGACTGCATCAATGTATCCTAACACTATCAATTTAACTTTTTAACAGTTTATTGTGAACATCTATGCTGTAACTCTACAGGCCAGACAGCCAGCATTAGGAAGCTATTATATCTTCTGTGACTGGTTTCTGACCACTACAATAATGTGTGTGTCTTCACATTAGCCAACATGTTCTTAGTGCAGCAATAGTTCAAGTATTTATGACGTTCACAAATTGTCGCTGAGCCTCTAACACAGAAAGAAGTTCAATTTGTATAAGGTGTGAATGAAGCACAGATTTTGCTCCTTGATTCAATAGTATTTGATGGTTTTTAAACATAGATTATTATTTTTATACATTCTACTTTTATTTGTGATAGATATTTAGAGATTTAACAGAAGTTGTAGCAGCTTTGATCAGAGAAATGTGACAGATTTGTATTGAGACTCAAGCTCACAAAATTTCCATGTGGCATGGAAATTACATGGAGGGTTTATATGTCCTGAATGTAAGGAAATTGTTCATGTTATATCTTGTGTGTCTTAAATTTTGTAACTGTTTGCAACTGCCTTTGACAATGATTACACAAACTGCTGATTTGAAAATGTTACTTTTATCAAAGTAAATCATTGTGTTTTCAACCGTTTTGCCCTTTATCTTTATATTATATTTTATAATATTTTCACTTTACCTGTATACCTTTTCAGAGACTTTTATGCCTTTTTGTTTTAACCTTTATTTTTATAGGGTAGGTTTGCTGAGCATGAACTTTCTATTTCAGAAACAGCTTCCTTGACATTCACATAGTTACACACACACACATACCTGGGAGCTGCCCAGTTGAACTACAGTCTTTTAAACACTTGGGTGTTATATCCCTTGATCAAGAACGCTTCAGTCGTGGGTATTTGGGAGGTTAAGTTATTCACTAATTCTGGGCGTCTTCTTTTTTGAACTCATCTTTTGATGACACAGTAACAACCCCCCAACTGTCATCAGATTTTGATTTAAATATTGCTTGATACTTATTGGTGAATGGAAATACATGGCATTGTTTTTCCAGCCACTGCAAACCAGTGAGAAGAGCACTGAAATATCTCTTGTGAAATAATCAAAATTGTTGTAATCGTGGCAGAAAATGTTCATGTAGGAAAATATTGCTATCACAGGGAGAAGCTGATTGAGAAAATTGTTTTTTGGAGCCTTTAAAAGATCGTATGGACTTGGTTAATCCAGCCGAATAAAGTTAATCTAAAAACAAAACTTTAAAACGACAACATTAATAAGACTCTCTTTTAATGAAATGGCACAGTGTCACAAAAGATTTGACCTTGACAACTAAATTATTTAGTTATACCAGATATATATATATAAAAGTATTTGACTATAGCATCCGTTTATTTAGCCAGAAAAACAAAATTTAAACTAACTGAAGGTCAACATGCATTTACAGTATAGTGGGATATAAAACAACAACTTATCTACTGTATAATCTAAAATTTTGTTCTTAGATGCCTCACTATACCGTAAATCCAAAGTCCCTAGTTTGACGACAGCTTTTTTAGTAAACTTTGTTTACAGATATTATTATTTGCATCCTTACACTTTCCCTACTAAATATTTATAACTTAGTTTAAATCATATTTTTGGAAATTGACATTAAAACATCTGATCAAATTCTTTAAAAAATCTCAATCAAAAATCACACTGTGTAAAAGCTTTACAATGTACATTCATAAAGTAATTCAAAGAAAGCATTCAGCTTAAGCGCTTATTCCCCGAAGTAAAAGGCACAGCCATGCCCTCTCAGACCTCCACTGTGACAGTTGCAACATTGCTTTTGTCCTCCAGTGGCGTTGTCTCTGTGGGGGCGCTCGAAACATTTTCAGGCTCATCTTGTTTGTCTTCCTTCCCTCCATCAGCCACAAGAGGAGTGCTCTCTGCACCCCCTTGCTGGCTATTGCTGGTAGTGCTGGCTGGTTGCTCAGCCTTTTCCTCAGCTGGCTGCTCTGCCGCTTTGGTTTCATTGACAATCTGGACCAGGTCGGCTGCAGAGGCCTGTACTGCTTTCACTTCCCCATTCTGAACAGGGTAGACCCCCTCCAGCGTGTCGTACAAGAATTGGTACTGCTCCTGTAAGAGAAACATTAAGATGTGACTTGTTTTTCACGATTTAAATTTTCAGTAGGAACTAATGTGCTTAAATCTGATAGCCACAGACAGAGCAGAGAAGTGAGAAAGTAGTGACAGATATACTAGTGCATTGTTGGTCTTGGCCTTTAATGAAATTTGTTGACAATAACAGAAATATAGAATATCCTCTGCCATATCCTCTAATTCTTCAAAACAACATAAGCAAAGAAACTGAATTGAAGGGGAAGGGTTTTTTTTTTTTTTTTTAAAGTACTGGTGATGTGAAACAGCACATTAAAAAAATATTTCAACCTTTATGTCTTGGTAAAAACTACCAGAGGAGACCTATAAACAGATACTACGAGGTAAATAAAAAGCTCCTCAGAACATAATATGTCCATTGTTGACACTCAGCCATGTGCTATAATTCTTTTCACTCTGAGCGCTGTTGGAAGTTAAAGCTGTGAAACTGTGTGCCGGCAGATACTGGGTTCCTCTTTCTTACCAGGCTGGAGAACATGCCCTGTCTCTCCTTGCGTAGGGTTTTGACCACCTGAAAAACATCCACCAGCTTCTCAGTCTCAGCGCTGTCCAGCACGTTCCACAGAGCACAGAAAATCCCTGAGCGGGATGAGCCATCACTGAGGACACACACACACACACACAAAAAGGTTAAGATTACACATAGTCATTATCCCGATGAATCCTTTTAACTACACCTTTTTCAGGTGACAGTGGGCTGCAGCATATAATGGCGTCAAACTCCTGAAAGTGACTTGACTTTTGACTTGCTGCATAACAACAGCAGAGATTATTTCATGCTCTGATTTGTTTTTTTCTTTTTGATTCCATTTCCAAGTTCCTCTTACACCTGTAAGTAGCTCAATAAATATATATTGTCACTCACACTCAGCCAAGACATTTTCTATTCCTAAATTGGCTTTTTAGAGCATTCTCAAGTGTAATTCTTTGAAGTTTGTGAAATATGAGCCCAGTAATCTAATCATATTTATACCTGATGATTTAGTGTCTATAGCCCATTACAGCACTTACAATGTTGTCCCATTACACACAGTGTTATTCTGATTAAACATATTTTTAGCACAATATTTACCCTTACTTTATAATGTAAATGACATACATAAGTTATATATTGATGATTTGTTAAAATGTAACAAGCCTGGTGTTTCCTGACAAAGTTTCGGGGCTTAAATTAAAATCAGACAGTATTTTCTCTATAATTTCTTTAAAAAGGTATGCAACTGCACAGTATAGCTTAAAGTGGTGTCAAATGATCTGTGACCTCAAAGCTCTTTAAGATGACCTCATAGGAATCACAACTTGGATCTGCCCTGAAACTAAAGTAGGTGGGGAGGTTTTTCCTTCCAAAAGAGATTATAGGCTTGAAATTGAGCCTCGAAAGCTTTGAACGTTTAGCCATCCTTATGAAAAAGACAGGATATGTTTGGTCCTGTGCCTACTACCCTTTAAAGATTCCAGAGGACATTTTTCTGTGTGGTTGTCTTACTTGCAGTGGACCACGATGGGCAGGTTCCTCTGTGATTTGTTGCCACAGCTGTGCTTGATGTCCTTGATCATGTCGGTGAGATCTTGAGGTTTCTCCGGCAGCTCACTGCTCACCCACTTCAGGAACTGGAAGTGTTTCACCGGCCGACTGTCTTTCCTCTGTTCACAGAAGTGGTGTTGGGTTAAAACAGCTTGTCGCATTGAAATAACCAGTCGCTTCACAGATACTGATAAATATGGGAACAGAGCAGACTTTGTTACATCTACAGAGTAGGTTGCTGTTGGTTTTGTTACCTTGACGTGACGGATCAGCATTTTGCGGATGATGACAGTTGGGGAGATGTCTGTGCTTGCCACCTCCACCTCAAATTCCCCAAATGTTTTCTTGTCTTTATCCCAGTAGACACAGTCAGATTCCTGTCAACAAGACACAAGTGTATTAACCATATATGTACTAAGAGCATGTATAGTGTATTCTATAAGTAACGTACATGCAACCATCATTATACTGTATGTGCATGATACTTTCAGTACCTTGTCTCCCTCACTGCCGCCTGAGAGCATGACAATAGTAGATACTTTCTTCTGGTAAACCATCGACCAGAAGTCAGCAATGGTGTCTGGCAGCGGAGTCTGTGCTGCGATGAAGGTGCGTGGGCCCCAGTAACCCTGTGTGGGCAAGAAAAAAACACATCCGTTTATTGCTGTACACAGTCCAAACAAATAGGATGTGATGAATTTAATTACACTTGTTTCAAAATTCAGCCGGCAGCATGAAAGATGGGAATTCATTCAGAGTTAATGAGATAACACCTGCTACCACAGGAAAGACGGTAACAGGAACACAGTTAGTCATGCTTCAATTAAACAAACCGCTGTAATCTTTGTCCCGTCAATGTCAATGTTTTCTGCAGAAAGAGGATCCTAAATAGGCTGAATGTGCCAGTAAAATAACGTACATCTATGTGGGAGGCATTGATGTACTTAGTGGAATCCTCATCCTCTTCATCTGATGACTCTTCCTCATCATCCTCATCGGGGTCACTTTCACGACTGCGTCCTTCATCAAGCTTCAGCAACACTCGGTTGTAGTCATCTGAGGGTGGCAGGTTTGATATGTTACAAAGTGAAGTAAAATTGAACATATATACTCTGGTGTATGAATGCATGTACACTGTAATGTACAATATAAACGTATTGCACAAACACTGATGCTGTTATTGTATAGTGTCAAATGTAATTTGTCATTGTGTTGAGCTGATACTCACATGGGATGACAGATGAAGAGCGATTCTTCTTCTTGTTTTCTTCTGTGATCCCAGTGTTGGATGTCCTCCAGTTTTTATAAGTGGGGAGTCTCTGAATTGCAAAATAAAGACTTTTTAATTATTAAGTAATTTATAGTGATATATTAAGGTAATTTCTTTCTATATTAAGTAATAACAGGTGGGAAGGAAAAAAAGGAAAAGCCTATGACTACTTTTTCAAATACACTTTAAAGGAATTAGAAACACAGTTTTTTAAAATGATGATGAAAGATGTTTAGTGTTATTTAGGCGAGATGTTTTTAAGGGATTTACATTACTGTCTCTACTGTCTATTTATAAATAATAAGATAAATAATAAAGTGCCATACCTCAAACTCGTCCTCCATTAAGGTGGGTTCGTTGCCTGAGTTTTGAGTCTGTTTGAGGGTGCTCAGTGTGCTGTGGAGCTCAGCCAGAGCGACCTCAGTCTCGCCGAACTGATTGTGCTCCAGCAGCGCCTGGTGAATCAGGATGTACTGGGCCTGCAAGAAGACAAATGTACTTATCTTAATAAACAAAGGATATACAGTTTAAGGATGGGACAAATACGCAATAGGACAAACTGCTTTTGAGCTATATAACCCACATCTTGGATTTCCCCAAGTTTACAAATCCCTATCTAACTCATCAACAACTTCTTATCCTCCTTTGTGCAAAAATCTTGTTTCTTTTTAACTGTGTTAACCTTACCAGTGTTCTTCATGAAAAGCCCTCAAATATGTTGTGCACTCAATTGTCAATTGTCATTGTGTATGAATAAATTAAAATATTCAGGACATAGAAAATATACTGCACCGGCTCATACACATACTGTACACAACCTATTTTGGTATCTGCCCTCTGGTTGGTGCTAGAGACCACTGTCCGCTAAGACAACCAGAGACAAGAACAGTTTCACCCCACACACCATCACACTCATGGCAGTTAAACCAACCATGTGCAGTGTTCACGTGGAATATACTGTATATTTATACTATATCATAGTGTAACACATTCAAAATGTTTTGTGTAATAGTTGCACATTACCAATAGATAGATAGAACCTGAACCGCAAAAATGATTATAGACTATATTATAATCAATCAGTAAAATTGATAAATTAAAAAAAGGTATTGTACGTTCAACAAATACATTTGCTGTGAAGTATTGCATTAACAAACTCAAAATAAAAAGTAAAAGAAAATGAAGTTTTCCAATTAATTATTCAACTCCCTGTCTTAGATTGATTAATTAATAATTTAAATTTAAGCTGGAACCAATAATTGATTCTACCTCCAATCGTTTTTTTCATATATCTTTCATATAACGCCACCCCATATATATTGTAATTTACTCTACTTCCCGATAATATTTATTCAAACCCCCTTTTCACTGCCTTGCATTCTTGTTCTGCTTGTACAGTACAGTTGCCAACCAGACCACAAATACAGCACACAGTGTACAGTGAATTGAACCTCTATATATACAGTGCATGTTTGTTTATTCTTGTATTGTTAATTTCTGTTTATGCTTTTCTACTTATTTTCTGTACATAATAACTGTCTCTGTGCTCATGTATCCTTGTGTTTCACTTTATCATCTTTATTTAGCTGTATGTTGGTGTCGGTTCACTTCCTGTACGTTTGGTCTTTTTACTGTAAGCATACAAAACTACTGTGAACTTGAGTCAAATTCCTCATATGTGTCAACCAGCCAGCCAATAAACTCAAAGTGTGTTTAAAATATGATTTAAATTGACATTTTACCTCTACTTGAACCATCAGACATCTCTGTCTGCGGAGTCTGACTACATAACCGTAGATGTCCACTCTGTTCTCCGCCTCCAGACCCTCCATCATGGCATCGATGCCAATGTAGGTGCCTGTCCTACCGACTCCCGCACTACACGTGAGATAATAACATTGTATTAATATAGGTTGATAGACATGCCCATCAATGGCAAGTAAAGGTGAAGACAAGCATTAGTTCAGAAGCAAATTGAGAGGAGAAATGGCCTAGTGAGTCTCATGATTCAGAATGACATCTTTCAATTAGTTTTTTCTCAATTTATCAATCATGCAGTTTATCATCCAACCAGATAGTGCAGACAGTAGCAAAATTCATATATACTGTATATATACACACATCTATATATATATATACATCTATTACATTACAATAGTGTGCGCATGAGTGGGAATTCTGGTCTCCTATATATATATATGTAAATGCACAGATGTATAAATGTATAAATCTAATGTACAGCATGAACCTAGAAAAAGAATGGGAACATCCATTCAAATCCAAATTTTGTTCTGATATTTTGAACAAACAGAAGTGAATGTTAGCTGATCTACTCTAGAATGGGACCTTGTATTTACCTGCAGTGAACAATGATGGGGCCACTGAAGAAATTCTTGAAAGCATTGACACGCCGCCTGAGTTTCAGGAGGAGATGTGACTCCCCTGGGACGCCGTGGTCTGGCCAACTCATGAACTGGATGTGGGTCACCTCCCTCTCTGAGTTCTTCTCCCTCTTCTGCAGACGCACACACACACACACACACACAAACACGGATGGTTATACAAAGTCATATATAATCACATACACAGATTTGTTAATATTGTATTGGTTTATCAATTGTATTTATTGGCATAAAGATGGACAGATATACTGGCCTTCACTTGCACACAGACACACATGCATACACACACAAGTTAATACCAAAATTGTGCGGCCTGCAGTCATGACATACATTTTCACTCTCTTAGACTCACATTAGTTAGGCTGAGATGGCGGATGGTGTAATCCGGACAGTATTCCTCTGAGTTCAGTTTCACTATGAATTCCTGAAAGATCTCCGTCTCTCGCTCTGGAGAAGGCCAGTACTGCGCACACTTGACCTGCAACACAACATGTGGAGAGAGAGACTGAGTAACAACCTAATTTTGCAAATCAGTAACACACCAGTAACGCTGTTGATTCAGCACTTAAACCCAAATGTCAAATACGCAGTCGATGCATGTTAAAAGCAGACTGCTACAGATAAAGCAAGCAAATTATGTTCACCAAGAGAGAAAGTGTGACCACAGTGTGCACATGAGTGTGAATTCTGGTCTCGTATATATCTGATACAGTAACTGTGGCAGAGTAGCTTTGGAGTGACTGTATTAAGTGAAAAACCTCTTTCCTGTCACATAGATACACATTTTAACTAGTAATTTAGCAATAACCTCTGTAACATTATAACCAAAGTCAACAAAAAGTTAAAACTCCTGTCCTTACCCGGTTTCCCTCTTCACAGCGTGTTACCATGACGATGATAGATGACTGCTGCTCCCAGACCATCCTCCAGAAGTCACTCACAGTCTCATCCTTCGGCCCTACAACACACAGAATGTACTGTATATACTGTACACACAGGCAAACACACATTTAATATCAACCAGAAACATAACGCAAGTGTATGAAGAATATGAAAACTTTAATTTACCTTGAGCTGCAATGTACTTTTTGGATTCCTTGTACCCCTGCAGCAGGAAAAAAAAAAGATGTTCAATTAGGTGTGTATTGTCAGAAAGAGGTCATGAACATTGTGTCTATTTAGCCCTACAAATCTGTGATGTCAGGCCAAAATATAGCCCTTTAACATGACTGCTTCTGCTATTAATATTATATTTTTAAATGTGTGTGTAGTTTGATATTGTTTGATAATTCTTATGAATGAATCAGTAGTAGTAAAAGTAGTAGTGGTAGGATCTGGGTTTCTTCATACATCAATGAAGCTGGCATTGATGTAGTCACATCCTGCCTCTCCATTTCCGGTGGTGAGCTGGACACGGTTATAATCATCTGGTTCAAGACAGAAAAAAATAAATAAAAAACATCACAGAGGACACCTTATCAACCCTAGACCTCCATTAATGAAAGCATGTGGGTATGTTTTCTGGAAAGTAAATTAAGAAGATGTGTATGGAAATTAACCTGAAATTTAAATTTCAGGTTTTATCTCGTATTGATGTAAAAACCCTCTGAATTCAATAATGCTATAAAACTGTCCTGCTTACTGATTTCCCACAATGGTTTATTACATCTACAGATGTTAAAGAAACAGCTACCACAGTAGCAATATATATACAGTATAGCATATAGCAAAATCTATGAGGGTAAACAGTGTATTGTCTCACGGTATATATCGCCCTGTTACCCAACCCTAGATATAAGGTATTATACAAACTGATGTGATTTACTGTTACTGTTACTGAATCTTAATGGTAAAAACAGTGAATATAATACACATCACACAAGTGCTTTTATCTCTTTTATCTAAAAAGCTTCATGTGTTGTTGGACAGACTCCCACTCACATGGCAGGATGTCCACGTAGCGGTTCTTGGGGACATTGCAGGGCTTTTTGGCCTCTTTCACCGCGTACCTCGAGAAGATTCTGGGGATGCTCTGAAAGCAGAAACAAATCATGTCATTGCCAATGCCAAAGATCAATAACAGCAATTCTAGAGAACCATTCACACATTTCCTATCCTAACATTGGCCAAGGCCCCTAGCATACACATCCAACCTCCTTGGGTCAAGTCCAGTCTTGGACTATTTTTTTTACGCCATCTCCCACTCCATTGTGAGCCATCCAATAAAGAAAAAATACCCCAAATAATGCCGCAAAAAAGAACATATATTAAATTTACCTGAAACTCAGCCAGGAAAAGTCTGCCCTCATCAGCGAGCTTCCTCTTGTAGGCTTCCAGCAGGAGGTCTGCTGCAATTGGCTCAACAGGCAGCAGGTTTTCCTCATCATCTACAACAGCAAACCGGCCAACAAATGAGACACAGAAACAATATAATACTATAATTTGATTCTATAAATTATTTCTCTTAAAATGTGCTTCTACATTATGTAACAAGGAATAAAGGAATACATCCGTATTTTGTGATTCTCGAAAAAACATGCTGCTACATGTGAGTGCCATTTATCACATACTTAAAGACTGCTATAACAATCTGGTTCATTCAAGAAAACAGAGAATCTAAAGTTTACTCACTTGCTGTCGAAATAAGCATCATGTTTTCACTCATGTCACTGAAAAGAAAATAGAAGATTGGCTTCAAAGAATTAGAATTACATGGAATAGAAATTGGAAAAGGAACATATACAAAAAGAGTTTTTTAACAGTAATTATGTTTCTGTGACTTAAATGCTATAATAATACTTATTCCTACTGAGAATGACAAGATACTGCTTTATCAGTAGAACAAAAATGGCAGGTGTATTTATGTAAAACAAAACAATCACACAAGGAAACAAAAACCAGGAGCAATGTGACAGTCAAACTGATACAGGGGATAAGATGCAGAATGATCCTTACTGGGACTTTCTGCGCTTCAGAATGTAAATCTTGTAGATGACCAAAAGCAGAGCCACACACGTGAGGATGATGAGGAAGACCAGGAACCCAATGACAGCTTTGTCATTATCTGTAAAGTGATGGGAAAATAATATCAAAGTGACCGCATTTATGTCAAAGCTACCATGTATAGAAATGGATGTGTGTGCAGCAAGCCAGAAGAAAATGTGTCAAAGGATTTCACTGAACAATGTGGGACAATTTGTGGTATGAATTAAACAGGTCATACAGAGAGTTTGAACAGCCTCTATCTTTGGGTTGCCCTCAAATTTTCCGTTGAAAGCCGTCACCTGGAAAGATAGAACATCTGTTTATCAACAATAATAGTATTTGAATATGAGGAATAAAGTTGAAATAATCTTTTGACACCAAAAAGTAGGATTATACAAACCTTCAGTTCGTAGGTCGTTAAATAGCTTAGATCTTTGAACTCAAACTCGCATTTGTCTTTTTTGTCCTCCTTCACAATGTCACTTCCATAATGAAGACTTGCTATGTATTTCTTTTCAGGGCCATTAAAGTTTTGATAAACACAGGTTACACTAATCACATTATGCGCTGGAAATTTCACATTCAGGTTTGTAATAGTGTCTGGTCCTGTTAGAGAATGAGGAGAAACAACATATTTTCTTTTAGATACAACACTCTATGCTTACTCACAGTTGAAGCTATAGTTTAGTTTCCTAGTGTATAACATACATTTTTAACAATGATTTGCATTATTAGTGTGTTGCTTTATTGGTCGTCTTGGTTGTCAGTAGTGATACAAACACAAAAATCATTTATATAATGATAGCGAATAGAGTAAATGACTATAATTATCTTAAATAATAACTAAATAATTAATTATTCTAAATCTTGTGATGTTCCAAATTCAAATATTTATTTAGTAACCATATTTCTTGTACAGGAGTCACAGCACGTCACAGGATATCAGTTTTCTCCCAAAACACTGCAACAGTTTGAACACTGTATGTTTTTAAGAAAGTGTTTCAGAAAGATATTTACTTTTACCTCCACACTGTTGTCTCTACTGAATATTCAACAATACATGCATTACACAACCTTAATAAATAGATAGTGAGGATAGTCTGTTTTTATTATATATGTGTTCACTGTAATCTTCTCCAAAAGATAGTTTTTTGGACACTTACTTCCAGCACTAGTCCTCTGTTTAACTTCACCAGCTGGTTGGCCAGCAGCCTTCCCGTTGTAAGAGAGTTGGACTTTACACGTATACTCGGTGAATGGTTTCAGTTCAACAATATGACATGTTCCTCCTTGTGAAGTTGATTTAACTGTAACTACAACATACTTTCATTAGCTGTTTTGTTGTGTTTGATTGAACAACAAGGCAACAAAGATGAAATTCAGGGAATATACAACAGCAGATTGTTTTGTTGGTCAAGTTACCCACTAAGTAACAAGGAAATGGGTATCAATCAATATCATCCATGTGTCATTGGTAGATCACCAGTTCTCGGCCTGCAGGCCAAAACTTGTGTGCTAATATGCAAGCAGACAGTGAAATTTAACACATAAAAATGAAAGCTTATATGTATTTATTTGGAATTGTTTCCAGAAAACTACTAGCTAATCATTTACTGCGCAGCATTTTTTAGCTGCAAGCTTTTTTCTAACCTTGACTATTAAACTCTGACATCAATGTGATTTCTGTAATCTTCTTCACCAAACTGTGACTTGGTCTATCATCTCAGGTCACTTACACCTACTATCACTCAGCATGCTAAAGCACGGAGCATTGTAGGTCCATGGAAGATTCAAAGGTCCACAATATATTTCACTATTTAGGTAAACTGACCAAGTATCTCCAAAAACTTCCAAAAGTGCATTCCTGTAAAATTAATAAAATAATCAGAGTTCATGTAAGTGATTTTACTTACTTGTTTTCTTATTGATAGGATGAGGGACACAACTGCAGACGTATGAAAGCTTCTGAGGTTTGAAAGGGACATCTTCACATTTCTCAGGGGTCGTGGTCCAAATCAACTCAATGGAGGTATTGGTTACACTCGTCACTATGTTGCTTATTTTAAGATCTGTTAGAACACATTAAACATCTGTAACACTGAGTGTGTGGCGTCGTCCTTTTGTCCATAGTTATCTTAGGCCATATTATTATTGTTCTTATAATTGCACTGAGGTAAAGTGAATGTAAACATACCACAGCCACTCTTGAAGTGGAAAGCAGTTTTGTTTTTTATGATGACATTGTTTTCCTTGATATGACCAGTACAGCTGTAATCTGTGAAGGGCTCCAGCTCAAACCTATGCTTCGGCTCTTCGGGTTTGCCAGATTCTGAGGAGACACAAGGATGATCGCATTTCTTCAACAAATGGTATTTGGGTAACACTTTACAATAAGGGACACAACATTTTGAGTAGTTACCAGGGAACAAATGAAGAACGAATGAGGAATAACTGCTAGTAAACAATTAGTTAATGGGCAGTTCTTGACAAACTCCTAATTAAATTATATAGAATAGCTAAAGATGACTTAATTGAGAAATGACCGTTAGATATTATGTTTATGAACTAATATGTAATTAACTGTTTGCAGGTATCTGTGAATTCTTAAACTGGTCATTTACTTAATGCATAGTTCTTGATTACTGATTATTTAATAACAAATCATTACTTCATTATTACCCACCTATTAGTTCCTGTTTTTGTGTTTCCTCAACTAAAGAGGTGCAGCGTACGACGTTGTTATGAGCACTGAATCATAACCTGTCCATACAATTCATTTGGCTTCAGTTTTTAGTAAAAGAATTTTCAGATTTTATAGTTGGCATCACTGTTAGTTTTACTGCAGTATGAGTGTCTAATGGTGGAAAGTGCAGGTCCTAATCACCACCTATGTATGTAAGTACATTAATAATGTTGCTACTAGTGTCTACTTCGAGTCTTTTCACTTACCTGTACAGGTGTAATTAACGGTGAGGTTCATACAGTTTGGAGGGAATTTTGGTTCTTCCTTTACAGGAAGTATAGTGGAAACAATCTGATCTATTTCTTTTTGACTTAAGAAATCTGTGGAAAAAAGAAAACAGAACATTTAACATGATGAAATAAGATCTACACCACATGCAATTTAAAATACAGGAGGACTATACTGTACATACCAACAGTGATGTTTTTGGTGAAGGTAAAGGAAGAATTCACACACTCTTCTGAAGTGAAGGTTATAGTCAAATCGGTGCAAATGTCATCGTAACCAGGTTTGATGCAGAATGTGTCTTTGTAACCTTTGCATGGCTCAGCTGGAATATTATTCGACGTTGACAGTGAAGAGCTGATGTCCCAATCACTCCGGAAACAAACATATTCAGGGAGGCAGCTGACATTTTTAATGTCCGCTTGATCTGAAAACACAAGTGATGCACAAATGTCTCTCCGTCTCTTCTTAAATTCAAGTAAAATGCAATTGAATAGTATGACTTATTTTTACTCACTCATTTCAATTGTCGTTGTTGCATTTCCAGAGTGATCACAGGGTTTTTCCTTGCCAGTACTATCAATAAACGCAACATTATGCTCATATTTAGTACAGGGCTTCAGGTGTTTAAATTCATGCGATGCGTTTTGATTGAAGAACCGAACGATGGATTGGTTTCCAGTTCCTGGTTGGCCGTCTTCAGTAATGTTTAAGGCGTAGACACCAGCAACGTTTTTCATGTCAATCCTGAAGCCAAATTTGATGGGTATGACAGTGTAAGAACCTGCACACAAAATGAACAGAATTATATTTTAGTTAATATAAACCATCTGATGACATTTTTAATCGCAGGCAGTTTGTTCATGTAAAGATGCTCCTGAGCTGAAACAAAATGAATTTCAAACACTAAATCTACTTTAACTGCATGAATTGCAAAGTAATTGTATACAAGTGTTGAGTGTAAAGATGACATGTATTATGTCTTGTAAAATACTGATACTCACACTGTGGAGATGGAGGGGATTGTGTGATGGCTGGAGAACGTATTGAAATGAGATTAGAAAATCAAACAACAAAATATTAATATATGATCATAAAAAGTTGAAATACTATTCCAAAGCATCTTGTAAATGAAGTGTCTGTACTTTTTAAATTTCTTGTAACCCATTCCTTAGCAGTGTCAGTGTTAGTTACTGTTGTCTATACTTACAGGAATAAGACAGTCTTATCACAGTCCTATATAAGAACAAATGGGTGACTTGTAAAGGAGAAAATTCCAACCTTCGGTGGTAGTCATTATATTGTTGGACGTGGTGATTGGAGGTGAGGAGTTCATGGGTGGGAGTGAGGTGTTTGAAGGAACAGTGGCTGTAGGATGGAGAGCATGCTGGAGGTCACCTTCAAGTAGAAATTACCGCCTATAGTCTTACCTGATATAATGTCTAACTTCTATTTCAGGAGAATATCATGCTAAATGCAGCCGTAAACTGAGGCTGAATACATTACCAGACACAGTAGTTGGACTGGGTGCTTGAATTGAGGTGAGGGTTGGCGTGGTGAGTGGAGGTGTGAGGGCAGTAACTGAGGTGTCTGAAGGCATGACAACTGTTGCTGACATTGTGCGTGGAGTGGAAGAGGCGAGAGATAAGCCGGTTACTGAAGTGGAGTTTATGGTGGTGCGTGGAGGTAAGAGGGTTGTAACATCTGCATTCCAAGAAAACAAAAATCAGCCAACACAATATGACAGTGCTAGTTCCTACATCAATAAAAGGTGCCACATGTAGCATTTTCCTTCTAACGATGATGACACCATAAATCCTGTTTCCTTTTGTTACAAAGACGGTGTTGCTATTTGTCAATCCTTCCCCTAATTTATGTGTACTACACATTTACACAAAGGACAAGAGGTGATGAAAATACCTTAGTAGCACTAGGCAAGAGCAAATTTATATTCAGAGGAAGAAAGTATGAAAACCAGAGTTTGAAAGACAGGTTTGATAACAATGTTCTGTAGTTTTCTCACAGAAACTGTGGGATAAACTCTCACAGCTTATTTCTATAATGCCAGGATGAGTGGATAAGATGAATGTATGTTAGAAAAAAGTTGAATCTGTACCATAAGCTCTTGCTAAATTTAAATCATAACAACACTTGACACAGCTGCTGACCTTTTCTGATTCTAACTTGTATTCTATTAATTTTCCAGACTCCATTTGTTTATTAGAGGATTAAATGCATCTAAATATCTTTACAACAGATCCCAGATACAATATAACTTGACAAATAACCTGGAAAGAGGTTAGGAAGGAACAACATTGGTTTAGAAATCTGGGTTGTTCTTAACTTAGACTCACATTGCAGGCACTTAAGACAAATTACACAGGAAGCAGAAACATCCCATGATTTATGGGTCATACCATAAAAAGTTAAATCATGGTATAGATGTTGTGAAGCAAGTTATTGTTAATTTGCTTTTGCTCAGTTAAAAGCAGGAAAATTAAAATATGAAAGGGAAAATACCTGGGAGTAAAGTTCGACCTGAAATGGCCTTTTTTTTCCCATTCACTATGTCACATTACGTCCTGCATTGGACTTAAATGTGAATCAAAATCACCATTTCAGGTTAGTTGCAGACTGTATGAACAAAAGCCTTTCAAAAGCAAAACCTTTTGAAATGAGCACAAACTAGAATGCAATTTACATGTTTTGTACATAAATAACTGTGTTTATGTAAGTTTAACTTTAGCCCCACACTCCTCCACCAAAGGATTGTGGGCAAAACACATGTTAGGGAGTGTTGCAATACATGGATATAATTTTCTCCTGTTTATCATGTGAAAATTATTAGGCTAGGTTTCCACATGTAGTTTACTTTGGAATTGTTTATTAGTATCTTCAATTAAAAGACCAGTGTCAACTACATTTCTTAATAAGAGTGAGAAAACATTTCTCTGTAACTCTTTTTGCATTGAGCACATTATTTCCACTTGAAGAACATACTCATTTCATGAAATTTTGCTGGCTTAGGTTCTGCTGTGGTCATGAAGAGATGAGACAGTATATACAGAGTGTGAGGTAGTGGGAGGCTGAGGTGAAGGTATTGCACGAGGTATAACACAGACGGTGGCATAATAATTAATGCATTGTCACTCACTTCGATTCCCTTGACCTGAAATTACAAAAGAGAAAAAATTTGTAAATACATTTGCAGCTCCTTTTTTTATTTTGGGGTGGGGGGGATCATGAAAGAGTACAGCATACTATATATACAGAAAAAGAAACATCAACAGTCATTTTTTTTAAGCGTTCTTCGTGTAAACACTTTTTATCCACTTCCATCTGACCAATAAACATTTTCCTGCAGGACCAGAGCATCATCAAGTCAAAAAGAGGAAAAAAACAACCATCTAAAGTTCTGCATGAGGCAGCACTGTGCAACCTGGTTGCTATGACAATGAGACAAAGAGCCACACTTGCTATTTCAGTAGGCAAACCGCTATTTCCTGCTTTGCACTGAAACCTAGAACCTCCCCATACTCACAAAATTAGTTTCAGTTTGGACAGATCTCTCCTATATCCTCATTCTGAGTCATTAGAAATGACAGTGTCACTAAATATTGATTAAAATACATTTTTTACCCTTTCACCTATTTATGCTTTATACTGTATGCACTCAATACAAACAAAAAAATATATTTCTATCTTCATAATTGCATTGAGTTTTGCTTTTCAAACGCTGTATCATGATATAACATTATTTTCCCTAAGTTAGTATTATGACCTGGACCGAAAAAAGGCTTGTAAATTGAGTTTAGCTGTGTCTTGACTACACCCCAATTTTACAGATTAATTTACTGTAATCGAGTCTTAGCTGTTTTGTCCATTTGTTCTTATAATAATTGCAATGAGTGATGAGGTGATGGGGGACAGTCGAACAATGAGTCTCAGGATGTGGTTTGGCGCCTTTTTGTTTCACTGTATCGAGCAAAGGTGCAAGCGCTCTGCAGTGACATTTCACCACTTTATACTTCACATACTGTGGTGACTGATATGAATTGTTTCAGTAAAAGGTTTGCAAGATGCAACTGTGCTCTATGAATAGTTCAAATAATTGATGAGAAAACCATACCCAAACCATAATTTCATTATAAGTTTATTTCAGCCACACTATTGTAGCAATTAAAAAGTTTTTCAGTTGTTTTTTTTAAATGGCCAAAGTAGTTTTAAGCGAAGCCTCATTTGTCCTTTGGGAGCTTTCTTTTTCAGTATCTTCAGGGCTGATTGTGAAATGAAGGTGTGATATTAACACTGTAACAGACTGTTCAAGGTTACGAGCGAAAGAGAAAGAAGCAGAAATAGAGGAAGAATGAGGTAAAGGAAGGGAGAAGGGTGACCATATAGATATCAGAGCTCATAAACCCCCAGATGTCTGTCCCTGAATCCATTTACTTGTCTGACATTTAGTAAAGAAACTGATTCTGTGTCTCGCTCTGTCTCTCATGTATCAGTTTTCTCTCAATCAGTGTTCACCATCGTTTTTTTTTTTTTTATCTGCCTCTTCTTTCTTCTCAAATTTTGCATTCACTGCGGGGCCCCGTCCCAAGCACACACACAAGCACACTCCCTCTCCTGCTTTAGACGTGCAACATGTTTGACATTTTTTGACTTCACTTCTTCATTTTAGACACTTAACTTCCCCTTTTTTTTCATGAATTCTCAAGTCGTTTACTTGCTGCTCTTACTTACATACTTTGCTTTGCCAGGAAATGAAGGCAACTCAGAATGGAACACGGAAGTGGTCAACTTTTCGATCACACAACTCGCTAAATAAAATCTGCATCTTAATGGGGCACAGCTCGTCTCACGCAGTCAGTTTAAAATAAGTGAGAGCTGCTCACATGATCTTTGGCCTTTAGGGTTGTTCTGACCCTACGTTTACCATGAAAAAATAGCAAAGAAGGCCAACTTGAGCAGAGCTTTGAATTTAATTTAGCACTGAATTATTTGCGTGTTGGGAAAAAGCACTTTGCCACATTTCTGCTATTAAATATTCTGGTAAAACACGATTGTGCATACTTGTGATACAAATACATATTGCATGTTTTAAAAGTACAGTATAGATTTGATTTATATTCACTGTTTCAATAAACATTCTCCCTCACAGAGGCCATTTTTCTGCAGAACCAGTACTTTTATTTTTAATACTTTAAGTACATTTACTTAAAGTACACTGTGGTATCTCTATCTCTTTTACTTAAACAAAGCATCTGAATACTTCTTCCAGTATTGAGTAAAAGTAGCAATACCACTAACACAATGTTTTAATCATGAAAGCGGTGTTCGCTCAATGGAAAAGTGAAGACATATAACTAAGAAACGATGATGCTGTGTACCACGATGACTCACCTCGCACCCTAGTTGAGAAATGCTATATGTTAGAAACCAAATACCAAATACTGACCCTGAATGACATTAAAGAAAACAGAATGAAATAAATATAGTGAAGGGTTTATTTCAGCTCATGTGTACAGATGTCTAAGCTGAAAATAGCAGAAATTATTTGACGTGCTGAACAGTAGCAGAAGTGAGTGATGCAAGAAGCAGTAAGGTGGGTCTGACTTAACACGCACACATATGCATGCATGCACATACACAGACACAAACACACACACAAACACACACACACTCAGATGTGTATCACATACAACACCCACACCCACCAGGGTTGAAGTGAAGCGCTTGCAGGGACACACCCCAAAAAATTCTCTCATCTCTGACAGACATAACCCCCTACCCCCACTCACCCACACACATATATACACACTTGCACAAACACACATTGACACAAATACACGCTTGCATTGTCACACGCACACACACACACAAAACGTCAAAGCAGAATAGAAACATGATTGCAAAAATACCCATAGCTTTGTATCAAATGAAAGAACACGTTTTAAAGAGAGTTTTCTTATTAACAGCAGTCTTTGATTGAAGATAACTGTTTATTTTTTTGCCAAAGGGGCTCACAAACCTGTCACTTTTTTAGTTTCTCACATCACAAGTGCGCGCTGTACTGTCTTGTGTTCTTAGGTTTGGAAAGTTTAAGAAACGTGAAGTAGCACAAGCAGAGGCGCAACTCAAAGACATGATATACTGTAGCTTGTCATCTGCCCTTAGTTTTTACTTTAAATGATTACATTTTGTGTGGTGATGTTTTTTCGGTCTTCAAAAAAAGCAAATTGTCAAGTGTTTGTGCTGACAGATTCATGTCTCTATCTCAGGCATGAAAAGCGTTTCACCTTTTCTCATAAACACGATCACATGCTCAACAACCATATGCTACAACTTCAAAAACAGTTAAGTTAGGAGTTAAGAATAAGAGACCTCATCATCTACAGTTGGCTATCATTCATGTTTTTGCATCGTTTACAGATTATTCTGGTAGAAGACAGACACAAGGAAACAACTTCAAAAAACACTATTTCCACAGTCTCTTCATAAAGAAGATGATTACTTACAGTTGGCCAAACCAATGATTCCAGCTGAGAGCAGCAGGATCTTCAGCCCACAGAGACCTGCCATGTCCAAGAGTTAGGGTGTGTACGGCCACACACCATACAGTATAGTCCTAGTGGGGACCAATAGGCAGATATTCACACTCCAATTTGCGGATGTATTTCCAATTCCTAACTTAGCTTTAAGTGAGAAATAAGTCAGTTGTCTTATTTTAAGCTACATACGTTTTCTGTCTTATCAGTTGACGCAGCTTCCTGGACTTGTTCCCCAAACTCTAAACCTCGCCTATGGTTTCAAGTCAAGCAAGTAGAAGTGATGTCACACCAAAAGAGTTTGTCTTTACCTTAACACTTGGTGACAGGAAGTTTCATTTCAGCTACGCCAACAAGAACAGGAAGTCTTCTCTCATCTAATATCCACTAGTACTCAAGTGTATAAAAGCTCTGACTAACGAAGACTATATATATATATATATATATATATATATATATATATATATATATATATATATAAAATCTTCTTTTTACTCAAAGTCAGAGTTTTCACATTTTAGTCTTTAAGATACTGTGACTGATGACTGTTCAATTCACAGTTTAACTCCATATCAACAGACACAGAAATGAAAGAAAATGGTGATTTTGACATACATTGAGGCTGTTCATGTGAAATGAAAAGAGAAAAAGAGACACGAGACAAACACTTCTTAGAGCTCCTCTACTTTCTCTATGACTCCTCCCTGCTTTCAGGCCTACAGTCGCTCAGCCATGTAATCAAAAACGCACAAGGAGCTAGCACTGCAATGTGCAAGAAAAATCATGCAGTCTTTCCTTTTCTTAAACTTTGTTCTCTGTTTTTTTTTCTCAGTGTAAAGAGAGAAAACATGTGGCCATTGGCTCCAGAAGTAAATTTCTTCATTTCTGCTGTTCCTTCTGTGTGAAATACATTTATAAGGGATGTTAGATCTCTTCAAAGTCATTGATCGTGCATGGTGTTTGATCATCATGCTCTGCCTTGGAGCCCAAAATGCTTTACTTCTGTTTACATACACAAGAAAATAGGGGATAAAAGAGGAAGGAGAGGAATAGAGAAACTCTCCGGGGAGTGAGACTCACACTCTGGGTGGTGAGCTGATGTGAATCTGGATGAAACACAGTCAGCTATTTGGTGCACTTATATGAAAATAATACATGCAACTAAGCAGACCCATTTTTGAGTTTAGACAGTTAGATACTGAGCTGATAGAGGTTTAATCCTACAGCAGTGGATGAAGCTCTAAGTCAACAAGGCGTGGGGAGGATGATCTGAATCTCTATGGTATATATAGTCTACAAAATAAAGACAAGAAAACATAGATCATGTCAAATCTTTTAATAATATTTGTGTTTATTCTGAAGAGTTTAAAGTGTTTATGCAATGGTAGCTTAAGTCATAAGCATAATACGTAAAATTATACATTTATGTGGAAATAAGTTTAAACCTGAAACTCGTTTGAAACTGCGTTTCCGACAAAGAGATCACATATTTAGTATGAAAATCTAAATATGGATTTCCTCCTAGAACAGTGAAACACGTGGTATTTGGCTATTTCCACTGCTGAGAGTATAGATTCTTGTAATCAGGAAGTGGCTCTTAAGCAAGCACCATCAAGTTAATGCAATCCAAATGAAACTGCATTAATGTTTTTTTGTTTGATGTGTGTGAGTCCTTAAGTGCATACAAGTCAGACAACCATGTAATTGTCTATTAAAGCTGGCAAGATGCCCCATCTGACATTGTTTTAATAAGAATAGATCAACACTACCAATATGCTGCCTTACTGCAAAAACGTGTGACTTATATTGACGTATGTGATTGGAAATGCCATCTTAACCACAGGTACCACATAGACATTAAACAAACCTTAATGCAGAGAATCCACCAAGCAGAGTTACTTACTGTTTATGGTAGATGGACAATATATTTAGAAATGGAGAATAAATTGCATCATGATTACACCTTTAGCTGCTGCTTCTATTTGACTGCATGTACTGTTTGTGAAAATACAAGCATGAAAGTGCTTCATTCTGGTATGATGCAACCAAAACATCCTCCAAAGCCAGTCGGCTCAGTTTTAAATGTATTTTGAGACTGTAAAATGTACAATGTGACAACAATGTAATCATTCAGTACAAATTACAATGTTGTCAAGTAGAATGCCCACAAGTAAACATATTTTGAATTTGGTTATATATATATATATATACACACACACACACTGTGTATATATATTATGTATTTCAATATTATTTAATCCTATTGAAGAAAAAAACATTTTCTAATTAATTTTAAAACAATAGATTATGTCTATAGAAAGCTTATGTTCAAACCATGACCGGCTTTGTGAGCCGAATTCAAATGTTATGTGACAAAGAAAATTGTTTATGTGAGTGTCAATACTGTAGGAAGTGGAAGGGAGAAGCCAATTTGCTGCCAGCTACCTGCCGTTGACTAATCTGTGACAGGATTGACATGTAGCCATGTTGTTTTTTTTCTCTTTCACTGCGATCAGGCCAAAAGTCCCACTTGCATGCAACAAATATAAAAATCTTTATCTTTATATTTTCATTTTATACAGGTTACACTCTAAATGTTACCCTTAATATAAAAATCTAATCAGATTGCTTTAAAATTTGCATGCAAATTCATGCTCACCAGAGAGTGAAGGTGTGATGGCTTTTGCAACCTCTGGGTAATCAGGGAGGCTTTGGGATTGTAGTCTTTTTCTGATATATTTTCATGCCTTTATTATTGAGATTACAGTAAAGATACAACAGGATATTAGGAAACATACAACTAAAGTCACCAGTCGGATTAGAACCAAGAATGTTGTGGTTCATGGGTAGTGCCTTAAATCCCTTGGCTTGGGATGCCCTGTCCTGGGCTCTTAGGATGGCAATGTTGGTCTGTAAGTCCACCACTTTGTTCCAGACTGAAACAGCTCAACCAATGTTGTACAAACCCTCATGGTGCCCAGAGGATGAATCCTACTGACTTTGCACCACTGTGCACTCACTGCCTCACAGAGGTATAGCTGTAGACTCTTAGTCTTGTTTAAATCTACATGCAGTATGTGTGAATATTCTCTAGCAGTGCATTTACTTTTGTTTTTTATCAAAATAAATTTTAATCTATAGTCACCTACTGGTGCAGTCACTTTATTATGTCATACAGTACCACAAGTTCCCATCTGTCACTGCTTGTTGCTACAGTACTTGTCTGTTTGCATGCCACTGAGGTAAAAATGCAGGAATCACCGCCCACCTCCACTTCGGGCAACCTGTTATCTACTGGCCGATGGGACAGCTGGCCACTCCACAATAAAGGATTAGTGGTGTAGAATCTAGTTATTTTCATGTGAGGTGCAATGATTGGAAGTTTCCTACAACAAAGTCATAGGACCATACAGTCTGACAGTGTGGGCAAGGGAGAGGAAAAAATGTGTAGTTAGGACCAAAGCCTGGTAAACATCGTCACAGGAAAGGCAGCATACAATTACCCTTCTTTTTAGTTTAACAGGTCATTTCTCAACAATTATGCAACTCATATGTATTGCCCAAGTTGCCTTCAAAAAAAGCACTTGTAAAGTTAATAAAAGTGCCAAAAGTGATTATGGATTTGTATTTATGGTTCGGGATAAATGGCTCAGGAAACGTGCCACTAACAAACAGAAATTGCTCATCACCCGACGACACACTTTATTTACACGCTTTATTGCTACGGGAACAATATTCCATACAATAGTATTAAAACAAGCTTAAAGGCATTTGTCCTCCAAACAAACAAAAGTTGCCACAGTGGAGGAAACATATTTTCTTTGGTCTGAATCACACAATAAAATAACACACTGCTGTTGCATCTGCCCATTTGAGCTTCTCACTGTGAGTTTTCTGTCTCACAAAAAACACATTGGAAACAGAAGACACATGGCCTGATGCGTGACTCAGTCACTGGATAATGTCAGCTAACCACTAAATATCAGCTTGAATTAAAACTATGATTATCTTGCTTTAGAAATAGTTGAATAGTTGGAACTGCAGTTACAAAGGAAGAGCGACCTGAAACAAAACTACACTTTCTGTTAGGCCTCCTCCGACTTAAAACCCACGCATTCTCTTGGCATGTTGGTGTTGATGCCAGAAAAATAGTGTCTCTACAGAGGACAATGTGGTCCTGATAATGCTGCATGACCTTAAAGCTCAACATGATACCAGTATCTACTTTATCAGCAACTCTTTGGTTTCTTTACGTCACGTTCACAGAGTTTATCAAAACCATCAAACTTTTCTTTTTCAAAATGTTTCCTTCCATCATTTACTTGACACACAAACCTCTTATGAATTACATACATTTACAGTGGTCCCGCATTAGCAATTTTCATTAAATAACTATGTTTAGTGCTAAGTGATGTTCATACATGGATGTGAATTTATGCATGGGTGTTTGACTTCAACGCTTGTGGCTTTGCTTTACATTACATACTTTCTCATATTATTAGTCACTTTTGACATATTTATTATTCAACAATGACTGCAACCCTGCATGGTCATGGAAAGTTTGTAGTGATATAACAATCTTTTCCTCACTGTGACTAAGTTGTTTTAGTTGTTTTTTATTTTAGTTGGGACACAGATTCCGACCTGGGTTGAACACACATTGCCAGTTGTCTCTATTAGGATACAGTTGTTATCTAATATTGTTTTTCCAAATAAAAGGTAAGAATTCGTAAAATTAGATCTTCTTCTCCCTCATTGAAAAACGTAGAATCTTTGAAAATGCAAATATTGTTCATTTAAAAAAATTAACCACTGGACACAAGAGGTCTCCTGCTTCACTGAAAAGCCCAATCTCAGCATGCGCCTGTGTGCTGGATGCTTCAGGTTTCCACCTCACACTTGGGTTAGCTGCATATTGGACCATGATTGGCTTCCAAACTAGTTGTGATGGCACAAATTAATTCTTGTATGTAAATGTATTAAACTGTAATTTAAATTTAACACAGTCATCTTTCCCCCTTCACGAGATAAATGTGAAAACAGCTTTGTAGTGTCTAGTGCTTTCTAGTTTAAGTTGTCATAAATAATTTAAAGGAATAGTTTGACATTTTGTGCATTGTATTTGTTGCACATTATTACCAAACAGTCCTAAAACTATAAAGCAGTATATTTCAGTTTCATGTATGGGTAGATGAAAACCCATGAAAACATGTCCATGTTTTCGATATACACCATGAGGGAATCACAACTTATACTTTATAAGAAACTAAAACTATATGTTAAATTTAAATTTTTGTTATGTTTAACCTTAATCAACCCTGGCTGGGCTCAATGAGATCTTTTTAAGCAGCTCCCTGTTTCACATCCATCAGAAAGAAACCTGAGAGGCTGTAAGGTGAAGAGAAACTAGACGATTTTTTCCTCCCACATAACAGAACTTCCTTTGTTTGGTAACATTTCAGGGGGAAATACTGATCTTAGAATAGGTACATTCCCGTTGCTATTACAAGCATGTAAAAAATCTGTCTAAAAGTACAACTGAAATTTCCTGAAATCAGCTAAAGTGAATTTCATTAGCAGAGACAGTAAACCTAGTGAGGGCAGCTAGTTTTCATTGATTTCCAGCTACTGGAAATACTGTTGGTGTTTACAGTAAAAGTATCACTGGCCTCTATTTAAAACTCTGGATGTTTAAGTAGGGTTTGAGGAAAGGGGTGTGGTTTGGATGAGAAACCGTCACAGCTTCCTCAATTTATTTATTTATTTATTCAATTTGTACAATCTTGGATTGTTACTCAAAAGTTTAATCTAGGTTCCTCTCCTTCTCTCTTATTCTCCCCTTTCCCCTACTCTCATGTCTTCTTGTCTCCTGTCCACCCCTTTTCTCCCCTCTCCCCTCCTTATCATTGTAAATGCCTAAAGTGCCTTGCAATGGCGGTGAGGGCAGCTGAGGAGGGAGGACACAGGCTACCTCTTGAAGTTTGTGCTGCGAGTTCCTCTGTGCAGTCACAGCTGTGACCACAGGGAGGTGTGATAAAAATGGATTGCAAGCAATGCGTGTGTGCTGCACCCAGATACATGCAGTTTTTCTTCCACTCTTTGCACGGTGCACCTACACTTTGTATGTGGGTTAAGGGTTTCACACATTGTCGTTCTGCAATGCACCCTTTTTAACATGTGCTTGTTTTCTCAACAGATGTTTTAAAAACCTTAAATGTTGTTCTTTTATGGACATTAAACAATGAATTAATAAAGATGGTAGCCATGAGGGAACAATAATTTATTCAATGTCAGTCCTGCAGTAAAACTGTCTTTTGTGACTTTTCAAAGAGAAAACTGATTTTGAGTAAACTTGTAAAGGAGATTAAATCTTGTTCTTTAGTCCTCAACAGACGCAGACAAGAAAGGGCCTTTATTTTTTATTTAATATTTCACTTTTGCCATAACTGAATCATCATTATTCTGTTTGGATTTGTTTGTTTTAAATAAAATTAGGGTGAGAAAAGTACATGATATTAAAGTTGGTCAAAGATGATGAAAATCCTAAAAGTAGTTTTAAGGTGCTGTGAAATATAAATCTTGTATGCTTTGAATGGCATGTTACGTTAAAGGTTGCACATGGTGTTGGTGGTTACGACCGCCAGTAGTACTGAATATCCGGCTCCTCTTGGTGATTCAAAAAATACGCAGTAACAAACACCATTTGAAATTAACAAGATGCACCATCCCAGTAAAGTCTTAAAAATACTGGTCATGCTTAAACAATAAAAATGTAGAAAGTGACTTATATTGTCAATTTGCACTGTAAGTCGATATTACATAATTATCAATACCATCCACTATAACATACATCTGGAAAAACAAATACCATCATTGACACACAAGCCTGTGATCTCTATTGAACAAGATTTTTAGTTAAACTAAATGACATCCAACCCATATGTATCAGAAGGACAGTGAGTGTTAAGATAAGAGTCAGAACAACCTCTTTTACACTTCCTCTTTTTCCTTCCTGTCTGCACTCTTTGGTGCACATTGTCATTACACACTGTGACGCTGGCAACACTGCATCCTGTCTACTCGGTATAGTATTTACATGAAGCCATACCTTTTAGTTTTGTCTAAGAAAAATATTTTAAATTTCTTCCCATTCTCAAACCTCCACAGTGAACAAGTAGGCCTCATGTTGTTTCACTTAATCAACAAAGTCAGTCTCCACGTTAAGAGTTTCACAACATGTCTGCTTTGGTGAAGCAACCGAAAACCACTGGAGGGCAGTGTGGCTTCATGTTGCACCACAGCCGTTCCCCTTTTCACACATTTCTCTCCTCACTTGTTTTTGGGAATAGCCAAGTGGCTGAATGCATTTTATACACACACAAACATGTGTACGCACACATACACTCGCACAGTGTTGCGATTTGGACTCCTTTTGGTTCCTCTCTGCCGATGACTGACAGATTCTTAACGAGAGAAGCCTAGAGCGTTTGCCCTCCAGGCCTGTACATCAACCATCAATATACAACGCACGCACACACTCACGAGCATGCACGCTCACTCCCATATTTATACACACACATATCATCCACACACACATGTACTCTCTTTTCTCACTCTGCAGACATCCTCTGTCCCATTTCCCAGGCTCTATCAGTTTGTCCATTGCTCAGTGAGTGTTTGACAGTCACTGGGAGACGTTTTGGGTTTAGCAGTATTATTATGTTTCTATGAGGCAGCCCTATCCAACACAAAAGGAATGTCAGCTGCACCATTGTTCAATAAGGCTCAATACAAACACATTACAACACCACACAATAGCACCAAGGGCTCGCTGAAGTGCATGGGCATAGATGTGTGCGTTAGTGTGTTGTCATTGTGAGGGCCACAATGGTGAGACAGCATAGCTGGGGAGGTGAAGATGGAAACCCAGAGCAGCACGTTTTCTCCCCCCTCCACCCCTTCATGATTCATTCCTCCTCTCACCTCTGTTCCCTCTCTTTTTTTCTGCGGAGGAGAGAAAACCCAATTAAAATACTATGTGGATGGATACGATGAAGAAAGACATACCTCCTCCATGACATTCTCTCTACCCCCCGTGTAGTGACAGATCTGGTGCATTCAAACAGAGGTGAAAAAATGTGTTGGCTCCCGCTCTCCTGCTGCCATTAAATGTTGATGTATAATATCAAAAATATATACATACACTGCATGAGGATGAATGTATAAATCAAAGTCTACCGCCAATTCACCCTACATACATGCATATGCTGTGGCTGTGAGAGAGATTCCCATATGCCAAACAAATACCTGATGGAGCAGGGGGTGGAGGATGCATGCATTTTTTACGTTTCACACACAAACACACACGCACACACACCACATATAAACCGAATCATGTCTTCCATGTTTATCTCTCTCTCTAACCCCTTTTCTCTTCCTCCGCTCTTGTTTTCCTCTTTTCTTGACCCAACTACCGGCCCTCCCAGGAGATCCTGCTTTCTGCTGCCAGACTGGGCCTGTATAGCACGCACGCATGCACGCACGCATGCACGCACACACACACACACACACACACACACACACACACTCCCTAGCCCCTTACCCTTACCTTAACCTAAACTTAATTCTAACCTGAACCTTAAAACCAAGTCTTAACCCTCAAACAGGCCTTAGAAGGTGTTTCTGAAAGTGAGGGCCTGCAAAAATGTCCTCACTCCCATGGTCTAAAACTCAAATTTGTTCTCACAAAGATAGTTGTACAAGTGTACACACACACACACACACACACACACACACACACATACAGAGGCTCTGTCTCTCTCTGGACACATGAACTGCCAGTCAATCCAGCACCATCTCAGTACAGACGTCACTGCCTCTCTGTTGTGGGGGTCAGTTGCTGAAGATAAGTGTGTGTGTATATGCGTGCATGCGTGTTTGTGTACAGAGAAAGACACAGGGTCAAGGGGCTGGAAGAGCGTGAGGACTCCTCTATTCAGGCCTACTAAATACTGTATGCCGCTGATATTTACCTGCTTCAATATTACAACAAAACCCCTCAGAAGCGTGTGTGTACATCCACAGCAGAAGGTGAAAAAACTCAGCAGCTCAACTCCAATCTCAAGTCAACAACAGCGCAGGTATACAAACATCCCTATTAAACATTTCCCCCTGTGAAGACATGTTGAGGGGACTTGGTTAACTGCAGTAAACAGTGAGCCGTCGGTGAGAAAGTCCAGAGAGATAGCAGTAACACCAGTCTCTCTCTCACATACACACACTCACACAAATCCAGTTCTGGGCTTTGAGTGGCCATTTAGAAATCTGGACGGCAGTTCACTGACCCAGCACTAACGAGGGAGCTAGATCGGCCTTCGAGGAGAGGCGCCTCTTATCTAGTGACCACACAGCGCTGGCTATCTCCTGACCGTGTTTGACCACTGGTTAAACTGATTAGCCAATCGTCCAGTCAAGTTACAGTAAGCAGAGATTACACTGATGCATATGCAATAGACAGTTTTGGCTCTGGATGGGATTTTTAACTAATTGCGGAATGTGAGGTATCTTTTTGTGTATGCTTGCAGCAGCTTAAAAGTGCATGTTTGCCGATATGATATGATAGCGGTGAAGAAATGCCACAGTAGCACTCTGAGAGGCAAACAATAGCACAGTCGCTTCACTTCTATCTGTCCAGTTGGATCGGACAAATGGTCAGTGGTGGCGAGATGGCAGAGTGGACGTGTGATGGCCAAAGTGTCAGGGACTGGGGATTCACCCGTTTAATGAGAATCTATGGCCTGGACTGATAAAGGGCCTGACTGAGAGGTTGTGACAAGTCCTAATGCTCACATGTATAAATGATGTGGGTGGGTGGGCGGTTGAAGGGGATGTCCTGGTAGGATGTGTGGCCCTGTGGAATCAACCCTTAGAGAGCATGTGTAGCATTTAAGAACAAGCCAGAGACTGAACAATGGTTGGAGACAGAAAAAAACACATAATCCACTCTGAGAAAAATTGAAAGGAGTAATATTTAAACAAATAATGGCTAAAGAAGCATTAAAAGTGTGAAAATTCCTATAATTGCAAAGTGAAATGAGTCAAACACTAAAGGAATAGTTTGACATTTGGGAAATAAGCTCATTTGCATCCTGGCAGAGTTAGTGAGATGAGAAGCTCTATACGACTTTTACATGTTTCTATTAGATATAAAGCTTCATTTGGTTATCTTAGCATAGCACAAAGACTGGAAACAGGGGGGAAACAGCAAGCCTGGGTCTTTCCAACAGGAGCAGACTTTATCGTTTTATGGGGGTTATATGGCAGACTATTTCTTGGTCAGGACCAGTTGCCAGCCAAGAAATAGTCCGGCAGACCCAGGACAGCTGTTTCCCCAGTTTCTAGCCTTTGTGCTAAGCTAAGATAACCAGTGGCTATAGCCATATATTCGGATAAGAGAGAGGTATCAATCTTCTCATGAAACACTGAACCAGAAAGGGAATAAGTGATTTTCCTAAACTGTTGAAACATTTCTTTAAGGACAGAGTGGATTTCAAGGTATAAAAATGGAGAGCGAAGTGTGTAAAAATGTAGATTATAGTTTTATTTTGATTTACGTTGACGGAAGTGGCACATTTGTACTCCCATGTGTGGCGGCTATTCAAAGGGCTACACATCTGAAACAACAATCCAAAAAGTACACACATACAGGCTGAGCATGCACACACACACACACACACACACACACACACACACACACAGCCTTTGTTATGTTGAGAGCGTTTGTCTCTGTACGGCTCCAGCAGAGAGGGGTTAAAATCCGATTGAGTCGATATCACTGGAGAATAACACATTCAACACACAGCCTGAGTGTGTGTGCGGCTGTGTGCTTGTGTATGTGAGTGTGTGTGTGTTTGTGTGTGAGCAACATGGAGCCGAGGGACTTCCTCCCTCTCCGTCTGCAGCCCTCAGTTGAAATAGAATTGAATAGTCTGAATCCTCAATGGTAAATGTTCACAAAGTCAATACCAACTGTTAAGTCTTCCCTGCATTGGGGTTAAGGGCATTACCATTTCTGAGACTTCAGGAAAACACACACACATACAAACATAGACACACACACACACACACACACAGACCGTGAAGGCATACTCACCAGATGCCCCATGAGATGATAAAATATTTTGGAGTCTTTTGCAAAATGCTTACTATAAGTTCTACTTAAAAATTCCTTTTTACTGTAACGTATTCATTGAAGGCTTGTTTTCATTTTTGTTCACTAATCTCTGAGCAATGATCCTGGTAGGCGTGTGGCATTTTTAAAGTGACACTAGTGCCTGAGGGACAGTGGTTTCACTGATCTGACTAAGCATCAAATTCAGTTCAATTCAAGAATGTTTAAGCACACAAAGGCAAAGATAAATTGTATTAATATTAACTGCATGAAATACATAATCACAGAAAAAATGTAAGGTTTAATACAGAATACTGGAACATAGCTGATAGGGTATTTCACTTGGCTAGAGCTCTTCCCAAAGAATAATACAATACAGTTCATTTTGTACAATTTATAACTTGTGTTAATAATGTAGTTTAGGAATAGTTTGGAGACTTACAGACCAAAATGAATGTTAAAAGATAAGCCTGAGATATTCTATACTTTTGTTATTGTCAATAAATTAAATGAAAAGACCAAAACCATCAATGTGTGAGCAGAGATGACAATAGAGATGGGTCATTAATATATTTCTTTATTTTAAAATAATAAAATAAAATAATATGATGTAAAATAATATCCTAAAACAGCTGGGCACTCCAGGTTTCAGCATTATTCAAACAGGAGTCAATAGTGCATTTGTTGGGGACTATTTATTTTCAGCGACGGATAAATACACATTTGGTGCTCTAATAAGTATTCCCAGCATCAGGATGGTGTATGTGGGGTCAACTCCAAATAAACTACAGTGCCCATGTTCATCCTAATGAGAGAACATGTCCCCCAGTGCAACAGTGTGGCTCATTTATGTGTTTTTAATAGTTTTTGGACAACAATGGAGGTCTATGGCACAAACTAATATCAGACTTCGGCACAGTACTTGTTAGTGGGACCAATTCATTGTTGGTTTTTGGTCTTCTGGTTGAGAGTCATGTACAGTAAGTCTGATGTGCAGACATGGTAAACAAAGAAAAAAAACACATTTTCAAATAGCCAGTATGGGCTGATAAGTGGAAACTGCAACATAAATTACAGGCCCTTTGCATTTTTGCAAGCCTTCAAAATGTATCCAGTTGCTCTTTAGGTCAGGTCAGGTCCAGGTCAGTAAAGTCGCTGCTAGTGTTCATACAGTGCTGCTGCGTAGGACCATGATAAGTTAGTTTGGGCAAATTTGCTGCCCAGTGTGGTAGCTTGCTTTACGAGTGGTGCAGCCTCTAATATGTCCTGCTGGTCATTAACAGTGGGCCAATGTGGACCTTTTATCACGGCGCAGTGTCTCATTTGAACAGCGAGCCGTAAAACCCCAGGCTCTGTCACTCAGTGTCATTTAAACCAGGACTGATTGGAACTATCTCTGGCCTTTGCTTTCCCACCTTCCTCCCCGCTTGCGTTCTTTCCTGGTCGCTTCATGAATAATGAATGAGGATATATGCAGGCTGGAGCTCAGATATTAATGGAGCTGGAAAACAGAAAGAGAACCATTCTTTGTGCTGCCAGCCATTGCTTCCCTACCCTGCTGAAGCAGCCCCTGCCCGGCATTTTTTTTTTAACCTTCCCTTTTCCTTCCTTTCTTTCCTTCTTCTGCCGGTGGGCCCAGATGAGATAACGGATAATGCTCAGTCTCTCTTTTTCTCTTGCCTAGAGATATGCACTTCTCTCCTGGCTGTCACTGCCGGGGCAAAGGGTGGACGGCAACTTTGAAATGAGAAAGGCTAACTTTAAAAAAGGGAGACAAAACTGGGGAAGATAAGTGAAAAGCTGACTTGGCTGGATGTGCAAGGTGGCTATTGTCTGTCTGATAGAGCAGCTTCTGTCATTCAAGGGCATGGCAGTGAGCTTCCTCCTTTGTTTGCCCCTGTCCTGTCTTTCTTCCAGCCCTTCCATGATCTGTCGACTCTGGCCAGAGAAGCCCCCGGCCAAACTGTGGCAATCAAGGGCGAGAGGTAGAGTAGGGTGGAGGGCAGCTGCCTGAACACTCGCCTCAGCAAACCATTGCACATATCCCAATATTTCATACTCATTCATTGATAATAATAAATGTTATGTTTCTATCGCGAAGAAAAAGGTAAATTGTTTTTCACTCTATCACACAGCTTTGTTGAGACCAACCAACAAAGGCTTTCTGACATTGTACATGTGGCACGAGGGGGCTGGCAGTCAGCGAAGTCTGGCCCCGGGCTGGCAGAGTCGCTGCCCATCCTTGGATGACTCACCCAACTAGGCCAGAGGGCACAGATAATGGGCAGAGTCTTCTAACCCTTCATTTGTGCCAGAATGTCTCCACATTCAACAATGTTACATCCACACCTTATATGGTCAAACACGGACAGAGAATCACTATTCTGTGGTCCAGAGAACTGTGAATTGGCTACTGATGGAGAGGTGTGGTAGACAGGCCGGGCCAGGCCGCCCTCAACCTCTGACCCAAAGCTTTATTGTCTTCTGTGTCTCCTGTGGACCGTCTCTCATCGCTCACTCGTATCTAATGACCCCTTTAATCTGAACTTTCTAAATTATAAACTAGTTTATTTTATTGGTCAGATTCTGGAAGTTCCAATGAATTCAATAATTTTCAACTAATATCAGCATTTTTTAGAGAAAGTATTGCTTTGCAAATGTGCTTTTAAAACATATCTAAGTGAAACAATATCTCTAAAGCCTTCATGTGGCACAAACTCTTCACAAAAACAGCACATCTAAACATTTTCTTTCAGTGGAATCACTGAGTTTAGCTGCTATAGAAGTACATAATGGACAGGGTGGGATTACACTACTTTAAAACAGTGGTCAGTGGATCCAATTACTCCGTCTGTCACTCTGTTAACATTTCATCAATATATTCATATATTCCCACTGTCATGACTTTTTTTCTTGCACATCCTTTGCACAATTTCAAGTTTGCAAAACTTGTTAATGGGTCTTGCAAGTTGGCAGCGCTGTTTTGCTGTCCGTGTACTCCAAAGACTCAAATAAAATATATTTCTACCATGAAGCAAGGTTTTGATCTTGGAAGTGAAGCAGAGTGTCAGTGAAATACCGTTAAAAGGGAGTATGGTTCAAAAAAGTTTAGGAATTTAACTTTTTCTTTTCTTTTTTTTTTTTCTTTCTCGCGCTCGCTCGGGTGAGCGTTTCAGCTAATTACGCACAGAAAGCCCTCACGCTCACAGCTCCGATCCACCGGCACCGCTGTCTCCGCAGAGGACAAAGAAAAACAAAGGAGACTGACAAACAAACAGTGAGTGAAGAAAAAAAAAAAAAAAAAAAAAACATATAAAAGAGAGGAAGCTTTCCTTTCCATATAGCGGCTGAGCCGAGGCGACAGTGGCGTTTAATCAGTCGGTTTTTTTTTTTTTTTTTTCTTTTTTGCGCAGCGCCGTCAGCGCCAGCAGCCGCGGCGGTGCGGCGCTCTGATCAGCGCCGGGAGAGGAGCGCCCCGCCGCGCCGCCGCCGCCCCGGAACCACAGGTCAGTCCTCGGTGAGGAGGTTTCATTCTGCTGTCGCCTTCACAGCGCCGTCTCCTTCTCTCATTAGGACGCGCAGGGTGTCTGTGTGCGCGCACGTGTTCAGGTTTGTTGCTGCGTGTGTGCGTGCGTGTTTGTGCGTGCGTGTGCGTGCGTGTGTGTGTGTGTGTGTGTGTGGAGTAAATGCACCCCAGGACTCGCCTAAAGGGGATGTGGGTTCCCGGCCTCCGCTGAGATCCGGCAGCACAACTAGGATTTCTACCAGTGGGGTGGTTGTGTGGGTGTGCGCGCGCGTGTGTGCGTGCGTGCGTGCAGATGTGTGTTAGACAGAGATGCAAGACGCATCAAGTGACTCGGTGCCTCGGGGTCAGACACACACGCATGCAGAGAAGGAGCTGGTGCTGCAGCGGGGTAAACAAGAGCAGACTGTTAGATCTCATCAGCCTCATCACACGCTTTATTATGCTGATTTGGGAGTATACTGTAAACTAATCAGGAATCCAGGAGTCACAGGGGGGCACTCGGCTTAAAGGTTAGGCGTATAGAGAGAGGAAAACTTGCTCTGCCTGTGAGTTCTTCACTTTCTTATCTTCTTATTTCCCTATTTTCTCTCTCTCACCAAGGCCCTTCCACTACCACAGTGCAGGACCAGCCACTGGCTGAAAGGTTATAACCTTCCACCCAGGTTTGAAAGGTTCAACCTCGTGTCTGCGTCCGCTCATTTCAGAGGTGTGGGGTGATTGACTGGCACTGGAGAACCCAGTGTGGACCTGGGACTTTGAATGGAAGTCAGGACTCCCTGCCTGTCTGTCGCTGTATGCTAATATTGGCCTTTAAACAAATTCACAAAACACACTTCCAGCCTCATGTTTGTTCACTTGCATAAATGCATATGATTCTTATTCTGCACTGAACATCTACTCTGACTTACACAACGGGACAGAGGGATGTTATAAAGTTCACGACGTCTATTAATTTTGAGGCATCTGAATAACATCTCAGTGTTTATTGGACCTTCATAAATAATGAATAAAACAGTCCACTCTCTTTTTGTGGACAAGACGTACTAAACATTTGATAAAACGTCACTCGATTCCACCTTCTCTAAACCAGGTTGTGAAAGAAATGTACACAATTTTAAATTGTCTTTCTGTCCATTCGTGTTCTCGACTCCTCAGTGCATGTAGCAAGCATATAAAACAAACAGACACTACCACATTGCAATGTGAGTTCCCACAAACAAACACAGCAATGTGGCAGATGAGCCATGTGATAAGGTTATAGGAAACACCACATCATTTAATATTAAACCAGTGACTCATGATCTTTTTTCCTTGCAACCTCTTACACAAAAGGCAGAGACTTGTCAGCAGTTCCACTAGACTTCTGATATTCATTTAAATAACAGTTTGAGGCCCAAGTAATTATAATCAGCTAATATTCCACAAAAAAAGCAAGGATTAGAGAAAAGATCAATACAATTTTGTGCAGTAGAGTTACTTTTTCCAGTTTTCCTCTCCCATTAATCATCTCCAGATTTATCTTGTGATCCTTTGGCATGGGGCCGACACTTAGGTTAGGAACTACCGGACTAAAATACCTAACAGTATATAAAGTAGCTCAAACTAGTTCCACATCAACCAGCTATAACAGTAAAAGGCTGCTAATGCATCAATGCGTCAGTATTAACAATCTAATAACTCATGTGGCCAGATGGAGAGAGCATCGGTTTTAATCTGCACCTGCGTGCACTGGTGTGCCTGGATATAATAAGCTCATCTGGAGTGTGCTCATGTGAGATTGCGTTTGTGTATTCGGCCCAAGCAGATCCTCCGCTCCCCTCCTCTGACACACGAGGCTCCAGCAGGGCTGTCTGTCGTTTAGGACTCGTAAACAAGGTGCATGTTGAGAGTCGGAGGGTCCTGCTGCTTTGGTGTCTCCTCTGAGCTGTCAGAGAGCGCGCAGCACAGTGGAGCGATGGAGAAGAGACGAGGACAAGTCAGAAAAAAGGATGGAAGAGGACAACACAAGACAGAAGGAGACACATCGGAAGAGGAAGGGACAAGAGAGAGCCAAACAGATGGGAATACAGACAGAGGAATACAGAAGAGGACAAAAAAGAGAGCAGGACAAGTCAGAAGAGGACAACAGATGATGGGACAGGGTGGGGCAAAAGAAGGAAAAAGGATGGATGGGCACAAAACCAAAGTGGACAGGAGGGGTGGGAGGAGACAGAAAGACAGGACAGAGGGGACAGAAGACAACAAAACAGAAGACGTTGGACAAGAAAAGGGACACAAACAGATAAAAGACAACAGGATCAACAGAATAAAAGAACAGATTTGTAGGGGACAAAAGAAAACCAATCTGAAGAGGACATGAAAGAACGAAAGAAAAAATAAACAGGAGGTCAAAAAAACCAAGGACACAAAAATGTGGGGGAGAGACGGAACAAAATATATTTGGAAAAGACTAAAAAGAAAGTGAACAGAGCATAACAAGAACAAGGAGGAAAACAGAGTAAGACAGGGAATAAGACAGAAGAGGACAAACTGAGGAGAACATGACAGGACAGAGAGAGAGAGATGGAAGAGGACATGACAGAAACAAATAGCAAAGCAGATGATGATGGAAAAGGACAAAAGAAGACAAACCCAAAAAAGGACAAAAGGGAATCAAACAGAAGAGGACATGACAGGAACAAACAGGTAACACGGAGGAGGACAGGACAGAGGACAGAGTACAACAAAACAAACTAAATCAAAAGAGGACAAGACAGAAGAGAACAACACTAGAGGAAGACAACAGAAGAGGACACAACTGTCCACAGAACACAGCACAGCATAACTTAAGACAGCAATTATTAGAACAGTACAGCCGTAAACTGCACTGCACAACACAACCACACACAGTAAAGTGCACAACAGATCAGCACAACACACTGTAACACACTGTAATACACTAACACAGTAACACACAGTAACACACAGTAACACAGTAACACACAGTAACACACAGTAACACAGTAACACACAGTAACACAGGAACACACAGGAACACACAGTAACACACAGTAACACACAGGAACACAGTAACACACAGTAACACACAGTAACACACACTAACACAGTAACACACAGTAACACACAGTAACACAGTAACACACAGTAACACACACTAACACAGTAACACACAGTAACGGTAACAGTGGCCAGCATCTCGTGTGATGACCTGCCAGCTGACAACACAACCTCACAGCAGCCCTCTCTGTGATTCCTCTAAAAAGTGCTTTTGTTTTGTGTGTGTGCTCGTGCATGTGTGCGAAAAACATTTTGGTTATCCTACACACACACACACACACACACACAGAGCTCACCTGGAGGTGGTGGGTGGGAGTGGGAGGATGGGGCCTGTGTTTAGCTGTGGGCCCTGCAGACAGGGCGATCAAAGGCTCCTCAGTCTTTGTCTGCTAACGTTGAATAGACAATAGTAAAGAGGGCCCGCTTTGATTTCAGCTCACTTTTATTGATCACAGAAGAGCAGGGATTGAAATATGAGAGACAACCCTGAACTGGATTCTTCTTTAGCTATTGATTATATCCAGAACAGACGGCATTTCACAATGATCCAAGTTTTTATTTTATCTTCTTTTTTTTTGAACCATGAAAAAGTGTGTCTGGCTCCTCGCCTGTCTTTCAGGTGCAGCTAGTAATACACTGACTACCGTTATTTTACCAGACAATGCCTCGTCTTAAGCTTCACTTTTAAGCTTCTTCTTAAAGTTGACATCCAAAACTTATCTAGGATATGCTGACAGCAACCCTAACTCCCTCTGTGCTCTTTCATCCATCCTCTCCTCCCTCCTCAGCAACCTGTAAACCTTAGTTTTAGGAGGACATTTTGTTTCCATAATTTCAGAGGAGGTACAGTCAGTGTACTCAGGAGGCAGGGGATCGGGTACAGGGGGTGGAGGGGCTGGCTGCAGCACAGAGAGGACCGTGGGAACAAGGAAACACAGCATGGCTAGGTACAATAACGCCCCCTTCTTCCCTTTCACAACACACACACTCATGCAAAGCTCTCCTCCCCTGCGTACAGGCTCTCAGCTCATCTCACGGCAGCTGTGTTTAAATCACTCCTGAGACGCAAACTGCATGGCCTAAATTTGAGACCAGCAATCAGTTTATTGTCCCGGGCTTTACTGTTATGAGGTGAGATGCAGAGCTGCCTGTGAGCTCAAGTACTGTGCAAGTGTGTGATGGTTTAAATTTAACTTGGCCAGTAATAAAAACCAAGTAACTTCTAGTACTACGGTAATTAGAGAGAAACTGCAGTATTATATAATGTTGCACGAGTGTATGGTTTAACAATTAAAATATAATGGATTGAGTTTGAAAGCACCTTAAAGCGATAATTTGTTTTTAGCTAAAGAACTATGTAAGATTGTTTTATTTTGAATAATATTAATAATTTTGGAACTATCTTTTAGTTTGAAACATCAGGAGAATCAGTGTCTCAGTCTTTAGCAGCACATGAATGTTTCTCATGATATCTGCTTTTCTTTATTTCATGGCAGAGATAAGAAGTTTCTCCGACAGTCTACATGCAGCCGCCGAAGTCCCTTCATCTTTAAAAGTGACTCTTTAGGGCCTGTTTAAGTTGAGCTGACAGATGTGGTTATTTGGGGACAGCTCATTGGCAAGTTTATGGCCAGAGTGCTTATTTTACTAGAGCCGAGCACATGTGCTTGTGACAGTGAGGGAAATCCTTTCGGAAGTCTGGCATACGGTTGAAATATAGGAGACTTAAGAGGACATAAAACCCGCCTGATGTTTATCACCAAAAAAATCTCAGGGAGTTTTGTCCAAGAACACAAGATGATAAAGTTTGACTGAGACAGCATTCACCCAAAAGCATAAAGCAGGTTTTAATTCAGCATGTTGTCAGCAGGATCTAAATATTTGATTTACACTTATTCTTAAATGTTTAGATGATCAGATTGCCATCAGGCAAATTAGCTCCTCGAGCACAGTAATAATGCATTTAATTAATTTTATTGGATTTAGTGGATGTTACTGGGAGCTGAGTGCTGTTACCTATGCAGTAATATTTTTTTACAGAAACAAAAGTAATTTATTCATATTAAGCCATATAAAATATATATACTTTATGGTGTTATAAGCATATATGTTTACATATTATCATACTTGTACATCAGGAAGTAAAAAGTTGAGTGGTACGTTAATGTACTGGTAGTGTTTGGGACCATTATATTCCTTCGTTCAATGCGTACAAATACACAGAGACACACAGTGCAGACCTGACATCTTTCTCCAGTTACAGGCAGTAGTCACAAGGAGGAGGAGGTGGGGTGACTAAAGTCTCACATAGGAAGCAAAAACCAGCAGTGGCGTGTGTGTGTGTGTGTGTGTTGGGGAGGGCTGTCTACTTCTGACACACCCCCGGCCACCTGTAAAGTGTCTCCGAGGATCAGGTTTCTTTTGAACACGTTTAAGACGGCATTTGTTTCCAATAGTTTACAGTTTGTGAAAACGCCCGTTCCGGAAGGCTGGAGCGATGCTTCTGAGTTTAGTTTTGCGGGGCTGCATTTTATAAACGTCCTGTAGGGCTGCTGGACAGACGAGGGAGAAGCAGTGCGTGCCTTTTAAGGGCCCCTGACGGGTTTAGTGAGCCACTTGGCTTTTTATTTTGGCTCAGCTCACTGCAGGCTGCTTGTACTTTACTGTGCCCCCTCTGTGCTGGCCTGGTGGTTGCAGATTAAGGACATGCAGAGCAAGAGTCACTCATTACACCAGCGTACACATGCTTATTATGTGTGGTGTTTATTGTGTGTGTGCCTGCCTTCACATATGTTAGTGTGTGAGGAACAGTGCTGATGAGTGACGCCAGTTGTGGCCTGCTGGGTGTAGCTTCCAACTGATAAATGACTGCAGGGACCGTCTTACCTGAACCTCACAACATTTTCCCTGGAGAGCAGCTGCTGACAAATATTCTAACCTGAAAACCAAGCAAGCCTACAAGACAACCGTTTCATTCTAAATATGAGTTTAACCTGTTTAAAGTTACTCAAGTTCAAACAATAGCAGCTTTCAAATGATGAACAGGACTGTGCTGCTGTTCCCGCTTGCGCTTGGAGACTGTCCCTGGTGATTCTTCTCTCCCAGCAAACTAATATGTTTGAAGCTCAGGCTGCCATTGCCAAGCATGCGCCACAAGCTATTTCAAATGTGCAAAAAATATTGATATTCCAGGCTTCTAAAAACAAAACAAACAAACGGGGGGAAAAAAAACAAGTCAATGTCCTCTGGAACGGCCCCATTTTTCTGCCTCACAACACTCAGAGATCACCTGGGACAAATGATGAGCTGAGAGATTATTCTGCTACTTCCTCCTTGCTCTTTCTTTAATCTGCACATAAACACACACACCACACCATGCTTATACTTCCTTAAAATCATGATAAAGTCATGATAGCGTAGTTCCGTGTCTTTCAGCTTACACCCTATTTAAAGAATGAGTGCAGGCCTTCCTCTGAATCTAAGTGTCTGCAAATTCACAGACAGGTAGACTCTTTCTGCAGCAGAATTTGATTAATTTGATTTTTTCATACTTTAATGTTTGCATTGACATATTTAATCATGTAAACTTGAAAAAAACACAAGGTTGAATACATTTGAAAAAACAAAAGGTTGGTTATCTGAATGTTTATATTTTATCTTTGTATAAAGCATGTAATGGCACATGAAATTATCTCTTGGACAGGCTGTATTCAGATACGGTACATTCATTTCCACCTCCATTACTATTGGCCAGATTATTTGAGTATACTTTTAACAAAACTTTTGTTTGCTACAGAGCATATTTATATATTTTAAAAGGATTTACCAGAAAAAGCAAACTGCAGTGAAGACTTTTCACCACAAGATGGACTTAGGGATGCATGGATTTGGGATGCATGGCAAAGAGCAAGAAAAAAAAAACTGCATGTTCCCCAACTTTTTCAAAAAATGTTTTTATCATTAAACCAAAAATGCAGAGCCAGTTTTGTAACAATATATAAATATATCTATACTCTGAAGCAGAGGAGTCCATGAGGGTGGGGCTAAAGCCAAACAACTCATGTATTAATTCCAGATATTTACTTTTGTTTGTTTTCACTGTGTTCAGGGCTCCATGGGAGCAATTTTTGCTGTGATGAAACTGAAAAGCAGTCCCTGTGGAGTTCATTACAGGGAGAGAGCCAGTGCCCACCCCCTCTGCTCCCTGGCCAAGAGGGATTTGGAGGACCCAGAGGGATGGGTTAGTTCGGTGGGTGGAGTGGAGGGAACCTACAGAATGGAGTGAGGGTGTGGCGGGAGGGGGGTACTCAAGGGAGGAAAGAAGGAAAGAGACCATAAACATTCAGCTAATGACCTCAAACACACTAACAACACTGCAGAAATTAATGGAACAGCACAAATGAAGACATTCAGTCCTGGAGCAAATGCAGCAGAATGTTTTCTTTCTTTAGACTGGGAGAAAGAAGTTTGGGAGAGAAGAGACAGCATCTTTATTGTGCATTCATAAAAGGTAGTTCCCTGTGGGTTTTTGGAGCACATGTCCAGGCTATAATACTGTTAGACTACGAACAGGAAGCAGTCAGCGAAAGAGAGAGAGAGCCGTAAAATATCTATTCTCTATGTTTGCTCTATGTTCCATGTCCTTGTGAAAGTGTGAAGCTATTCAATCCCAGAGCAAACTAATCTTTGAACAAAACTTGCAAGAGGCAGACTATCCTGGAGGCCTCAAAGTATGTTTAAAGATCACCAATTGTGTTAATTTTGAATTTCAACACTTTAAAACCAGTAGTTCACTTAACATGCGTCTCAAAGCCTGATATGTCACAATAGAGCGAGATCATAAGTAACAGACAGGGATGTTTTCAAATGCCATGTTCTTCATTTAGAGGGTTTTCACACGTGTGATATATAGATGAGAGCAGACTTCGCATTATTTGTGGCAAAGGTGTAACTTATCTCAATAAAAAGAGAAAAATACAATTTATATGCACCCATTAAGACCCTGCTGCTCTTGGCTGGGAGCATTGGTTTGGCCAACTGTAGGTAACTAAATGTAATATTTCAGATGGAATTGACTACTGGTAGTAAATAAAATACAAGCATTTGGTATCCTTGTAAGAGGTTGTCACATGTTATATTAATGGTTTTTATTGAGTGCATTTTCTGGCACCTCCACAGTCTGATTATCATTTTAATTTCTAACAGATAATCCATCATATCATTATGTGCATTTTATATTGGTTTATAGTAGCTGGATTTATCAATGGATGTGGATTTATGCAGGTTAAACAAGCATGAAACCCATCTTGCCCATGGTACATGCATGCATACAGCAAAGATGTACAGCTGGACAATTTTGCTAAAACATAAATGTATACTTAATACCTTCATGAAATAGCCTTATACACTCAATGGCCACTTTATTGGGTACATTTGTACAAAGTAATCCAATACAAAGTTTAAAGTAAAAGTTTACTTTAATAACACCTACAATGTTCTGAGTGTTTTTTTTTTTTGTTTGTTTTTCACACCGTCATAAAGGTGCAAATTCAATTATATGTTTTAGCACTGAGATCATAGTTTGTGGTGGTGGTGTTGTTCTATTGGACTGCATTATATTCAGAGGTGCTTCTAATATTCTGCCACTCACATGTCTGTAAATTAGAAGGACTCTCAATGTAACTTAATCTAGTTACACCACCTTTAATGATGAACTCAGTAATAAACATACATTGAATTAACACATTTCCAGGAATGTCAATAAAAACTGAACATTATGCACATCAAAGAGGTAGAATTTACTCTGTGGCAGAGTTACTGCATTGTATTGAATTGTAATAGATTGTACAAGTGTACCTAAGACAGTGGCCTATGTGTGTATATATTTTTTTATCAAAACAGTCCTTTAGACTTATTAAGATTGAGTTGTCAGTCCTGTGCTTTGTACAACAACTAACTTAAACAAAACAACATAAAAAAAACATGAAAACTGATGATTTGTGTAGTCTTACACACTTATTCGTGACTTGCTATAAATAAAAGCTGCAATGTTTGTAAGTTATGATTCATATAGGCAGTGAGTAGAAGTAAATAAATTTACCTTTTTTAACATTTTATCTTTCTTATGCCACCAACTGTGTTATATCTTGTGCCATACCTTCACCTCAGACTCGGCCTCCAGCTACTTTAAACTTTAATCTCTTAGTGCAATCTACTGTCCTGACCCTTGTGCTCATATGCAACTCATTTGCAATTGTGTTTCATTCAATGACAACATGCAGTACCAATGTCTGAAATAACTTAAGTTCATGAAAGGAAAAACTGTTTTACACTGAGAGGCATCATCTGCGGTGGCTCCCATGATCCTGCACTGGTCTTACTGGAATCCCAAAGCAGCAAACAGTTTGCTCTGTTTCCAGTGGCAAACAGCAGAAGTTTGACTTCAGTGACAGCAGCAGAAAATTGCAAACTTATTTGTTTCACACGTTTGTAACCACATCTGCTGCTACTTCTGCTGTAGATACATTGGGTATTAACAGTGACTCAGCCTGATACATTCCCCTTTCTGCAGGCCTGCTAGAAACAAAACCAAACCACAATGCTGTTTGTACTTGATTAATATCATGAGCCACTGAAAGCTGCCGAACACATGCAAAATTCTTTTTGGGTTCGGGAAAAGGCATTTGAGTGTTAGTACGTGACACAATCGGGAAAAAGCACAATCATGGAGGTGGTGAGGGTACTGGAGGGGACAGTAGAAGTGGGCTTAGTGGACACATAAAGCTGCGTATCATCGGCATAACAGTGATATTGAAAACCATAGTGCCGGAAGATGTTGCCCAGAGGGAGGAGGTAGACAATAAATAGGAGTGGCCCCAACATTGAACCCTGTGGTACTCGGTGCTGGGCTGTGGAGCTTTCTGACCTGTATTTTTGAACCAGTACAAAATGTGTCTTGTCTGCAAGGGAGGAGGAATTTCACTGATACACAATGCCCCCAACTCCGATGCTAGCCAGAAGATCCATGAGAAGTTGATGGGATATAGTGTCAAATGTTGCGGTGAGGTCCAGGAGGATGAGGATTCAGAGTAGACCGGAGTCAGCTGCACAGAGGAGGTCGTTAGTGATCTTTACTATTACTGTTTTGTGCTATGTTTAAGGCAGAAACCTGATAGGAATTGCTCAAGGACTTTATTGTTGTGAGGGTAGCTCTGAAGTTGAGATGCAACTACCCTCTCAAGAATCTTGGACATGTATGGTAGATTGGAGATCGGCCGGTTGTTGTTATGGTCACTGGCATCTAAGCCAGGTTTTTCAGGGTTAGTCTGATTATGGCAACTTTTATTGAGCATTGTTCATTAGAAGGGTTCCTGTTCATATCGTTTTCAGGTGGATTGAATAACCTTTGTGCTGTGGAGAAGAGAGTTCTGGTATTACCTGTGCTGATAATATTTGCGTAGTAAGAAGTTCTCGCTATGAAAGAGCATTTTTGAAGTGGAGGACATGGTCACAGTACAGTTGCTTATGAACAGAAAGTCCAGTCTTTGTGTAAAGTCTCTTGAGGCACCGACCTAAAGCCTTGAGCTGATGTAGTTCAGGTGTGTACCATGGAGCAGTATGGGAAAATGAGACGTTTTCAGAGGGGCAAGAGTGTGACGTGTAGAAAATATAGTCATTATAACTATATAAGTCATTATAGTGGTCCATTAGATCCAGGAGAGAGGTTGAAGCAGGGACTGGGTGATGTTATATGGTCTAATGCCAGAACAACAAACTAAATCAAGGATATGGCCCTCAGTGTGGGTTATAAAATCGAACATATTGCGTTAGATTGAAGATATCTAACATTGCTTTAAAATCTTTGGTGAAAATACTGTGGACGTTATCAAAATGAACATTAAAATCCCAGATGAGCATGATGTTGGGAGACATTGTGCTAAGGGTGGTTAACACTGTCAAAAGTTCAGTAATAAAAATATTCGATGACTTAGGAGGTCTGTACAGAACAGCAGTAATGATGGGTGGTGTAGGTCCACAGAGTCTCGTCAGGAAGGGAGAGTGACGTCATTTTCATACTCTCGCGATAGCTTCCACTGCCCGGAGAACGAGGTTTCCACGTGGTAGGGAAGTCCTGGTGGAGCCGCTGAATTACGGTGTAGGAAGCAGGAAGTCTTTACGTGGCTGCCAGGTTTCTGTGAGACATAAATAGTCCAGTTTGTCCTTCGTTACTCTGAGGTGTTACAGTCGATCGGGCAGACTGTGCAGTGTGTGTGTTGGGGTGGACTCCGCTGGTTTCAAAGAGGGAGCAGCGGCCCCAGAACAGATTAAAGTTGTCGGTGGAACCCACAGTGTGAGCTCTGCAGGCGGACTGGAGCCCAGCGTGGAGGCTGAGGATCCCGCTAAACCGTGTGCTCCATGGGACAGTGCGGGAATGGGATCCAGTGTTTCGGTTTGACTGGCGACCCCCAGCGGAACGCGTCCGTGGTTGCCGTGGTTACGCCAGCTGTTGAAAAACGTAGCTGTCCTCGCGAATGCCTCTTTGTTTAGTTTTTCCATCACGGCGTCGACACAAACTTACGATTCGTCTCTGGAGTCGTGTTTGAGGAATTGTGTCACGTACTTACAAACAGGAAGAGAGCAAGGAGCTCTTCCGGTGAATGTGTCTCTTAATACAGTTCTTAAACACAACTGTTCGTCTTTGGCCTGTTTCAGTATCGTTGAACGTGTGTCACGTAGAAGCACTAATCAGGATATATTTTATTTAGAGTCTTCAGACTTTACTCTTTTGCCATTTACACCACATCCATTTACTGTAGGTGTAGAATAAAATAACTCATTAGAGTAGGATTATGTATCTTAGTAAGCATTTACAATTTTTAAAAGGACACAAATAATGCTATTTTAACTTTGATCGCAGAGCTGCTGCTTAAAGGAGTCAGCATAGATTTTGCTGTGGATGCGGTATCAATAAACACCACACAAGCCGAAATGGCCCAGAGACTGATGGATGATTCTGGTGAGATTCATTCAATTGTATTTGATACCAACCTCACTGCAACATCTGCCCACTGTGAATTTGCAATATTTTTAAATAGACAAGCTTACTGAACTGTGTCGCATCTGTGGTGAAACTGGGTAGGAAGCTTTTATAGTTCTTTACATGGAAAGTGCATTCTTTGTTTTAAAATAATCTAATTTAAGTATCTTCTTTCAGATTGAATGCACAGTATGCTCAATGTGGTTTCGCTGGATCTGTGTACGAAGGCCCAATATGAATGAATGAATGATCTTTTTGTGCAGCATGTGCATCACCAGGTGCTGCTGGGTCCCTGTAAATACAGAGACAGTCTAGACTTACTCTATATGAAAAGTGCCCTTAGACAACTTCTGTTAATATTTGGGGCTGTATAAATGAAATAAAAATTCTCCTTGAGGGTGTCATATGTTGTACAGATTGTGACACTAACTGACACACATTTGATTTGTGGCCTGTTCTGAATAAAACTGAACTTGACTGCTTGAAGTCTCTGTGTTTTTGGCTGGTTTGTTAGCAGTGGAGGGACCTCAACTCCACACATCTTTGGTCTGAAAAACATTGAGCCCTTATTTTATTGTACTGATCTTCAAACTTCACTATTTCCACGTGATTACATCAACATGGACATTTGCTTCATTGATTTGAAGCACTACAAATACATTTTTAGTAAGCGGGCGTGGAAAGCCAGTTAATGTGTTGGAAACGAGTAAATGAGCACTGGTCACCAGGTGATCTGGCTTTTTTTCCTTTTTTAATGTTTAAAAGGGCTGATCAGTTCTTCTACGTGACACACATTTAGAGATAATCAAACAGGCGCCAAAGATGAATAGTTGTGTGTAACAAATGTATTAACCCTTGTGTTGTCCTCTGGGTCAAGGTGACCCGGTGGCCGAAAATGTCCTTCTGTGTATGTAAATGTTGTTATGCATGACATTTGTGATTCTTGAAGCGGTTATCTTTTGTTTTTAGTTTGTTTCTTGACAATAGGAACAGAGTAAGAAACAGAATAAAGGAAAAGGATGACACAAACATATGATACATCACCTCGACCCAGAGGACAACACAAGGGTTAAGAGAGAAACATTCACAGGAAGAGCTCTATGACCACTTCCTGTTTTCAGCATGCTCCGCAACATCAACATCATTTCAGGTAGATACAAAATAAATACAACTTCATACTGTGTACTGTAGCTTCGCTTTTGGACATGGCGGGTGTCAGTTGTCTGAAGACCCTGTTGCTTTGGGTTCGAATCATCAGCCTCTGTAAGTAACCATCTTCAACATCAACACAATGGGCTTTTAAATACTTTGAAATCTTTTTTTTTTTTTTTAACTAAAGGGACTGCAGAAACAAGAAGGGGTTTTTTGATGTCAGGTCCTTTTATCTAATTCCCTGAGTCTTCAAGATGTTATAAAACTTGAATAATAGCCAGCTGTAGGTTATGAAGTCTCTAATTTTATATTCTAATCGCTTTTGTTTTGTTGTTGCATATGGTTGGTAAGCGGGTGATTGTATGATAAAAGGGGAAAACATATTCCATGCACATGACAATTTGTGTTTTTTGAATATTGAAAAATGTATTTACCTTATTTTATATATCAATATAGTTTTCAGTTCAACATTGCTTTGTTGAGCTCCAACAGCCTTAAAATAGTTGGAATAACTTCTACCTGAGCGCACCACTCGACAATAAAATCAGTAAAACAATGAGTAAGAAATTGTCTTCAAAATAAAAAACACTTTAAATTGACTATTTTACAGTATTTAGGTTATAGAGAGGCCAGTTTAACAAATTCATTTTTGTGCACATAAGAAATCAATAACAGTTGTGAAATGTGTTATAGATTGTGATACTTTAGTGTTTTGAAGTCAACGTGTCCATGTCTCATATAATAGCTCCAGACCACATGAAAAAAGGAATTTTGCTCTTGATTAATAACTGTGAATGGCTTACTCTCCATTATTAAAAAAGAGGATTTTAGAGAATCAAAATAAATAAGGCTATCAATCAGCTTTTATGTCAGGACCAAGTTTTATGCAGTTAGGAAAAATGCAAATAATCACAACATTAATAAGCACTGCATAACAAAATAATATATTTAGACCATATTTCTTCCTGAACAGTTGGTTTAACATTCACAGCCACATCAAAAATGTATGTCCTCATTTGAAATGATGGAAAGACGACTGCACTTATAGGTAAACTAACTGAATAGAAAAAAAGGTCACAAACAGCACTGCGCACAACATTTGAAAAAATGCAATCAAAAATATAATGTATATACAAGATATGAGAGTTCTCTGTCTCAAAATCATGTTACATTTATTCTTCAGAAATCATATTGTTGGCACTTTAAATGAAACATATCTCTCTGCCACTATCAACCAACCAGAAGATAAGTCAGCCATAAGAAGCATTTCTATAGAAACATCACTATTTAAATTATAATCTGCATTTTTCAGACTATTTTCCACTGTGGTCACATAGACTGAATCAGTAGATCATTTCAGCAGTTGTTTAGACTGTCACCACCAACCACAGTTAATATTTTGTGTATATCAAATAAACCAAGGTTTAGTACAGAAGGAGTGAAACAGAAAACCTCAGAGACAAAGCAGGGTGTGGTAAGTAACTGGAAATTTCCAGCTAATGACTGAACACAGCACATTCTGTTACCAAGAGAGTAAAAAGAGAAGTAAGGGTCTTACTTTAAATCTTATTTGTACTAAAGAATCTATAGAATGTGTGATTAGTAGGACAGAAGAATGTAGTCAGAGAGCAAAACATATTACACTGATATACTGAGTATAACTGAAAAACAATCGGATTTTACTGAAATATCCTGAGATGCATCTACAACCTTCACTTTGGGAAACTTTGGAAGTTTTTATTTAGTGTCACCAAAAGCCTATGTGACATATAAATGGTGTCTTTAGGTGCTACATCCTATGTGTTTTGGCAGCACTTACAGCCCAATTCAAAACCAATGTAGTTTCACATAGAAGTCTGAAGACAATAGACTTCAAGTGTATAAATACACTTTGGGTGGTAGCTAAGTTGTATAAAGCACAGGTAAAGTGAAAATAAAGTCAATAGTCAAAATAATTCATATCGTTGAATTGCATCTCACCTTCGCACCTTTGTCTTTTTCAGATTAAAAATTACATTAAGGATCACAGTCTCATCCCCGGATGTTACCTCATTACAATGACATTTACTCAGATTATCTTACTTTTGCCACCAGCTGTGCTATACATCCTGCCATACCATTACCTCAGCCTCCAGATACTTTAAAACTTTACTTCTTAGAGCAATCTACTTTCATAACGAGAGCAGACTTAAAATTGAAATAATGCAGAAAAAGTGACAGAAAAATGTTTGTCACTCTTATTTAGAGCAGCATGTTTTTAACAAGGAAATAAAATGGTGAAAACTTTTGCTAAACTCAACCAGCTACACAGAAATAACCATAAGTAGTTATTTACATGACGGACAACTCAAAGATGTGGCTATTACAAAATGCGTTTTTGTTTGTGTTCATCTCAGAATATTTTGCTTTTGCAAGGAAACCTCAGCCCCTTCTATCACAAACAAGCTTCCAATATACTTTACTCATATGCAACTCATTTGCAATTGTGTTTCAATCAAAGACAACATGCAATGTCTGAAATAAATTAAGTTCATAAAAGAAAAAAAGTGTTTTACACTGAGAGGCATCATCTGCGGTGGCTCCCATGATCCTGCATTGGTTTTACTAGAATTCCAAAACAGCAAACAGTTTGCTCTGTGTCCATTGGCAAACAGCAGAAGTTTGACTTCAGCAACAGCAGCAGAAAAATGTAATGTACTGGCAGAATACAGTGAATCAGCCTGGTAAATTCCCCCTTCTGCAGGCCTGATAGAAACAAAACCAAACCACAATGCTGTTTGCACCTGAATTAATATCATGAGCCAATGAAAGCTGCCCAAAACATGCAAAATTCTTTTTGGGTTCAGGAAAAGGCATGTAGCAGAATTAAGCCCATCACCTGCATGCACAACCCCAATTACCACTTTACCTCCAGTAACCAGCCTACCTGTCAGTTCCTTAATGCCACACACCTTTGACCATCACCATGATTTCAAACACCCCCAACAATTGCCCACAAATCTCCATTCAAGTGGTGGACCTCCCTTCCATTCACTTAATTGAAAAAAATAATTAATTCAGATAGTTAATATTAATCATGTATATGTGGTACTGTACTTTTAATACATGCACCATGTATTTGTATCACAAGTATGTGCATATGATGGTGTTTTACCAAAATATAAAATAGAAGAAAATGTGGCAAGGAGCTTTCTCCAAGCACACAAACCACTCAGTCTTAAATCCAATTCAAAACTCTGCTCAACTTGGTCCTCTTTGCTATTTTTTCAGAGTAAACGTAGGGTCAGATCAAGGCCAAAGATCATGCGAGCAGCACTTTCATTCATTTAAACTGACTGCGTGAGAGCAGCTCTGCCCCATTAAGCTGCAGGTTTTCTTTAGCTGCAGCAGAACTGAGTTGTGTGATCAAAAAGTTGACCTCTTCTGTGTTCTCTTCTGAGTTGCTTTCATTTCCTGGAAGATCAAAGTAAAGCAGGAAGTTTGCCTCTCAGAATAGCAAGTGTGGCTCGTTGCCACAACGTAAAAGCATCCGGGTTCTACATTTTCATTCACATTCAAGTCCAATGCAGAAAGTAGTGTGACATTTATGTAGTGAATGGAAAAGAAAAGGCCCTTCAGGTACCAGTCAACTTGTCACCTACCTATCACTGCTAAGGAATGGGTTATGACCTTCATAAAATACATCACATGCAAGTTTCTTTGGAAGAGTATATCAACATTTTATGATCATATTTTAATATTTTGTTGTTTGATTTTCTAATCTAATTTCAATACATTATCTAGCCATCACACAAGCCCCTCCAGCCATCACACAAGCCCATCTATCTCCACAGTGTGAGTATCAGTGTTATTTTTCAAGATATAATACATTTCATCATTACACTCAACACTTGTACTAATTATATTGGTTTTCAGTATTTCTCTATGGTGTTTCCCTCACCTCAGCCTCCCACTACCTCACACTCTGTATATACTGTCTCATCTCTTCATGACCACAGCAGAACCTAAGCCAGCAAAATTTCATGAAATGAGTATGTTCTTCAAGTGGAAATAATGTGCTCAATTTAAAAAGAGTTACAGAGAAATGTTTTCTCACTCTTATTAAGAAATGTAGTTGACACTGGTCTTTTAATTGAAGATACTAATAAACAATTCCAAAGTAAACTACATGTGGAAACCTAGCCTAATAATTTTCACATGATGAACAGGGGAAAATTATATCCATGTATTGCAACACTCCCTAACATGTGTTTTGCCCACAATCCTTTGGTGGAGGAGTGTGGGGCTAAAGTTAAACTTACATAAACACAGTTATTTATGTACAAAACATGTAAATTGCATTCTAGTTTGTGCTCATTTCAAAAGGTTTTGCTTTTGAAAGGCTTTTGTTCATACAGTCTGCAACTAACCTGAAATGGTGATTTTGATTCACATTTAAGTCCAATGCAGGACGTAATGTGACATAGTGAATGGGAAAAAAAAGGCCATTTCAGGTCGAACTTTACTCCCAGGTATTTTCCCTTTCATTTTTTAATTTTCTTGCTTTTAACTGAGCAAAAGCAAATTAACAATAACTTGATTTAACTTTTTATAGTATGACCCTCAAATCATGGGATGTTTCTGCTTCCTGTCTAATTTGTCTTAAGTGCCTGCAATGTGAGTCTAAGTTAAGAACAACCCAGATTTCTAAACCAATGTTGTTCCTTCCTAACCTCTTTCCAGGTTATTTGTCAAGTTATATTGTATCCAGGATCTGTTGTAAAGATATTTAGATGCATTTAATCCTCTATATTAAACAAATGGAGTCTGGAGAATTAATAGAATACAAGTTAGAATCAGAAAAGGTCAGCAGCTGTGTCAAGTGTTGTTATGATTTAAATTAGTTAAATTTAGCAAGAGCTTATGGTACAGATTCAACTTTTTTCTAACATACATTCATCTTATCCACTCATCCTGGCATTATAGAAATAAGCTGTGAGAGTTTATCCCACAGTTTCTGTGAGAAAACTACAGAACATTGTTATCAAACCTGTCTTTCAAACTCTGGTTTTCATACTTTCTTCCTCTGAATATAAATTTGCTCTTGCCTAGTGCTACTAAGGTATTTTCATCACCTCTTGTCCTTTGTGTAAATGTGTAGTACACATAAATTAGGGGAAGGATTGACAAATAGCAACACCGTCTTTGTAACAAAAGGAAACAGGATTTATGGTGTCATCATCGTTAGAAGGAAAATGCTACATGTGGCACCTTTTATTGATGTAGGAACTAGCACTGTCATATTGTGTTGGCTGATTTTTGTTTTCTTGGAATGCAGATGTTACAACCCTCTTACCTCCACTCACCACCATAAACTCCACTTCAGTAACCGGCTTATCTCTCGCCTCTTCCACTCCACGCACAATGTCAGCAACAGTTGTCATGCCTTCAGACACCTCAGTTACTGCCCTCACACCTCCACTCACCACGCCAACCCTCACCTCAATTCAAGCACCCAGTCCAACTACTGTGTCTGGTAATGTATTCAGCCACAGTTTACGGCTGCATTTAGCATGATATTCTCCTGAAATAGAAGTTAGACATTATATCAGGTAAGACTATAGGCAGTAATTTCTACTTGAAGGTGACCTCCAGCATGCTCTCCATCCTACAGTCACTGCTTCTTCAAACACCTCACTCCCACCCACGAACTCCTCACTTCCAATCACCACGTCCAACAACATAATGACTACCACCGAAGGTTGGAATTTTCTCCTTTATTCCTGTAAGTATAGACAACAGTAACTAACACTGACACTGCTAAGGAATGGGTTACAAGAAATTTAAAAAGTACAGACACTTAATTTACAAGATGCTTTGGAATAATATTTCAACTTTTTATGATCATATATTAATATTTTGTTGTTTGCTTTTCTAATCTCTTTCAGTACGTTCTCCAGCCATCACACAATCCCCTCCATCTCCACAGTGTGAGTATCAGTATTTTACAAGACATAATACATGTCATCTTTACACTCAACACTTGTATACAATTACTTTGCAATTCATGCAGTTAAAGTAGATTTAGTGTTTGAAATTCATTTTGTTTCAGCTCAGGAGCATTTTTACATGAACAAACTGCCTGCGATTAAAAATGTCATCAGATGGTTTATATTAACTAAAATATAATTCTGTTGATTTTGTGTGCAGGTTCTTACACTGTCACACGCATCAAGTTTGGCTTCAGGATTGACATGATAAAAGTTACTGCTGGTGTCTACGCCTTAAACATTACTGAAGACGGCCAACCAGGAACTGGAAACCGATCCATCGTTCGGTTCTCCAATCAAAGCTCATCACATGAAGTTAAACACCTGAAGCCCTGTACTAAATATGAGCATAATGTTACATTTATTGATCGTACTGGCAAGGAAATACCCTGTGATCACTCTGGAAATGTAATAACGACAATTGAAATGAGTGAGTAAAAATAAGTCATACTATTCAATTGCATTTTATTTGAATTTAAGAAGAGACGGAGAGACATTTGTGCATCACTTGTGTTTTCAGATCAAACGGACATTAAAAATGTCAGCTGCCTCTCTGAATATGTTTGTTACCGGAGTGATTGGGACATCAGCTCTTCACTGTCAACGTCGAATAATATTCCAGCTGAACCATGCAAAGGTTACAAAGACACATTCTGCATCAAACCTGGTTACGATGACATTTGCACCGATTTGACTATAACCTTCACTTCAGAAGAGTGTGTGAATTCTTCCTTTAACTTCACCAAAAGCATCACTGTTGGTATGTACAGTATAGTCCTCCTGTATTTTAAATTGCATGTGGTGTAGATCTTATTTCGTCATGTTAAATGTACTGTTTTCTTTTTTCTGCAGATTTCTTAAATAAAACAGAAATAGATCAGATTGTTCCCACTAAACGTTTTGAAAAGGAAGAACCAAAATTCCCTCCAAACTGTATGAACCTCACCATTAATTACACCTGTACAGGTAAGTGAAAAGACTTGAAGTAGACACTAGTAGCAACATTATTAATGTATTTACATACATAGGTGGCGATTAGGACCTGCACTTTCCACCATTAGACACTCATACTGCAGTAAAACTAACAGAGATGCTAACTATAAAATCTGTATGTTTGCAAGGGCACGAAAATCCTTTTACTAAAAACTGAAGCCAAATGAATTGTATGGACAGGTTATGATTCAGTGCTCATAACAACGTCGTACAGTGCACCTCTTTAGTTGAGGAAAAACAGAAACAGGAACTAATAGGTGGGTAATAATGAAGTAATGATTTTTTATTAAATAATCAGTAATCAAGAACTATGCATTAAGTAAATAACCAGTTTAAGAATTCAGATACCTGCAAACATTTAATTACACATTAGCTCATAAACATAATATCTAACGGTTATTTCTCAATTAAGTCATCTTTAGCTATTCTATAAAATTTAATTAGGAGTTAGTCAAGAACTGCCCATTAACTAATTGTTTACTAGCAGTTATTCCTCATTCATTCTTCATTTGTTCCCTGGTAACTACTCAAAATGTTGTGTCCCTTATTGTAAAGTGTTACCCAAATACCATTTGTTGAAGAAATGCGATCATCCTTGTGTCTCCTCAGAATTTAAACCCGACAAGCCCAAGCAATTGTCTGAGCTGGAGCCCTTCACAGATTACAGCTGTACTGGTCATATCAAGGAAAACAATGTCATCATAAAAAACACAACTGTTTTCCACTTCAAGAGTGACTGTGGTATGTTTACATTCACTTTACCTCGGTGCAATGATAAGAACAATAAGCTTGTGACCTAAGATAACTATGGACAAAAGGACGACGCCACACACTCAGTGTTACAGATGTTTAATGTGTTCTAACAGATCTTAAAATAAGCAACAAAGTGACGAGTGTAACCAATACCTCCATTGAGTTGAGTTGGACCACGACCCCTGAGAAATGTGAAGATGTCCTTTTCAAACCTCAGAAGCTTTCATACGTCTGCAGTTGTGACCCTCATTCTAAGAAACAGAAAACAAGTAAGTAAAATCACTTACATGAACTCTGATTATTTTATTCATTTTACAGGAATGCACTTTTGGAAGTTTTTGGAGATACTTGGTCAGTTTACCTAAATAGTGAAATATATTGTGGACCTTTGAATCTTCCATGGACCTACAATGCTCCGTGCTTTAGCATGCTGAGTGATAGTAGGTGTAAGTGACCTGAGATGATAGACCAAGTCACAGTTTGGTGAAGAAGATTACAGAAATCACATTGATGTCAGAGTTTAATAGCCAAGGTTAGAAAAAAGCTTGCAGCTAAAAAATGCTGCGCAGTAAATGATTAGCTAGTAGTTTTCTGGAAACAATTCCAAATAAATACATATAAGCTTTCATTTTTATGTGTTAAATTTCACTGTCTGCTTGCATATTAGCACACAAGTTTTGGCCTGCAGGCCGAGAACTGGTGATCTACCAATGACACATGGATGATATTGATTGATACCCATTTCCTTGTTACTTAGTGGGTAACTTGACCAACAAAACAATCTGCTGTTGTATATTCTCTGAATTTCATCTTTGTTGCCTTGTTGTTCAATCAAACACAACAAAACAGCTAATGAAAGTATGTTGTAGTTACAGTTACACCAACTTCACAAGGAGGAACATGTCATATTGATGGACTGGAACCATTCACCGATTATACATGTAAAGTCCAACCCTCTTACAACGGGAAGGCTGCTGGCCAACCAGCTGGTAAAGTTGAACAGAAGACTAGTGCTGGAAGTAAGTGTCCAAAAAACTATCTTTTGGAGAAGATTACAGTGAACACATATATAATAAAAACAGACTATCCTCACGATCTATTTATTAAGGTTGTGTAATGCATGTATTGTTGAATATTCAGTAGAGACAACAGTGCAGAGGTAAAAGTAAATATCTTTCTGAAACACTTTCTTAAGAACATACAGTGTTCAAACTGTTGCAGTGTTTTGGGAGAAAACTGATATCCTGTGACGTGCTGTGACTCCTGCACAAGAAATATGGTTACTAAATAAATATTTGAATTTGGAACATCACAAGATTCAGAATAATTAATTATTTAGTTATTATTTAAGATAATTATATTCATTTACTCTATTCGCTATCATTATATAAATGATTTTTGTGTTTGTATCACTACTGACAACCAAGACGACCAATAAAGCAACACACTAATAATGCAAATCATTGTTAAAAATGTATGTTATACACTAGGAAACTAAACTATAGCTTCAACTGTGAGTAAGCATAGAGTGTTGTATCTAAAAGAAAATATGTTGTTTCTCCTCATTCTCTAACAGCACCAGGAACTATTACAAACCTGAATGAGAAATTTCCAGAGCATAATGTGATTAGTGTAACCTGTGTTTATCAAAACTTTAATGGCCCTGAAAGGAAATACATAGCACGTCTTCATTATGGAAGTCACATTGTGAAAGAGAACAATAAAGACAAATGCGAGTTTGAGTTCAAAGATCTAAGCTATTCAACGACCTACGAACTGAAGGTTTGTATAATCCTGATATAACCATCACTTTACAGACAATAACAAAGCTGTCATTGGGTTCCTGGTCTCCGTCATATGTGTGGTCGTGGCTGTGGCTGTGGCGGTCTACATTCTGAAGTGCAGAAAGTCCAGAGAGTAAAGATAATTTTGCATCTTACCACCTGCATTAGTTTGACTGTCACATTGTTTCTGGTTTGTTTTACAGTTTTATATGTTATAATCAGAATAATAAAGACAGAGGTGAACATTGAAATGTTCAAAGTTTTCTCATTACGTATGTCTTTAATACTTTTAATAGCCAAATGCATTGTATATCATGTTATATTCTATATACATTTCATTCTATAAAACCAATCTTCACTTTTTTCTCCACAGTGCTGTGAATGAAGATATGATGCTTGAATCAGAAGCAAGTGAGTAGACTTTAACTTTCTTGTTTTTACTACAATAGTATTTGAGCATTAATGATGGTTCAGCTGTTATAACATTACCTGTTAAAATGCAGTACTTATATCTCATATCGATTGAAAGATTATCCATTAGGAATTCTGATTCATTATTTCTAATATTTCTTCAGAACTACTACAAATTATAGCTACCTGTAGTTTTAAATGTATGTATTATTATTATGTATATGTCTGTGAAATGTACTCTGGTTTGATGAGTACCCAACAATAAGTTACACTATTTCCTGTTTTGTTGCTTTTGTAGTTTATGTTAATGTCCGACCTAAATAATGCCATGAAGATGCACGCTGATGAAGAAAGGCCTGATGGAGCAGCCAACCAAATCATCATTTATTCCTATTAATTTGTTCTGTATGTAGTAGGCCTTTTACACTGCCGCTTTGTTCTTCTTTTTCATGACTTTGTTCGATAATACAAACTTTTTTCTGTTGTTTTAATGTGCACTTTGTAAAAAGTTGAACTGTTCTTTTCTCATCAAATTTTTTATTCTGATGACATGATATGAAACGACAAACTTGGTCAAATTTAAGGTTACATAATATCAGACTATTTAAATAATATTACATAAAGTTTTAAATCCTTGATCCTAAATCAAGCTTCAAAACATACCTGTGTAGCATGGCTTTTACATTATCTTAACTTGTGTTTTATTGTTCTGCTGTGATCATGTCATATTGCCAAATGTATTTTTCTGACCAGTTGTGCACAAGCCAAAGTATGGTGATAGGAAAGGAAAGTGATAGCAGCAGGTGTAGATGTCACCTCCTATAGGCAAGGAAAGCAATTGCTGTCGAAATTTGACACTTGATCCATCTATAGGCACTGACTGTTGCAGGTGGAGTTTGCCGGTGTGTGTGTGTTTTTTTGCATTATTTTGAAGTATAACCTTTCATATTTGAATGAGCTTTTCTGAGCTATCATAATAAAATTTAAAAAATGGAACGTAGTATAAGACTGGCCTCTGCTGGACAATAAATACACAAAAAGAACATACTATTTAGAAACTGTTATTATAAACATTACATGTAAACTTTTGAAAAATCATGCAGTTTGACATGCAGCCATTTGAGGCAGTTAAAAAGTGAATCAAAGTTTAAATTGTTTGGTGAAATAATTTTGTTAGATTCAACTATTCCACCAATAAAAAATAAATATGGACATTATTTCAATGACAACCAAGCATATAGTTCAATTGCTTCAAGATCATCCCAGTTTTCCTCCATGTGCAGATGACAAATGCTGCCTGCACAAATCTGGAGGGTGCCTGATTTCTTCTATGTAGCCACTAGTATCCCATAATACAAATGGTGCATTCAGGCCAAGCCATCATATTTTAAAGGCATTTATGTTCAGATGGGCTTCTAATCTGGAAAATACTGTATATGATATATAAATGTATATGAACTTCTAGACTAATAAAGTCACTGCAGGATATAACTAATGGAATCCAGACAAAACCTCCCAGGTTTGTTTTAGTATCAGTCTGGATTATGTTGTTTATCATTATGTGTTACAGAAAAAAATGGGAGTTATACAAATGTACTTACCATTGAGCTGATATCATTTGTAAGTTGTCCATCACAGTGAAACATCACAACTTTTACTGTAAATTGGTAACGTTTGGTGCTGGATAAATGTTACAGTGTCTAATCATTTAAACAGTGACGTCTGTCCGAAAGACTGGATGAGATGTGAAATCCATTAAAACATGCAAGGAGATCCAAGCACTCACTCTAATGTCCGAAAATTTTGGAAGCTTTATTGCATACAGTAAGCATACAAGGCGATGAGGGTCTTTAAATTTGACATGAAATGTTCAGAAAACCAAACTACCAAAACAATAAATATTCATTTCTAATCTTTTATTTTCTGGAAAACCTCGGGACTCTTCAATACCAACTCCAGAGGGCCTGTGGAAAAGTAAACTGAGCCGTGGTAAAAGGCTGGACACAGGAGAGCACTGTCATATGTTACTTACATACAAAAAACATTCCCTATCAAGAAACAATCCAAAGGCCACAATCCTTAAACCAATTTCATTATAATGAATTATTAACCAAAAAAAAAAAAAAAACACCTGGATATCTTTTTCAATGCGTAAACAGGAAACATAAACATTACAGAACAGATATATTTTAAGGCAATGCAACCTGACTTTGCACCACATATTGCATGTTCTTAACAATGTGACGGATAAAAGGAAGATATTTTCAAAGGTGACAAGACATTAAATTAAAAGTCTTCTGACAGCATATGATAAACAGCCATTCAATATCTATGACATCTTTTCTGGGTCGTACTCCTTATAACTGACTATGGTTCTTTGGCGTTGTGAAAGGGCATCAATGTAAAGGTTTTTTTCAAGCCAATACAAACACATCAGCATTTTGGGTATTTTGCTGTTAAATACTACCAATTTCTTAAGAAAGCTCTGTATCGCATCAAATTGAAATATCTAAAAAGTGCTTTAAAGCATAGAGATGGAAGATAAACAGTGCTGTGGGTGAAGACGAAAAATCAAGATAATTACTGAAATGGAATTTTTCTTCTTCTTTTTTTTTTTTTTTTTACTACAGTGGCAGAGAACAGCGATGTACACCAATCAGCCACAACATTAAAACCACTGACAGATGAAGTGAATAACACACAGGTGCCATGTCAAGGGGTTGGGATATATTAGGCAGCAAGTGAACAGTCAGTTCCTGAAGTTGAAGCAGGAAAAATACAGTTAGGCTCTTTGACAAGGGCCAAACTGTGGTGGCTAGACGACTGGGTCACAGCATCTCCAAAACGGCAGGTCTTGTTGGTTTGTAGCCTACCTACCAAAACTTGTCCAAGAAAGGACAACCGATGAACTGGCAACAAGGTCATGGGCTCCCAAGAATTATTGATATGCGAGAGGAGCGAAGCCTAGCCCGTCTGGTCCGATTCCACAGGAGAGCTACTGTAGCACAAACTGCTGAACAAGTTAATGTTGGCTTTGATAGAAAGACGTCAGAACACACAGTGTTTCTGTTTTGGTGGAACGGGGTGGACCTACACAATATTATACAGTTGGTTTTAATGTTGTGGCTGATCGGTGTAAAGGAACAATAAGGACAAGTATACAGCTCCAAATAAAAATTGCAAATGCTGTATTTGCAAGTCTCAGACAAATAACTATCAACACACTATGAAAATATTCTGTTGACCAAAACAAAATAACTTATATTTTCTTGCACGCGTAAGCTTTGCTAAGATAATTTCAGGCTAATTGATAATGTTAAAAGAGAATTCATAAGACACACACATAAAGCATTATCAATCATTGCTCACTTACTATCTTTCATGTGATATCATTGTCATGTAACCCAGTGGTAGTCAGTGCTCGTCATTTGTGACCCACTGGCGTAAACCCATTAACTGTAAAAAGAATATATATATATGTGTGTGTGCATGTATATGTGTGTGTGTGTGTGTATGTATGTTACACACACAGACACACACCTATACACATACACACAAACACCCACACACACACACACACACCCACACACACGCCACTGTTTCCTTCCTCAAGATGAATAAAAGGTAAGTAAAACCCTACAGTATTAAAACCATAGGCACTTCTTCCCTATGTAAGGTAAAACAAAATTAGTCCCACTGTTGCTTGTTTTTCTTCTTTTTTTTTCAGTACAAGTCTTTGATATACCTTTCATAAAAGATACCTTAACAAATATATAAATTGCTCTCTCTACGTATGACTTTTTTCTTTGGTATCCCAACTGACGACGTAAGTTAGATAGTTACGCTGTTATTTACTCATGAAGTGGACGGCTACACAAGGCAAGGATCTGCTATCTCTTCAACATATCTGTTACTTAACAAGACATCTACACTGCAAACTTACACAGCAACATTAACAATCACAACATTTTGTCCACATAGACTACCTTTCTGGTGGGTCAAATGCATCCAATGCACCACGATGGAAAACTACGTTTTGACTTTGTTTTTTTTCACGTCTTCATTGTGATCTGCCTAAGAAACTTATAATATGTAAAAGCAGTGTACATTGCTGGAGTTTAACCAAGGAGTAAATGTTTTGGTGTCATTGACTCAGGTAAACAGCAGATATAACTGCTTGTTACAGCTTTTACCACTCCTTCTAGGCTGTCAAAGACATTCGGAATTTTTCAAAGCCAATACATAGGTGTCAAAATGACTTACATTCAAAGTGTTGTGGAGGCATTTGCCTATGTTGTCCCCCGAGCACATCTCTAATCTACCCTCTAAATGATCCTTCCTTTCCTAATACATTCATTAGACACGATCACCCTGCTAGCCTTCCAGTACCGGGGTAAAAAGTGCAACACAACAACGCTTCAACCATCAATAACACTATAACGTCTCTCAGTTTTTTTGCCACTGAGTGAAAATATCTTCACTCAAATTTTACCGTTGTTCTCAAAGTTTTCATGGACTTTTGTGCCATTTGCTGACCATAAGTCTCATGAGACCCACAAAAATCCTACAAGGTCATATTTGATTAACTGTTTTGAGGATAGGTAATGTGTAACACCTAACTTTACCATTTTATATATTTAACATTTTAAATGGCATCTGCTCATAGCAGCTTCTGAAGAACGGCTTTACTTCACTACATGAAAATACAGAAGACGTGCGTTTTAAAGCCACATCAGTGAGTTACAATACATTGATTTTTCAGTGCTGTAACATTATTAAAGTCTAAGGAATGGGAAGTCCATCTGACATAAAAATGTATACCTTTATAATCTTTATCCTAGGGCAGAGAAGGTCATCTAATAGACCCTCCCATCACCTTGAAAATACAAATCTGTTACACATACTACTCACCACAAGGAGCTAAACTCTGGAGTTAGTTATTGTATAAAAGCTGATAGATGTGTACGAGTCCAGCATGAAAAGCAAGGAGGGAAGTGGGGAGGAGTTCTGCAAGCTATAGTGTGTGCATCTCTGGGCTTAGCTGCCCTGTGTCATGTTCTGCATGTGTTTGGCAATGTCGTACACGTAGGCGATGTCCGGCCTCTTCTCCGGGTCAGGGTTGATGCACATATCTACCAAGTTCCTCAGCTGGTGAAAGGGAAGGGGGGGGGGGGGGGGGGGGGTAAAGAGAGAAATAATAATATTAGTCAATGACACTGTAGTGAGACCGAACTATGGATTTTAAAAGAGCAGCTGAATCAAAGTTTAAATTGTTTGGTGAAATAATTTTGTTAGATTCAACTATTCCACCAATAAAAAATAAATATGGACATTATTTCAATGACAACCAAGCATATAGTTCAATTGCTTCAAGATCATCCCAGTTTTCCTCCATGTGCAGATGACAAATGCTGCCTGCACAAATCTGGAGGGTGCCTGATTTCTTCTATGTAGCCACTAGTATCCCATAATACAAATGGTGCATTCAGGCCAAGCCATCATATTTTAAAGGCATTTATGTTCAGATGGGCTTCTAATCTGGAAAATACTGTATATGATATATAAATGTATATGAACTTCTAGACTAATAAAGTCACTGCAGGATATAACTAATGGAATCCAGACAAAACCTCCCAGGTTTGTTTTAGTATCAGTCTGGATTATGTTGTTTATCATTATGTGTTACAGAAAAAAATGGGAGTTATACAAATGTACTTACCATTGAGCTGATATCATTTGTAAGTTGTCCATCACAGTGAAACATCACAACTTTTACTGTAAATTGGTAACGTTTGGTGCTGGATAAATGTTACAGTGTCTAATCATTTAAACAGTGACGTCTGTCCGAAAGACTGGATGAGATGTGAAATCCATTAAAACATGCAAGGAGATCCAAGCACTCACTCTAATGTCCGAAAATTTTGGAAGCTTTATTGCATACAGTAAGCATACAAGGCGATGAGGGTCTTTAAATTTGACATGAAATGTTCAGAAAACCAAACTACCAAAACAATAAATATTCATTTCTAATCTTTTATTTTCTGGAAAACCTCGGGACTCTTCAATACCAACTCCAGAGGGCCTGTGGAAAAGTAAACTGAGCCGTGGTAAAAGGCTGGACACAGGAGAGCACTGTCATATGTTACTTACATACAAAAAACATTCCCTATCAAGAAACAATCCAAAGGCCACAATCCTTAAACCAATTTCATTATAATGAATTATTAACCAAAAAAAAAAAAAAAACACCTGGATATCTTTTTCAATGCGTAAACAGGAAACATAAACATTACAGAACAGATATATTTTAAGGCAATGCAACCTGACTTTGCACCACATATTGCATGTTCTTAACAATGTGACGGATAAAAGGAAGATATTTTCAAAGGTGACAAGACATTAAATTAAAAGTCTTCTGACAGCATATGATAAACAGCCATTCAATATCTATGACATCTTTTCTGGGTCGTACTCCTTATAACTGACTATGGTTCTTTGGCGTTGTGAAAGGGCATCAATGTAAAGGTTTTTTTCAAGCCAATACAAACACATCAGCATTTTGGGTATTTTGCTGTTAAATACTACCAATTTCTTAAGAAAGCTCTGTATCGCATCAAATTGAAATATCTAAAAAGTGCTTTAAAGCATAGAGATGGAAGATAAACAGTGCTGTGGGTGAAGACGAAAAATCAAGATAATTACTGAAATGGAATTTTTCTTCTTCTTTTTTTTTTTTTTTTTACTACAGTGGCAGAGAACAGCGATGTACACCAATCAGCCACAACATTAAAACCACTGACAGATGAAGTGAATAACACACAGGTGCCATGTCAAGGGGTTGGGATATATTAGGCAGCAAGTGAACAGTCAGTTCCTGAAGTTGAAGCAGGAAAAATACAGTTAGGCTCTTTGACAAGGGCCAAACTGTGGTGGCTAGACGACTGGGTCACAGCATCTCCAAAACGGCAGGTCTTGTTGGTTTGTAGCCTACCTACCAAAACTTGTCCAAGAAAGGACAACCGATGAACTGGCAACAAGGTCATGGGCTCCCAAGAATTATTGATATGCGAGAGGAGCGAAGCCTAGCCCGTCTGGTCCGATTCCACAGGAGAGCTACTGTAGCACAAACTGCTGAACAAGTTAATGTTGGCTTTGATAGAAAGACGTCAGAACACACAGTGTTTCTGTTTTGGTGGAACGGGGTGGACCTACACAATATTATACAGTTGGTTTTAATGTTGTGGCTGATCGGTGTAAAGGAACAATAAGGACAAGTATACAGCTCCAAATAAAAATTGCAAATGCTGTATTTGCAAGTCTCAGACAAATAACTATCAACACACTATGAAAATATTCTGTTGACCAAAACAAAATAACTTATATTTTCTTGCACGCGTAAGCTTTGCTAAGATAATTTCAGGCTAATTGATAATGTTAAAAGAGAATTCATAAGACACACACATAAAGCATTATCAATCATTGCTCACTTACTATCTTTCATGTGATATCATTGTCATGTAACCCAGTGGTAGTCAGTGCTCGTCATTTGTGACCCACTGGCGTAAACCCATTAACTGTAAAAAGAATATATATATATGTGTGTGTGCATGTATATGTGTGTGTGTGTGTGTATGTATGTTACACACACAGACACACACCTATACACATACACACAAACACCCACACACACACACACACACCCACACACACGCCACTGTTTCCTTCCTCAAGATGAATAAAAGGTAAGTAAAACCCTACAGTATTAAAACCATAGGCACTTCTTCCCTATGTAAGGTAAAACAAAATTAGTCCCACTGTTGCTTGTTTTTCTTCTTTTTTTTTCAGTACAAGTCTTTGATATACCTTTCATAAAAGATACCTTAACAAATATATAAATTGCTCTCTCTACGTATGACTTTTTTCTTTGGTATCCCAACTGACGACGTAAGTTAGATAGTTACGCTGTTATTTACTCATGAAGTGGACGGCTACACAAGGCAAGGATCTGCTATCTCTTCAACATATCTGTTACTTAACAAGACATCTACACTGCAAACTTACACAGCAACATTAACAATCACAACATTTTGTCCACATAGACTACCTTTCTGGTGGGTCAAATGCATCCAATGCACCACGATGGAAAACTACGTTTTGACTTTGTTTTTTTTCACGTCTTCATTGTGATCTGCCTAAGAAACTTATAATATGTAAAAGCAGTGTACATTGCTGGAGTTTAACCAAGGAGTAAATGTTTTGGTGTCATTGACTCAGGTAAACAGCAGATATAACTGCTTGTTACAGCTTTTACCACTCCTTCTAGGCTGTCAAAGACATTCGGAATTTTTCAAAGCCAATACATAGGTGTCAAAATGACTTACATTCAAAGTGTTGTGGAGGCATTTGCCTATGTTGTCCCCCGAGCACATCTCTAATCTACCCTCTAAATGATCCTTCCTTTCCTAATACATTCATTAGACACGATCACCCTGCTAGCCTTCCAGTACCGGGGTAAAAAGTGCAACACAACAACGCTTCAACCATCAATAACACTATAACGTCTCTCAGTTTTTTTGCCACTGAGTGAAAATATCTTCACTCAAATTTTACCGTTGTTCTCAAAGTTTTCATGGACTTTTGTGCCATTTGCTGACCATAAGTCTCATGAGACCCACAAAAATCCTACAAGGTCATATTTGATTAACTGTTTTGAGGATAGGTAATGTGTAACACCTAACTTTACCATTTTATATATTTAACATTTTAAATGGCATCTGCTCATAGCAGCTTCTGAAGAACGGCTTTACTTCACTACATGAAAATACAGAAGACGTGCGTTTTAAAGCCACATCAGTGAGTTACAATACATTGATTTTTCAGTGCTGTAACATTATTAAAGTCTAAGGAATGGGAAGTCCATCTGACATAAAAATGTATACCTTTATAATCTTTATCCTAGGGCAGAGAAGGTCATCTAATAGACCCTCCCATCACCTTGAAAATACAAATCTGTTACACATACTACTCACCACAAGGAGCTAAACTCTGGAGTTAGTTATTGTATAAAAGCTGATAGATGTGTACGAGTCCAGCATGAAAAGCAAGGAGGGAAGTGGGGAGGAGTTCTGCAAGCTATAGTGTGTGCATCTCTGGGCTTAGCTGCCCTGTGTCATGTTCTGCATGTGTTTGGCAATGTCGTACACGTAGGCGATGTCCGGCCTCTTCTCCGGGTCAGGGTTGATGCACATATCTACCAAGTTCCTCAGCTGGTGAAAGGGAAGGGGGGGGGGGGGGGGGGGGTAAAGAGAGAAATAATAATATTAGTCAATGACACTGTAGTGAGACCGAACTATGGATTTTAAAAGAGCAGCTCCAGAAATGAGCAAACCCTGCTAACAGAGACCTCGTCTTTTAATGCCCTCTATATGAGCTCTTTCAATAATAACAATAACAAGGCAACAAGTAATCGGGCTGAGACAAAGCCGTGAGGCTGGGTTAGTGCACTAATCGCTTATTGGTCTGCTGAATCCACATTTACCTGAGCCCACACACACACACACACACACACACACACACACACACGCACACACACAAACGCACACACACACACGCACACGCACACACGCACACACACACGCACACACACACACACACACACACACACACACACACACACACACTCGCATGCACACACTGCTGCCACTCCATTGCCATCCGGAGACAGCACTTACACTTGAAGCCGAGCGAAGCGGCTGATTGGAGCAGATAGATAGACAGGCTCGCAGGCGGAACAGCCACCGCCATCATTAAAAAAAAAAGAGAAGAGAATAAAAGATGGAGAGAAAAAAAAAAAGAAAAAAAAAACATCTACGCGAGGTCGCTATGGTAACCGTCTGCCGACTTCCTGGCCGCTGTTGCGTGGCACCGGCTTGGGCGAGTTCTCGTCAGCCGCTGTGTTTATATGTGTATGTGTGTGTGTGTGTGTGTGTGTGTGTGTGTGTGTGTGTCTGAGTGAGCGAAAAAGTGAGAGAAAGATGCAAATTCAGACAGTCTGAGAATTAGTCCCACAGAATGGAGATGGTGGGGGGGGGGAGAGAAAAGAGATGCAGATATGTAAAATATTCATGCGCTTCTTTGCATGGCGAGTGGGGTGGGGGAGTGGGGGGGTGTCAGGTGGAGAGAGGGGGGGAATAGGAGTTAGTGAAGGGAGGCGTGGGGGGGAAGCATAGACGGAGATGGTTAAATGACACAACAAAGATGAGCAGCTGACAGTTTGCTGCCGATCCTTCAGGAGCATTGTTTACATCCAGACAGGCGCTGCAGGCACCCCCCTCATCTCCATCTCTCCATCGCCCTGTCTCTCGCTCTATCATTCCCTCTCTCTTTCGCTTTGTCTCCCTTTCTCCAGGATGGGGGTGACATGTGGGGCAACGCAGAAGCTCAGTGTGTGCTTGTGTGTGTGTGTGTGTGGAGAGGAAGCTCTTGTAACAAAATATACACTTGCACAATTGCTCCTGCACATACACAAACACACACATAGACACTACAGAGGCTGGAGACACCTCGCAATTAGCCTTTATCAACCTAATGAAGCAAATACCTCAGTATAATAAAAGCCTCTCTCTCAGGATTTACTATTTGACTAGAGAGACATGAATAAGGATAGCCACATAAAATTAGCCACCGTGGACTTGCGTATGCAGATACACTGATAATAGAGAGGAAGGCACGGAGATAAAGGACACCTTAGGTTGAGCACTTTTTAGATTTAAGGACCATACCAGTATGTAACTATATAAAATGTATGCTTTACATTTTTGCTAACATACACTAAATATAATTTGACATTTCTAAAAAAACAACAGCAAAAAGGTTAGCTGTGATGTAAAATATGTCATTTAGAGCGGAAAACAATTGGTCAATTAATTGACTTGTCGATTATTGCTCAACTGTGGCTTTAAAGTAGATTGATAAAATAGAAAATATCAAACATTTTCTGGTTTCACCGTCCAAAAAGTGAGGTTGTGATGTTTTTTCAGATTGTACATTTAATATCTTGGGGTTTTGGACTGTAGATTTGAAAAAAAAATATTTGATGATGTCCCCACAGGCTCTAGAAACTTGAAGCAGAAACTGGGAATTTTTTACATTTTACAGATTAAACAACTTTACACACACACACACACACACACACACACACCTCTTAATCGATAATAAAAATAACTGTTAATTGCATCCCTAATGCAATTTATAGTATAAGGGCTCAAACATCCAAAAACACTTGTATGTTTCTTTTTAAATACATCATACATGAGCAGACGTCTTTTGCATTTTAACTTTGCAGTAATTGTTAATTATCAAGCAAATGCAACAACGCACAAAGCTTTAGTGCATATATAACAAAGCAATGTCATTGCTAAATGGATCTAATACCTGCATTGTGTGCGAGTTCTTGCGTGTGTGTCTACACTCGACTTAATATATTTAAGAGAAAAGGGAAGAGAAAAAAATGCCACCCACAAAAAGAGGGCATGCAAACACAAAGCCATGCACATTCATACACACGTCACCAGCAATCAGCAATAAGGCAATCTTTAACCGCTGCCCGACTGCATTACATTTTTGTATACTGGTAAGTCTATGCAAAATTACAGCAGATGATTTAACATTTAGTAAGGGAAACATGACACTCCAGCCCATTTAGTTTCACCCCACTTTGTAGCGTGGCCAGATGCTTTTGATATGTGCATTTAATTTTCAAACGGTTAAAATCATAGCCGGTCTTTTGATCACAGAGTAAAATCATACTGTACTGTAGCTCAGACAGTTGGGTGGATTTCACTTAATATAAAAAAAATTTACTTTAATAGTCAACACAAGTAAAAATCAGTGAACTGGCACAGTGAAAGAGAGGCCAGCCACCACTGCTTAAAACAGTAGTTCACTCAAAGCTAGGGTAGCTAGCTGGGGTAGGCAATTTATTCTAGAGGCATTTTTGGTTGTTGAAATTTTCTTTACATCCCAACAGCAATCCTTTTTTTTTTCGGTTGGATAGTTTCAAAATCTAGCTTGTCTTGCTGGTTTCTCCAAAGTTACCTACCCCAGCATTAAAAGATATTAAGGATATCAAAAAGTTTCTTGACAGGAGTTCAGGAGTTGAGACTATCATGAGTCCTTTTAAAACACAGATCAGGTCCATACCTATAACCATAGCAGTAAAAGGCAACTTATACAGTACTTACCTCCTCTGAGTAGTGATCTGAGGGAAGAGGAGGGTAGTCACACTGTTCTATCTTCTTACAAAGGGAGTAAAGGTTCATCTTATCCCCATAGAACGGACTCTGTAGGGCTGCCATCTGAAGTATAAAGATATGAGGAAACAGGGGAAGGAAATGTAGAGAGAGGGGGAGACGACAAGGGGAAATGGTGTGAGACAGCAAAGTAAAAACTTGACACCCAGTCAAAATTTCAACAGGTGCTAGATAGAAGACACTGTACAGTATGTTAAAAGTAGAACCTGCACGGTTTACTGCTGCTGAGGTATATGACTTATTGATTAAAGCAAGGAGTGCTTGGGTGTGAGAGACAAATAAAGCAAGACAACAAGTCGATATGTGTCAAGTTTAGTGTACATATCAAATCAGTACACACTTATTTATGTTTTTTGTAGTGGAATGAGTGGTGGTCTACAATTCAAGTGAACCAAAACAGAAAAATCCATGAAAGCTTTGCTAAGCTTATGTGTTTTTCTCTAGTTTGTTGGCCCGTTCTGCGGCACTGCCTCGAAAACTTAGTGGTGGGAATGAGAGGAAATAAAGAGTTGAGAAAGGAAGAGGAGAATGTGAGGAGAGTGGCGTAGGCATATGAGAGGAGAGAATTTTTCTGTTTGCTGGAGCAGCGAGAAAACTGTATCCTCTGGAAAACAAATGGAAGCAAACAGAGCAGAGGAGAGGCAGATGGGAATGGTAAGGAAGAGTGAAAGGGATAAGAAGACTTGCTGAGTGGAAATAGGTGAAGAATCCCTCCCGCCTTTCTAAGAATAGAAAATATAGCATTCCATTTTTGCCAGGCTTAGTGACTGACTCACTTCCTATAAATGTGAATGCACAAGGTGAAGCCTGCAGCAGACTTGCATAACAAGCACACTCAAATTTTGTTTTTTTTTTCTGACTCGGTGCTTTTCAAATAAATACTTTGCTAGCTTTATGTGTTGTGCCAAATTGCACAGGTTCTATGTGCAATCTTGTTTCAGGACTGACATTTCTAACTTGAATGTGATCTCAATGAATGTTTTTAAACTTTGGATGTGGTAACTGATAGCAGAAAAATGGTGATGAATTGGAACAAGCAGCATGCATTGCTATAAAAGGTGTATAAAGAAAAACAACATCACAAGTTTATCATAGTGTGCAGATGAAATTTTGCTGTGTTTGACAGTCTGTTAACTGGTAGTGTGAAAGAACAATAAAAAAAAAAGTGTCTACATATTAATCCAAATGGAATCGTTCCATACAGAATACAGCAGATCAGTATGATGTGTGCAAGCTTCCACCATATCAGGCACACTAGAGAAAAAATATTATATACATAATATATGTGCAGAATAATAGAAGCTGTCTTTTAGTTAAAATGAGGACAGGCTATCCTGTGCTGTGGAGTTCATGAAAATGTTTACAGCAACTAAAGACAGCACAAGGTGATTTCTTAGCATTGCTTTATCCAAATGGTTGCCTACCTCGAATTACAGAAACAAACTCAGTGAACCTTTTAAGGCTACTGCTTGCAGAACACTATAAAATATGTTATTTGTCGTTTTGCCTCTTTGTCAGCTTACCCGTAAAGTCACCAGAAACAGATGGAAATTGCCTCACTCTGTTGCATGTAACTACAAATGTAACCTTTTGACATTGCCCAAAAAGTGCCAAGCACATCACCAACTTGTAGGAGGCTTCTTCATTTCAGTCTTCACTGAAAAAATGTGTCAGACATTGATGGTTCAGAGACAGAAAAGTTCTTGCTCCCTGTCGGGTAGATTTTGACAGTCTCTATCACAGCTTCCATTGGGAAGTCAAGATGACGGCAGCCGAATCTCAGTGGGCCATCTCTCTTCTGGACATAATTTACCATCAAGCATTCATCTGCACTCTTAATCAAACACTCACATTAATGCTTAAAATCCTCACAAAAAAACATGTGAACACTAAGTTAAGAGGCTCTCCCTATTTCTACCTCTCCTTGGACACCTCTCTCCCTCTGCTCCAACATGACTACTGAAACTGGCACAGCAGGAGGTTGACAGTGATGAGATGTGTAAGGAAGTGCATATTCCTGTGTGTGTCAGCAGAGAGGTACTTCCAATATTAACAAAGCATCATATCTGTAACCTAAGATTCAGATTTGGCTGTGCAGTAATTAGGAGACAAAAACAGACACAGATGCATGGTCAAATGTACATACAGCAATTGTAGATCCTTGAAAGTGCATAAATGACATCTCCAGAGGGATAACGTCAGTGTTTCAACCAACTTCAGGCAAAGCAGTCAAGCTATAGACCCTCACATCACTGAGTGCTTCCAAAAACATAAAGAAACATAACAAAAAATATTTTGTTATGTAAAAATAATAAATTCCTTAGTTAGTGGGGTTGTGAGTAAAAATGTATTGTTGTGGAAACAATAGACAAAAGATGTGCTCTAACAGCCCCCTTCTGCTCATAAATGAATGATAATGCAATAGCAGAAAAGGTCTGGGTACTTTATGAATTTGCATGGGCTTCTGCCATATAAAGATGCCATAGACTAAACACAACTAAGTATACTGAGGATTCATATTTGTATTACTGGGAAAACAAAATATACCCACCAACTAAAGATTCCTCCACAACTGCTTTATACCACCAGTGTGTCACTGATAACATCTTATAAACTACAGGACTTTTTCCACTGGTTCAGTTTTCTAGTTTTCTATTAAAATGTATATCAGACAAACATACTGTACATTACGTAATTATAAAAAGATATTAATAGAGGTGAGACCGCATTCAAATTATCAGTCCATTATGTTACAGTTTGATGATTGACCTTCATAAATTGAAGACAACAACAGTTGCAACAATATCGACATAACAGTTAAAACTGTATTTTTTTGATTGTCTAAACATTCAGCAATTAAATCACCAACTAATTTGCCATTTGCTGCAGCCTACAAATACATCATCAGTCCCATGAGGTCACAAAACTTTTGATTTTATCATGAGACATTTACCACAAAGGTCAACAGACATCTTGCACTTTTATTTCAGAAACTAATCACTTACCAACAAACAAACCGGGAGCTCTCAAAATGCAATAAAATTACAGGGCAGTACCAGGCAGACTCTGCTGGCTTTCTTTCAAAAGGGTATTAGTTGGTCTGGAGTGTTTGCACAAAAATTGCTGACTACTTACAGTAAAAGTTTACTTCAATCACTTGGAAAGGACCATGTGGGAAAACACTCTTAATTGCTTTATAGCAAATATATGTACACCTTTAACTACTGTATAACAGGTAGTGTGGATGTCTGTAGGTTTCTGTGTAAAGGCTAGATAGTGCTGTCCAAAACTATACATTTCTCAGTAAGTGAGAGAAAAAAAGAGAGTGAGACAGAAACAGACAGAGAAAAAGAAGAAAATCAGCCAGCTGTAGACACCAGGAGGCAAAGGGTTAAACAAGACCCCATCGTATTTTCATGCATCTTCTGCTTTTGACAGATGAAAAATGTCAACTGTCCTGTTTGTATTTGGGAGTTTTTGCACTATTCATCTGCTTCATTAGTGCCTGCTGCTCCTAGCCCCTGACAGCTGCCGGCCCCCTGCTCTCAGCACAGACACACACACCACACACACACCACACACACACCACACACACACCACACACACACACACACACACACACACACACACACACAAACACAGACACACTTACTTCTTTTTTTCAGACTGTGTCGTCGCAGTGGGTTAGATGATTGACTCACTCTCTGACCTCTGAGGCCCTGGTGTGTGAGTATGAGACTCTGTGTGTGTGTGCGCGCGCGGGTGTGTGAGTATGGTTCATTGATATTCGAGAGACATACAATGCACACGCATGCCTGCTGTCTGTCTAAGGGATGTGAGCTGCTGGTGGCAGAACACACACATACATACATATATACACACACACACACACACACGCACGCACGCACGCACGCACGCACGCACGCACGCACGCACGCACGCACGCACGCACGCACGCGCACACACACGCACAAACGCACAAACGAACACGCACGCACATCCACATCCACACGCGCACGCACACCCTCCTTTGTTCTTCGGTTCTTCTTCAACTGGCCAGGCTGTGCTCTCCCCAGCCCAGGCATGTAAAGCCAGCATCCCTGTCCGTGTAAAAGGTCTGGATGGGGCCTTCCAGCTTAATTAACGCTGATCCCGCTCTCTCTCTTTCCAGCTTCTCTCCCTGTACACCAATTAAAAGGAGCTGCGAGAGGCTCCCGTCTTCTCCCTCCACCCGCTTTTATCCCTGGAGCCCTTACAGCCTGGGACCGAAAGGCTTCTCACAAGTTGTCACTTACTCATTTATAAACACACCTACAATTATACGCGCAAGCTACATCAAAATAAACACCTAAACGTTAACACACTGACACGCTAAAAGAGATTGATATTTTGTATATATTCTCTCTCACACTCTTTCTTTCTTTCTCTCTCTCTCTCTCTCACACACACACACACACACACACACACACACGGTACAAGGGAGGAAAGCATGACTTTTTTATGTGCTCATTGGTCCTTCATGTGGTTTTATGATGATATATTAATCAAGGCAATAAGTCACAGTGTAGGGACAGTCATTAAAAATATACCTACACCCAGTGGAGTCATCACTGCTCTACTTCAACACACTAAAAAGGAAGACGTATGGAAGAAAGATAAGATGAAAAATGGACTGATAAATTTAAAAGTGCCAGATTGTTCCAGTGGGTGGAACTTTTGAGGAAAACTGATAAAAGATGTTTTCTTATGTCTCCATCTCACTCAAGCTAAACTAAGTGCTGGTATTTGAATTGTGAAATTTTAAGGAACAGTTCAGCATTTTTATATATACACTCATTGCTTTCTTGCTGAGAGGTAGATGAAAAGGCTGAGTGTGGCTTAGTTTAGCACAAAAACAGGAAACGGGGAAACTGCTAACCTGGTTCTGTCCAAAGGTAAAAGAATCTGCCTACCAGCACCTATAAAGCTCGCTTATTAACAAGTTACATCTCGTTAGTTAGTAGAAGTTAATTCAAAAGATGAAGTGTAAAAACGTCAATTTGTGGTTTTACAGGGACTTTTCAACAACATATTTAATGGACAGATATGAGAGTGGGCTCGGTCTTCTAATCTAACTCTCAGCAAGTGCATTTATGTCAAAATGTCAAACTACTCCTTTAAATACCTACCAACTCTAGAGTTTCAAAACATGGCCGTGCAGCGGGCTCATAAAGGTACAACTGAATTGAATGTTCTGTTCCCAAATGTTAGTAATGTTTTAAGCTGAAGACAGAGTTTGCGTAGGCCAGGAAAGAAGGCATCGATAAGACAGGTTATGGATTAACAAACGTATAGAGGAAAACACCTGACATATTGTACAAAAATGGGTTGGAAAATTTGCTAAATTTGGTCCAGCCTGATACCGACACTGGTAGGAGGAACATGCATGTTAACATATCAAAAACTACACATATTGTATGAAACAGATAAAATGTAACCAAGGCTATCCACAGGCAGCAGGCTTTGTTTGCCCAACTCCCTTTTTCAAAAACATATAGAGAGCTAGCCACAGGGCCAACTCATCACATGCAAACGCCAGCTGCTGGGAACCCAGCATTTTTGGGCCTCATAAAACCAACAGCAAAACAAGAGGGGAGGGAGAGGAATAAAGCAGGGGGCATGAGACATGGGCACAGTCAGAGGTATGGATGGCTGAGCTCCTACAGGAAGGAGACACATTCCAGTAAAGCTTTTCAAGATATTCTCCCCCTCTGTTAACCTTTATACAAAACACAGCAACCGCAAAACATCCGTACAAGCTGGAGACCTACAGTGTGTGTAAACTGCATCTCTTTTACACAGAACACACAGAGCAAGAGGGTGAGTTACTAATGCAAATATGAGGTGGTTTTGACTGAGCAGGAGGAAAGCTTGCTGGGAGACTCTTTTCCTTCCTGGTCACCCTGGGAGACAACCCTGGCGACTGCAGCATCTCTGTTTACCACGGCGTAGGGGGTTTGGGTGAGGGGCACAGGGCAGGGTCAGGTGATGTAATGAGGTTGGACACGAGGAGAACGGGATCAAACAGAATGGGAGATAAAGATAGACGCAGATACAATGACCAGGTATTGACGGATGGACCCTTCGGACCCTAACCCAACCCCCAGGCACGAGAATGAAAAACGCAGGCTCTCTCAAATGGAGCCGTTTCACACATAAGGAACCAAACTCCCTGGGATACACACACACACGCACACACACACACACACACAGACATACACCAGCACAATCCTCAGCGCCTACTGTATGTTCAGAGTGAAATCAATGAGTACCAAAGGGATCAGGCGTGGATTTCTATGTGAATTCCTTATGCCTGAAGGTTAAGTGAGGAAAAGGGAGGCATACGGAGGGGAACATAGCAGAGGGGAGGAGAGAGGAATGGAGGAGATAGTTTCTGAGAGAAAGAGGTAAGTTTCCTGACACTGAATGCACTGCGGAGCCCTCTTACCAAGAGGAGTGGAAAACAAGGGTCTGCTCTTCAAAGAGAATATGCATGGTGCGGTGAGCACTGCTCTGGTAACAATAAGGTTGTAAAATCTTTATCTCCACAGGCTCCTTGCAAGGTATCACCTTGACCTGATGGCTGGAGTTCTGTCTCTGCTCTTGTTCCTACAGTGCTCTCTCTCTGAATGAACCCCCCCACCCCCATCTTTCTCTTCTCTCCAGTAATCCATAACCTTGCTCTTGCTTTTTCTTATTTTCCTCTTCCACTTCTTCCCCTCTGCTCTATCTCACTCTAACCTTATAGGTCCTCTTTCCATTCATTTTCTCTAAAGACTTCTAATACATATCCCCCTCCTCTTGTCTAGCTTCCTATATTGTTCCTATATAGATTCCTAAACTTTTTTACCTTACATCTTTATTCCCTGCCTCCTCACCTCCTCTGGGAGCAACAAGTCTCCCTGTATTTTTTCACTTGGCTCTCTTGCTCTCCATTTTACTTTCTCAGTTTTTAGTTCAGATTATGACCCCTAGCAATTGTCCTAAGGGTGAAAGTCATAAACGATCAATGGGTCGTGCCCCATCTGAAACTGTGACACAATCAATGCTCAGGCTGCACATGCAGTACTATGACAATTTCAAAATGAACAGCTTACTCAAGAAAATATTGAAAAGATTCAGAAAAAGTCAAGTTACATCATGAACAGAATCTTCAACTACAATTAAATCAAGCCAAATGTTTGATGATTTTTTGAGGGACTGTTATTATCAAGCATGTAGAGATTAAATAAAAAATTTTAAATAGTTTCCAGGGCAACTGGTAGGCTGTTTTAGGTCATTCGCCTCCTGATTTCCTGTCTGTATCCCCTTCCGAATTTATACATAATATTTTTATATGTATAAATTGATGTTACAATCACTTTTAACTAAACCTAAATAAAAAAAAAAACTGAACCAAACTCACCCTAACAAAATTAACCACAACAAAATGACCTTAATCAAACAAAACTGTGCAATGCTGGTGTGGTTACACAATCATGTTACCTGCAGAATCTATGCAACAGGAGTAATATAAACTACAGCAATCTGGTTTTTATTAACAGTAAAGGTACCATCCTCCATGTAAAACACACACACACACACACACACACACACACACACACCACACATATAAAAAGGACAAAAACAGAATGTGACTTACAACAACCAATGCTTTCAGCCAACCACAGCAGCGCATTGCCGCAGTGCATTGTGGGGAACTAATTAGCATGAAGGGCCGTGGTCTCTGAGCAACCATGACCTGCAAGCTGAGATAAAACTTCTTCCTCGCGCTTTCTCCATCTCTATGCCTGAGGCGCGGTAGAGAAGGTGTAGTCACTGGTGCGTTGAAATGCAGCCCAAGTGATCAGCAACTCATGGGAGTTAGGCGAGAGGAGGGGAGAAAAATGTGGGTGTTTCCTCAGCCGACAGTGTGTCTATGAAAATATGCGCGTTTGTATTCAGTCCATGTGAAGCTTGGCAAGGTGAAACATCAGATTGACTGCTATCATCCATGTCCATCATTGTTCTGCTCCTCACTCGTTCCTACTTGTTCCCTCCTCCCGGGCTTGTTTCCATTCAGTGTGGTCTGCAACAGAGCCCTGTGGTGCTTTGCTCCTGACTAATCAAACTAGTCAGTGTCACTGGGCGGCCTTATCTAAAACACATGGCCATGTCAGTTCCCTTCACTCCCCAGCTTTTCAACGTTTAGCAGGTTCCCGAGCTAAAGAACTTTAACTCAAAGAGTCTTACGGCCTCAGCTCAGCCAGGCCACAGGGAAAGAAATAAGGAACAGGGGGGATAACAGGTAAAGAAATGAAACATACCATTTGAATATAATATTACTATAAAGGGTTAGGGTTAGGGGTATTTTTTATTTTGCACACTGTGACTTGTAGTGAAGGTGAATGTAAATACAGTATAACCATGTGGGAAAGTGCAGGTGGTGTAGGTATTTGTATATATTTTCTCACAGTACTCCATTATATGTGGGATTGAGGATGATTTGTTTGTTTATGTGTGTGTCTGAGCCAATGTGTTCTCATGTCACTCCTACAGTCGACTGCAAGGTGACAGTGTGTGCACATATTCCCATAGTTTACCTCGTAGAGCAGGCATCCTAGCGACCAGATGTCAGATTTGAAGTTGTATCCGTTTTCATGTATCCTCTCCGGTGACATGTAGTAAGGAGTACCCACTGGAACACAGAGACGGAGAGGGGGAGGGAGAGAGAGGAGAGGGAGGGAGCAAGAGAAGAGGACAGAAAGAGATAGACAGAGGTAGAAAAGCAGAACAGGACAAAGAGAGAGTGAGCTTTAACATTTTGCATTGCAATCCCATGCTTCCCCCAGTTCATCAACATCACTGACACAGCTCACACTGTACAGGAAAGCAGGTGAGGAATGGATGTATAATCACAAACTGTGACTCATTCAGAGGTTGGGATACTCACCATATTTCAGCAAGAGTTTTAACAAAAGAAAACAGGAGGGAGATTTTAAAGTGCATTGCCTCTGTTAATTCTAAGTAAGCTTAAGTGAGATGATATTTAATAAGGTTAGATACCATCATACACACCCATGCAGTGCATGCAATTGTACAAGTACCACAAAGTTGCATACATATGTACAGCAGACATACTTGCACACACAAAATATACATAAATCAGTTCTGATTACTGGGGCTCGGTAATGATCTGAAACAGTAGTCAGGGAATACGCCCAGGGAGCAGCGGTGGAGCCTTAAAAGTTGGCCCGTTTCTGGTTCTGGTTTTGGAAACTCAAGAATCCCAAACTGCCATGGCGACTGGCAGAGCTCCAGAGAATCAGACCTTCACCCAACTGGACACAAAGACGAACCACAGCTCAACATCACATCCATAACACATTACAGTAAGCTCTGGATATTTGGTGCTTTCTTAGCTGAGCCTGACTGGCTGCTTTTTTCATTTGCTTTCTGTTTGCTGCGATTTCCCATGTAAAAGTCTATCAAGCACATCCAGCAGAGGTTTTATATTAATCACATATGGTTAAAGGATGGAAATAGTCCCAGCCTCTAACCTGTGCTGAACAGCTCTCAGACTCTGCTCATTCCACATCCTATGAAGCCAACATGTGAATGGCTTACTGAAATATTGAGATGAAAGCTACACAGGCTCTGCTGAGTTGGTGTGCAACATCCATCAGCAGCATCGCTGCACATGACAATGTGTGTGGGCTACACTAGGGAGCTTGTGCATGTCAAAATAATCAAGAATATTCTTGCATTGTCCTTGGGATCCATACAGATTATATACCTGAAAACCAATTTGTTATGCTGAAATATTTGATCTAGATTACTAATTAAGTTCCTTACATTTCAATTATTTAAGGGATATTACCTGAATTCCAAGTCTGACTCCAATATAAAATAGAGGACCTAACATTGCATTTTTAAATTTGTCATTGTTAATGATTTTAAACTCTTTTCTACCTGTTTGAAATGCAGTGTGCTCAAAGTCTACACTTCTATGTGATGGAGGGGTTCTCAAGTTTTCACTCCAATCATACACGACACCAGCTCATTTTGCTTCATTCCTCTAGAGTTGAGGGTGTACACATTTATGAAATAAACCTGTGGAGCAGTTGGTGGAATTGGTGGCTCTGCTATACATGTAAGCTGAAAAAGTTGTTGTACTTCACTTGGGACCAAAGCCTCTGCCAAATGCATAAAAGTCAATTTAATGCAAAGCTGGCTTCCATTTTATTAAACTTTTTTATTTCTTTATAGAAAGTCAAATATTGGAGAATTTCTAAAGGGGAATTTTTTTTTTTTTTTTTTTTTAATGACCCAAACAGTCTTGACCCAAGCCTACATACAAATTGTGCTCTGGGAAACAGGAGGACAGAGAAATTTATAGAGGGTAACTGGTAGTTGTTGAGTTTACAATAGGCACAAACAGTCGAAGTGAACTGGGTAGGTGAGAACAGCTCTCAGGTGGATAGAACTCAGGAGAAAAATCAGCTTGCAGGGAAATGGTAGGAAAAAGCCATAACTGCACACTCACCAGCAGTACTCACATGTGCACACAAACACACACACACAAATTCTCCAGAGCCATTCTGCACATTAACAGGTCGAAGGAAACTCAGCTAACGTAATTGCAATTAATAAAACTATTACAGGGGGAGCTATTACATTTGAAGTCTATGGGAACTGAAATGAAAGCTAGCACTTTTAATTTTGGTGCAGATCTAATTGGGTTGAAAAAACACACTTTTATCTTAAATGTGGGTTTTTAAATAATGAAGTGTTACCTGTCATTCCAAAAATAATCAGCATCTGCACAGGCAGAGAGGAAGTAAGAGAGAGCAAGTGGAAGAATAAACAGGGGACTAGGAATTCCTGTTTTAATTGGTCATCAGGTTGGCATTGTGGTTTACGTGTGTGCGCGCGTGCATGTGTGTGTGAGCTGTGAGGTCTCATGGTGCGGTCTGAACAAGCTCCCCTAACATTCATTATTAGTTGATTAAAAAGAATCAGCCTCTCTTATGCTAATAGTTGCATAAAAAAAAGAAAGAAAAGGCAGCGGCGCTGGGCTCAGTCTTCTCCAGCATGCTAAATTAAGGGCACATTACTTATTCATGCAAATAAATTGAAAGTCATGTTGGGATTGATTTCCATTATTGTGAATGGCTATGACAACACTGTGTTCTCTGCGAAACAGGATAATCATTGTTGTATAGGAGGTGAGATGCCATCCAGTATAAAGAACCCCACACTTCTAACCCTCTGCTGAATGCACTGTTAAATGAACCATTACTGGTGTTCTTTTAAATACGTTTATTGATTTGATTGCATGGACTTGTAAAGCATAATCTGTGCACCATTACCAGTTTTAAATTTCTGTATTTTAAACAGATTTGAGTACAATCTTAAACGCTATGATTGAATTTCTCATTCAGACCAAGGGCAGGAGTTCAGAAACCTCTGCTCTATCGTGTTTTAACAAATAAAATATTAAATTGTAGGCAGTAGCACAGCCAGAATGGACTTAATCTCATAGTCAGAAAGCCTCCTCTGGATTCCCTTATATAGCCATTATGTTTTTTTGGTTTTCTATATGTTCTGCTGAGCCCTCGCCCCCCATTTGGCTCTCCGCCTACCCCTCTCTGTTTCACGACTCGCTTCTTGCCTTTATAAGATAACCAAGTCTTTATATACATGTTGAAATCGTCGCAATTATTTTCAACATCAGCCTCCCTGAAGTTGTTCTCCTTCCATCTTGTTCTCCCTCCTCCTCTCTTCTTTCCCTTCCTCCCTTTCCCCCGGTACTCATCGTTAACACCTCTCTCATTACAGGTGTTAATTGCAGGTATATTATACTACTTATTGCTGCCAATTGGCTAGTCTCTCATTCCTCTAACGATTGCATCAGTTTTCCAGTTACTACCATTCTTTTGTTCTTTTGTTCTTTAATCCAACTCTTGCAATAACCCTGCATACCCATCCTCAGCACTGAAAAGCAAAAAGTGTGTAGTGTCTTTGCATGCTTGTGTGTACTTTTTTCAGTCTCATGTCCCAGACTGTGGATATATGCGCGTCACTGAGTGTGTGTCTGTTGGTGTGCATGTATGCTGCAAATTTATGTGAATGTGCATGATTCAACCCAATATGGATATCCACATGCGTCCCTGTGCATACATACATCTGTATAGGAGACAAAGAGTCTGTGAGTCTCTCAGTCTGTGCAAGAGTGTGTAAGAGACCAAAAAAAACTGTGTGTGTGTGTGTGTGTGTGTGTGTGTGTGTGTGTGTGTGTGTGTGTGACTGCAGGCTGCTGAGCGGCTGAGTTGAAAGCCTGGGAGCTGACAGGCTGTATGCCTGGACCTCCATCTCATCTCCACCACCATGCTCTACTGTTCAGCTGGGTGGCTGGGCTCATTACAGACCCATGCTGGCACGCGATTGCACGCATGCGCACACGTACGGGAGCGAGTGAGCAAGACACACACTCCATCCTCACATTCTTTCTTTCTATCCCTCTCTCTCACTTTCCTTTTTTCCTTCATTTTATTCTGTCACATTGTCATATTCTCTCCTCTTTCTTTCTCCCACCCCTTCGAACTTTTTTTTCCTCTCTGCTTCCTTTTTTCGCCTCTTTTTTTCTGTGTTACTCTGTCACATTCTCTTCTCTTGCACCCGGCACATTCTACCTTTCTTTTTCTGTTTCTTTGTCACCCATTCTTCTATTTTTTATGCTCCTTTCTTTTCCTGACATATTGCTTTCTCCCCTCTCTCTTCACTCTCACTCTGTGCACTGTCTCTAGTTTTCTCACCCTCTGTCTCTCTCTCTTTCACCCCAACCTTCGCCCTTCTCTCCGACTAAAAGTCAAGTCACCAGAGGGAGAGACAGAGGGAAAGAGAAGTGAGCACAAGTAAGATACAGAAAAAGCAGCAAGAGAAGGATAGGTGACAAAAGAAGACAGAGAGAAAATCTGCAATTTGAAACAAACTGCAAGAAATGTCAAGGGGAAAGTCAGGGACAGAGTGGAAGAATGACGCACTCTGAATCCCTTGTGTCAACACGTCATGCTGACCTAGGGACATCCTCTTTTACAGCACAACATCATTTACTTAATACCATCTACCGACACCCTCATGTAATTACAATATTCTTAAATGGATACAAAGTACTGTGGTCACAAGCACATATAAAATGTACCATTACAAAATCTCATGCTTATTTTGGTTGCATTAAAGTTATGATCTCAGGGCAAATATAACTGTTCTCTATGTGTATGACTGTATGTCTGTATCTATGTAAAAACTATACTGGAATAAATATTACACTGTGATTTGTGCAGTTTTCTGGCAATTAACAAAGGAGTCTTGATTGCTTCAGATTAATGATGAGAGTATTCCAGTTGACCCCTCTGCTCGTGGGGCTGCCTATCCTCTGTTTGCCTAAAGAGGGTGCTGTGGACTCAACATTTAATGAGCAATCACAGCTCTGCTGGCTCTGCAGGCTGCTTAGTTGATAGGGCTTCTGTTGAGTTGATCATGTGATTCACACTTTCTCAAAGGCTGGGCCGCTGCTGTACAATGGCTGAGAATAGCACCTTGTTTGTGGTAATAACAGTTTGACATAGGGAAGTGAGACAGTGCGAATGACAGCATTTATATTTGTCTATGGAATTCATTGTTCTACATTTTCCACGAAGAAGCAGCTGAAATTGTCGAGTGGATGTTGGATAGCACCTTCACATACCTCAATAGGCCCAGTTGAAACCAGTGTATCCACCACAATGATCTGTGCCAGATTTTACTGTGTAATACTGAAATTTCAACTGCCTAAGTACATCACTAGTGAAATCAAGGAATTAATTTCAACACTATTAACACAAAATTCCAAACAATAAAGACAAAGGAAGGGAAGCAGAAAATGATCAGAATATAACATGCAACCACTGCTCACTTCTGTATTTACTGTTGCTAAAGGAGTTTAACCAATACAGAAATTGGGGGAATGACTTGTTAGAGTTTTCAAAAAGTTCAGATTTTTCTTTAACCAATGACGACTGTACGATTCTTGCAGAACACTGACGATTCCACTGTCCAGCATCATCATCTGGAGATGCCAGGCTAAATCACTCCCATATCTGATCTTCAAATACCTTCTACACAAAGTGCAAAATGCATTATTTTCCGATAGCATAGATTTGATTCTTTCTGGAGAGGTTTTACTGTTTTTATTTATTATTTCTAACATTTTCAGGTCATAACAATATATCCATTATGCCTTGTCTTTTTCTTGACTTTGCAGCATTATGCACTGTGATGCTAAAAGGTTCAGCTGTGGAGAGACTTTAACAATAGGGCAGAGTGATGAAGGCTGGTAGGAACAGGCTGTTAACAAATTGTTAATAGGTACGCTTGTGTTTTAAACACTAGGACACCCTTAAACTGAGGTAGATGTGTGTATGTGTGTGTATTTGTGTTAAACCCCATGTCACCAGTAAAGTGAGGCAAGCTACAGGTTTTCACTGACAGGAGATACAAATGTCTATGTCTATACCTGTGGAAATCAATAATCACTTAAATGTTGTTTCACTCTCTTCTTAAAGTTATGGGCTTGGCTCCTAAAGATTTACAGTACAGGGCCCATAATCATTAAACACCCTATGCCTTAAAGAATGCATTTAAACATGTGGTACCCTTCTGTTTTTCAAGTTGTACAGTTTCAGGTTTAGCACACTTATTTTGTGTGTCAAGTCTTAAACTAAGTCTTAATTACTGTGGCAATTTTGGGCTACAATTCTTACTCCTTTGAACAAATACATTATGTTATATGAATTTATTTCCTACAAGTGACAAACACACCCATCAATGTCAACAATAACCCTGATTGTAAGTTTGCTGGCTTGTTTTATGACACACAGTCACAACCAGAGCTGTGTGTCAAAGGCCTCTGCCCAGTCTCCATCTGTGTTAGGTTTAAAGGTCAAGGCAACAGGAAGTGGCTAAGTGGCCTATGAAGGGGCTGGGCACAGCCGTGGCCAGGCAGCATGACTATATGACACATGGCTCTGGGCTCACCATACCTAATGAAACACATCCAACATTGGGTGATTACTGGGGGGTGCTGTGTCTAGGTGTGTGCATATGTGGGTTCATAAGTGAAGAGTGTGTGTTTAAGTGTGTATATCCACATATGTATAGACTGTTGTAAATTACCTAGCGAGTGAGCAGCGGTTGTTTTGGAGCTGAAGAATCGTCCCAGTCCCAAGTCTCCTAGTTTCACTACTCCTGTAGCTGTGATGAATACATTGGCTGGCTTGATATCTGGAGAGGAGATGTGTGGAGAGGAGACAAGAGGATATATGGTGATTGGTTGCATACAAAAATCAAAATTACCATTTAATTGCCTAATGTGAATGCTACATTACTGAAATTTGAGGGACAACGATGCTTACGATATGGAGATATGATCATACAAAAATAGTGCATGTCCACTGTGATGGAGATTTTTGTTTCGTTTTTTGTCGCTGCTCAAAAAACATGACTGTATTACATGCATAAAGTGTATTATCAAAAATATTCATTTCCGTTAATGTGGGTGTTAGCAAACAGTTTCTGTTGCTTTTTCTAAAGTAATGTTAATGTGACCCGCATCAGCCTTTGAAATTTACTGCTCCAATATAATTGTAAGCGGCTTTTGAATAGGCAGTCTCTGCTAAGTGGTCATTAAAGCTCAGAGCTCAGGGTTCATTAGTGTCCCTGTGCCCTAATCAGAGTCAGTCCAACGGAAGTACACCACCTGTAGTAGTGTGTGTGTGTGTGTGTGTGTGTGTGTGTGTGTGTGTGTGTGCGTGTGTGTGTTTGTGTATGTGTGTAGCAACCTATGCACATGAATCCAGGACTTGATTTGACGGGGCCGCATGCCCATAAACACTGTGTTCTCTGGTATATATGTTGTTCAACACCTACACTTAAGCCTTCTGTCATATGCAACAAGGTTGTTCACACTTGAAGAAAATTCACTGACTTTATGTTCTGTTTCTATTCATATTTATTTTATGGATTTAAGGAGGACTGTACTAGAAGTATTCTATGTTTTAGTCTGTTGACTAGGAAATGTACAGGAAAGCACCAGTATACAGCAACTTACGAAGATTATTTTCCCACCCTCAAAACATCCATTGGTTTCAGTTCAATTAAGTATGCTATTAAAAAAAACCTAAAACTTGTTTGAGACAGATAATCCATAACAGCAAACAACACAACACCATCATTTTTTTAGTTTTGCTACTGTTGTATGGTGATGCAGTTGCAAGCAAATATTGTTTTGGTAACTCTCCCTGTTTTTGGTACATTTAGGACCACATCTCATTTCATCTGAGGTTTATGAGAGACTTAAGAGTCTTATGTTAAGCGTCCACTAGACATTGGGACCAGTCGCAGACTAGTTGCAGGGACAGTGTGCCACTCCCTATTAAGGATGCATCTACTCTTTCATCTGTGCACTAGTCTGACATCACAACAGAAATTACTATCAGTTAATATAAAACGTCTTCTGACAAAACATAGTAAATAATTGGTGACTGCCATAGGGATCTGCTTTTTCCAAGTCTCTGCAAGTTCATTTTCACACCATCATAAAACACAAAAACAAGCTCAATAATATGAAAGTTTTTTAACGTGAAAATAATGTGTTTTCACCGGCTACTTTAAGAGTTTGTAACCGGTCATATGCTTTGAGACCTTATTCACATAATTACTCATATAGCTCTGTGGTTTGCTCAAACTTCATGGTCTTAAAGTAACCACTGGTTTTATGCTTTTGCATTTCTGGTTAATATGTCACAATATTAATAGGAGGGCAAAAAAACATTTGTGAGCAGTTCCAGCATTTGTAGAAGTCTCTCCAACTCATACGCACAAACTTTTCCAGATTGAAGAGATTCTATAGATTCTCTTATATTTTAGAAAATAAGCAATAATAAATAATACGTGTGTGGGTGAATGTTTATGTAGAGTATGTGTGTGTGCATCAACAATACCTCTGTGCATGACTCTCCGGGAGTGCATATGTTCGAGCGCACTGCAGAGCTGGACAAAGTACTTCCACACTGTTCTCTCTGGGATAAGCCTCCTCTGCTTCTTAAAGTGCTGTAAACGCAACCACACACACACACACACACACACACACACACACACACACACACACACAATCAGAAAATCAAAGCAACATTAGCATACCTTAAAGATATTAGCAAACATATTTAATAACAATTATTTAACAAAATATTTAATTAGGAACGGGAAAATTTCTAGTGTGGCTCAAAATACAATTTTAAAATGGTAGCGAAGTGTTTATGTCTGTGTGTGTTTATACAGCATCCATCCCCAGCCTCAGTCCCCAGCTCTGACTCCACTGTTAATGGAACCCAGACCCCTCTCCTCTGTCTGTCCCTTGCCTAACCAAGCTCTGTCTCATTTTCTCAATGTCCTACAATGGAAAGCACATGCATTCTTAAGAAATTTGTGGTACCGTCCAAAACTCTCCCATCTGGCACACAGCTCTTTTCTTCTTTTTTTTAGGTACAGATTTCAGGGGCACAGAGTCTCCAGTTGTTTTTAGTTTTTTTACTTATTTTGGAGGGCTGACTGAGTCGTTCTGGATCATCAAGAGTGTGATCCATATCCAGAAAGCCACAATGATGACAGGGCTTCAACTTAGGCATAATGGCTTATTGATCCAGAGTGACAATATCAACAAGTGAGGACAGGAACTCCGCCTCAAACAGCTGTGGGTAAGACAAAGAAGATCTAAGAAGTCTGGCTACCAGCAAGATTTTATGGGGTGTCCTCATGGTTCCATTTGCAAGAAAGAAAACCCTGTATTTTAGCCAGCTTAGATGAGAGTCGTGCACATGAAAATTACAATTTAAGCATTGAGCAGAACCCCCCCCCCCACCTTGAAAAATGTATAGTAAGCTAGCACAATTATAAGTGAACATTTCCAGGGCATCAACCTGGAAGTAACTAGATGAATTAGACCTTAAAACATTAATCAAGTAATGAAAGAACATCCCTGATGATAATTTATGTTTACATTTATTTGTCTTGACACACAATGTGCTGTATGTTTATACATTTTGCATACCACCTGTACATACATATTTATGCATCTGTTTCAATCTATTAGAACTGCACGTCTGAACTGCTGGTGCATCATAACATTTGCCAGATGATGATAATATGTGCCACAAATGGTAAAACTACATTAGCAAAGAAGAAAAGATGTTATAAGCATGCTCTCAACACAATGACTGAAACACATTTTATGAGATATTTGCTAAGCAACACTTCAGCAACCAAAACATGACTATCAGGCTTAATCAAAACCTCTCACAGGAACATTACTAGCTTCAACACATTTATTATAGGATTGTTTTATTGTATTTTAAGGGATTCCTATTATTTTGTTCATTGTATATCTGAGTGTCTGTATGTATGCGTGTGTGTATGTATTTTCTACCCTACCTGTTCCAACCTATCCTGTCTCTCTTCATTATATTCTCTTAATGAGGATGAAATACTTACTAGTATTAGGGCTGTGTATATCAATATATGTAGTAGGAAATAGGTCTATGTACTATAGAAATAGAATAATCTGTCGTCTCTAGTGAGGTTAGGGGTCAAGAAGGAGAAAAGACGGGACTATTAAAATTAGTCCATAGCCCCACTAAACAATGTGAGAGAGAACAAGAAAGACAGAATGATAGACAAGAAAGACAGAGGGCGATGGATGGGGAGGCGGCAAATAGTTGAACAATGGAAGAAAGTAAAGGAAAGGTTGTAGGTATTGGTAAGAGATACAGAAAATGAAGGAAGGTGTGAGGGAAAGAGAAGGATAGAGAAAGATAGATGGAGAGAGAGAAGGATAGACCTTGGCATACTACCAAACAAAGCCTTAGTGAGAAGCCATTCTTCCCTTGCCCTCCCATTACCATATCAGAGGACTGTTTGATGTCAATGGGGGAGCACATAGACGCCCACCAACACCACCACCACCCTCTTCTCCATGCCTTTAACAGCAAACACCGCACATGCAATATTCTGTAAGTGCATGCAAATCAAGGACCATTTGATTTCATTTGAATTCTGAGATGGTCAGAGAGAGAGTAATAGAGAATGAGGGAGGGAGAGAGAAAGGAGGCGAGAGCGGTGTGGAGGACGAGAAATCAAAAAGAATAAAAAATGTTAAATTCATACATGGGGGGGGGGGGGGGGGGGGGGGGGGGGGGCTGTTTTACATATGGCACACACTGTATGAATGTGTCGATTTCACATTACAGAACAAGGATGGGGGGCTAATCCATGGCACGCACCTCTGGACTGCCACGGTTACATTAGAAAACCAAATCATTTGGGACAGATCAGGAGACAAATAGTGCGGAGGAAAGGTGTGTACTTGTGTGCAAGACTGTATGTTGACAGCAGCCATATGAAAATGACACAGCATCCTCTGTAGCTCACTGCTCAAATAGCAGTGATACTCAGTGGTTTGTTATCTTACCTCTTCAGGCTGCCATGATACATCTTTGTAAGGGAATCTCTGAACATTTATGTGAGTGTGTTTGTTACTATGGTTGTGTCTACACATTCTTTGCTTACACAGCAAATCATATGTATATCACTGGCAGGGTTGGGTCAGATTACTTTGAAATGTAGTCAGTTACTAAATACAAATTGCATGGACATATTTGTAAGTAGTTACATAATTATTTTAAAAAAATCTAATCTAATCTTAATACTTTTTGATAACTTCAAAAACATTGAAAATACTGCACCTTATACTTAAAAAATGGACACAACCCGAAAAAACTTTTAGTCGACGAATATTATTTTTTCTCTTTAAACATTTCAAAACATTTTCAATGTAAATAAAATGCATTTTGCATATTCAGCATTTACAGTTGGTCAAATCAAATCACCCACACAAAGACAGCACTGGCACAAAGTACAGGTGCATTGTGTGTATTCTACAACATGTGGGATGTTGTTTCTTTTGTGTAAGTTTTTGTTTCTGTAATTCAAAAAGGTCACATGGAGAACTTTGCTCTTGTAACGGAAGACGAGAACTTACTCAAAATGCAAATAAAAAGGAATGAACAGCTGTACTGTACTGCCATGATTTAAAGACATATCTATCTATAAACCATAATCTAATTGCAATTTTTTAAAAATGTAATCTGGATTGAATGTAGGTACTTTTTTTTGTCATCTGATTACATGCAATCCGTTACTACCCAACCCTGACACTGGTGTATGTGTGTGCTGAGCCTGCCATGTTCACTCTCTTGTACCGCTAATCCTCGCCGCTCCTAATTTGCTGTGTTGAACTGTGCGGATGTGGAGCTGCTGAGTATGACTGCAAACAGCTTGTCGAGCTGTGCCGATACAACGCTGCGGCATCATTTATGCATGGGAGAAGACCAGGCTTTTTACATGCACACCACTAATTTGCTATACTGGCAGGATTTTATAATAACTGGGGGTTTGGTCTAACTCAAAGACGAATAACAGGGTGAGCCTGGGATATACTCACTACCACTTTTGAATAACCTTGTTCCTTCTTTTCCTCCAATTTCAACAGCAAAACTCCCCCTACACAAAAAAACTTGTTGATCTAGACATAAGCAACTTGACACACCCATGTGGCTAAAAGCCACACATTATGTACTTGGTTCTAATATACATTTGCTTACATATTGGCTCAATGTTGATTTTGCTGGGTAGAACCAATTAAATAATTACATCTCTTTTTTGAAAGAGATCTAGCTAAAAGTAAAAGCTGGGTAGACTTTTTTTGTGGCCAGTACAGAGGCAAAAAATAACAATGTACATGAGAAAAAAAAATATATAAACTTCAAGTTTCCCAAAATCCTTCATTAAAATATTACCACAAATGACAGCTTTTGTCACAAGTGTCTGACCTCAAGATTTAATAAGTAAAATGTAAGATTGAAGCCAGATAAGTTATATTCGGTATTTGTTCACATACCCCCTACATACAACACAGGCTGGGACTTTATGACCATTAATCATAGCTTGATTCTTAACAACTTCCCTTTCAGTCTAGGAAAATGTCAACACAGACTACTGAGATTAAAGGGGGTTTGCAGGAGGCCTTATATTAGTTGGTTTTTGGTTTCAGTATGGAATGGATGATTCAGATTGACTCAGTGTCCAGGTAGTCAAAATCTTGGAACAACCACAAACCACAGACCTCCTGCCACTATTCCTTCACTTACAAAAAGGCCACATCAGCAGTTTATTGCTTCCATTCTGGCATTCCTTTCGACACTAAATGTGTAATATGGTGCTGGACTGGCTATTATTTAGTCAGATATTGGATATACTACTACTTCTACTTTAACAAACAACTGCACGTCCAGCAGTCTGGGCAAGAATGTTACCTAGTGGGTTTGCTGTTGTAGAGAGTTCCTTACCTTGATCATACGTGAGAGGTCCCCTGCATCCGCTAGCTCCAGGACTATGTTCAGCTCATTGTCCTCAATAAAAGATGCATGGTACTTTATCACATTGGGGTGGTTCAATTGCTGTGGGAGAAAAAAAAGACTTCATGTCATGGAGAAAGTGAACAGAAGACATGTTGGTGACACTTGTCACATTAAGAGCTTCTATGGTCGCACTACCTAATCCAAGAGTGAAAATCATTCCTTGTAGAAGCTACAGACAGTAGCAGCCTCTTGCAAACTTGTTATACAATTTATATCAAAACAACCTATCAGCTGATAAATAACAGAGGATCATGTCATGCAATCCACTGTACTTTCACCACCAATTAAATCAAAACAGTTAAATCCATATTTGGAATCTATATTTGATAAGTGTGGACCTAATGAGACTGTTTTGTCCTCCAGTGTGACAAAGCTGGGTGACATGTCACAACAAACCCCTCTGTCTGTGATGACAACAACTCATGTGTGAGATACACACACACACACACACACACACACACACACACACACACACACACACACAAACACACACACACAAACACACACACACGCCTGACAGGCTGACATGGCTGGCAGTCACAAAAACAAGCATCCCAAGCTCATCTCTGGCTGAGATTTCTTCCCGTTGGTTGGTCAATAAGGCAGGAACAGCATTCCCTGTAGTAAACAAAAAGCCTTTATCCATCGAGAGCAAGAAGAGAAAAGGTGGAGGGAGGGAGGGAGGGAGGGGAGGGAGGTGCAATGAAGGGAAAGAAACAAATGACACAGTGACACAGACAAGGAAAAGGAATGATGGAGACAGGGCGGGGTGAAGAGGTAAGGAAAGAGAACAAAGTGAGGAAGGAAAAAAAAAGAGCAGGAGAGGGATAAGGTAAGCAGAGTCAGAGAAACGGGGGAGGGAAAAAGGGAGATGATGGTGATGTGCGGAGAGTTGGAGACATGGAGCTGTGTGGCGTGGCAATGTTGAGGGGGGGGTGGGGGGGTGATGCGAGCAGACGGAGCAGTGTGACACGCGTCCTCCACTCGGCTCCGCTCTGCTTTCTCTGCTGTGATTAAAGAAATGTTCATGCTCCGGATGATGCCAAGAAGAGGGGAAAGGAGAGCACAGTACAGTACACTACGCAACACTACACTCTCCACTCCATCTCTGCATCCCTCCACAATCCCTTTTCTCATTCGTTCTCTCTTTCCACTTCCTCATGTCTCCATCTTTCCGTCTCCCTCCCTTGTCCTCTCTTGCCAGATGTATTTTTGGCTCAGAGTGGCAGTTCTGCACGGCTCCACACTGTAGCACAGCCATGGAGTGATGACAAGCTCCCCCCCACACGCCCGTCCCAACCCACTTCTCTTCCACACACTGAACCTCAGGCAGAGGATACAGAGAAATAAAGAGATATGTTCACATGCAGATGTTTATATAAATGATATATGGGGGCCTACTGCAATCCAACAATCATTCACTGGGAAATATCACGTCGAGTCTTGCATGATTATGTAATTACACACCAGCGTGTGTAATTACTTAATCATGCAACACCCTATAGGATATATTTGGTGAACTGATGATGTGTTTCAAAGAAGAACAAGATACTGACTAATGCAATCTGATGGTACAAAATTAACCATGACAATAAATTAGCTTTCAGTGCATTACAGTTACATTCTAGCATACTTCAGCTAAGAAAGATTAAAAGTGGCATCTAATATCAATCAGCAGAAATGAATGCCTTGTGCTGCACAACATATTGATATTTTTTGATTCACTGAAATAGAAAATTAGTAGATATGCAATTCTGGGTTGTTTGTCAATTAGAAGAGAAATTAAATATGTACTAAACTTGCAAAAGAAATACATTGCTCATAAAGAGACCTAAAGTTTAAAGTGAATTTATAGTGTGTGTATCAGGTTAAATGAAGCTGGTTGCTGCCAGTTCTCTGTCTTGTCAGTAAACTGCTGGTATAATCTAATCAGATGCAGAAACCAGAGAAGCACACACACAACACATTGTTACAGAAATACATAAAGCACAAACACAAAGAAGCACCCAGACATCATTACAGCTTTTCACTGTAGATTAGGGCAGATCATTAGTCTTCAGAATACAATCCAGGCTTGATAGTAACCTCAAGCGAGAGGAATACACAGCTGTGGGATTTCAAGAATGGTGAAGGTAGCAGATTGGCAGGGAGCAGGCTATTTCTGCAACCAACATTCCTATAAGCGAGGATTTAAACAAAAGGGCAGAGTGAGAAGTAGGATTCTCAAGTTGAAATGCCAGAACAGGAAAATACAGATGAATGAGCAGACACAAACACAGACAGACAAACAAACAAATAGGCAGACTGTTGAAAGGCCATGACTGTGTGTGTGCGCGCGTGCTTGTGTGATCACGCGCCAGTATGTGTGTCATTCCAGTCGGTCCATGCCAGTGTGCCTCTCATTATTCTGATTTGGCTGTGTCTCCTGTTGGCCTGTCTAGTGGGGGATAAGGCAGAAGAACTGTCTCTCTCTCACACTCAGCCTTTATTATCAGCCTGGCTGGGCAGTGCAGGGCCAAGCATAACTTCCATGTTCACTAGCAATCAGCTTACAGGATGAAAAGAAGGGTACAAAAAGCTCTGAGGGGGGAAGATGAGCAAGGAGAGGGAAAGGAGGAGGGACGGATGGATGGAACGACAAAGCAACTGGGTGAATAAGGTCTAGAGAAGGAAAAGAGGAGAAGGGAAAGGACAGAGGAATGGAGGAAAGGGGAGCAATATAATGAGAGAGAAATAAAGGAAATGTGGTAAATGCAAAAGAAAATGAGAAGCGTATTCACCTGGCATAGTTTGAGATTTAACCCTGCCTCGACCTCTCTTAGAAGGTCAGAGATTCAGATTTGGGCGAACCCCGCTGTTTCGTGCCGCCAAGTCAATGATCTGTTACTCAGATTACAGCTTTCTACAGGGTCTCGCCTGCATCTGAGTATCGTTGTGTTTGATTGGCCCAAAGAGCCCTGGGAGCTTCCCTGATGTATTTGAAACAAACTAATTGGTTTTGTTTTCTTTCCCTAATGTGTATGTGTGAGTGTGTGTATGTGCACAAACTGCCTGCAGTGCACACACATGCGCAGAAAGGCTTCATATATGGAAGGATAAACTACCAGGAATGCATGAATGCACACGCGCACACAACCAAAACCACAAACACACACAACATTGACACACATCTAGGATATTGCAGACAAGGGGAGATATTGAAGCTGTCATTTGTTCATTAGTATTTGAAAGCAGCTGACACATGTTTATAGCAGTTTAGGAGGGAGGTAAAACATCAAGAGACACACGAGGGAGACTGCTAAATGTCCATGCTGATGCACTGTTGCCTGGCTCTGAACATTACGAAAGGATAATAAAAACAAAAAACAATAGTTTTGGCATTAAAAAAAAGAGTCGATGTGAGCCTGGAGGGATGGTGCATTGGTACACCCCTGCACACACACACACACACACACACACACATAAGGAGACAGTAATACACATGTACTTTACAGTCACACACTCATTCATATTCTCACTTGTGTGCACAAACACCCCTCTGCATTCATAACCATGCAAGGAATTGCACACACACGTGCATGTGCCCACACACCAACACACAAATCCAAGCCGTCTGGTGCAGATCAATTGTTTTCCTGTGGTGGAAGGTCTCAGCTGAGGCACCTTAAGAGAACAGAGCGCAGCACATGACGCCGTCTCCCTCTTCTCTGGTTCTTTACCTTAAGGAGATCTATCTCTTTGATGCAATCTTGCCGAGCTTTGGCATCCATCAAGTCGAATATCTATCAAGAGATCAAAAGAGAGAGAGAGAGAAAGAGAGAGAGAGAGAGAGAGAGAGAGAGAGAGAGAGAGAGAGAGAGAGAGAGAGAGAGAGAGGGGAGGACAGAGAGGGGTGTTATGACATATTCAAGAAATGGTAAGATGGAGAGATGGAGAAAACAGGAAAAAAAACACTAAACAGAAAACATGGTTGCTGTTATCTAGAGGGTGGCGTTGGAGTGACTACAGGTGTTTCACATCTGAGTAACATACACACATATCCCTGTCTAAGGTGCGTGTATGTGTATACATGCTCAACCAGAGCATCATATCCTCCTGATGCTGTGTGTGTGTGTGTGTGTGTGTGTGTGTGTGTGTGTGTGTTTGTCTGTCTGTGTGTATAAGTCAATGAATACTTTATGTCTGTGCATGTATGTCTGTGTGTGTGCACATTCACACAGAGAACTGAGTCATATTGTGAAGGTAGATTAAAAGCACAGTCATATTGCACTTCATCACGACAAAAAAAAAATTATCACTTTTGTTGCATTTTTCAGCATTCTGACATGTCATTTATTTCAGATTTACTATGCTTTCTTGAGTTTATCAAACTGTGTTTGTGTATCAACATTACCAAAGTGTGGATTCATGGACTAAAATATGCTGCAAGCAGGTGAGGTGAATTCCCATTGTTAAATTGCCCATAAGTATGAGTATATTTGGCCATCTGTTTGTGTTGGCCTTGTGACAGACTGTTAGACACAAGAGTAGTTCAACATTTCACTTTAGCTGAATATATTGGCTATCCAGAGTGATATGTATTACTGTGTCTTACCTGGACTTTCTTCAGAGCCACTGACGTGTTGTCTAACAGGTACCTCGCCCGGTACACCTCACTGAACTGGCCACGTCCAATCTTTTTCTCAATCTGGAAGTTTGCCAGCGAGTTATGGCCCATATCTGGTTGCAATGGTTTCTGAAAGAAAAAAACAACAACTTTATTAACATTTGTGCGCACATATGTGCTTGTTCACACACACACACATTTCAAGGGGGAAAAAACTTAAAAAACAAATGATTTACAGGCATTTTGTGGTAACTATGAAGTTTATATCATTGAAGTGCAACTATCGTCACAGTTCTGACAGAGGAAAGGATGAGGAATAAAGGATGTAGGTGAAACTGTGGTGAGGCCCAAGCTTCTGGAGGTTGTTTTGCTGAGAGGCTGCTCTAGGCTGCTGATGATTTGACTGGCATTAGGCTGATGTGTTAAGCTGTGAGAGGTACTGAGGAGTGCACGTGCTTAACTGCAGCATCAAATCAACTCACTAAAGCCTATAAATGGAGGAGAGTCTTTTTTCTATTATTTACATAGCTACCCAAAGAGCACCTAGAGGTCTGGGACCAAAAATGCTTTTCCTAATCAATTCAAAAGTGTGAACTCAGAAGTAGCAGGTCAACCATGTTACCTGATCTTACTTTTTACAGGCAGCAGAACAGCATCATGCAGTGCCTGGGAATATATTTTGGAAGTGGCTTCCATGCTGGCAGCACACATTAACTTATGATCTGATCCTTGTTCTTACCATATTTTTATATGTGGATGGATAATGCTCCTATGTAAACTTATACCTTACATCTGTTAGGCAGGCAAACGATTAACCTTTGACTTCATGGGTGTCTTTTTGTGACTACAACATCACTCTGACCTCCCCGAAGCAAAGGTGAAAAAAAAATTTCCCTACAGGGATGCATAACATGTCCTATTACATAAAAATAATATATAGATGACATACATAAATATTATCATTCCATATAACTTTTTAAGTTTTTCAGTTCACAGGAATCCAGAGTCCTCTTCCTTCCTTGGTCTGCCAAGTTATATCACTGACAGTCTGGCACTTGGCCACAGACTACAGGACTCCTCGCCTCTCCTCACCATACAGTTGGCTGTGCAGGCTGAGACACTCACCTTCCATAATTTAAAAAAAAAAAAAAAAAAAAAACACACTACACACACACACACACACACAAAAAAAAAAAAAGCATCAGCCCCTTGGATATGATGTGTGAAAAATAGCACCGAGCAGGCTGCTTGACCTTTCCAGCCTTTTGGTAAACTTGTACAAGGCGTAGGCGGGAGCAAACAGAAGGTGACAGATATCAGAATGCCACATGTCACCAGCGCTTCTGCCAATGTGGCGGTGGGAGCAGCTCAGGGGCAAGTGACTTAGGACAGAAGGAAGGAAGACAAAGTGGGGGAGAAGGTCAAAAATTAATCTCCTAAGCACTAAAACACGCAAGAAGGGACTGTCATCACACTCATGGTAACTCTGTCAAACTGCTTCACTTGCATTTTGCAGTTTGACAGAGTTACATGAGCACGGGCCTGAGGCTATACAGGATTCCCTCAGCTGCCTAGTCACTACAAAGGAAGACGATGAGATGTTAACGCAGTGAAAAATTAACAATTAAACCCAACCAAAATACTGAAAAAGGAAATGACTGAAGCAAGTTTAGTGGTGTGGTTAGCAGGGCTGCAACTAACAATTATTTTCACTACTGACCATTTTTGACCAGTGATTAATTTTTTTAAAGAACCAACTTCACATTTTGTCTGTAAAAAGTAGCATGGAAGCATTTCATTGTTTTTTAAAGTTTAAAGTTGACAGCCAAAGGAAGAGGCGTGAACCAATTAGATGCCCTGTCCAATTAACACCGTCGAGGTGTGTGCATTATTCAGCATGACACCACCATCATCCCGAGCTGTCTGAGAGTGACTCTGACAGAGAGCATGACACACTGCTCCACAACCCATTGTTAAACGTTACGGCTGCTACTGTGTTTTGCTAATAGCCACCAATGAATGTTTTAACAAGAATAATATACTGTGAGCAAAAAACAAAACAAAACAAAAAAAAACATACAAAATAAACTTACATAGAAGTGAGAGAGAACATGCAAATCTACAATAGATCTATGATGAGACGTTGAGAGTGTGGCCAAATTTTGCAATGGTTTTTCATAACTGTGACAGAAGCATTTAGTTGGAAGTGTATATCAAGGGTGGGGGAAAAAATTGCTTCTTAGATGCATCACAGTTTTCTCTTTAAATGTTATGTTTTAAAGCAGAAAACTAAAGAATTTAAAACTAAAAAGCTGAACCACTGGATGGTGAAAAGTAACGGACGTAAAACATTTGCGTCGTGTTTACATTCTAAGTTAGGCTACTCATGGATGTATTATGAGGCTACTTCTTGAGTTTGGAGAGACAGTTGTCGCCACCCGATCCACACATTTTTTGTCTTAATCAATGACATTCTAAATTAAAAACCTAGTTTTTTCCAGAGCCGATGATGAAAGTGGCTGACGAGTGAGCCATCTCGCTTCCTTTTAACCTCTGTAGAGAGTTGCACATGCGCAGTACCGATCGGGCAGGATTTGGATCATGATGTGGATCCAATCCGACTCGCACCGCCGGGCTTAAAATCTAGTGTATGGAAGTATTTTGGCTACTTTGAGCTGAAGGGAAAAATAACTTGGACAAGAGCAAAGAGAGATATAAATATTTGTTATCATTTTATTTTAATTATGGATCATTGCAAATACGCTATGTTTTAAAAACAGAAGTAGTAGCAAGTCACACAGTGAGAATAAATAAATCGTGCATAGAAATCAAAACTTTTAATGCACCGATAATCGTACCATAGTCCTCTGAATCGGAATCGTGAAATGCTAGAGATTCCCACCCTAGTGTATATGTGTGTGTTTATATATATATAAATAAATACAGAGAGAGAGAGAGAGAGAGAGAGAGAGAGAGAGAGAGAGAGAGAGAGAGAGAGAGAGAGAGAGGACAAGAGGGCATTGCTTTCATTCGCTGCGTGGTAGCTTGACAAATGTTAGCATGAGCCTCTAAAGCGCTGTGACAACCGCCTGCTGAGAGCACAGTCTCGCTAATGTGTCCTGGCATGCCAGCCCCGTAATCACACATTTACATATGCAATGACCTACATTTGCATGTCAGATCGCACACTGTCCAGCATGATTAACAGTGGGCACCTCCCCATGTGGAGTCGCCCTGGGTGGCAGCAGAGGCCGTGCGAGGGCGGAAAAGAGGGCTGGAGGGAGGGCGGCTTTTTTGGCAGCCAAGGGGCCGGGCTGCCAGGCAGGATTATGTCAGCCAGCGGCCCCGGCATTAGACACTTCATTAGAGCTAATCTGTTTAGCAGTGGGCAGTGTATGTAAACTTCACAGGCCATTTGCGGCACCTCTTCGCCCCCTGGCCTGGCCTTCAAAGGGCAGCCAGGCCAAAGCTGACTGACAGGCCGTCTCATCTGCCGCACATGGGTGTCACACAATCAGGAGCTTCCAGCTGAAACACAAGGGCTCCACAACACACACACACACACACACACACACACACACACACACACACACACAAGGGGAAGTCACAGAGGAATGACCCTGAATGACGTAGGGGTCAGTGTCTGAACAAAACTGGCAGGAGAAGGTTATACACACTGATACTTGTAAGGATCTAAACTTGATTGTTCATGTGTCTCATTGTTCAAGGGTTGCCTTGTGGACCTTTCAGTCTTGTGTGTCTTGTTTATCTGAATGGGTGGAATGGCACAAATGCTGTGGTGTTCTTTCCTGAGGTGGCCATAATTTACAAAAAAAATGTTTTAAAGCAGAAGAAAACTAAGAACTTGAAAACAAAGCTGCATATTTGCCTTAAATCAATTAATCTTTTTTTTTTTTTTACATTCATCCATCACTAACTTCTTATATCAATGTTCAAAAGGCAGAAAGCGTAAAAGGAACACAAATCCTCCAACACTGGCCACTATAAATAACTATATCAATATGGGGTCACATGTCAGAATGATCACTTATTCAAGCCCTTTACTATAAATAAAGACTGAGACAGAGAAACAATTAAAGTTTGGACCATTGATCACTCTTTCTAAATTCTGATCTTGTTAATACAGACTTTCTTCATCTTTTTCTTGACTTACATTTCTGTGTTGTACCATGTTGATTGCTTACTCTTTTCACTCACATCATTCTGGTTGGTGATGGGGACAAGCTGCAGGGGATGGAGATTAAGTGGCAGCCGCGCAAGGCATTATGGGTAACATCTGTGAGGGACAGCGTGTCTTGGGTATAAAGGTGACATACAACCGCCATGGGCAACTCACTAGCAGGGGGATTGAAAGAGAGAGAAGAAGGGAGCGAGAGGGAGAGGGAGAGCAGACAGACAGCACATCGGAGGAAGTGTGATATGGGCTGCCCAGTAATGACACCATTGCCAAACACAACTGACAAGACACATGGAGAGTGGAAAAGGGAATGCGGAAGACAGGAAGAGGGAGAGAGAGTGGGGGGGGGGGGAGACATGCAGCAGAGGGGAGAGGGTGTGATGTGACAGCCCAGCAGTGCCAACGGCTGCCACAGAAAGGCCAGCGGCGGCAGAAAGGTGCTGTCTCCCATGGAGAGGGACAGGGAGGGATGCAGAAACAGAGACAGGGAAACTCAGGGCAGGTCCACACTAAGCCGGCTATCTTCAAAGAACGTGTAAAGTAGACTGTATTTTGGTGTGGATTTGGAAAATTAGATTACTTAAAAGTATAAAAATTGGAGGAAATGAGGAGGGGAAAAGATTGGAAATTACATGCAAAAGGGTCCCAGGCCAGACGAAAACAGGGGGAGATGTGGTTCATGTTCTAAGAGCTTCGGTGTGGACAGGGATCTCCTTGAAAACAACCTCAAACTCTAGGGTGGACACAAACTGTTTTCACTTGTAAACAGTGTTTATAAAATTAGTCGGATTATTGTGGATGTAGTCTCCAAGAGAGACAGGGAGGGATACAAGGGGAGACAGAGAAAGCAACTGGCAGGCCCACTCCCACCCTCGCCAGTCACCTGCCCCCTTGAGCGCAGCACCATGCAATATTCATCCTCAGCCAGTCAGCCAGTGAGCCAGCCAGGCAGTCAAACCGACAGCATACACCCCAAAGGTGTAACTCGTTCTTCTCCTCTCAATCTGCTCCACAACTGCACCGCCTTGTCTCAGCGCTTACAGACGGATCCGTGTCTGTCAAACTCGGCAGTGACTATCAAAATCTGATCTGAGGGGGCCTCCTCACCAATCCTCCCACTCACTCAAAGAGCAAATGCGCCATTAAAAATGCACATCTTACCAGCTCATCTCGTTTACCTAATGCATATGCATCATACCTCCGGGACCAAGAGAAATGATATTGCAAGCGATACAGAATATCCTTCATCAGATATACAATTCAGATTTCTTCAGGAGGAGGCTGGTGGGTTTTTTTCCCCTATGCAGACTGAACCTTGGGAAAGTGTGAAATTCAGGACTTGTTGAAAGACACCCATCTGGATGCTGGTTAGACAGCCATCTACATACTCTGACTATCTCTCTCCATCTCTCGCTAAATGTGAAATCAGTTGAGACGTGCTCTGTGAGAGTGAAAAAACATGATGCAACATAGAAGGTTCACTGTGCTACCAATAACCACAAAGCACAAAAAGTGGGCCTGGAATTAACACTGTGGTAAACTGCTAGAAATAGACTGAAAAACAAGAGAGAGAAATCATTAAACCTGAACAAAAACACATAATCAACTTTTGGGAGATCAGTGAAAGATCTAGTGTCTGTGTGTACATGCGTGGGGGGGTGTATATTGCCTAAGTGAAATTAATCATTATAGCTTTTATCTGACTTTCTTCTGTGTGCAACCCAATTATCCGTAATTTTGCAATTACACATCTTAGAATAAATTAATCCCCTTGGCAATTCCAGTGTTAATGTTGCAGTGCCCTTGCATACACAAGAAAAACAACAACTGAAAGTATTGGCCTATTTTTAGTGTTGTTTCTTTCAAAAAAAAAAAAAAAAAAAATTCACAATTACTCTGGGGCATATGGATGATCCTCTTTGTTTAAAGTCTATTCAATAGTTATGGAGGCAAAAACATCCTTCTGGAAAGAAATCAATGGGTCTGATGTTGGAGGGCGGTATTAAAATCCAACAATGACCAGATCTGCACAGAGCAAACCTGAGTTGTATCGAACCAAGAGAGGCATGCAGGGAGGCGAGGCTCTGCCAGCCTCCAGAGGTGATCAATAGAAAGAACTCAACATTCATCCACTGCTGTCTATCTCACACACAGGCTACAGTGGTCTGAAGGATGCTCGGACTGAAAGCACAGCTTGATTGACTCAGGGAAAAAGGGTAAGACGGAATATTTACAGTGATGAGGTGCAATACTATGCTTGCAATGAATGGATGAATGGGTTTTATCATCATAAATTATTAAATACTTCCCCAACGTCAGTTAATCTACTGGGAAACAATTTGTAATGTCAAAATCTTTATAAAAATTTAACATCACTACCTATATGATAGATAAAATATGACATGACTGTAATAAAGGCTTCACTGAAATAGAAACCCTTAGCAACAGAGGTGCACCATATAGGTAAAATCTTTTATTATGGTGTTTGCAATTTTATATCTCAATCACGATAAAGTGCATTCCCTAAAAATTAAATAGAGAAATTGTTTATAAATAAATTGACCCACTTAGATATGTTTTTGGCTAATCCAGTGACTTAAATATCCAAGATTTAAAAAAATCAAGATACAATACATTGATGCAATGCATTCAATACCAGACCTGCTCATTGAATTGCAACATTGCTCACAATGGCCTCAAACAACCAGAGATTTTAAGTATGAAAAGAGTATAAAAAGGTATGACAAAATATCTGCTGGCTGACAAGTTTCTTCATCTCACTTTATGGGTCATCCTACTTCACAACCTTAGTTGGCAGTTTGGCTTGTGTGTGGAGTCTACCTGGGGTTGAAAGACTGGCACGGCTGCTTGCTGTCCTTGTGGCTGCGTGTCCATATCCATGGTGTTAGGAGCTTGATCCTTTGCACCTCTGAGAATCAAACACATAAAATTAGCCGACTCAACTTTGACCATCAAACGAAACACTCAGCAGTCATTTCCTTTAAAAGAAAAACCCTGAATTCAACATTAACATTTCAAAACGGAAAGTAATAACCTCAATCAACTGAACTGTCCTCTGTTGTTCAGCACCAAACTATAGAGTGCTGGTTGCTGCCAGAGTGTCCTGTTTCAGCTGAACTGGATCCCACGTCATGCCTGTGGATTTGACACTCTTTGTCTGGGTTCCTCTCAAGTTGCAGCATGGCAGAGCTACAGCAGGCAGCGATATTAATCTGAACATGTATTTCCTTGGCTTTTCTCCGAGGAACCTTTCATGGGAATTACTGGTTATACCGGCATTTAAACAGTTGCACTTCATTTTCTTTTTTCTGAGAAAATGTAGGTCACACAGAGGTGAGTGTTTGGGTATGCCACGGTGCTGTATAATTGCATGTTCTGGCATGTAGCCTAGAAGCAAGTTAATTGCATAAGATACTCCACCACCAGTTGCTTGGCTTATCGCTGCGCTTAAAACAGACAGTGCCATAATATGAAATGTTACCTGAATTAATAATTCACACAAATCTTTGGGAAAAAAAAGTATGATGCAAAAATGATTTTCACACATGCAATTAGCTTATGAGTCCAGAGTCTCCACTCAACTCATGTATGTGGGAAAAACTTTGATTTCAACAGATGCTCTCGGAGGATCACTTCTTGTGCACACTGTAATGCACATAATACGGTTACATAGTGTAACAGTTAACACCAATTTACTTTTATTTTACACAGGATGCAATACACAAACCACGTGTCAGCCACAAGTAAACACATATGTGAGGTAAGGTGTTTGCATGTATTCAACATACAAAGTTAAGCTAAGGAAATGTGTGGACACATTATATTGAGTGTGTGTGCACATGTGGGCATACACATGCATCTTCACACACACTGGGGGCTTGTGGAAAAAAGCTATTGTCAGAGATAATAAAATAGTCCAGATTTTGCTTATTCAGTAGTCAGTGAGAGGGAAAAAAAGAAATGGCCAAGACTACTACCGTATATTTACTGGACTACCGATCGAGTTTCTAGTGGAGGGATTTAGGATTCTGCCACTATCTGTTGTCTCTCTGCAATGTCTTACATAAATACTGTGCATGTGTGCAAACACAAATGGATATTCACACATTAAAGTTCCACACAAAGGGAAAGGGATACAACACACTTCACAGTGGGACATTTGCATGTTTTTCCAGTAGAGTGAAGGCCGTCTGTCTCTGGATTTGTCAGTCTGTCATTTGTGTATTACTAACTGTCTCTCGTCTCCGTCGCCTTAAACCTCCCTGGCCAATTAAAAATCCGCTGGTACAATGGAGAGGAGAATGGCACTAAGGAGCTGTCTCTCTGCTGATGTTGTCAGTCCCATTCACTATAGGCTAATGATACTAATTAGACATCTGCCAAATATATACACATATATGTAGGTTTGTGTTTGTTTTTGGGGTCTTTAATATGAGTATGTAAGAAGGTATGTGTATGTGTGTGCGTGAGCAGGCATATATTTTGCAAATACAGTGGTTGTTTACTTTAGATTAGTTCAGCTTTTCTTTCCAGGGGTTCGCTGGCCTTCATGTGAGCTTTGAAGATCATGAAAATAAGTGTTTGCACAACACTATTTCTCCAGGGATTGCACTGACTATATTGGGAATATTATTTTCTGAAATTTACATTAAAAGCTTGTTTCAAACAAGTTTAAAACAATTCAGATGTAAATGAAGGTTTACAAATAATAAGGATTTAAAAGCATCCACCGCTAGAGGCTAAAGGCAAACTAGAAAAACATTGTTAAATGTCCAATCCTGAATCTTCTGGTGCTCATGTTTAACTTAATAAACCCACAAAAGAAAAAATAAAGACTTGTGTAAAGACCTAACTCTGGTTAGGTTGACTAAATGTACCAATATTGATATATTTTTTTTTACTATTTTCATGAAAATCACCAATTAAAAAGGATATTTTATGCTACCAATGGTTCAACAATAAGGCTTGCCTGATTGCCCGGGGCAAGTAAAATGCCACGTCGGGCTAGTAAATTTACTCCTCTGGCACCCTGCCCTTGCACAGAGAATATTGGCATGCACCGTTGGATAATCAACAATCAAGTAGGCTAGTGGTGTGAAGAGTCACCGTGGCTGTCAGACTTGTCACTCGCGAGAAAAGGGAAGGGGGTAATGTATAGGCTGAAGAGCACTTAAATAAAGATTAAACATAACAATTAATTTAAGTCTTTTTTGTTATTTGATAACCACTATTAAATAAAACAATTTTTATAGGGGCAAGTAGATTTCTGACCCAACAGCCCGACTGTGTTGGTGAAAAAAAATATTAACTTTGAACCCATCTACAGTGTCCCAAACCAAGCAGCCTTTCGAGCAATAAAATAATAATTTTAATAGATAGGAAAACTAAAATACTTGTTATAAAGCCTATAAAGATAAATATGACAGTTAAATGTGCAGGTGGGAGTTTCCATAGACAGAAAAAAAAACAAGTGTTCAAAAGTGGAGAGACTAAAGTAATTACATTCCTCATAATCTTATATTCTTGAATGATTATGTTCACAAGACTGACTACCACAAACAGACAGCACCCATTACAATACACTGACCCACATATACTGTGTACCACTGTGACGGAATAATTATTGTACCTAACAGGGCAAAATGTTGCACATTGCGAAAGTTTATAATTATGTTATTCAATTGTAATGATTGTGTACATTTTTTGAATAGAATATAATATAATATATTATGACATTAAAAATATTTTTAAAAATGGGTAAAAACAGCAGCCACAAAACTAAGTTTCAGCCTATAATATTTGTACCTGTGTTTTAATTTGGCCTCAAGCCCTATTAAGACAATCTGGAAAAATCCTGGATATGCATGGGGATTTAATACCAGGTGAAAATAGGGCCTATTAGACAGAAGCTGACTGGATGGCTGACTAGCTGGTTGTCATGGCATTTTGATTTCAGTGGCACAGGGGACTTTACAAGTCATCCACCCAGGCGGCCTCCCTGCCTCTCATAGTGATTCTTTGCACTTCAGCCTTGTGTTTTGTTAGATTGCGGCTGGCACCCTTACTCCTCTCCCTAACCCTGTTGTGTTTCTGACTGTCTATGTGTCAAAATAACCAGGGGGCATCTGAGCTCCCTGACATTCTTTCGCCTCCCACATCCCACGTTAACAAGATCAATTAAGACTGCCATGTTAGATTAACACACACCAGGAAACGGCACAATTAACAAAGCTAACTCAAAAATGAGGCAAGGTCACACTCTCGGCTCCCATTCACACAAAGTCATGGGTGGAAATTACACGGGGGGGGGGGGGGGGGGGGGTCCGGACCCCCATGGGATGAACATGAGTTGTCCCCCTTAATATATCATTAACATAAATATATCATTTTGGACAATAATATACTTTGCAAAGCTTGTGCTAATTATAGAGTCAAGACGGAGCGTTTTCAAAGTGGAAACGGACAACTTTTCAGCATTTACTTCAAAGTAATAAGTCAAAGTGTTGTTGTCTATTACCTCCCCAAGTTTACAAGATTGCACCCCAACAAATTAAATACAGAGATTGATATACTTTCATCATGTGAACCTTAAATCTACTAAATCTCTCCCTCCATAAACCCGGCTCCACTGTTTCCACTGTTTTTCTCATTGTCTCTGATCCACAGAAAGTCCGGCTCTCATCAGAGGAAGGAATGTTTGACTTCCCAAACATTTGGTGGCACACAAACAGCAGTGGAAACTCAGGGTACCAGTCTGCCTGCCTTTCTGTCATGGGGACAGGAAATAGTGGCGTGCTGGCTTGGATTTTGGCAGCAGTGGGGCAGCAGCAGCTAAAAGCTAAATCCCTTAACTATTCATAGATGCATGTCAGAGACTAGTTCAGAGCTTCGGTCTGAGACAGCTGCAAATATACAACAGGAAGGACCCATGTTTAGAGTGCGGTAGAGAGAATCAAACTAAATGCTGTATGTGGACACACAAAATGCTAGTAGTGTGTACTAATCATAATATTTATATATTTTAAGTCATAGGTTTCACCATCTAGACTCATGTTTTAGTGCCTTTAATCTCATCTTGCAGCTGTGAAGTAAAAATCCTCAACTGTCAAAACTATTATATCATACTTTAAAACAAAAAAATGTCGACAAATGATCAACAACCGCTCTCACCGTTTCCATTACAGTTAGGCTGTCAGGTGTGAATATATAATTTCTTTGCAGATAAAAGTTGGCGAGATCTACAGTATATTGGTAAATGAGCAAGCAAGAACACCATTTATCTTTCTGACAAACTGATGGTTGTTTTTCTGTTGGGGAAAGTGAAAAAAAACTTTTCCACCCAGACCACCAACCACTCAGTGTAAACAAACACTGTTTTCTGACTGTGCTCCGTCTAATGTGAGACACCAGTATGACATTCTCACAGCAGGCCCAATCACACGTAGGTAATTATATGATAGAGGAGGGAAGGGAGGTAGAACAGGAGGAGGAAAGAAAAGGATATTAACAAGACTATTCAGCAGTCTTCTTTGTTGTCACACTTCCAGTACACATCTTTGTTAATTTGCTTTTTTCCCTGACTTGAGACACATCTCTTACCCTCTTTCTTATACTTATCTTAATTTCTTTCATTTATTTATTTATTTTTGTTTAATGTTCCTCTGAAACATGCTCAATCACCATTTGAACTGTGTGAAACTCTATGCCTTCCGCTCAACCCTAGACTGTATAAAAGAAGTGGACGTAGCCACCGTGACGTCACCCGTTGGGTTTGTGAACGGCCGTTTTGAAGCCGCAAGTTCGGTGATATCATAAACTCATTAAAAGAATGTTTACTGAGGTAATAAATCAAGGGAGAAACAGGGTAATTTTCTCATTGACTTCTATACAATTAGACTTCTTTTTGCAACCAGTTGAGTCGCCCCCTGCTGGCAGTTAGAGAGAATGCAAGTTTAAGGCTACCGCATTGGCTTCACGGAGGTTGCCGCTTGTGCTCAATGGGAAATAGACTTTGGGTAGAGACTCTTTAAGCTGAAGTTCCCCTGATGACCATGGAACGCTGGGTCTAATCCAAAATCCAACCGTAATTAAAAGGGGCACTCCGCGAAATTTAGTACGTTACGTTCATAAAGTTGGAGGACTCATCTGATGACATCATCAAGGCAATATTTTCAAACTTTGGACAGCTCTCTCCAGAACCACAGAAGATATTATATTATACAGCCGTTTTCCCAGGCTGAGTAGTAATCCTCATGATGACTAAACTGACCTTTAGGAATAAAATCAGTGGTGTCCTTTGAAGTCAATGGAAAATCCCCTTCTTTTCCTTACTTCTCTTGGTCTACATGATCAATATATTTTACACACGATAAATCTCTTTTAATCAAATCTGAATTGGGCCATTGTTGTTTGACTAACTGGTGAATGTCTCTGCTTGTTACAGTCAGACTATGATGGTGCCACCTGAGTGCCAACCAGGATTTCTTCAGAGTCCGTTTATGAACAACAAACTGTGCCAACCAGACCACTGGTGAAAATACTTGGCCATTCTTTTATTTTTTTTTTAAGGGACCATTAATCTTTTGATTAATTAAATCACCTTCTTCTTTGAGATTCCAGAATAGATATTCACTAAATCCCTTTTTGAGTTCAATTTGCAGTTTCCATTAACCATTCAATAGGAAAAGCGGCTAACATTACATTGTATTTTCTGCGGCTTTTTCATTGACCTATTATGCCACAGAATTGTTTGACTTTATCCCCCATCTCTATGACGATGAGTTTTTTGCTCAACCTTCAAAAGGTGCTTTAAAAAAAGTATGTAGGCTTTTTGCAACATTGTCGACAACACGTCGTCCAATCATGAAAGAACATAGTGTCAGTCAACTGGGGCAAAACTAAGTGGGAGAAGGCAAAACTGAGTAGGGCACAGCAGGGATGGAGTACGACAGAGTGGGACAGATGCAGAACTGAGAAAAATGCCAGGAGAGGAAGAAAAGAAGCTTGTTAGCCCTGATGTGTTCATGGTCCTGTGAGAGACGGTGTGGAGCTGTGCACCACAGAAGTTGGCACTGGCTTTAGCTCCCCTTTAATCTCCATTTCCTCTTCCCCTTCTGCATTATTCATTTAAAACAGGAGAAGAGGAAAAACAAAGAGAGGGAGCCGATTATAAAAAGGTGGATCAAGGAAAACTGGGGGGAGGGGGGGGTGAACTGGAAAGTAAAGGGGAACGGTCCTGGAATTAAGCTGTCCCGAAGAGAGGAGTGCTAAATCAGCTCTCAATCCGAGGACAATAAATATGAACACAGACTGATGAGCTTGGGTCTAAAAAGAAGAGAAAAGAGAAGGGCAAGAGGGGGCGGGGGGTGGGGTTAAAAAGGAGCGAGGAAAAATATAATGTGACACTATCCGGCCTGGGTATAGGATGTGAGGGAATCAAAGGCACCTTTGAGGAGCCAGAAGACGACAGTGAAAGTGCTAGAAGAGTGGTGTCCATGATTACAAGAAGTGGAGAAATCTTTGAGTCTGTGCTCATGAAAGCCCACCCCAGGCCTCGTCTGAAACCCCTGCTTGACTATCACTGATGATACAGAAAGAGAAAAAGACGAAGAGAGAGGAAGAGAACCACTAATGATGGAGGGGTCGCATACTACAGAAGCAGCGCACTCTCCAATTCATTTTAATCACTATTCAAAATCATTAGCCAAAATGTGCGAGCACTCGTGTTCGTTGGACCACGAGCCGAGAGAGAGACGGAGAGTGAGAGAGGACCAACTACACCTCAGCATGTGAGCCAGTCTTTGAGGAAAATGGTCCAAGACTTGATGGAATAGAAAATGAAGAGAGGAAACTTTATTGTCCCTCAATCTAAAAGAAAAAACACAACATGAAGATAAAGGGAGAAACCTTTGAAAACAGGCTTTGCAAAGCCAGCCAAACACTACAGAGTCAAATCATTTAGACTTTTCCGTTCCCCAAATCTGGCTACAAAAGCATAAAGTTAATCAGGGAGCAACTCAGCATGAGAATATTACAGTCAGACAGAGGACCCAAACAACAACGCCGACATCAAACAGGATTCATTATTCAACAGGCAGAACATGGCTGGATTAATGGCTAGATCTGTTTGATACTGTACAAAGTCTGTGCGAGTCTCATGTCTGTGTGTGTTGGACGAGGAATGTACAAATCAATGTATCTGATCAAACTCAATGTGGCTTTTCAGGCTTTTCCAACTACAGCCTTACCAAAACTAGATTTTTGAGGGCAATACAGATGTCGTTTGTGAGTCTAAAAAACATGATAACTATAACGATACTGTTATTGTTGTAGCGTATATTGTCAAGACAGAAAATAAGCAAATACGTTTTATATGGATGCATTCAATTTAGTTATTAAAAAATTATGACATTTTACAGCTGACATGTTTCTAAATAACTTCAAACATACCTTTGGCATGTTTGGAATGCAATTTGTTGTAACTTATTGGGAAACAGATATTACAGTACCGATATACCTACAATTAGCTAAAACTAACTGCAGTTCTCAGTTGTTCTCAATGTTAAGGTGTGTGCATGTGTTTAGGTGTATGTGTTTGTGTATGTGTTTAGGAGTTAAGTCTGACAGGAAGAGACAGGAAGTATAAAAAAAAACCTAAAATATGATGTTTCTGCTCTGTACATGTATATATGTGTATATGTTTGAGAGTGATATCTTTGTATAACTCAGACCTTCACCCTCTCCCTAGCGGAGGGAGCACAGTGAAATGATACAAAAAGGAATTAAGACAAAGAAAACCGCTGAGGTCCATAGGGACATTACAAGGCCAGTGATCCATAATGTTGCTTTCTAACTATTTATAGGCCTCCTTTACATTTTTCACTTTCAGATTTTTATAGGCTAATGATTATTTCATTGCAGAAGTAAACAGCACAGCACAAATAGCCTGGACTTCATGTGAGGCCTAAATTGATTTATTCCACAACAATCCAAATAAACTAGCACAGTGTTCTTCTCCGGTGTGTGTGCATTTCACCTACTGCAGCCGTTATAAAACACGTCTGCACCATCATCTGACCTTCCATGAGGAAGTAATCCCATTAAAAACACTGGACTCTCATCTGTCTTCATCTGTGTGCATGTGTGTGTGTGTGTGTGTCTGCCTGCCTGTCTTCCTTTCTTGCTGCCTTGCACACCTGCACATTTGTATCCCCTCCTATGTCAGTTTTCCTTTCCCATTTACAGCCACTATGTATAGTAAAGATGTCCACCATTGAAAAAAGAACTCAAGCACATGCAGGTGTCAGCCACTCTCCTCCCCTTTCTCCATCTCCCTCGCTCTCGTCCTTCCTACCTCCTCCCCTTCGTGCTCCTCTGTGCTCTGTCGCTCCGGTGTGTTGTCGACACGAGCTGGCACGTGGCTAAAAGCCCAGGCCATCTCTTTGCTCTATTGTCCTGCCCACTCCACAGCGGCACTGACGACTCTCTTGTGGCGAGGGGCCCTTTGTTGCCAGCCTGTCACTTCAGCAGGTGCCTTACAGCAAAAGGCAGGAGCCAGCCAGCCAGCCAGCCCACACCGCTTCGTTAGTGCAGCGCACCGTTTGATGTGCTTATTTCATCAGCCGAGACAGCAGCCAAGGAGGATGCTAATAATCACTTGAAAAACAAAAACATTCCACTCAAGCTTGTAAAAGATAAACTCCAATTTCAATGATAAAAGAAGAGTGACAGACCGCCATGGTACTAGTCAAAAAAAGACCGCCAGCCACAATACCCCACTCTTTCGAGGTGAAACCAATTCATACTGTCAATCACGGAGAATAAATAAGATATATTGACAAATTGCTGACTGTGTAAGGAAAGGCAAAATCGTGTGGGCAAAGTATGCAAAAACAGAGCTGCATTTAAGACAGCTGTGTGATCCCTCAGAAACCAGCTTAGTGTGTGAAGGAGCAGGATGTGTGAAAGAGAGAACCCCCCCAGGCGTTCAGGAGAGGGGACCCTGGGGGTTTGGGCTATGCTTGCACAACCTCACTACATTTACCGCCTTTCAAAATGCCATATCACCATCACACCTCAGTTAAAATAGAAACTGAATGCATAATATGTGAAAGAAAATGAAGAGCACTTAATTAAGGCTGGCTGATCTAGCTGCAAGTGATGCCATAAGTTTTTAGGATGTTCGAGAGACTTAAATCATGGAGTTCCAACTCCAAGCTGCAAGAGGAGTAGAATTACAAATTTTAGGATGCCACATAAAGTTAAGTGCACAATTATAGAGGAAATCTTTGAGATTATTAACATATAGGTCCAAGTGACAAAGAGAAAATTAAAAAGTGCCTGTTTTAAAGCTGCATCTAACAATTACTGTATAAATTAATTTATATTAATTAAATAAATCTGCCAATTATTTTCTCAGTTGTTCGATGAATTGAAAAAATGACTTAAACTATTAATTGATTATCAAAATAGTCAGTCCACTAATTGTTGCAGCACTGGTCTCTATCTTTTTATTTTATTTTATTTTAGGAGAAAGCAGTGCAGCCCCTGTTGAGGCAGTTCACATGACGCACGTTAATGTGAAAACCCCTTTAGTACTAAAAACTATTCAGGTTGAGTCACCACATAACTGTAAAGCACGGTATAGTGGGTCAACTCTTCTACATTGAATTACCTTTACACTACCAGACCACAGCTACCAGACATCAGCCAGACAAAAGTGGAGCATAAAAAAAACACTCATGTCGGTGATTATTTAGTTATTTGGTTATTAAAGCAGCTATTTTTTGAATTTTTAGGAGCACACCTCAGTTCATTTGAACGTTTGAACCAAATAGCCACACCCAGATTAGCACACAGGATGACGAAGATCCCAAGGCTTTAGGTTGCATTAATGCCCTGTGGCAACAACTGATGGTCTTTCACAATGCAAAACAGAGCGTTGCACAGCAGAGCCGAGCTTCCAGTGCTCCAGGACCAATAAGGGCTTTGTTTGTTAGCCATGTCACTTACTGACCACCAAATTAGCTTCATCACCTCTGGCACCAGGATATCGGATGTGACATTCTGTACCAAAGGGCTGAGGCTCTGTTTGTCTGCAAGGCTACAGGGCTTATAGTAAAAAAAAAAAAAAACTAAACACATAAAATAGGGACAAATGAGGGAATTTCATGAAAAAATTAAACAAGGGAATGCCACGCTCACTTTTTTTGTTCTGTTTTAAATAGCGGATTCTTTTACACAGAATGTCCACCAAGAATCTGGTCCTCATCAGTGCAGCTGTGTTTTCTGCATCCTAACCTCATAATCATACTTACTGGAGTCAATAGAGACAGTGTTCAGATTCTGAAATTACATTAGCCTTCTCTGTCCTCTATAATATCTGTAAAGGAGGAGATGAAGTTGCAAAGAAGGAGGCAGGTTAACATGGCCTACGTGAACTAAAAAAAAAATGTATAAAAGCAAACAAGCAACAGATAAATTGTATTTGATGTGGTACCAGAGCAAAAACATTTTGGGGGCGGGGGGGGTGTTCCAGTTGATTGGCCACCAATCTTCATCGGCCAATACTCTGTCTAAATAGATTGATCGGTGTTCTCTATAAATTCCAAAAATAAACAGTTTTTGCTTAGAATGAGCCCTTCATATCTACAGATGGAGCAGGTCCTCTCCCACAGAGCTGCCATGTTATAGATAGGGCCTGTAGCGTTTTGTGTATTCTCCTCCATGCTTGGAAAGGGAGGTGAGGAGAGGGGTATTTAGTTGGTTGCAATCTGCAACCTCACCGTTACATGCCACTAAATCATGCACACTGGTCCTTTTAAATAAAACTTTAAGTTAATAAGGGTGTCTGATTAAGTTCTTATTATGTTTTAATGACAGAATAAAAACAAAAAATAGTTTATAGTCAAGACTATTTCTAAGAGAGAGAGTGGAATATGTAGCCCACGTTGCCAATAAATAAACCGTTGTGAATGAATGATCTTTTATTTATTTTAATATTTAATATACACTGTCTGGCTTCAAATGGACTGGTGATCGGTATCAGGCGATACTGCTTCCAGCGATCGGAGAACCCTTAAAGGACATCATTTGGCTGAACATGCAAAGACCATTACAGAGAAGACTTACTGTGTCATTTGTTGTTTACACAAGAAATTAAAGTATGAGGGGAGATCACTAAGCTACAAAACCAAATGCCCTTTTAATCTTTTTTTAATTCCAAACCAGCATTAGTGCCTTGTACCCTTTATGTAGTTATGGTTGTGACTGGGTTCTAGGACAGCAATGATAAAGCAGCAACTGCTGACCAGTCTTTGTGTTGTTTGGAGATGATGAGGCCTGTCATTTGAGTTTCTCATCTATGAAACAACCATTAAAAAAACATCTGGTGAATGTAGTCTATTTTCCCTTCACACAAAACCAGCAGTCTCTTATACTCCCTTCAAGCAGGTTTTCCCCCCTTTCTCCCTGGATAGTTTGAGCAGTTACCCTGCGTCAGCATCGAAGTTTGTCTAAGAGGAAATGACAAGAGCAAGATGTCCAAATCATTAGTAATGTGAGAAGAGCAGTTCCCAGGCATGTCTCGTTACATAGTTGAGTGCTAACGTGAGGGCTAAGGGCTCGTGTTGGGGCTTTTCTGGGCCCAAGCCTTCCCATGTGCTCTGTGGGGGACAGGGTAAGAGGACCAAAAACCTTCAGCATCTCCACGGTCAGTAATGGAAACAACCAAGACCCTGAACCCACTACAACCTTAGCTCAACTCTAGCACTCAATGAGGAGAGAAAGAAATACACAAAGTGTGGTCCACACATTAATGTAACACATAAACTCACACACAAACAGATGCAGATGCACACTGAAATGAATATAGAGCTGGACTCATATACTGAATACAAACTAATAGTGGGCCCATGGGAACATGGCTCCACAAAAATCAAGCTTGGCTCTGGTTCAGTTTCAGCCTGCTGTGGCTTCTGTGGTGGGTCCTGCTGGCTGCCGCGCACACACACGCACACACAATCTTCTAACCAAAACCAGAGCACCGTTACTCAATCAGAGGTCAAATACAGTACTTTTGCTGTATATGAGTGTGTGTATACAGCCATGTTGCTGTCATACTGCCAAGGATGATGACTTCTCACTATGAAACCCACAATAATGCAGCTATTTCAGTTGATTTCAGTAGCACAATTTATCCTGGCTTTGGATCACATCACATCACATAGAAAGGTTTCGGTTTGACCACATATTTAAAGATACAAAGCAAAGCCAAATTAACAGCCCAAGGTAGGTTTTCTTCAAGGTTTTGAATTTGGAATTGGAAAAATAGAAACTGTGTGATGATTTATAACAGGGGCGCAGGCAGGCATGCATTGTTCATTTCTAGACATATGGCTCTGTCTTGAGTGTAGGTGTACCTTTGAGGAAAAACATGGGACTGAAAATAAATCAGGAATAATGTGACTATATAAAAGCCAGTCAACATTTTTGGAATGGGTACTTGAAAAAAAATAAAATCTGCTGGCTTCTATTTCTTTACTTACCACTTGTCTTTTACACATCAATATTGTAGAGAAAGAAAAATATGTTTTGCCTATTTTCTGTGCACAGCTCTGAAGTGAAAAATGAGGCTTATTCCACATTTTCACTCACTTGAAATTGCTTTGAATGGATAAAAGTGGAAGCCAACCTCAAAAATGTACATTACATTATTATATAAACATAAACCAACATGCATGTGAGCACTACACATGCACAGGAAGACACACAAGAAGTTCAACGTTTATTTTTATTCCTCATCCTTCTTTGCATGAGTGCTTCACCCAGCACACCGACAAAGAATCCTAGTGTGTGTGTGTGTGTGTGTGTGTGTGTATAAGGAGCTGACGATCAGAGAATAACGTTACCCCTAAGGGGTCGCACCTCTCTCCATTTCGCCCTCCTTCCCTATCCCTTATCCCTCCTCTCTACTCTGTGCCTGCAGGGATTTCCCTTTTCAGTTCAGGAGAGATGTCAGACCTGTTCCACCATCCCTCACATAGAGGCTGGACTCAGCCCTTCATTCACCCAACATCTGTACAACTCCACAAATCAGCATCATTTCTAGATATCACGGCTAAGTGGAACCTAACATAGCACAGCTGAATTAAAATGTCTTCAAGTCATCTTCAAACACAGTGTTTATTTTGAACCAAATTCCCAGTGGGGAGTTAGTATCTGCTGGACACAATATTAATTCAGAGACATGGAGCAAATAATGAGGATCCCTTCGCCCCAAAACACTTGTTCACAAGCACAAATTACGCTGTATCCAAATGATCATTCACACATATTCAGAGATGGAAACAGAGCTCAGAAAAGCAGGAAATAATCAAATGTGACAGCCAACTAAACAAACAGTCACTTTCATCCAGCGCACAATAGCTAATACAGTCTTAATCACTCTCTTAATCATGTCATCAGATCCATCCCACTATCAACATCAGACAACCCGTTCTTTGACTTCTTCCCTCCCTTCAATCCCTCTACAAATCACACAACTCTGCATAAACTTCCCCATCCTTGCCACATCTTCATTCTGTCATCAGAAACAGCACAAACAATGAGAATCTCCGTCTTTCGAATGTTTATAGGACACAGTAGAACATTTTTTTGTTTGCATGTTAAAAGACCATTTTTGTCATTTGTATACACTTTATAACATAAATACTCAAATCAACAACACAATGCCTTGAAGAGTTTGGTCCACTGACGCAACATTAAGGCTCACTGTTTTCATTTTTTTGGGCTTGGACATGATGGCGCCACCCATCCAAAAGTTGCTATAAATTCAAGCATCGTCTTTGGCCAAAAGGGAAAATACACTCACATCACTCACAGAAATGCTAAAAACATATCATCCACTGGTTTCAGGAGGGAATTTGGGTACACTGACCAAATCCAGTTGAGATTTAGCGAGTCATTCATACAGAGCTTCCATCTGATTAAGAATCTGCTTTTTGTAAAACAGCTTCAACTATAAATACAGAGGTTTGATAATACTTCAGTCCAAAATCTTACATGTTACTCACTAGATATTTTAACCCAATGTATAGTATAGGAATCAGAGTGTAGACTTAGTTATAACAAAACAGAATTCATATTAAGAAAATGCCTGAAATTGCAGAGAAAGGCAGAAGGGAAGAAAGGGAGCAAGAGAAACAGAAAGAGAGAGAAAAGCTCCACAACAGGGGGAATCAGATAAACCAGATAGGTCTTTCCTGCCTCCTTCACATATTAGAATATTAATATTAATGAAACTTCCTGCCCTATCCCCCCTTCCCCCTCTGTTTTTCCCCCCTCAGACGATTTGAACATAAAAAAAACTTAAAAAGCACAAATTCCAGGAGTTGCGTATCACAGTTTGACCCGGAGCCACACAGCAGACACCAACCATGACAGACTTGCTGTTCAAAGCAAGCAGGAGCTGCTTTCATCAGGGGATCCTAGTGTTTTTTTACAGTGTGACACCACCAGCCAATGCCATCTGCCTTTTTCTAAAATCAGAACTTCAAGATGTGCTTCCTGCTTGTGCGTTGTTTTTAGGTGGGCTCCACAACCAAGGCCTGGCATCACGCAGGCTTTTGCTGCTATGCTGCCTGCTGACTGCTGTTTATGGCCAACCCCGCAGTGTGGCGCAATGTTAAATATTCACTGTTAAACTGTCAAGCAAGAACTGGTTGGGAACCCAGCCAGGCATTCACAGTACAGTAGCATTGGATGGCCACCCTCTTCAAGCGCAACCCGACCAATTCAATAATTTTTCCTCCAGCCAATCCAGAATCAGACCAGCCTACTTCCCTCCTCCTGCCACACACCCACTTCCTGAAATGCCTAAACTGAGGACCACTTTATTAAGCCTCTTCTTCTCCCCTCCTTCTCCTCCATTCATACTTAAAGTTAATTTTCTTTATCATAAATACCACGCACAAATACATTAACATGCACATCGTTTGCAATTAAAAGACACCTCTGCTCTAGGCCCGAGTAAGCCACAGCTGACTCCTGATGCCTGCCTTCAGACATCTGTAAAATATTTTTATTCGGTGCCCCAATACCGCACTGGCAAAGGTCTCTCATCCTTGGCTTGGCAGGACTTCTGACAGAGCCAGCCGGCAGCGCCATACAGACCTAACCCCTGCTGCTGCAGCTTCCTGCTGCAGCGAGGGAGTCAGGCTGCCTGCCTCCCCTTGACTGTGGGCCAGGCTGGGCAGGGAGGAGGAGGCTGAGAGGAGGCCCCGAGTACAGAGGACCCCCTGGAGAGGGGAGCAGAGGCAAGAATGGGGGACAGACTGAGAGTCACAGAGGTTGAGGGGTGGGGAGAAGGAAGAAGAAGTGGGAAAACTAAATAGCAAAGAGCAGGGTGAAGTAGTAAGGGTGAGACGAGAGGCAGTACTACGGGAAGAGAAGAGCTGGGTGGCATGGAAGTGGAAAGGGAGCGAGACAAAGGGGCTCGAGGGCAGGTTAGGCAGCAGGAGTGGAGGGGAGCTTCTCATTATGACTCCTCTTCCTTCTTCATGCCCCCAGGCCTTGACCACAGCCTCAAAGCCACAGGCCAAACCAAGAGACCAGGGAGACCGTGGAGGACTGCAGTGAGTCAGGGTACAAACACAGACAGAGGAGGGGAAGGGCGGGAGAAAAAGATGTCCCCCGCACCCAAACGAGACAGTGAGAAATAAAGAGAACTGAAAACAAAAATAATGTGGATTTCACAACTTTGTTTTTTGCCTGTGATCTCAGTCATTTACGCAGTCCTTTAATAGTTTCCTATGATACTGTGTATAGTGTCCCATAGTTTTCTGCATAATATCCATGGAGAGGGGAGAACTGTGTAGAACTGTGGAAGATATGGAGGATTTGGACAGAAAAGATTTGGATATTCTGAGCATTCGCAAAATATGATGTACTAATGCAGTTTTCAACTAAAAGCAGCACTGATATTCATGGCACATCTGAAAAATGTATTTGAAATAAGTAAACAATTTTTTTAACTCCTAGAAGCTCTGCTCTCTCCTCCAGTGGACGCACAATGACAACGTCCATATAATTAATTTAAACTGCTCACACAGTTTAACAGTTCAGTTGCTTGACCTTACAATAAAGAATCTGACTTTACCAAACTGATACTGATCATTTAAGAAATACCTAAGATGGCACTAGTCCTAGATTAACTTGCAACGTCACAAGAAAAAGAATGTGAAACAAAAAAAAAAAAAAAAAGAGTGCAGGAGAGACAGTAAAATGTCCCTGGCTTTTCACACTGAAAAGGAGGAGGGTAAAACAGTCTGTCAAAACAAGATGCTTTCATACAAATTTGTTCTCTTCTACAGCAAATCCCGTGTGAAACATTAAGGCTCATTTGTGATAAAGGCTGGAACAAACGCCTATAGCACAGTCAGCATGCTACACAAAAAAAAGCTTCCACCCTCATTCTGTTCATGAGTGCAAATTCATTCTGCTTTTCTCTCATCTCATGACAAATGCATACTGTCACTGTCACTGATGTGGTGTTTACAGTGGCATATAGCATCTTGTAATTATTCTGTGAAAGTGAATTTGTATCCTGAGGGATTTGTATTTTTGCGTGTGGATAATCAAAAGAGATAGAGAGGGAGAGGGGACGATTGGAGAGTGATCTCCAATAAAAAAGGGAAGACACTGCTAGAGAGAAAGTTCACAATATGCCAACATGGATTTGGTAGCTTTGTTTAGATGGCAACAAGCAGCAGTTTATTCCTCAACATGCAGTAACCTACAGACACAGTTCATATACTACAGGCACTGGATATCTACAGTATAATGCATGTGCAGTTAGTCCACAAATAGCCAAACTTAATGGCTCTTTATGTAGGCTGCCACTGATTTAAAAAAAATACAGAAGATCAAATGAAAAGGCCAAATCAATTATGAAACTAGGCAAAATGAGAAAAAAAGTCAGTATAACAAACAACTAAAACAACTACATTACACAGCTATTTCAGACGAGTGTCTCCAAATAATTTAAACAGCAAGCAGCATGTTATTTTTCTAAATACATCAAAAATATGGAAATGTTTACACACGTTCTGTGTATATTAACAACATTATTTCTAAGGAGGCCTTGTTCTAACATTTCCACTGTATAGCAAAGCTATTTATTTATTTATTTCTTCATCTTTGTTTAATATATTTTTTCTGCTTAGAGGCTCTTTACTTCATTTACTACATTTTATGGTATTGCTTAAATTAATTCATTGCTTAAATAGGTTCATAACTCGATTACATTTATATAGAGCAGGATTTCAGAGCCAAAGAAGAAGAAAAAAAGAAAAAAGCATGAATAAAACCTTTTTTCCGACACCATTTGTAGTGAAATAAACCACTGATATTGTGTGGTCATAGAATAAACTGACCCAGGGGCACCGAAAGCGTTTCATAAACTTTAAACAGGGTCCTAGGTCAGTAATTTTTGCGTTTACATGTCTTTGAAGTCTGTTTCCCCCCAGAGCACTACAGACCCATTGAGAAAAGGCATCAGTGCCACAGTGAAATTGAGAACTTTCACATGACATGGGAAGCCGCAAGGCATCCTCCAAGGATATTTGAATGCTTGAAACATCAGTGACCCTTCAGAAGATAGAACGGAGATGGATATGAAAAATATTGACTGGCTGGCTGTTTGAGGGGAGTAAAGGAAGCAGCTTAGACAGCCCACTCTCATTGCCAAAGACCTTAGTCTAAACTCTAACCAAACTGAGCCTGGAAAGGAAAGACTATTCTAAATTGTTCTGGGGAGGGCATCAAGCTCGTATTTTCTTTTTCTTGCTTTTTCTTATTTGATAATACAGCAACTAATCACAAAGAAAGTACACCAAATGAGCCTATATCCTAAGCAGGGATCTGCTACCTTTGCCAGCATCATTTCTGTACAATGCTTGGCCAAGGTCTTTGACATCATGCAAAAGACAGTGCTTAATGTAGCTCAAAAATGGCCTTAGGAGGCATCTTCCTTCAATATGCTTTGCACAAGAAAAAAAAAAAAAGAGACAACATTTTTTTGTTCTTTGTGAAACCCAAAGGCAAGAAGACTGTTAAAGTGGTCAGATGACAAATGTCTCATCTGATCTTTAATCCAGCAGAGGGGCCAGCTCCAGGGCTAAAACAGGAAACTCTCACAGGAAAGCGAGCGATTTGGTAAATTCCACTGCGCTAAATCACTGTTTCGGGTGCAGCAGATTTCTCCAAACCAATGAATGGTATTTCAGGTCTCACTCTGCATGTCTTAGTAGTAGAACGTTTAGCTGCCATTAAAACTACACTGACAGATAAGACATATATGGCCTAGGCCAATCTGTTAGTATGTGAAACCAACCGAAATCATAGGGAAAGCCTGGCAAATACATGTCTGTGCTTCTAAGGCCAACTTCGTTCTCATGTGACAATGGGATCATCAGTGTCTCTTCCAATAATCAAATAAAATAACTTGTTCCTCTTTTTACGTGCTTCTATTTTCAGGAGTTGTTGTTCAACCAGGCAAAGCACTTCTAATCACCACTTTCTAGTCTACCCTTATTTAATCCAAACAATAAAAACAAGCTGAAATAATAAAGTTTTGCCAAGCCTGTCAAAAGTAATCCACCTCTCATCAGTTGAAATTCAAAGTGGAATATGCTGGCAGAAATCCCTCACCACAGAGACTGATGCAAACATTTGGCAGCTATTTGCTGATCATCCGGTTCATGACACGTTCCTTGATAGTCAACTTCACAGAGCCAGCCGGTGTTCATCTCCATCACCTGATGACGTTGGCAGACTCAAGCCTGTTGTCTCTGACAATGATCGAATGTGGCAACAGAGAAGTGAGTAATAATTGGGTCAACAAGGTATGTCAGTTTCCACTAACTCTCGTCTGAATCACCTCTCTGCAGCGTAGCCAAATGTGATAGTATGACGCCTGAAATATTTGGCTGTGATAAGCAGCGACAGCAACATGGCATGAGATACCTTTTTCAACCTATGTGTGAACCCCAAATAGGTTAGTCCTAGGAGAGGCCTTATGTTTTAAAGATTATTTGTAAAATTATGTATTATTGATATTATTATTAGCATTATGAACATCATTAATATTATTATATATGCACTATTACAAAATGGTCCACTCAAGTCCAAACAGAACTGTGGATGCAACCAGTATATAAAGGTTTTGTAATAACTATTCTGACTCACTACAGAAGCAGTGAGTCACACAAGAAAAACATTTCCCAAAAAACTACTTCTTGTATTTTTCATTGAAATAAACCATCTATTAACAACTACCAGTACTTCTCTTCCAAATAAACCCTCCAGGCTATAACTCTTATGGTGTTAAACAGCGGGAAACAGACAGCTGGAAGCAGCATTTGGGCCAAGTCTCAGAGATGGTCCGGAAACAATACACGCTTCAACTGTAAGCATACAAACACAATTTCCACAAAAAATGACTTTTTGGTTAAGAAACATTTGCTTGGTAGTAAGACTTGTAAACATGGTCTTAGGGTTTAGAAGAAATACAGATGCATGTGTTAGCCAGGTTAACCGAATATTTTCCGTTAACCGAATTTTTTTAACAATAACAGAAAAATATGAAGGCCGTCCCTCTGACAGATTACACCGAGGGTGATCTACTCTAACGTTAAGTAATTCACACGCGATACTGTCAATAACCACATGTAGCCCCCCCCCATCCAGTTGGTTGCGAGTGTGCATATTAATCAGCTTTTGTCTACTCATCTTGTCTTTGATCTCACATGCATGACCTTGTCGTTTAGCTGGCTACGAAGAACACGTGAGGCTGTTGTTGCTGTGCTGATGGTGGCCATTTTTAACATGTCGCCCAACCCGATTTCACATTTGCTTGTTTAGGGAAAGAAAACATTTATCTGCTCTGTGTGTCTTTACATATAAAGGGGATGCACGGTCGGTGCCGGTGTCTGTTAAAATATAAAAGTAATTCATTATTAAGACATGATTTTATTTAAAAATGATGAAGATGATGTTTCCTCCATAACTAACTCAATCACTTGAACACCCTGCAGGTTTTTCAAGAAGGAAGAAGTGAAGCACACGCAAAGTCAAAGTCACTTACTTCCCTCTCATTACTTAATCCTAACATGTAGCAATTTAACCTATAATTAACTCACCATTAACCGCTAATGGTGACAATCAAATTTTCCTAGTGAAATAATAAATCAAAGTTCTTAAATCTGGGTTTGGTAAGTCGCCTTTGCCTCACCTGAGCCTGACTAGTTGCTCTGCCTGTATTACATCAAGTCTCACTTAATCAGTTAACTTAAGTTGCAATTTAAAAGCACATTCATCCCCTAAATGTTACTTTCATGAGCTGTGTATTAATCATTTATGTTTTGTTCCACCTTCCATACACATGAACAAGGCCCTATTGTTTAAATTGACAGTGAGAGTGGTTGGACAGCTGAGCAAACACTGGACATGTGTACCGCACGTGAGGTATGTTTCTGCTTTCTGCTTGGGAAAATGCATGAAGCGTCTGTAGTCTGCAGCCGGTGTGAGTTTGGTCATACAAGGCGGAGGCACACAAAATAGGTGTCCGCTTAATAAGCTCGCTGACTTTGAAACTCTCACTTTCCCTAAAAAAAGATCAAGTGGATGAGCAGCAAATGTGGCCCGACCACTTGACGGGCCTGTGGATTTATGAGGGCACGGCCTGATGTCACTCTGTTTCTCTCTGAATTAGGTTCCTCTTAAAACAAATGCTCACATTGGCAGCACATCACACTTTAGTGAGCTTTGTAGGGTTGAATGAGTATTTGCAGACGCCACATTTCCACTTGTACAGAAAGTAATTTAAAAAAAAAAAATCGTGCATAAGCTGCACACAAACATGCCTGCACTGCAAAGACAAACACAAACCAGCACGAGTGCAACGACATGTGCTGCAATGTCACACAAATCTCACAAATCCAGCCTCATATTAAAGAGTTAAAGCTGCAATTAGGTAGAAAGTAGAAAGCAGAAAGTTAGGATCCACATGGGAGTAAGTATGTGGACTTTAATAATATGTTTTAGCTGCTGTCATGCCTCCACCCTGGTTGAGTTGACGTGAAACAGCTCGTTACGGTGTTGAGTCAGCAGCCGGTTGTTGTTTCTCAGCCTGTGTCATGAAGTTAAAACCTGATTTTTTTTAACTTTAATCGACCGCAGCGGCCGTTTGGTGAAAGTTAGCATCGCGGCGAGCTACCGGGCTAACGGGCTAAAGCTACCTGGCAGAGAAGTTGGTGGAAACTTTTTTTTTTTTCTCTCTCTCTCTCTCTCCTCTCAGATTGAGACTCGGAGACCCAGAAACGGAGAGACGACGACGACGACGACGTGGGAAACTTCACCAGGCTTTCGACCGGCAAACCGAGTCAACGCGCAGGTTTTCGGGCAGTTTGCGGCCGAAGCTGCAGGTTTCCTGAGCTCAGCTCTTACCAGGAAGTCGGACTCTGCGGCGGAGCTGCTCCTTCTTCACGCTGACTTTCTCCCGGCGGTTATGGCGGGTGTCTGCTCTTATTTTTTTATTTATTTTTTTTTATGACTTTCCCTTTTCTTCCCCAAGGTCGCTCCAAGTAGTGGACTGGGCCGGGCCTCCCTCTCTCTCTCTCTCTCTCTCTCTTCTTGCGTGGCACTTTTTTCCTAAGTTTTTTTTTTTTTGTTCGTCCTGCGCTGAGCTGCAGAGCCAGTCGAGATGTGGACCGTGTTTTCGTCCTCTCTTTCTCTCTCTGTCTCTTTCTGTCTGTCTCTCTCTCTCTGTCTGTCTCTCTCTGTCTCTCTCTCTCCTGACCCGGGTAACACTAATGTAAACAACCCAGCATTCCCGGAGCGCAGGGGAGGGGCAAGTGTCAAAGAGTGGAGGGGAGCTGTCAAATACCGCGAGATTCAACATGGAAACTCAAAAGTCAAACCTTTCCCACTTTTCCTTTTCTTTTTTGTTTTTTTCTTTCTCCCCTTTCCAGTAAGTGTGTGTGTGTGTGTGTGAATGTTTCCCACGATTTGGCAAAGGATGTGATAGTGAGTGAGTGAGTGGGCGAAAGTTGGTCGAACATAAAAAAAAAAAAAAAACATCTTAACTCAAGGGCCGCTTGCTTGCTTTTTTTTCTCGCGGAGCTTTCAGCTGCATCTCGTGTGTCCGCCCGTGTGGCCCCTCTGTCACACAGGGCCACCAGATGAGGTCATCCAGTGGTGCAGATTCGCTATTCGCAATTTTTTGCAATTGATTTTTGGGGGTTTTAAGGCACACGGGGCTGTAGTTGCCGGCTTAGTGCACTTTCAATTTTCTGGTCAATTTCATGGACCCTCTAAAATCAGGCTTAATAAAAACCGTCAGTTCATAAAAAAGTTTGCATTTATAATGACTTTCTCCTTATATACTGGAATTTATATGCAGGATTCATCGTGGTAGGAAAGAGATTTAACTTTTTTATCCGTTCATTATCAATATGTATTAAACTATAACTTCACTGAGGTGTTTTAGGGAGTTTAGAGTCTCGTTTCAAGTGTCCCATTGAATCAAAGTGACCAAAGACGTCAGGGCACTGGTCACCCAGTCAGACAGACCAACAGTATATTGGGTAACTGCAGTTACTGCCACTGCACAGTGACACATGTGTCTGCACTTGTTTATAAGCAGTAGTTCAACAGGATGTGTGGTTTGGTTATAGTTCTAGATTCTAAAATATATCTGGAGCTTGCCCTAAAATGTTTAGGTTTGGCAGAGTATTAATTTAATAATGTTGAAACGTGCTGCACTCGCCTGGAGGAGACAGATAACCCAATAATGGGTCCAGGTGCCGCCTCATGCATTAGTTCAATGTTTCTGTTTGTGTAGTTGCTGTGGCCGCTTCTACATACACTATGTTGGTGCTCATGTTTGCTGTCTGCTTTTGAAATGCTCTAAAATTGTTGTCAATTGTTGCCAATAACTATTAGACATAAATCATCCTGGCCATTCAAATTCATGCAAAATGAATATCATGCAGTATTTAGTATGACATCATTATATATAGAGTTTCTCTCAGCAACCCCAAACTTTGACTGACTTCCAGCGTTTAGATAATTATTACTTATGGATTTGGATTAATATATAAGAAGCATTTTAATTTTGTAGCTGGTTGAGATTAAGCCAGTTTGAACTACTTTAAAAACTTAAGTGTGAAAGTTAATTCTAGACCTTGGAAATTGTAGTTTGACAAAAACTAATGAAATCAAAGTCGACTTACTCTTTCCCAAGCTTTGAGCCGTATCTCACGATCTTCATCAGCAGATGTTTTCGATGTCATGGAGAGAACAACTAAATAAAGTCAAAGTACTTGTTAAATATATTAAACTCAAATCACATACCAAGTACCAATACTGCATTTCCCTCTGAAATGTAGTGGAGTAGAAGCATAAATTGGCGAGTAATGGAAATCCATACCGTATCTCCAAATTTATCAGAGGTTTTACTGATGAGTGAATATACTTACTTAAAATGTGACTGTGTGTGTGTGCAAGAGAGAAATACTGTAGAGGCAGCCAGGCTTAATGGATTCTCCTGCACACACATAGTGATATGCACACACTTCAACACACAGATGCTATCATTATACACAAGCATGCAGACCACCCACACATCCCATGACACACACACAATCTGTATTTGGGAATATCATGAGAATTTATTGACAAAAATTGTATCGCAGATTGACTCGCATGGACAGCGAGAGCATCTGGAATTGATCAGCTTACCGTGCTTTGATAAAAGCTTCAGCGCTGATTTCAGACTGACAATTCAAACACTGCTGATACACAGGAACCACATCTGTCTTCTTCCCATCCCCATTGTTAATAATCAACAAGTTAGGTGGGGTTGTGTTTTTTCTCCTTACTTCAATAGCCTTTTTTGTTAACCTCACTGCAAATATGGAAAAGGGAGAGATGCCTGGAGTGTAGGATTTTTCCCCCTTTTTCTTCAACAACAGTTGAAGATTAAAAGAAACGTCTCAGAGAAATCTGTCAATTCTGTATGTGAATAATGCTGTGTGGAATTTAATGGCATGAGTTATATTGAGTTTCCTCTACACCCACATTTTCTTTCAATAAGATCAATGGCGCTCAGTGACAGATAGGGACGGTCTTTTGTATCTTCAAATTTCAGGTTTCTGAGGGAATAATTAGATGGATGGATGAAAAGTAATGCATCAGTCTGCGAGGGGAGCTGCACCCAGAGATCCTCTAGTTCAACACGCATGCCTCCACGTCTGTTTGGTAGAAAACTGTTTAATAATCGTGTTGAATTTCCGTTGTTCTAAAAGTGGCTCTGTGCACTGATCTGGTGCTTTAAACCAATAGCAAACTTTTTGTGTTCTTTTTGCTGATATTGTTTATTTAACAGAGAGGATTTCCTTTTGATTTGGGAATTTTTTTTTAGCACACAGAGAGTATTGTCATCTATTTCAATCTCTTCCCCTTCAAACTTTCTGGTGTCGCTTGCAGGTAACCAGGATGGAAAAGGTTCTCCCTCCAGGGGAAAAGTGAAGGTTGAATCATTGGATTAATAGAGATGCTTTAGACATTTTACTGTAAACGTGGCATTTAACTCTGATGTGTTAGAACAAACTGTTGCTCATGTTTTGGGCCTTTTTCTGAACAAAATGTCCTACTAATGTAATCTGATGAGAATTAAGTTCAATTTACAAGAATTTGGCCACTAATTTCTTGTTCTTACAAATATGAACACCAGTAGAGAACATCTAGAAGCACTTAAGGCCAAAATCCATCTACATCTATTAAATACAAAGAAAAAGGTTAATTTCAGATCATTAGTGTAATTGTGTATTCCAGTGATAAAAACCACAGACCTGTTATATTCTTACAGCACATGCACACAAGTTCAGTCGTTGTTTTCTTCAACATACACATTCCAGTGCAATTCTACCTGGGTTTTTTTTCATTGCTAAATATGCAGAAATTTTGCACCCAGGGGCTGAAAGCACATTTTAAACACTTGAAAGAAAAAAATGTTGATGTTTTCACTCATGTCTTTTTTATTTCCCTCTGTGTTGTTGATCTGGCTCAGGGGTTAGGTATGACTGCAATGTGGTAGAGACAGAAGCTGCAGTCAAAGCTCCTGTGATCGGGTGCAGACTTCATAGACACCAGCAGATGGAGGGGAGAGGAGCTACGTGCATCCTGAAGGTTTAGCAAGAACTGAGAGGTTACACTCTACCAGTACAAAGATGACCTGTCACACACTGAAACACGCCGTATCAATGCAGACGAGCTTCCTGTTTATGTACCTCACAGAGAAAAGCTATCAGAGGAAAAGAGAAAGGCATTACAGATGGAAATATGTATGAAAATGTTGCCTCTCTCCTCATATACCCAGGCGAACTTGGAGGCAGCATGCATGTGACTGCTGCATTTCCATTTTATACACTAATTAATGTTGTTTTGTCTTCAAAGTCCAATTGCAACTGGTAGTTATCAGCCTTGATCGCAGCATTTTCAAGGTTGTCTAGATGCGAGCCGTCACATAACAAATACCTGTAAATATAGAATAACAGCACAACAGAGAAATAAAGGATTTATGGCGTGTGGAGAGCACTGCGCAAATGAGGCACGGGAGAGATAGTCTGTGATAATGTGAAGGACAAAACTGACAAAACGGCATATTATTTCCGCCTAGATCACTATAAAATCTGTTTTTCAATGGCTGTTTTTGTGTGTCCGTGGTGTGTTTCAGTGTGTGTGTACTTGCATAGGCAGTGTTAGTGTTAGTGTATTCCTTCTCTTGGCAAACACTGGATCGCTCCACCTGCTCTGCATCAAACAGCAGGGCAGGCCTCAGTCTCTCTCCCCCTCTCTCTCTCTCTCTCTCTCTCTCTCTCTCTCTCTCTCTCTCTCTCACACACACACACACACACACACACACGTACAGCAAATACACACACATCACAGTTTAGCTGCAGCTCATTCACATCGTCACCCCTCTGACATCTACCTGTGTGTGTCGGCGTTTGCGTGTGTCCCAGTGCTGGTGTGTATTTGTGTTAGCAGGGTGGTTGGTGTGTGAGGTGAGGTTAAATAGGCGCCTAGCAATGAGAGGAGGGAACTGAGGTGGAACTGGCAGAATATCATTCACACACACTCACACACACACACACACACACACACTCACACACACACACACACACACACACAATGACACAAGCAGTGACAATAGAAACAACACTATCAGAGCAACGTGTAAACTGCAGGTGTGGCCTATGCCTCAGTGATCATTCCATACTTTGTTGTGACCCTGTCGCCTGTCACTGTGCGTGTATAATGTGTGGTAATGTCTGTGCGACCGTGTATGTGTGTGTGTGCCTGCAGAGACACACTTTCCTGGAGAATAGAATAGCTTTGATACCTAGAAAATGATAGACACCACAGGATATGACTGTATTGTTGATTTAGTTTATTTGGCTGTCACTGAGGAATATCTGATGTCAACATGATTAGTGGACACTGGAGATTTCCCCTAATATTTTTCTGTGATGACAGGCAGAGTCAAGTGCTTGTCCTTGTAGTTGGTTTCTCATTTGACCTTTATATGTCACACGGTTTTTTTTTTAGACAGATAAGACCAAAAGGGCAGGCCTCAGTTGCAAAAGTTTGAGCAGGTTTGTAAAACTCGATCCTGATGAACTAGCGTGTATCTGGGTGGCAATCTTATATGATAATATATATAATATTGCATGGGTCTCCAACAAAGGGCCAAACCTCTTGGAAAACTGTATTTCTGCAGCAATAGGTGACTGGTCTGTGCAGTCTTACGTGATGTTAAACCATGTTGAGAACCCCTTGTTAGTTTCATTTATTTGTCCTTGCTGATACGTTTAAAATACTCAAAGCATGTGTGTGTTTACCTTTTCCAAATCAACTTATGTGTTGGACCAGAAATGCAGTGGCTTACATTTTTAGTTTCTGGTCATTTTTTTTTATTTTTAAGTGTCACTTATATCAGAGTCACCCAAGCTTTATGAACAAACTACTTGTATGACAGAAAACATACAGCACTGTCAGCATTGTTTTTGCACATTCATGCTACACAGAGGCTGTCATTTTACAGGAGAAGATAAGAGAGGTAGAGGAGGATGTCAGTTGGTAGAATCCCTCCTTTCTTACCTTTTTGAGGCCTCTGCACAGACAGACAACATTGTACTTATCATGTTACATTGAGGTTAATGCAAAAGTAAGGGTTGCAGGTTGAATTCGGGTTTATCACACTATGATATCAGCTGGATTTCATGGTTTTACATGAAATTAATAGACCAAAGATAGATGTGGTGCTCAAATGCTTGAATGCAATATAGTTTCATGGAAAATCATTAAAATATCTGTATTTTTTCAGTCTTCCTATGCAATATATTTATGGAAATACAGAACAAAATACCTGAAATAGGGTGAAGCAATCCTATTGGCAAGAAGGTGTCTGATCAGGCATTGCTTATGCAAACAAACACACACACACGCGCACACAAATATTACCGATAAGATGCATTCCAGTCGCCAACAGCCCAGCAGCGAACTCCTGAAATTCTTGTCAACGCAGGGCCATGACGTTGTCCAGTATTTTTCATCCTGCAGCTCCAAAACTGAGCAGGCCTGGCTGTGTTTGTTTGTGTTTCTGCTCTAGCCCTGCTTCCCGTAGCTCTGTGGTGTCAACCCGCCCACCGTCCTCCCATCAGACCCAGGGAACACAGCCCTGCTGCCACAGCGCGCAGGCACCCCAGCGACTGAGGTTTCCTCTTGGACTGACTGAAGTGTTTGCTGTTTCCCACATTGTTGGAATTCAACACCAGCCTGTTTACTGGTCCCCATGTGGCTTCAGTCTCTCCCTCCTTCCGCTTTCTTTCTTTCTCTTTTTTCTCTTTCCACAACACACCTTCTTTACATGGCATACATACCCAGAATTCATGCGAGGTAATGAGACAGTACACTGCCAAACAACTAACTGAAGCAATCGTGTTTTTGCCTATGTTACAGTTTGTATATGATGTTTTGCTACATGTCTCATTAACGACTCAAACTGGTCAACACAATATTGCTTGATTTATGTTAACATATGGGTGACTATACTTTTAAACCACTTTCTGAGTTTGAGTGAAATAGAACTGAAAATAGCTGTATACTATAAATAGTCAAAAAAGATGTAATATAATCTGTAGGAGCGTTTTTCCACTGTGAGGTACTATATGGGCGTCAGGGACATCATTTTCATATGCTTTATTTTGCAGCTGACAATGAATCATACAATGAATCAAAGGAAATAATATACATCTCAAGGAAAATGTTAACAAGATGATGAGGCGCATGCAAAATGAGAATCTCTTCTTTATCTGCTTTGTTTTTTTCACTTCCTTCCCTCGGTACAGCCAGATGGCAAAGCTCCAGCTCTGCAGTCCTCTTCATACACTCATCATATTTGATGGGCATCCTGCTGCCGAGTTTCAAGGAGGCCATGTGTTTATGAAATGACACTTGTGACAAAAGAAAACTTCTATTTAGCAAGCTGATTCTTGGGTGGGGTGCATGGGGGCAGCGTGTGTGCATCTGTGTTTGTGTGTGTGTGTGTGTGTATGTAACAGTGTGTATGGTAGAGAACAAAGATTGTGGGAATGTACATATTGTATTGTATATTGTGCTTACATAGGAGCAAGGCAGTGGGAGAAAGGTGGTGTGTGTGGGGTGTGTGTGTGTGTGTGTGTGTGTGTGTGTGTGTGTGTGTTCGTACCAGTAACATCCACACCGTCTCTGTTTCACACTGTTGTCATGTTGGATGCCTGTTTTCTTTTAATTACATCCTGTGCCTTACTGTGAGGTTTTTTTTTTTTTTTACTATGTTACAATACATTTTATTATCATTTTTGTGCATTTACCATTCCAATACAGAAAGTTTTTTTTTTTTTTCACATTGATATCATAATTATCATACAATGTGGGGTCTCCTCCGTTGATGGATTCAAACATTCAGGACAAACTTTCGTTTAGAAAAAAACATCTGTTGTACATTTGCAACTTAAACAGGTTTAATGTTGGTTGTTTATTTGTTCTCAATATGCTATCATCTTATCCTAATATTGTCTTTGTCTTCAATGGTGAGGAATTCCCATCAAAGTTTTCCCCTTCTGTTAATACTTTAGGGAATTTTCAAACGTCGGGATGTATGGCTGTAATGCCCCAAGATTTGTTCTCCCTGAAAGAAATGATAGAGTAAGAATATATTAACTACAGAGCAACCTGGCTTTACGGGGTCTGCATTTACTCTTACTTCATTTTAGGTTTATCAATATGTTATGCATAAATATATACTATATATGTAGATATATATCAATATATGCTTTGCAGCATTCCTTTGATTTAAATTTTAAAGCCATGTTCATGCATTAAAAAGCAATTTCATATTTTTGACTGCAGGGTTTAGATGCAAATCCATGGGGCATTACGTTAAAAACCATAAACATCATAAAATAGGAAATAGAAATTAAAAATGGAAGCAAAAATGAGGACGTTTAACTGGTAATTAATAACTGAATGCTTTTTTCATTTGTTGATGTGATAAACGAAAATTGTATTCAAGATAGAACACAAAAATGGCAAGTGTAATGAAAAATAAAACCCATTTAAAGCAAAGTATTTTTATTCACACAAATTTAATAAGATATATAACAACCGTTTGGTCCATAAATATTTAAGGGGAAATAGTTTCTATACACCATCTTTATCAAGAAACAGGGAAACATGGACAATCTTGATAGAACACTTACTGTACTCAACTATTAACACGAAGATCAATATATAAGGTTCTTGGATTACCCAACTATATCTGAAAGAGTGCACAAATGCTTTCTATGACATCGCTGCCCCCTTTTTAACAGGATACACCATAAAAAGATCTTCGGAAATAAGATGCAAAACAGTACAAAACTAGTGAGGCGTCAAAAGGATGTGAATCAGTTAACAAAGAACACATATATCCTGAATTTCACAAACTTTCTCCCAAGTTATAGCATAAGGCACATAGTAGAACTGAGTTAGGCATCTACTTCATTAAGTAGATTTAGAGTACCACTTTGTTCTACAATAGAACAAATTGTGACGCTCACAATGAAATGTATCAACTCCATTGAAGATTTGCTCTGTCTTTCTTTTCTCTCTATCTTTCAGCCAGAAGAAACATGTTTTTGGTCTGTTCAGTGGCAAGTGTCATTAAAGAAAGTATAAATATGGCCAAAAAGGAGAACACATGGACAATGATTCCCACTGGCTGCCTCTTACGACTCCACCTATCTGAGGTCATTTGAATGTTCATGTCAGCTCTACAAATCCAGTCTCCAACGTCGCAACCATTTAATTTCTCAGCCCTACTCCTTTTCCCTTTTAAATCACATCGTTACCCTGAGCAACATGATAAAAACAATAATGCACTTTTCACTGGGCAGTATATTGTCACTGTGCAATTGAGTTTAGCTGTGGATCTATGGATATGTTTACTAGGATTTATCCATTTGACTACGGTTAATCTGTGAGGCCAACAAATCTGAAAAAGTGCTGTCATGAAAACAATCGATTACAACAGTGTCCATAAACTGTTCTCCAATCCGAATTTCTCTCACTGATTTCTAATTATCAAACAGTTTCTATCCATGTGACTGCATTACATGTTGAACAGTTACCACTGTACAGATTATGGGATTTGCTTCTTTCTCTTTATCACAGTAGATTTGTGAATCAAGACAAAAATGTATGTGGTTTCAGCATCTACCTGCCATATAAGCTGCAATGCTTAGGTGCTTATAATGCAATTTAGACGTTTTACATGTAGCTCTGTGAGATATTTCAATGTCTGATTCCATCCAACTCAGTCTTAAAGACTGAAACATTCGGAAATAATTAAAGCCTGTTTTCTGGAGTTACCCATATACAGAACATTCTACAAGTTTATTTCCCAAATTATTCCATAACAGAAAAAAAATCTTTAAATTGGATAGTGCGAACACAGTGCATACATATACAAGTTTCTAAGGGCAAAATATTCATATTATTTTAAAATTTACCAATTAACCATAAATTAGAGAGGGCTCATTTTATCATAATTCAATACAAATGTACAAATAAAGTCAAATCAAGTAAAAAAAAATCTAGTTTTCCAGACAAGCTTCAAGTTTAGTTTTTTTTTTTTTTTTTGAATGAATTGTGGAATCCATGACAATTTTCTAATGCCTTCAATTTCAGAAGTCCTGTCCAAAATCAATCTCTGCATTCTGTAAGTCAACTACAGACACGGCTGCCATGCGGTTTCAAATGCTACACATTAAAATGATTTCCTCGTGTTTTAATGTGGTCGCTGCTGTTCTTGCTCTTGTTGTTCTTGTTTGTGTACACAGTACAGCACTTTCTGTTCCAAGGAACTGTCTCTGGTAGATTTAAAGGTGTCACTTAAAAAAATAAAATGTAAATTGAGGAAAAGAAATCAAAGAAAATCAAAAAAAAAAACAAATAAAATCAGATAAAAAACAAAATCCGCCTGCTAGAGATAGCTTGTTAGAAAAGGTTTGTCAAGGTAGTTTGCGAAGGGCTCCCCGAATCATGGCTGTCCAAACTAGAGGTGACGGAGGTCACTACAGTGATAGAGGGGTTTGTCAGGTCTGTTAGTGTGGCCGCGCTGGAGGGGGGGGTCAGGGCCCCACTGTCAGATGAGGGTGGAGGGAGTGAGGTGCCATCAGCCTTATCAACACCTCCATTCTCCTGTCGCAAAACGTTCCTTCTGAATTTGGCTCTTGCGTTTTGGAACCAAACCTGCAAACCAATCCCAGTGTGGCTTTTACTTTTTGTGTTTAGGATTAATTTTAAAAAAGAAAGTATCAAATCATTTGTACAGTAGTTTACATATCACGTTATCACAGCTATTACTGTATCAAGTTGCCCTTGCCTTATGTATGTAAATCTTTATATGGCAATTTTCATACATTATTTTGAGCTTATGGGGCAGATAACAATGAACCAGTTAGCTCCTGAACACTGAATATAGGAATGAGGATTTTAATAGCAAATCAAAACATTAATCCTATCCTTTTATTTTTTTATCTGTGAGAGTTGAATTACACCCTTTTCTGTTCCACAGATAAAAAGAAGACGTGCGATCTCATTATTAATATTAGCTACAGTTTTACACTTACGTTTCTACCCTTAAGAACGACTTTTCTCCTTTCTTTGCCAAAAAATAACATTTAAAAATCAACAGTAAAAACCCCTGGATATACATCTAATGACTAAATGGACCAACCAAACAAACAAAACCAAAGAGATGATTTCAATGATAGTATTGGTGTGAAATGAGAGGGACATGGAGGAGGAGTGGGTCGCAGACACAGATATGGGGTGATCAGATCAGTAAGAAGAATGACTCTCTGCTTACCTGTAGAACTCTCTTAGTGAGGCCTGTTTTCTGGGCCAGCTGCTTTAAGTCCTTGGCATCTGGGTTGTGGTTGATGGCAAAGTAGGATTTCATTGTCCGCAGCTGATGGTGCTTGAAGGAGGTCCGCATGCGTTTGGTCTTCTGTGTTGGAGGGTAGGCCTGCTGGTCCCGGTCCAAGTGATCGGTGTCGTTCTCGTTACAGCCTGAGAGGGCAGAGAGCAGAGCACGGTGGGGGTTCAGAGCCAGGAAAACTTAAACTCAGCAATTTTGTTCCCTAAAAACTAGTCTTTTGCATCTGAATTCATCTTCACAGTGCTCAGCGTTTTTCTTGAAGAAATGACAACTAACTGGTAGTAAAGCAGATCACTCCAGTACTATAAAGATAACGTAATTCAAAACAGGAAACTGCTTAAATCTAATTCTTTGCATGGGTCACTAATGAAATGTTACACTACATTTAACGTTATCACAGCTATTACTGTATCAATATTAAATTGAATATCTTGGGACATGGTCAGGTTTTGCAGGTAAAGACACGATTAAGTGTATTAGATTAAGGCTATCACATATGGACGTGACTGTTGAAAGCTCAAACATTTCCATTGACTTATGTTAACAAATTTATAATATTCCACAGTGAAGGTTTGGTATATTTATAACATACAATTATTAAATTATATTAACTGACTAACTGAACTGACTAAACTAAAATGAATTTAACTGCTGTACATATTGTAACGCATTGGAAGTTATAATCTGTGTTATTACATTTCAAAAAAAGCTAAATGATGTATTTTAAACATACGCTGGGACCAGACTAAATAATTTCTGCTTGTGTTTGCAAAGACTAATAGGCCTAATGGGCCTCATTTGTCAATAGCTTAGTGTATGTGTAAAACACTTAAAGATGGTGAAATGCAAAAACCGATCCACTAAATTAAATGCATGTTTGGCTAAACAGTGCTGATGCAACATTTATCACTGCATTTAGAAGAAAAAATAATAACACTTTATTTCACTATTACATTGTTTGGACAATTACAAATTAGATTTTTGCACAACAATGCTGCTGCGACCGAGGACCAAACAAACATTTGCAAGTCAAATGAGCATGTGACTGACTGTTGAACATTTATATGATTGCAACCAAAATAATGAAATACAATTATTTACAATCGATTGTTTAAAGATTTTGTTTTTCCTATAGAATCTAGTACTTATGTTAGGTCTTAGGTCTTATATGATATAATCTCTTACTTTACTGCTAAAGGAGATGAAATCTAGCCAGCAAAGAATAAGCATAGGATTTTTAAATTTTATAGTAGGTTGTATTATTTTTTTGTCTCCTTGTAACCGAAATGCTGACTAGTTGTTTTTTTGAGTGACTGATAAAATATCAAATTAATTAATCCAACATTTCATCACATGAATGCGGTGCACATACTTTCTCAATTAGTAAGAGTTAAATTACAAATTGAACAAGGCAGATACACATTTGAACTGTGGGAAACATGTTTTAAATGTGTGGCATTTAGGTTTGGATGTAATTTATGTAATTTGTGTTTTTGTTATTTGAGACTGCTTATTGTGACGCTTATACGCACCATTAATAATTCAATCATTGACATCTACGTTCCTCTGTTCCAGCCTTCACTGGATTGTGTTTCACTAGATATTACCCACTAGGGGTCTCTATATCCAAACAAGACCAAACTTTACAGAGTGGTGTGGAATACTCAGTAGACCCACACCTATCCCTGGTGAGAACAAACATGAATGTGCTCGCTAAAGCAGAAACAAAACCTCAAACAAAACCTCATCCTATTTGTCATGAATATGAGTCTCCTGATCTGCACAGCGATATATTACCCTGAACACTCTGAGACTATAATGAGAAAGGTATAATAGGTGCACTTGTGATATTATAGCAGAACAAAGAAAAAAAAGCACTTTGGAAAAGAGAACATTTCAAGACTAAATCCTTCAGTTATTCCCTAATTTAATTTATTTATTTATTTTTTCTATGAAATTAAAAATGTTTAGTTTATGAGTTAATTTGAATGCTGTGAGGTCATAAATTCATCACATAATAAGCACAATCAAAAAAGAACCAAAAAAAGGCAAGTCACTTATGTTTAAAGATGCCAATAAGCCACTTTTTAAATTAGATTATATTCTATTCTCCTTCATTCTTTTCTATTTGAAAATCCCAAATGGAAAATATAATATTCCCACTGGGACCTTTACTGTGTCTGTGGTGCTTAATAATGAGCTCACAGGGACATCATCGACTGTATTGTATGTCTTTCTCTGTGGAATTTTCTTTTGTGTGATTCTTTTTTTTTTGTTTTTACCTATTGTGGCTGCATTGTATTTTAACGCTTTGTTAAACATAACCTGCGACCAAAAAAATAATAATAATAATAATAATTTAAAAACAAATCACAGTGCTACAATAGTTGTTTTCCTATTAAGGCATCCATGAGAACTTCAGGATTTGCATAATCTCTTGGAATTGTGTTTGCGAATAACAGCCCGACAGCCCTTACAGTGCTGTGTCTGGAGCCCCTGGCCCCTGCAGCAGGCCCCTCCGCACGGCGCTGCTGTGGCCCTGAGAACTGTGCTGACCGCCGCGCAGGAGGCCAGGGATTCCAGCGTCACCTTCAATTAACGAAGAACAATTAACGCGCAGATTACCCTTATTCCTCCCTATTCACCGGGAACAGAGGAAACTTGGCGCACAATGACAAACTTTGTCAACCGCACACTAATTCAGAGAAAGCGACAACAAAATGGGGACGCTGCGGGGGGGGGGGGGGGGAGGTCGGGTTCCAACATTCAGCGATTCAGCGCACGATTTTAGATGAAACCTACATTTAACAGTAGCTCAGTGTTGACTGTGATCGGTTTTTCTACCTTCCAGCAAAAGTCAAATACATGCAAAACCAAGATTTTGGCCTCGATCTTTACGCAACAGCCCCCCCACCCCCCACCCCCCTTACGCCCGTTCTCCACGTTTATTTTGACCTAGATCAGCCTTAATTATAAAAGTCGAGGAGCAACTTGACTGGGGGTCAAATTTGGATCATTCGTCACGCAACACACGCCGCAGTTTGCAGCACACGGAACGGTGCGTTAAAGACGCGTGGACGGGGCGCGGCCGCGTCGCCTCCAGGACAGATGTTTGCTTCAGACGTGTAAGGGAGACCTGCGGCTGCGGATTAAAAAAAAAAGCGAGAGTCTTCTGCGTAATGGGAAGAAAAAAGAAAAAAAATCTACCCTGGATTTTTAATTTATTTATTTATTACCTATTCACTCTATTTATTTTATTTGTTTGTTTGTTTGTGAATGGTTTGACGTGAACTTGAATCATTTCAGCTGCCTTATTTGTGTATATATATATATATATATATATATATAAGAAAAAGCAGAATTAAATTGAGACGACCATGTAGATTTTAGTGAAGAATCAGCCTGAACAAACCACAATGGAGGTTCCAAAAACTGGGGTCAGTGGGCCAGCCGGGGTCTTTTCAGCGAGCTGCAGGAGGATTTAACCCACACGAGGAACAGCTTGTTTCATTTCACAGTCGTTTCATACAGCTGATTACAGTTCGAAAAAAAAAAAAGCTCGGCCTGCTTTTTTTTTGTTTTGTTTTCCTCCCTGTACGTCCACACAGCAGGCCACACAGGGCCAAACGTGTAAAAGGACACCTCTGCACCAAAAGTAACAAAGATAAAACTCGTGCGGACTATTTTTTTTTATCTACGTGTGTGTGTGCTGTCCGGCGGCGGGCCGTCTCACCTGTGTTGTAGCTGGGTATATCTATCCCCATGGCCGGGCTCTTCCTCTTGCGCGGCCTCCCCTTCTGCGCCGTGCCGGTGCCGTTGAAGTAGGGCAGCGCCAGGCCGCCGCCCTTGGCCGCCAGCTCGGCGAAGTTGAGCTGCGGGTGGTAGTCCGGGCCCTGCACCAGCGTCTCGAAGTGGAGCCGGCAGTACACCAGGCTGTCCTTCATGCCGAAGTGGTCGCCCGTGGTCAGCGTCTTGTTGCAGGTGGTGCACGTGAAGCAGCTCAGGTGGTAGACGGAGTCGCGCGCCCGCATCACCATCTCCGAGGCCGAGATCCCGAGGTGGCAGCGCGCGCACCTCTGCACGGAGAACCTTCTGGAACAGATACACCGTCAGCACGCGCCGCCCGCGAGACCAGGTGAGACACACGCGACGCCAGGTGAGACACACGCGCTGGGGGGGGGGGACACGTTTTTTGTGTGTGTGCGTGTGTGTGTGTGTGTATGTGTGTGTGTGTGTGTGTGTGTGTGTGTGTGTGTGTGTGTTTGGGCAGGTAAGCTCTCGCGTCGCGCGTCGGACGCCGTAACACACCTACACACCGAGGCACATCTGGCCTGCTGTTCAGCGACGGCAGGCCACGTTTTGGTTCCGAGTGGAAATGTTTTTTTTTTGTCTTTTTTTTCTGTGTACGAGTGTTTTCTCTCTCTGAAAACAAGTACACAGTGAGTGTACAGCCTCGGTGATTGGACACTGAGCTCTTTAGCAGCGCACTTGCCATTTAACACAAAGAGCCACAGGTAGGCGAGACAGCTGACACGTTTCCCCTTTAACTGCGTCTCTTTTATTTCGTGCGGTTCTTGCATTGCAATTAACACGCAGGCCCGTGCATGGCTTTATGAACCTGTGTTAAAATATAAGATAACATGTCAGACCCATGACAGCATATATTTTTTTTTTCCCCCTCTGGTTATTTTCCATGCTCGAGCATGCTGGGCCACTGTACACGCTGGCAAAAGCCACTAAGTTGGATTATTTTTAAACGAAAACGACCGAAATGTACAGTGGTGTAGGCCCTTCTCCTTTGTTCCTGCGAGGCTGACTCATACATTAAGTTGCTGTAGTTTGCGTTACACTCAGAGCCACAGAAACGACTGCATGCCGAGCCATAACACGAATAAAAGTGCGATTTTATATCATAACTTACTTTCAATTAACGCCACGCTGGGCCCCTGGGAGACTGTCGTGATTTTACTCAGACATGAATGAGGCCTAATTGGACCAAAAGGCTTCGACATAATTCCAGTTGAACAGTCACAGCCTGTTGAATCAGGACTAACAGTGGCTGTGTAAAAAGTTTTTTTTTTTTTTTTTTTAATTATTTATCCGTCCATTTCAGAGTTTAAAATGCATTTTTCCTACAAAGCCAGTAACACGTAGGGACCACTGTGTGGTTGGGTGGGTGTGTTTACGCGCCTGCGTGCGTACGTGACAGGGACTACATTTTCGACTAAAAGGTAAAAAAAAAAAACAAAAAATAAAAAATTGCGCAAAATGATTAACCTTCTTTTTTCTTACCTGTAGTAATCCTCCTTGCAATAGATACTCCCATCCTTGGCAAAACACGTTAGCTCCGACTCCAGCGCTAGTTTACATTCACAGCATTTGAGACACCGCAGGTGCCACTGTTTGTCCACGGCCAGGAGGTAGTATCTATCCGAAATCTTGCCGCCGCAGCCGGCGCACAGAGCAGGCTTCTCCGGGCTCATAGAAGGCATGGTCTGAGTCAGAGGGAGAGACAGAGGAAAGCTCATGGCAGCCACTTCCTTCCAGAGAGTGATGGGGGGGATCTTATGCAACACACATTATGCAAAAAAACACACACACACACACACAACAGCCTTTCAGTAGCTTTATGGCCGTGAAATTAAACTTTTTTCATCTGTCAAGGCGAGGCCTTGTTGTGGAGCACTGTGCACACGCCGTTACACAGATGCAGGCTTGGTGTGTTCACGGGCCCCCTGAAGGAAGGAATAACCACCATCCATCAAACAGCTGTGTCTCTGAAATTAACTGAATATACTGACAGGAAAGACATGTGTATTTGTTGACCTATAATTCTAATAGTTTAATCTCTCCTTTCTGCGTGGACATGAAATGAAAACTAACACCAAAATTCACTGTGCACTTTAGGAGAAACAAATATTTAAAATATTGCATTTAGCCTAGGAAGATTCAAAAACATGTAAAGTATTTTCTCAAATGTAGTTATATAAATATTAATAATTATAATAAATAAAAATAGTATAAATAATAGCCTAATATTTCAACATTACAGTTATTTGTAGCCATATAATTGCCAGAGCTCAAATGTCTAAATTTGTCGACAGAAAACAAAATATTACTGCTCTAATGTACAATATTTAATTTGATGTCAAGAATAATAAAGTGTGTTTCAAATATATTTAGAGACAACTGCATGTAAAGTGGCAGCCAGTTCATGGTTTATTATTCTTTTTCTGCAGGTAATTGGACAGCTATGAAATATCAGGTAATAAATTCACTATCCGAGAGGAAATGAATCTTGGACAAAGATTTACACTAAAATATTCGACCAGAAATGAACAGAAAGAAGTTAACTGACAAATCCTCCTCACTGGTCCTCACTCCTCGCAGGTTAACGGTGCCTCGGTCGTTTAGACAGTGACGAGGGTTAAAAAAAAAAAAAAAAAACGACTTTTAACATGAATTCAAGCCCAAGCTCTTACCGACTCTCTCCCGTTGAGCTGCATGCCCTTCGCCAGGCGCGACTCCGTTTTCGACCTTCTCTCCATCTCCTCCATGATCCCTTGAATGTGATCCCCGGAGATCCCGTGGAAAAGCATGGCTCCCGGTCCTGGACGCAACGTGCAACTGCCTGCCTCTGTCTTGCAGCCCACAACTTCCATATACTGTACTGCAGCGCTGCGCCCCGCTCTCTCAGCGCATCCGAGTGGGCTCTGGGGCTCAGGGAGAGGCTCGCCGAACAACAGCACAACCCCCAGAGATGCAGCTCACCTCCTCGCCAGAGTGCAAAGGCAACTGGAAGAAAAGAAAAACGAAGAAAACTACAACATGGGTGGGACAGGAAGAGTGGCGGCGGCGGCGGCGGCAGCGGTGGTGGTGGTGGTGGTGGTGCACCAGCTTTTTCCTTCTCTCCGTGAATGTCTCTCCTCCAGAAAAAATATATAGTCCAAATGATGCGACACACCGGTGTGGAAGTGGTGGTGGTGGTGGGGAGGGAGGAGGGGAGGGGGGCTACAGTGTGAACACCTCGCCAAAAATAATGACACAAAGTTTTTTTTTTTTGTTGTTTTTTTTTTTTTTTGGTTGTTTCTTGTTGGTGATTTCTCTCTCTCTCTCTTTCTCTCTTTCTCTCTCTCTCTCTCTCTCTCTCTCTCCCGGTTTTCCCAGTCAGGGGTTCCTTGGTGCTTGGAGGTCAGGTTGGGACTGCCTGGATTTGAGAACCGTGTCCTATTTGTGAAGAGCCCGCAAAGCCTGCCCAGTCTGAATAATTTGGTAGGAGGAGTTCCCCCTCTCTCTCGGTCTCTCTCTCTCCTCCTCCTCCTCCTCTCACTCTATGTCTCTCCCCCCTCTCTCTCTCTCTCTCTCCATCGCCTCTGATTTCTATTCACCAACAAAGAGCTGTCACTCTCCCCCTCAAAAACTCCCGATTCTGGCTGCACGAAGGACCACTATTTTATGGTATTGACATTTTCATTACTTTTACTCCCCCATTTACAGGAGAGGATGCTGGAGTGTAGTCATAAGATGCATAAAGTGAAATGGGTAATTTGAGGGTAATTTTTTTAATTTATTTATTTAACATGTCTCAAACAAATAATATGCATCTGTAGTACAATAAAAGCGTTTGGAGTTTTATTAAAAGGGGCAGAAATAACTGATTCTCCTACATGACGTGATCTGTGAGGACAATTTATCTGGTTTAATTTTGAGCTTGAGGTTTTAAATTTTTAAAACTTCACAGTTTTAGGGTTTTTATTGCTCTTTATTGGATGTTTGTTGTCCCAAAAATAACATAATAACTGTGTGTGTGTGTGTGTGTGTGTGTGGTATAAATGTATTGTTTGGGGCGGGGCAGTGATCAGTGATAGGCTGGAGGGCGGGGACAGATCGCACTAAACAATTTGAAAGACAAGGAATTTTTTTAACGGGAATGAATGAGATTTTGGTTAAAAATGAAAGCTTCCTACGCCATTACAACCTCTTCACTCAGATGAGATAATCACACAGTGGCTGTTTTATTCCTGAACATACTGACGCTCAATAGATAACAGACTTAATTTGAAGAGGAGATTAAGCTCAGTCACATATAGGATAAATATAGGTTAGTCTTTTCAGTGAAGCATCAATTTTCTCCCCATTAAACGCTCATTTGACACAGGAGCTGTTCACTGCCAAGCGTCCATTACCAGGGCCCTTGCCTTTTCTGTCCCGTGAATTAGGCCAAAACTCTTGTTTACCTGCAGGAGAGTTGATTTGATGGTAACACAATCAGGATGGCAACTATAAGCATGTTTCATTGATCCTATAGGCTGACAAGCAGTGATATGGAGGTAGACCAGCTTAAAAAGACATCCAGGTCTTGGTCACCACAGATAAACCACCACCGGTTGTTGTATATTTGCTGTATATAAATACTTTTTAAGTTCCATATATCTTATAATCCACGCCATGGAGGCAACTGTGAAACTACAATAAAGATCTGTGTCAGTTTTAAGGGGTGTGAAAACTCAAATAAATAATAAAAAAAATAAAAAAAGGCAGACTGAATATCCAGTACACAGGCCGAACATGGTGACCTCAGACCAAAACGAGGCAGCTCAATGTCTGTATTTTGACTAACACAACAGAGGGCCTTTACAGCTGAAATCCGGATAACGAGCTGTGGTCCCTGCAAGGTCGGTGACTGCAAAATGTCTCCATAAAACAATAGATGTACTGGCTGAGTGTGTGACTCGGCTTTGGTCCCATTAATAGATTTACTGAGGCTCGGGGGGGGGGGGGGGGGGGGGGGGGGTTTGCAGGTGTGGATGCTTCATCTCAAGACGTGTTACATTATCATGTGTACCCCCCACCCCGCCCCCCACCCGCCCCACCATGAAGTTGTGTTGACTTTAATTGGAGGCCCCTTGATAGCAGCGCTGTGAGCCGAGGCTTGAACCCTCCTGGACGGACTCTGGACCTGCAGCTGTTCTCAGAGGCATAACGTTAATTCTCGCTCTGTCAGTGTCTCAGCACCAGACACACAGCGGCGAAAAGGGACTCGGAAAAGGACCCGCGGATTTCATTTCACCTGGACAAAGACACCCTGAGAGGAGTGATCAACTCAGCTCTGTGTGATATTTAATCTGCTGGGTTGGGTTTTTTTTTTTTTTTCTTTCTCCTTCTCCTTCCTCTCCGAAAATTAAAAAAAAAAAGGTGACTTCGCATTTCCAAAAACTGGACTTCTTCACATAATAGGCTATAAATACAGTATGCACATCTATCAGTGCTGTCGGTAAAGAGTGCTGTTTTGACCCGTTGCCTCCAGCAGTGACATTTCATTTGACTGAAGAGGGTTTAACAATGTTTCAGTGAACACCAAGGGGCTGAGGGAATAATGTCTTTTGTGTCGTCGTTTTGTTTTGTTTCGTTTCCTTTTCTTTGTATCTAATTAGGATATTACCTGCAACTAAATATAAACTAATGACCCGATTTTGTTTCATTATTTCAATTCATAGTGTGTTTTTTTTTTTTCATGGAGAAAGTCTGCAGAGATAAACCAAAGCCAACTCGCGAAATCACGCTTTTACAAACAACTAAAGAATATGACAATACTGACTTGATTTGGAGATAACAGTGATCTTTGGAAGCGTCTACATATATCCTATTAATTAAGCAATCTAGTCATGTATGTTACCTCTCATCTTTCATTACTGGCTTTAAATAAATTGAAGAAGATTAATCTGGGCGATTCTGTGTCATTTTCGTTTAGTCACTGAGAATGATTTGCCCTAATTTAAGATTTGAGATCATGTTTGAGCAGATTAAGGTTTTAAACACACATAATAATCGCTGCTTATTCACGCACTGTATTGAGCTCCTTTTCAAAGCTTTGACGCTTTTTAATTGTTTTTATTATTAAAACAGTGTTAACATCCATGTTTAAAATGGCGTGTGAACCCAGGATGGTTCAGTGGGCCACTGGCATTTGTCTTATAAATGAAGGAAACTAAATCTCACATCTCAGCCACCAAAACAACCAAAACGACTTTGCCTGTATTTTAATAAAGGCGTCATATATTTAGATTTCCCCAGTACCGTTCAACCTGCATGGCTCTGATACCACATACAACTCCTGTGTTAAATGTCTACATAATTAAGATTGTCCGGGTAAAACGATTTGGTTACAACATTTCGTGAATAAAAATACAAAGAGGGTTCGGTGGGTTTACTTTTCACCACATCCCTGTTCATCCCGGAGAATACTCCCCATGTCACTGCATTCATCATGCATCAGATCTGCCGCGCATTGCTTCACACGCTCTCCTCTTGGTCTTGGTTTCTGTTTTTTTTTTAGTCTTTTTTTTAATTTTTTTTTTTAGTCTTGTTAAAAAGCCAACCTCGTGTTATTATTTCCCCACGAAGACGCACAGAAGAAGGTCTTACCTGGGGCTGTGCTGCGTGAGGATCCCTGTGCAGCGCGCAGGCTGAGAGGAGCTGCGGACTGCGCGCAGCGTGCAGAGGAGGCAGAGGAGACGCTGCCGGTAGATGGGGGCTGTTCCTCGTGTCTGAGCCCACAGTTTCCAGCTCCAGCGTCAATTAAAACACAAGATATTTAAATATTCCTCTCCCGTATGCAGGCGGCCCGCAACACAGCACAGCGCGCACACAAGGCGCAGAACATGTGGGGGGGGAAGCCACGAGCCAATGGCCTGCTCAGCATGTAGGATATAATGCGTGATGTAGTCGTAAATTAAAGAAGGATAAACTACATAATCTGCAGCCGGTGATCGCCAAATGGCAAAAAGATAAATAAAATAAAAAACATTATATTCAGCAGGAATTAGGAATATAAAATTAGATGTCTTCTAACTATAATGTATGAATTCAGATGCTTAACTTTTAATTTTTTTTTACCAAAAAGACGAGTTAACCGCATTTTGCAAACAAAGTGACATGTGGGTTCAAGCACGTAGCTGTTAAAATCAACATTCAAACATTTAGGCTACAGTCACTCATCGCATATATGAGTTCATGCTGTTTGAGATTCAAGTCAAATGAGTAGCCTGCGTCTCCCGCTGTAAATTCACTGGTGTGAGAGCAGAGGTTTGTGTGAATAAATAATTAGTCTATAGTCAAACTAGATCAATCAATCTGACAAAGATGTGGAGCGCAGCAACACAAAGCCTGCACAAAAAGGACTCGGTATTGACAGCAAATCGAAATCATTTTTGAAATTGAAGTGCAAAATAATTTGGACATTTTACGTATTTTAATCAGGTGGATCAACATATGTGATGGTAATTTAAACCAAGCAGTGGAGGGCAAATTGTTAAGACCATAAATCTTCCTTAATTTCACTTCCATCAAAACAGTACTGGCATTTTAAAAAGGGCTACAGTATATTTTAAAGTAATTCAAAGTTATTTTCTATTACCTCTGGTCTATTTTTCCACTGGTTGTATTGAAAAAATCCTCCCAAAATAGCAACAATATTAAAATGATGTCATTCTTGGGTTCATATTTCATTTCCTCTGAACTGTGATGTATGTCTCTCCATCTGTCTCACCTGCAGAACAGAGCTGACAAACTTCATACACATTGAGTACAGCATTGAGTGTATTTAGCCAAGAACCATTCTACACACATTTGGCCTCATGTTGCAACATCTAATGAATAAAGAAATTGCCTTGATGAAATATGTACCACTATTTAATAATGTCAGGTTTTTACTAAATATTAATATTGTTTATGCTTTGAAGATGATTTGATTGTGCCTGGCCTCTAATGAGACTATATTTTCTCAATGATAAAACAAATATTAATCATCTTATCATATAAAGTTCCTTTTTCATTGTATTGGTGTAACTTCCTTGTGCATTATTGGATTATTATTCTCCCGGGAGGCTAAACAATATGACAACAAGCCATTAAATAATAATAACATTGATAGTGGAGTATAAAACAGTTTAAAGTGCATGGTGCCTCTACTTGAATTTTACATTTAGTGTTAACACGACAAAGAGAGGTCATCCAGAAGAGAGGATGTCCTTAACCTTTTCACACTGAGGTATAGATGGACGGATTTCAACTGACAACAAGTGAATAGAATACTGTGTGAGTGAGCACAGGGGGATGAGAGCAAAGGGTGACAATTAATTACCCCTCTGTACTGCTTGCATAAATGATACTGTGCCATACTGCTAACAGTCATTTTGCTCCGCTCCTTCCGCCTGGGCTGACATCACAATGTATCTCATCAATAATGCAACGGCACTGAGATCCATTTCACTGTGCACCACAACACTAACCGTGCACACAGCGTTCGCCGAGCATGATACCCAGACAGGCTCTGCTGTGTGCCTGGTTCAACCACAGACACAGCTTCAGCCCGGGATGCCTGCCTGCCTGCCTGTCTGCCTGCCTGCCTGCCTGCCTGCCTGCCTGCCTGCCTGCCTGCCTGCCTGGCTCCTAGGGCATGGCGGTTAGATTACCACACATCCAGGGTTCATCTGGAGTTATCATTTCTGGGTCATCTCAAGTGACACTCAGTCTCGCAGAGGGAGCTCTCAGTCACTCCCAAAGCATGGCCAGAAAAGGAGGTGGAGGCGAGGAGGCAAGGAGTCAAAGGGAGGCAAAGAAGGAGGAGAGGAAGGAGGAGGCGGGAAGGCTCTCCCAGGATCCACCGTGGTGCAGGGAACCACAGGCTAAACACTGACAGAATGAAGGAGAGGAGTGGGAAGGGAAGGGGGGGTTGAGGAGGAGGGAACAGAGGGAGGAGTGAAGCACTGTAAAGCTGTATCCCAGTCACATGCATCCCAGTCACATGAGCCGGGGTGGGTGGGTGAGAGGATGGTGAGACATCCTGGAAATATTTACAAACACACAGTGGACATGGCTTCATAATTATTAGAAGAAAGGAAATATCAAAACGCACACGCATGAGTGAAATACGACCAAGGCTCTGTTTTTATAGCTGATACATGGAATTAAAATGTCTAACAGTGATTTAGAAAAATAATGATTGACAAGAATAAGCCTATAAATAGTTTTTTGAGGCGTCTCAATCCCCAAGTCTCCTGTTTTTCATTTCCACCCTTATTTTCTCTCTCCAGGTCTCTCTCCCTCACTTTTTCCCCTCTCCTCCTCCAACTCCCCGCTTCTTCCACTTTCTCTTTTCTGTCTCTTCCAACCAACGCTCCCTCCTCCCTCCGCCCCCCCTCGCTACCTCTCACCACCCACCCCCACCCCCCTCCCCCTCCCCATCCCCTACCTCCCTCCACCCCACCCCTCCTTCGATCTCCTCCCTGCTCTGCTCTGCTGGAGCTCAAATCACAACCCCGGTCCCTGGCAGATGGAGGATAGGAGAGAGAAGCTCTTAACTAGCCAGCCTGAGCCTCTGCTCTCTGCACACCAACTGCTGCCTGCCTCCCCTCCCTGCCTCCAGAACAGCTCCAACAGCACACCGCCACCTCCACCCCACACCCCCCTCCGTCTCCTCCGGGGACAGAGTATCCTCCTGGGGAATGGTGCGCGTATTAGTCCATATCTGGCCACACTAGAAAGGACATGGAAACATAATAGATGGATGTTCTTTATCGCTATATAACCTTATGGGGCAAAGCGGCTTTTTTTTTTCGGAGGAAACACACCAGTTTAGGTGATGCTTGTGTATGGTGTTACATTGTCAAACACTCTCTTTCTTCCTACTTCAACCATTCATTGAAGTCAGAGTCAGAAGGGAACATAAGTAAGTTAGAGGTTATATAGTGTAAAAGTAAAAAAAGAAAAAAAAAAAAAAAAAGAAGCAATTACATCGCTTGTCTTGGAAGTGTAAATCACAGATATGACTGCATCAATGTAGAGCCAGGAGGGAAATAAACAGGCCAGTGCTCCTTGGGCACTTAGGTTCCTGTGACTGCCCCTGACTCTCCTTTTATCTGGGCTCATCTGGCGGCCACAACTTGGCCTGGCATGAGCCTGACCACCAGTTGCGGTCTGAGGGAGAAACTGCTCCTCTGTGCTATTTGCAGCCCCGTCTGTCCAAAGGAATCTGGTGCGCTGACTGTCACTCAGTGGCCATGTGTGTTTTTTATCACTAATTCTACCACAGGGATCTGGTTGTCCATATGACCACTGTGGAGGCTGCTGCCCCGAGGCGAGCTGACATTGTCTGTGTAGAAGGACCAGACGTTGATGTAGGGGCTGCTCAAATGCTGCTTGAAAAATCAACACACACACACACGTGCACGTATCCACATGTGCACGCACGCACACACACACACACACACATAAACGTTCAAAGCAGTGCCTGGCCAATTGTTGAGACTGATGTTCCTTTCAGCCATCATACGGCTGACACTCAAGTTGTTTTTTTTCCCCGCCAACCCTATGTCAGTTCCTGGCTGGTCTGGCCAACAATGACGGAGACACTGTAACTGACTGCGGTTGAGGCCTTTGGCCGCAGGGCTGCTGTGCCTGTTTGAGATGGGGAGGAGGGGTGGGGGGTGGGGGGGCTGCTTGGCCTGTCAACTGGTTGTGACTAGAGCCTGTCTGGTCACAGTTCCAAACTGGACAGCTCTCTCTTTCTCTGCGGCTAGTGCCATGGTCCTGTAGAAAGGCACACGGTATATAGCTGCCACTCGGCTCCAGCACAGCATATGCTCCAGCTGAAGGTCAGAGATGTTCAGTCCAAAATGCCTGAAATAAACACCTCACATGTCTGGTTGGCTGTTGTAACTTGGGAGCACATCTGCACTGAGTGAATACAACTGTGGTTGAGTGTGTGCTTGTGTGTGTGTGTGTGTGTGTGCATAGATGTATTCCGTATATTTGCTTATATTGGGAAATAAAACTTTTAAAATTTCTTCATTTTTCATCATTCTACTGGTGTTGCATAATACAGCCAAATTCAACAAAACGAACTAATTCATGAATAAAGTCAATTAAGCAATTTCCTGAGTGACGACATTAATGTTATAAACTTGTGAAATAAAATGTAATTAGCTACAATTAAGTAAAGACTAGGAATCACACTTTTTTTTTTCTGAAAGACAAGAAAAGGGAAAAACATGGTTGATCAGACTTTTAGTTAAATGCTCTCTCACTGAGGTAGTTCATGACCATACATACTCCTCTATGGCACAATTCAAAACAACATGTTCAAAGACAAGGCTTACAGTTCCTAAACACACATTAACATGACGATTGACCAGTCTGGTCGATTTGCAAGTACATTCCCCCATAAATCTGTCGAAGATATTGCTGTGCTGTTTGTGTCTCAGTCACCAACTGCTAGGCTAGAACATGATGATAAAAAAAAAAAAAAAAAGGAAAAAAAAAAAAGATTTCAAACTGTGCCATCACTGGATTGGGAAGACGTGGAGGGATGAGGCAGACATGAAAGTTGGCCTATTTCATGGTCAGGCTGCGGGACCGCCGAGGCCCTGAATGGCAATGCATCTACTTTAATGTGACAGACAAGTCCCTAGGCAAAACCCGCAGAGCCGCAGCAGGCAAGCGGGCCCAGGTACTTGATGAGTGTGACACCTTCACCGTCCCGCTGCAGAAATGTTGCTGCCGCACGCTCCGCTGCCTCGGTTTAGAATAACACCAAATAAATTCCCCTATCATCCCGCCTGACGACGCGTCCCCAAAAACCTGTCCTCCCCAGCACTGTTGGGATCATGAATCTCCTTGTAGCCGCTCACAGGGCTTTGCTCCGATCACTAAGCACTTGCCTTTGGGACCCACCTGCCGAGGAAAATTGCGGCCGTGCCAGTAGGCGGCTGCAACAGAATTCCGCGGCAGACACATCCTCTCATCCCGACGCTGTTTGCCCAATCAGGCGGAGACAGGCGAGTGTGTGTGGCAGGTTCAGAGCCAGCCCCTGAAGGCATCGCGCTGCCAACCCACATGCACTCACAAATCACAAATCACAAATCAAGTGGCACATCTTTCCTCAACAGCTCTTGCACGCACAGGTAGTGCTGTGAAAGCGCTTGACCTTATCTTGTACTATCACTGTGGGCTATAGAGTGTGCTGTTTAGTGCAACCTTTATTCTATATTGGCCTATTAGGAGCCACAGGGTGTTCTGATGGAGTAAGCCTGCCTATGCATGTGCGCGTCTAAGCATGCTGGTGAACATGAGCTGATCTATTGCAGTGCTGGGATGAGAGGGCCCAGGAGTTCATTAGGCTGCAGCTCAGGAGAGCAGCCGCGGGGAGCTGCGCTGTAGCCAAGTGTTGCCAGGAGGCTGAGCGGCAAGTCCGGTGGGGAGGGCTGCTGTTGATGTCCATGGCATGTTTGTTAACAGCCTGATTCCATCAAGTGGTGTAAAAGCAGCGCAGCCAAGTGTAAGGGCTGACCCCTGGCCCCTGCCTATTTTTAACAACACAGTGTTTGAGTCAAAGGTAGACAGTTCAGTTGAGCACTTGTGGAGTGTAAATGATGCTAATATTCATGCAGTTGTACATTTGGGAGAAAAAAATAACAAGAGATGCAAAGCAAAAGAGCACAAGACTCTATCTGACTATCTACAGTTACTTTCGGTTATATGCCCTTTATCTTGAGGGCGAAGATCTAAAATGCTCTTTTCAGTGTTCATCTCCATACTCCCACAACCCTTGTAAATACATCAGAGGAGCGAAATACCACAAAATATTAAACACTCTTAAAGAGGAACGAAAAATGAAGCTCAAGGCATTTCATTGGACATTCGAGAAAACTATCAGAAAAATATGGCAAAAACCAAAATGTGATAAAGTTATATTACATGAGGTTCTAGTGAACAAATCCTTTCTCCTACTTCAATGTCTTGTGAGAAAATATTCCTAAGAATAGTTGTAATTCATAGGAGGTACGTATTGCAGAGACACTACCCATATTTCATCATTTAGTACACTGCTAAAAAATGACTCTCAAGTAGTCCAAATAACGACAGGCAGAAGACAAGCAATGTGTGATGGGTTCCTTTCTAAACAGGCCTTTTACCGTTGTCATTTTAGACCTATACATAAAACAGAGAATTAAATTGTTTCTTCATCGCCGGGTCCTTCACGTTGACTTGGCCATATGGACACTAGAGGAGAAAATGAAATAATTAAATGGTGCTAAATGGCTACATGTGGAGTAGAACTTCAGTCGCACAGAGAACAAGGACATGTGTACAGAGCAAAGCTTACCAGAGGAGCAAAGCTTAACACAAAGGAGAACAGGATGAGGCAGAATCAACACAAGAGAGGCCAGAACAGGCGGGGGGGGGGGGGGGGGGGGGGGGGGGGGGGGGGACAGAACGGGACAGGATTGGGCACGGCAGGACAGAAGATGAGACAAGACGGGATGGTATAGGACAGGGAGGAGTGGGACAGGATGTGTGAATAAATGGTGTAGGCCCAAACTAACCCAAAACTTTATGGCTTAAATTGGTAATATCTGCAAAAAGTAAAAACCACAGGAGGTTAAATGGAATAAAATGTTGACATGCACCAAGCAGGCCACATGTTGTGCAGCCCTTGGTTGGCTGATCTGTCACCACCATCATCCTCGATTTCATTGCAAAGGCAGCAACGATGTACAGATAGACGTCTCCTGGACTCTTACTGTATACTTTGATTTTATCCTTGTTTCTTAGTAAGCTGGATTTTTGTCTATAACTTCTTTTAACATTGTGTTGGCCATTTTATTTGCCCATCATCTGGCCAAAATGCCACTTTCTTGACTTTTCAACTTCCCTGTTGCTGCTTTTTGTTTGTATGAGTTGTGTCGCTTTGTTAGAGAATTTGTTATACAACTGACAGTTTTGTTAACAGGGATCTAATAGTGGAAGGTTAATTTGGTAAAACACCTGCATGAATAGGTGATATTGTTCTCGTTCAGGAATCTAAAGAATCGTCACTTCGAGATTTGAAACTATTTATTTTCAGCACCATGGACAGCTGATGTCAAGATGCTCCCAGTCATGCACATAAACTTAGTTTTATGTGATATTTTGGGCATTAAAAAAAAACATATGTTGAAATTCTCTTAGAAAACACAGTTAACATCTAAGGTAAATCATTATTGGGAAACAGGACCCAGAACAGAAGAGAACCCAGGAGGATTGGACAGGACTAAATGAAACAGGCCAGATGAAGGGAAAAACCATGCACTGAAACACACAACCTGGTTAAACTACAAAAAAAACAAAAAAAACAAAGAGCTCACATGTCTGCACGCGCTGCCGCAGCATTTCCCTCTCTGAAGGTGGGCATACTCTGTGAACACCTTGTACCCACTGGAAGGGTCGACATACATCTGCTTCTTTGCCTGAACATAATGAAGGTATTATTATTTAATTAGCATGACACACAAACACGTATGCTGGTGTGTGACCCACGCATACATAACCATATACAGTACACATCCACAGTCAAATACAAAGGCACACGCAAGCATAATACTGAATACGAACATTTACATAGAGACAGATTGCTTTGGGTCGAGGAGAAGAAGGAATGGATGAACTCTATGCATAGAAACAGATGTAATACTAAGTCTAATTCTTATGATGTTACTTATTAATTAGTGTTGTCCTTTTGTGTGCAATTCATAGGTGAGAATCTGCAATGATTCATCAAGCACTGTAACAAGTTTTATATTCACTGCATATTTGCAAGACACGCATATTTTATTTTATACACAATCACTTTTATTGTGACCGATCATTCATCTTGCAAAGACACACAAACACCTTCTGTATGTGAAAAACACTGAACTCCTCTGCCATCCCTTAGGAAGTTAGAAAATGTCATCTCTCAGTCTGTTTCAAACTGAGAGCCCACTAGTTGGTGAGCTTTGACAGGCCACAAAGGGAAAAAGGCCCCAGGCCCTTTGGTGACACGGCCTGTCATTTCACATGGCATTGCAGGGGCACATAGTGAAGCTGGCATAGCTGGGCCCCCTCTGTATTGTGCTTTTCCCACCCAGGCCCTACCACTCTCCTCAGGTCGCGGCCAACTTGCGTCAATTTCATCCAGACTCAGAAGCACAATATTTACAACAGATACGCCTAAAGGCATGCGGATGACACCTATTCACTACTGTCATCACCACAGAGCTCACTGGCTCTGTTTGATGGAGGAGCAAGTAAGATTTTGTGAATATGATGGATCCGACAAAAACAATGGTCATCATTACTTATATGACATGTGGGTAGGTATTTGTCTAAAAAAAAACAAAACAAAATGTAACAAAATGGTTTCAAATAAATAAATAAATATTATGGTCAGGGAGGAAAGAAAGGAAAGATTAAAATCCTGTATCAAAATAAAACATTTCAACCGTGATATTTTTAGTAATTAAAACTACAGTTGAATTTCACAAGGCAAGGACCCACGGAGACCTGCGCTGGGGACAGGTGGACTCTGACATATTCTCTACCACTGATAGCAGCTTAAATAAAAAATGGATTCAGCTTGTGTAGTTAAAACACCTGTATTGTGTTTTAATTGTACCACATTTCTTCTGTCATTTTAATCACTAATGAAGAATACATCAGTATTATTTTGTTACTGTGGTTTACAGGTGCTCACCTATAGCCTAATATAAACTGTTTAAAGTACATTTACTCACGTACTGTACTATAGTGCAGTTTAGAGATACCATTTGTATTATCTGTGACTGAAATACAATTAGTAGACAGCTGTAGTCACTTTGTAAATTCAGACTCTACATAAGAAAGATATTATCATCTTTTAAAATACCATCAGTTGTTAAAGATCTCACTACCCTACAGTAAGTAAGGGAGGTAATATCAGCTCAACACTACAAGGAAAACAAGCTCAACATAAACATAACATGATGCACAATAAAATACACGTTACCTGTATTAATACCAGTATTAATAATCCAGCATTGTAATAAACATACAGTGTAATAACAGGCACTCTGAAAGATGCCATCCTGCATAAGTAGTTTTACTTTTTTAAATAAAATACATTTCAGCTGATAATATTGTACTTTTACTTAAGTAATATACTTAGTAATAGACCCACACTTGGAGTCTTTTCATATTATGGCATTGCTACATTACAGGAAAGGCTCTGAATAACTTCACCATCACTGCAGTTGTGCAATTCAGTACAAGTCTAACCAACAAAAACACGTGGCAACGCCCGGTTCTAGTTAATCGTGAGTAACTGTCCGGTTGAACAACATGATCTTGACTTCACTGGAGTTCAAGTGTTTTTCAGTGACTCATCTTACAGCGCAGGCCTGTGTGTGAGCCGTGTGGACGGACATGTCCTCCTCTGTCAGCCGGTCGCGCTCAGCCCTCCTGTCCCGGCTCTCACCTTCTCCCGAGAGCTTCGGCGCGGACACTGTCACAGGTCGTTTGTTAAAGTGGACGTGGAGGAGGATCAACCTGCCGACCAACGCTTTGCCGGGGTAGTTCTGGTGAAACATGATCCTGGGGAAACTCTGTGTCCGGTTCAGGGAGGTTGAACTACTGTGGAGTTGCTTCGCGCCTCGCAGTTGCGCGCAAAAAGATTGCAGGAAAACAGACAACAAACATCTCTTAGTTAACTTCAGTGAGGACTGATTGTATTATCTGATCTTATCAGCGATTGTCTACGTTGCATGTGTACTTCTCACCCCTCCTCTCAGTCTCGCCTGCTCAGGACTGTGTCGGACTTCCTCCTTTGCGTCGTCACGTCGGTGACATGTGACCGACCGGTTACACACACAGCGCCCCTGCTGTCCCACACCGGCCACCGGGACGTCCCCGGTGACGGGAGGAAACTACACGCTCCTGAAGGACACACAGCGGATCAAATCAGAAGGAAAAAAAACAACAACAAAAAAAAAACACAAAATTAGGTAGAGATATCATTTATCACATCATTACTGCATTTTATTATGCGACTAAAGTGATGCAGAGTAAAATAAATTGCGACCACCAGTTATAGATCAGCAAAAAACAATCTACTAATAGAGACAGAAATCCATACTTTAACATTCAAATGTTGCACCAGTTCGATATTAATTATAGGGTCAGCCCAACCAAATTGACACAATATATTTTACTTACTCCCAGTAGTCTAGCCATGCAGGGAGGGTTGGTTTTATTTTATATTTGGTCCTGTGATCCTTTAACATGCTCTCTCTCTCTCTCTCTCTCTCTCTCTCTCTCTCTCTCTCTCTCTCTCTCTCTCTCTCTCTCTCTATATATATGTATATGTGTGTGTGTAATAATAACATGTACAGGTCCACAACCTATAGCTCTTCACTGGTATCATTGCTTATATGGATTGTCTTTATTGTTTAACTTTTTTTTTTTTTTTTTTACTGTATTTTATTCCTATATGCACCTCTAACCAAATTAATTTCTTGTTTTGGATAATTGAGTAAAATGTTATTTGATTACAGTCTGTATGTAACATGATGTATGACTCTGTAACATTCATATAATTCTATAATTGTAAATGTGGCAGAATTACACTGTCCTTATAAATGCCTAGCTTTACTCTCCTTGGCTGCAATGACACTGCAGTGCAAACAAAGACACCTTCTCATTATTTTAAAGTAATATAGTGACTTAGACAAAGAACTGCAAGGTTGATGAGTGGACATTAATGAGTCCTCTGAAGGTTATCCACCGCTGTGAGCCACCTCTGATGATGTGTCTACTACAGAATTCTGGGTAATGAAACCTGACAAGTGTCTTTTGACTGACATTGTGGGGTCAATTTACCCACAGACAAATTACACATCATTGGTAAAAATATATGCATGCTTACTATAAGAAACACTGCGAACACAAACAGTGCTGGATGTAAAAAAAAAAGTTCAGTTTCTTTAAAAAATGCTGCAAAAACCTGGAAAATTAAGATAATGCAGATGTTTTGTAGATTTACAATGCAACAGACCCATAGAAGCAATGCATGGTTTTGTAGTAACTCTACTCCTGGCTACATTCAGGCTAAGCTGCATTTTCACAAACAGAAAACACAGGGAGTCCTTGTTGTATATTTTCTTGAGAGTAGCATTTTAATTCAGCAAGATGAATCATGTGCACCACAGCTAGGACAAATGTTTGAAGCCATTCTGAAATGTATTTAAGGTCCTCAGAAGGACAATAAGACACTATATTGTACTTTTCCACTGTTAGGTTCTCCTAAATGGATATAATCTGGGTCTGTTTACTGTTTACAGTTCTCTGAAATGTGAAACCTCACTGGTTCCCAGTGCCCAAGACTCATACGAGCTTTATGTATGTGTGTCTTTGTGTGTTGTGTGTCATATTGCTTTTTTTATGTTAAGGCAGCAGCCCTGCCATTATCATTTCATACGGATGCCTGAAACAGCATGCCCCAGTCTGCTGCCACTTAATTACCTTCCAGTCAGCCTGAAGAAATCTGGCTCTCATCCAGACAGACTCTCTGGAGAGGAGAGAGAAGTACATCTAAGCCATTTCAATTTACCATGGGACAAATATTGCTTAAACATGCACACAATAAAAGGAAAGTCCACCCTAAAAACTGAAATTACACTGCACTGAATATCAGTCAACATCTATAAAAAGACAAATATTTCCCTTAAAAAGGAAATCCAGTGTCATTTTAAGGATCTGGATTTGTTACTACACTACACCTAAATAAATTTGAACTTAATGAAGATTTGCAGCTGTGAAACAGGACATGTACCCATGAAAAAACATTTTTGCTGTCATCTAAATGCTCAAATTAAATCCCTGAGGATTTAATTATAGAAATAATTTATTTTATGGTGGATTTCCCCTTTATGAGGCGAGTGACTCAGCTGATTCATGAGCAATGTGTTTAATGTAGAGACCTGAAGCAGGTTCCAGTAGTCATATACAGTATGCCGATTCTATATTTAGTTTGTGTGTATGAGACAGACAGAGTTATCTTTTGCGATTTCAGCATTTATTTCATGCATGGACTACTGTCGTCTATTGTGGTTACTGTAAGTAGCATTTACACATGACGCACTATAATTATGCAGGGTAAAGTCAAATAATCATGCTAGTCTTCACCACTTTCTACTATCCAACACTGTCTGATCTATGTGCCTGCTCAGCAGCTCCACTGCAGCAGTCGGGGGTCAAAGGCCGTCCTCAAAGGTACTTCAGTGGTGGTAATCAGAGAGGGGCAAGAGCCACTCTTTCACTTTGCCCACACAGATCAAGCCGACAACCTTTATCGTCATAAGAATGCTTTTCGAACCTTTAGGCCACCATTGCACCAGTCTGAGATGAAGTCCCCTGATCAAGTGCAACCTAATGCTTGTTAAGAAATATGAGAGCATTTATATAAATATTCCAATCCTCTGATTAAAGGGATATAACCAGCTTTCTGGTCAAAAGCCTTTTTCCAGAAGCTCTATGCTTGTGTTTTATGCAAGTAACCAACGTTTGATAACTGTGGTCATGGTCCGCTTGACCTGTTATGGCAAAAAATGTATTTGCTGTTGGGCTCCTACTGACCCCTTTATTTAGGAGTATGCTGCCAACAATACAATCTTAAAATGATATCTTGACAGAAGGACTCTCTACAAGACAGAGCCTCAAAATTTGGCTAATGATGCAGGACCCACCATGATCTACATTATTCCTTTAATGGTGCAAATTCCCTAACATATTTGCATTTAATCAAGCTTTCCCAGAACCAATTACCTCACAGTGAACATGGGAGTTTGGGCCCCTGAGGGTCTGGGACCACAGGGCAGTTTCTTGCTTTGCCCAGCTGGTAAACCAGCCCTGGCTGTGAAGACATTTCAGCAATATTGTTGTGCTGAACTTTTATATTAACAATGGATCAAATAGTTTCACGTGAAAGGTGAGAATTATTCCCCAGCTCTGTAGTTCCTGTTTGACAGATCGTTCTAGCATCATTCAGCTGATTGTCAGCTCGTGATTTTTATGCCCTGAGACTTCAGTGTTGTGCTTCACTCGGACCTGTGTCATCAGCTCTGTCCCGACATGGGCCAACTGAAGTCTGGCTGGTGAACACTGTGGAGCATTTAGCAGCTAAAGAGCCAGATATTTCCCTCAGGAGTTGCTGGAGATCAACACAAGGATAAAAAGAGAGTGAATATTGCACTTAAATTTGTTGTGGCCAGAAACATCTGTATGTATAAATGGGCAACTGTTTGATATGTTCACCACAAGAAAGCAAAAGCAAAAAAATAATAATACTGATTTAAACTTCTTCTCATATTGGGAGCCCTCACAAGGGCCCCTGATGGTCCCAGGACGCCACGTTGGGAGCCGCTGCCCCATATTACTAAACTAATAACACCGTCTCACAGTGAAACAGGTTTTTTTTTTTTTTTTTTTTATTCATTCATCAGGATCATGAATCACACGGACTCAGGTCTGCTGCGTGCATCGCGCCTGTTACTCACCCGGAGAGGAGGAAGAGGAGGAGGAGGAGGAGGAGGAGGAAGGACGCACGCACGCTCGCGGGCAGCAAAGGTGCTCGTCCGACGCGCTGACGTCACCGGGAGGTTGACAGCACTTCCGGGTGTGGCGGGTTTGTTGTGGGAAACAAACCTGCCGCCGTGGTGCTGAACCGGCTGATTCAGGCTGCGTCCACGGCACCAAGCACCGCACTATCCCCACCTCCGGACATGCGGTGGCGGCCGCTCTGGACCGGCGTCAGATAGGACAGAGACACGAGCGACGGCGGCGGCGGGGGGTGGGGGGGAGAGACCGGTCGAGAGCTGAGGAAGGACGAGGTGGACGTATTCTCGGACAGCCGAGCCGAGCCGAGCCGCGCCGAGCCGCCGCCACACGCCGACAGCACGGAGTTGTCGCGATGTTGTAGCTAAAAACAAACAAACATGGACAGCAGAATAAAGTAAGAGCTGTTTGAGTTTTTTTTTTTTTTTTTTTTTTTTATCGCTTTGCCTCCCGCCGCGTCGCGTCGACGCGCGGAGCCGTCGAGCTAACGGCTAACGTTGACGTTGACGTTAAACCGGAGCCGAGCGCTCGTCTCGGTCTCAAACCGCCTCCGGCTCCGGATTTAACCGCCAAGGCCAGCTGGCTCGACGGCTTTCGGCTCAGTCTGCTGCTCTGACCACTTGCTGGCCCGCCAACTGCCCAGCGGACCGCTTTAAATAGGCTTCACGGTGACCCACGTCTTGTCCAGATATGTTGTCAAAGAAAAACTTCTCACTAAAGCTCCGGCTAACCTGCTGCCAGCGTGACTCACGTAAAGTAGGACAGGTCCACTCACCATCTGTGTCAGGGTATTCTTGCTGCACATGCAATGAAATGCAGCACGGTTGTGATGTGCGCTGAATGCGGAATACACACTTGTTGCCGGTGATTGTGTGCAACAGCAGCTGCCCCTTATTGCCCCCTGAGTAAACAGTGTTTTTGTTCTTTTCAGGGAGAATCCAGAAAGAACATTTGATCTGGTTGTACAGGTGGCATGTCCAACATCTGAAAATGACGGTAGGTGATGTCATTATTAACAGTGATAATGTGCTGTCTGTTGTCTGCTGGGTGTAGACAAGTAAAACAAAACACATTTTCCTGACTAATTGAGCTAATTGATTAATCATCAAAATCATTTTTTAAGCCAAACATGCCCAAAATACACTGATTCCATCATTTTAAATTAAATATCTTTGGGTTTTGGACTGTTGATCATACAAAACAAGATACTTGAAGACGTCATTTGCGCTCTGGGAAAGTGAGATGGGAATTTTTCACTATTTTCTTACATTTTATAGAGCAAAAGATTAATTGATTAATCAAGAAATTAACTGGCAGATTAATCGATAAAGAAAATAATCGTTGCAGCCCGAAGTACAGAATGGTCATTTGAAATGAGTGTGACATGGGTCAAAACTGAAACGATTAGTTGGTTGGCATGGAATAAATCTTCAGCAATTTTAATAACCATCAAAAATACCAACCAGCATTAATTTGTGTCATTCATCAAGCAAGAATGCCAAGCATTCCTGGTTTCCAGCATATCAAAATCAAAGGTTTTTCTGCTTTCATATATCTGTAAATTTAATTATCGTTTGGTTTGGGCTCTTGGATAAGCAAAGCATGGTGTGAAGATGTCACCTGGGAAACTTTGTAGCCTGGGAAACTTTGATGGGCATGTTTCTCAATTTCTTACATTTTATAGACCAAACAATTAATAAATTTCATTAAAAAAACAAAGCATTTGACAATGGAAATAATCGTTATTTTATAGGCCCTAACATTCATCTTGATAAAGATGTTTATGTGTCTTTCCCAGTTGTATCTTTTTGTATGTCATGTATTGGTAAAAAATGACTGTTTGTGGTGTAATTACAGTAATTGTAAGGCTGCACAGACAAGAGCTCATGCAATGTTACCAGCAGTGTTTACCAAATGCACTTGCTCAGTACTTTAAGTTAGACAGCGCACGTCACAGACCCGCACTGCATGACTGAATTCAGTCTTGCACAATGAGAGCAATCATTAGGTTTGTGGTGTTATTATGTGTGCTCCTGCAGAGTGCACTCTGTTAAGATCCCAAGGACCAGAAAAGGTCAACACTGAGTTCATCTGTAAAATTGTCATAGATGTTAGATGCTTCCAGATTTTTAATTAGTGTTATGCATTCTTCATTTATTTGACAGATTTCCCAGTCTGCACTATTCTGTTATTAAGCCTGACCGCAAGTTCACCAGTTCAGGCATTTTCTCTTGTAACCGTGACCTCACAAAGATTGTTTTAGAAGGATCACGCTTGGGTCAGCAAGCTGCATTAACTGTTCTGCTGTTTGCAGTGGTCAAACATTCCAGCAGTGGTGGCCAGAACAAAAAGTGTTCAGACCGACCCAGGAAATGACTGTGGCCAATGAAGAACAACACCATATTCTGCCTTTTATGAATATGGGAAATAAAGTAACCTATATTTCACATCAATATCCAGTATCGCCCATAAGTAAAATATCATGTAAAAACATTTTCACTGCATATTACACCAGCTGTCTTCTTTTGCCCACTCAGTTTTGACATTAAAGAGGTGTTATGTGGACGGTTCACTTGTGCAGCTGCTGAGCTGACCAGAGTAGACTGAAAGTTGTCCTTGGATGTATTTCTGATATTGGATTTTAAACCAAACTCATAAACCACTGGCCTGCGCCGTAATAACTGACTTCCCCCATGTATGATCTAGGGTCAGACTCATATCCGGACTCCTGCTCCCTGGAGCACAGCTACAGAGCAATGTTTGCACACCCCTCAGGTCAAATTGAACATACACATTCTGCTCAGTCATTTGACCGAAGTGCTCTCTCTCTCTGCCCTGTGCTGAGTCCTGATTGGATATAAGGTAGTCCCTGTTGAGGATGTTGTTATGATGTAGATGTATACTGCCAGCAGGGGCTTACAGTTGTGGTGGATTGCTTTTTAAAGGAGTAGTTTCAGATAACCATATGAGGAATGAATCACTTCTCCCTGAATCTGATCAATTTCCTTTTCTTTGAGTTGGCTTCAGCTGAAGTGTGTATGAAATGAAATGCTTCTTGAATGCTAAAACTGTGCTGAATGGACTGTTATCATTGTACAAGGCCTCAATCGGCCAATTATGTGCAAATATTATATATCTATACATGCGTCAACCCCTAAAATTGGACCTGTCTCATAATAATGTATTAATTTGTCTCAATTCTGGTGCTTACTTTTATTATGAGCTGAAAGGGTTAATGCTGTGAGTCATAAAGAACAGCTTTGGTCAGCTATGAAACCCCCACAGTAACTCACCACAAACTGGAGCTGTCTTTCCTACAGCCTAACATTAGGTACTTGGCCAAAAAGCACCACTTCACATTCACACATTATCTTCCCACTACCTCACAGAGGCAAACAAACAATTTTGCAACCATGATAGACTATAATTAAATTGTCATAGCAACATGGTGTCAAACATTTGAGCAATGGGAGAAGTGGTGGAAGGTTTCAGCCTGCTCATATTTCTCATATCTCCTCTTCACAATGCAAGTTTAATTTTAGATTGATTTTGGCTGCATTTCAGTTGTTGTGTACTCCCTGTACCAGCCAGCCAGTTTGGAATACAATGCTTTCCAGTGATTGAAAGGGTGTCCTCTTTGAGTGACTGGAAAGCTTGGTGTGTGCAGATTTTTGCTGATGCTGCAATTGCTGTTTTGCCACTCTCACCACATCCTGGTCCTGCAGGTCTGAAACTAGATTCCATGTACGACAGCATGATAGGATGCCATGGTAGTGTGCAGAATAATTCCCTTTGATACTAATAGTCGTGATTAAACTGCAGAGAACCCTGTACTGAAGTCAGGTGAAAATAGCTTAGCCCTTTAAAAGATGGTCGCTATATCTGTCCAATAACTTCCTGTGTTAAACTCGGTTTCACACCTTCTGTAGACAGCAGTATGTGTGCAGACAACACCTACATGTTTGCAGAAACGCCTGGAATAAGATTTTTTTTTACTTAAGTTGTTTCATGGTGACCTTTTCAACCTGGTGGTCTCAGAATAGAATTCTTAGTCATTTTAAAGTTAACATTTTGGCATAGAAACTGTACATGGTAAAACGTGTTGTTTACCTTGATGACTTGTTGGCCTTTGGCTTGACCCAAGCTGATATAAGCAGCTGCGGCTCTCGTCTAACCAGTTCACTGTGTCTGCCTCCTCTTTTACCAAGTCGCCCTTCAAATGTCTTCTGCAAACTGAGTTAAACTGAGCAGCACACAACCAGTAGTTATGCAGTTGACATGTTTGTGGACCGTTTTGGTGAGTAACACTGTACCTAAACATAACTTTTGAATGTTCACAAGAAAACTCCACACAGCACCTTTTTTAAGGAAGTTGCTTAAAATGTAACCAAGCAAGTCTAAAGATGCCGTTGACAATTTGACACATTTTGTCACGCAGTATTTCCCATAATAAAAATGTGACAATGACCCAATCAATTTCAGGTACCCTGCTGTTAGCAAGGTTTCATAAGTTTCCTGAAGATCTGCGATGTTCAGCCAGCAGGGCTTTGCTGCTACTGATGTATGACCTTTTAGCTCTAACATCAGGTCTGATTCACAGGAATCATCACGTTTTTGTCCTACTGTGGTGAAGGAGAATACCATTTGTATGTATTAGAATAATTAACTCTGCCAGTGTTATGTGTTTGTCCCTGTTGGACAAAGTCCCCAATTATTAGTCCCGTTGGTAGGTTTACATTTTTTTCCTGTCTTTACGCAAACACTTGTGGCAACAGCATTACGTCAGTAGTGCAGGTAACAACAGAAAAGTCCATCACCTTACAGATTTGATACAGTAGTAATTGAGATTTGATGAGAGCATCAGCATTCCACGACCGAAGCGCTGCTGGAGAGAAAAACAAGAAAATGAAGCTCACAGCTACAATGGTGGCAGTGTTCATATGTGGACTTGGCCCCACACTTCTAACCATGGATGTGTGGATAGATGACAGACACTGGCCCTTTCTCCTCCCCGCAGGTCCGCGGAGACCTGGCCTCCCTGTTCAGCCCGAGCTCAGTTCCGCTTAGCTCCGTTGGCTCGGTGCTCTGTGGATGCTCCGGCTGTGAGCGAGCGTCGCCCGAGAGCGTGACTGGCATGCTAGCTACTAGCGGCCCTGGCTACATGAAGCCATATTGATGTGCTTCCAAGATGCTGCCAAAGCTAGCAGATGACGCTTACTCTGCCAAGGCAGTAGGTGGGGACAGATGCTACCTGTCCTCGCCTGCTCCCTCCAGCCAGATTGTTCCCAGTAACAAAGCAATAAACTTAATAGATCAGCATAACAATTTTACAGCAGCATTCATGCTGCAATTAGGGAAACGATTAACTGCTTTTTTTTTTGTTTTTTTTTTAAACAGCTGCCCTTGTTGAGGTTTCTTTTTTTTTTTTTTAAAGAAAAAAACATCTCAACGTGAGCATGGTTAGCACTGATGCCTCAAAGGATAACAGTCTTGGGTCTGACACACGGCCCACGCTCTTTGTGGTTTGCTTTACGTGCTTTCTCTGCATACCTTCCTCAGTTCAGACATGCAGGTCAGATGAATTAGGAGCTCTTTCCGTTTGTCTGAATGAATGTGAATGTCTTTCCATGCCTTACAAGAGACTAACATTCTCTACATCATGCACAACATATAACACCCTCTAGCCTTAGAGGATGGATAAAAGCACTTTTTGTTATCTTGTTTCCATCTCATGTTTGTGCCTGTCAGTTGTATACCACTGAGCATGTGTCTTTTGTGTCTGATATAAGTGACAGGTTTATCGTCTGCTTCAGTTTCTCAAGATAGCTTCTCACTAGTATTAAGATGCACTGCAGGAGGTTTAACTATTAAAATATAAGTGCACTTGCATAGGTTTTGGGACTCCTCCTTCAGATATATGTAAAGGAAAACCAGAAAGTATAGACACAGTTTGCTCTTTGATTCATGTGGCCTTGCAGCTTCACTTTGTCCAACTATGAAAAGTTACTTTTGTTCCTAAGAACATTTTCACTGAGACCTGGAGGTCTCACTGTGTCACCTACTGTTCGCTAGTTAGTTATCAATCTGCTTCCTTCGCTGCTGTAGCCCCCTCAAGCAGCACTGTGATGTTCCATTTTTTTCCTTTGGCTTTCACCCATTTCCATTTCCACCCTTCATATTCGTGGCGCAAAACTCCTGTGTAGTAGAACTTTTAGAAAAGGTTGAACGTTGACATTCTGCAAAATGTCAGAATTGCTCCTTGACCCAAGCTTTGCCAGTTCTGCAGTCTGATTGGATTCCGGCTGCGTGTTGAGTTCACGGTGGGCTCACACTCAGACGGGAGGCCATTGGAGTACTAACAGATGCCATGGCAGCAAGGAGGGTGTTGATTGGTCATTAGAGAGGCCACACTCCTTCACTCACACTCCTGAGAAGACCCCAGGGTCTCACACTTTGTTTATCTCACAACCCTTCCTTGCCTTTCTCTTTTGTCTCACTCATATGACTTTGCAAAATTGGCTCTTTACACAGAATTAGATATCACCCAATTCTTATATCTGTTTCCTCTGAAACAAATTGAGGAAGTCTTTTGACTTTCCTGCCACGACATGTTAATGGCCACAGTGTGAGTGAACTTTGAGAAATCCCCTCCCACTCTGTGTCCTCTCTATGAGTGTCTGTAGGATCATGTCTGACCCACAGTCCAATTTTAGCAGCCTCAACCAACATCTTTTTTGTCTGCATTCAGGCTGGAGGTTGGGCTGTTTGTGTGCTGGTGCCCTTTTCTTTTGTGAACACTCTTAATGACATGATATATGGAAACATTAGTGCGCACAAAAGTGCCCTGCTAACGTGATGCAGTAAGGAGTACGTGACTGTTTGTTTAAAAACTGCGTCACCTGACTGGAGATGAGGTATTTTTAATTGCATCAGAACAGCTCAGGCTAGAAATGGAATCGACTGTAATTTAATGTGGTTTAAACTGGAATAAGTGTGTCATTGAGAACCAAAACTTGGTTCTGCGTTCTTCACAATAAATTTGAAATTCGGTTGAATTTGTGGAAATGTTACATATTCACAAAAAAGACTGTTGTTCGATTTGATTAGCAATGTGAATTCAGCTTCAGAGGGGGATTCTCCCTTTTAATGCTGTTTTTCATCAAAGTTTCATCTCAGTTTTTTCCCGTGTACTACAGAGTAAAATATCACATAAGACTTGTTTTGTATTTCAGCTTTGTTTATCCAGAAGATAAAGTCAGCTGGCGTGTGTTACTGCCTCTCTTGGTGCTCACCAGCCTTGTTCTTTTGTTGGTGTCTGGAGTCATTTGTAGCTCCCTACTCGCAGTCACTCATCCATTCAGTAACTGTGTAGTGGCCTGCTGCTTACTGGGTTTGGTTCCAGCTCTTTTCTTATTTAAAAGAGCAAGTCACCCCAGCCTGTTTTGTTTCACATTATATGGTGAAGCTCAAACAAAAAAAGAATTACACTCAGCATTGTTTGAGTCAGCTTTTGGGCAGTGCAGACACGTGAATTGTTACCCAGGTAAGGGCACCAATGAAATGCCAAGCCATGAGAATAGATTTTTTACAATAGTTTAATTTAAATATAAAATATATACTTTATTCTTGCTATATTTTGTGTTTAACCAAAATGATTTCCTCCTCTTTTAATGTAGAAGAATTGAACATTGCCTGCAAAAAGTAATGCTAATTAATGTCCACTCGGTTTTGTTGACCTGGCAGCAGGATTTAAAGGACACTTGTGGACTCAAAACTCGCTGTCGTTGCTATTCTCTGTTCATTCATTCTGTCCAGGGACAGCTGCCTTTTTTTTTTTTTTCACACATCCTAAGTTTTACCCACCTCTAGTATCTCCTGTCTCTACCTGTTCGTCCTCCTGCACATCAACTTTTTCTTTGTGATCACACATTGTTTGCACAGTCACAAACAAGGCGCAATCCTTCTCGCATCCCACTCATTGATGATCACTCGTTATGACAGGGACAGACGGGCCCTACAGGGAGAAAGGAGAGAGGGAACAGGTCACTGGGACTTTTCAGGTGGTGCCACGTGACCTCAATACACTCATGTTTTGGCAAACACACACACACACACACACACACACATCCACCACCATCAGGACAGCTGTGACTGGACTTCTCTGTTGTTTCTTCAAAGCACAAAGTATTATTGGCCAAAACATGAAGAACTGGGGCAAAATGAGACGGGGTGGGGCAGGGAGGAAGGGAGGGAGATGGGGGAGAGAGGATGAAGGGGGTGGATATGCTGATGGCAGTAGTCTATAAACTGAGAGGTGAGATACTGTGGGGGTTTCTGGCTTAGCTCTCCCCATCACTGACGCAGTACTGAAACTCCAGGGGCAAACAGGTTTTTGTGTGTGTGTGTGTAATAGCAAGAACGTGTTGAAGTGTATAGTGGTATAGTGTGTGCTGTGCATAAATGGCTTTGTATGGGTGCGCACGGCTGCATGGCTGTGTGTGACCGTACATGAGAAAGAGACACAAGCTGTGAGAGCTGCAGGAGGCTCATCTGAATTCACTAATGCTGCCAGACTGGGAGAACATGGAAAGACTTCTAGGCACTGACACTCACACACTATTTTTAGACTTCCCCTTTCCACGGTGAAAAAGTGGGGGGAAAAGAAGGGCCCTGATCAATGATTTAAAATGAGATGATTTTGATGAATTCAGAAGAGTTTCATCAGCCTCACTTGCAGCCTCACAGCGTTGTTGTTGGTGGCTTGTTTTGTGCTTGTGTGTGTCTGCGTGCGTGTGCTATGCATCTTTTCGTGTGATGGCAGATGAATTTATTCCCTCGTGACCACTCTTAAGTTATGCTCCAGAGAGCTGTGGGAATTTTATGTGTTTTAAAAATAAAAAGCATGAAGCAAAGGCGAGGATAACGTCCAGCTGAATTTAGCATCCAAAAACCGCCAGTGTCATCTTGAAGCTAAGCTCTTCTTCACATGTATCATGTCAAAGGATGACAATAGATGGCCAGGAGTATATGTTCAGCACAGCAGATGGCACAGGCATGTACAACCCAAACACACATATATGCACCCCCCCCCCCCACAAACACACACGACCAATATTGTGAGTCAAAGAACAATGATTGGCTGGTTCTAATGCATGTAATACCAATGTGGCCTAGTTTAGCCCACAAATGAACAGGATTAGTGCAGCTCCTGCTTCAATGTAGCTTTAGTGATGTTAATCTCTCCTAGTCTGGCAAATTGGATTTCATAAAAAAGCTGTGCTTAAAAATTTGTTGACTTTCGTGACCGTCATGTTGAGCAGGTTTTATTATGACAGGATTTTAACAGGATTTGGGGCTGACTCACAACTCTTGACTACATCAACCGGCCCACCTCTCTTGTCGTGTGCTGTGGGAATTGTAGCAGTAAAGCTCATAAATCTTTTCTTATGAAGGTTTCCAACCATATTAAACAAGACACAACTTTCTCAGAGATTTTCCCACAGGAACATATGCCTGTGAGGGTTTTAAAATCAAGTGTGTTTTAAGTACGTGTTTTAATACAAATACGCATACATGGCTGTCATAGGTAGGTTTATATTGTATAACATATGAAGTATTTTTGCAGGGGAGTCTTAAGGACCTCCAGCATTCTGCAAATCCCACCTTTAGACAAATGGAAGAAGCCGATAAAGCCAGAGATTGTTACAAAGGATGTAGTCTCAGTTTGGATGTGGGCTCACGGGGCTGCTGCCGTGTAGACATGATCTAAAAGACGAATGATGAAAAGACACAAATGTACTTTCCATGGCAATTAAGAAAATCAGCCTACTTATTGACATGATATGAGTACTGGTATCCTGACATGTAGACTGTTGTCCTTTAGACCTTAATTTTGTGGCCAAGGCCAAACCCAAGTCAAGCAGAACTAGTAGTACAAGCCTACTGTCTGTGCTGTCATTTCAGCTTCTATCCTCACTATTTACATGTCAACAGCTATGCCCTTAGGCTATGTCTCTCCATTCAAGGCTGCTCCTATGTTGCCTAACACCACACAATTACTGTGAAGATGATGGCGTTTACATGCACGTAGTAACCCTACTGGCCCTTAATTTGGGTTCTGGCCTATTTTTCAAGACAGAAAATATAGGTCAGTCTTGATGTCTTTGTCTATGTCTGAGACCATTTATCAGTGCAAATCATGTAATTCATCCACAAGGTCTTTGTTTTCATATAGATGGACACTCACACACACACACATGCACACACACACACACACACACACACACACACACACACACATATATGCTTCCTTACACCTTCCTATTTACCTTCCCAACCTTCATGTTGACTGCTGTTGTTGAGTGCATTTCCTGAATGTGGAGTAATTTCTGATTATCTCGCTACATTGAAACTGGTTAAGATGAGGCCATTTCAGTCCGGCACAATGATGCAGGGTTAACCTGTGTTTGTGGTCCGAGTGGATAGGTTAACATGCGTTGTCATACCTGGCCGCAGGACCTGCTTCTTACCGGGGTTTAAGTGGTCTGCCACTGTTCTGCTTTCAAATCAAGTTATTTTTATTTATATAGGCCAACCCAGTATCCGAATCTGTACATCATATGACACCCTCTATCCTTAGACCCTGGTCTTTGGTATCGAAACTTAACCGTGTGTTTCTGTGAAAAGTATACAAATTACTACAGGGTAATTTCCACCTTTATAATAGATATTGGTGTCAACTAATAGCTTCCAAATCTCAGAAGAGAAGAAAGATATGAATTGCCAGTATAAACACAGCAACAACCACTTTCAATGAACTGAATTTCAACTATACAAACGACAATGACAAATATACAGTTTATATTAGGCTTGGAGTGAAAATATGTTGATTATTTATTTATTGTTCTTTGGACAGTAAATTTATTGATTAATGTTGATGATTCATTCATTTTTTAAGAACATTTGTCAAGCAAAAATGCCAAACATTCTCTGGCTCCGGCTTTTCAAATGTGAGGATCTGCTGCTTTTTCTCTTTCTATATAATAGTAAATTTACCATCATTTGTTTTTTTTCAAGCTGTTGGTTGTTAAAACAAGCTATTTGAAGATGTCACCTTGGGCTCTAGGAAATTATAATGTGCTGTTTTCACTGTTTTCTGATATTTTATACACCCCAAAAATATATACTTAAAATCATTGTCAGTTGCAGCTGCAATTAGATGTACTGTATTTTACTGGCTTAGCCACAATCTCTATGGAACTACAGTTGTAGATCTGGGTCCTGTGTGAGAGTGGATGAAGGAAGTAAAGCTGTGACAACAGTCTGATATTAATGGGTCCAATGTGGGTAGAATGTGTTTATAAAACCACATCAAACAAGGGTTTGTGTGTGAAAGCGGGTGTAGTTCTGTTGACACGTCTCAGCCTAGCCATGTCTGCTGAATCACTTGTTGGCTAAGCCCATTTTTGCAATCCTGTGAGATTCAAAAAAGCATGCTGATGAAGCAAAGTGAAATGATAATGCATTCAGAGTGTTAGGGATGCAAACTTCAGTGGCTTTCTTTTCATCAACAGTCAGCACCGACTGGCTATTTTTCTGTGAAAATGTCATCAACCAACCACTTTTTGAGAACATAGTAATAGACATTTTTGTCAGTTTATCTAGCAACTTATAACATGACTTCATCTAAAGACAAAGGAATGATAATGGACGACCAACGATTGAATGTTCTTGACTGAAGAGGCCCCTTTTCTCCAAATAGCCATCACAGATAATCTCCCTAGAAGTTATTGTTCTCCAAAAACTGATATCCACTTCTTTTTCTGATAAATTGTGGGCTGTATTTGGGGATTTTTGTGTGTATCTGTGTAAGTTTAAATTTAGGTAGTTGGATAGTGTTTGCCCAGTATTTTTCTGTCAGTTTATCATCCAGTCCTGCAGAGCATTGAGACCCCTGTGAATGTGTTTGGGATTAGGCACTATTGTATGCTTTTAACAGGTACAGATGTATTGTCATCCCTGTGGAAAGATTGGCTGCCTGACTGCCTGACTGCCTGACTGAGAGCTGTCTGTCTGTCAGCCTTTGCATGTGAACTTCAAATCACAGCTCGGCAGCACCAAGCATGTAGCCGCCAAAGGCAAGGCTTTGCACTGTCATCAGCACCACGCAGCTGCCTCTGGGTGCTGTGCCATATGACATTAACTGAGATCGATCCTCTCCCCACCTCAAGGAGCTGCCGTGCTACACAGTGTTTTTCTCTGATGCTGCAACCACCACCTCAAAGACAGGAAAAGGAACTCTCCCCTAAGCATGGGTAATTGAGTGACAGTGACCCAATCATCGGCATTCTTAAACTTTATAAGTTGTACATCCAGAAACTGCATTTTGTCTTATTTATCAGACTGCCATTTCTATCCCATGAGACCACACCAAAAAAACATGGGTTCCTTCTTGTTAGCAAAGCTTCTTTTACAGTGTGTAAAGAAGTATAGCCATAATACTCCTTGGCCAGTCATTAAAACAAAGTCAGCAGTTAACCCAATCATTTTAAAAAATGTAGCTTAATCATAGAGTTATTAATTCACTGTGCATATATAGATGCTGCTTTTTGACCGAGGCAAGTGGCTGCACCATCTGGAGAGATGTATGTGATTATATGAGGAAATGTATGATTGAACAACCAGAGGTAGAATTATCACCATTAACTTGTGCTGTTGCAACCAAACCTCTGCAGTCTACCCTCCTTTCCCCCATCTATTTGGAAATAAATATCTGGGTCATATCTCAGATTTCAGGTTATACCTCAGATTTTAGGGCACGTTACTGCTTTAATGCAAGCATCTGTTTTTTTAAAATTCTGCAACACAGTGTAGAAAGAGTTGGAGAGTAGTCTGTCTAGGGAGATACTGGTTTGTTTTTCTTCATTTAGGAGGCTTACACCCCCCCCAACAAACATGCTGTCTGTGTGTTGTGTTGAAAAGGCAGTCATGCGGAGCTGGTGTTTGACATAATGTTGGACCAGTATGGAATCTGACTGGGAATATCAACGCTGATATGTGGTGATACACAGAGGCTGTCACAAAGGTTGCATCCATATGCTGTGCCACTCATTCGTGAAGCTGTGAAATTGGGTTGCATCCCAACTAGCCTGGAGACAGTATCGCTTTCACTTCTCTCTTTCTGCCTCTCGCTCTCTCGCTCTCTCGCTCTCTCTCTCTCTCAGTTCATCCTACTGAAGCGTTTTTCTGGGAAGACGGAACAACTAATGTGGCATTAATAGGGTCACATCATCTCCATGCAGCACTTTCTTTCTTCTCCTTCCAGTGGCTGAGGCTGTTGTTTATCTTTTTCAGATGTAGCTGTAGAAATTGCTTAGAAATCCCCCAGGCCAGCATCTCTCACATGTGAAGCCTGCCAGTTGATTTTTTTGGCTGGTAAAGCAGGCTCTACCTTAGAGGTTGTTTTCTTTTTGTTTTATTCAAATGTCTAAAGCATTGGAATTAAAATGTGTCTTTCCTTTGCAAATTTAGACCTATTTCTAGACCTAATCTAGACCACTGTAATGACTTATTTTCTAGTGACTTTTACAAGAAATTATATACCCTTCAAAGTATTTTTTTATCAGCATTTTCTGTTACAGCTTAGTTTTAGATACCAATTTGACATGAAACACAAATCTGTTCTAATTTAATCCAGGTAGTTTTCGACTAAACTCAGGCTTTCACTATTTCTATCAGTCCCTAGTCCTCATTTGTAACAACATAGTGTGACCAATCAGTACTAGTAAACTTAAGGACCATATCATGGTTTAAAAAGTTTCTTTTCTGTAAACCTCTGCTCACTAAATCAGCATGAAATGTAATGCCATTTGCAGTGTGCAGTCTGAGACTTGATGGGCAAAAGGGAAAAAAAATGTTTTAAACGTCTGTGAGTGTGTTTTTCTTTCTGCTTGCCTTTGAAAGATGCCAGTTAATCTGCTTACTCCTTTAATTGTGAGTGTAGGGGTTGGGCCTCCTCCCGGCCAGAATAAGACTACTGATCCAGAAGTAAAACGATGACCACCACAGTTATTCCTTCCTTTAGGTTGTTCAACCCCCCTAGTCTTCTTTAGCCACCCCTCTTCTCCTCCTCCACCTTACCCTCCCTCTGAGGGAAGAAAACTCCTTGTTCTGACAATAGACATTTTTTACCATATGTTGGCTTGACATCTTCATCAGGTTCACAGCAGGTTACCTTAGTTAACTTTCACTCCACTGCCTGATGGGATTTTCTCCCTCTGTTTCTCCAATCGGCCCAGGCTCAAAGTCTAGACGGCCTCCGAGGCAGGGTCCTTCCAGCCCTGTGTCCACAATAGCCGTATTGTGGACGCTTAGTAGCGGTAGCTTCCTCCCGTTACAGCGAACAGGCTAGTGCTAAAACAATGCTTTTGTCCGAGGGCATACGAGGGGGGCCTAATCCACTACATACTGTGAAATAAATCTCTCTCAGAGATGAGAGAGCGAGCGAGAGAACCGGAGTGAATGAAATCATTGCCAAGGAGGTTAGAGTGCAGCAGTTTAACCCCTGGCCAAGAAAGAGGGAGGAGAGGAGGCAAAGGGAGTGAGAGAAAGGATGAACAAGGATAGGCAGGCGCTACATCCCTTCATCTCCGGAGCACGGATGGAGGAGAGGGGCTGCCGGTGGCTTTCACAGCCTCTCTTCTCACCAGTGGAGCTGCTGTTCACCATATGGGATTTGGCCTCTCTTAACAAACAGGCCCCCTATTCACTCACAACACACATTCAGTCGTTCATGGAAAAAGGTGAAAAAAGTGCATTTTTTTTATGCCTTTAGAACATTAGATGGCCATGAGGGCTCTAAGTCTGTGTTTGATTCACATAGTATAGAGAATTATAAACTAGAGGCTTTCATCTAAATGTGTATTCACACTGGATTTAGGGTTATGTCTTTTTGTGTTTTACTGGAATCTCTCTCAGTTTTAAAGCCAGAACCATGCATTCAGGCCACTGTTATTGAGCTGCTAAGGTGATCCTATAGAAACACAAACATGGGCTGCTGCACTGTGGGTGCATTTCCTTTTTATCATATGCTTTTTCCAGTTGTTTGCAGAGGCTATTTTTATAAAGCTTTATCTCATTCAAAGAAAGTAAGTAAGTTGGGTTTTACTTTTTTAGTTTAGGGACAAAATGGCTTAAAGTTGAATAACTTCCCGTGCAGCACTGGGCAGTGTGAGGTTTCTGACACACTGGTGTTGGGCGCCAACTTTTTTTCTTCCAGCCAGCAGCATTAGGGCAGCATTAGGAATGACATCCTCTGCCAACAGCTTCTTTTTAGCCTACTTGGAAATCCCAAGAAGCATATATTTATGCCAAGATGAAGATGCCAGCATTTTTCATTTTTAGCCTACTTGGAAGTGCCAGTATACAGATTTATGCAGAGAATAGAAGAAATAAGAGATGAAAGGGTAGGCTTTTTTTTTTTCGTTTTTCATGTTTCAGTGCACATATATCTTTCTAATTTATTCTTTTTAATCCCATCACGTTTAATGATACACCTGAGTAGGTAGGAAGGAAGTGGTGTCAGGTGAGAGAGGCAGAGGTCTACCTCCCACTCTCAGGCAATCCATCCTTCCAGCACCTCATGCTTCCTCCTCCCTCTCTTGCCCTGCTGCCTTGTTCTCAGTTCCCAACACCCTTCACCTATTAACCCCCCTTTCTCCCCCGCTCACTCTCCTCCTCCAGCTTTAAAAGACAGGCGTCTCAGGAATAGCCAAAACATTGATTTTCGACCATCTCTACCACCAGCACTACCACCACCCGCCCTCTCCCCAGTATCTGTGTCACGGCTCAGGGGCTTCCTGCATGTTGCCCCCATCGTGACTGTTGGAGGTCAGCCACGCTTGAAGCCCTCAGAGATCAATGGACATGCTACTGTACAGTAAATATTCACTCCTGAGCTTGCTATCTATCTGTAAACACGCATGTACTTGCACCGCACACATTTGTGCTCACATGTGCTTTGCAAACAGAGACCAGTGGTCACTTGTCGTCACATTTGCCCACCTCCATTTCCTGGGGTGTGAATGGAGGAATCTAACTCTGGATAGGTGATTTCAATTCAATTCTCACCCGCTGGATCTGTTTACGCTCCAACAGGGTGAAATATGCTATAGGTTGTTTTCCCCTTGTCACTCTAACAGCCACTGGTGTCACATCAAATGGACTGTTTTTATACTGTTTCTAACAGCTCTTTGTAGATTTTGTCAACTGTACGAAATACAATAAACACATTTTGAATCCTTTGCATCTTTGGCTTTGATGGAGATGGGTGACGGAGAGGCTGATGTCTACCAAATCAATTTTGCAAGACAGATGTATGGACAGACAGGTGTATGAAGTGGTTGATTGGTCTAGGCAATAATTAATCCTCTGTGTGTGTGTGTGTTGTCATGCTTGCATATGCCAGTGCTGGTGTACCCCCGTGTCTCTATCTTTGTCATATTTCATTGTAACTGACAGCTACCATTGTCTGTTGCATGCAGACAACGTTTTATGACCTTGTGAGTAGGCCAAACCATTTATACAGTGCACTTGTAAAATCCACAGCCTGTCTTCTGAAAGTGCAAGATCCCAAGGAGTCCAAATCCACAGAGGCTGCAGGAATGTAGAAATGTATTTACTGTGGACTCATGGCTGTCCAGAATCCTTGCCTTGAAAATCAAGTAATGAAACATTTTGATGACGTTTAAATGGAGGAAAAATGACGAGCATGTCATTTGCACCTCAACTATTTTTTAATGTGCTGAAAAGAAAATGGTTTAGTACGGGCTTATTTTTTTGCCTATTTCACAGTTGACAGTTGGTATTGCAATATTCAGAAATGAATTGTCGTAGTTTTTTGGTTAGTGTGTTTGAGCTTTGTGTGTGTGTGTGTGTGTGTGTGTGTGTGTGTGTGTTTTAAGAAGGGGAGGGTGGATTAACCAGTGCAGGATCTGTCATGGTGACATTTGTGTCCCCTGGCGGAACAGCAGGGTTCCTCTTCACCTCCGTAACCTTCAACTTTCAGCCTTAACCCCCTTCAGGCCCCCTCTTGCGTCCACCACACGCCCAGCACATCTGAAGGGAGGGGTATACGAACGCAAGGGAGTGAGAAAAAAAGACGGGGGGGGCGCAGAAGTGAAGAGGACAGAGAGCTGCAGGGGAGGGCGGGATAAAGAGAAAGAAAGGTTGTGGAGAAATAGAAAAAATGAGGCAAGCATGGGAAACAGGGATGGGCACGAAGAAGGACTGGAAATGAGGCAGAAATGGGGAAAAAAGAAGAGATGGTGAAGAGACGCGAGCGTGAAAATGATTGGCAGAGAAATGTGGAGCAGAACAGAAAGAATAAGAGCCTGTAGGATAGAAAGGAAAGTGCACACAGGATGCAGAGGAAAGAGCAGATATGAACGATAAAGGAAGGTGTTTGGTAGTACTCTGAAGTTCTCACATGTCCTCAGCTGCACGAGAAAAGCATTCTGTGTGTTGTTACAGCTCACTGTTTTGTGCCTCCTGCGTCTCTTTTTTTCATGCCTGTATTTCGCTCTACACCACTCTCCCTGTGTGACCTAACACTGAATTGCACATCCACATATATAAAATGTTTGATTGGAAGTTCATTTGGTCATGTGACATGATCTTATATTAGTCTACTCTTAAAGTTTTCATACATGACATACAAGCCCCTAAGAAGGACCGTTCATCTATCCATACTTTTGGCATTTGCTGTTTATAGACCTGTTATGCTGGGAACATTTTGGCTCGTTTTAGCAGGAAAAGCACAGGTGTAATCGATAACATTAAAACAACTGCATTCCATTTAGGTGACCCAGTTCTAGGGTTCTGGTTTTGTACGTGCTGGCTTAATGGTGTGGCTTATTGGGACACTTCATAGAACTGAGCAATTGTTAATGAAATTTGTTTCACCCGTGCTTTTCCTGCATGACAAGTCAAGTGCTGTGAAAAAGATATCTTGTGTTGCAGCCGCTATCAGAACTTAATCTCTAATTCAGTCACACTCCTCCTGACTGTACTGTCAGCATAGAGTCCCCCCCCCCCCCGTGGCTTCAAAAAGTTACCAACATTAGACCCCCCCCCCCCCCCCCCTCCCCTTTTCTCTAATGTAACTCCTGTCCCTTTTCCTCTGTCCTGTATCACACTCCAGCAGCAGTTCCCATCCGCTCACCCAGTAAATCAGCATAAAATAGCCCTAACTGTGGCGGATCATAGGGTAGGGAGAAGGGGGGTGGTCGGAGTGCAGTGTAGAGCTTTGAGCTCTGCTCCTTTTTTTTTTTTTTTCTATGCCGCTCTTTTCAAGATGGGGCCCATGAAATTATCCAACAGGATTATGTAAGGCATGATGGATTCTGCTGCGTCCTGTCATCCGTTTGTCCATTGTATGCCTCTCTCTCTCAGGCAGCCTGGTGTGTTAGCCATGAAGCTACTCTACACATTGTGTGTTATTGCATGTCCTCTTAACTAAAGTAGTGGTCCTTTCCTCTTGCTTCATGAATATCTAAATTCATCTACTTGGGCGTATGTGTAGGGCAGGATCATACCCAAATAAAGCCATTGTTAAAATGGTTATACATCTTTCAATTAAGGGGCTTAATCTCCTAGTTTATACCTGTTTACTCACAGTTATTGTTTTTCTGACTGAAGTATCTGTGCTGTCAAATGGTTTAGTGCTTCCAGATTCACTTTCTCTCAGCCAGCTTTGCTAAAGCAGAGGTGGGGGTGTGGTCATGAGCCTTTAGGCCCTTTGTATATCCATGACAGTGAACCTGGCATGTGAGAGCTTGTGTCTTCAAACCCTTGCTGCTTCTGCCGAGGTCGTAGGATGACCTTGGAGCTGTGGAAGCCGTGTTTACCAGAGACCCCTGTGTTCAGGCTATGGCTCGGTGGCTGCTTCCTTTCAACAACATGGTATAAGCCTGTGAGAAGTGAGACTGACGTTTTAGTTTGGAAGTTAGCTTTAAGAAAGATGCAAGCATGTTGCAAGAGTAAGGAACAGTAGTCTGGCAGCTTATTAAGGCAAATTAAATGGTATATTTGTCCTTTTGTCAATTTCCCAACCTCATCTTTAATGAACAATGCTGATTTTCATTATTATAATATCAAACTTTCAGTACTAAGAGAATAATGCTGGTGTTTTTGTTGTAATCTATGTTGTTATTATTTATATAAAACATTAATAACATGTTATACATTCTGAACATATGAAGCACACTCTTTAAACAAGGATGACCATTCTAGGTCGACTGCAACTAATGATTATTTTACTGTTGATGAATCATCAGTTATTTATGATTAGTCAACTACTATGTCTATAAACTATAAAATGTCAAAAATAAGGAGAAATTCCCATCACAGTTTACCAAACCAAAATGTTTTATTTTAAGATTTCTTATTTAGTCTGATCAGAAGCCTAAACCCACAAGGTATTTAATTTATTATGGCATTTTTATAGCTTTTGAACTTCTGTCTATACACTCAATAACTGACTTAAATGTTAATTGACTATCAGAATTTCCTCTCCATCTAAAAATATATTAATCAACTTGGTTAATCTCTCAATCTCTCTAATGTTATTTACTTAAAAAAAAAAAAACCCTGTTGCAATGATAAACCTTTTAGCTTTAGGTTTTACATCTCTCCAGCAAACAGCTAGGCTTGTATCAATGTAGGAATAATTAAGCAAATGAACTAGAATGTGTTGATATGACTTCCTTAAACGTGCATGATTTGGTGTATAATAGAAAACTATCATATCTACACTGAGAATATAGATTAGCATATTTACAGCACATACAGCCTAGACACACTCTCTCTTGTCTTTCACTGTGCGCTGCTGAGTGTGTGTGTGTGTGTGCGTGTGTGTGTGTGTAAACGAGTATATAAGTGTAAGTGTGTGTCTGTGTGTGTGTGTGCGTGCACGGACTCGCAGCAGCCACCCTTGCCCCCACCCCTCTCATTAATATGTATGTGTTCTGAGGCAGCTAGCGAAGACGGTGTGTTTCTCACCCGCTGATTAATGCTGTCTGTCAATTACCTCTAGATCCAACCGTGCTGTGGAGCTTCCCCCAGGACCACACAGACCAGGTTGGAACACACTCTGCTTTTTCATTCTTCTCTCACTCTCTTCCTCTCTCTCTCTCTCCATCACTCCAAATATCTCTCTCTCACTCGTTCACCGTTACAGACAACCTCTACCTCCTCCTCCTCTCCCATCTACCTTCCTTGCCTAATGCCCTCACTCACCCTGCCATCCTGTGGTAACCTCCCCCAACACCTATCACCACCACCACCACCGCTGCCACGACTCTCCTCCTCATCCCTATCAGCGCTTCCTCTCCTCCTCTCTCCCTCGTTCTCTCTCTCCTCCTCCTCTTGTCTGTCTTATTGTGCGTCTGTTGCTGGTAATGAAAAGCAGTGAGCAGGTCTTCAATAACCGACGAATCAGTAATTATCATGCAACCGTGACAGGAATGCATACCTCTGTTTTCCCCTTTCTCTCTCTCTTGCTTTCTCTCTTATTGTGCTACTGTGTCTGCTTCCTATTGTTTCACATTTATAGCATTATTGAGTTCATTTTAAATCTGAAAGCAAAACCTGCAGTTGTTTTGCAATACTTTTTGGCACACCATGTTCTTCCTAAACCAGTCAGAAGTAAGTATAGCAGGATCACGTACACGTCTGTGTCTCCCACTAGTCTTTATTGTCGAAGAATCACAATTTTGATGAAAGAAGTGGTTCAAAGGATGACTTTGGATATTACAACTTGGTTCTTATTTTTGTATCTTTGGTTCTCATTTATATTTATTATACTAACATTGTCATCAAAAAAGTAACTGAGATCCTGTGGTCCAATGTTTGTAGGCAACAGTTTACAACCTGCCAGATTATCTAACCCAGTGTATTTGGGGATAAAACTTGAAGGCAAGTCTACCCAAAATTTCTGCTATATTCCCTTAGTGTGTGCACAACTATGGTAAGGTCAAAGTTTAACCAGGAAGTCTGTCTCTAACCTGTAATGGATGTTTACATTTTACAGTTTGGGTAATATTTAACAATTCACCTTTGTTTTCTGTAGGGATGCAGAGATCAGATTTGGCAGATTGGTATCGAGCAGCTTAGGTATCAGCCATGAAATGACCGATCCACATTAAATACTTTTCTTTGTTAATAAAATAAATCAGTTGCATCCATTCAGTCACAGCCAACTTTTTAGCGCCAAAGCAATTCCTGGTCTCATGTTACCTTACAAACAAAGTTCCATCATTCAGGTATACAAATTTTAAATTTGCGAAAAAGAGCGCTGGTATTATTTCAGTACCTGGTATTGGTTGAACTATCGAAATTAGTATCAAAAGATACAAAAATATTGGTGAATCCTTAGTGTTCTCTTCCGAATAGGTTTGACTAACCTGTTTAACCTATCTCTTGTCTAAATGCTTATTGAATGTTTATTGCACCCTCTGACGTCTTTTTAGTTATGTCACTGCAATTAACTTGGTGGGTACAATGTTATTGTTTCTGATAGAAATGATGGCCAAATCTAAAAAATATGACCCAAGTTGTCATAAAACCCAAATTATCCTTTAAGTCAATCAAAAATGTGTGCACACACATATGCAAAAAATAAATATTTTGAATAATTTAAATTGACTGAATATCCGCTTTATGTAAAAGCTTTCCTTTTTACCCTTAGAAAAATACACCACCTCAGCAGGGTGTCTGTGTTATTTCTCTCTGGCTTCACCTTCAAAGAACAACAGCCTAGATTCAACTTGATCAAAATGATCACACAGCCTGTAATAATGTGTGTATTAATCTTTATCTCACTCTGTAAGTAGATTAGATTGAATAATTCTCCTGTTGTTGCTCCAACATGTGAGGACTTAAAGACTCCTGCTCTCTGATGCTGTGGCTTCATAGGCAGTGTTTGTGTGCTTTTTGTACTGACAGTTAGTCTAAGAAAGACAGAAAGCCGAGATTTGACAGGAAAAAAACAAGGCATGCAACATATTGTTTCTGTTCCAAAAGTGGCCACTGCACAAAACAGGTCCTAGAGCAAATCACTGGACAGATGACTGCAGCGGCCCATCAATGGACTGAGGGCAAAATGGACAACCGAAAACAATATGTGCGTAGGCTAACTATTTCTCAACACAGCAGCCAAGCCAGTGAGTTTTAAACAGCTCTCCTGCCTCTCTGATCCACTTTGAGGAATAAACGGGCTTGTAGAAAGATGCTTCAGGCGATGTCTGACTGCCCCACAAGAACCAGAGCGTGCTATCAGAGTAAGAGGTAGAGGGAGTGAGGGAACGAGAGTGTGAGCAAGAAATTACAGACTTGCAGAGGTAGGCACAGGAAATGGTAGTGGTGAAAAAGGAGTAAAAAGAGCAGCTGAATCCAAGAGAGATGGAAAAAAAAAAAAAACGTAGTGTAAACATAGTGTATGTGTTGACATGGGCATGTTGCATCCTTATTCTCCAGTATGTGTCTCTTTTTAGCCCCCCCCCCCCACAACCCCACTTTTCTTTCATTCTGTTGTTGACCAGATCGTTTGTGTGGATAAGATGGCCCTTAAGATGGCTAGTTAGCGTGCTGTGTACAGAGGGATTGGCCCTTTCCCCCATATACATAAAGGCTGTATTCACGGGCCTCATTACCAGGATTAGGACTCCTTTCCTCCTTTGTGGGGCTGAAGGCTGGAGTCCTCTGTAGCCACAGTCGCTGTCTCTTTCTGTGGCCCGAGCTGGCCAGCATATGGCAGCAGCAGCCAACAGTCTCCACAGAGGGGCTCAGAGCTCAGAGCAAGGCCTCCTTTTGTTTAGGCCGTTATTGTTGCTCAGCGTAATGACATTTGTAGGCCGTAGGATCGGGGTGGAGGGGTTAGTCTACCCCAGGGGAGTGGGGGAGAGAGAGGGAGACAGAAAGAGGGGAAAAAGAGAGAGGGAGACGGATGGAAGGAGGGGGAGAGGCAAAGACATGTAGACAGACAGGAGTGTGGATTATGGAAATATGAATTGATTTTTTTTCTGTTCTGTGGTAGAATAGAAAGCTCAAAGGAGAACAGACTGCAGGCTGGCTGGCACGCCGGGGTGGTGCTGGGGAAATGTGAAGTGAGAGGCGCTTGCTCCCTCTTTCTCTTTCTCTCTCCTCTTTTGCTTTTTCCCTCCTGCTCCCCCTATTCCTCCCTCAGCCCCTGAGACTCTTGATGCCCTGGTCATCCACAGATGCCACTTGGATAGAGAGTGAGAGATGGAAAGATGGAAGAGAGAGAGAGGGGGGTGGGGGGCGAGAGAGAGGTGGCTAAAGCATATATTTGAATCGCAAGAAGGGCTTTTTTTTTTTTTTGCAAATGAAGCAGACAGATGGAAATCTGTCCGTTTCCTCTCAGATCTCATCCCAAAGTTGTGGAAAAAACACAGCAGACAGAACACACGCACACACACACACACACACACACACACACACACACACACACAGAGAAAATGGTTCTGCCAGTTAATTCTAGCTAACCACAGTGTGGTGTATAGAAGGCCCACTCCTCTGTAGAGAACAGAGGATAATACGATAAACACTCAGCAAGTTCCATAAACAGACGTCCGTTTGAAATCTTATAGAGACTATGAGCAATGCCAGTATTTAAAAATGCTAAGTTAGTCACACAGATACACCCTTCTTAAAAAATGCTGTACTTCCTTTCCAACACTACAGGCAAAAACATATTTAAAGGTTGACAGGCTCCAGCACTACTATTTTAGTCATTATTTGTTTGATTATCTTTTATTTTGTAATAAACGGTACATTTACATCTATCTTTGTCTTTCTGTTCAGTTAGCTTTGGGCTGTCATTGTGTCATTTGCATGCATTTAGATCTCACAGCTGTCAGCCCACCATGGAATTATAGGGTTTAACAAACAAGTATTCAAGTCTAATATAAATCATAAGTCATTTAGTCAAACTCTCACAGAGCATACTGAAGGGTCCTGTAGATTAGGCGTCATTCTCACTTGATTTAGTACATATTCTACCCAACTTGGCATAACCTCCTTTCCTGTGAAATTGTATCTAACAGGAAGTTTGATAAGTTTCAGGACGTATTTCCTGTCATCTGAATTGATTAGACATGATTTTTTTATATGTACTTATTGGTCTGCCATTTTTGTCAGATATTCAGAAATGTTTACAATGACTGAAGCAACAAAGGGATAATAGGAAAAGTACAGAGTACCGATACCCAACCCTACCTACTATGGACCATTTCATAGACACCGTCACCTATCTATGCCCCATGGAAATGGATGAAGTGGGATTGTTACAATCAGGAAATAGACACTGATTACTCCCCATTCTGCTTAAAGTGCAAGCAGAATGTGGAGTCATCATTGTCTGTTTACTTTGTACTTTTACACTCCATCTTCTGTTTGCTCCTCTGGTTACACTCCATCTTCTAGTCTTCTAATCTTCTAGTTCATCTTCTTGCTTTCTTGCACATTCCTACCTTTGAGTTCGCTTTCTTCCCCAAGTTTAATTGCATATGATAAACGTACATGCAGTCAGATGCAAACAAGAGAGGTGATTTTGCTTTCTTGGCATATCACCGTATATATACTTAATCCCGATTTAACCTCTCGAGGCACTTATTCATCTTTTCCTTATTTTCACTCTTTTTACACCAAAATTAGCACGTATATTAAAGGTGGGTAAACCCGCGAAAAATATGCAATTTACTCCTTACCTTGCAGTATCTCTTCATCCCCTCCGTGCCTTTGTATCTCTTGCTCCCTGCCAGTTTATCGTTTTCATTTCAAAACACCTTATCTCATATTTCCCCTCAAAAGCTGCTGTTGCAGGAAATTTCAAATTACACCTAAACTGTTTTACCAGCCTGGTTGCAGCATAATATCAAGAGAGAAATAAAGGAAATATTGAATTATGAATAGATTTTACTGCAAGACCTTTTTGCAGCTGTGAATTTCAGTTGATGTTAACTCTCTTTGGCCAGTCCACACATCTAAATAGGGAACCTTTGATCTTCCTGCTGCATACTACATGGAGTTGACCATATAACATGCTGTTTTTCATTTATACCAAGGCTACAGTAGGTGTGAGTCGATCCAAAAAGGAAATATCTAGGTTTTTGATATGGACCTATACATTGCTATATATAATCAATTTCTGTTACTTATTTACTTATGTTGTGAAAAATGTAGTAATACACTTTCCCCCTCTACACGTCCTACATTTCCTAGTAGGCCTTTTTTTATGAGTTTGTTGCATTTGGAAGATGTAGGTGGTGATTAGCGCATTCGCTGTGGCAAAGAACGAGTTCCCCAGTTGAGAGAAACTGATATTGATGCTACATAACATTTGGACTACTTCGCTGGTGGAGTAAGTGGTTTCTTTGCTTCTTCGATGATGGAGATTTTCTTGTGTAATTGTTACAATTTGGTGCATAACAGCGAGTGTAGAAAAAAGCTCTTGCCCTTTGGTTCAGTTGGATGACACAAATACCTGATGTTTACAGCTGGTGATTTACATTGTAAAATTATTTCCCTATATCACAGTTCACTGTAGCAGAGCAGCCTGTGTCTTAACTTAATGTCATGTCATCTGCTTTTGGCATATCAGACATGGTAACCAGACAAATATAGCTACAGTCTTCAAAATTTTTTCATCATTTTCATCAAATTTCATCAGTCTACCTTTGGCCATGTTTTTAACACTATTAAGTCGTTTTTTGGTCTCTTTTATAAATATGTTATTCAGATGTTCAGATGTTAGTTTTAACCACCGTCAAGTTTTTTGAGACGCCATGACTTGACTGAATTTGACTTATTTTCTGTTCACGTAGTCCTGTATATCCATCTCTGCTCTAAAGCTGACTGTCATCAGCCAGACAGGGAAAGAGGGAGGGACAGACAAAGAGAGAGAGAAGAAGAGAGGCGGAGGGTCTCTCGAGGCTTCAACCTCGGCAACTCTGAGTGTTGCTCTGACACCGTGCTCCATCAGGACAGGCTGCCTGACATGCTGTGATTGGTGGCCACAGCTCTTGACCGGCCCTGGGTGGGGGAGGCAGGAAGGGGGCTCTTTGGAAGAGAGGTCGATTGGGTTGGTGAGGTAGCAGTGGTGTGAGGGATTGAGGTAAAGGAGAAGAGTTGGTGGACATGATTGGTGGCTTCAGCCCTGAGGGAGCTGAATGTTGACCCTCAGGAGGAGAAGAGATAGTGGTGAGAGTGGTGGTGGAGGAGTCAAGGTGGGGGTGCAGAGGTTCGGAAAACATGGGACCAGAGATGCTGAGACCTTCTGTAGCACCCAAAGGACGGAGTAATATAGAAAAGCAACAGTCATATAGGAGAATTGTTAGATGTATGGGAGAAAAAGAGGCGGTGAATGGGAAGTAGATGAGTTTGAAAGGAGATTTATGGCAAAAAGGGAAAGAGGCAAAGTTGGAAGGAGGTGAAGACGCAATGAAATTGGAGGGTTAGCAAGGTAGAAGAATAAAGGCAAAGTGAGAGGCGTGTGGAATGAGAAAATGAGAAAGAAATTGAGATAAAATGGAGGAGAGTGAAAAGCAGAGAAACGGAGTGAGTTAGTTGGGCAGATAGGAGAATTTGGTAGCGTGAAAGTTTGCAGAAAGTGTTTGCTGAAATCCAAAATATTTCATTTTTTTTCTATGTGAAGCATACATTTCATAATAATGTTGTCCTCACTCCAATAATAAGGTTGTTTCCACAGTTACTTAAAACTGGACATGTTTAGATGTGACACGCCACCAATAATTGATATTGTAGGTGACAGCCTCAATGACATAGTGATGCACCAGTAGCACAGTAATATGTAGGCCGACAGAGGGATGTGTTGGATGGTTGATAGCAGTAAAAGAGATGATCCTGATCAGAAAAGTACAACACCTCTGTCAGACCGGAGTGTTTCAGAAGGACAAAGCCAACTTCCCCACCACTCCTCCAAAAAGATAGGATACAGAGAAGTATTGATGTTTTGTAGCAAGCTGTTGAAAATGAGCGTATTTTGTCAGCTCTTTGTGTGCTGCTACAGCCAGTTTTGTGAAGCTGTAACAGCAAGGCACAAGGTGTGGGAAATGAGATATGAAAAAGATGGAAATTCATACCTTTTTTTTGTGTTTCTGTGTGTGAGGAGCTATAGGCCTGAATGTGTGTGCGCGCATGTATTTGTGTACATGTATGTGTGGGATGTGTCGGTGTGTCACAGGGCCTCGTCTTTCCCCTTCACTGCACCCTGACAGCAGTGTCAAACAAGGCCTCATATGATCTGTGTATGTCTTTGAGAATATGTGTGTGTATGTGTCTGGGTTGATAGTGTTTTTATTCTTCTTTGTAACCCTTTTCACCTCAGATCCCCCGGGTGTTCCAGGGTCTTGCCTAATGGACAGTCTCGCCCCACTAAGCTGGCCTTTGGCTTGGGCACTGAGCTGGACGCCTAACTAGGGCCCTTTCTTGCTCATGGGTCCTGATTGCGCTGACCTCTGGGCTTCCTGGGAGAGGCAGGGTGGTGGAGAGGGAAAAGGAAAGCAAGGGAAGTGTTTTTATGCCCCGCTGCTCACATCTCTCCAGCATTACCCAGTGACTGGTGAAAAGAAAGCAGTGGTGTGTTTTTGCAGTGGACTAAAGAGCTGTTGGCTGCTTGTGTTTTCCAAGTTGCAGGTGGATGGTAGGGAATTCAACTATAGATGTATTCGTCGTACGAGTCTTTGTGAGATAGCTGCACTTTGGCTGCACTGCCACAAATGTTTCAAAAGCAATGCACAGTAAATTAATGGTGAATGTGTACTAGACTAATTCCTAACTGGTCAACAACTCATTAGATAAGTGGAATATAAAAAGGGGTAATTTAAAAGAGACTGTTGTGAAAAGCTTTACAAATGTAAACCTTTTACTCTGATTTTTGATTTTAGACCATTCAGCACACTGTGAGATGGTTAACAGGTGCTAATGCATAATATTTAATAAAATTAAACATAAGCGTAACCTAGCTTCAAAGCACTTGTAGTTCATAAGGGAGATTTTAAACATACAAATGTGTAACTACTGTTGTGGTCTGTTGTTTCTGCAAACGTGTCTACAGTAAGGGAACAGAGATTTTAGTATAGGGAACAGGGAGATTGTTAGTCATGTGGTAAAACATTGTTCCACCTTGTCTTGTTTCGTAATGAAATCTTGAATTCTACATCCATTTGTCAGAGCTCCTTGTTGGGTTTAACATGTGCAAACTGGACTAGTGTAATGCTGCAGTACATATTCTCCCATTACATTTTTGAATGCTGCCAAACTCCCTCAGTATTTTGGCTTCAGTCACAGAGGAAGAAACAGTGCATCTACTCTTGGAGACCGGTTGTCCCTGTCAACCAGGAAACTCATATTTACGGTATCAGATACCCGACTTACCCTAACCACATGATGCTGTTGCCAACAGAGCTATCGCACATATAACGATGTGGCTTAATTGGCGTGCATTTTTTCTTCAGTACACTCCCCGATCCATGGCACAACCAGCAGCCACCAGCCAGAGACAGAGATATAAGCAATGGCATAACAAATAGGATGCTGTGTAAAGGGAGAGAAGGATGGTGAGAGGGAGGGAAGGAGAAGGAGGAAGAGGAGGGTAAAGCAATGACCTGACCCCCTCTGCTAGATTCCGTATACATCTGTCAATGAGACGTCCGCAGCCAAATGTTTAGGAGCCAGTGTTGCACTGCTGCTCCCCTGCTGAGCATCAATGTATACATTCTTTGTGTGTACGTGTGTGAGAGGGTGTATGTGTGTGAGTGTGTGACGCCATGTGTTAGAGGCAGGCCCACATCAGGGTTCATACAGTCGAGCTAAGCCCAGTGGGAGCTGAAAGCTTAAAGAAGGAAATCCCCCCCGGCTGCTTGGTACACACACACACACACACACACACACACACACACACACACACACACACACACACATGCTCTCTCTCTCTCTCTTTCTCTCTCTCTCACTCTCTCGCTCTCTCTCTCTATCTTGCTCTCTCTCTCTCCCTCTCCTCCTGGCACGTCATTAATGAAGCCCATGCTTGTATGTTTGGGGCATATGCAGCTCTCTTGGCCCAACACTACAAGTGTGTGTGTGTGTGTGTGTGTGTGCGTGTGCGTGTCTGTGTCTGTGTGTTAGGGAGTGAGACATCTCCCCATATCACATGGTAATATATTCAGTGGAAGATCTCTGCAGAGGCATAATACTGCCGCTCTCCCCTGTCTGAGCCCATCTGTGATACGTAGAAAGGACATCAGCAGGACAGGTTATTAGCACCGGAATAATGCACACTGTTATTGTTGACGCCACATACTTATTCTCCAAGCAATGTGCCCTCTCACCCCATAACATAAATACATCCATTGTGGAAAAAGCAGAAAATAAATGAGTGCAATACAATGGATGGCATGTATACTACCCCAGTGGAATGTTGTTGTATTGGAGGTGACTCATTAACAGCTGATAGACGGGGAATGAACTTGGGGCTGGACGGTGGGGGGTTGAGGGGATGTTATCCCTCTTGTTAACACAAATTCACAAATTATTGAATTCATCCTACATGTGCATTATAGCCTAAAGAGTAAAAAAAAAATAATCCAAGCAACATTTTACCTAGCCTTATTAAACTTGAGCAAGGACAACTCTGAAGGTAAATGTAACGCCTTCTGGGACGCTAATTTACCAGTGACGTCTCCATTAAAAGAGGGCGGTGTAAGGTGTTGAGGCCAGTGGAAATATGTGCTGTTATGGTTCACAGGAGGGACAAACTAAGGCCTTTATTTTGTCCTTGGTTTAGGCATCTGTGATGTCCTTAAGGGTCCAGAAGTGCAGATTTGAAAATGACAAATATTTTCAGCAAACAGGGTTTCTTTTTGCCATAGAGGTGGCACATACACATTTGAATGTAAGAGCACATATACTTGTCAGGTGTTGGCAAGTGCTTGAAGAGGCCAGAAGATCCATCTGCCACCTTCAACACCTCCTGGAGAAGGGCTGTGGTAGCACGGGACCGTTGTTAACCAAAATCACCTTCCTCAACACAGACACTCTGCAGCAGAGGGGTCACTGGGAACAGAAACTTGTGGAGGGGAGTAAAAAGACATCCCAAAAGACAAAACTCCCTCTTCCCCCATCTCCCTCTCCTATCAGCCTGGGCAGAGTGAGCAAGAATGTGAAAATGTAACGCCCCCGTGTCAATTTGAAAGTGCACCTCATCGGCTCATGTGCCCCTCCACCTCTCTCCATCACCCCCCTGTCCACCTCCCCCCTCTCAAGCAGCTCTGTTGCTTTGGTCCGGCTTTGAAGGCCATTCTTATTACTGGCACAGAGCGCAGGTCAGAATGGCAAGCCGGCAGCATACTATTAAAGCCTAATGAAAGAAATCTCTGCAGGGTCTGAGGTCTGCAGTGGCCAGAGGAGGCTGTGCCTCTGCCCATTGTTCTTCTGCTCCTCTCCTCACTATTCTGTAGGTTTTTTATTCCTATAGAACAGTGTCTCTGTCTCATTTACTGAATCTGGTTTCTTTGCAGTCTGTCTCCTGTAACTGTCTTTGTCTATCTTAGTCATTTTCTGTCTTTTTCTTTGTCTTGTTTTCTCACCAACTCTGCATAATTTAAGTTTCATTCTACCTTCATCTACATCAGATGATGTTTTCACCCCTATAAATGCTTTCAGCTGCTCCCCAAAAATGAGCTTTTGGCTCATATAAGTAAGACAAGGCTTAAGTGTCCCTTCTGATTACTGTTGCTATTGCATGTTGTTAAATATAACACAATGGCAGTGATTTTACCATGAATCCTTTCAAATAAATATATATTCACTCTCTTTTTCAACATATGGTCCCATTTTATAATCATTTATGCAGGAATCACTCGGATATTTGAAGAAACATAATTTACTACATTGATCCCCACCAGAGAATTTCCTTCATTTATGCCCCCTCCACAAGAAGGCCAGAGGTCAGTGTCACCTACAGACGTCCGATCCAAGAGAGCGTCCTGCTCCGGACACAGATATGTCCTGACATCAGGGATTCAATACTGCCTCCCACTCTCTAAATATCCTGTATTTGTGAACTGCAGTAGCTCTGCTTGGCACTCACATTGTACAGTTTTACAAGTTCCTTTGTCATTTCTGACACACACTCTGAAAACAAATTTGCATTGTCAAAGTGTGGTTTACATTGGTTAGCATGCTTTTTTGTGGTCAAGCACTTTTTAACTATAATATGACTAACGCTACACTTTCCAGTAACCACCATACCTGCATTTATTTCTTGGGCTTAGAAAATCCTGATATTGTTCAGGAAGATGTAGTGGGCTGGTATTATTGGAATAAGTTGCTCATATAGATTGTTTGATACTTGTAAAGCACTGGAATAATATGCTGTAGTCTATAACATGACAGTAGATTCATCTTTTGTACCTTTTCCATATTTATTGGTTAAATTATGCTGATTTCACAATGTATTTGTGAAAAGGTGCTAGTATGGGTGGTTGAAAATCAACACAAAATTGAGAAATATTATTTTGTTTGCCTGAGAGAAACAAACTCCTCATCATGTTGTAACCAATTCTACCATTTATTTAGGATTTACAGTGTTAATGTTTTCTTAAATGTTTTCAAAAGCTCTATTTAGGCATTAAACATTTATATTTCCCCAGTTTATCTCTTCTCTCTCACCCTCTTGCTGTTTTAGTAGCCCTTCTTTCTTTCTCTCTGTCTTAATATTTTTGCCTCTATGTTTCTCTCAGCCCTTTTCTCGCTGTCTCTCTTTCTCATTATAGTATCACATCCAGTAACCTTTCGGTATCTGGTGCAGTTTGGAGATCACTGAAGGAACAGGAAGTTGTTCGGGAAGTTTGTTGTTTACGGTATATTAGATCACAGAGCAACTCACTCCATTTTTTCAGTAAAAGTACTGATAATAGTCATCAGTTCCAAAAATATTCACTTGTCATTTTTTTGTGACTTTGTGTCTTTATTAGTTTTGAACCTTGTTTTAATCCACCAGTCTACCCAATCAAGGTTTCATACCATCATACATTTTTATTCTGCATTATTATTTTTTTCCCCTCTCTCTCTGAAACCAAGGCTCAGCTGTCCTTGTGCCTTTACACATTGCAAATGAATGCATATCCATGCAAATTCTTAAAAAAGAAAGGCTGAGAATTTGAATATTTTGCTTAAAGCTGCACCCAGGTCGACCCTGCCATTCGGCATTTGAAAGCAGTGTGTCTGTTTGAATACTGAGGATCTCTCTTTGTCATGTTCGCCAGAGGGGCTGGGTGAGCGAACCAGCACCGGCAGGATGGGCAGAGATCGGCTGGGTAGCTGCACACAGACAGACTAATTGGGAAAAGGGGGGCAAGAGGGGGGACAAGGGGTGTTGGTAAGGGCGAGGAAAAGGTGGGGTATGCAGGAAGGGGGGAATCCAAGATGACGACAGGGGGTTTGGGAGGGAGGTGAAAGAGGACGTAGAGTGGGGGATGGAGGGAACGAGAGAAAGGAAGGAAGAGAGGAGGTGATGAAGAGGGCACGAGAGTGTGCGGGAGGAAGAGGTGAAGGAAGGGTGAGTGGAGACACTGTGGTTCCAGCGCTGATGTGTTAGTAGCCCTGCTGACTGTGTCATTATACTGTTGAAGCGCTGGCTGGATAATCAGGGTCCCTGCCTGCTGCAAACCACTGTAGCCTTAAAACTCCATTATACTGCATGTTTGACACATGGAAAAGATAGCTTTGCACAAACCTTGCCGTTATTAAACATATTCAAAGAGGAACTGGTCTCTCTCAACTTTTACCTCAAAGTCTTAAAGCATACTTTTGATGCCAACAGAGCAGGCATCAGTTGGGGAATACTCTCATATACATAAAAAAAAAGTCCTGGTAGGTGTGACATTATTAATGGGAAGTATTTATGAAGTCAACCGCCCATACAGTGTTAGAATTGCAATATGGAGTTGCCATTAAATTAGATCAGGGTAATGATCTAATATAATGAAGAAGTAATGAATTTTGAACAGGAACCACCTGGGGTAATTCAAAGATTGTATATTTGGGTAACGAGGTGTGGGACTTTTGGCATTCCTAAAACTAAAGTATGTTATGTAGAGTTCAACTACTGTGTGTGATGTGTGAAGCTAAAAGCAGTTTCACAAAAAAATCTTAACTCAAGGTCCACACACTAGCTTTCTCTGGGGCTTTCAAGCGCATCTCGTGGTCTTCTTCAGTGGGTGGAATTTTCACAGTTGTCACAGTTTAGGGATTCAAAAGGAACAGAAAATGTTGGTTGGTGGGTAATTAATTTGAACATGTGATATCATCCTCTAACTTTTTGCTGTCTAAAGGTGAGTTAACACATACTTAGAATATTTGGCCTAAGTTATGTTTTTTTTGGAGTAGTAAACATAAAGCTTTCTCATAGTAGTTACAATTGTATTTGATAGTAGTTTAATTATTGTGAAATTGAAGATTTCAATGAAGGACCATCAGTGGTTCATCAAAGTTATATAAAGGTCATCCGTTTGAATCATGAGGAAATGCGTATTGCTCTTGCCTTACACTTATAACATCTTATGCAGTTACATTAATGATTTCAATACACAGACAGTGAGTTAAAACTATTTACATGGCTGGAGAGGTTGTTACCTTGTAGAAAGAACAAAATAATTCAGAGCAGGTTTGATTTCCCCAATCCTTTAATGACTTGTACACGTTAGCTGACCACATGTGACACACTGCTCCAGAACATAGTTAAACCCTCATGGAGATGTGCAGATGTGCAGCATACCATGCTGTTTTAGGTGTGTGACTGTGTTTTACTGTCTTCCGAACTTTAATTGATTTCTGTTCATTTCCATATGGTATAAAACCTCATCTTGCAAAAACTTAACTTGAGTTAGGTAATCCATCACAGCGAACATCTTGTCTGCATTATTTTGAGTTATGTTATTTTTGTGTGGTAATGCAGTACAGGCTTTTCAAATCAGTCTGCACTTACAATTGAATTACCAGGAAATAATAAATTAACTTAAAAAATAAAAGCAGGCACAATGTGCACTGTGATGGATTATACACTAAAAAACACATTCAGAAATCTGAAACAGTACAGCCTGCTTTGAAAACAGCTGACAGTAATGTAATGTATATGTGAATTGTAATAATGGGCTAACACATGCAAAAACACTGATATAGACCTTTAAGGTCTGCTTTTAATATGGGTATACCAGTGGTACATTTACAAATTTGCCTGCCACCAGCCTCCATTCCTCCTAAAACTACACCCTGTATAGAGGGCTCTGGGGGCCAGGCTGCACTGAACTGGGTTGAGTTACACTGGGTAGCCAGCTAGATTGATCTGGCTGCAGTAGCCATGGGAATATAAAGCAGGGCAGGGGCTTAAAGTCTGAGTCCCCCCAGGGAGGAGTCCTCGCTGCATGGGGAAAGGGGCATGAACTGAGCTGCTTCTCTCTCCCTCCCTCCTTCCCCGTCTTCCTCCCTCCTTCTGCTGTTGTGTCCGTTCATTGAATACCTTTTCCATCTCTCCTTCCTTATGACATTCATTCTTGTCGGCCTCTGTCTTTCTCTCCTTCTCTTTTTCTTGTTTTTTTTTTTTGCCTCATAGTTTATTATTTTCAGCATTTTGCCCTTTTACGCCATCCTCATTCCTTCCCTCCTCTGCCTCTCTCCTCTATATTTGCAAGCATATGGGAAAATGAATATTGCTCATAAAGTTCACACCCAAAATGAAACACCATGGCTGATGCTGAGTTTAGCATTTAATCCGTTTATAAAAGACACACACAAAAAAAAACTGCTTAACATAATTTTGTCCACTTGCTGTGATCTCCCTTTTTTAGTGATGTGTGTGGCCAAGAGGGGAGGTGCATGCATAGCCTATATGTACTAGAGACAGTCAAGCTTAGCCCACATAGTATGATCTGTCATGTGTCAAAATCCCCCCCCACACTACGCGCTGTATGCTTCAATCATATATAACTTAACACAGTTACTTCTTAAAGAATCAGGTTACAGAAGGAATAAAAGTGAAGTTTAGGCCTATTTTTTAAGAGCAGAAAAGCAAGATTGTCGCCCCGTGCTGCAAAGTTTTTTGCTCTTCCCTGCTGTACCACGCTACTCTGCAGGGGCACTGCTGTGTGCTGCTGTGGGCTGTTGTAGTGTTGTGGTGCAGTGATAGCAAGATCGTCCGCTGGGGGAACCCAGAGTATTCTGTCTCACTGAGTGATACCCCTGTCTCTACTCACGATGAACAGCGCATGCACACACACACACACACACACACACACACACACACACCAGTGCCTGCCAAGCCCAGCCTAGCAGCAGATTCCTCCCCCACCCCCCTTCGCAAAGCTGCAAATATATTAGCTGCCTCTTTTTCTTTTGTCTTGGGAAAATGGCAAGCAGGGGGAGTATGTGTATGTGTGTCTGTGTGTGTGTGTGTGGTGGTAGTGGTGGGGGGCTTACTGTACTAAGAAACTGTGGAAGAACACCCCCCTTTGTGCCATTCCTGTTTAGATATCCCAATGGTATAGGGCCCAGTCATGGAGGCAGGGAAGAGGAAAGAGAGATTCAGATGCCAAGAAGAGTTATCAGTAACACAGGTACGGTGTAGGAATCAGACTGAGGAAAAGAAAGATTTTGAGTTACATATCACATACAGGCAGTGTATTTGTTTATAACTGAAAGGGTCGTCTGAACACTGTTGAGCTCAGTATAAATGGCTGACTCATCGAAATTACCCAAAAACATATTTTCTCACTTACCACTAATGGTGTGAAGTCATGCAGATAGTTTTGGTATTATTCGCCCAGGTTTTAAGATATTGGTCTCCGAGATTTTCACATCTTTTTGCATAAGCAACTACTTTCTACCAGAGAAACAGACAATTGAAACTTTTGACAGTTAAGTCTGTAGATTATCCAGAGTAATGGAGACACTGATTCCAAAAATACATGCTGCGAATAAAATGTCATTTTTTTCAATTCTGTGAGCACTACAAATTACATTCGGTTAGACTCCATTTTACTGGGGTGGAGGTACAAATCTCAATGAGGGGTATCTCAAAACCTAAGACCAAAACTATTTGCATGACTACATACCAATAAGTAAGAAAATTTTATTTGTGACTTGGCTGTCAGCCAAAGTATTTGCTGGTAATGGTGCTTTAACATACACTTCAACAGTCAGGTTATGTTTTGGGGTGTTTTTCCTCTTCAGCAGTTTCCCTTCAAAGTTTGGATTGATATTCTATATACATACAACATTACATTTAGTGATTAGATAACCACGCTCCATCCTATTGTCAGAAAAGAAGAGTGGTTGTCTTATTGATGTTAATATATTAAAGATGAACCACTTTGTCTTTTAATCAGTGAGTCTGTTGACAAGAAGTTCATCTGCAATCTGATTTCAGAAACAATCGTCTAAAAACAGCAGATTAGAAATGTGTTTAGACTGTATGGCATTAGTATACCTGAGGTACACAGACTGACATGTATATAAGGTACATAGAATGTGTGAATATATATATATATATATATATATATATATATATATATATATATATATATATATATATAGAACATGTCTGCTGTTTCTATGTCACATTATACAAACACATCACTTCCCACTGGTCCTGTATGAGATCAGAGCCTCTACAGCCCCTAGACTGTCAGTCAAACACAGACAACTGATGTGGGCGGGGCTGTGACAACTCTCAAATCTGGCAAGTCAAATGTTTTTATTTGCAGGAAAAGCGAGTGCCTGTGTGTGCGTGTGTGTGTGTGTGTGTGTGTGTGTGTGTGTGTGTGTGTGCGTGTGCGTGCGTGCGTGCATGTGTGTGTCTGTTTGGGTTTGTGTGCCATATGCAGTGTGCCAGGGAGGGCTCTCTGGAACATATTGGTGTGCGTACATAGTGGTTAATAATAGTAGCAAACGCATACAGCGATGGCAGCTCTGATGTGTGTGACAGTTTTACAGCCGCACACGCCAAGACACACATGTACACACACACACACACACACACACACATACACTCCCACAGCACATACAGAGACCTCCTCTGCCACCAAGCCCTCCATCTTTGTTGAGTTCTCAATTTTATCACAGATCCTGATAAGTAAAAACAGACACTTCCCACCCACCCCACCTCACCTCCATGCCCCACCCGTATGCTCCATATGTGGGCACATGCACACACACAAACATACAGCCGAGTCAAACTCAGCCACCCACCCACACATGCATACACACACACAAGCACATACAAATGTACATGCTTAACCACCCTCTCACATTGAATGCACAACGTCCTTGAAGCAGGCAGGCACTCACATACATCATACACTCAAATGCACAAATACACATGACACACACACACACACCAACACACACACAAACAAACAAACACACATATCCTCAGCCCCCCTTCTGTCATAGCTCATTGTTGCTGTTGCTTGCTTGTCTGTGGCGATGGTTGTGTTCTGCTGGGGTGGCAGCTTTAAGTTTTGATAAGGAGGGGCGAGGGGAATCAGTGACTGCTCCCCGTGGCGAGGTCTTAGCAACAGTAGGCGGCAGCAGCAGAAGACACCCAACCTGTCGTCCGGATCAGTCTCAGGGGGAGGCAGAGTGAGAGAGAGGGAGGTAGACGGAGAGGTGGTGGAGCAGCAGCAGCAGCAGCATCACTCTCAGCTCGGACATCTCCAATCAGAAAGAAGCGACAGACCTTGGGCTCAGTGGCCGGGCTTGGCAGGCAAACCAAGAGAAAGAGAGAGACAGTGAGAGGGGCCAGGGTGTAGCAGACAGCTATCCAGTCCCCAGGATTAGTTTGTGGGGCTGGCAGAGCCTGGCCAGAACTGAGAGAGAGGTAGCACAAAGACAGACGGCGAAAAAAGGACCTGGTGCCTGGCGCCTACTCTGGGCCAGGTTAGCAGCCAGAGAGACGAGGAGACAGACAGAGTGGGGACCCGGTTCTCTGGGGCTGGTCTGGACTGGCTTACCCATATGGTGCTCCGCTCTGTTCCTGCTCCCTGCCTAAATCCATATGCTGCTGGTGGAAAGGTGCCCCCCTTCCCTCCCCTTCCCTCCCACCTCACTTCAAGAGAATGCAGACCCCCCCCCCCCCCCCCCCCCCCCCAACCCACAAGGGAGGTGTTGGGAGGTAAAGCCCTGAAGGCTTGTACCCCCCTCCTACCTCTTAACCCCTCAGAGCTGCTTAGCCCATTGTCACTACAATCTGCCACCATAGCCTTGGTGTTGTGTGTCCCCTCTCTCTATCTCTCTCTCTCTCTTGCTCTCTCTCTCTTTCTCTTTCTTCCTTCATCTTTTCATCTCCCTTTGGCACCCAATAATCGATGAACTTATTAACTGCTAATTATTCAAGCTGTGGATCGAGGATCCCTCCCCATCCTTGAAAAAAAAGGGAACCTTTCCACTCTGTTCTGCCAAATGAAGTGGTTTATATTGCCCATTCATTTGGATTAAGTGCATTTAGGCTGCAGTGTTTGGGATGTGAAGACTTTGTCAGATTGCTATCAGCAGCATTTAACATTAATCCTCATTTTGTTCAGCCAGTTGATAGCAACCACTTAGTGGAAGCCCAAGAGATTTTTATATTGAAATACACTGTTATTTGTTTTCCTTGTGATGTGTATTTCTCTAAAAAGGTGTGTATGTGTGTCTCTCTGTTCTGGTTTCTCAGGAGGTCCTTCAGACGATACCAAAGTTCTGCTTTCCCTTTGACGTGGAAAGGTACGATTCCTCTCTCTCTTTGCTTCCCTGTTTTTTTAGCACTGCAGCACACTTTCACCTCCTTCACGTAACACACACATGCACTCACACACACCTCACACCCACACACACTACAAATATGCACACCTAGCTCTCCTCCCACCTACAGAGACGCATATGCGTTTGAAAAAGGAAATGAGATGGTGTGTATTTTGTGCATCACACAGTTGTGTTATGGCGAAGTCACCACCATTCCTAGGTACAGTCACATGTTTTATTAACTGTCAGAGTGTAATGATGAGTGTATTTGTGGGTGTGATTGCAAGTAGCCTCTCTTGTCTTACACCTCAACAAATCTGACATTTCCCTGCATACAATCTGCACTAACTGTACCTGCAAAGAACACAGCTGTTAAATATCCCCAAAAATGTAAATGCTGTGATGGTAAGGACACACGATAATGATGATGGTAATGATAACAACAACTTCCATTAAGGATGATGCTGATGAGGTCATCAGTAACCTGCCCACTTGATGTGTCGTGCATAGTAGCATGTTTATCCATGTGTGTGAAAGAGTCCTGAGTGTAAGGAAGTGTGTTTTCTTCTACATAATGTAGGTCTGATCAGGCCAGAAGCTCTCTAAACAGTACCGGCCTGTTATTTTTTAGCATGGAAAATGACATGTTAAAATTCCCATTGTAAAGACTGAGAGAGAGAAAGAGAGGGAGGTGGGGGGGCAGTATAATCGTTTACTAAAGCTGAGCTGCTGCCATCTAGTGGTGAAGGGATGTGCAGTGCTGAAATTTATCTGAGGTTAGAAAAGCGTTTTACAGTTTTTATAGTTTTTCATGCAGCCATAGTGGAAATATGTGATCAGATTTGGACCTTGACTGGAATTTTGTTTGATAATGAGTTTGTTTCTGATCCAGCTCAACTAAATTGTGTTTTGTTGTATTGTATTTTAAATGTACAGGATTTCAGATTTTCTGCACCCTATAGTATAAAATTGATAAGTCGTTATATGGTTTTGGCCATTTATGAGTGTGTGTCCTGTGTGTGTCCTGTGTGTGTCCTGTGTGTGTTCTGTGTGTGTGTGTGTCCAGGGTTTCCAAAAGTCAGGTGGGGCAGAATTTTACCTTTGTGCTGACGGACATTGACAGCAAACAGAGGTTTGGCTTCTGTCGACTCACACAAGGCTGCCGGGTCTGCATATGTCTGCTCAGGTAACACACACACATGCACACACAGGCGCACACACACACTCACATGCTCACTAAGTCTTGTTGTGTTTTTCTGTTAAATTAATAATCCATGGTATATATATTTCTTTTGTATCCTTCATTCATTGTCCTAATGAACTGAATCTTAGTGCAGTCTTTAACACTGGGTATCATATTTGTAATTTTTAAAAGAATAAACGTTTCCAACTTCTGTTAATTAAACAAATGTCAAAAGGGAGACAACTGGATGTGCTAAAAGTTATACTGCACTTCACAAATTCTAACATATAAAAGTCAGCCTTTCATATTTTACTTTCTGAATCAGAATCAAGAGAATTTGTGGAAAAATACTTCTTCAAACACCAGTGTCTTTATTTACTTGTTCAAATAAGCAAGACTTCTGCAAATCTGTTCTGCCCCTTTTCAAATTATCTATGGATCAGTCTCAGAACAGTTCTTTTTTTTTTATATCTGCATTTATTTCTCAAGTGTGATTAAAAAAAAATTAATTTACCAGATCTTAGAACTGAACACGGATTTTTGAGACACTATTCCATTCATTCTCACACTTCACATTGAGCTGCACTATGCCAGAATAACAAATTTATATTCTTATCTTCCCACACAAATATGTTAGTGATGTGCCTATAATTATCCAAAAGTTTAACAGTTTTTGATATTTCATAGGTGGATTTATCCTATCACCACGTACATAAATGAGGGCACCAAACCCAGGACAATTGCATTTTCTTTGCATAATCACTCCAACAAAGGCTATTATCATTTAATTCCCATGTAATTGCATGTTGACACAATGTTTTTACAGATGTAATTACCTTACCATTACAAAGAAGGAGCACTCCAGTGCTAATGTCTTATGCACTTTAGAATACACTGAGGAAAATGTACAAAATAGATACATTTTTAATTAATCTATTAAGCAGTTTAACAAACAACAAACTGGAAAAGAAGCACAAAGCCTTGTTTCTCTCTGTTAGTGTAAAGCAGCAGTCCTGTAAGTGCTGCTCTCGCCTGTGTACGTGTGTGTGTGTGTGTGTGTGTGTGTGTGTGTGTGTGCGTGCGCGCACGCTGGGTGTGTGTGGCTGTTGATGGACAGTCGTGGGTTTGTCGCTGCCCTGATGAGCTGCTGTGAAGAACAGTGTCCCTCCTCCCCACACCACCCACCCTTCCTGGCCAGCTTCCATGGCCTTTGTTTTTCCTTTCTCTTTCTCTCTCTTCCTCTCTCTCTTTCTCTCTCTCTTCCCCTCTCTCTCTCTTTCTGTCTCTCTCTTTTCTCCTCGTTATTCGGCTACTGCCACAGTGCGACAGCAAAGACGCTTGGCCCATAATTATGCATGAAGCTTCACTGCCAATTAGCAGAGGTTCCCCTGTCCCTCTCGCTGAGTTAGACATGCTAATTCATTTGACATATGATGTATAAAATTCATTATGCATTCTGAGTAGTTTGCATGGCTTGCTTCATTTATAATAAAATAATGTATAGAAAGTTTTTTTTTTTTTTTATGAGTTAAAATTGTTTGTGTGCTTTTTTTTCCCTGATCTTTTTCCTTTTCTTATCTTAAGTAGCCCCACTTTGTTGGGAGAATATAAGTGAAAATATTCTAAAGCATACATTTTTAGACATTTCATCGAAGAAATGTTTAAATTAAGATCCTGTGTTCAAGGTCCTTGGTCAAACGTTTATTTTCTTTGTTTATTATTCTTTAAACTGTTTTCCATTTTATCTTATTAGTAAGGCAAGACAGTATTAAGGAAATCAATGCAGATTACTTATGTTAAAAAATAATAACAAAAAATACAGATAATGTAAGTTGTTTATCTTAAATAATTATCAGTTAAAATGTCACTGGTTAAAATCTAAAGCAGGAAGGCCCAGGCTCACTAGTCCATTTTAATTTAATTTATAATTTCCCATAAATATAAAATGAGAGTAATTAAAACAGTCTCTGCGATTGTTGAAGTGTTGGGACCATAAAATTGTCACCTCTGCTTACAGGAGGAAGTGCCTTTATGAGTAGGACAGTTTTATGTGGAGTGCCCTATGTAGTCAAAAAAATAAATAAATAAACAGCACAAAAAATATATATATATCTCTAACTTGTTATGTTTTATACTGTTATTATCCTTTTTTTTTTTATCATTCTCTGTCTCTCACATTTGAATGATTTTCTGTTGAACATGGTAGTTCAGTAATATTTTTTGTTTAATGGCTGAAGCTTTAGGATACATTTTAGGGCTGGCGTTGCTCCAGTTAGTGGTCACTTAGTGGGTCGCCGGAGGACACTTCCTTCCCTGTACTTAACCCTTAACCCGAGAAAGTAAAGTTGTAATGAAATCTTCCACTGAGCCGTCTACAAAGTGTAAGATGACTTACGATTACAGGTGCCTGTGCATTAAAGGAGATTTAAGACTCATCTAAGGAACAGGAATAAGTGTCATGCTTAGCACCCAACAGGTAGTTTATGGCAGCAAAAAGGGCTGATATAAGTGCTCCAATATTAAGGGTTAATCAAACAACTTTTCTACTGAAGTGTATAGATAAAATGTAGGTGTGTGAGTGTCCACAATATTTGGAGATTTTGTAAATGGTTTGTTTTATTTCAGTCTAGTTTTTCTTCTTCATACCTCGACTACATTTGCTTTTCTGTGTGATCCTATCCATAATAGCATAATTATAAGTTCCAAAGGCACATCCATGGCCCTGTCTTCTGTTAGATATTTCCGTTCTGTTAGGTGGTCTGAGGCTGGGATGGAGAGCATGACGGGCTGTGAGTGGGCCGCAGATTAACTGGTTCATTCTTTGAGTACATGGCACTTTGAAAAGACATGTGTTTAAAATGGCAGGAGAGATTGTGGGGCCCCCACGCACTGAGCACTCTAGTGATGGATGCCTCTCTCTCTATCGGAGGATTTGCGAAGCACAAACAGATCTGAGCAATGAACTGTGACGAGTAGGAGTATCTCTCTAAGCTTTCCAAACTTTAACTTTGCATCAACAGAAAGAGCAGAGCAGGGAGGGGGGATAAGTAGAACTAAACAATACATCTTTGAGTTATATTCATTCTATTGCATTTGAAAAAGCAAAAAAGGCATTACCTATTATAGGAAGATGCTAGAAGAATATTGATAATTTGTGGTTGGCTGCCCTCACCAACAATCATGCGTTTTCCTCTAAAACAAAGGATTTACAGCACCTTGGTGTAGGAGTGTAATGACTGTGAGATCTGTGAGGCCTGACGGCTGCTCTGACAGCGAGAGTCGTATTTACATCCCCTTCAACTGTGAAAAATGAAGGATTAATGTCCAGAAGCCTGGCTTTTTAAACACGAGGTATACGGGAGGGAGATAACACAAAGGCTTTGCTCCCCCCCCCCCCCCCGTCATTATATCAGACTGAAGTTTTTGTGGAATGGTTAAATGTAAACTGACCCCATATGCAGATATGTGTGTTGTATGTTGTTTGACATGGAAGAAATAGGTCTTCAGGTTGATATCCGGTCAGCATGTGAATTAACATATGCGTCTTTGATTTAGTTTCTCCTGCGAGTGTGACCTGAATGTGGTAAATCTTCACACAGACGTCAAAATATTGGCATGTTAAGAGGCTGATTGTTTCAGACTAATGGTCACTCAACCCCTCTGATTGGTGCGCTTGACTGCACTTCTCCGGGAACCCGGCCTGTCATTGGCCCCTCGCGGATTTAGCAGTATGAAAATTTGCATTAGGTTCACTTTATTGTTTTCTTGTTGTCTGTTAATTCCAGTCTACAGAGCAGCCAGTGACCCATGCCCTGGAAACTCCTCAGTCTCCAGCCAACTGCCTGAGCAGGATTTCACTGGCTTATAAACTCATACACTATCAACACTTCACTCTTAGAAATCTATTATTATATAACTAAGAAGCTGCAGATTTAAGCTCTTTGTCAGATTTTTATGTCAGTTGTAATTATTGTTTTAATGACTGATATTTAACACTGTGTCCATTGAATTTGGTGAGCAAATAAGAATCCACTTTTGATTGATTGGCTCATTTGGCCTCTAATTTATTTTTCAACCCCTGCGTCCAGGCAACTTAATGAAGCATTAATGGGAGTTTCTGTTTATTTCATTGCAATGCTAAGAAGTCCTTATCTACAATCATTATTCATACAGTGTTCAAAACTGCATGTTAAATCCCCAAACTAAATAAAAATTCAATACCTTGATAGGACACCATGTTTTTAGTATTTGATTGCATAACATTAAATGAATTGAGTCCTTGCAGCTTTTATGCCAAAAGAAAATGTTGGCCATCTTCCACCTAGAAACCAAGTCGACTTGGCCAAGAAAATGTCAACTTTGTAAAGAAAGCCATGCTGCAGATGCTTTTAGCTTATGGTGGGTGTACTTAGTGATTAGCTTTAACACAAACACTGCAGTATAAATTATTTTGAGCTTGTTAATGAATTTATTTATTTTACATTGATTGCATAAGGCAAATATTTTTTTTTTAAATGTGAAGGGCATAAAAAGAAGCACAGAGAGGGGAGTAAGGAGGAGGTGGAGAAAGGGGGAGGCAGGAGGCATCTTAGGCTGCATTTTTGTTAAGCCTGTGCATCTGTGAGCAGCATGCTTGTAAACCATAGCATCCCTCCGCATCACATGAAAGCTATGATGGTTCTTTGTTAAAGCATCTAAAATCCATTGTTTTTTTTTCCTTTTTCGTCTTCCTTGCCTTCCTATTGGCTTAAAGAGCAGACATGACAGGAATTCTTAGCATGCGAAGGGCCCTGGGTACAAAGAATGTCATAATAAGCACTAGATAGCATTTACTTTTTTCCCCCAATGTAACGATAACTACTTTGGAGTAGCTGTAGCTAGGAACACAATCCATTATCAATGTCCTGTATGCATGTGATCTTTAAGCAATAGGTCACTGACAATATCCAGTACATTCACACAGTAATATTGCAATGCTATACTGTACATAAAAAAAAAAACTCACTGCTGTTTAAATTTGTACTTTGCAGCAAATTATGAAATTATTTATACACACTGTGATGGGCAAAGATAGTCGCAACATAAAAAAAGCTTTCACGAGACTGAATCACTTTAAATTTGTACTTTTAAATACAGCAGAAATTCAGACCCTGTGATGATAAACACTAATGTGCTGTGATTCAGCACATCCTAATTGTTTATTGGTGAAGATGATAACATGAACTTTCATTAATACTTTTGTTTCTCTGACTCTTGCAGTTATCTACCATGGTTTGAAATCTACTACAAGTTGCTAAATACTCTGGCAGACTACCTAACAAAACAACAGGTAACCATCTCTTTTCTGTCAACTGTTTATAATATTATGTATACAGTTTATGGTGCAGTGTAAGTACATTACATGAAATATAAGATATAGTGGTTTGATTTGACTGAGAAACAATCACACAGTTTAGTGTTTTTGAAACTGCACTGTGGTAAGATATTTTTTTCTCCATTCTGTTCGTCTTCTGCATGCTGCACGTTGTCTTTTGTGTGCAAGTTTTGTTTGCCGTCTTGGGCTCGACTTGGCTCCTGTTGTTAGCAGCAACAATGTTGACATTTCACAGACCAAACGCTGATCTGACACTGGAAGTTATTCCTGATGATTTACTGGAAAACAAATCGTTAAGAAAAAAAAAAAAAAGAAACCGCACTCACACAGGCACACAAACATACACACAAGTGTTCGCACTTCACAAAAGTCTTTTCCCCTGACTATTCACTGCATTGTACTAGCAAAGGGAGGGAAATGTAAAATATGCAACAAACTGGGGAGATGTGCAGCGTCTAGCGCAGAGGGTGTAGGTGATGTTCCCATGTTTTGACTGAAGAGAGAGGAAGAAGGAGGGAGGGAGGCAGAGCCACGGAGAGATGCAGAGAGCTTTGGGACCGCTTTCAATTGTCATGTAGTCACTGCTTCTTCCGAGACCCTTAGAGAGCAATGATCAGGACAGAGAGCCTTGCTAAGGTAGACAATCACAAACCTATCACATAAACATGCAACATACACACACACTTCTCTGATTGAAAGGAATCCAGCAGGAGAATCGAATATAGAGGGAGACAGAGAAGTAGAATAGGACAGTTTGTGTTCGAGAGAGAGTGAGGAAGAGAGAGACAAAAAGATTGCTGGAAATCCTGGGTGACTGAAGTGTTAGTGTGCATGATTTGGTTTCTATTTACCCCGCTGTCCGTTCCAGGCGAGAGGGAGATGTTGACAGACGAGGGAAGACAGAAGAGCGATGAGGGTTTAAGGCGAGGGGTAAATGAACTGTTTCCCCAGGCCGTGTTGCTGACCATGCGTGTGAGCATTGAGCCTCTCATGACAGGAGGCTGTTCGATTGCACACACCCTAACACCCCTCCCTCCCACCCTTCTCCTTCTCTTACTGTATATTGCCGCCCATTCCTCTCAAGTTTCTATTTCTCTCTGGCTCGCACATGCACATACATACACACTCGCACACGTGCACATTTCATCAAACAAGCAACGGCTCGTAGCCAAAACCGAAACAAAGTTCCCTGAGAGGGCAAACAGAAAAAGAGTATAAAACAAACAACAATGCCCAACCTCTGTGTTCACATTAGTTAGTTTAGTACGAGTACAAGTTGCAAAGTGTTGTCTCCATCAGCTTTCCAACAAGAGGCCCGACAGTGTAAATAGCAGTCTTGTCGTGAAACTCATAAATGCTGGAAGAATAATCTCCGAGCCTGTTCTGTGGTCAAGCAAGCTCTCCGACTGCTTCTTAAAGCCCCTGTCTTTGGAGTGGGGACCCCTGCTTAATTACTGACAGCCTGCTCTTGGCCGTAAATCAACGCTGCTGGATAATAAGCGTCTGCAGCCCTACACTCAGTCGTCTTTTAACCTCACCATTGCTCGTTAAACATATGTCAGTCGGATGTTTTGGAGCCCTTCAGGCTTCGCTGCAGGATTGCCCTCTGGTCTGCAGCAGTGCCTGTCCCAGCACTGTTGTTAAGATTGACACATAACTCGTGACATCAACAAAACTGGTAAATAAAATTCATGTGTCCTATGTTTTTATGTTTTTTTTTCTTTTGTTGTTTGTTTCTCTCCCCCAGGAAAATGACTTGAATGACATGCTGAATTCTCTCTATGATCTGCCTGTGCCAAAGCCCTTCACGCCAGTCAACCTGAGTGTGGTAGGTATAGATCTCATATTCCCCCTTATCAGAGGCAAGACAGCTGAGAGTAGAGGTAGATAGAGGGAGAGAGGGACAGGTAGGTTACTGTAGTAGTGTGTTGCATCATGAAAGAGACTGCAGAAAAGAAGAAGAGATGATAACAGTTGGCTGAAGTAGTTAAAAGTAGAGCAAGAGACACTTAAGACAAAATGTATAATAGGAAAAAGTGGAGACGAAGAGGGAGGAATAATGAACTAAAATGAAATTGACACAAAGACGAGGAGGAGACAGAGACGGTATAAAAACAGACAGAAAGAAAATGGGGCAGACAGGCAGAAACAGGGAGAGACCGACAAAGTGAAGAGGTTGAAATGGACGAGATAAATGAGGGAAGGACAGAGCAGATGGAGAGTGGAGAGCAGGAGGAGGTTAAGATACACTAGGTAGGAACAAGGAGACACAGAGGGCCCAGGACTGACACTCTGTTTGGAAACAAGAAGTGGCGCTAACAGGTTTCTGTGTGATAAGCCAGAGCTGGACATGTTTAAACTTGAAGGGTCCTTTCACAACTCGTCATGTCTCCTGCTTATCAAAAACTGAAATGGCTTAACGAGCCCAGGTCCCTCAAAGTTGGTCTGTGTTTGTGTTAACTCTGACACAATCTCTCCTTGTGTGTTTCCAACTACATAAAACGCTCACTCTTAAGCAGTTTTTGCTCCCATAAGCTTGGCCTATATAAGCAGAATCTAATGGTTTTCAGTGGGACTGCTAAACTCGTAATGTTTTGTTCACTAATATCTCTATTTTTGAGTTTCGTACACTCCACACCGTAATGGGATCAAAAGAGTTTCAGCCTCTGTCCTTGAGGAGCACCGCTCCTTTTTTTGGACCAATTAAACAAGCAACTCTGGGTCTTCTCAGCAGCACAGGTCTCAGAAGGATACACATCTAATTACATAGATGAATTTACAACATAACAAGACTGATATGAGGTGATCAATATATCTCTATGAAGGTTAACAAGGTTAATTCCTTGTGATTTTATTTTTTCTTTGTGTCAGTTTTTTTTTATCTGCTGGATATGTGAACAAATCTTTTCATCTGAATCTCAGAGCTTCATTGGAGAGAAGCCCTGGAGAACAGAGGTGATAGCTTCATTTCTTTTCTGGAGACGCCACTAGTTTGATATTTAATTGATGAAGCAGAATTATTCCCTAAAAGAGTGGTTTTTGTTTTATCATGGCTGCCAAGAAGAAGGATCATTGTCCCCTTTCATGTGTGAACCCTGTTTTGTTCTCTCTCTCCCCCTCTCATTGTGCAAGAATGAGCAGTTGTATATTGCCACTGGGCAAGTACTGAGAGATCGGCGAAGCAAGGAGCCGGTGAGTGGAGGGGAATGAGTGAACGGCAGAAACGGGAGGAGGGAAGGAGGCTGCTGTGAAATATGAAACTGCTGCTGTACTAATCGCATGGGAGCCACAGCTTTCCAATTTGGCCAAATAAGCTGCGCTATCTTTTTAAATATAACAAAAACAAACTATCCTGGGCCTTGGTGTATGTTTCTTCTCCTCTGGAAAACAATCAAACTTTGTAAATGATTAATGCCATTCCACACTGCTATATTCTCTCTCTGAATATCAAAAGTTTTTTCCCCTCTTTATGTTTAAAGCAAAGGCAATTGTGCTAAAAAAATCTCCTTGATGCCTTTCCAGTTAACCCACTTTCAATGTTTTTATATAAACATGTCTTCGAAAGAACAAGAAAAAAGCAGATAAGCAAGCAAACAGCCAATGAAAGCCTGGGTTGAGTTGAGGAGCATGGCTTGTGATGATCACAATGCCATACATTTGTAGACATTATTTAGAACACAGAACTCACTCTGCACAGGAAAAGTATACTGTAGTGTATATATGGTTATGGGGAGTTGTCCTGTGCGTCAGATGTATTGCAGTTTACTTGTTTAGTTACAATTGCTCTTTTATTTCGTCTCAATTATTCTGCTTCTACTTTTCTTTTCATTCTACTGTGAATAGGCTTCCCTTCCCACATACAGTATTGTTTACACAGATGAAACAGCTCCTCTGTACCCTCATTGCATACCTGTGTTAGAATGAGAGTTACCCAGGTGAGTTAATTAACAAAGTATGATAGGAAGAGTTATTCAAATATATATTTTTATGATCTACTGTCTCGAAGTCCTACAAGGGAAAGCCCATTTGAAATTGAGCTACAAAAAATGTAGTTAATAATGTTTCAGGGAAGGGCTCCTATTTATATTCCAGAAAGGAGGCAAAGATAAGTGATGTTTACAAGAAAAAGTTTGACTTAATTCAGGTGTAAATCAACTAAATTTACTAATTCAAATACACTTTTTCTTTTAATAGCATCATTGTGTCAATAGCTATTAAGTAATTAGCTGTGTTTTATAAAGTCGACGGCTAAGAACTAATACTAATTAGTATCTCGCCATCTTGTGTAGTTATTTGTGAGGAAGGATTTTTGTAATTATTTGTGTAGTAACAGTAAATATTTCACAGTAAAGCATTAGCTATAACTAACTAAATAACTAACTAACATACCTCTGCTTCTCAGCCACAGTATAACCACAACTAACCAGCAGTGTTTCCTTAAATAGGAATAAATAAGATAATATAAGAAGGATAAGATAAATAAGAAAATGTGGTACAGGAGAATTCACACTTATAACCAAACAACATACAGTAATTGTCATCAGAAAAAGCACATTAAAAGCGGGAAATATTACTTTGCTGTTTCCCTTTGCACATTCTTGCAGGGCAGAAAAACCTGGCACTTTTGTTTCTGTCTTGCTTATTGGCAAAAAGCACACTGTAAATAAAACAATTGGTCGGCTCCAGCAAGAAGTGTTTAATCTGCCAGGAATTTGTGTTTTTAACAATTAACTAAAATATTTAACTTTTCTATGTAGCTTGGTGCTGCAGATATGGTGTCTTTGCCCATGAAAGCCTTGGATGTTGGTTCCAGTTGAGTGTTTGTTGGAGCTGTATAGTCATCATCTCCTCTGCAGTGACCCTCCTCTGGGAATATGATGTTTGTTTACTCATGACAGTTGTTTTCACACTTAATACACATGCACTTAGGGAGTGAAATGTTTGAGTTTGTTTAACATTAAACTAAGCGTTCTGATGTCAGCCACACACAAAAAAGTAAGTGGTTATGTGTTACCATTGCTTTCTCTTTATCATTACAGGCTGTTAATGTTTTATTTGCTTAAACACTGTCACTTAAGGCTCATTAGCATCAGCCTTTTTGTAATGGAATTTTTAGCAGTTGGTAGAAATATCCCACTGCTGAATGAATATAACATTTAGGGAAATTTCAGAGCCAGACGCCAAACAATACAGATTAGCGGCACTTTATGTAGTGAAATGTGCTTACTGTTAGACATTGCACTGTAGTTATTGGACAAAGTTAAAACAGTTAGCTAAATAATGTCATGAGTTAGGGTTAACCCAGCACTGTGGAAAATGGAAAATAGTCAAATAGTCAAATAGTTTGGTCTTGTATCACACCACATCAAAACAAATTGTCACGACCCTGCCCAGCACATAAAGCTGATCATTTTCAGTTGTTGTGGATTTTTTACGTTTATATTTTTACTGTCTGATTGTGACGGGCTTTCTCTCTTCTCTTGGAGTTTTATGTCTCTTTAATCAGAGACATTTTTCTTTCTTCGTGGTGATACTTTTGCTGGGGTTGCTGATTTTGAATGGCTTCTCATGGTTGCATGCTCTTAATCATGTTGTTTGTTATGTAATATATTACTGTTAAGTTGTCTTCTATTTGAGGAATTTATTTTACAGGTCCTGTAAAGTATTACTTCTTACTTTCAAAGTGCAGATTGTTTCCTAATCAGACTTATGTTTTGAATGCAATGCTGTTTTACATTGCATTGCAGGTGTTGGATGTAATTTTTCCTGCCACAAAGGCCATAACTCAAATAAATTCTCACCTATTGGAGCAAACACTGACTGTCTATTAGCCTGACATTATTTGTTCGATGATTTGTATAACAAATAAATAGTAGGCACAAGTTCAAACACTGAAGACTAAATTAACTTTAATATTTCACTTGAAGTACTGTGTTCGCACTGTGAGAGAATCTACTGTAGATGCTGCAGTAAATATATCCAAAGACCTGCAACAGATGGTCGAGTGAAGGCCTAGAGAAATGCAGGTGCGATAAGGATACAGGAGAGTGTGTGTGAGAGACACAATAGTGTGTTTCAGTTAGTGGTTTGTCTACCTGTCTCCAAACAGTACCTCTCTCAGGCCTCTTTGATCTGAACACTGAACCTGCCCTGCTCTCCCAAAGTGAGACAGGCAGCCTTGTGATCCTTTAAACAACCTGTGTGTGTCTGCGTGGAAGCACACGTGTGCTCGTGTGCACGTATACTTTTGTCTCTGTGTTGGTGCTCTGCAGGCCTATTTAATGCTTAAATAAAGACCCTGTTTTCCACCGGAGACATCACCCCAGTCTGTGTCTATGGGGAGCTGAGCTGCTACTGAGCTTCTCTGTTCTGTAGGCCTGATAAAAGCATTGCCACAGTTCAGACACCAGCTCAGCAATTCATATAGACAGAGCCGAAGATGAGCCATAAATCATAGAACAAAGTGAACGGCCTTCCCCCCCCTTCCCCTCTTCTCTTCTCTGTGAGTGGTATGCTTCACTTGTGACCTTCCCTCTTCTTTCTCCTGCATGTTTGTGTTTTTGCAGCACTCCTACTTCATCGCCCCGGATATCAATGGACTGCCAACTATCCCTGAGAGCGTGAGTATTCATGGAAAAAAGAAAAGAACAGAGAGAAGGAGATAAAGAAAGATCCCTCTCTTCTGAAAACCTCTCTTCCTCTAATCGTTTTTAATCAGATACACTTGTCACCTTTTGAAATTATTGCATCATCCTCTTGTTTCAGTTTTATCTCCTGTGGTGCATGTACTTTTAACGTCAAAGTTCAGTGACTGCCATGGGTATTAGAGGATTCAAACTGAACACATGTTCTTTGTTGATTTTTATATTCAAATTATAGCTCAAGTAAGGCATCCAGAGTCTTTGTGGCAAGCTATACCAAAATTAAACAGTAATCAATCAGACACATTTAAGCTACATTGATTGATACTTTATCTATTTTCTAAACATGGCTATAAACGATGGACCACAGGCATATTTCTTAATCATCTATTTTTACAAAACAATATGTGCATATGGAAGTCAAAGTCCTTTTTCAGCCAGTACTGTATGTATTTTTTTATGGTACACTAACACTCTCACCGTCTGTAGCATTGACACTTTACTGTAAGCAAGTTGTGCAAGGACAGTTTGTTATGTACCTGCAAATCCTTCTGTTCTTGTCTATCTCCAGAGGAACCTGACAGAATACTTTGTGGCTGTGGACGTCAACAACATGCTCCAGCTCTACGCCAGTATGCTGCATGAACGACGCATCATCATTACCTCAAGCAAGCTTAGCACTGTGAGTCCATTCCCTCCACGTCATTCTCTCAGCTGCAGTGTGTTATCAGCTCTGCCCTGTTAGGCACAAAGGAAAAATAGTTTGAAAAACTGTTAAAATACTGCAACCACTTGAAGTTTGAGCCTCCTAAACATTTAATTGAAGTTAAGGTGAAGCTTTTAGTCATAAAATGTTAAGCTTTGTGTTTTTAGTGTGTCATGTTAGATAATGAAGGATTCTTGCAGGTTATGTCACTTGCTTTAAAAAAATTATGTCATAATATGAGAAAAAATTTCTAATTTACAGTCATAGAGTCACAGATGCTATTTTTGGCTTCATATCAAATTCAGATACCGATTTGCCTCTTAAAAAAATATATAGCTCAAATGTTGGGTTGTTTCCTAGATTGAACATGATTCTCTTCATCAATATTCCAGCAGGATATCAAACCCTAAGTAATATGATGAGAATATTTATCTGACATTGCAACGCTACTTGTACAGAGAGAGTTGAACTGATCTGTCTGCCCCCACCCCAAACCGCCCCTCTTTGCCCGGGCATCCTGCAGTCAGGCAGCCACACTATCACAACGCTCTGACAAGCTGCGAAATCCACACTAAAGCTGGATTATATTTGACTGTTTGTCTTATAACTGCAACATATTAATGGCCAAAGCCTTAAATCATCCGTTATTACACGTCTTAACTCTCTCACATAATTTAAAGTCCCTTCTGTCTGTCTGTATGAGGGAGGAAATCTCTCTGTGTCTTTCTCCCCCTCTTCCTCCCTCTTTTCCTCATTCCATCCTCCCCCCCGTTATCTTTGTGGCTGATGAGGCAGAGCCAAATGTTTATGACAGATGAGATGGGAGAGGGAAGTGATGTCGTCCAAGCCCTATCTGTATCTGTAGTGTAGCTGGTCCTGCCTTGGTATCTACATGGCGGCAGAACACTGAACAGCCGGAGGGGCCTGTGGTGGTGATGGGTGCTGGAGGGAACGGTACCCAAGGTTCCCCATAGGAGCTATAATCAGGAAGAGCTGTAAAAATTACCCAGCCCTTGGAGAATTTCACTTGTCTCCCCTCAGCTCCTCAGACCAGCAGCACCTCAGCTCAGGGTCTAGGCTGCACACAGTGCTGTGACACAACAGTTACACGATGTAAATTATCCGACTCAAGGGTGAAAGTGTTTTTCTTTTTAGCAGGAAGGGGGAGCGTGAAGGTGATTTTTGACTGTGATTTACAGTTTTCTGCTGCTCAAAGACTAATCTTGGCTTTTTTTTTTTTTTTTAATTTATGCTGACAGGATTTTTAAAGAGCACGTCAGAACTTTACCTCTGTAAGCCTTTTATCCTCTGCAATCCTTCATCCACTCATCTGTCTATCCATCCATCTTCCTCAGGGGGAAGTGTTTTGGTTTGGTAGCGATATATGTCAGGCACTGTAGTAAAAAGGTATTTTAACATCTCCACTGGGATTACTAGCAGGCCTGATGTTATTACTGCTCCTGTGATGCGTTATTCTTTGCTGTTGGGTAGATTGACCTTCTATTTCAAGTGGAAATGGCTGCCATGATTCTTGAAGTCAGCTATTTAAGTGCATACATACTTAACTGCACAGAGCCCAGCTCGTTATCCACACCACTGTCTTGTGATCCAATAAGGATGGGAAATCTATAATTAACGTCAGAGTTTGTCAAAATGTTTGTTTAAATGAGTGTTAGCAGTTACTGGATGGACAGGTAATATTTCTATAGTCTGCTTGCCACAGATAGAGGATGTATGAGAGAAGGTATTGTTAGTAACATCGTTAGTATCATCCAGCTGCTTTTCACCACCTCCGCCTGTCCAGCCTCTCAGCCAAGCAAAGAGAAACAGGGAATAGAAAGTGGAAAGAGAGAGAGAGAAACACACACACACACACATACACACACATATACTGCATTTATTCTGCCTGCTCTAGGTGCTGCCTGTGTTAAAGCCCCCGGTGAACCCGGTGTGTCAGTCTGCCGGTACATGGCCGGCGCGTCTTGGAAGCAGCCAACAGCAAAGGAATAAATCATGATCTTACAACAATGCGTCAGTTGACTTATTGCTGTTTCGTGACCGGAGGTGAATGGTACCACTGTTTTAAAAGGCCGGTTGGCGGTGGCGCAGGGGCGGGAGCCAGCCGAGCGTGCAGCCTTGTCATAGGGCCGTATAATAGGGCTGCATCGGCCCTTCCTCTAACTAGTCAATTGGGAGGACCCCCACCACCACCCCACCACCCTCCGTGTCTTTCATCTGCCGAGGCCCCCCAGCTCACGAGCCCAGCCTCTGCCCTGCCTATCGCCCAAACTCACACAGCCCGGCCCCAGCACCAGCTGACAGCAGCCCTCTCATCAGCCTGTCAGGCCTATGCTAACAAGGAGCTATCCATCCACCATGCCCTAGAGTGCCAGCTGTCTCTCTGTTTCCTGCCTTCTCCTCTGTTGTTCTTCTTTTCTCCTTCCCTGACTTCTCTCTGTCTCTCTACTTTCTCTCTATCTTAGCTATTCTTCCTCACTGACATATTATTTTCTGTCCATCTGTCTCTCACTCACCCCTGGCTACACCTCTATTTCTCTCTGACTTTGCCTCCCTGTTCCTGGGCGTCTTAATGCGTCTCTCTGTTGTTGGGCATCTGCAGAACATCGGGACACCCCCCACCCCCCTCATCCACCCTCAATAGACTTATCTCAGCCCCATGCCATGTGTCTGACTTAACATGTGTGTTGTGACGGTGTATGTGCATGTTGTGGGTGTTTGCGTCTCTTTTGCATGCACCTGTTTGTGTGTCTTCTGCACTCACAGGTGTTTGTACCTTATGTCTTATGTCTTTCTGTGAGAGAGTCGGTGACTGCGTGTGCATGTGTGGGAGGCCTGGCGTTAGCTGTTACCTGTGTCGTCCTGTGTGCCCTCTCTCTCTCTCCCTGTGCCACCTACTTGTTTGTGGCACACCTGCGTCGCGCCGGGCCTGACACCGGCGTTTGTCAACAGAGGGAGAAGCAGAGCGCGGGTAATTGGTGACTTACCCTGTGCATGGGGAGGGGAGAGGGAAAGGCTAGCCGAGCGATGAACCAACAGGAGAAATGAGGGAGAAGTGGCAATGGACAGAAGGACAGCAGGAGGAGAGGAGGAAAGCAGAATAAGAAATGAAGGATTGGAATGAAAATGAGGCTGGGAAAGGAGAAGAGAGCATTGAATTTTGAGAGTGTGTTGGGACAGAGTTTGAAGGAAAGGCTAGTGGAGGTGAAATTAGTGTTTGAGGCTGGTGTGAAGAGGTCAAAAGCAACTCTGTTGATATCATTCCTCCTGACAAATTGAATCACATTGCCTGCAGCAGCAGCTATTTGTCTCACACCCCGCTCTCACTGTAATTTAACATCTGCGATAGGTTCCCTTATCTACGAGTATGTAAGCAGAGGGAGTGAGTGGTATGTTCTAAATTCAGTAAAATAGCTAAATCTCCGTTACATTGCTGTTCAATATGTGAAAAAGGCCCCCACAGCAGTTTTTCCATGCTTAATCTGTGTTTCACTTCAACATGTCCAGTTGCTCAGGTAAAGCAGAATGGTGTGGGTGGAAACACGCTGCTTATTGACAGAGTCTGCGAGCTTAGAGTTGCAGTGTTGAGCAAATCTGAGGTCTCTGGTGGGTCCAGCTCTTTACGGAAACAAAACTGTCAAAGGGTTGTGTTGCTGTTCAGGCATGTAGAGGGACGAGCTCATCTGATGATGTAAAAATATGGAGAGCTGTTTGATGGGTTGTGAGCTGTCAGAAGAGTTGGGGGAGCTGCCAACATGTAATTAACCTTTTTTTTATGATCTTTGTGAGTGTATGTGTCATTCAGCTTTTTGGTTAGTTTTCTTTTAAAAAAACAAAAACATATGTATCCTTATTCCACATATTAATCTAAATCTGTTTAAGACCGTGGTGTGTTCACTGTGCAAAGTGACACAATTAAGTATATCAAACAAGTGTGCATACAAAATAAAAACCTGTGTGAGTGTGCTCACACAGGCTGTTGATTGACATTATAGTCCCACAATGCAATCCACAGAGGAAATGGAGGAGCTGCTCACAGCTGGAAAATATTAAAACAAATTGAAGATGGTGGTAAAACAGCTTTGTGAACACAGCAGAAAAAAAAAAAAAAACTACTAAATCTTTGAAAAACATTTTGATGTCTATTTGTGAAGTTTAATTGCTAGTGACTTTCCACAGTCACAGCTTGATTGACATCAATGGCACACACATTGTTTAATTTCTTCTTATTATAAAATTATTATGCTTTTTTTTTGTATACTAACTGCAAAAACAGTATGATAAGACTTTTAATGTTTTTTACTTACTGTCTGCTATTCGCATGTAGTGGAATGGGACACAGCAATTGACTCACACTCAGCCCCCATTATTGACAAAACTGGTGTGTGACCTCTTAGCTTAGGTTTATTACTACCTACTTCAAAGTTTCAATGCAAATTCTATCTCGTCACTTCACTCTTTCTTCTCCCACCTTCATCTCCTTCTCACCATCGCTTTATGTCTTTCCGTCACTCTCTCTTTCTGTCTTTAGTCCCGTTGAATGGATCTGGGAAAACCAGTGTTCGTGTGGACACTTTCTGTCTCAGCTACAGCGCACTAAGAAAGCTCTCAGGGCAGAACCAAAGACCTTGACTGCTTTTTGAAGCAGGCTGTCGCTGTATAATCGGTTAGCTTCTCTCAGAGGAAGGGGCAACACACACCCCCATACGCACACACACACACACCCCCATACACACACACACACACACACACACACACACACACAGTGTGAAAGGCAGGCAGCCCCTCATTACCGGGCAGAGCCCTGGTCCCTGAGGACTGGACCCAGCACCTAATCCTGTATTTGTTCTTGGGGACTGTATCTGTGATTCTCCATTGAATGGAATATTAAGCACCCAGGTCTTTTGTGGAGCGTGTAAGCCATTTGGCTCCACTCATCTATTATTTATCAGCCTGGCAAATATTTTATCAGCCTTAGCCTCTCATGACCCACTCTCATGTGAAGCCCCCCCCCCGTAAATGAAGAAAAAAAAGAGTGGTACGATTTCTCTTTTTTCCACTTATCTCCCTTTTACTTTTTGCCTCATTCGTTCTAAAATCTGAACAAGGACACATGGATTTCTATTCAACTGAATTAGAGAAGCAAATATGTGAACTATTCCTCTGGAGTTCCTTCCAAGTTGACTTATCTCAGGCACACTGCCACCTCCGACGCTTTGGAGATAGCAAATAAAAGAAAACTGAAATTTAGATTTGCTTTATAAATCATTATCTTAGTTTCAGTTACCCCCTCCCCTCTCACCCAACTCCCCAAGCCAGCCACCCAGCCTGAGAAGAAGAGAAGGAGAGAGAGAGACTCCTGTTTTCCCTTTCAACCTGAGAGTAAATCATGCCAGTTGGGGGGCTCACCTTGAGGCCTGGTGGAGATAATTGGAGTTGGTTAGCGAGGTGTTCTGTGCCATTACCTCCTGGTACCAGCGAATGGCTGGGGCTTGTCTCACACTCCCAGAGGAGGGATACACTCGCCTGTTGGCTTTCCACTTAGTGTGCGTACGTGCGTGCGTGTGTGACACACGTATGTATGTGTGTATGTATATCCACAGCCGGATTGCTGACCTCTCTTCATCACAATTTAATGGCCCCTTACCGTCAGCGCTTTGGAAAAGGGAGAAGGGTGTGATGGTTTTGATAGTAGCTCTTCCACCAAGTGCTTCACTTTTTATACATTAATATTCATAGCATTGATTTATTTTCAGAATTAACAAAAAAACAAACTGTTTGCCAGGGAATTAATCCTGACAGGAGCGTGGCATTGTTGTGTTTTATTTGAAGACGGCAGGCAGCGGAAATATGCATATGCAGATACACAGAGCAAGACACCAATTAAATGTTGATTAAGTCCTAACTATTGTGGGACTGGATGTATGAGAGATTGCACGGAGACCATAAAAAAAAGATCATCGCTTTTTTCCAGCCGATATGAAAAATGAATGCAGTTAAAACAAACATGCAGGGAGACACATGGACACACACAAACACACACACTTTTTGTTGTAAGCTTTTCAGATGTCCGGGCTTGATGTTTGGGTGGATTCAGAGGGTGGGGCCCTCTTTCTCTGTCTCTGGCAGCGGTGGTTTTCAGCTGCCAAGCTCACCCGCTTTTGGCCGGTCAATTGTGACACTGTGTGTGTCAGTGAGCAGGGGGTCTCCTGGTAGTCGTGCGTGTATGTGTGATAGTGTGTGTCCGCTTCACACATTGACTGTGAAGCTGCAGCAGTATAACAGCGGCTGCTGCTCCGGGGTCCCGGCGGTATTGGCCTAGCCCGCAGTCTCTCTTGGCTAACTCATGTTTCATTCTTTGGCAATTTGCCCTAATGAAGTCCCGCAGGAGCCCCTCAGACCTCTGTTCTCTTTCCATATTTAATCATGTTATTTTAATCTAGGGGATGAGCTAACGCCTCTTTCTCCTGCCGTGTCTGTGTGTGTGCGTGTGTGTGTGTGTGTGTTACAGGTCATTACTATAGCTGGATTTTCATGAGATGGGATGTCAAGAGGGGGATGCTGGCTTTAAGACAATGGAAGACAATGACTTTAATTTTATGTGTAATGTTGGTTTGACAATGTAGAGAGCTCCTTTGAAAAGGAGTGTCATCTTCAAGTGATTGCCTCTCATTATTTGTTAAAAAAGAGGGTATTTTCTCTTTAATTTCTAGGTCATAAGAATCATGGTAATTTTGATTTTTATGGTTACTGTCAGCACTGTTTTGGGATTCTTTTGTTGCTTTTGTGCAGGTCGCAGCACAATTGTCACTTTGACATTGAACTGAAAAGCAGTTAATTATGAACACTGGACTTGTATTCTTCCATTAATTTTTGTGTTCAAGAGGTTAGAATCTGTGCTTTGAATTTTTTTTGATTTACATTTCTTAATGCCATGTGTAATAGTAGCTATATTATTGCAGTGATGACATACCACAAATTAATAAATATGGAGGAAACACTGGTTTCATGTTCTCTGTGTGTAAAGTAAGTGTTGCATTTCTTCATGTCAGTTTTTTTCAATACTTTTCTTTTCACCTCCTCATCAATCTTTCCCTTCTCTGCTGTGTTTCTGTCATGAGTTTAAGACAATGCTCCTGTCAACTGGTTGATCTTCAGATTTCAGTCTGTTCTTCTGCTTCAACAATAGCTTGCAGGTCATGTGTTCATCACAACAGCATTAGACATGTCAGTACACCATGTTCTTTCTGAGGGTGGTTGTTTTTGAGTGAGATTAAAGGCTCAATGAAAATCAGTGACATCAATCATCATCAGTACATCGAAACATCAACACAGCAGCAACCTTGATCAGACTTTTAGATTTTAAAAGTAGGATATTAACAGGATGTTGTTTGGAAGGAAATAGAGCTGTGGTTCTCTGGACTTCTATAGACTTTAACAGTGTAGAAACTTCAATAAGTTGTAGAAATGTAATAGAAAGAAAAAAAGACAAGCACTGTATAGCTCAGTTATTTTACTATTTCTTGACTTGCAATTATTTCTTTGGGGCAATTCTTGAGACTGAAATCACACAAACTTTCAGTAAAACATATCAAATTACCAGTAAAATTACAGTATAGAAGGGTATTTGTGTCTTTCCTTTTCTTAGTATTTGTGTTGCCTTTGAAAGTTGTGTTGTGATTGTCCTCTGGTCTTTTTTCTCTCTCTGTAGTTAACTGCATGTGTCCACGGTGCGGCTGCTCTGGTCTTTCCTATGTACTGGCAGCACATCTTCATCCCTGTACTGCCCCCGCATCTACTGGACTACTGCTGGTAAGGCTGACCACCTCTGAAACACACACACACATACAACATCAGGATCATCATAATAAATGTTAACACCCCCTTCTTTTGTCTCCTGCCACTTCCTCCGCTTTTTCAGCCACCTTCCGGCACACTCACACACACACACACACACACACACACACACACACACACACACACACACACACACACACACACACACACACACACACACACCTGACACGTGGACACGTGGACACGTAAATACACACCGTGCCACGTGTGCTGGTCATGCAGCGAGCTCTGCTGCTAAAACCTCAGTGTAAAAGTGCAGACACACATGTTCACACATTCTCCCACCCGTTCTTCGCGTTGTTCTCACAATTCCTCTTGTGGTGCGCCTTCTCCTGTGTGGCCCCTCAACATAATGAACGGCCTGGATCACCTTGCTCCATATTTCATGCCAGTGCTAGCACCACGCTCTCATCATGTTAGCCCTCTCAGGGGTTCATTACCACCCATCCAATGCAAATCCAGCAAATCTGAAAGGACTTGATTGAAACTGAATGGAGAGCAGAAGTAAGAGCCAATCTACAAATCTACATGCGTTCAGGTCAACTTAAGATCTGTTCATATGAAAAAAACATACAGAGTGTGGAAGACAGCTTATGTGAAAGGAGCAGTTTTTTTTTATCGAATCAGTGCTGATAGCTCATACAGTACAGTGCTTTACCATAAGGGACAAGTCAGCTTCAAAAAGCTATTCATCACTGACAGCATAATGTGATTTTCAACACTCTGTGAAGACTCATCATTATCTTATTTAATCACAGGGGTGTCCTCCATGCACTGGTTGGATAACAAGATTATATTAGATGCTCTGTGTGTGTGTGTATATGTGCATGTATCTGTATAAATGTTGATGAAAGTCAGTACTGTATATTCATGAAACGGCGAAGACTGAGGCTCAAGTGCAGAGCTACAGGCCTGATGTTTGCTTTGCTGTTGCTTTAAGTTGATTACAAGCCTGTGGGTTCTGAATCATTCTGGCCTGGAATACACTGACCCAAAACTATCCGATTATTGCTGCCTCTGTAAACCTCATCATAAAAATGGTTTCTATTATTTGACTGTTTTTGTTGATTTTATTCATCTTGGTGAATGGGAAACATACTGTATGATTCAACCTTTCCTTGCCACTAACTTTCAAGATGAAGATTAATGTCACATAAAATAAGAATGACATGATAATAACCATGCAAAGCATATTTTTGTATGGTAAATAGAAAAACTTTTGACACTATCCTTTGGCTTTCTAGGAAGTGTTCCAAGTCTTTCTTTGCTTTCAGAAGATCGATTTACTTGCCCTGTTACACACACCAGTTAATCTAACATTGTTTCCCTTTTGGATGGTGGTTCTTGAGAAAATAGATTTGAAGTCAGATTTTTAGTCAGCAGCCGTGCCCTGCATGTAATATGATTGAATTAAACAACAACATATGGATGATAACATAATCGTAACATAGTTGTCAAAGCTGATTATGTCATGCAAATTAAAATATACGTTTCTGATTAGTTTCACTGCATCCAATGCAGATCTGTTGCATCATAGTTGTTTTACAACATTAGCTTTTATCTTTAATTTACAATGTTTCTATTTTTAAATGAGCTATTTATTTTAGTTTTTTCAAATTAATAATTTAGTCTATAAAATGTGATGGCATTTAAGATTATTTTCCAAGTTGTATTACAGTCAGGTCATATCTTTAGATAGCAAATATTGTTTGACCAACTGTCAAAAACCCTAACAGCATTCAGTTTACAATTATATTTATACTTAAAAAAGCACCAAATCCCCACATTTGATTAAGCTGTAATTTATGCTAGTTTATAGATTGATAAATGACAAAAGATTACTCAAATATCAAAATAGTAATTGAATACATTTCTGTAGATCGAATAATCTGTTAATCAAAGCAACATTAAGCGTTTTACTTTTTCAGACGGGTGTGTGAAATGTGCTGTGCTAGTGTAGTCTCCATAAATACTTTTTTTTTTACTGCATGTAACCATCTGATATTGATATATCGATATATCCCATCTTTGTTTTCCTCTCTCCATCCACAGTGCCCCCATGCCATACTTTGTGGGAGTTCATCTTAGTCTGCTCGAGGTACGTTAGTTAATCTGTGTGTATGTGTATGCATATAAATGTGCATGTATATAAATGTGCATCATTATACTGTAAGTGCATAATTATATATGCTGCTGCAAATTGATGTATACATTTTCAAACTCTGTACTGCATATCAAAAGTTAAATGCTGATGTAGCCTAATTTGCATATATATACAATTATGAATTTCAGGATCCTTGTCATTGGAATTTCTTCATTAAAGTAACCAAATTACATTTAGGGAGGATGCTTTCAATAATTATATGATGTAAATTCATAGTTTTTCTTTTTATATATATGTGGTCAGCTAATGCTGCACATGGTGCTCTCCATTTTGGTGTAAAATATTTGAATTTGGTAAGGCAATTCATGGCACATTAAAACTAAAAACAAAAATTGACAAAAAGTTTTTTTCCTCTTTATCTCCCTGTCTTGCTTGTGTGCATTCTTAACCAGAAGTACAAAAGACAGAAAGAGAAAGGCAGAAAAAGTATCTGCAAACAAAGAGCTTTTCTACTTCATTGTTAAACCCTGTGTATTGGTTGGGGGGTAAGCCGTCACCAGCACTGCTGTTGTGTGTGAATGCATGCTGCAAGCACGCGCACATTTGCACTTGAGTGTAAGTGTCAGTATGTAAGTGTTTGTCTGTGTGCGTGTTTAATTGTGCAAATGCATATGTTGTAATGCACGTGTGTGTGTGTGTGTGTGTGTGTGTGTGTGTGTGTGTGTGTGTGTGTGTGTGTGTGTGTGTGTGTGTGTGTGATATTTGTCTGACAGTTGCGGCAGTGGCAGTATTTATCACACTCTGCATCCGTGACAGACCCCCTTTCCGCCACTACATAATTAGTCCAGATCAGCATGTGAGCCTCCACTGCACAGGCTGTCACAAAAGTGACAAACTAGAAATTCACACACTATGCTGCCTCCCCCCCCCCACACCTGCCTGCATCCTGCTCCACACTGAAATAATTGTTGAATTTGTCGCTATCAGGATGCACACAGCACAGCACAGCATCACTGTGTTGTTGTTGATGCATGAGGTTTGGGTGCTGTGGAAAATCTTTGCGCAATCCAAATGTTCTTCTCAGTGCCATTCTTCATTTTGTGAGCGTGTGTGTGTGTTATAGTAAAGATGTTCTAATATTTTTTTTCCTACACGCCATTTTTCACCCTTAATCTCAAAAGGAGTGTGATGACAGTGTGGTTTTAAATGTGACCGCTGTGTTTTCTCCTTCCTGGCGCTTCAGGACAGAAATGACTTTGTCTGCTGGGAAACACACCTGTGCCACACTTAAAATTTCCAACGTAAACTGAATTTAATGATTAACCGAGATATATTCTCAAGCTCGTTATTATTTATCATTTGTGATTCTACCAGTTTTCAAAAGTAAACACAATTAATTGCTACAAGATGTTATACAGCAAAAACAAATATGTACAATTTGATAAATAATGTTTCATTTCAATTATGTAAAAGCCGAAAACATTTTGTTAATATTACAAGAACTTCTGCATGGAAAATTCGACACGTTGTACTGATATTTATATAGTGGAGATTTGTTCAATATTGTGAGGTAGTGATTAAAATACAACAAATTACTGTGACAGTGTGTGCAATGTGGTGGATAACACTACACATTTCATCCTTTAGAGAGTACGCAGTCGATCACTGGAGGATGTGGTCATTCTGAATGTGGACACCAACACCCTGGAGAGCCCCTTTGATGACCTGCACAACCTGCCTAGTGATGTGGTGAGACACACACACACACACACACACACACCTGCACTCACCTTCCAGAGCTTCTCAGCCTTTATTGTCTCATTACACTTGACACACAGAAGGTTCGTTTTTCCTCTTTCACATCGAGTCTCACTTGCATAAACACACATTCTCTTGTACACACTGAATAACACTGTCTACACATGCAGAAACTTGTCAAAGTATAGCTCTGTCCCCCTCCCTCACATCATTAATGACTGCAGCACTGGCTCCTCAGATTGTGGCTGTCTAAAGTAAACTCCCGTCGCGTCGTATGACGCTTGAAGGCAAACAGCATTCCCCGACCATCAGAGGCTTGTGGGAAAATGTGCAACTCCCTTCCCTTCATCTCTATCCATTTTAATCATTATTTCACAAAGTCTTGCATTTCTGCCTGCCCACTGGCACGTTTCTGAGAATGGGAGATAGGAGAAGGAACAAGGCAGAGAAAAGAAAAGGCAGAGATGGGTGATTTTCTAGGGGGAGAGAGTGGGAAGAAGGGGGCCAATTACCAGTGTGGGCAGTGAAGCCACCTGCCAGTGCATCGTCTCTTTAATTAATGGAGCACTGACGCCGGTCAGTGCTACAGGAAGCAGCGTCAGGGTCACTCGCACATTTGTACACATTCACACACACACACACTCACTCTTATATACACACACACACACAAATCGTGAGAACAACACACGTGCTTGTCTTCCCTGTCTTTGTCGACGCAGGAATGTTTGTTTAGCTGTTTTTCTGGGTGTATTAAAGCTCCTCTGTGAGGCACTGAGGCCCCGCTGAGGCTGCGGACGCACTATTACCCACACTGCTAACAGTATATTCTCAGGTTCCACTGCCTTCCGACTCCTGCCCAACCAACGGTATATAATTCAATCCGCTGCCCGGCAGACTCCCGTTCTCCTGATTTAGCACTGCTCAGCCTACTACAACTGCTAGTGTGCATTAATGCTTCCTTACTACCTGCAATTATGCAATCTTTTTTCCTAAATTTTATTCAATTGCCTGCCTAATTTTTAGCCTTTTGCCTGCCTGCCTCATCGCCCGCCTTACTGCCTGGCTGTTCGAATATCATGACACCTGTCTGCCTTTTTGTCACTATCTCTCACAGTACTCACCGCCAGCCTGGACGTTTCTTGCACCCGCTGTTTGCTTCTCATGCTTCTTTGCCTGTGTGGCTGCTTGGCTACAGTACCTTCTCTTCACTTACTGCCGGCTTGCTTTTCTGCACCCAGGGACTCGAGTCCTAAATTAAATTGCAAACTGAGTTTGTCATAAAAAGGAGTCAGGGCTTTTGAAAAGCGGCAGAAGCAGAGAGAAAAGCCTTTGTCTTTGCCGTGTGATAAATTAAGTGGCAGGCTCAGAGCCTTTTTGCTTTGATCCCCTACTCACCATTTTTCCTGACTAATGACAGAACATAGCCCACATATCATGTCAAATTACACCACCTGAAACAGAAACTTCACTGGCATTAATATATTTATTGCAACAAATTGTTGTTGTTTTTATTCCTATTCATATTATTATATATATATTTTTTTGCCTGTCTCCTCTCATCTTTTCACCGGGGCTAGTAGATTAATAAGCAAGCGAGCAGGTACTAATTGAGTGGAATTCCAGGTCTCTTGTTAGTTTGCTTGTTAGTGATGAGGACATGCCACATGGCATTTGATGTTTGTGTTTACACACAAGGAGATGTTTGAGGCATTGTGCAGTTTGTCAAACAGAGGCCTGAAATCTTGATTAATGCTGAGCGATTCTCTGTCTGGGCTGAGCTTCTGCGCGTTGTTTCTGAGCTATTAAAGCCACTCTTCAGTTCTCTCTAATTCTCACTGTAACACTGGCTACTTAACACTCAGGCTTTATTCAGTGTGAAACCGAATCCCTGAGACCTATGAAGTAATGATTATTCTCGCTTTAAAAGCCCAGCATCAGTTTGTATGAATATATATAAAGCATGACATGGATTAAAGGTAAAGGCCAGAGGCAATTTTTGTACGTATTTTAAGTCTTAGTGGAAAAAACAAAGCACTCTGATGTTGATTTAAGCAAACCTTTAGAAATCCGTCTAATTATGGCAATGCAGGCTGTGAGCACATGTGGACTTTATTACTTGGCTCGGCTGACCAGTGGCCGTGCTTTTAGCGAGTTCAGAGTTCACAGTTGTCCTGAATTAGCCACCCTCTCTCAGACAGGACCCCTACACCGGCTCCACTAGTGCCCGCCCCTTAATGGTCTTTTCCCGCAACTTCACACATAATATTTTAGATTTATTGGCTATTACAAATGCTACCATGCCAGTAGCGGTTCCGTTTAGCAGAAAAGGGAAAGATCAGAATAAGAGGGTAATTGTTACGGGTCAAAAAAGGATGCAACAATCTTTTGAGAATAACTTTTGACCTTTTTTTAAATTGGAAGCGTCATATGAATTAAAGGTCCAACATTAATTGTACTTTTGTTCTGGATTTGTCTTTTTGAAATCACAGAGCACCTTTTGGCAGTGGAAATAAATTAATCACATCAATCTCTTTAATTTTTTTTTTTATTTTTACCTTCCTTTATAATTTTTTTGGTTGTAACTGCCCTTATACTTATTAAAAGTCAATCTAAACATTTCCTATTTTAACCAGAATATTTTAATATCTTTGTATAAAAAATAATGCACATCAAGGAACTTTACTGTTTCTTTGTTTAAGTTTGGGCTTTTCTTTTGTTTTCTGTTATTTTAAATACACATTGTGATATTATTAGAGAAATAGATCTTTTATTTATTTTACATGTGTATTTTTAGCAGGATTTTGCATGTTTTAAGATTGCCTAAGTTGATTCAAAAGTTTCAATAGTTTTTACACATTAATAAATCATACTAATCACAGAGAGGCTGTGCTTGTGTCAGTAAAATCAATATGTTGACAAGCACACTGAAAATAAATAGTCAATAAAAAAAACTAGTTTTTCCCTGGAAGATCAGGGTATTTTTGTTTCTTTTTCTGAGATCCTCAGTTCGTCTTCTGCACAGAGATTGTGCTGATAAAGTTATAATTGGCTTTTGGTTGGTGGAGCTGTTTACCGCGCTAGTCATTAAAAGTATCCAAGAATAGCAAATTAGGAGTCTGTTAATTCTGAAAACAAACAGTGTGTGACTGAATAAGATTTTTATTTGATCCCGGCAATTGATCTCAAACCAATGACAGAAGAATTTTTTCATGTATTATTCTTTCTGTGCCACATATTCAAGGTAAGGTGCTACAATGCAGCTTACATCTTTATTTTCAGATGCTCTCTCTCACATCACAGCCTAATTCCTTCTATTCTCCTCCTCTCTGCTTCTCACTACTTTGCTGACACCGTGTACCCATACATTCCTAGCCTTCATACATTTGATCATTTGTATTCCCAATAAAGGGGGAAATTTACAGCGTACACTCCTACTTCCTGTATTTCAAGCTTGCATTTGGAGGTTTACAAATGAATGAGGGGGTTGCGGTTGTGTCTGCGCGCCTCTCCTGAGATCACCTGGCACACTTAATCAAACATCGCGGCTTTAATTTGGTGTTCAGTTTCCGATGCTCCCAGAAAACAACATCTACATCATCATCTACAACAGAGTACAGCCGACAGCAGGCAAACACTCACACATGCAGATGCGCAGACACACACGGAGACACCTACACATTGTCGGCCAGGAATGTTCATCAATGACATTCAGATCTAGTTCAGGAGTAAACTTTTGCTACTCACAGATTTTTGGTTTGTCCACCAGATTCCCCCATTTTCAGTTTAGATACAGCCAAGTACGTTTCATTTCACTGGTGTCTTCCCAGTATAGCGGAGCCACCTACAGTAAAGCCCCTCACATGCTGTACTAACTAGATGGTAGCTCAGTGCTGGGAATGTGGTTGCTCCACCTCAGTTACATACTGTACTATACCAGAAACAGTCTCAATGTCTACAACACACTATTTGATAGTGTTATTGTTGTTGAGTCTGTACTTTACCAACTGCAATTGTTGAGATCTGCTCATTTAAGACATTATTATTATAATTATTATTATTATTATTAGAAGCCTTTCATTTACTCATGTGGAGTTTAAAAGCTGCACTTCATTTTCACATACTCGTTCTGCCGGCGGTTCACTCTGGATTAGGAGTCAAAAAGGGAGAGCAGCATCACCCACTGCGTTAGTTATTGAAGTGAGAGATGACATTTAGCTGTAGTTAATTATGTATGCAAAACTCAGCCGCTGAGCTGCTATAAGAGGTCAGCTTGACAAAGTAACCCCACACCGGGGAGAGTCTCATGGCAATGAGATAGCCCTATTAAAACACACACACACCCCCAAATACACACACACACACACATACTCACACAGACTCTCCCCCTTGCTTTCTCACTATTTTTCCTTTCGCCTGACTAACATATTGTATTGCATGTACTTAACAGCAAATCAACATACTTAATGACTAAGAATAATCTGTCTCACTACTTACCTTAATTTCTTTGCTAATTTAATATTGACTGAAGTGAGTTTTGCTATACGAGTAGTAGTTATACGAGATTGTAGCTGACTCCTCCCCACCAATTTAAGTAATATCCAATATGTGCAGTTTTACCGTAAGAGTGAAAGTAGAGGTTAATTTAAATGAAATAATAAAATATCTAATATTTGTTTTAAATTGAAGGAATTAATGAATTTCATAGATTCCAAGTTACATGCTCATTGTGTAAATGAATGTGTGTGCATGTGTGAAAGTATATGCCGGTTCTCCGTGTGTCTTTGTTCAGATTTTTGTGTGTGTGTTTGTGTGAGTGTGTGTGTACAGTTCAGACTGCAGCACATCAAAAGAAAGTGGGAGATTTTCATAACTATTTTTTTTCTTTGTAGTTCTTTAATTGCGTCCCCATGGCTTTCTTTCCCTGGACAGAATCTTAAACAAAACATTCTTTTTTTGTGAGAAGAAAAACCCAACTTTTTATTTATTTATTGTTTTAACAACAGACAAGTGTCAGGGTCGTTATTTGGGAGGGTTTTTTTATGCTCTAGTGAAAATTTAGAGGGAAAATTCTAAATATGTATTCTTTCAGTTTTGTGTGTTACTTTTTTCTTTCATTAACCTTTTTCTTTTACTCAGTATTATATATAATATTGTTTTCTGTTTTTTTGTTGTTAACTAAAAGAAATTAAATGATATTTTCAATAATTCATTGACAGCAATTACATAGTTTTATAGCTTGTGTGGTCTGTCTGAATATATCAGCATTTTCTATTGAAATATTGCTTGCTGTCATGCACAATATAAAGGGAGAAGACTGATAATTTTATCTGGTTAAGTTTTAGAGTAGAGCAGTAGTAGTCCAACTCAGTGAGAGGTGTTTGTGTTTTTTTATCTTGCTCCCTACATTTTTATTTATTTTGAATGTATCCTGGTGTAGGTGTAAATGTACTTTACATACAGAACCTGCGTATCCTGTATGTATAGTATAAGTATGAAATGATTTGGGATCCCTGTTGAATGTTTGTGTTTGTAACAATGCATCCAGGCCTAGTTTTTGTCCGTGTGTACACATGCACGGGCACACACACACACACACACACACACACACACACACACACACACACACACACACACACAGATGCCTGGTGTCACCTACAGTGGTATCATCCCTTACAGTCAGGCAGGGATCATGATTGCACCTGCTAATTACCATCTCCAGCTGGAGAGTTAAATGGAGATCTGTTCTATGTCTGACCTTTGACCCCATGCTCTTTATGTGACGCACTTCAAACCCTGTTTGGGCCTGGCTGGGCTGGGCCTTAATGAGGCCCCGTGTCTGCCCTCTGTGGGCTGTGCGCTTTGGATGCCCCGCTTTCATCCCCGACCATCTTCCCTTGATGTAAATTGAAAAGATCACAGCTATGGGGAGAAGACCTGTACTGGAAAGGCCCCTCTGCATAGATTATGAATATCATAACTCAACAGTTTTTTTCTCCCTCTCCCCCAACCACCCACTCCCCTCTCTCCTCTGCCACCCCTTCCCTGTACAATGCTATAGTTCTAATTGGACCCAATGGGGGACTCTCTGCCTTTGATCTCATCACCGCCACTGTGACTTTACACTAAAAAATGTCACTGCCAAATTGGGTTATCACCTGTAGAGCCTGGCCTTCCTCTGATGCCTGTACGCATCTCGTTAGCTTCACTCAAACTGTAGAAGTTAATTAGTTTGACAGAACCATTACCATGGAGGCATACCTGATGATTGTGGCGTAGGCACTATATTCAAAATCGAACAATTAAACACACATTTATTTTTTTTGAGTCGGATATGTGAAGGAGTGCACCGTAGACTGTGCTTAATTTTTCTATGAGAAAAATGATATTGTGGTATTTGTCTTGCATTACTATTATTTTTGTTATATGTGACAATTCAATTAATTACCATTCGTGATTAAAGTAAAATATTCGTATTATGCTTAATCTTACTTACGAATAAACGTGAAACTTTGAACATTTCACTCTATCACCCATTTATCTTTAACACTGGGAAACAAAACACAAGTGAAGTGGTGTCCCCACCTCATTAAAAAGTGTTTGCCACTGCAGTGCTCTCACCCGTTCAAAGCTGCTGTACAGAACTCTGTGTGCAGAGTAAACTCCGCTATCCCGTCTTCTCTGACAGTCTTTGGGGTATGCCTCCCCCACTTAGACTGACATTGTGTTCGCTTTGATTCTCCCCCCGAAAAAAAGACAGTTTAATGATTTGCAAGGATGAAAAAAATCTGTGAAAATGCACATAAACATGAAATATTAATTCCAAAAAGGGCTTTACATAAACATAAAAGCATTTAGCACAATGAGTGAATATGGAGATGACACTTGTTAATTTATCCGTGATAAACTTCCTGTTTGATGCCTGGGAGCATTTGCAATGGCAGCATGGGGACGTTGAGGAGAGTGAGAAAGCCCAGGGGAGAGGAATCGGCGCTGTTCGTTTTGTCTTTGTCCCAGTTTAAGACTGCCACTCTCTCTGTCTCGCTTTCTCTCCTTCTTTCTCAGCCTCTCTGTTTCTTTCTGCCTGTCCTTTGTATGAGCTGTGCTAACACTTTGCTTCTCCTCCCTGAAGTTTTCCAGATAGGCTAATTGCAGACACCAGACCACCGTATCGCTCTCACGCTGCAGCTACACAGCATGATATATTTGGCTACCTCTGATTGAAATAGACCTGATCAAAATTCTATCACATTACAGAAGAACTGAGGTCATTTAATGGTAGACACAACCATTTCCTGCTTTCATTTATTTTCCCTTCTCTATGTGCCCACAAATACTGCTACTACCAATTACTGTAAAGATAATATTATTGATATATAGAATAAGTTAGTAAATGTTCTGTGTTGCTTTTAAAAAGTGGACAAGCCAGACAATTAACACACAAATATCTGACACCTACACTGAATACAAAACCACCAGATAACACACCACAAAATATTGCACTGTATTAGGAGCTAATTGAATGGACTGGTGAATATGCAGTGCAGTGTTAAATGTAATAGGGAAACTGCTAACCAAAAATGTTAATTACTCTGTTCCTTGTTGTTTCATACACACTTTATCAGTTCTGCCTGTTCAGTCAGTTTTCTCGCCCCATATTCAGATGGCAGAGTGGTGAAGTAAGGTCCTTACCTGGAGAGTTTTGGTGTAATCTGCCTGGTTGTAGTACCCATGAGCAGGACACCAACTTGTTAACAGCCACAGGCACAGTTCTGTAGGTGACACTCTTCTAGTTCTATGTAGAGAGGTTTAACATTGATTTTTGCATTTTTAGCTCATTAGATGTTGGCATATTGTATAGAATATAAGATAACACAATGCAAAGTTATTCAGTGAAGAGTTACAATGAATCTGTTTTTCACTAATTGAGGTTGAAGGTTAAACGTATAGGTTTTTATTTAAAATTGTGATTCAATCCCGTACTACTACTAACAGCCCACACCAAACTGCATTACAGTAATCTAGACCTCCTGTGCAACCCAATCAAACGTTGTGCTTTTGTGCTAAGCTGGCACAGCCCACACAGAGAGCAGCAGTCCCTCGCTATCTCTGCCTCCTCTTCGCTCTGCCACAGCACAGTCAGACTACTGCTGAGCAGGTGAGGAGAGCCTCTTGACAACTTCCTTCCCAGACTCCCCAGGGCCCGGTGGCCAGGGTGAATCTTTTGTCATCCTAAAACAAGCTCGGGCCTGCTGCTCCTCCACTCTCGCCTGGAGTCTTGGAGACAGAGCCAGGAGAGGGGGAAATAATTAAAGACATTTTATGTCAAGAGTCCCTTTCTAGAGGGAGTTTGGGAGAGCCAACAGGGGAGGGGAAAACAGGAGGACTGGAAAGAAAGAGGAGGAGAGTAAGAAAAGGAGGGAGAAGCGAAAAAGCAAGAGGTGATGGGGAGGAGGATGAGGGTGGCAGCATGAAGGGAGAGGGTGAGAGAGGAAGAGCAAGGATGCGAGTTTCCATTTCCTCTGTGCTGTCCCCTCCCTCTCGCCGCCCCCCGTCCTCTGCTCAATTAGCAAAGCAGCAGGTGCTCCCAGCAGCACAACAGATAAGCTTGGAGGAAAGGCTGAAGCTTTTCCATTTCTTTTCTTTCCTTTTCTGAGATGACCTGCAAATGTGATACTTCACACCCAGAATGGGCTAGCTGTTTCCTCCACCAATTTCAGAGGTGATAATTTAACTTTTACCCCACCATTTCTCCCTTTTTTCCCCCCTCCCATCTCTCTCTCTCTGTCTCTCTTTCTCTATTTCTGTCTCTCTCTTCCACATTTTTTCTCTTCCACATCCCCTCTTTATGTTTTCCACCAGGTGTCCTCTCTGAAGAGCAAGCTGAAGAAGCAGTCAACAGCAACAGGAAGTGGTGTGGCGAGGGCTTTCATGAGAGCGCAGGCCGCTCTGTTTGGATCCTACCGAGATGCCCTCAGATATAGACCTGTAAGGATCCACTGTCATAAATCACTACCAATCATCCTGTATAATAGCATTACTGTGTCATATTATAGCCTTATTTTTCTAAAATCATTTATGATTGGATATATGCTTGTTTACCATCAAACCCAAAATGTCATACATGCATCCCAAATTACAAAAAAACATACGTTCTTTCTGCATTTCAAGGTAAATATTGAGTATAAAGGCAAGAGATTGTATTTTCATTCACAAGCAGAAATATTCACAGACATGAATATAATATATTTGCTCTTCAGAATGTGAAGCACGCAGTAGCAAACTCAGTTTGGGTGAGGTGAGTCAAATTTCACCGGAGTCTGGTTAGACTGGGGCAGTTTTGACTGAAAGTAAAAGGTGTGTTTTCTGTTGGAGCGCAGAGCTAAGGTGGGCCTGTCTCAGACAGTGAAATGTCAGAGGAGCTGAAAAGAGTCAGGACATTCCCTTTGAAGATCCCTTTTAGCCACCTTTGGTGTTTTACTCTCCTTTACTAAGCCCCCTTAACATTTCTTTTCTGGATCTTTTCTGCTTATCAAGTCTGAGTCAGAGCACAGCAAACTACAGCATGTCCTGTTTGTCAAATAGCGAAGCCTTTGTTCCTTTGGCTTTGAGATTAATTGGACTTTGTGGACTCCCGGAGTCAAGATACTACATTATTGATGCTGTCTCTCTTTTCTCTGTATACAGACAGTATATGAACAAACTGCCTCCCCTCTGACACAAGCACTGAGACTCAGTGTGTGTGTTTCTGTATCTGTGAGCACAAAATGCAGTAATTTCTCAGTTAACTCATGCTCACACCGTGTGTTTTTTTTTTTTTTTTTTTTAGACAAGATCAGTATAAAAGCCATGGAGTTAACATACTGGCACACACATGAGCATGCACAAACTGCACATCTGCCTTCGTGAAGATACTGATACTCCATGTGTTCTGATATTTGTGGAATATCACTCTGCTAGTTATTTTTTATTTATTTATTTTTTGAGCTGAGGAAAAATATCTTCCTAGACAGAGCTGAGCCGAGCGCTGTGGTTCACAGGCCCATATGCCTCAACAGAAGGAGGGGTGTGGATGCTTGGTGGGAGTCTTGCTGAGTTGTAAATGAAACAATTCTGGAAAATGATAATGAGTTGAAAAGCAATCAGCTGATTAGAACAGCATTTCTTAGGTCATCAATTTCAGTCCATGTTGATGCTACCCCAGGTGCTTCTCACCAGCTCAGAGCAGCACACGTGTCTGGCAAACAGAACCTGAAATAGCAATTCAAATTAGTTTTCACCACCATTGTGTATATGCCATGTCGGTGTGCTCGGTACTGTTTAGGGCCGGAATTAGCAGAAGTTCTAATCAAGTTGGCATGTAACAAGTTCATATCATCCAACTAGATGTGAAAACTCATGGTAGGGGAGGTTGGGGTGCCATCGCATGTTTATAAGTGGTAGAGACTATTTTAGACACAATATCTTACACATTTCATATTCGTATTTATACATATGAATAGCAGATTGATATAATGTGTTCACCTACAGTAGGAGTCCTGCACAAGAACATGCAGGTCTATCAAGGTGAAATTTGTTTTTGGAGAAGGATTTTTAAAACAGCTATATGAATAAACATCTGGGTTTGGTTTGGTTTTATTCTGTCAAAATACAACCTACACATAACACACTTAAATGTCCAAATATCATATTCATACATTTACACTTACTGCAGTTTAGTTCCTCCTATATCCAAACAAACATTCATCCCCAAAGAACTGCCCACTTGTTCCGGCACTTTTAACACATCTGCTACAACATGATCTTCTTTTTTTTGTAGAATTGTTTCTATGCAATGGCTGTCTTAATGCTTACAATATCTTACTAAATTTAAAAGTAATTTCATAATGCCTTCATATATAATGTACATCCATTTCATAGGTTGATATCAGACTAACATGAGACATAGATAAACTCCCAAACATAAGACAAATATACATTCAGACATAAATGTATTGTTATGTACTTTCATTTTTTACTATCTTACTATTGCTCTTGCTCACATACACTCCTCACCTACCTCACCAACATAACAGATGATGCATGGACCCCACTTCAATAACTTCAGGAGTAACAAAGTGTAGCAACAACAAGTGTGTCCAAGCCGTGTTCACCACTAGTGTCCACTGGAAACACTTTCGTTTCTTGCTTTTCTGTAATGTGTTGTATTGTCTGTATTTGCAGTTTTCCAAAAGCAATGTAAAATCATCTTTACTGGCTCCTCACAGTTAAGACATATTGTTAGAGACAGACAGAGATTAAATCAGGATGAGAGGGGACGACCTGCAGCTAAAGGCCCTGGGCTGTACTTGAACCCCGGCCACTGCGACAAGGACTAAGCCTTCGTGGTATGCGCTCTACCCTGTGAGCTAAAATGGATAAAAATTAATGCTGCTCTCTTCCTTTAGTCTTTTAAAGTAGCCTAGTTGGAAGATTCCAGCAGCAGGGGTATTTGGCATTCACTGCAGGCCTGTGTGAACCACAGGATTTTGTTGGATACTGATATACGGTACACAAACCCAGTCTTAAAGTTGACTTTGGACGTTTTTTTAGCAGTTGTTAGTCTCAGCATGCTATTCAGTTTTGTTTGCTGCAGTATGGTCCGAGGCTGTAGCAGCCAGATGGAGACTGCAAAGCTGATTAAACTACAACAAGCTACTTATAACTCGGCTTTTACGAGAGAATACGCCTTAAAAACTTTTAGTGATGTAAGTGGAGCAGTATTCCTGTGATGTAATTTGGGCCACTGGTATCATCCACCCATCCTCAAAAAATGGGGTTAGTCTCCAGTGTTGTTAAGTTGTTTTTATGTGCCACACTGTGCTCACAGCCTCAAACAGACAAAGCACATTGTTTTACACCAGACCAATTTAGAGCATCATTGAAATATGTGAGAATTATGTTAATTATGAGAAAACATGAATTGGAAATGACTGTGGGGCTCTGTGTGATTGGCCTGCAGTGGTTCTGTTGTCATGCTCCGTGTCTATAGCTCACAGGGCAACAGACATGATGTAAGAAATAGTAATAATGTAATAATGTGTTCATGTGGAGTACTGGTGAGTTTACTGGGACACTGTCTTTCGGTCCAGGGGAGATTGTGTGCGCTCTGTCAGGGGAACTGTTTTCTGGGATTTTTGGTTTTTGGTTTTTGTCAATACTCTTCTTCTTCCTTCCTCTTTCCTTCCTGTCTCTCTTTTAGACTCGTTATCTGTTTTCAGTCCCACTTAGCTCACTAATGAAGAAATCAGTTGAAATACTAACTAAATAACAGTTATAGAATACTTTTTTTTTACAGTGCAGAATGATAATAGACATGATGTGAGCATCTTAGTGCTATGAATCACATTATCAACAACATTGTTTAGTTTAGACCCCCTGCCTTTCAAGGCACCAAACGCATCTGCCTTCATTCCGGTGGCTTATTTCTGAACTAAGTAAACATGGTGAAAAACAGATTGGTACAAAGAAAAGTGAGCCAAAATTAATTAGTATTAATTGTTTATTTAAGTTTTTGCCAGTAATGTCTCTGTGGACTCCTCAGGGGGAGCCAATCACTTTCTGTGAGGAGAGCTTTGTGAACCATCGCTCCAGCACCATGAGGAACTTCCTGTCCATGGCTGTCAACTTGCAACTCTTCAAACAGGTACAAACAGCTGTCTGCATGTGTGTGATTGTGTGTGTTAGGGTTTCTTTTAACCAGCATTAACCACCCATACTGTAAGCAGTAAGATTAATCTGACCCAAGAAAGGGTTTAAATGCTGGACATGATATTTAACTTTATGCATTAAAACAGAACTTTTACTCATCCTGAGGTTATAATTATATATAAAAAATCTGCTGTCACTTACATGGGTACATTGACAGATGCAAAGCTCTACCCTGTAAGCTAAAGCACAAATAGAAAAAGATGACTCAGTGCTTATATGGTAGGTTACTCTGTCCTCTCCCATCAATGTCAGTTTATTTTTGAGCAGTTTATTTTTTGAGCAGATTTTTTATTTAGAAGGGTGAAAGTCTTCATTTTATAGATGAAAGTTTTCTCTCAGCACCCGTTGTGCTCAGCAAACTGTCAACTGGGCAAAGTTAACATTTAGTATCCTGACTGTTCAGTTGTTCAGAGTGAAGAGAAATGGAGAAGAGAGAGGCCTGGGATTATAGACATTTATTGACCCCTAGAAACTGTTTACTGTGGTTACCGCTCAACACACATCTTAATGTCTCTCTGTTTGCTCAATGTTGCCTCGTGTACAAACAAAATCATCATAAGTCAGGCCTGTAAACCATATCAAGGTTGTTACTTGTCCATAACGTGTATGCACAAGCCTGTAAAAGCAAAACATGTTGACTGAATTTTACACTCAGAAAAAGTGATATCCACCACTAATAGATACAGTATTGTCATCTCCACTGTGGTCTTGTGTGTATTTATGTGTGGTGTATTTTAAGGATATGTTTGTGTCTCTGAGTGTGTGAGCAGGTATCCGTTATTCATGTATGGTTACATGAGTTTCCCTTAAAATCACTCATGTATACTTAATATGTTTTTCCCCCAAATCCCTTCAGCAATACTAAACTTAGCCGAGCCAGAGCCGAGGGGAGAGACACCTCTGGCTCCGAAGAAAATTTCCTCTCACCCCTTGAATATTTCTTTGTGCTCTCTGACCCGTGATAGTAGTGTGATTTACCCCCGAGAGTTACAGCACAGCGGCCCTCAATCAGCCTTTTGTTTCTCTGGACATTCTGCCCCGTCTATAATTTTCCCAGGCAGAGCAGATAGTGAGCAGCAGTTCAAAGCATCCTCCCGGCTGGCTCCTGCCTCAGCGGTAGCATTGGGAAACAGGCCCTTATCTCCTCCTCCTCCTCTCCAGCACGGGGGATGGGGTGAGCTTATCTCCTCCACTCCTCTTTCGACTAAAGTGAGAGAGGCCAGCGGTCTGCCCGAGCTCTGCTCTGGCCATGACCCATATCCGCTCGCAAACACACAAATACTATTCAACTTGCGTGGCCACACACATGCACATATTCATCTTTATATACATAAGTGCACACTCTGGGACTGGAGATGTTTGGATTTTTTACCCAGTACTTCTGCTGCTTGTTTTGTTATTGTTATACCAACTGTTATTATATTTTAAGCATTTTGTCCTATTATGCACCTATAATCCAATATATTGTCTACATTGACAGTATATTGCACGTTATTTATAGGCCTGTAAGTAGGACTGCTGTCTTATTAGTATTACCCTTAATTAAAAAACAGAAATAGCATTTGGCCACAGTGAGTGATACACTTTGGCTGCTATGTATTGTCTTACATAAAATTAAAATCCACAAATATTGCATTGCTAAAATAACAATAGGAGCAGAGATTAACCTTTTGCAGTGGCATACTTCTGTTTTTTCTTGTTTGTTTGTTTTGTATGTTTTCCTATTCTCCAGTTTAAGTAAACAGTTTGTGCTTTATTTCCCAATGGGATTGTTGATAGAGGAGAACCACAGGGCGTCATACAGTAGCTGCCATTTTTTAGCTTGGGTAGTGTAAACAAACAGGTTGAGTTGTTCAATTATAAAGAAACCAGTCATTAGTGCTAGACTAAACTGATGTCTAATACAATATATTAATTTAATTTAACCACTTGCACACAATGGCCAAAGTGTTGGATTTGTCACTGTCACCTATATGTCAACAATACTAGGTCAAACTTGAGCCAAATTCAAACCATATTATTGGAGTTGGTAGAACACAGCACACATTACACACATAGCGCAGCACACATGTATAATGTCGAGGTGTTACCTGAGTTTGAGGTGTTACCATTTCAGCAGGAAATTGCTTTTCTACAGGTGATTTTGTTTTTATTTCTTGTAAAGCAACTCGTTTGCTTAATAATCAGCCACAGATAATTCTGGGTTTATAGGGGGAACAGCTTGGAGTTGTTCATGCAAATTCAGCAAAACATTATTATTACTTTGGGAGCCAAATTGCCTGGTAGACAGAGAGACTATTGTGTGCTGTCACATGACATCAAAGGCCATCAATAACTTTCAGTACCCCTATTGAGATGTATTGTTGTAACAAATTACTAACTATAAGTTGTTTTGGCAAAAGCACTAAATTACTAAAATATAGATAAAAATGTTTTATTATTCACACAGATTTAAGCTGTTGTGCATTTGACTTGTATGCATAGAAGACAAAAAGCAGACACAAAAGTCCCATTATCTTTGTGACTCTATGAAATGTTAAGCCGACCCTAAAATGGATATACACCTACACACCTCTTAAAATGTCACAGTTTCACCTTCTACCACACTTCTCTTCTGTTCTTGGACATTGTGCTCTCTACTTGGTCCACCAACCCATTCTGTGTTCAGAACGGAACAAGTGGGAGAAGTCTTCCAAAAGAATGCGGGGGAAAGCCTGTCGACATTAACCTGCTTCCTATCAACCATCCTCAGCTCCTACACACTTACATACTCACAAGCACACACACTCTCATGTGTGTCTATTGTTCTAGCAGAGACTGATTCAATAAAGTCTCTTCTTCTTATTGACAAAACTAAGTCATACACAGTTTTATTGACTCTGTAGGGGGACTTGTACTTTGATGATTTACTGCCAGCAGCCTTTGTAGACAATGTGTGTCCCATCAATCAATAATCATCCGTCATTCTCCGTGCATATGAGACATTTGCACGGAGAATAACATTTATGGAAAGGGGGAAAGGAGAGTCCTTGCAAACCAAATTATTTGATTTAAAATTTGATTGTGTGGTTACTCTGTCCCATCCATTGAGTCTGTAGTACTCCATATCACAGCAGTTACAATAAGCTTGAAAACATTTTATTATAACCAAGAAATGATGGATATAACTAGCTGTCACCTCTATGGTCAAAAGTGTAAGCTAATTTGAAGTGCTTTAAGATGCACTACCGCTAATTTTAAATTTCAGAAAAAACTTTCTTAGGAAAATCTATATATCTACAAGACGTTAAGGTCTCAATACCACATTTGAAGACTTCAAATGTTTGTTTCTATTGCATTTTTAGAGTTATTAATGGGTTAATAGATATTAATGCTTAAAAAGAAGTCTATTTTGCATTGCCTATATTTGATTGACATGTGTCGCAGCCTATCTAGCAGCGATAGTAGTTGCTACTTGCTCTCAACACCTCATTCCTTTTGGCCAAAGTAACTAGCAAAAATGGTGGCGAGCTGTAAACCCAAATTCAATCTTCAAAACGTCCACAGAGAAACCGATGAGTGATGTGATTTCCGTGATATTCCTGAGTATCTACAATTTGTGGGCTAAAATTCCACAAATAAGACCCAGGTTGCAAACAGAAATTACATTTCCTTTAGGCTCTCTCATGTATATCTCTGTAAATGGACCCCTGTAGAGTCCTTCTCCCAACTTCTGGCTCCACAATTCCAGAGTTTGAATAAATCTAGACCACTGTGACCGACCCGTGAGTGAGTCAGTGTGCTGGTAGCCAGATGGAAAAACTCTGCACAACATCAACAGGAAACAAGTTGACATGTAGACATGGAGAGATGGAGCAGGATTCTCCTCCAATTGTGGAATTTTGTTTGCCCTTACAACTTAGTTATTCTGCATGTTTTGTCTTGACTTTATTTACATGTAGTTTGGGTTGAGCTTGTTTAGTGAAAGTCAAAGACATTTTATGTAACATTATTTGATTGTTAATGGAGTAAATTTATTTTTCATATCATTAGATTAACGAATATTGACAAAAAGTGATTGCTTTTATAAAATATGTGAAGTCTCTGGGTGTGGTAGAGTGATACGTGGAAACCTTTTTCTTCTTTTTTTGTCGTCTCTCTCTCAAAACAAAGAGAATGAGCCCTTGTGTTCTTGTGTTTGGGTACGTGCACATATGCTTGCACGTGTGCATGAGCAAGTGTTCTTGAAGTGTTGGTTTGCATGTGTGTGAAAGTGTGGTGATCACAGTCTGCCATTGTTGAGTAATATCTAATTAAGGCCCACAGTGAGGCAGGTAATCCGGCCTGGGTGTGCGGAGGGAGACAGGGGGGAGATAAGTGGAGGCTTTTGCTAGGTGATGATTTGGGTTGATTATGTGCACTAATTGGGCCAGCCAAGTAGCAGAGCAGTGGTTGGAACCTGCAGTCTCACCTCTCATTAAAATGATCTAATGATGAGTTTCCAGCTCTTCTGACCAGAGGAGCGGGTGGCCGTGTCGGTCGCTAGTTAGCAGGCTGTCCCCGGGGACACGCACCCTAAAACAACCTACACTGTTGTTACACTTTGGACACACTTGCAGAGGTGGGAGTAGGATTTCTACAGTGAAGATATTATCTGACAATATGTTGCTGTTAAGTATTTGTATTAAAAAGAATAGTGTACCATTTGTTGTTCTTCTTAGAAATACAAAAGAATGCTTGAAAGGTAGGAGGTGTTGATTGTTAATTAAGGAAATCATCAGTCAAAATACCTTTTTAGCTTTAAATCCAAATGCTTTATATACACCAATTATTTTGAATGACAGTATTACTGATTGTAAGCTTATTTTCCCTCCTACCTTTACATAAATAAACTATGAAGAGGTTAAAAAAAAGATGGGTTTTAGTTGAGTTATAGTTGATTTAAGGGGAAAAAAGACACAAACTAGTAGAAAGTTACTTTTTCAGGACTTCAGCAGACCTGAAAATGAAAGTAAAGTATTATATGGCAGCCGTTTGTTTTGTGTTTTTTGTTTGCTTGTTTTTTACGCCAAAAAAGCCTAGATTAGCCCGGGGAGTTCACTGGAAACAAAGACATTTGCTGATATTATAAGTGATGGGACAGGAAACTAACAGCAACCTGGGGGTCAGTGTGGTTGGTTATAGCTAATAGAAAACAGTGCACCATGTGTGTGACTGAGTGATCTACATTCACATAAAACATCTTTCATGTTCACTATTTAGAAAGAGTGTATACAGTGTATGATCATTTTATTCTACAAAAACTAAATTACAGCGGCAATACAACAGTCAGTCACATAACTGGGCCTGTAAATTGGCCTCCGAGGCACCAAAGCTCTTATAATGGGCTAAAATTAAAAGAAATGTGTTTAAAATTATAAGTGTTATCATCTCGTTTTGTCTTTTTCCTTCCCCTCTCATCCCTGCTTTTATTTGGTCATGGCCTGTAAAACCTCACAAGATATATTTTTTCAATGCTTTAATAGCTGAAGAATGCTGTTATTTTATTGTGTTAATCACAAAATGTGTGTCAATATGTGTGTGATTACTTGCACTTCATATTTACGTGAGTTTGTGACTGAGCTCATGAAATGTGTAGCTGACTTGGCTATTAGGTCCATGTTTATGAGATGGAGTTTTATGCGCTCCATGTTACAAAGGGAGGAAATGAAACTTCCTCATGTCTGAGACAGTGTGCAACATGTAGTCTGCTGCCCTAATCCCTCACCTGCTCCACATTACCAAATCCCTATTACCTGCAACCCACCTAATCTTGGGATGTAGTTTCTGTCAGGTAGGATTAATAACACCCCACTGTGGCCCGAGTGTTTGAATAGTATGTGTGTCTGTGTGTGCATGCGTGTGTGTGTGTGTGTGTGTGAGTATCTGTTCAAGTGTGTGTGTGTCCCCTCCTTCCTTCTTTAATAAGCACGTTGTAATTTATGGTTGCAGTTCATCGATGGACGGCTGGCCAAATTGAACGCAGGCCGCGGCTTCTCCGACGTGTTTGAAGAAGAGATCACAGAGGGGGGCTTCTGTGGAAGTGAGTAGTGCTAGACCTGTCTTTCAATTAGCCACATTATATTTATTTGCCATATTTCATGCAATAGGCACTAGTTATTGGGCTATAGTAAGATGTAAAAGCAGTGAACACAACAAGGAGAAACATTTAAAGATATGAAAATTAAAATAAACAGTTTAGGAACTAAGGAACTAAAACTGTAGAATGCACCAAAAGTCTTTCAAAACAATGGTACACTGATTAGATTATAGGTAAATTATATAGTATACTGAAATTTTCTTGTATATGTTTTATGAAACCTTTAAACATTTCTGGTCCTTAACTACTTATTGTTTGAGTCACATTTGAAGGCTGTGGTAAAAATTCTCATGAGCACGCCTGTGACCACATAAGGCACTTTAAATATAAAATTCACTAATGGACTGTATTGATAAACGACAACATTATGCTTTGAATTATGCCTTAAAGTGACTTTTAGCCATTCTAAAATATTTTGAGAATACAGCCTCTCATGATGAATTGGTTCATTTTTTATATTTGATCTGCATCTTGAGTGTCGTTTATTGAAATAATCTTGACTGGAACTGATACAAAGGTTACTTGTACATCTGATTGAATGTGGCAAAAGAAGATTGACGAAAGAATTTGTAATGTTTTGGCAGGAATGAGTATTATTACATGTGGAGACAGTGCACAAGGCATCACAAGTTTGAAATCCCACAGGAGTGCTCAGACAAATTATATAATTTTTATCATAACACTTCAGGTTTGAGTCATATTCACATGACAAGAAAAAAGAAATGCCATTCAGATGTTGCAGCTAAATCCATCATATTATTATTATTATTATTATTATTATCAATTCTGATCCTTTGAGAGCAAAGTCTCCAATATAAAACAGTCCTTAAATCTGCCTTCACAAGTCCTTTATATTCAGTTACTAATACTAATTTTACAATAAAATACAGTGAATATATTACTTAATTATTATTGATTATACAACAAGAGGGACAAAGGAAGAAAACAAATTATGTCAAATGGGCTACATTTATTTATATTTTTACATTTTTTATCAACCACATTATCTGATGCTGTTCAGTATAGAAATAGTTTTGTCTACAATTTAAAATGTGTCACAGTGTAATATACATAGTTACCTTTGCTTTGCAATGTTAATACAATGCTATCGAGTGCAAAATGATTAATTCATATTTCCTGTGTTTTATGCATCCCTTCAGGTAATTCAAGGTCTTACCAGCAGTGGATGCACACTGTAAAGGTATTCAGAGAATGTCCTGCATATCATACCTAAATGCTTTTATCTATGGCTTTTTTTATGCTTCACTCATTTCATTCCTGAGTTATATTTAATTGAAAGTGTGATTGACACGACTCAGTGTTTGAAATCCTGGTGTTGCCTTTGGAATGAAGGGGCTGCCTGAATGTACAGATCCAGCTTGAGTGCAGTTTGGTGTGTGAAGCGGCGCGTGCAGCAGGACAGTGGAGACAGACAGGGAGGGAGACAGAAGTGATTTGACGTGACAAGACGTCCTCCAACATGACATGTTGATCTGGCAGCAAACACAGGCGTTACTCCGCTGAACCGACCCAAGAACATAGATCTCTCCCTCCTTCTTCATCTCCTGTCTCTTTCCTCCTCTCATTTTCTTCTCCTACAGTATCTATCTCTCTTTATCTTTTTCTCTCTCTTTCTCTCTCTTCTCATCTCTGTCACAGCCCCCCCTCTGTCTCCAACTCTCTCCCTCTCTCTCTGAGTATCTCTCCCCCCCCCTCTCCCCATGCCGTCAGCTAAGGCTGAATTAGTTCTCTAGAGTGCTCTTCAAAGGTTTGTTAAAGTTCACATTTCCTGACTGACAGGGATCTATAAGAGGGGCCTTCACCTCGGCCCCTCTCCTCCTCTCCCTCTGCCGACTTCTGAAACGCTGTCTGCCATTTACTCTGTTTAGCCGTTTAGCCGACGCTTTGTGCTTACACTAAAGACCAAACTGAGAAAAGGAGTGAGACACCAAAAGAGAGATGCAGCAACTCGGAGAGAGAAAAGGAGACAGGCGCAGAAAGATACTGGGTGCCATAATGTCAGTCTGCAGAACTCAAAGTAGAAATCAATCACACACAGTCCCTTCCATCGCTTTTAGGCTGCTTATAAATAAAAACCTCCTGAGTGCTATGAATCATGCAGTTTAACATTGCTCAGCGATATGATACTTTGCCTGGTGTCACCATTGTTGCACTGAAGTTGTAATACAATACTATTTACAGGTGCAGAGGGAGGTTTGGTTGAGTTTGACATTGAGTCCTGTGTGGTCTCTGTGGGGGTTGTGGGATTCAGTAGAAAGAATTATTACGATATTAAAAAGGATACTGTGCATCATCATGCAGTATAACAAATGTTTGAAAAAATCACATACAAAATGATCAAATTGATGAACAATGAATAGTGTTAACCTGATATGCTTTAAGTGAGACAAAACTCCTCAGTCCATTTTTGTTAGATTTGAATTTCAGCTTGCTCTGAATCATAAGATCATCACAATGTGATTTGCAATAAAAGTAGATAAACGATATTCCCCAGCCCTACCTGTGTGCATATATGAATATTTAATCCAAAAATGTGTTTTAATGTGTGTATATGTAAGGAAACTCACCCAAAATGCCTCTAAGTGACTGACTAATAATTGTCTTTCTCTTACAGAGAGGAGGAGCACTGTTCAACACAGCTGTGATAAAGGTACGTTCCTCTGCAAAACTGCTTTAGTAAGCAGTCACGTAAGTGCAGCATAATGCACCTTTTTGTTCAATATGTACATAACTTATGTATCAAGTCCTGAAAATACCATTTAAATAGATCTCAGGTGACATTTTGCGGGTTTTTTTGTGAAAATGAATCGGTCTGTCTGAATATACAGCAAATTAATTAAAAAACTTGTCTGTTTTGGAATTGACAGTGGAGGGAATGGGAGCATTGTTTATGACTAGGGTATTTTTGATGAGCAGCACCACGTCGTTAAGGGCTGTACAATAGGTGGTCAGGGTGCCCTTTCATGTTATCGCCTCCTGTTAGTGTGCGAGGCTCTCTTATCCAGCCTTTTGTCTCCATGTTTTTGCCACAGGGATCAAAGCATTTCTTGATGTTACATGAAACCAGAACAGAATGTTAATGCAACATGTTTTGATTAGTAATCTGTGTGTGTGTGTGTGTGTGTGTGTGTGTGTGTGTGTTGTTTCCTCCTAGGCCAAGAGTCATGCCAAGAGGGGCATCCGGGACATTAAGGGCAGACTTAAAGCAAGGGTGAGCAGCAGCGACCTTCACACCTCTTTGACACACATGCACACTCTCGTATAAGCATGCGGACACACACTTGTACACATAATTCTGTTCTGAGGCACACAGATAGACACGCGCCCCCTCATAGAAACAGACAGGAAAGCTGCTTTACATGGAGTGTGTGATTCTGACACAACGGCCTTTAATGACTGTTGAAGCCTGCTTAGCGCTTTGTTCAGGGCTGTACATTTTTAACCAACACCCCTCTGGCGATGGCCTGTCATGTCATCCGAGCCCCGGCCCCTCTTTCTCTTTTATTGTCTGCATATTTCATCAGTGAGCCTGTGATTTCCTCAAAGCTAATGTAACGAGGTGTATGTTTCCATAAGCCTGATGGATTTGATAAGGCAATAGCAGTTTGATCTGTCAGTGGGAAACTGAGGAGAGAGGGCACTGATGATGAACAAGAGGACTACGAAGTGCTCTGCAATGTGTACAAACATACACACACACACACAGTAGAGGCAAAAGAGGTGTTGAAATCTATTTGATTTTGAAGTTAAACAGATTTCATGTGCGTTCATAATTAAATTATTTCTAGTTTCTCAGGATCACTCTTAATCCGCAGTGCATTTATGTTACCGCCAGCCACAGATGTCTACACAAGGACCTTAATACACAACGTGTTAAAATTTAACAATTAGAGGTGGTTACCTTGAATATAATTGATGTAACCTTGAAGAGAACAAGTCTCGTAATATTCTACTGTATGTATCAGTTATTGTCAAAAAATCCTGTGAAAAGACCCAAACCAACAACGCGTTAGTTCTTCTTTCAGTGCTTCCCAACTTCAATACCATGTCCGTGGGGGATTGACTCAGGTTAACTACAGTATGGAATATGTCACCAAATGCAATGGTGTGTCTCACTGGTGTGTTTCATAGTTTTGAATCTTTGGCAAAGATAAATAAGATACATCAGGCTTTAGGATCAATTAATACAATTAATCAATTAATGGGATTTGTTGACAGAAGGTAACTTTTAAAAATGTCACTGAGAAATAGCAATGGACAAAGAGCGTCATTGCTTTTGTTCAGTAATCTCATTCATTCTTTCAGTTGAAATGGTTTAACTTAAATGATGGAGCAATACATTGAATGTGGTCTGGCTTGGTTCTCTAACATTAAGGTGAGAATACACGATATTCTCCAACTAACACACATTTTAGTCAGTTTAGTTAACTGATAACAGAAATCAAGAAGAAAGTTTAACATTCATCGTTTCTCTCTCAGGAAGAAGAAGAAGAGGGGATGACGGTCTGCGCGGGGTCTCCAACCAGCACCAAGAGCCTGTCTCCAAGGAGACTGCAGAAGATGAGACGGGTATGACACATACACACACACACACACACACACACACAGATGCACACACACAGATGCGCACACACACAGATGCACATCAGTAAATGAGTTGACTACATGTACACTGACTGATCATACCAGAGTTCAGTTTTCACTTGACGGACATGTATGCAGTCTTCCACTTCTGTTCGCCTTTAGTCCATTTTTGTGTTAATTTCTTCCTTCCTCTCTCCATCCCCAATTCTTTTTCTCTCCTTTTATTTCCATCTCTCTCTGTACTTCTCCCTTTCTCCCTCCATTTTCTCTCTCTTGTAACAGCTCTTGGAAGTACAGTAGTTTGTCAAGGTGCCAAACATAATGATAAGCATTTTTTTCTTTCAATGCGCTCATGTTGTACATTCAGTATTTTTCTCTGAACAGCACGGACAGTAGACGCAACTCATCTGCTGGTCAGCATTTCCTCTGAAGAATTTGCTTGTGCACCATAAGTTTATAGCACGTTTTTTCTTTGTTGTGTGCAGAGCTGGCATACAATGTGCAAGCACATGCACACTCACAAAATAGACATTCATCAATAAATTTATCAAGAGAGTTAAAAATGTTGGAATATTATTAGACACCGTGGAGTGGTGTCAAAGAAAATGTGCACATATATTTCTTGGCGTAAGAAGTTTAGTTTCATGTAATTCAAATTGCACACTTCTGTACAGTATTAAACACATGCATACAGCCTCAGGGTTACTAGTCATATCTCCCACCTCATATCTATACCCCTGTATTCACAGCTGGAGCTTTGCCACCTCTTATTGCTAAATTAAAAAAGGACTCCCAATACTGTCTAAAGAAACACACAAAAAAAAACATGCCTGCATGCACACACTGACATTTTGGTCACAGTCATGTAAGAGTGTGATTAGGAGAGGTTGTGCTGTCTCTAATTAGCGTTGCGTTTCCTGTGTGTGATAAGTCTGGAAGGTCTTAGCGTAGAGGAAGGTGTGACGGCCAGGGAGAGGAGAGGAACGGCAATTAGGGCTTTTCTAAAGGCCTCCTCGGACACCCTCCCCCAGCTAGTGCACAAACAAAGACGGGCCAATGCAATACACACAGATTAACAGTTTACATGCATTTGATGTGCGCACACACCCACAAACGCGCACACACACCATATTCAGGATATACGCACGCTCACACCCCTGTCCCTGCCATTGAGGCCTGTTCATTGCCACAGTAACGGGTCCCTGGAGACCACTGGAGGGAGGACACAGGATGTCCCACAGCACTGGTTTTGTGTGTGTTTGTCTTAATATACAGTCCATCATTTTCTTTTTAGCCATACACAATGCTCTCCCCATTCTTCTCTGTTTTCACATCACTTATAGTTCATAACCCAGGTATATTATTATATTACCAAGACCCCTACACATTAAATACACAAAACCCAGGAGGAGAGTGCAGCCTGACAGATTTTTTTCTGTCAGCTGAAACTAAGATTGAAAATTGAGAAGCCAAGAAAGCCTTGATAATGTATGGCCTGTCAGTGTGCAGTAACCCCTGAAAGATTAAAACTCTTGAAAACATTTATAAGGAAATTGTACTGGAAATTGTTTTGTTTTTGTTTTTCAGGATAGTCATATTGGCTTTGTTTCTGTCTTTATAGACATATTAAAGGACATTATTTAGAAACTCAAAATGAAAGTTAAAAAAATAACGAATTCTTACACAAAACGTTTTTTATGTCCAGGAAGAATTGTTTATTTTTTGTTCATAAAATATTTCTGGAATCACTGGATCATTTGGCAAGTACATAATGAAATAAAGACTCTTTTTAGTTTTTCTCATAGATTTATTTTCTTAGGTAGCTAACCACAGTTGAAAAGAATGTTGGAGAAAAACATTCCTATTGTTCCCACTCTTTCTCTCATCTTTCTATGTATCTTTTATTTTTTTATTTTTTTTTAGATGGCTTCCTATGAAATCTTGATACTGTATTCTGCCCACAACTTTTTTGACCAGGTGTTCCTTGCACGAGAAATTGCTCTCAGTGGGACTAACCTGGTTAAATAAAGGTTAAGTAAAATGAAAAAAAAAGAAGAAAACCATACCTTTATCCTGATACCTCCCCTACCTCTCGTGCCCACACACAGACACCTTTAGCAGTACCTTGGCTTAGTCTTATTCCTGACTCTGCATTCTTTAAAATGTATTTGACTCCCTCTCTGAAGACAAACCATGGTCTTGATTTTGTCCATAGAATCCACAAGCCTTAACATTCATCAATCCTAAATTAATACTTTACTAAAATAAAATAAAAACTTACTTTTCTTGAGTTGGTATTGCACCCCAATTCTAACAGTAAGGGTAGACTAATTATTAGAAACACCACTCAGTTTAACGCAATACAATTCAACGCAGCAGCACAAAAAAACTGTCCCCAAAATGACCATCAAGTTGAATCAGCACCTCTCTAAAGCAGTTCAACAAAACATTATAACCTTCATAAAAGTAGGATTTTACTGCATTAGTTTGAGCTACTGTAGGTGTGTCTAATAAACTGGTAACTGAGTGTATATTGAAAATGTGGAATGGTCCTACTTATTAAACCATAATCTGCCTCGGTGAAAGAAAACTGTTATCTCACTTCATTTACAATAAACATAAGATATTTGTATTGATTTTCTTTGTAGACTTTGTGCCACATTCACCAAATTACATATTTTTTGCACTGAATCCTTAACTACAGTATAAATACTCAAAAACCTACTCCCTGTGTCCCTTCCACATATCCATACCTCTGACCAAGTGACTAACAAAGGCACATTCACCTGCTTTATAAATTCAGAAACATGTTGTCATTGGACTCTCCAAAAATGTGATCTGATTAAAGACATTCCATTCTTCTGTGTGAAAGAAAAAGCCTGATACATTTTTATCATTCATCATTTTTTTGCAAACCCCTCTATTTCTGTCCTTGAAATTAAATGAATGATCCTGGAGCCGCTCCTTTAATTAATCATAGCAAAATAAAATTATAAAATTCATATTCTATTTGATCAGCCAACACATACACCACTGCTGCTGTCATTTGCGTACATATTTCAGCCATATCTGGCTGATGTGGGTGATTTGTTGTGTTTGGTGAGCTTGTTGATTAAGAATGTAGGAGTAATCCTTTCGTTTGACAAAAACAAGATGGAATTGGACTGCTGACTTCTTGTCTGATACAACAAACAACAACCATTGTTCTCCCTCCTGTATGGTTTTGTTTGTGAGCGCCACGTCTGTTTTTGAGATTCTGTTTAAGATTTTGTATATTTGGTGTGTGGTTGTGTTTTATGTGGTTTTGTGTTATGAGCATCTGCAAATAGAAAGTGTGTTTGTACCTCAGCTCTTTTGAACCTGAGCATGTATTTGAGTGTGTGTACTGTATGTACACAAACATGCATGCATTTAGTAGTTTGCCTCAGGTTGGAGACAACAGAATGACAGCTGTTAAGAGAGCAGAGGAGAGTAGAGACTGGGACAGTGTTATGGACAATGACAGCCAGCAGGCTTGTGGCCGGGCTCAGCCCCAGGCTCTGGACTCTTCACCTGGTGAGGCACGAGAGATGCCAGCCCAGAAAACTCCACATAGCTCAGGGTGGAGGGGAAACAGGGAGATAACATAGATGTAGAACAGGAACAAAGTCACATGGATACTTCAGTGTGTGTGTGTGTGTGTGTCTGTGTGTCTGTGTGTCTGTGCGCGCGCACATGCATGGGTGGATGTGTTTGTATGCTCCATCGGTGGGAGACAGCTCATGTGTTCATGGCCAGTAGACACATATGTAGACTGTACACATGACTTGTAAAGTGTCTGTGTCGTAACGGGAAAGAATGAACGTTTGTATGGTTATGGGATTTCAGGATGAAATACTATCATTTGTCTCTGAGTTCAGACATGCTTATACTAATATGTATTTTTAATACAGTAACACTTGAAGTATCGTTTATAAAGTATTGCATAGACTTTGTGTGCACATTGTGTTCAGTACATGATTGAAAATGCCATAATATGAACAATATGGAAAAGCAATACTTTCTGGGTAAACTGAATGGCTACTGTAATAACCACTTCAAGCATATTAATGAACTGTAAATTATAAAGCATAAAGTGTGTGTGTGTGTGTGTGTGTGTGTGCGTGTTATAATTCACAATAATGAAATTTTTGATGTTATTGTAAATGGAAAATAGTTAAAATATGCTCATAATGTTCATGGTAAGATTAATTTTGTGGATAAATATTGTTAGATGGATAGTTAGGATGCATCACAATGAACTTTAAATACATTGGCTCTGTCCATAGCTGTGTGTGTACTTACATGGTTATTTGTATGCGTTTGTAGTCTCCACTTCGCTTAGTATCTCTCCACTTCAGATACCAACTGGCTTCCTCGCTGAAACCAAAGTGCCATCTCCTGGCACCTTCACAGTACTGCATTGCACCCATTCACAGAAAGACACCTGGTGATTTTACTGGATGAGTTTAGTTTAGTCTAACAGAATGAGCATAATGCACATTTTCCTTCTTTTATATGGTTCCTTTTTTAAGCGATAGGGAAGTGGGCTTTCAGCAACAGCCAGTTGGACACACGAGCAGTGGATCTTGCCTCAAACGCAGTCTTTTTTCTTTTTTTTTTTCCTTTCGAGTGAGCAGCTCTTAAACAGGCAGAGAGAGACTTGGCCGTGCTTCTGCAATGGCTTTGCCTCTCCCCAAGGTTTGTTTGCATTTTACCGGCATCTCTTTACATACACTGCCAAGCTGTGAGATCAGTGCCCACTCAGAAATACCATATGAAATGTATAATGTAGGACTGGCTATTAAAGTCTGCTAGCGTTTGGCCCTGTCACAGAGAGGCATAGTTGTTCCGCATAACTGGTCATGCAGGCAAGGAAGGGAAGAGGAGGGGAAAGTTTGTTTCTCCAAACGCAGCTACTAAAATGGATGGTGATGACTATTTTCCCCTCATAACCACAGCAATGAAATGTAATTTGTAATATCAAATCTGAAGATGTTTTTTGAGGCCCCTTAGATATGTTTCATACCTTTGCTTATTGCATTAGGAAATCCCGGGGTATGAAGGGTTAGATGAGGATACGTTATTCATGTTTACAATTCTACCCTCATTTGCTCACAACTGTAAAGGCTTGTAAGCTATACTGATTCTTTTACTTCTTCAGCCAGGTACTCAGGAACTCAGATCAAAGTAAAAAAAAAAAAAAACAAAATAACATAAAATAATTAACAAATGTTTCCCTCAGAGAGTGTGGTTAGTGGGTTCACTGTACAAGAGAAGCCCAGATGTCAAATCTTATTCTTGATTTAAGGAACACAAGAGGATTCTCTCCCTTTTTCAAAATACAGGATCGAGCTACAGTAGTTTTACTAAAATAACCTGACCATTTTTATTATTTTCACGACTCCTGTTCCTCTGCTCTATCTCCTCCTGACTGTTTCGCTCTCTGTACACTCTCACTTGTGGCGACGTGGTGGAGAGGAAGGGAAGCGAGAAGCCACACAGACAGAAACTGTGACATCTGTCACTGACAGCAGAGTGATGGAGGGAGCAAATGAGAGACAGGAAGGCATGGAGGGAGAATCACTTTTTTCATTTTCACCTTTCAGCGTCCCATTAGCCGACAGCGGAAAGCTAATGAAGGAGCAGTATGATAATCTGTTGTTCTGCTATTTCATGCTTTCCGCTGTCCTGTCAGGCCTGGGGAGGTATGGGATGGTGGCAGAGCTGTCAGAGCTTTAACACGGGACCTGTTTGCACCGGTTGAGAATATCTCATTGTGAATGTCTAAATTTGAAGAGTCTCTCTAGATTTTTGTTGTTGTTTTTGTTTTTTTACATTGACACACAGCACATCTAATTTTAGATCTCAAATTTAACTGCTGTTGTTGGATTTGACAGCTTTTGAGGAGCAGTAATATTATGTTCAAGTAACAGACAAACTCATACTTTGCATCTCACATTACTAGTGAAATGTATGCAATATGGTAGTGTGATGAACCCACTCCTGTGCCAAGTTTCCTGCTCCTATCGTAAAATGCTTGGTTGTTGTAAATAGTTTAATCTTAACTGCTGCACTAAAGGGTCACAGTGAAGAGAGGGAATGACAAATTGATAAAGCCGTGAAGTGAGGTACCATCCATTTACTGCTCCCTATGGAACTTCCTTTCGTAGACGGCACCAAAGCTGTAACCAAGATCAGAGGGCCAGGCTTCATGACCTGTGTCTGGTTGTGTTTGGGTTCACCTTGCTTTAATAAACACCTAGACGCAGAAAGAGGCCCTGCTTCCCTAAACACAGCTCTTTTGCACAAATGCACGGGCAAAATAACTCCACGCACCGTGAACATACGGCCACATGTGTTTGTAGTGTTTGTGTGTAACTATTTCAGTCCAATCCCCACCCTCCCCAAGTGTCTCACAGGTGCATCTCCGCCCTACCGGCCCGCTTTGGCTGGCTGGCATGTCGGCCTGGCCCCAGATTTACTGCCCTGACACAGGAATCCATTAAAGACTGTTTAGGGATCCCAGGCCTGAGCCCCTCTGAAATCTCTTTCATTATAGCTCCTAGCTACCATAGAAGGGGAGCAGCTTGGCCAATCAGCGGTGCCACCACATGTGTTCGTGTTTAGCCCGATGGCTGAGAGGCTTAAGTGGCTACTGCACACATCTCCTCCGCTGACTTTTATGGAGAAAATGGCACTTTAACTCTTTGTGTTTTTTTGTAATAGGGTGCGTATGTGACTGAGTGCATGTGTGTGTGTGTGTGTGTGTGTGTGTGTGTCTTCCCTGGCCGAACACAGGCCCTAAATGAGGCCAGGCCAGCCACACGTTAACATTCCGCCTGTCTGGCTGGCACTGTGTCGGCTAATCAAGACCGGCTTGGTTCACGGTTCCAATACTGACACCCCCCCACCACCCCTACCCCCCCCACCCACCCAATTCCCATCATTCTTTGGGGCTTTGAGGAATCTTTCCTCACCTCTATATTTCCTTCCTTCCTTTTTTCATTCAGTCCCTTCCTCCTTCATTCTTTTGGTCGTGTGTTGAGGTTTTTCTTTTGTTTTTCATCATAGTTGTTTCTTACTTTTCTCCCCCTTTGTGTCTCTGATTTTCCTTCTACCACAACCACAACACAAGCACACAAACACTACTGTCTTTACTTCTTAAACACACCACCTGTGCTCCGCTCACTTTTAGGGTTGTAAAGAACCCTTTCCTCAGTGTTGGGCTTTGATAATCTGGCTAAGGTGAGTGTACAGAGAAAAATGCTGAGAAATCAGAGGTGGAGCTAAGCCAGTGTAAAAAAACAAACAAACAGGGAAAACATTGCAGTGCCCCCTAATGCTCATGCACACTGATTGTTAACAGTGCTTGCATGTTAACTGTCCCCCATGAGTGCTCGTGTGTACATAAAACAGACTGAAGGACAATTTAAGATATTACCAAAAAATAAATATAGTGACTAGAGTTGTCAAACAATATGTAAGAAGCTAAATGTGCAAAATGCATAGAGTGTAAATTAGAAAGTGAGAGATAGTGTTAACATAAGCGATCATGCACATGCAGCGAGGGAGGAACATGTGCGTTGTAGTGGAAGGCATGTTAATAAGTGGCCTGGGGCAGATCTGTGCTCCCATGGGGAGAGTCCTGCCCTGGTCTGTGAAGCTTCTGTCTCTTCTTTAACCCGCCCATTAAATATGGTACACAGGTGGCTTATTAAACCCACTGTGTCCGACAACTACAGTATACACTGATCATTCAACACTCTGCCATGACAAATACAATCACATACACTGGTGTTTTAAGGCAAAGGATTAATGTAGTTACCCATATCTTAACTCACAGCATGTAAGGAGCTGATAGTTTGCATATAATGCGGAGTTTGACAAAATACTGCAGGGGATCTTAAAATTTTTTATGCCTGGGCCCAAATTTGACAAATTTAGTCTCAACCCTAAGGGTCCAGGCTCATTAAAACAAGTCAGTATTCCTATGTTATGGGGACCTACCAGACACCGACCTGCATCTTTTCTCTATCGGGTTCCAAGTCGTAGTTAGATGAAAAGCTGCACCTCAGCAGAACAGTGTATTCTGTCTAGACTCCATGTTTAGAGAGACCCCCTCCCCCTGGGTCTACTTTTATTGTCTGATCATGTTATTCTTTGTGTCTAACTACATCCATTTGCTGTGTTGTTCTCATTAACAGCAGAAGTTCAACAAGTCTCCCATGAGCATGGGCCCTCGAGATCTCGGCTACGGGCTTGATGATGATGAGCTGGACAATGCAAGCAAGTAAGTATTCCTCTTATTTTTTTATGACCTATTGCCTCACAACGTCACTGAAGCCATTTTCATGTCGTTTGTATCTTAAGATACGAGAACCTTTGCTGGCTGACTGATTGTTTATTAAGAAAAAGTTGATAGCAGGTTAAAAGTTGCTTTTCCGAGCAGATTCAATTTTTTTTAACTCATGATAATACTGCCCCCAAGTGGACAAATTTAGTGACAGCATTAGTGTACAGAAATGTCACTCTTGCACTGAAACAACTTCTTTTCAAGTGAACTGGTTATCAAAGAGTAATATTTGACTTGTGTTGTGTGTTGCTGTGAATGTCACTGAGAACAAACATATGAAACAATACATGAAACACTTTTTAACTCTGTCTGTCTGTCTCTTCTCAGGATTTCCTCAGAGGACAGCGGGGATGTCCCTTCGTACATCGAGGACAGCGATGATTCCTACTCTCTAGAACTCGAAATCGACGCATCCCGCTCAGGCCAGATGAACCTGCTGGAGGAAATCCTGGACTCTCTGAACACCACAACAGTGGAACAAGGCAAACTCAGCGCCGCCAAGAGCCTGGACTTCTTCAGGTCCATGGATGATTTGGACTACAAGGCCCCGGTATGCAAGAGAGACAGAGGAAGACTGGATTATGAGAAGGCCTGTCATCATGTACAGATTCAGGATTTAAGGAAAGAGGGCAGATGTGTAACAGAAAGAGTTTATGTTAATAAGTATAGAAGCCGACAGGTATGTGAAGATATATTGATGGATCGAGGATGGATGGGTACAGATAAGCAGTCATGAAATCAGGATCGTCACTCATATCTTAATTACAAATATGTAAAAAAAAAAAAAAATAAATAATGGGTTCATTCAAATTAATTAATTTCACATATTTTATATCAAAAGCGGTTCTTTTTACTGCAGGTTGATACAGGTACTATTTATCTGCCTCTCAAAGTATTGTACGTTTTCTTTTTCGGGATGACTAGGTGCATTGAATGAAGAAATACTTGGAGTGAATTATTGCCCTCAAGATTTAAAAAGGATTATTTATATATGCAGTTCTGGTTCAGCTTGAATTTATTTTAATTTCGTATGATTATTTGGCAGCGATAGTGTAGAAAGATAGGAAATGTGGGGGAAGAGAGCAGGGGAATGACATGCAGCAACGCTGCTCAGGGTATTTGCGCCCATGTGGTGTGCGCCCTAACCAGTCAGCTTATCGGGGCGCCCTCACCAAGAAGAATGATGTGCTGAAATTTATTTTTTATCACAATTCTTAAAATGTCAGAATGGAGACAGAACAGTACTCCAGTTAATTAGTTGTATCTGTGAGGTTTTTGGTTCAACTGAAAGAAACGAAGGGCTTCAATCAGCCTCATAACCAATGTATAACTAAAGATTGAGTGCACAACAAACATACAGTTACTCAAAGTAACTTGAAATATCTGATTGCACCCAGGTCTCTCCATATTTGTATTTGGTTAATGGTATTTCCCTTTTTTCTTCTTTTCCAGAGCAAGCCCACATCTTCCAGCCAATCTAAACCTGCAGACGAGAGTGGCTGTGGTGGAGGCGGGGATCAGGGCGGCTGGAATATGGGCCAGGATGACAGCGCGGTCCACGGAAAACACCTTCCCCCGTCCCCACGCAGACAGCCCAACAAGAGCAGCCTGAAGGTGTCAAAGAAACCGGTGACAGCTCCTGCAGTGCCCGTCATCGCAGCTGCACCCCCAGCCCAGGATGCTAACATCTCCAAGTCACACCCTCATCTCCCCCACTCTGACCATCACCCTCTACCTCCAGGGCGACAACTGGGAGACCGCTTCTCCTACTCACCCCCACTGTCCGATAGAGTTACACCTACGCCGCCATCTCCCACTCTCTCTCACACCTACAGTTCTCCAGCTCCCATTTCTCACCCAAACTATTCCCCTGTACCGGCGGGTCGGTTTCGGACCATCTCAGACCCCCAGGCCAGCACAGAGCCTCCTGAGGCCCAGAACCAGACGGCCTCCACCAGCATCCTGAGGAGGAAGGTGCTGTCCAAGAAGACAGTGAGGCACTACCAGGAAAAGGCTCTCCAGAGGCAGGGCAGCAAGGGCCAACAGGAGGGTCAGGGGAGCCCGCCGAGGAACAGCCAGTCAGCTATGCAGGTCCCGTGGGAGAAAGAGGTGTCCAAGGAGGGGCTCCTGGGGCTCGGCCTGTGTCTGGGTCAGGGTAAAGGCTCGGGGGCGGCTGTGGTGCAGGATCAAGGCCTCCTCGAGGAGATTGAGTCCATGTGTTGCCTCGGCTCAGTCCTCCACACCAGCCTGCAGCTCTCACAGGTTCACTGCAACAACAGTCACCACCAGGTCCAAGGAAAAGCCACAGACGAGTCGTAGGGACGTCGAAGACTCAGTGTCTGTAAAATGCCATAGGTTCTACTGAAATCTATTCACTGTAACTCTTCTATTACTGTTAGCCACAGTCTCGGAGAACAGGATCAGTTATGACTTTTTTTTTATCCTAACACTCACTATAAAAAAAAATGATGAACAAATTTGATGTCATACAGGCAGACGCAGACAGTCACAGCCTCTAGAGCAGGAAACAAGAACAGATGTTTCTTAAAACAAGTGAAATCTGCCAGTTTAGTAAGAATATTCTAACCTGTTGTTTCAAGACTGTTCTTGAAATGAACTGCATCTTGTGAGTTCATAAAGTTTTGATTTCTTAAAACAAGTGAATAATCTTGTGAATTTAGAGAGCGGCACTTAAAACACAAACTGAGGCCGTAGTATTGAGATTCTTTTGTGGTTTTGGAGTGCTTCAAGATTTTTCACTTGTATTAAGAAAAAAAAAAAGACTCTGTAGGAAGTATGACGGTGCAATACATGAAAAAAGACCCGTGAATTACATTTTAGGCCAAATATAAGAAGCCAACCGGTAATGGAGGAATTTTCCAGCTTCAGTCAGTACTTTGTCAGGATTAAGAAGGGATGATATCTCCTCAACACTCAATTATGTCAAGTCTTTTACTCACAGTGTTCCAAACATTTCACATGATCAAATTAAATTTGCACTCGTAGATTAATAAGTTGTACTCAGTCTTGACAACCTGGTTACTAAAATAATTTGAGCAAAAAACAATGTGAGACAGGATATTCCAGACACAAAGTCCACTTGGGCCTTTGCAACTAATTATACACTGTGTAATATAAATGTTTTTTATCACCATGCCTTAAATGGACATGTGATTTGTTTTTGATACTCTGGTGTCTTAATCAATAGATAACATAACAGGTACTTTGTAATCAGAATCTGATACTCTCAGATCTTAAATGCAACAGTTAATAGTTCGTAAACAGCACTGTATTTCTCTGGATTAATCGAATAGTTAATATATATATATGATGTGCTTTAAGCTGCTGTTTTTAAATTTCATTCTAGATAATGAGATGTGCATATAGAAACCGCTCTCTCCTATTCCTGTGTTCCTCAGGACTCTTCTATCACCTTGAAGAGAAGCAAATACTGTCAGAAGTTAAAGTGGATGAATTTACAATGCCAGTGTCCATGCTCCATGTCCATTTCTTTCTCTTTTTCCACCATCAGCACTCTTCCTCTCATGTTGTCTCCTATTGTCCTGCCTTTTAGTCCTTTCAGCACATCTAACTTTCACTCTCTACCTTAAAAATGGTGGCCAGTTCCTGCAGAGCTCCATGTGGTTTGGAGTGGATGTGGTAAAGGTGAACTTTAATGGGTAAGGCTGGCGATATTCTACGTTTTCTTATTCTCAACAAATCCCATGAAACAATGCGTTACTCCATCTCTCCATGCTTTCAGACTTCTGTACCCTTCCCCAAACCCATTCCTTCCTACGGAAAACATAGAAATAGGTCAAAAAGTTTCATAGTGCATTTATTGGGGACAGCCGCAGATTACCTCATAGTAGGATAAATTTATTTTTGGGCCTTTTTATTATTATTTGTCGATATTAAGAAAAATCTACAATATCACCAGACTTATCATATTACTTTCTGTCCCTTTCTTTGCTCACATGAGGAAATGTGAACTCTATCCTTCTAGGTTAGATTTACACACTGTAATGTAATGCAGTGGTTGATGATTGTACTGTAATGAAGCAATACAGTTCTCCTCAGAGAGTAGCTACATGGATGTAATGTGTACAGAGTCAAAAGTATTCCTATAACAGACTCTCCTGTGGAGAGAAACGCCCACGTCCAGAGATTGTGGGATCATTCTCTGCACCGCCACGAACCCAGAGAAAAGAAGAAAGCTTTTTCATGTGCTTGTGTTGGGATTATTACATTTATGGTTCGTTGTTCTTATGATTTATGCCAGACGCCAGTCGGTGTGGCAGTTTAATAGCAGCTATTTCTCCGCTTTTTGAGTGCTGCTCTGCGTTAACGATTTGCTCATAAAGTCTTTGGCGTGCTTCGAAAAGCCCAGGAATCAGTACTAGTAATTCCAAAAAGGAGAAGAAAAAAAAAACAGACTCCAGAACAATCTCTGGCCTTATTCAATGTAAACACTTTAAAAAACTTTAAAACAAAAAAAACATTTACTATGCAAATATTTAAAATTATCGAAAAGGTCAGTTTTCTTTAACAGTAATTACATTATAATGCACGATTATACTTGAAAAAAATAAATACAATCAAACTAGTTTTTAGTGGCAGTGAAGCCTCATGTGTCCCTAAATAAATAAAATAATATCAAAGTCTATTTAACTGTGTGTGAGCGGAGGTGAGTCTGTGGGTGTTAATGACAGGATGGTGTGTATGGTGTGCCTTATAAAATAAGAGTAGCACCCAGCATAATCTGAACAAGGTACAGTATTATAGAAAGGAGGTGTATGCAATGTTTTCAGACCACCTTAAATCACATTTAGGTTAGTATTGAGCATTACTGTATTTATATGATAAACAGACAAAAAACCTGGTTTGGTCTTTAGAAACTGACCTGAGATGAACTCTGGTACCAGCATTGTTTTTATAGCTTTTCTGTTTTTGAGTTTCGGCTGCAGTCCAGCTGGAGTTACTCAGTGTTTTTCTTTGCTGCGGTGGTCGGTGGGAATCTTCCTGCCTGTATTTAAGAGATCTCTGAATTTCCATGGGTTATTTGACTTTTTGTAAATTAGGTACTTTCTTTGATTGTACTAATAGATGATTACTTGTATAGTTTGTGTTCTTTTTTTTTCTCTCTTTTGGTTTTCTGTCTTTCTTTTATAAATAAATTGAACACTCATTCTGAGCTTACTCTATTTAAAAACGTTTCTCAGAGGAGTTTCTCTAGTTGATTTGATATTGATGAAAAATTATTTTCAACTGAATAGAAGTGTATTTTTGCTGGCTTGAGTTTATTTTACATGGATAATATATGATTGGTGTTCTATGTTGTAGAAAAATGAAACCTAATATTTGAATGTTTTAGATTTTATTTTTGGAAGAAAAAATGAGAGAGAATATTAACAAATGTCCCATGTAGCCATTCATGTTCAGAAGCATTTGACACCTTCTAATCAAATTAAGCAGAGACTGACGCTTGCTTGTACATGGTACAATGCTTACTGTTGTATCTGCATGTATGTACCTGTATGTATTGAATGATTTGGTTTTGTTTTGTTTAGTTTTACAGATGTGGTTTATTCTGTTGGTATTCATTATTATTTCAGTATTTAGTGCTTCCATCAAATCAAAATGATGGAAATAACATTGGGTTCTACACTCATTCTGCCTGCATTGGGTATTGTAGAGTTAAATGTCATCTGCCTTGCATTTTATGTAGAGGAAAACATTTCTACTTTGGTTATTGGCTACTGTAAATCTAACCATAGAGGTTTTGTGGGAATAAATACTTGAGCAGTCAGCTGCTAATAAGGGTGATATGAAAAGCTTTAGTAACTCTGGTACCGTTTACACTAATTTTGTACAACAATGAAGAAATGATAGTCAGGGGATTTGCATTTCAATGTCCACGAGCTTGTGATAACTAAGGATACCTGATACTCTGCTAACAATAGAGTGTAAAGTAATCAGTAATGTATACTAAGTTTAATTGTCCTGAAATTACAAATTTGGAGTGAGTGCCAGGTGATAGATTATGTAGCAGCTTTTACTGAGGTACTATTGAGTGAGAACACAAATTCAACTTTACAAAGATGTTAACATCACTTCCCCTTAACCACACATAAAAAGAAAACACAGTGTAGTGACAGCCTCGGGCAAGTTACAGTAAGCAACTTTTTTTCAGTCTCTTTTTTTGGGTATTGTAATGATGATTAATTTGTCATTTACTGATTTTTCTGATTCTGTGCACACTTGCATGTTCTCATTGCAGAGAAAACTGTCTTAAACAACTGAGGTCAATCTAATGTGCTATTCATGAGTAACTTGGTACAACTGCACACAATGTATGCACTGTGAACTGAAAATAAATTATACTGTTTCATGCTTATGCAGTTCTTGACTCATTTTTAATACCCAAATTCTGTATTAACATAGATAGAACCCCCAGATTTCGTAAACACTGAAGTAAAAATGCTAATCATTTCTTAGTGGCCACCACACTGTTCCTAAAATGACCTCAAATATTTTGTGAACACAAATGAATTCACTTTAATTAACCAGCACAATATCTATGTACAGTTGCCGACAATAAAAGGTAAAAAAAAAAAAAAAAATTCACAGTTTAACAAAAAAATAAAATCATCATGACAGTATATACACTAGAAATGACACTGCAGTCTGGACAGTTCTTGTATCTAACAACATACAAGTCAGCCTAGAAGAAACTAAGAAACTATTCTCTAGTGCAACTAATCCTGAAACCTGACTTTTACAGTACGTTATTCTGTCAGTAAGGTGCTACAGTATGAAAAGTCCTGTGGGAATGTTCTCTGAGAAGGAAAAATAAATCAATACTGGCAGCAACACAAAGAATTATAAAGGCATTTTCCTGTAATAAACACACGGATGGAATTTCATCATCACAAATCTAGCGATATTCTATATTTTTCTTATTGTCAGCAAATCTTATGAAAAGATAAAAACCAACAATGAAGCCAAAGCCTAATATAGCTTATTCATTTGTGTCAAAGAGCTCCATTGTTGTCCAAAAACTTTGAAACGTATCAGTGAGCCACAGAGTTAGACTTGTTCCTTCACTACGATTCTGGGAACTCTAGTTTGTTTTGAAACAATCCCACAAACACTGTCCTGCTGCAGTAAATACTCACTGGACCCCCAGATGTGTATTAATCCACAGCTGAAGATAGTCCCCAACAAATGTGCCATTTACTCCTGTTTGAGTAATGTTTGCTAAAAACTACAATGTCCAGCTGTTTTGAGAAATTCCTGAACCTTTCTTTATTGGTGACCCATTTTTGAAGATTTATGTCTTCAGTAGGAACCAATGAGAAACAAACACATTGTTTGTTTTGATCTTTTCGTGAGATTTGTTAACAATAAGAAAAACATAATGCTCTCCTTATCCTTTAAATTAGGAATTTTCTGACTCATTCGTTCATGTTTCTAGATGAGGTTGTAAGACAATGCGTTTGCGTGTCCCAAATTCGGATCTGGTCCATCAATTCTAAAAATATGGATCAGACACAAAGATGTGACGGACTCGATACATTCTGAATTTAAATCTTTCCATTTAGATGGATGTACTGCTGGATGGTGAGGCCAGGTGCAAAACATCGCAGGAAGATGGATGACGCTCTGGGTTATAGAGTTACACAAAAAGGCTGTCACAAGATCTCATACAGTCTTCCAGCATGTTTATATGCAAATGAAGACAGACAGCTATAATTTAAAATGCAGGAACTGTGAGGGCAAGGCCATGTTTACATGCAGGCTGCAGATATTCATCTGCAGAGTTCAGCAATGCCCTCACGTATGAATCCAACGTGAGTAAACTATACATCTGTTATCTGCTGTATTTCTAGCATTGGCCCCTTAATTCCGACAATAACCACACTGTCACCCCGCATGTCATATGAGTCTCTCCACAGGTGGCGGCTGGGTGATGCTCCACATCTCCACCCGTGATCCCTCCTTCTCCTGCCGGCTGGGACTGTAGGTGCCGTGGGTGGCGCGACGATTTAACGCCACCACCAGGCCGACGGAGGTGAGGATGAGAACCAGCAGCAGGAGGACGGACGCCAGACTGATGGACAGTAAGAGGTCAGAGGTCAAACCCTCAGAGGTCAACTGGAGGGATGGAGGGAAAGAGACAAAATCAGAGATAGGCGCTTACTGGATTTGAATTTTAAAAGGTTTTGCTTGAAAGGAGCTCATACACAGTCAGCCATACGTTGTTTATTTCTGTCTCTCTTACACGCTGTTTCTCTCACTAGCACACTCTCACACACACTTCTCCCCTCCTCGCTGCTTTACACTACACCAGGCGCTCCACGCGTGCTGCCAAAGTGCTGATGGATGTGTTTCCCAGCTCAGCAGGTGGGTTGCGACCACCAGCAGCCTCGAGTTGCCGCGGACCGAAACCTCCCTCCGTCTGCCGCCTCTCTCGCAGTTTGGCTACAGCCAGCGCCAGCCCCAGCATCGCCACTATCGCCAAGCCAACCATACACGGTGCCAGCACGGCAGCCACTCGCGAGCTGTATGGAGCACGCTTCGTCTGTGGAGGATCACACACACACACACACACACACACACACACACACACACACACACACACACACACACACACACACACACAGCCAAGATGCTGCCTGATGATCCCATTTGCACATACACAGCAAACACCACCAGAAACACACCAAAAATAGCTCATGCAGACACACAATTCCCTTCTAGCAACAGGAAAAGCTGCTTTACATGAAGCGTCTGAAGGCGTTTAATGACTTGTGAAACCTGCTAAGTTTCATTTTCAACCAGCCCCCTTTGATCATCACACACCAAACGCACACAAGCAGCTTCACGACCAACCAGAAACACAATTACCCTGCATGCAAACACAAAGATTTCTGACCTCACAAGTCAAACCCGGTGAATCAAGGCGAATCAAAGCCTCCAGTGCAGCAGGCGAGTGATTGTTAACATTCATTAACCAGCAGCAGAAGACGGAGTAGCAGACGCACTTACATCAGTAGATCTGGTGGTTGTGATAGTCGTGACACTCTGAGTGGCTGCTACAAGGTTACCAACAGCACAGCAGCTGTAAGTTTCACTCCATTACACTTACAATTTTGGCTGACACTACCTTCATAACTAAAGCCTCTTACTCAACTTGTCAGGTTACACAAGAGGATGAAAAGAAATCTCAGAAGTCAGCAAACTTTACACTGAGCAATCAACATGGAAACATAATTCTAATAAAAATACAACCATCCGTATCCCGAGGCAAAAAATAACTTGTGCACTCACGCTCGACGCTGTAGACATTACACTTTCTTTACCTCGCTACAGGTTCTTTGTTGACTCCTGAAAAGTGCTTACCTGTCACTGCAGCACAGTTGGCTGTCACAGCGAGTGTGACACAAGCGAGCCAAAGCAGCCTGCAGCCAGGACCCGCCATCAGTCATCGACTGCCACACACACAGACACGGAGATGTCTAACTAACCAGTCTCTAAGGTATGAGGCAAGGCCACCCTGAAGCCTCGGCAGAGCAGCTACACACACAGAGACAGCAGCAATGCTTCCCTGCTGTCAGCACTATCAACCTGCTCTGTGTGTATATATGTGTGTGTACGTGTGTGTGTGTGTGTGTGTATGTCTGCCAGATAAGCTGCCCTCATACGTTTCTGTGAAGCAGACCGAACTTCTGTGAATGCCACCAGCTCTCTGCTGAAACTGCACTTCAGCGCCAGATGCCGCTTTTTCGCTGGCGAAGCACATTTCTCCCTCTCTGCCTCTCTCGCTCTCAAAGGATGGCCGCATCAGTGCCGACACTGAAAAACTGCCTCCCATTTCCTCCCCCTCTTTCCTCACCATTAGGGCTACCTGTGCTTGCAAAGGACACACACACATGCACACGCATATACACACAGACTTGAAAAGTAGGAGATAGAATAGAGGAGGCAAGTGTTGAGAGAAGAGTGCCACTGCATATTGACTACATGGTCAAAAGTATGCGGACGCTTGAGCGTTACATCCATACGTGACTGTTGAACATCTTAATCAAAACCATGGGCATTAATCTGCTGCTGTAGCAGACTCTTCTGGGAAAGCTTTCCACAAGAGTTTGGAACGTGGCTGCTTGTGACCATTCACTCACAGAAGAGTTTGTGAGGTTGGGCACCGAGGCCTGAGGCTGAGGTCAGGGTTCTGTGCCAGTCAACTTTTCCACATTAAACTGGGAATGCTATTTCCGTTGAACTTGCGAACATATCCTTTAACCTTGCTTTGTGCACAGGGTCATTGTCTTGTTAAAACAGGAAAGAGTTTTCCCCAAACAAAGAAAAAACAGCCTCCGACCAATAGCACACTGAAGTGTATGGACAGAGGCGTCCAAATGCTGTAGCAAAGTGCCTTTACTCTGTGTGTGTGACAGTGTATCTCTGAACTTGGGCTATTCTGGGATCTACTCACACTACATCTTGTTAAGCGAGATTAAGTGTCTATGTTTGATGTCATAGTAACCACTTGACTTTGGCATGTTTGCTCCTCTACTTACACAGCTACACAGATAGGAAATCGATGAAAGGATTTGGACAGCGGTTAACCTTCAACGGAAATTTGTCTAGAGGAGAAAATGGAGGGATAGAATTTGGAAAGGAAACCAAATGGGTGGTGATGGAAGAGAAAAATTAGTTTAAAGAGATGAAAAGAAGACAGAAGACAGACAAAAGCTGATAAGATTTAGTTTTTTATTTGACAATAAAGACAGAGACAGAGACTGGATTTAAACCTAGACAGGACATGAAGGAAGAATATGATGAAGGAAAGACAGACAAACAAGATGTTATGGTCATACATGGATCATCTAGCATGCTCAACACGACTAAAAGACAGACAAAAACACAGTCAAGTCCATGTGGAACACACAAGTGCAATGATTTAGTATTATGAAAAGCTGACCACAACAGCGTGATGGATGTTGATAGGTGCCGTTCAAACCAGAGCTGCAGAGAATTTAGGCTTAAAATATCTTTGCTTCGCTCAGGAAGGTTTAGAGACAGAAACAGAGCAGTCAGTCAGTCAGTCACCACAGTGCTCTGAACGCACATCAAGGACAAAGTGAGACATCTTGTCGTCTTCTAGCCCCTCTGGGTGCCTTTGTAACGACAACACGGTTTTTCATAGTTCACACATTCATCCATATGGAGCTCCCAAAATCCAGTTCAGACAAGACTGACGGGATATCTTCGATTACAAACATTATAAATAACAAATATTATTTAATGTTCTTCATTGCACGAAAAAGTGCTTGTTTAAATGTTGACTATCCTTCCCTGTGGACCACAGTAACTATCCTGCGCAGCCATGTGCTCAGATGATTATTTGAATAATCACTTTATCGTTCAGCAGGAGATTATTTGCCTGCAAGTTTAAAAATAGAAGCGAACGTTCCCTGATTTCATATAGTTTCAAATTTGACTATTGGTCCCTGAGAACTTGGGATCAACATTTTATAGATTAAATGATTAGTCAAATAATCAATAACAAAAATGATCTTTAGTTGCAGCCCTAAACTGTATTTTGTCTGTGTTGGAGCTACAAGAGATTATTGCATCTGTGATCTAAAGCTACTTAAATAAGTAAATAAACTTGAGTAATATAAATAACTATATTGCATAAGGTGCTTCTGATTACCAAAGTATCATTTTAAGGCACAGAAACAGCTCTGTGGTACTGTTAATCTGACGTCCAACTAGAGAAAACCCTAATGTGTGCAGTGTGCCGTCAAAGATACCTGATCCCCTGTGCTTTGTACGAGAAACCACTGGTCACTCTCATCTTTTACAATCAATGAATCACCCATACACGTGCACTGAGAAAAATTGCAAACCCCACTCTGCGCCCACTTCTCACACCAGTCCCAAAGACAAGTGCAGACACACACGCCTGCACACACACGCTCACACACATTCAGTCGTTGCCTCCCCAGTCTATTTCTGGCTCATCGTCCAGCCTGAGGATGAGGTAGGAGAGCAGCTGGAAGAGGTTCTGCCACAGCAGCACGGCCACGTAAAAGTAAATGTCGCTTACGTCCGTCTGGCACGTGTCCCCGGCGTAGCTCATGTCGCACACGCAGACGAACTTGTTGATGAGGTTGCGGCAGTAGCCTCCGTTCAGACAGGGGTTGGACTTGCACTCGTCCACCTCCTGCTCGCATCTGCAGACACAGAATCACAGTTCAGACGTGACCACTTATAGCAAGTTGTTAAACAGTAAGTTCTGGCAGAAAAGGCTCTTCTGTTTCAGGGAGTTCTCAAATAACCTAATTCTAACCCTCACTTAATAAACTTATAATAAATAAATAATGTGTGATTGTGGGAAGTGTCAGGATATAATGGCCATGCTGTGCATAACCCTCTGCATGAATAGGATTGGACACTACTAGTCAGCTGGTGAATGAAACAGCGATTGTGAAGCATGAATAAAGTGGCTGATGTCAGTTAACTAATGCAAGTGCAACGTTAGAGTTCTGTCTGAACTGATGCTCGCTCTGTAGATAAATCAGGCGAAGACAGAACATTTTGTCTCAGTGTCTCAGTCTGAGTAAACTTGACTTAATTACAGTTTTTATGTAATAATCTATTTTTCTTTCCTACCGGTGTCCAGTGAAGCCAGGCGGACAGTCACAGGACAGCTCTCGGTCAGTGCAGTTGCCTCCATTGAAGCAGGTGTAGTTTCTGGTGTCATCACCGCACACAGAAACAGGCTGCTTAGGCCGTCTGGTAGAAGACAGTCAGACAAGTAAGAGGGTGAATGCTTGTGTTGTTTGTGTTAATTAAAGCCGTAGTATCAGAGGTACTGAGGTGTGCAGCACATCATGTGCAGCAGAGTTTGATGTCTTTTTACTTCTGCCAGAAGCAGACGAATCAGCCTGGAAGGAGCTGTATTGTTCGGCTTCCCGCAGCTCCCCACAGGGGACACAAAGAGGCTTAGGGGGGGAACAGGATAATAAGATTACAGACCTCTGGCAACTATATCAGCGGGATGTCAAATCACATGTACAGGAATGTAAAAGCCAACCATTTGTCTTTAGCTTCTATAACCTTTTATTTGCCTGAAGCACAGCAGCTCTGCTCCAAACGTTATGTATCTGTTGGCAACTTCAAATTCATCCCTCAATGGTAACAAAATACAGGCTTTTTTATTTTGGAAAGTGTCGGTTTTGGTATGTTAAGTTTTAATTTAGATGCCAGGAATCATTTTGAACTACAACTGTCACTCATTTGAAACAGTGAGTATCTCATTTTAAGACAAACAATGTCACAGGGAGCGTTAATATTATCTTTGCTTGGCATTTTGTTGCACGCAGTTGAACAAAAAAAAAAAAAAAAATACATCATACATGGCATTTGAGAGACAAATATCTAACAGGAAACAAACAGCGAACACCTGAGAAATAGAAAAAGAAAATAATACTTACACATTTCTGACAACAATGTACCACGGAATTTCTTCAATGCGTTCACTGGAGAGGAACAGAAAGAAAGATGGGGAAGGGGGGTAAAAAGAGACACAAACAAAAAGAAGTCATTTTGATGAAAACTTTACAGCGTAGATGTTCCCAGTAAAGGGAGATGTGCAGCTTGTCTGGTGTCTTGCTTAGCGAGACACTTGCAAAGGTTTTCCTTGTGCAAAAGGGGCAAAATGCAAGAGGCTGTGTGTTTACAGGATAAATGGTTGGAGGCGTTCCCCTGCTGGTTCTCCGAAGCAAACGGTAGATGACAGGGAAAAGAAACTGGCGCTGAACCAGAGAGCCTTGTGTAGTGAGACACCACAGCAGACTGAGGCCTTTTCTGGCTGACACTAGAATAGAAATGCAGCATCTGAGACGCTCAGTGCAGGCGTGGTTGAAATGCTGAACAGACGCAGAGATGTGGAGACATTTACAGTGAAGGATTGTGTTTGTGTTGTGGTGCGGTCCCTTGTTTGTGCAGTTTGGAGCATTTATTTGTGTATTTTGTGTTTCCTAACTAAGAGCAAAAGCAAAGTCATTGGAACGTGAAATATTTATATTAGGATCGTTTCTTCTGCTGCCAGTCCATATTTTCCACAAGCCTTTCGCACTCACCAGAAAGCGACTATTCTACGGTGTTTTATTCTACTCTGTTCTCCTGCTTTCCTGTTTACAGCACCTCAACTTACTTGCACAGGGGTCCAGTGTAGTTCTCAGGGCAGAGGCAGGCGTAGCGGTCCGGCCCGTGCAGACAGGTGCCTCCATGGGCGCACAGGTGGTTTTCACATATATCCACCTCCTCATCACAGTCCCCACCTGCGTAACCGAACTCACAGGCGCACTCGTAGGTCAGCCCGGTCACGCTGCAGTTGCCGTGAACGCAGGGACTGGAAGCGCAGGTGTCAGTGAAGAATTCGCAGCGTCTACCGGCCCAGCCCTCAGCACAGCTGCAGTTGTAGGTGTTGAAGAGGTCCCGGCACTCCCCCCCGTTCAGGCAGGGGCTGGGCTCGCAGACGGGGCCCCCGCTGCAGCCGCGGAGCGGTGGATGCAGCGATGTCTGGACGAACTGCTCCTCCTGCAGGCGTGGGAGGTTCACGTCAGAGGCGCTGAAGTAAGGCAGGGCGATGCCACCCAGCTCTACTGTGCCCAGGCACCCGGCCAGGGACCACCCAGCGTCAGGGGCCAGGCCCCCTAAGAAGATGTCCACCCCCTGCCTGAGGAAGTCCAGGTTGCCTCCCTGGCCCCTGGAAGTGCTGGCTTCTTCTATTTCTTCATCCATCACCAGAGTCCAGCGGGAGGTCTGTGCCCATGGCGCTGCCATGAACAGGTGTACGCTGTGCCACTCACCATCACTAACACTCGTTCTGCTGCTGACGCTCACCGTGGACACGCCCTGCTCGCCCTCCTCGTCGCTGTCCTTTTCAGTGGTGCTCTGAAGCTCCATGTAGAGCAAACCGTCCTGGACAGAGAGTGTGATGAATGCCGAGCCCTTCTCTGCGTGGAGCACAGCTGCATTACGCGTCCGTGTGCGTAGGTTTAGGGAGAGGTTAGTCAGATTGCGGAATATGTGGCCATTTCCCCGGTAGGACAACACTGTGCTGTCATTCAGGAAAGTTGCATTGGAGTAGCCTAGGAGATTATAGAAAATAGCTGGTTTGTTTATTTGTTTACACATTTACTGTCGCACCACTAATACTCCTTTGTCAGTTGGCTTCCTGTTTTTTGATTATGTAACGGCTGTATGCATGAGAATAGAACAAAAGCTTTAGGCAAGAGCACAGATTTCTAATTCAAAGATTACATAAACAACAGGCATTATTACAGAATGGCATTTACCTGTTCAATAACACCATAATCCTTTTAGTCGACTATATGAGGTAATTTATCAGAAGTACCCCTAAGGAGAGTGTATTCTCAATGAGTTAATCACTGAACATGGGGTGGCTTACAGGACAGACGGACAACACGGCAAATCATCACTAATCCCAGCAAAAAAAAGATAAGCTGGCCTCAAGCCAATCCTGCTTTACGGAGCACATACAGCATACTGTGTGTGCGGATTGAGGCCGGGGTATATAATCAAGCATGTTGTGTCACACAGTTACGGAGTGGCCAATAATGACCAATTCCACAAACAAGGTCAAAGATTAGGTAACATACATGCGGTGGAGGATCCACGTCTGAGTTTAAGGGCTTTTATGTAACTAAGAAATTATATCAAGGAGAAGAAGGAGAAACAAACTTTACCACTAATGACCTGGGACAAACCTGACCTCACTAAAGCTGTCAATTATTAGCAGGCAGATATTGGTAGTGTAATAACAAAATGGGAAAAAACATCTAAATGGGTTGAAAATGTAATCAAAGCTTTAAATGTGAGTGTGAGATTATAATTATTACATCACATTTTTGAAATATCCTTTATGTGTGATTAAGTAATATTACCTCATGATCATATAAAAATGCTGCTACTAAACTATGGTATGAACAACTTGAACATTTCGCTCCCGTATAATAGGACTTTTTATTACATTCTAACAAGTTATTACACAATCTGAGAGTTACACTACACTAATTACACTATCAGGTGCTAGACCATTTTCTTAACTCTGATTAAAGGTTTCTCATAACGAGAGCTGTAGACTTGGACTTGAATTTGACTCCCGTAAGACTTGACTTGAGACTTCAGCCACTGACGAGTCAAATGCTGTCATTTTAATGCTATTGATCTGAACATGGCCTTAAGAGTTGCAGCTCGACCTTCAATTTGCCTATGAAGATTTGTGACTCTACTTGGACTTTGTTGGTTTCAAATCCCTTAAAAACACCTTTGCTTGTAACCGTCGCAATCTTGGATGCCACTTACATTCATATCCCTGGTTCAGTATCCTGCATTCTGAGTCCATGGGGCAAGGTGACAGCTCGCACCACCTGACCTCTTCACAGCGCCGCCCTGATGTCCTGAGAGGGCAGGTGCAGGTGAAGTCATCCCAGGTGGAATAGCACATCCCACCGTTTAGGCAAGGGTTCCTCTGAGGATGAGAAATTGATAAAGGGGCTTACTTTTACCAAATGCATAATGTCTGTTTTAAGTTTTAATCAATGTATGCATGCCCTAAACTACTAAAGGGATGATAATAAGATATAACTGCTAAGAATAACATGTGAGCAAATATTACTGAAAGGAAACCAAAACTGTATGTAAACTAGCTTTACTCACACTGCAGGTGTTGTCCCCAGAGCATCCAGCAGTCACATTTTCCATGAGCTCCAGAGGATAAGAGCTCACTGAGGTGTCCAACCCAAAGAACTGCAGCCGTCTGTCGTTGACCCTCAGGTCCTGGATGCAGCCTTTGAAATATCCACCAAACACTGAAGTCATCCTACTCTCCAACAGACCTCCCACATACAGAGTGTCTCCTGCTTGGATATTGACTGTCCTGATTTCCACGTCACCCTGTTTCTGAGCGGCTACATACAGTGCCATGCGATCATTCACCATTTCTACACTCACAAAGTGGACTTCCCCGTCGTTAATCGCATTCTCCGCCTTCAGACTGTCAAAGTTATTGAGCTGAACTGTGACCTTGCCGTCCTCCAGCCACATGTGCAGGTACTGGCTGCTGCTGTTGGCCAGCACCAGCAGGAGTCCATTGTGCCTCCGTGTACGCAGGAAGAGGGAGATGGAGATGTTGTGACCCAGATCATCAGTGACGGAAAACGCTGCATAACTCTGAGAGTCCTCGTTCCCAAAGCGTGCAGTCACATGTTCTGCAAACAGAGGAAAAGGGTGAACAATATGAGACAAGAAAATGTTTCAACATGTTAAAGACGAGAAAAAATCATCTTCAAGATTGTTTTAGCTTGGCCACTGTGCAATATGGGATTCATTTCTGGGGTTAAAAAAGAGTAAGTGTAAATGTAATTTATATTCAGTCCTTTGTAATTAAAAACACAAAGGTAGAAAAACATTGTACTTTTCTCATCTGTGCTAAGCATAGAAACTAAATATTTACTATTAAAAGAAAATTACATTAGATTTGGTTTTTTTGCCAAACCAACTAACTGGAGGAAAAGTCATTCTAGCTGTTTATGTGAGGTCGCAAGAAGAACAGGGACAGGAAGAGGAAATTTAAGAAGCCACCAGCCCTCATGATCTGTGTGTTCTGTGTCCACTGTCAGCACTTTCCACTGTGGGTTGGTCAGGACAAGCAGACAGACACTGAGAACACACAAAGCTAAAGCAGAGTGCCTGACAGGTCATATGAAAACATATGAAAGCTTCGATGTGTATGTGTTTTGACATTTCGAGTGTGCATTTGTGTGCACATATCCCTTCAGACATTGTGATCAGTAATCTGCTTTGATAGACTCAAGATGCTATAGTTATCCTCTGTGGAAAAACGGCACTATTCAATATTTCCAGGAGAAACTAGAGTCAAAAATTCAAACTGCAACTTTTCATTTTACTTATCATTTTGCTTCTGATGTATTTATTGATCGCTCTCTTCAACAGTCTACTGAATGGTATGACATTTCCGTGCATGTTCTGTGTATTTCCAAAATAGACTCATTTACTTCCTTAATCCAGTGTGTGAGATAAGAGGATCTCTTTGGCTTTTGATTGGCCTCATCTCTACCCCCCCCCCCCCCCCCCATCTTCTGTAACACACCAACAACTAAGGATGTTATGTAATTACCCACTTAGAAAATTGAGAGAGTGAGAACGACCTGGTACTATCTCCTCCAATCTCAATTAATTAGGTTCATTTAAAGCTTAAAGCCTGTGGTGAGTCTCATATGTGGTTTTCTCCAGTTGAAGTCTATTATTTCTCAGCTGTAGACATACCCTCCTCACAGTCCTGCCCCTCGTACGGCCTTGGACATCGGCACTGGTAGCTCTGCCACATGTTGACACACTGTCCTCTGTTTTGACAAGGCACGTCCAGGCAGCGGTCCCTGTGGCTGCAGCCGGGGGACACATTAACAGCAGAGTCGCTCAGCCATTCCTCAGGGACGACAAGCTGCCAGTCCACAAACACATCGCGCATGCAGCCAATGAATGCTGGAAGTGGCGAGTCCTCGCTGGGGCTATTTGAGTCCTGAAGCACTCCTCCAATGAAAGTGTTCTGAGGAGGTGACGCCAGTCCGGCCAGGGTGCTTTGGACCGGGGCCACCTTGTGGCATGACTGGCTCCCACAGCTCCCAGCATCATCCAAGAGTTTCAGACTGAGCACCCAGTTTCCGAGCAGAGCCTCTACAGAATGCCACTCTCCATCTGTGAGATTCTGTGGAAGCTCCAGGACCTGGCTTGGGCTTTCGGCTTCGGCCCCAGCAGAGGCCTCTTTCCTCAGCGTGAGACGAAGTTGCCCTTCATCCAGCTCCATGCTCAGAAGAAGCCCCCTGCTGTTCCGCTGGAACAACACCGATCTGGGCAGAACAGTCTTGAAGCTGAGGGTGATGTTGCAGGACACCTCGGCATCCACCAGGGGGCTCTGCAGCAGCAGGTAGCCTCTGCGTTCAAAGGAGAAGGTGGTAGGGGTCTTGCAGAGGGGTCCAGTGTACCCAGGTGAGCAGGAACAGGTGTATCCATGAGTCCCATCCAACAGGAAAGGAGAGCAGGAGCCTTGGTTCTGGCACTCATGTCCCTTACAGCCCACTAGCCTCACATCACAGTTCACACCTCCGTAGAGGAAGCCATTATGACTCTGTTTGAGGCAGTGGCAAATGTAGCCTCCAATATGGCTCTCACACCTGCCTCCATTCTGGCAGGGACTGGACTCACACTGGTTTATTACCTCCTGGCAGAGGGAACCTGTTAGCAGAAGAATACAATAAATTCACATAGCCTGTGTTTTTCTAGCAAGAAAAGACACACATTTTCCTAACTTTTGTTACTACTGTCAATAAAACATGATTGCACTGTGGCCTGTTCACTGAGGAGGGAATTGTTGTCATTATTCCTTGTTCAGTAAGCAAAAGATTTCCCTGCTGCGCGTTTATTACAAACAAGTCACATTCATACACATGTACTGAGTTATTATGTGAGCAAGTTACATAATGATGGCAAGTGAGGAAAACAGTGGACATGTGCCCAGTTTTTTCCTCCCATTTTCGTCCATATTTTGTCAATGCCTGTTCATGGTATCATGGTTTCTGTTTTTTTAAATTTCTTTGGTGCCTTGGAAATAGTGCAGACTACCATGTTCCTCCTCTGATACACATGTCCACTCAAGTTAGTCTCACCTAAAGCCAGACAGTCAGGTATCTATGTTGGTGGTGTGTTTTATACCCCACCCAGATACCAGTATACCCAACTATTACTTGTCCATATTTTCCTCTTAACATTGTTTGTCTGTTTGTGTTTGTCACCAGAAATCTTTGTATGTGGTGTTATGATATAGATGCTATCAGCATTTGAAATTTGTACTGTAGACAAATGGTTAGATTTAAAATCTAAAACAAAAGCAACGAGTAGGCACTTATGGAGGTCATATGGAGCAACAACTACTAGTTCTATAGTACAACACAGCACACTGGAAAAATACTGTAACAGGTGGATTGCTGATTCAATGCAATTTGGTCTACTATTAAGTTAATTATTTGTTATATATTGTTATGAAGAAAAGATAAAGAACACAGGAATTAAGTATCTATTATGTAATACCTATACTAAATATCTATCTACACAAAGACGTCCTCTGATGTTACCTGTTCCAAGCAACAAAATCCCAAAAATCCATGGTGCAGGTGTCCACATCATGCCGTCACTTTTTCCGCCAGGATAGCCCCAAACTTGTCTAACTGCAACATATTAGTTTGTGTGTGTATAGGTCATCCCAGTGGGATCCCTGCTCCTTGTCTACTTCAACCACATAGGGCTGAGTGGCTCCAGTCAGGAGACCGGCAAAGCCAGATCCTGGGGATTAAACTAATGCTATTTGGCCACCTTACTGAGTCAGTCCCATTGCAACTGGCAGAGAGTCAATTTTTAGAACACAACTCTCAGCAGGCAACAGCTCACAGTCTTACCTACATTGCTAGATCAAGTCTTGTGTAAGCAGGAACACTACAATTTTCTGCTTTTCCAACTCAAAAATATAATTTAATGTAACATCATTCATCCCTGAACATCATTGCACAAACAATATACTGTGAATATGTGTATTTTATTAATTATTAGAGTATTTTCAATCATATTTCTTAGACCTAACTACTCATTTAGCTCATTTGTAATTGATAGTGCCACTCAGCCTTCTCACTCAAGCATTACACATTCTTAACAGGGACAAGTGGGACTCAAATTTAAGCAACTACATGGAGTTGTGTGATTAATTATCTTAGCATTTTCTCTTTAAAAATATATATTTTTTATACTACTACTCGGGTTGGGGGTGGGAAGGTGCTAAAATCAGAAAATACCTAACCTGACAGACAGCGCCTTTAAATACTCTCATATTTTGCTTCACCTGTTGAGTTCACTATATAGACCTTGTACCTTAACTTCATTGTTGGAAATGCCAGAGCAAAGCTGCATCCACTCCAGTCAGTCAGTTCTGCCTCATTAAGATAATTATTTAGTTATTTAGTTAGTTCACGACCCAGTCTGTGGCCTACTGTATTACCATTACTGGAGACCTGTGTAAGACATAATGATTTCCATTTGGTTGGTCAGGATTACTTACCTGTTGTTCCTCGAGGACAGCTGCAGATGTAGCCTGCAGCATGCTGGTGGACATAATGTTCGGGTAGCAGAGGCTCGCTGCCATACAGGGCCTGCCACGACCTCTCAATGCAGCGGCCTCCATGCATGCAGGGGTTGCTGCTACACTCACTGATGTCGATCTCGCACTGACGCCCCTTGAACCCTGGAATGAGGAAGCAGACAGTGTTTCTGATGGGAATAATGTGTAAGACTGACAGCATGTATGACATCCTATGTAGATTAAGTGATAGTGTCAGAGTACTGGTTTTGTTGCTCCCATCATGCATTATAAATGTCTGTTTAGTGTTATGGATGCGTTCACATGCATTGATTATACATTGATTATAGTCGTCCACCACTGTTTTAAATATTCTTCTGTCTTTGCTCACTCTTGTATTTCACTTTCACCAGCACTTATTCTTTGTTTGCAAATTCATCTCTCCCTCCTGCCTCCATCTTTTTCTCTCCTTGATTGCTATACATTATTTTCCCTGTTTACTGGGCTTCATGTACCTGGCCAGCATTCACAGGTGTAGTTGCTCTGGTTGTCCTTGCAGATGGCGCTGTTGAAGCAGGGTTCAGAGTGGCATGGTGGTGGTGGAGGTGTCTCACAGTGTCTGCCACTGAAGGCTGTGTGAGAGCAGTCACAGCTGTAGCTGAGACAATCAAGGATTCACAAATTATTAAGATTATTTGCAGTATTTTCTCCAGTCTGTATCTCAGGTATAAAAGGGAAATTTCTTATGAATCTCTACTGTACAAAACAATTAACTAAACTTGGCAAGAGCTACAATTTCTTGTTTTCAGCGACTGGAGCTGGGCTACTTACTTATTCACCCCATCTATACACAGAGCCCCATTTTGGCATGGCTGCTCTTGGCACTCGTCAATGTTGATTTTGCACCGGTGTCCTTGGAAACCGGACAGGCAGGTGCAAGTGTAGCCACCGCCGTAGTCTTGGCAACTGCCGCCATTGAGACATGGCTGTGATTGACACCCGTCAACGTGGACCTCACAAGTGGCTCCTGTGAACATCAAAGTAGTACAGATGTCAGAGGGCGAGTGGGCCTGCTACATGGTCTGAAAGCAGGGGGCAAAAATGAACAAGGCTTTTATGTGTACTGGCTGTGATCATGTTTGCGCTTTTATCTCACACCAAGGCTTCTGCAGTTGTTTGCAATACGAAAAAAAAATCATTGTATACAATATCTCTTTAAATGTATTCCTGCACTATAGTATTATACAAAAAAAAATCGTATAATCTTCATGCAACGTGGGAGAAAGATGATGAGAATGAAAATTTAACATTTATAAATACAACTAACAAGACAAGGTTTAAAGTGCCTGAATGCAGTAAACCATATGAACAATGAAATAGGTGACAACTGACTCGCTGAATATTATAACGATATCAGGTTCCTTTCAGCAGATTGATTCATTGGAGTTTAGCAATTAATCTATTCTGTATGAATATGGGACTTGAAACATAAAAGAAGATAAAATAAAAATAAGATCCAGACATGATGCAGGGCAGAACTTTAGAGTAAAGGTGAGACATTACATCCAAATATGTTTTAGCAACCTTGCACTGGTTTCCTGTCTATGTGAGGATTCCGTTTAAAATTATTTTCATTACTTTTAAGGCCAGGCATGGGATGGCCCTCCCTATATTTCTGAGGTTTTATCCCCCTCAGAGCCAGAGTTCCTCTGGTAGGGCGTTGCTAGTCATTTCAAGAGCTAGGCTGAAAACCAAAGGAGACAGAGCCTTCACAAGGGCTCTGCCAGAGATCAGGCTGGCCGAGTCAGTTCCCGTTTTATGTCACTTCTTAAAACAAATAATTATAAAAAAGCTTTTACTGTGTGATCTATTTATTTATTTACTTATTATTAAAAACAAATTTTCCTTCTATTGGTGTTTTAGATTGACTGTCGTAAAGCACTTTGTTAACTGTATTGAAAAGGGCTATACAAATAAAGCTTTTATTATTATTATTATAATTACATGGAGGACCCATGGAGTTTTCTCTAATAATTTAAAATGGCTAAACATCTTATCACAATCACGTTCTTTCCACTCACCAGTGAACCCTGGAGAACACAGACAGGAGAACCTGCCCACCTTGTCCACACAGGTAGCTCCATTCATGCAGGGCTGTGAAACACACTCATTGACATCAATCTGACAGTGAGCACCCTGGAAGCCCGGCACACAGAAGCACGAGTAGCCGTCACCGCGGAGTCTGCATATCGCCCTGTTGTGACACGGATTTGGAGAGCACTGGTCCACTGCTGAAGGCAGCCTGTCAGGAGATGCACCTATGAACAGATCATATTTTGAAATATTAATATCACAGAACATAATTGTTCTTGGTATTTGTACAGACAAACAAAACCACTACTTTCTTTACTCCTGATATAAAACTATTTTATATATGCTTCTTCTTATATTGACTGTTTTAGTCTTGGAGCATAACAATAGTGACGAAAGTATTAGATTAGGAAAATTGTTCAATGTCCATTAGCATGTTAAACTCCTCAAGAAGCTACATGATTATTACAAAACAAATTCAGCACAAACAATCTCTTAAATGACTCCATTTACTTCTGCGCCACGTAACAACTGTTTGCATCCATGTACATCAATAGAGCGGACTGTTTTAGTTTAATCATGTCTGGCATGAAGCTTTCTGTCTGTATTTAGCTTTGATAAAAACACTCAGCAGATGTCATTACAAGGACTTGAAATGTAAGGGGCCTCTCAAGGCGTCATGGCCGGCTGCCATGGTAACAATAACATTCCACGGTTTGGCTTCAGCATTCAATCTATTTCCATGGTGACTGCATCCCACCAAGATTTGAGGCATGCACCCCTTTACACTTAATGTTGTGTTTTAATCAGCAGGACATGCTGCTTAAACGCCACACTGCCGGAGCTCTGGGTTTAGGTCTCAGTTAACACATGCAATACATACTAATTAGAGGATAAGCATTTGATCCTCCCCAGTTAATGAAAAGCAATAATTCTCAAACTGTGTATGACTTAATCATCACGAGATCCACACTTTAAAAAAAGAGTTTATGACTTCACTTTAAATGCAGACTCCACAAGACTTCCACTGTAAAAGTAGGCATTTGTTTGTTAATTATGACTAGCTTTATAAACTAGCTGATGTTTCTAGGAAAAAAGCTATTCAAAACCTTAATATGTATTGGTATATTTGATATCTACGTGCAGTGTAGAGCAGCAATTCAGGATTTTATGAACATGTACCCACAAGTTAATACGATTTAAAAGGTTACACAGTTTCACCTTAACTAAGAACCAAACTTCTTGAGAACTTCAACCCTATGGTAATGCATTGCTTATTTGTTCACTCTTCCTCTCAAATCATATCATATATCAGACTTGTTCCCTAATGCTAGAAAACATTAAAGATAAAAGGGCTACCATTGAGGCATCTCAAAATTGCCGGACTTCAGGCTGGGACCAGCTCAGAGGCAATGATCCTCATAATCCATGGATTATATATACATGCATAAGGGGACACAAAGGCATGATGGCATGAAAAGAGGAGTCAAATCAGCTGAAGAAGTGCTGCTTCTAGTAGAAGATAATCAGACTGCATCACATTTCTAAAAGCCTTGGAAGCAATATATGGTTATTGGATGGATTTGGCATTACCTGAAAGTGTGTAAGTGTGTTTTTGTATGATGGTTGCAAGAGGGATTCAACATCATTAAGAAGCTTGGGGCCACAAATGTAGCCACACTGATATGAACAGAGATATTCCAATATTATTCCTCACAGATGATAATTGCGCACAGCAATCATGCCTCAAGAGCACAATCAGGCTGAGTGCAGACTATAAAGAAGCAGAAGAGTGCAATTACACTTGGTGCTCCATCTTCACCAACTCAGACCACAATCTTCTTGTCATTGGTGGAGGTCAGTAGTTGTCAGGGTTCTCCAGAAGCAGCTTATACATGTCTAGACTTGGACTCTGAGGTTTGGGCCGAGTGTCCCGGGGATGTGATGGAGATCATGGGTATCAGTAGTGATGCTCTGACCATATGCCTGTATTAGCTCTCATTACAACAAGGATCAGCCGGTAAATTCAGACCAGATTAGAGGCACAAGTTGCAGCAGTGAAGAGTACATATTTTTACAAAATCACAGAGAGAGACTCTTATAAGAAGTAAAACGCTTATTACTATGGAATTGTCCATGTATTTTTTAGGAAACCATGACAGGTGGTGTCTATTGTGGGATTGGTCTTTACTGAATCCACTGGTCTTTCATTAGTCCCCTGAGGCAGAGTTCAGAGGATTCAGAGCCAGGCCTGTTGCCTATTTGAGACACAGCTCCAGCCAACCACACATCCCCTCCCACAGCATGTAAGGCTTTTTCATATGTAAATTACTTCTAAGGGTCTTTGTTTGGTCCTATCTGGAAACCCTCCAACAGCACATGTGGGGCACCTGACATCTCCTTCGGGCTGATGCATCTGTCTGTTTGTTTCAGTGGTGATAAGAAGACATGCTATTATTGGGTGTTATGTAGAGCCACAGAGACATATAGTGCCTCCCTCTTTTGTCCCATCACTTATCCACACACCCCCAATCCTCACATCCCCCTATGGGTCACTTTGCTGCCCCCCAACCCTCCCCCTTTGTTAAATCTCTTTTTGTCATCTTTCAGTCCTTAGAAATTGTGTATATATCACTATAGGCAATGATGTCACCTCACAGTGTTAATTGATATTCCAAGCATGGACTGGTTAAAATGCAAGCCAATTGCTAGACTTTTGAAATTCAAAACACATAAACTGGTATCCATCTGTACTACACTTAATCTCAAGGTTTAAGGAAACTTTTAAAAGGAATTGTTAATAAAACAAACATGTTTTGAATTAGAAACACTCACTCAATCCGTTTTTGTAGGTGGTAAAATGCAAAAAGCCAAATGAGTCTATTCATAAAAATGTCATAACATTGATTATTAGTTAAATGTATGATGATGATATACTACAGCATGACACTAAACAAGCATCCATGGCAAACAATAACTAAAAACTGAAACTCAACTCAGAGCCACAGGAGAAGAGCAGTCACTTACCATCTATCACAAACAGTGATGAGATGAGAATTGTGCATGCAAGTAATTCAAAATGATGATGGCGAATTAAATCCATAATCGTGAGAGGGAATCATCCTGCTCGTTGTGTTGATGTCTTGCCGGATCTCTCTGCTTCTGCTTCTGCCTGCTGCGACTCATCTGTTGTCAACTCCAGATGCACTTGATGCTCACTTCCCTCCTTGTTGGAGCATCAAGAGCCTCCATCACACATGAGATCAACAGACTACAGCATGGCGTCCAACAGGCTGCACACACACACACACACACACACCCTCCCGCACAGAGCCGGGGGAGACAGGGGAGGGAGTTATCTCCCTGCAAAGACGGAGGGCTTACTGATGTTAAGGAATATAGCTTTGACATTAAGTTGCAAAACAAACCAAAACTAAAAAAAAATAAAAATTACCAAAATGATTCTTGAGAGATTGAGGCTTATAGGAAATTCAAATATTAATAATAAATCATTACTAATCAAATATTAGAATGGAATTATTGGTTTAAAGAATGTAATTCTGAAAACAAGTAAACAAAATAAATAAGATTTTATTTTAATGCCTTATATAATGCATTCATTAGATGGGGAATTTATTCTTTGATATCAAAAACTAAATTTCATTGATATCAATCAAAAAGTTGATATCAATAAGTAAATTGTTGATATCAAGCAGTCAATTTTTTTAAACCATACAAGAACTGCAAATCTCGATATCAAGGAAACATTAAAATTAAAATCTAAAACACATAAAGCGACTAGGATTTCAACATGATATTGTCCTGTAAACAGTGTATGATCTCTTCCATATTACTGTGCAGACTGTATTGGAAAGTGAAGCGGTGGTTTTGGATTGAGTTTGTTTCCATCAGTGATGCTTGTTTGCCAATGTTTCCCAGATGTCGAACTTTTAATGTGAACATGAAGATCATATCATCAACACTGTCTGGTTGCTGCTGTTTACATTCACCCAGACGCAATTTTAAAAAATGCACTATATTATACCGGGCCTATGTTGTTTTTATTTGATTTTATATTTGATCCTGTTCTATTCCTAATTATATTATAATTAATATCGGTAAGTACTGTTGGGAGTCCAGTTAATGTAGCTACATAGAATATAATATACAATATAAACATACAAATATATATAGAATATAAAATATATTTTGTACTTTATTTATTTATATTTGTGTGTATCTTTTTTCTCATTTATGTTAAAAAAAACTAAAGATATTGAAGTTTCTGTCGATAAAATGAACAAACTTCAGTGTCCACGGTGAGCGACGGGCGTTTCCACGGCAACGCGACCAGGAAGTGGAGGCTCAGAGGAGAGCGGATCGGCGGGTCGGTTTGTCTTTTTTGGGCAGATAAAATTATCTTCCCGCCTAAATGACTTGGTCAAAAGTTCAGCATTTTATCGCCAAAACCCCACTGTAACATCTCCACCGTGAGTCCAGGATGTCTGCGGCCGTGAGAGCCAGTTCAGCGCCAAGTTCATCGAGGCCGAAGCAAACAGAGGACACCAGAGGTGACGGTACTGCGCTCAGCTAGCAGCTGCACGATGAGCAAACTAAACATTACATCCTGTCACTCACACTGCACGGCACACATCACCGCACACAGGTCGCTTACTGCAGTTGTTTTTGTGTAAGAGTTTGCAAAATGTCATTTTTTAGGGAAAACTAATAAATAATAAGTCACACTTTGCTTGAAAATTCCTGCAGATTGTCTTATTACTGACTACTTTCCAGACTAAGATATTATATCTGATGCACAATTACTTTTTTTTCCAAACAAATATGGGAAGCCTTAAGTGTCATATCTCCTTGTTCCCTGTACATGATGCAAACATTTTTTTTGACATGTTATAATACCGTATGTAGGAATATTTAGCTGTGAGACAGGCATGTAGTCCTACATACATACCAACCTCTCATACCAGAGTTTAAGTTATTCCCCTACTGGTTTGTTGGAGTGTGATTTAATTTTTCTCAGTGGCAGAACTGAATTTTCAAGACCCAGCGGAGGGCGGAAAGACACAGCTTCCTCCCGTCAACATCCCAGATGAACTGCTGGTCAGCCTTACCTCCACCCTCTGCGGCAAGAGCACGCTGGGGCAAACTGCACACCACCGGCACTGCAAGGTACATTCAAGCCCCATTTATACCTAAGAGGGCAAATCTGTGTGGCTGAAATTCCTAAGAGGGTTTTATATACAGGGCTGTGGAATCAGACGGCCAGATGCAGTCTGGCATCACCCGCTCGGACGCAAGAAATACAAATACTTTCTGGAGCAGCCAACGTCCCTTACTGGAGCCGGCAGGTCAGCTAAAGCAACAACATAAACTATGAAGTTTCTCCAAATATTTCGTTTGAACAGAAAGTTAATGCTGTTTTTTTTTTGTTATCTAGTTAAAAAAATACATGCTTACAGTATACTGTATCAGTAATTACAGCAATACATTTATATATGTTTACTCTTTACATTTATATATGTTTACTCTTGACAACTACCAAAGCCAAACTAATTTTAGGTCATATCTGATGGTAGTTATATTTAATCAGATAATTAAATAAGTGCTAGAATCAGCAGATCTAAATGTTTTTCTTGCAGGGATATTTCATTCCTGTGTGATGCTATGGTAACCCAGAGGAAGACAACACCCCTCCCACCTCTGACTGACAGGAGTGGCATTGGAGACACACAGGTAAGCTGCCTCAGCTGACCTGTTTTGATTTTATGGCCTTGTAACCCTTTATGGCAAAAATTAGGATGGCCTAAGAAGGTGCCTTGGTAACTTGAAAGTTTGTTTGCAAGTTTAAAACATTGTACTGTTTTCATCTATAAACATTTACTTTGGCATGTTTTACATTCACATAAAGGAACATTACTAACTTAGAGAGAGATCATATTGATATTTTATATTTAGTAGTGCAAGGTTTCACAGTTTTCTTAAAAAATACAGTGATTTAATGAAATACTACTGACTTACAATTCACCTTTATTGCCATGCATCCATACATGTACATACATCTACAGTGTGAGGTGACAATCACGGCCACTCTTTCTTTCAGAACATGAGTGTCTCAGAAAGTCTGATCCCAGACGAATATCACATTGTGAAAAACAAAGGGCTGCGGAGCCTTGAGCTCTATGAGGAGTGAGTCTGCTTCAATATGTTCATTCACTTTATTCATGATAACTGTGCACCCTCATATTATCATTGTCAAATTGCAATTTTAGTTTTTCTATCAACTCCTATGTTGTTTGCCTTCCTCAGTGCGTTCACAGTGCAGCTGCAGGATGATGAGCAGAAGCTACGGGTCTTTCCTTCACTGTGAGTTTAAAAATGTGAATTAATCTAATTTACAGATAAACCGTAACCGAGTAGTCTTTACTTGGAGATTTTATTCTCTGAATTAGTAATGGTACAGTTTAAAAAATCTTAATAGTACTGTGTACTGTTAGGTAGGACAAGTGCAGATAAAATGGGGGATGAGTGTTGTCAAGGAAAGACCTTATACGGATTTGTGTGTATGATCTGTGTGACCAGGAGGCCCAGTGGCAGACTGGAAGTGGTTCAGCTGATGAGGATGATGGACGAAATGCTGGTGAAGGCCGGAGTGGATCAGCAGAGTGAGGAGCTGACTGAGCTCTCCCAGGTCAGACAGACAGACAACACGTTTCGCTCGGTGCTTCATCAGGCTTTTGTTCTGCTTTTACACAGATCTGGATATTATGTGCATGACTTCCTGCCTTGTGTACTGTTTCAGTGTGTTACTTTCTGCTGGTAACATTCCTGTCACAGCCGCAACATATTTAGACATGTAGAGTATGTGTATGTAAAAAAACAAAAGTACTCAGAGATTGGTATAGAAGTATAGCCATTTATACATGTCAGAAATAGTACAATGAAATGTCTTACAGATGGAGGGTCTGCTGGAACTGGTGCAGGCTGAGCAGAATATCTACAACATTGTTTTCCATGAACTGATCAGGCAAGTCAGCGTGAGCTGTGCTGAGAGAGGACAGCTGCTTGCCAAACTCAGGTTAGAAGCACATTTGGACAGCACCTAAAGGGTAACACCTCACAACTTGTTGAGGGAGTTTCATGTACCTCATGAGCCTTGAAACTAGTTTAACCAAATTCTGGAAATTTGGATGTAAATAAGAATGTTTTTTTTTTTGCAACTGTATTACCTTTTTGTTACCTCAAGTTAATTCAGAAATATATTTTGACACATCATAGTTTGGGAGAACTTTGACATATTCAGATGATCTTTTCCAGTATTGGGAAGTCCAGGAAGCCCTTTTCCCAGCAGCTCTTGTGTTTGTGTGTCCAGACAGCGCTACCAGTCCCTGCTCGAGCGAATCCCCCGCCGTCTGAAGGCTCTGCACACTGAGGCAGTGGCGCAGCGGGCTCTGGACCGCCGGCTCACAGAGGAAATCCACCGCATCAAGACATCCATCCAGCAGCTCAGCACGTACGTGGGTTAGATGTCAGGGTGCTGGGTCTCAATGAATGAAACTACAGTGTGCTGTTAAGTACTTAAACATATTCATAGAATGATTTTATTTTAAGAGGAAATAATATATGCAAGAAATGAAATACTGTAGCACTCATTACAATATGTGAGTATCAGAATTGTGTGTGCGCTCATTTCTGTGTGCATTTCTGTGTGCGTGTGTTTACGGGTGTTCATCTTCTTCACAGGGAACTGTCCAGAATCAGAGACCATGATGCCTTTGTTTCCCAGCAGGCGGAGCTCGCTCACCAGAAGCTGGCTGGTGCACTCGATCAGACTCACACCAACGCAGAGTCAGTTTACCGTAGGACTGAACTGAACTACTGTTCATTCAGTCCAATACTGTAGAAGCAATTACTTACATTTACTAGATACCAAGTACTGCTATCAGTGCATCCCTGTTGTAACGTGCACAGTAGTGGTTACTGTATCCCTAATTATTACTTCAGACTAAAGTAGACCCTCAGATAAGTGTTACGAGAGAGAAAGAAAACTGATTTTTTTAAACATTTTCTGAGATGGAGTCTAGATGCAGCAGCAGTTCAGTGCAAAAATATAGAACATGACCAGGTGTTTCCTCTGAAATGGTCTCTTCCCAGTGTGGTCCAGGGTTACCACGAGCTGTATGAGCTGCAGAGGGGTCGTCTTGAGGCTCAGCTGCTCCAGATGACTGAGGAGAGAGACTACTGGAGCCAGCTCACCTTCTGCCTCGCCCTCAAGGTGTGTGAGCCATGAGGTTGTTTTTTTCTTTCAAATGCACTCACCTCAGGTGTTAGTTTCATGTGATGGTGTTGTGCTTTTATGCTGGTTAAATAATAAATTAACTGACTTTGGTTGTGAAAGAATGAGAAAGTTAGTAATATGGATTGATTTAGTATATGGATAGCTGTGGCCCGCTGTGTTGGAGGCCCTAGCTAACTAAAGTGTTGAAGCAGATAGTATGACAAAGATTTTGCTGTTCCCACCACATTTATCAATGGGTGACATTTCACAGTACTTTAACCCTGTGGCTGATAATATGTATTAACTTTATAAGGTTATAAGAATCAAATTTCCACTCAAAGAAGCTCAGTAAAAACAATATTAATTGAGGTTGATCCAAACATGTTCAGTATGTTTTTTCATTGATTGTCAGGTGATCAGTGTGAAGAAGCTGCAGCTGATCAGTCGGCTGCATATCATCGAGGAGAGCTGGTTCAAAACAGCAGAGCACTGCAGCCTTTTCCTCATTTCAAAGGTAACAATGTTTTTTCCTATTTTTTAACACTTTCTGTACTGCTCTTGGCAAAAACACCCCTCGCTACAGATGACTCTTATTAAATGCCCCTGGTGGTTCAATGGCACTCTGACTGTGACAGTGCCCACCCTGCTGTAGGACACAGAGGACCTGAATATCATCATGGAGCTCACTGACTACTGGAAAGAGCAGCTAACTGCTTTCATGTCCCAGCTGAGGACGACTGAGCATGCTCAGGGTGAACAGCTCAGTGCCATCCAGCAAGGCATCGGCAAGTGGCTCTCCATTTGCACCACACAGAACAAGTAAGGACAAGCTAAAATACCAAACAAGATTATGTAATGTCTTATGATTATCTAAGTGCCATCAGCTAAATAAATATTTAATACACGTTTCTGTAAAACTGTTATAACCTAATTTTTATAACTTTTCCTGAGAGTTAATGCCCAGATGATCAGCTGTTTCTCTATTTCCAGGAGTCCTGACCCAAAATATGAGAAAGCTTCGTTGGAAAAGATTCATGCTGATTTGATGCAGTGGACAAATGTAAGACAGTAGAACATTTACTTTCTACATGTGTGTGTTCTTCTCATTCTGGTGGTCATCAATGTTATCTATCCAAGGTGTCATACCTTTATCATCCTTCTCATGTCATTTATTTCTGACAATAATCTAATTGTCATCATGTATTTGATCTGTCTCAACTCTGTCATATTACATCATCTCATCACTGTTATCTGTCTCTCTCATCTCAAACTAGTATTATGTTTCTAAGCATGTTTAAGGGGTGTTTCTGTCTCATAAGGTAGGGGCCATTTTGGCAGCCTCAGTTTAGATTGTATTCCAAATATGTAGTCGATATGTTGCAAATTGGGTCATCCACTATGTCTAGTCTACAGCAAATTTCCCCTTTGTTGTCCTGAATTCTTCATCTGTGTTTCTCTGCAGATGTTGACCCACCAGTGTGAGCGCTACCAAGGGGAGAAGCTGCTCTGCTGCCAGCAGACAATGCGTGAGCTCTGCTGTGTCCAGGGAAGATGGCTGAATACGAGCCTTCAGCTGTTCAGAAGACACCCTTCTCCCGATGGTGAACCCCCTGCAGGCCAGCAGGCCCTAAGAGAGCTGGACAGAGTCCTGTCCGAGTTCTTCAAGCAGCTGGACACGCAAGTCAGTGGAGAGAGTGGTAAGGGCTGATACATTTTTTTCACTGTGATTTCGAGGGCCTACTGACAGGTAGGTAAAGTATACACTTTCACTTGGCACTGCTTTAGTCTTTGCTTGACTGTAGAACAAATGGATATCTATAAACTGAACTGCTGACTGCTGCAAAATCAGGACCTTAATGAGCGTCCCCGTGTGTGGCCCTGACACATACACTCACACACACAAACAAGCTATTGTCACAGAATTTTCATATATGTCTCTCGTTTTTTCTTAATGTTTTAATGAGTCTCATTGTGGGATATAATCTTTACGATATGGACTAAAGTGTTGACTCCAGCCATGCTGTTTCAGGGATCCATGGACAGATCACTTCACTACTCGGGCTGATGGAGCCCTGGGTTTCCAAGCTTAAAGTAGCGATTGGCCGGCCAGAACTAATGTCTGTCTCTGACTGGCTGAAGCTGGAGAAGGCACTGCGCAAGTGGCAGAGTTTGGCTGAAGAAGCCTTGCAGAACGTCTCCAGCATGCAGATAGAAAAGGATAAAAAAAAGCCCAACATATAGTAAGTTTGTCCTTTAGTGGCATAACAAGTTACCCTAATCTGTCTCAAAATAATTTGTTAAAACAATGAATGCAATGAAAAGACAGATGCCTCATTTATCAGCATTTATCAGCAAGTCTTTAATCAGCACAGCAACAATTTGTTATTTGCTAAAATCGATGCTGATTATTCCATGTTGACTTTTACCTGTAACTTTCTATCAAAAATAAATTTCTATTTTACTTTCTAATTGCCGTAATTGTCCATTAATACGTTGTGGGGAAAGGTTTTTGTTTGAGTTTGATAACAACGTATGTACAAGTAAGTTTATAAAAAGTTATAGCTTTTATAAACACATTATATGCATTGCTTGTGATAAAACATATATTAATGAGCAGATAGAAAAAAGATTTGACTTAGAGAGAAATCAAGGCTAAATGTCTTTTAATACTGAAATTTAAATATTCCCTGGTTGTTCTTTGTTTCTTTTGTCTGTGTGTTTGTTTGTCCAAACAGTATGGAAACAGACAATGTGTTAGACAAAGTGCAGGAGTTCATAACCAGCCTGTCCAACTTCAAAAATGGTGACAACCAGAGACTCAGTGAGGAGGTGAGTACCAACCAAGTTCAGTCAAACTGTCAAGGGAGGTTTACACACGTTTTGAAAACTACAATTTCACTTAAGTGCATGTCCAAGTGTTTTTGAACAATCATATCAGCTCCATGATGCTCCGATATTGCACAGGCAATACATCCGAATGACAACAACAAATTAGTGCAAATGTGTTCTGTAATATATACGTTTTCCATTCAGACTCTAACATTTTATGTATCACCATTTTGAGTTGTAAATGGAAGCTCATGTATTTAATCAGTCCACTTCTCGTTTTTACTTTCCTATTCTTCCCTCTTTCTTCCCTGTCCTTTACTGTCAGCTTCACTTTCTGAACCCTTGCAGCAATGGCTGTAAACAATATTTCTCTTGTGGATATTTGCCATTTACTCCACTTATTTCCAGGTAAACCCTGCCTTCTTTAGTGCTTCATTGTTTTTCTTAGTAATTTCTGGGTTTAGTGTATAACTTCTTTGTTGTTAATCTTTTCCAACAACACCTTGCCTCACAGCCCATAATGATGATTTCACTGTTTGTCACTGATCAGCTCTGCCAGATCAGTTGTGGTTTCAGTCCCTGTGGTCCACAATGGTTGTTGAGGGAGAGAAAACTGATGTATTTATTTATTTTATTTTTGGGCTTTTTAATGTTCAAAAGATTTGAGGTTAAAGTTTTTCCTCTGCTACCAGGTCAGTTCTATTCACATGGCTCAGACCCGCTGGATGCTGGATCTGTTGCTCGTCATGGTACCTGAACACAGCGAGGACGAGAACCAAGAACAGGATCACCACTACATTATGAACAACTCACTACAAAGACTGGATGAGGATGCCAAGGTGCTGGCTGAGAAACTTGACTATTTTTCCAAATGCATCACCAGGTACCAGAATTTTTACCTGTTTATACAATTTACAGTTAGGCAGATACTGTTAACAAGAGTAACTAAGAATGAGTGCATACTCTAGTAGTAATAAGTACACTTAGTTGTCTGAATTTTACTTCAGAGTGCAGTGATAACCTGATGGCTAAAGTACATGTATGTATAGTTACTTTAAGTTTCAAAAGTTAGTTTGACACAAGATGTCTGACTAGGAGAGGATCAGTAGTGAAGGATTAAATCCAGGATTTACTCATCAGGAAATGTTTGTTTTTGACTCCAGTTCTTGCAAGCTGATTCTGGAGGAGCATATTCTGCAGAACCCACATGAAGTTGAGGGTGAAAATGAGATGAATGAATGCAGAAAGCTGCAGGTAAACAACGTTCTAATGCAGAAAGAAATAAATAGCAGAGAACCGATGGTAACATCTGGGCAGCAGGGCTGTAATGGGGGTTACTTAGTTGCCAAAGTGAGCAAAACAGGCTTACTTGCCAACACACGAGTCTCTCAAATCTTCTTTATCAGACTGCCTTCTTAAAGATACCATTAACAATTCACATGACCATCTCATGTTGCGGTATTTACATGTACACATACCCAGAAATAGACTTGATTTTAAAACTTAATCAACCCATCAGAGCCAACCCATCGTGGGACAAATATTACAAAACTCCAGAAGAGGGAGCCATAGTGCAGTTACAGACCATCATCTGTGCTGTGTGTGTGTGTTGTTGTGTCCATCCTCAGACGGAGTGCATTGATTGGGTGGAGACCTCCATAATCCTGCTTTCAGGAGTGAAAGCTGTTCCTGTGGAGCTGCCTGTCAGACACACTGATCTCGCCTCCAACAGTCAGGTCCCGGTCTCCCCAGCAGACAGCGTGGAGACTCTGGTGAGAAGTCGATTAAAATACAACCCACATGGATAGACCTAATTTTTTATAATTAATTAAGGATTAAATTATGACTTTAAAACAAATTTCCTGAAGATGAGCATGTGGTTGCTTATATATTTTAAATTAAATATCTCTTTATAATTGGAGAAAATACTTGAAAGCCTGGTGTCTGGTGGCTGACAATGATACCGATACTAGATCTGACATCAGAGGAGAGACTGATCAAGTGTCAGATTTTACTGCAGTGAAGGTCTCACACTGGCATCAGTTACCTTCTATTGTGATCACTTCAACACAGTTTGAGATCTGGAAATTGTTAGAGAAGTGAGAGGAATGACAGGACACCAAAGCATAGTTTTGTATCGTCAGGATCAAAAGTCAGTGTTGTTTTTGTGATTTTGATAATGGCCATTTCTGTGTGTGTGTGTGTGTGTGTGTTTACAGGTGAATGAGGTTTCAGCAGAGCCTACAGCAGAGAGCAGTGAGGTCAAAGATGAGACTGAGGCAGAACCGAGAGAGGTGAATACCAGTGAAAAACTGAATGACAATCTCTAATCATTTAGACTATACTTAGCTAAGCTAAGCTCTGTCACTTGTTAATGTACTGTACTGTAGATGTACAAGGTTATCAAAATGTTTAAATAACATATAAAAATAAAAAATATATAGCAGTCATTTTCTAGTGAGTCAAAGGTTGAAGAAAGAAATGGCATCATCGCTACTGATGATAAAGGGCGGCAGTCTGTTCCAGTAGGTGGACCGTCTGTTATTTAACCACAGGATCAAGGTTGAAGCTGCTGTGTCAGCAAATATCTGCCCTCCGAATGTTTCACCAAGCAAGGCACTAAGACCCAGAACCATTAAGGTTCCATTATGTGGGACATTTGAACTTTTAATGAGTCTAGCAACGATCTATGAACCCTTTGTCAATATCTTTAAGCCTCTTTTTAGTTGATTATTTGCTAAAATATTTTTTGTTTTGTAAAAGTCTAACTGAACGTAGTTTCAATTTTGTTTATTGTAGCTCTGATTAAAGTATAAAATAACTAATATGTAAGTTGAATAATGACATAAACTTTAATTTATTTATTTTTAATTTTCAGCAGTTTGGATTGTATAACATGCATTACAATTTGTTAGAATGATAATGTGCAATAAACAAGGTATTCAACAACAGTTCCCAAATAAATGTTAATCATGATGACAATGATGAGAACAGTGATGGTGCTTTTGCTTCTCCACAGTGCACTACTGAAGGACATGAAACACAAGAGGTTTGTCAGGTATGAATATAGTTTCCATGAAGTGTACTTAAGATATATTGTAGTCTGCAGTCTGATCTGAAAAAGAAAAATCCCAGGCTTGTCTGGAACAGTGAGATTAGATATTTATAGTTCATTTTGAAGGTATTAAAGCTTTGTGTGATAAAATACACATTATATTTATTGTTTCCTTAGGTCAGGAAATCTTTGGTGTACCTTGAAATTTGGAGATTTATGTTGAAAAAATAAACTGTTGAGGAATACAGAACATCTATAAATGGGTCTTATCAAAACGTGTTTCTCACATCTCATTGTCCAGTATTAACCATAGTAACTTGCTAAAATTGAACAGTGATGTTGTTGTCTTGCAGGGGGAGTTAACTGTTACTGAGAGCCCAGTGGTGAAGCTGATTGGCTACGATGGAAACATTATACAGAAAAAGCTTGGAGAGAGCAGTGTCCTCCTGAATGGGGTCAGAAAAATTAAATCACACACTTTTTCAGTGTTAAAGTGGCATGTCTTTCACTGTGTATAGAAGTGAACAAACTGCCCGTCTGTCTCTTTGACCATCCATCTGGCAGACTGAGGAACTGGTTGTGTCTCCAGCAACAGATGAAGCCCAGAAAGCTTTTAGTGATCTGACCACAGTAAGATTAATGCAGCAGGAACTGCAGTAAGTTAACTTTCTTATTGTTGAGTGGAACACAATATCTTTGGAATACTGTGATAATATATATCAATACCTTTTTTCCATTGTTTTCCAAAAATGTCAGTCTTTTTTTCTTCAGTAATGCTACAAGATGAGGAACACTGATAATATCAATATCAATGTCCATCCACTTTTTGAAAGATTTTCCATGTGCTGTTTTTAAACACTAACTGGCTATTAACCCTTTTGTGCCACACAGTTATTTATGATTTTTTTTTTTGGTTGTTCAAATAAGAACTGGGAAGCTAGAATGAGCACAACCCACCATTGTGGAAATAAGTTTGATTAATGCCCACACATCTGTGGTTGTTCAGAAATGGAGAGAGGACCTCTATTGGCTTGTGTATGTGAAAAAGACATGTAGGTTAGATTTCCCTCCATGTGTTTGTCAGTGATTCAGAGCTGCGGGTCCAGAGTGCCGAGCAGCGAGCCCTGAAGGCGGAGGAAGCCCTGCAGGCAGCCTTGGAGAAGATTCAGGACCTGGAGAGACAACTGCAGGGTCGGCCCAGTCTGGAGCCCAAAAGTAGTGAAGGTACAGACTAAACAAAAAATTCTATGAACTTATGACTGAGGCAGACAGACAGTAACATGGTAGATGTCTTTGTTTGTGTTGCAGAGAAAAAGAAAACACCACCACTTTCCCCACCACCAGCGACACCCCCATCTCCTCCAAAGAAAACCACAGCTGAAGCTAAACCAACAAGCAGCACCAGAAGGACCAAGAAACGGTGATCAGACGATGTTACAACTTTAAATGCATGAATGGAACCGTCCAGTTAATGTTGAACTATTTTTAAAATCACGCATGGTTTTATGTTTCATGTATTTTCTCTGTTGTAACAAGATTAGACCACACCCATAAAACCAGTAAAGGACACACAACTAAAAAACAAGAATAACCAGCTGCTCGACTGTGTATGAGAATGAATATAGTGAAGTTACCATTCATATAATGGCTTGCTGTGGTTTTGTTTAACCTTGTCATAGGTCTTTGACTCCATGTAAAGGGAAATTAGTTTTTGTTTCCTTCCAAAAAATAAAGTTCAGTCAGGACCACTTTGTCAAAGGAACTTGATCTTCATGCAGTAAGATATATTGCAGTAAGATGTATTTGGTGGTATGGCTCTGTTCTGGAGAGAGAGCAGCAGCGAGGACCCCCATAGGGCACAGAACAGAGCAGGCATAAATGATAACAGAAATGACATTGATTAGTCACAGCATGAAAAGGAGGCGGGTTGCGAAGTGGCTTGCGGAGGAAGCAGCAAGGATAAGCAGGCTGAAGCAGCTTAAATAAGGCGCCCTGTAAGAGACTGCCAATAGATGCATAGAATGGAATCAGCTGATGTAGCTGGGCCTGCCTGAACTAAAACAATGCTCAATGTTTTGCAGACATTACATTTGTAGACCTTTTCGAGGTATGGAAATTGTCAAATTGTTACACAAATCCAGTTTACCTACAGAAGAGGCTCTCAGACCCTTCAGTGCTAAAGCTCACCAGTGTAAACCACTTAAACTCCAAAGCACTCAGGAAAACATTTATTACTTACTATTTATATTCATATTTCAATTGTACTTAAAACAACACAATAATTTGGCTTAAAGGTTACTTTAACATGATCAAAATGTCCTGAAACTCCACCATAAACTGAGAATTAGTGTCTTACAGTCACTTTTGTTAGGTGTTCAATAATATTATTATTAAACATTCCAACAATGATAAGAGTTTACAGTCTGTCACATCATTGGCGAGTCTGTCTCTGTATCCCCCTCTGTCATCCCTCCCTCTCCTTCTACAGCAGGGGGAGGAGGAGGGGGTGGTAAGGATGAGGGGTCAGGGGTCACGCTGAGGAGATCTGGGGGGAGTGGAAGGACCAGGGCAGGATGGAGGAGACGGAGGGAAGCCCTGAACCCCTCCCAAGCATCTCTCTCCCCTTCTCCTGCTTTTACCTGGAGGAGAGAAGGACTTCTGTTTAAAACATGTTTGCTTTACAAATACTGCTGAGAGTGCAGAAATGCATTTTAATTTTATCAGGGTTATTAGTTATAGTTCAACTTATTACTTTTTCTACCCATCGTCCAAAATTTAAAAAAATAAGGCTGACAATATTACAGCTCCTGAGTTTGTTTAATTTTTAGTTAAGTGCCATATTTCACAAAGAATAACAGAAAATCGGTAATCCGTAAACATTAAAATGCAAAAACAAGCATTAAAATATAAAACAGTACACTCTAGATTATATAAAGATGCTACAGTTACTCACTCTGACCTGGTGTTGTCTCTTGGCCTCAGCCTCAGCAGCCAGACTCTGCTGTAACTCCACAGGAAAACTGAGCTCCTCTCTGACAGAAAATCAAACACAAGCCTGGTCAGCAGGAAGATCACAGTACGCTACAAATCTCTACATTCCTCTTTGCCTTTTACCTGGAAAAATCACTGAGTGCAGAGGAAAAATCCTTTGCACAAAAAGTGTGAGGCATTTTTCAGAAGCACTCAGTGATTTTTCCAGGTAATACAAAAAAGATAAATCACAAAACTTACAAAAACTAGACTTTTTAATCCACAGTCTTACATGTCTGCTCTCTCCACCCTGAGGCCCCAGCGGCAAGCAACAGAGTCCACAGCTGCTTGTATCTGCTGTCCGATCCTCCTCCTGTGCTGCAGGATGTGGCTGAATGTGTGTTGGGCGAGGATGTCTCTGACCACTGCCTGGACCAGAGTCTGCAGCACTGTGGTCAGACTGGACAGAGCTGCGCTGCACAGAGCCACGTTCTCTATCTGATAATAACACACTGCACTCAGCTCCGACCGCACCAAGTCCTTTGTCACCACCTGGGTACGGTCGCATGAGAAAAATATCAGTCAGCCATCTAATGCAATCAAATGCTTACCTTGACACTGTCTGGTAAAGTAGTTCAGTGGGGGGGGGGACACATAATTTACTCACCATCTTAAAAAGTTGAGAAACACTAACAAAGATGAACACATTGAGCTAAATGTGAATATGTCGGTTGTGTTTTTGCATATTGTCCTGTACCGTGTGAAGAGGAACCTTCAGCATTTTTAGTCGGATGTCGACCTTGTGACAGACATCAAGGAGTGGGAGGTAGAAAAGGAGGCCTGGAGAGAGGAGGGAGAAGGGTTTGACCCAAGGACAGATTTCTGACGTAAATTCTGTTTAAAAATGTTTTTACTTTTCATGACTCTGTAGCTGTACCATTACACAATTCAACCACACACACAATCCTCAGAAATGGAAAGTCAACTCTTTTGGCACATCCTTAATGTAACAAAAATTAAAAAAATAGTTTTTAAATCACTGCCAAGAGATAACCATAAAAGATAACACAGTAATCGGTGACAACCTGGTCCTCTGGGTCTTCCACGCAGTAGGTGACCCAGTCTGAAGATCACAGCTCTCTCGTGCTCCCTCACTACCTGTCAGTCAAAACTACAGACATCAGTGTCCAATTGAAATACACACAATCTCAGTCAATATAAACTTCTTTCCTAGTAAAAAGGAATTGAACTCAGGTTGTTGGAGCTGAACATAAACTCCCCCGACATCCACACCGTTTTACTTCTCCATCACAAACTGCATGTGTCTACTTGTTTTTCACCTACACTGTCCTTTACATAATTTCTGTTGAAGAAATCCTTCTCATTTTTGTTAAGTAATCTTATTGTACAGGTATCAGTTTGGTCTGTGGTGTGGTTCGTACTTTGACACAGAACCAGATGGAAAAAGGGAGGAAGAGGAGAACCAGAGCCAAGACGAAGACCATCAGCAGCCACTCAAACACTCCCAGGTTCCTGCGCTTCAAACCTGCAGAGATTCACAGTATTTAGCATTAAGAAATCCAACATACTCAGACTAAATAGAATTAAGAGTAATTTTGCAAAAGTGAGTTTCTCTCTCTTTTTTTTGTTTAAGTTATGATTTGTCAATACCAGGAAAAATGCGAAAATTTTCAACAAATTGCAAAGTTGTTCCTGAATTTACACTATTTATTTGTAATTTATCATCTCTTATTTCCACCTGCAAATAAAACCACTGTTAAACTTTCCCCTACTGCATATACACTGTTCCAGGCTTTTCTTAAGGCTTGGACTTACCGTCCTGCTCTGCTGCTTCCAGGAGCCCCAGGTTCTCCTCCTTGACCTCAGCCTCTCTCACGCTGTCTATATCCACCACAGTGGATTTCACCTTCACCTCCACCTCATCTGTCTCTGGCTTCTCCTTCTGTAGACTCTCTTTCCACACTGATGATGCCTCGGGGACGCGGCCTGCCTTCGACGGCCTTTGTCGGTGACTTCTGGGAGGCACCAAGGCTCCCCTCTCCCTCTCCTTTCTGGGAGTCATTCTGGATCTCGGAGCGTGACTAGGGCGGACACTGGAGGACATCTCCATCCTGGCTGGAGGATCTGTAGTAAAGAGCATAGGAGTGATGGCTGTTCGGATGTTTCTGCTTGACGGGTTAGTTAACAACTCAGTGGTGCCACTGTCTCCTGTGGTAGTCAGACACAATACATGGATGGTGAATCAGGCTGACTGTATGTGGGAGTAGGACAGCAGTGGGAGTGCCACCTACCATGGTCTCTGTTTCTCCAAATAATTTCAGGTCAGTGAACTTTTGTCAGCATTATATTCAATATCTGCTGTCAATGTAGTAAAATAGTAAAAGTAAAATTAAAAGTGTTCAGATAATAAATTCTCATGTACAGGTCAACTAGACCATCTCTCTACCTGTTGCATTAAAACTTTTATGCCCCTATATCTTTGTATCTCTGGGTTCATTTGTTTGGATTTAATTTATTCTCTGGTAAAAAGCAATGCCATCCAGAGAGGTTTGTAGTCCAGCAGTCAAAGTTTACTATTAGGACAACTTGTATCAGTGGAAGCGTGGGAGTCGGTGTGTTACAATGGGAATGTGCAGACTCAGGCCTTTCCAAAGAGCTGATGTAGTTTTTCTCTGTTTTTACAAGAGAAGACACACAGTATCCCCCCTAATGCTTCCCTAATTAAATTGAATTATGCAGCCCACATGTTCTCCTGCTGTAGAAGGTGTCAGGGCTGGAGCACTAAGACCCAGGTTTATTTCACAAAAGAACTTACAAAGATCCAAAGAAGCCAGGACACGGGGAAAACACCAGGAACAGGGAAACAGTCTCCACACACATGACGAAAGACAAATGACGAGGACCAGACGGAGAACACAGGAACATATATGCACACACAACTAATCAGAGAAGACAAGACACAGCTGGGGGTGGGCAGGTAGACAACAGGAGGAGGAGGGAAACACAAGGCCAGGGCAAACAAGAGCCAAACACGAGACAGGTGCGCCGGGGGAAACTGAGATACACAAGAGAAACTCTAGGAAAACACAACAGGAATAACTGTTGTTAACGGCCAGGCTGCGACTGAAGGCCTGAGTCTAACTGTGTGCAAACCCAGGCAGAGGGGCCTGCAATCAGGCAGTGTGAGCCCCCGGCCGAACCGGGAGCCAAGTTCCTGGTAGTCCGAGGTCCAGGGTCATGCCAAGTGTTTGTGAGTAAATATGAATCAAAGTGAATAAATGAAAGTACAATGTGAAAAAACTGTATGTAAAGTCTGGGGAACAGGCTCATTTTACAATGTATCAACCATATTTAACTATATTACTCTTTTTTTGGTATTAATTTTACTTATTTGCACATACAAATAAAGTGAAAGATACAATTCACATGCAAACCCACTTTTTCATATATATATATGCACCCTACATGAACTACAGGCGCAGCCCTGTGTTGGGAATGAGGTGAAGCAAAGTTTGTTCTGTAATCATCATGTATCTCAAAACTACTAATAAAGTTACTGGTGTGTGTAAATCTAGTGGCATTTGTGGTTACCCTACAGTTCAGTTTATTCCCTTTGTAAAGTAGGGTTTTCACATAATGTTATTAGCTGTTACACACACTATTTTACCGTAACGTTACTGATCACATTAACCACGCGTCTCTTCTCCGTCCAGAAACGACCTGTGCTGGCGGCGTGGCTCACGAGTGAAGACAAGTTACCCACAGCTACCTGAAAGAAACCGCTTTGTTTTGTTATCTGGTTTAATCTGAGGTTTTGAGGAATATAAATTACCTGTTGACAACGAAGCGCGTCGGCCATTTTTCTTTTTTCGGTGCTGTTACCAGGCAACGTGTGCGCTAGCAACAGGAGCGGCGGGATGCAGAAGACAGACTGAAGACTTTGGGTAACGTGCTGCTGTTCTGCTCCGTGTCTGTGTTTAAAAACACTGTTCGGTGACTTATTTAAACTAAGTGAAACCTGCAGCCGAGGTTTCCTCTCGTTAACGTGTCAGCCAAGAGTCGAGTCATGTGGCGGTGGGTGAGTTAGCGTTTGGCGCAAATTTGGGCTGCGAGTTTTTACCCCTTTTTTTTTTTATGGTGCGGACGTGTTATTTCAGGAAGGTTTGTTGGACCTGTAGTGACATTAAACAGCATGTTACAGTGTAACATACTTACTAGTGTAAGGTTATAATTAAAGATGGCCGACAGCGAAGAGGCCGGGTTTTACGTCATAACCTCAACTGCCACCATCTCTAGACATTTGTGTCATTTATATTTTTATTTTTTAAGTGCAAAATTCGACCATATGATTTTATTTTAAATGTTTTTATTGCAGCAGGACTGAGTCTAAACAATTTATACTCCAGTATTTGTGTCTTTATTTCGCCATTGTGGGCTATGTCCCAACCACGTGGTTGGGTGCAGGATGGACTGTATGTTTTTTATCGCATTTGTTTCTTTGGCTCTGTTCTCCAGAGGTTAGCACGGAAGATGAACCAGGAAGACGCTTTGGCAAAGCTGAAGAAGGATGTCCGCTCCTTGCTTATGTCATCTAAGATGGGCCTGGACCCTGACCAGCTCAGGCGGGACTATGTGGCCATGTTGGGGCATCCCATGCCCCTGAAACTCCTGGGCTTCAGAAACATCATGGATATGGTGAAGGAGATGCCTGATGTGGTGTCAGTCAACCTCAGGGCAGACGGCAGTGCATTCTTAAAGGGTAGCCTTTTTTTTTTTTTTTCATTAGAGCATGTATGTGTGTTTGACTACGGCTTTTGTTTAGAGTTGATGTCAGCTTCCAATCTAACGCCTGAGAAAGTTCTTATACTTCATGTCTCACCTTTTAATATGTCCGCCATTGCAGCTGTTAGCGACGAGACCACCAGAAACATCGAGGAGCTGGTAGCTAAGCAGCGTGTGTCTAAATCCGACAAGAAGGTCCGTAGGGGGGGTGTCAGCTACTTCTCGCCCCGCTACTGTCACCTGTCCTCCCCTGTGGCCCTTCCCAGAAGAGGTCGTGCTCCTCCAGCTCTCCCTGCACAGCTGAGGGCGCAGCTCCGCTTACTGCTCTCCCAGGTATGACTTGGTCGAAGCCAACCCTCTTTCCCTCTTCGAAATGGGACAAATATGAACAAAATGAGAGCACTTTTGTAGAATTCTAGTTTTTCATCTTTTTCTAGTCTCTAAACGGTTTACATGAGTTTTGCACTGCACTATTCAAACACACCCTACTCAATCAGAGAAGTGTAACTGTAGAGGCCTGACTATATGGTTTTCATATGTCTGTGTGTCGCCCAGGGTCCACTCAGGTTGTCTGACCTGGAGTCCAGCTTCCTGCGCTGCTTCGGCCACCCGCTGCGTGTCCACAACTACGGCTTCTACTCAACCGGAGAGATGCTGGAGGCAGCGGCGGACCTGCTCCTTATTCAGCAGGGCAGGCTGGGCTCAGTTCTCACCCTGAGGGAACATATGCTGCCCAGGTCGCTTTTCATACAGTCCAGCTTACCAAGGAGGACTGGACCAATAAAGCCCGTAAAGTCACCCTCCAAAGGGCCAGACACCAGAGATCAGACACCAACAATAGCCCCAGGTGTGTTATTAGAGAAGTAGGTTCACACAGGCGGTAAAGTAATCTGTTTCTGGTGACACTGATGCATTTACACATTTTGAACATCTTCCAAGAATGTGTCTCAAAAAGCAATCCATATCCAGTGTCTTTTGGTTGCATTTATGCTTGGCTTTTTTTTTTTTTTTTTTTAAGATTAGATAGCTATTTATCTGCCCAAGCTGCATATATGGCTTAATGTTAATCAGGTTATTAAATCAGTAATGACACACTAGCACAATGTTCAAACTCCATATATTGAATAAAGTTCGGCATAGAAAAACATTGAGCAGGGGCTCCTTTATATTGTGTTGTCTTGTTATCTTAATTTTTGAAACACCTTTTGTGGTTTACTCCAACTGAAGTCCCAGTGAAGCAGAGTCCTCTGAACCAGCCCTTTACTGAGACTACTTTGGGCCCTGTCCATAAAGAGTCAACAACTGTCAGTAACAAGCCAGAGATGGTTGAGAAGAACCAGGAAGCGGACCCAGAGCTCTGCCACGATGGTCAGCTCTTTCAGAAACGTGTCCTAAAGGTTTGTTCTCATTTAGAACAAGAAAAAGTAGTACATGGATCTTTCTTAGAACAAGAAATGAGAATGTGAAATTGGGGGGGGAAAGGGGACCACACGATTGTTTGTTTAAAACGAGTTTTATCAAATATGCCATTATTTTGTTATATTTGAGAAGCTAGGTGTAGAAAAACTGTGTGTTACAGCTACAACCCTAAGACTATTGTGGTCACATGGAGCTTTGTTTAGTGCTCAGATTTGATTGATCAAGATTAGCTGGGACACACCACACCAGAAATACAACAAATACTTCTATATCACAGAATTGCATCATTAAGAACTGTAGGAAAAATATTTTTTTGGTACAGTTATTCATTTTAAGTACAATAATCTTTGTTCTTTCTACTTAAATTACTTCATCAGCTGGAGGAAGAGTTTCGCCAGCAAATCCTGGAAAATGGAGTCGCTGGCACCATTAGTCAGGAGCTGAAGGACAAGCTACGGAAGGTTAGATGTCCTGCTAGTTTATAAGCAGATGTCCTCGTGTCCCTAGTGACTACAAGCCTCAAACATATTTTTCTTTAATGGGAAGAACTACTTTGGCACAGAAGTCTTTAAATGAAACACTTCATATGTTCATGACTCTCTGCAGGTTGTAGGTCAGACCAGTGGTGGATTATCGGTGCACGATCTGCCTGCTGAGTACAAGGTAAAAGAAATAAAATTTGCAGTGCTCCTGTTCACTTCAGTGGTGTCACATGAGTTTTTAGACAAAATAGTCATGTAGTTGGGATCTTAACAACTCATTAATTTGAAAAACTAGATTCAGTCATTCCAGATCCAGCTAAAAGAAAAGCATTGGCTTCACTGAAAGATGTGTGATGACCTTAATGGGAATCTCACCTGTCTTATGTTTCGCTCTACAGAGGCTTTTTGGTGAGGACTTGCCGCTACTACAGACCGGCTTTGTCAGTGTCACCGAACTGGTCAGTGCCATGAGTGACACCTTCCACCTGAAACCCGCAGGGCGTGATGATGAAAAACACTGGATAGTCATGGACATACAAGACAGTGATGGTACTCAGTCAGGTGTGTCTGTGCATACGTTCAAATACCAGCAGTCAACATCACCCTAATTACTTCATTAGGTGTATTACTTTATTAGGTGTAATGCCAGGTATTTCATGTAGGTTTGAAATACAAAATGTAAACTGGAACTATATTTCTATATTATACTTGACATATCACATCAGTAACCAAGCACTTCCAATAAGTCTGGCTGGAAAATTATGGAAAAGACTTGACATGGACAATTCATTTGGTGGTTGCACTCTCACTGGTTAATGTTAATCTATAGTCATTTTTCCGCTGCTGGTGTCTCACTAGGACACCACCGTGTTTCTGCAAACAATACTATTTTTATCAATAACTTATTGTAATACATGTTGGTGTCTGAGATATTATGTGACAAATCGTTCTTGTGGAACAATGGCTTTCAAACTAAGCAGGACATTTTATTTTTTTTATTTTGTAGACTCAAAGGTGACTGAGTGTTTTGATGAAAGTGTGAAGCTGCCATTTATGAGCTACTACTTCAGCTGTGGAGAGTCTCCTTGGGAAGGCAAACTAGGTGGAGATGACGATAAAATCACAGCAGATGACGGGAATGAGAAGCTGGAGACCAGTAACAATTCCAAGACCCATGAAGTGGTTTGGCAAAATGTTTTTCATCATATTAATTTACCATACTAGGCTCGCAGGCCAATCTTTAAGAGAGATACCTTAATAAAGATCTTGTTAAGTAATTAGAACATCACATGGTGTGATGACATTGCAAATCATACATTTTCACTGCATTTTCACATTACCAGTGCACCCTATGTAAAAGGTTGATTTTGTAAATGTACTGTATTTAAGTTTGACAACCCTGAATTCTGTTATTACTTATTGAAAGTGCTGTATAGAGTAACACTGCTGTGTACTACTCACGATTCTCACTTTGCTTTTCATGTGTCCGCCTGTAGAAGTCTGAGATCTACCCTGCCATTCAGGTGCATTGCACCCCAGCAGTGCCCCTGGACGCTCTGCAGAGTCAGCGTCTCAAACAGACAACGCGCCATGGAGCTCGAGAGCTGGTAGAAGTCCTGGTGGAACAGGTGGAGTCGCCTGGTCTTTTCTACATCCGCTTCAGCGAGAGTGAAGAGGCCGGAGCTATGGAGGACATGATGATTGAGATGAGGTGGTGGACATGTTAGTGGCAGCTGAGTCAAAAGATAATGTACAAACACTTCCTGTACATATTGTGCCAGCTGCATTATTAGGGGTTCCCTTTGGAATTGCAGTATAATCGATAATATAATGCACAGTGTCGCTCTATATTTATCATTTCATCATGCCTGGCATACTCACTCAAAGTCAAACCACGTAGTCCTATATGAAGGGCAGTTAAGATATTTATATTTTTCTAAAAGTCATTATTACATGAGCAAAAATACATTTGACATGAAGAGTAGACAATTTATTAATTGTGTACATCTTTGAAATGTATCCCCCCAAATTTAGTTCATCTTGAGACCTGAGAATTTATTGTATGAAAAGGACTGTGCTATGCAGGCCACATGTGTTCTGACATGACTGTTCCAAGTTCACATTGCAAAACATCAGACCTGTATCCAATTTAGGGCCACATATGAAAGTGGCCCAAATTCGATTTGAAAAGATCAGCTTCCATGTGATTTGTGCTGTTCACGCGGTTATGAAAAAACAGATCTGAGTCACAAATGAACAAAAGAAATCTGATTTGGGCTTCTTCTGCCTGCAGTCTGAATGCAGCCTTAGAGCCTCCAGATGCTTTTATATGAGTAATGACATCTTGTTTCCTGTTTTTTTTCTCTTCGTCTCTTGTCTTTGGTAGACGGTGTTACACTTGTCCTGAGGTGTCAGAGCGCTACCGCCTCCCTGAGCGATTTGTCCGACAGGGTCAGGTCTGCTGTGTGTCACCCAAAGGAATGTGGTTCTACCGGGTGGTGATCCATCAGATCATCAGCCCCACTCAGGTCAAGGTGTACTATGTCGACTATGGCGACATAACCGTGGTCCAGAGCGCCAACCTCAAGTTCCTCAAGTAGGGGCATCTCAAACATTTAAGCAATTGAACGACTGCTACTGCTATGCTGATCAGTGTGGGTTTTGCTCTCTACAGTTCATCTCTCTGTCTCTCAGGTCATGTTATTCGGCTCTTCCAGCACAAGCTGTTCCGTCATCACTCGCTGGAATTAAACCCACCGCCGTGAGTCTGATAGCATATCTAATAATATATTCACAGTTACTGGACAAATGTGAGCTCTCTTGCAAAGGCCTGCCTAACTTCTTAATACCAGTGGTCAGTTCTGTAGACTGTATCGAATATTATGTTCCTTCAAGCATTCATCCTGTATTGTTTTCAGACTGATATTATAGTACAGTATGTGTTTGCCAAGTTTTTTGTAACTCTCAGTCAACATAATCAGTGTTGGATTGTTTTCCTTTTTTTTTCCAAGCCCACCAAACCATTCATGATGATGTATGTTCAAATGTTCCATAAGAGAGTATTAAAAGCACAAAGCAATGGTTGGTTGCTATATTTTAAAAGTACATAGCAAAAGTGATTTTAAAGATGAATAAGAGTGTTGTGGTTTTCCTCCTACAGGGCAGCTGGACTGCTGAGGCCACAGCTTCTTTTCAGAAGCTATGCTCTGACCGCACCCTGGTGGGGGCTTTGGATTGTTACATTAGAGATGTTCTGCAGCTCTACCTGTGTGACACACATACTGATAGGGACATCTACATCCACACTGTCCTGCTGAACCAGGGCCACGGGACAGCCTGCAGCCCTACAGCCAGCGCAGCAGTGAGCCACACACACAAACTTTTTTGTCCCATGCTTATGATAAATACCAGTTTTTGATTGTCTGGCAGGTGTCATTTAAAATATAGTAAAGATATACCAACACACCTCACACATCTACGTATGTGGTCAACGTTTAACCCACTGTAAAAACAAAACAAAAAAACATTACATTAGATTTGTACATGATGATCATAATAAAGGGTAGTAATATCAGTAAGCATCATTATTACTTTAAGTGTGAGTTTATTCCTAACTATGGGTCAGTCTGATTACAAATAATTATGTGGTCATGGTATGTGTAGAATACTGAAATACAGTTGATATATATTTATACTTGATGTATACTTCCTTTTTCTTTCCTTAGCTGTGTGTCCAGGTCACCCCGGTGAGTCTCTACCTGGGGGAGGGAATGGTTGACCTGCCAGAGGTAGAAGAGGACACCACTTCCCATAAGCCAGCAAACGTGCTTGAACAGACCATGTCAGCTTTACCGAAGGTACTCCACACACACACACACACACACACACACACACACACACACACACACACACACACACACACACACACACACACCCCCAGCCAGCCAGCCAGCCAGCCGCTGTTTAATGTAAGAATGTTTGAGGTTGCAGTACAGCCAGATTGTCAAGAACATAATTGTCAATACTGGATTAGTTGGATGTTTGTGGTGGATTTGCATCTTTGTGTCTCAATTGTTTCTTATCTATGAGTGCACTCTTTGTCTTCTCTCCTTCCCTCTCTCACTGACTCTCTCACCCGATCTTTTAATGTTGCTGTAAAGCTTTTTATTCTCTGCAGTCCATAGCTCTTATCTCTTACCCGCCATACTGTCAGTGCTGCAGGCCCACTGCAACATCACACATCCTCAACACACAATGGCACCCGCACACACACACACACACACACAAACACACACACTTAATGTATAGTCACATTGTTTGGAAGGTCACAGCTTGTTTTCGGCCAATAAATAAGATGACAGCCAATCAGTGGGCTGTTTTAATGGGTATTGGATTACAAGATTGTGTCTGCCTGTATGTTAATGAGTGGATGTTGTTAAACTGAACATATGGGAAAGGAGACTTTACAGTTTTACTGTCAATGACTGAACAGAGCTTTTTTTTGTTTAATGTTTTGCATATTGATGAAAAGTTGGCAGCTAACCAGTTACAAGAACAGTTACAGAATCAGTTTTTAAAAAAATGCTTGTTGGCTGATGTTTTGGAGGGTTGAAGTTTAGCTTTGTGCAAAGACTGCAAGCAGATAGTCTAGCTCAGTCAGTTGTGCTTTCTTAACGGTCTTATTAGACGGATTGTGATAGAGATGTGGTTTGTACAGTAGACAGTGAATTTATTAATGTGTCACTAGGTCTGAAATTCAATATCAGAAAGGTTATACAGATCACGTGGAGTGATGGAGCTTGTTCTTTTGCTCCTCTCTGAAATAATCCTCTGAAGAGATTAATTGATCCTGTCAACATGGACCTTATATTCATATTGGATCCCAGCTGGTAAATATCAAACTTAAAGCTAACTTGAACCATGCGGTATATGAAATGTGTGTTCAGCTGATGGTTTTTCAGAACTTGAAGCAAATCTAAAAACTGTCATTCCTCTCATATCTTCTGCTGCAACATTGCAACATGCTGCTCTGAATAAGAATCTTAACTTAAACATTTAATGGTTAAACCTGAACAATTAATCACTGTCACCTAACGAGTCTGACAGATCTCCACTGTATCTCTTCTATTGTTTATCTATACGAACGGATATTGAATGAAGGTCCAAATAGTACCGTCATTGAAAATGTGATATACTGCCTCTTTTTGCTGAAAAGCTGGTAATAAAGGCAGCCATTCATTTTTGGTATTTCAGGAAACGCTGCAGTCATTAAAACAGTATCTTAGTTAACACGGTCATAAATCTATTGCGATAAATGAACAACTTCTATGGAGGCTAAGGTGACAGGCCTTTTGATATTCAAATATGCAATGCCACCTGCTGAAATCTCTTACAATATGTCAAATTACCAAATGGGCAATTAAACCATACAATTACAGAATGTAGTGTATGTTGGATTATGAATAAATTAATCAATGTGCAGTAAATACAACCAAAGATCATTGTACAGTTACATTTGTTAATGAAATATGAATCTGAAGGAAACAGGAAGTTTCTTTGTGTCTCAGGCTGAAGAAGAAGAGCTGCCTGCCCTGGAGTTTATTGAGGATGATGAGGTGAGCACCATCCTCACCACCACTGCCTTCATTCCTTCATTCCATGTTTCAGTTTGCAGCACCAGCTGAAAAAGATTTTAGTAGTTGGAGCCTTGCCTTAAGAGGGTTAACCTTACTTATCAATGTTTATCTTCATTTACCTGTCAAATACAACTCAGTTTATCGTGTTTTGGTTATTGTATATTTTACAAAAGAGAACAACTTGAACAAACGCTACTAAAGTTTTGTTTATTGCTGTGTCTTAAGGGTAGGGATGCCAACCTGTTCAATGCTCTTCTAAATTACCAAACCCAGTCCATGACCAAAAAATCGCCTCCTACCAACACTTCCAGTCCTGCCTCCAGCCCTCTCGTCCCTCCAGATTTGATCCAGACTAAGACAACTCCAGCTCACTGTAAAGCTGATATTAATGTGAGATGAAAACAGTTGTGTTTGGTTTTATAGACGCAAAAGCACTTTGGATTAAGTTTTTTGTAAAACAGAAATTTTGCTCTGTTTTCAGAGCGTGACTCCTCCACCAACTCCATCCAGCATTTATTCCAGCTCCTGCTGTCTGACACCAGAAGAGGAGCAGCTTCGACCCAAGGTCTCCACCCCTTTGTTGGTCAGGCCACCTCCGATCCTGAGGACCCTGAGCGTCCACACCCCTGACCTGGGCCAGGGTACATTACACGCATACAGATTTTTTTTTTTGAGAGAAGTACACAATGTGCACATAAGTCATGACCTAAAGAATCCAGGCTTAAGTATTGAGATTCAGAGTGAATAACTGCAACAGATTCATATAAATAAATACTTTCCCTCTTTGTTGAAGAGTAATAACTCAGTTTGATTTATTGTGAAGCTATTTCTGCAAATATCATTTTCCTATGAATTGTCTTGTTGAATGGTAACATTGTTTTTTTATTATTATTATTATTTCTGTTCATTATCAACTAAAAAAGGCACCATCACAATTCTATGCCAGTGGTGTAGACCACAGATCAGAATAGGAAATTAAGTTAGAGGGGAGTTCAGCAAAATGCTTTGGTAAGTTGTAAAATATAAATATTTGATTTTTACAAGTCATCATGTAGAGCTTTAATCAATTGGAAAAGTAGTTGTTGTTTCCTCCGAATTGTAGAAAGATAACACTGTGGCACAAAGGTCCTGATGTACACACAAAGGCTTGTCTTGTCTCCTTCACACACTCTCATTTTCGAGTAGGATTATAAAATGACCTCTCCTGGGTTGACTGCTTCTGGTCTGGCATCATGACACGAAACATTTTTTTTCCCGCTGAAAAATTACCGATCCAGAGAGCGGTAAGGTTTAGCCAATCAACGCCACGGGCGGGACTAGTGCTGTGCGTCGTAGTTTTTTACTTCGCTCCGCTCTTAAAACCTCGGCAAAACCAGTATTTTGTCATGGCTACGCATCAGTGTCAGTTTAAAATGCGTTAGATTCAGGCGGATACGTTGGTCACAAGTGATTGGTTAGGAAAAATTGAATCCCCGTCCCCCACGGAAATCTGTTAGAGTGGAGGCAATGTCGGACTGAAGATGGAAATGGAGTTAAACGAGTTGACAATTCTGTCTTATATCAGGCAAAGAAAGACCTTTTGTTAACCTGCACATAGAGAGAGACAGAGAGAGAGAGAGAAGCCTTGAATGAAATTAGACTGTGTCCATGCATTCAGAGAGGACGTATTGATTTCCATCCCAGTGCTTGCAGTGGTTGATGTACCTCCACTGAGAACCTGACACAGATTCAATTAGACCTGTTACCAGAGCTATTTGACCCAACAAGCCGCTTTCATTGCATTGTATTTGTCCTGATATTGATACACTGATGCTCCACCATGCCTCTACTTACAGTTTTAATGAAAAAAGCGAAACAAAGTAGGTCAAGGCGGATTTAGAAGGATTAGAAGATATGGTGTTTTAGTGGATGTGTGTGTTCTGAAAATGTGTGACTACATACAGAAATCACAATTTGACAATCTGCTGAAGATATTCCCTGTAGTTAATAGTAATTCTTTCCCTTCATACTTGCATCTCATCTCCGTATTTTGTCTCCCAGCATGCCCTGAGACTTGTATGCTGACTTCCCTTAGGAACCTGACATTGCAAAAATTTAACTCAAATAAGAAAAACTCTACACAATCACTTGCAAATGCAAAGTCGGCACTTGTCCGTTGTCGCAATTCTCTTGTATCTCTCTTGATGCAGGTACAGCTGAGTTTGTCTGCTCAGCATATTTGTTACACACGAAAGGGTCAGTACTCAGCTTGTTGTTGAGCTGCTCCTCCGAGAAAAAACACTGTGCAACAGAACGGAAAATGACAAATTCCAGGGTTTTTTTTATTTATTTATTTAGTATAGTGTTTTTTTGGGGGGTTTTTTTATGGAAAGAAGCTTAAAGAGTAACTTACCACCAGCAGATAATCTTGCTTTTGCTGACCTCCAGTGGTTGACGTTCGTCCCTTGCTGCTGTAATGTTCAGGTGTGGGTGCAGGTCCAACAGAGCACACCTCATCACAACTCACAGTAGGGGCATCGCAAGACTCATTTTTAGTCTGGGACTTCATTAAAATGTAAATTAGCTGTTATGGGGGTAATGCTAAAAGATTGAGAAGTGATTAGGGTGTGCTACAGAGGACTTTGTTCAGTTATAATAAACTTTATTTATATAGCACTTTGCTGAACAAGGTTACAAAGTCCTTCACAGAAAAAGAAGGGCTGATAATAAAGGCACAGATAAAAACAAAACAAATGGAGAACAGCAGGAATAAAAATAAAAACAGGGATCATAAAATGAAGTTAAAGTAAAATGGAAAGGGTGAAATGTGGAAAGCACAGCAGATGTTCTAATGTGATAATTAAAACAATGAGGATTCGTTATGATAAATCACAACTGATTTATCACTCAATATGGAGGCAAAGTTTTTATTTATGTAACTATGTTGAATGTGTTAACATTGTAATATTTAGTAGAATGGTAGTTAGAGGTTGAATCAGCAAAGAGTCCTAGTCACTGATTATGTAGTTCATTAACCTTTTTCCTAAGCTAAGTGGTTGCATCACCATTCGAAGGCACTTCAGTATGTAAGTCAGTAAGTGAACACATCACAGTTCATACAGCAGCGCTGGCCTTGACCAAAACTGCACAGTCTATTATTTATGTATGGCTAATCAGATTTTGATTGTGTCTGTGGCTTTCACAGCCTTCTAATATGCTTTTAACTAAGAAGTACTGTGAATCACAGCTTAGCTGACAATGATGCTCTCAGTCACCAGTGAAAGCTACTCTTTGTCCAGTAACACTGGTGATTCAGCGTAGTTCAGTTCACTTTGAAATTTTGTTGATGACGATTAGTTCATACATCTACTAAAAACCTTTTTAATAATATTAGTTTCTTATATTGATATTAATTGTTTTACTCTGTTGTCCAGGTGTACCGGTTTCTCCGCTCCATCTGCGAAACTCTGGCATCCTGTTTCCTCTGTTTGGGGCCAGGTAGGTTGTGACTCCTACATCCACCCCAAACCAAATCCCACCACAACTGCCTGAATGAGTCAAAACACAAAGAAAGGAATACTAATAATGTCCTTAAGAACTACACAACCGATAAAATATCTTCATTCTAAGAATCCAGTTTAAGAATTATTTTGTCAACAAGTACTTGAGTTATGTACTGACTTGTAAAAAGTGAAAAGCATTTTTATAAGAAGTTAATTTTCATGTCATTTTAACGATTCCAGATTGGTTAGATTGTATGTTAGGCTCTGTTTGTTTGTTTGATATCTGTAATTGTAGCACTGTCCTGTTCAGTCTTGGAAGCCAAAAAAAAGAAAGAAATGGATGGCTGTCCTTTCTTCATAAATGTGAATAAGCTTGTGAATGCCTTTTTGTTTTAAAAAAAAAAACGTTCATTTGTGTGAAGCATTTTATTATTTTTCTCAGAAGCCATCAAGATGTCTGTGATGTGTTTAAATGGTTTAATTTCTTTATACATATTAATATTGCTGTTCTGGACAGGCAACATTTCAAAATGATGTTACAATGAACACTACAGAAAACATGTAAGTCATGACAATTGTAATTTTATTTTGGAAAATAAATCTTATGTGATAGAATATTTTAGTATTTTAATTTGTCATGTTATAGTAATGGACGTTTGTATGTTTTTTTCCATCAATTTTAAAACACAATACAGAAAGACAAAGCCTTTTGGTTTTAGTCTTTACAGTATGAAATATTTTAACACCCCTTTTAAGCAGTGTGCAGGGAAATGATTACAGCTAGAACATTAAATAAAAAGAGTACATTGTTGATATAATCCATACACATAACTATAAATAACTTTCTCCTGGCCTTTTCTCACTCTGTCAAGTTAGCAAGTAGCTCTTCCATGGCTCTTACTATACGTCATCAGGACAATTTGTAAATGTGACCTTCAGTGAGATGATTAATCTATACTCATCCTGCTGAGTCACTGAAACAGCTTTTGTTTTATACAAATCTGTTCCTGCATTTGCGTGTCTCTGCTCTTCCAATAAAGCTGCACACGAACAGCTGCAACTTCAGATCCCGTCTCGAAGGGAATATGAATGACTGAAGAGACAAGATCAGCCAACAGGAACAATGAATAAAACAAAACAACAAGGAGGCCGTTTCTAAACTCAATGACGCTCATTGCGGTGAGTCAAGGCACATTACTGAGCCGAGCTGACAGCTATAGCGCTAAAATGGGTTTGTGTTATTTAGCAGAGCCGCCCCACACAACCCAATCTATATTCCAAGCCTCACCTCAAGTACAATACCTACCGTCTTCACTTCATTTTCCAATAAGAGTTAAAACGCCAAGACATGTATGTATTCCTCCTGAAACCTACGAAGAGGGTAGAACTTGAAACTACAGCTCAGTTTCCAAAATGTGCTCGGAAAGGTTAAAGCAGAATGTGGAGTCCTAGATCATTAGTCTGCATCCTGCTGTGCTCCCTGACCTTTACTGCTTCTGCCAATTAGCTTTTTAAAAGGCTCCTGATGAGAAAAGCTCCTCCTCTCACTCTTAACACAGCAACGCAATGAAGAGCATTAACCTACATACTGTACACACACACACACACGCACACATATATATATTTCCTGCTTTTGTACATCCTGTACATACACACACACACACACACACACTTCATTTTTAGGACAACAAAATGAAGAACATTGGCCTTCACGGGCTCAACATGTCCAGATTTTCATGGCAGTCTTTAACAAGCGTGCACATAATCACACACAGCACTCATTTTTCAACACCAGTACACTGCAGACAGGTTTTACAGAATGCACACACACATTGCGAGGCATTGCATGATACAGGCTCCATTAGTGTGCGTGTGTTTTTGCGTTTGTGGAGGAGAGTAAGGGTTGGTAAGGCAGACGCAGAGTAAACCTTATTAAGGAGGACAGTAATGTGGTTGCCGCTGAATTAGCAGCCAACAGCCGCAGAGCATCAGTGTGCTGAATGAAGCATGAAGATCTTATGGCTTTGATTTACAGTTGAGACCCTAAACCAGACTGTCAAAAGGCTTTCGTTGGCTGATTAGCTGAATGACGTGTACTATTGATCATCAGGATGTTTGTCTTGGCTTTTATTTTCATTTGCATCTATTTAAGTTGATGCCAGAGCAGCTTTATTGAAAGTAGCCTTCAGTAGAGTTAGTCTCTCTCAGTTGTTTGAAGGGATGAGACTGCCATAGTGCACAATGTATTAATTAATTGGAGGAATGTGCAGCTAAAAATCTTGAGACATATACACATGTACTACATACATCATTACATATGTAATGAAGCACTAGTTAAAACTAGTAAAAATGTGAATTGTGTCTGGAGCATGGTTGGTTTTTGACATGCTATGATGAGCATGAATTACTTTGCATAACATAACCCCATCCTTTCTTTTCTTGTTCATTTGTCTCTTAGAAAACTATTGCTGACTATAATTAAGCCCAATCGCGTCCTTCAATATTTCCACCTGAGCAGAAGCTGTCATAGTCTAATCACAGAATCAATCAGACGGATCAGTGATGACATGATGATTTCAGGCAGAAACAGAAACTAACCACGTCTATTAACTTCTGTTGAGACAGACAGCTGTTGACTGTACGGGACAAAGACCTTAAATATAAATACCAGAGGGCAGTGGTGGTGGTGGGGTGGGGTGGGGTGGGGGGGGGGGCATGGGATCAGGTACAACAATTTCCTCACTGGCTTATATTACTGACGATGCAATTTGTATGTATTTACATGAGAAAGAAATGTATTGTTATCATTAAAAAAAAAAACATTTCAACTTGTCATCTGATACCCACCCCCCTGTGTTAATGTGAAAATGGTGCGGTCGAAACATTTGGCCACTCAGATGTGCAGAACACACACGAGCCACGAGCTAACCAGGTCTCTCTTGAGAATGAGACCCCGTGTCTGTGTTAGATTACCTGTAAGTAAAGCAAACTAGGTTATAATCAATATTATAGATGTTGGTACTTAACAAGTAATGGCACTAGTAGTGTCTTTTGTCTCCAATTCACAGGGATTCGTAAAATATAAAATCCGGAGGTAGACCAGAATATTTGATATTTAGGGCCATTGGAAGAAATCTCATATCTTAGATAGCCTGTAGACTAGTATTTTCTCTGTTTTTCAGTCCCTTCTTCTGTTTAAAAACTATTTATATTTATCTGACTGTGTACGATTTTCTGACTGCTCATTGGATCAGCTTTTTGACCAGGAGGTTTAGGAATGATTAGCTGCATAATCTTCCTCCTTCCTTCCAACCGTCCTTCGCTCATTGTTCTTTTTATTGTCTTCCCTGCAGCCCAGCTCCATTTGCAACTAGCTTTTTATTTGTTGTGCTTTCGGATTTTTGTAGGTTACTTTGGTGTGCACGCTTGTGTTCTTTCTGTCTGCTTTTACATGGTGAGTGATTCTGGATGTTAGTGTGTGCGAGCGTGCGCACTCTAATAGGGTGTGTAGCATTCGAGGAGGTTTGTGTGTGAGCGGCTATGCGCCTGTGAATTTATATGCTGTGTTGTAAATGAGGGTGTATTAAGTCGCACTCATCCACTGAGAGATAATTTTCTAGAAGAGAGGCGCCTTTATTTTTATCCCTGTGTCAAAATTCTTATCTGCTATATTCATTTGTGGACAATTTGAAGAAGAGTGGAGGGAAGCTTCATTCTCCTGCTAATCCCTCAGGCCTCTAATTCGGATACTTCTACACACACACATATATCAGCAGAACCAGCTCTCCTAATGAAGCTTTTACACTCTACACATTGGATTTATATGTCACACTAAGTTAACGGTTTCCTTGTTCCTTCCACTAACTCCAAATCACCACTACATGACTGCATGTACAAGAATTTGTCTTGTTGAGTCATTTATTTGTATCACTCTTAATTAAAGGAATAGTCTAAAAGAGCTTCACAGACCCATATCAGAAACAACAAAATAAAAATAAATAAAGGAGATATCAAATGTAAATAATTTAAATATAAAGGAATTGTGGGCAGATTTTTTAAACTTTGGATAGAGCCACTCTAGCTTTTCCCCTCTGCTTCCAGTCTTTATGTTAAAATAATCTCACCTGTACGGACAGACATGAGAGTGGTGTCGATCTTGTTATCTAACCCTGAGCAAGACAACAAATAAGCGCATATCCTAAAATGTCAAACTGGTCCTTTAACAGTTAACCCTTGTGACCACACTAACATACAGTCCAGTTGCAGTCATCATCAGTCTGCACACTAGAACTACTGTATATGATAACTTGACATACCTACTGATACTCCTCGGCTCGGCAAGCTTAACCAGGGACATCATAGTAGTGGCTGTAGAAGCCAATTCTTTTAAGTTTTTATTCTTTATGTCATAAATGTTTTGATTTTTCTGAAGAAAGGGCTTTTACTGCCACATGTCGGGATGACCCCTTGTAATTCCCAGCTCTACTTCCTGTCAGTCTGAGAATTTATTGCTCTGTGAATTAATGGAGGCCTTGAAGAGACCCTGGGGGGGAGAAGGAGAGCTGCCTGTTGGAAGGACAGAGGAAAAGAAGGACTGATGGCAAAGAGGAGAGAAGAGTGATGAAGACTGATGCTGAATCACAGTTCTTCACCTCACCCTCGCCCTCGACGGCCCCTCTTATGATTTCATATCATTTTTAAATGTGGTGTCCCTGTTTAAACTTTGCTCTGAGATGTGACTGTTTAACACTGCTTCCTTACACAAATGTGGTTTTCCGGAGGCTCCATGTTGGTAACTAGTATATGCTTCTTCATATCTAACATGTTATTGCAAAACAACAACTCAGAATGGGAGCATTACATTTTTTTCCAATTTAATTATATTAAGTAGGACTTTTCCTCATGAAAGCCCATGTCACTTCTAACAAAACCTGAAACACATTCATAAACAAGCCACTTCCAGGAGGAAGCTGTAAGTTTGGAGGTTCCAGTATAAACACTAGCATCATCAACTTTACAGCTGCACTGGAGTGGTCCTTACAGACAGGCAACCCTGTAGGTAGTTTGGAGGGATGAAGGAGATGTTGTTGGCACTTCTGTTCATTTTTCATTGTGAATGAGATCTAGCTGCTGGCAAAAATCTAAAGGTAAAATGAAGGAGCAGATCATTAAACAGATTAACCAACATTAAGCACAATTGACTTTGAGCATGAAAGTTCATCCTTGACCTTGGAAACAGTAGCAAATTAGTCTGGCGATACAAAGCTATGGAAACAGTAGTTTGACAAAATAAAATGTTTGCGGCTACGCACCTTGTTGATGTGGTTTGATTTGGAAAATGGAAAAACATTGTACACTGAATGCCAGAGAAAAACATGGAAAAGAGTACCACAAAAATAGTTTTCGAAGTCTCAAAAACATTAAGCCTTTACAAAGGGATGTTGACCTGGGGTGGAGTTGTTATGGGTCACATTAATGATTATTTAGTTTACACAAATTAAACAGAACTTTCACATATAGGATTGTTTACAGTTGAATTATTACAGTTAAAGTTGTTGATTGTATTTTGTCCATCTTCTGTGCCTCTCTGGGGACTGATATAGTTGTTGGTCAATAACAAAACCCTTCCATCTGCTGTCATTCTCAGCTGCTCAGTGATGCAGTGTAAAAAACCCCAATGCACGGGGGAAAATATAGAAAATTCCAAAGCAGATTTGTTATACTTGTATGGTGAAATATACAGGGTAGTTGTTCAAATTAAAGTATATAAACACACCTATTGTTCATATTCAAGTCAATGCAGGCTCCTCAGACCCCCTGCTACAATTCCTGCTGTTCTCCACCTGGATGCAGATGTGGCCAGTATTGTTTGCCAGCAGCATCCAGCTGCAGCTGAGCTCCAGGCTCAGTTAATATGCGATGGCACACACTGACAGTTCCATTAAACCGTATTTATGGCAGCCACAAGTAATCGATATGCAGATACGCCAGGCTGTCCGCATTCGCAGAATTGTCTTTGGTCCAGCAGTGCAATGCATCAAACTGCCATGCTCAGTGACAACAGAGACAATATACACCATCACTGGGTATTGTTTGTCCCCATGGACCTCTCTCACTCTCCCTGTCTTTCCTCCTCCATCGTCATCTTTTCCTCACCCCATCCTCCCTCCTTCTGTCTCTTTTTGCTATCCCTCTCTTCTTGAACACACACTTAATCGTACTGAAATCTTTCATTCTATAACAGATTATAAAAATATCCATTAAACAGGCAAGGTTGAAAGATCTGTATGAATGTTCCTGTAAGGAGTGTTTTCCCTCGAATAAGTAGTGAATCTGTAGTTGAACCCCTATGTGCTCACTCCATTGTCAGTCCCTTTGGTGCATTACACAGGGTTTGTACAACAAAAGACACTCCGCCATAAAACATATCTGGGATGAGCAGGCTTAAACCCATTCATATAGGCAATGTCACAAACCAGCAGTGTTCTGCCTTACACAGCCGCAGAGGAGTAGCTGTCAGTGGGACTCACCCTTCAGTTTAGACATTCATTACATAAAACTACAGTGCAGCGTTTGCACCTAAGACAAGGGCACACCACTCTTCAACATGACAGCTGTATGGAGTCAGAATCAGATTATTATTGCCAGGTAAGTTTTCACATACAAGAAATTTGCTGTAGTGTTTTGGTGCATTATAATAAATATAGAGAAATACAAGTAAAAGAAACAAGGACTTTAAAGTCAAGAAAGACAAAATCGAAATAGAAATATTTATTATACTATTTTTTTAAATCAAAAATATGTGCCATACATCTATTTTTGTGGTTAGACAACTAAAACACTTAATTGTAGTTAGGGAAAGGTTGTGGTTATGGTTTTCTTTAAATTTGGACATAATGCCTAGAGATACTGGACTGTTTTATAAACATTATGTTCATGCAAGTGTAAAAAGAACTCATCGACCACCACAGTGACCCAGCTTTATTTCTAAGGCAATAGTGCTTCAAACTTGGATGGGCACCCCATTAAACTTGATGGTCAGTTTTCATAAGTGGAAAGCGTCTGACTGTTTGGGGGAAGAGGGAGCCGAGCCTGAAGGCAGAGATTTTGATTTATGAGTCAAGACCACCCTCACCTAGCTTGGCATCGCCAGACTAATTCGCAAATGCGCATTAGTCTGGAACCTCTCAGTTCATTTTCAATTTCCATGGGACGTTATCCACTGGCTCAGACAACCAATCAGACCAACGAAACACCGTCCTGTCAGAAGTTCGGCAAACACATATTTCTTATCAACATAAAGTTTAAGTTCAATTGTTTGTTCTTCAGTCCAGTCCGTTTAATACTGCAGTTACAGCCGGCTGTGGAACGTTCAGCAGCAGCCATCTTGGTTATTTAGGAAGATGCCTCAACGGCGCTCCTCTCTGTCAGTCACCGTCTTAAACCTGCCCCATATTATATAAACTGTTGTGATTGGTGCGCCACCTTCCAGTTCTGGTGGAAATCTCTCTGAATGGGAGACGGTCCTAACGTATCTGCCAGAGCAAATCAAATGTGAGCTTGCAGATTTGTGTGGTTCCCAGGCTGACTCTCACCTATTGTCATGAACTTTTGGACTGTGTCTAAAAGAGGTTTGATTGCCAATACAGGCAAGCAAAAATTAGTTTAAGCTGGATGTCTCAGCTGACCTCTGAAAACAGTGTGCTCAAAGAAACCAGTTGGTGTGGTTTGGTTATCTGATTAGGATGCCTTTCCAGACACCTCAGTGTGGTTTTATACCGGGCATGTCCAACGGTGTGAAGACCCCAGCCGAAGGACGTCTGGCTACCTTGCTTATTATTGTGCTGCCACCATGTCCTCGACCCATAATGGTGAAGAAAGTAGATCGATGTAGACGGATCGATGGAAGGACGTTCTAATGAATGACTTACACCAACTCAATGAGAATACTATGAATGGAAATGTTACATTTCTGAACTTTAAGGAAAGTTCTGTTTGGAAACATTTCACCCAAAGGAAAAAGTGCCTTGTATCACTGCTAGTTCCTGATTATGCTAGATTGCTGGTGGTTGATCATGCAGATTATACTCATTTATTGTGATTTGAAAAGTTGCATATCTGCACTTGAGTTAGCGTAGATAGATATTGATGTTAACTGGCCGCGTGTCATCGATCTTAAACCCATGTTGTCCGTCTTCAGTTAAGTGATGAAACTTTGTATTTAGAGAAAGCAGCGCTGAATGAAGAGCCGACAGAGCAGCAGGTCACCTGATGAATGGCTTCACTTACAGCCAGCAGTATAATGCTTAGTCATGATCAATCATCACCCACGTGCTTCGACTCCCCTCTCCTCTTCTATTTCAGCCTATTCTCTCTCGTTTCCTCCTTTCTCCTTCCCATCTCTCCTGCTCTGTCCTCCGCTCATCTCCTGCTTTTCTGCTCTTCTCTATTCTGGGTATCTCTGTGCCCTATACTCTTCTCTCCTCTCTCTTTTTTGTCCTCTTTGCCTGCCACCTATTTTCTCCCCTCATCTTTTCTCTTCCTTTCCTCTCTTCTTCCTCTCTTCTCCTCTTTCGTGTTTATCTTTGCAGGAACAGATTGAAGCGTCACCAGTGGTCATGTTGGTTGTTTGTTATATTTTGCAGTGATACTGATCAGCTGATGTGCTGTGTATAGTACAACATGATAACTGGTAGGAATACGTAGTACGAACGTCAGCGCCAATCTTCAGATCTTGCTTATTTAAAATGTTGGGAGTGCAGAAACAAGATAATTGATTCTGCTGAACTGTGTTTTCTGATTATGGCTACATAAATTCTGACTTCTGCTCAATGTCATGCATTGCCTCCATCTCCCAGTTTAGTTTAATATCTAATTTGTTATTTTTTTCATGTGAGTTTATGAAAAGAGTAACTAAAGTACTGCTAAGACATGGCCCGTTTTAGGCTGACCAGATTGAATGTCATTGAAAAAAAGCTTGGTGTGAAAGAGGAGGAGCATGTTACGGCCTACTGGTGAAGAGCTTTGCTGAGTACTAAAATGAAGCATTTTGGTGACCAGGCCTAAATTAAGCTTAATGTGTTCTATTTTAGCCTTCCACACATACTAAGGCAGTGGTTTTGATATGATAAAATGTAACTGACATCATTGTGATTAACCTTTTCCACGTTTTGACTTGCTGGCACCATAAAAGAACCACACTTCAACAGTGGAAAGCAGCTTGATTGGCAGAGATCAAAGCATCGACCCGCACATAAACAATAGAAAAGATTTAATCAATGTGGTTCTTTTTTCAGTGTGAATGGAACACTTTGAGAAAGCTTTCTTAAAAAGTTTGTTTGGACAGAAAAAACTGACATGCAAAACTGATCTCTGTTCGCATTAGTGTGGACGTGGCCAGAGAGACAACAGTCACTAAAATACCAGGGATGGGCAAGTCCAGATAAGCATCGAGTCAGAGCTGCCTCCCAGCACAGGAAATGGCATTAGCTTTGTTGTCACACACACAGTGACCTCTTACTCCCCAGGTTGCCATAGAGATACTGCTCACTCTTTACACACTCCCAAACAGCTGGCTATGTGAAAGCTAGTGTGTGTGCATACATATGTGTATGTGTTTGCATCAGTTTTAATGCCTGTACGTTCGTTGTATATGTCGTATGCATTCACCACCAGACACACTGCGTTATTAGATTTCATAGAGGCTCCACCTTCAGTGCCAGTACTCATTGGATGGTGTTTCAGCATTGCACTTCCCAGAACCAACCTGTCAATCAAGCAGTGGGGGTGGGACTTTTTCTTTGTCTGTTCAACCAGCAGCTTTCACTGCTCATGCTAAGCACCCGGTTCTTCTGTTTAATCAAAACAACACATCATTGTAAAATATGTGTTCCTGCACAGAGGAGAATCTCGTATTGTCCTTCATGGAATGCCGTCTCCTGTTTTTCCTCTTCCGTCTCCATATTGAACTTGACTGTGAGACTCAAACCTCTGGCTCGAGCTCTTCGTCTGTAATGGATAGCTTGTCTGGCAGACCGATCGAACAACAAGCCAATGTTGAGCTATTCTGCTGGGGCTCTTATTAAAACAAATGGTTAAAATCAGACTCATTAATACTCATCAGAAACTGTTAGCCTGCTTCCCGACATGCTGTTGCAACAGTGTTGACCACCATACCAAACCACCGCCTCCACTCCTCTCAACTAACTCTTTCCAGTTCAACGCAGTGTCTTGTTGTATTTGCTGGGACGTCACAGTTATTTTTGGAACCACTGTCTGGACACTGTGACCCTCTGACCCTTGAATCTGTGATCCACTAACTCAAGCATAATCCACTGCCAGTCCGACTAAAATGTAATACTGTACGAGTTTGGTCCTGGACGCAAAGAGGGAAGGTCATTGCTGACTGACCCAGCAATTTGAAGCGCAGATCTAGTGTCACACCTGGGCAGTTCACTGCACCTCCCTCAGAGTCGATACCATCAGTTAAAACATATACACCCCCAAAATACTGGCAATACCTCTGCTCCAGCCCGTTCTGCACTGTGGATGCTCCCCTGCTCTTCTCCAGGTGAGATGGATTACTTATGTAGTTTTTACATTAGAGCGTGTAGGTGTGAGTTTACAGGTCAAATCTAAGCTCAAATCCAATGTTTTGTTTTTTTTTAAGGTCCTTTTTCCCAAAAGATTTAAAACAGCTATAGAAAGCTTGAAACTGTATCTTTAAAATGAATCATGTTTTATTGGACAATCAACTTAAATTTTTTGATGATTGATGTTTCAGGGTTTTTTTGTAGTTCTACATAATGTGAACTATGCGTGTTTGTCACTGCTCTTAGCCAAGTAACAGTTCGGCACATAATTCCGCGCCAAACCACAATGTGTAATTTATAAAAAAAAAAGGTTTTTACAGCTTTCATGTGGATTAGAAAAACGAGATATGACATGTTAAGTAGTGAGCTTCAGAGGGGCTGGATTTTGTAACTTTTGCGTAGAGCCACGCTAGATATATCTCTCTGTTTCTCGTCTTTATACTAAGTTGACATATTTAGTGTACAAACATGAAATTGGTAGCGGTCTTATCATATAACTCAGCATGAAAGCAGTAATTGTATTTCCCAAAATGTCAAATTATTATTATTTTATTAAGTTTGGGTCCCTCTGCAGCTTAAACTCATTATGTTTGTTTGTGGCCAGGACAGCTCAGGTCTAATCTGGAGCGGCTTGCGGTGAGACAGAGTACCTTTTCAAGGAAAGAACAGGCAAATCTGTTGTGTCCACTTTTTTCCTCTTGATGTATCCAGCTGCTTTAACATTTGTACCAGTGGCTAAATTTGAAGACAACAAGGCCTACTATTTCTCATTGAACCAATCTCTGTCTGTATTTTGGGCAACTAAGGGTAAAATCACTTTCTGCTGCAGTGAAGGCAGTTTTCTGGCTGAATGAACACAGATGAACTACGGAGCTGTACAACCAGCACTTTCTGCTTTATCTCACTGCTGTGTAGCTGTAAACCATCATGAAGAAGCTGCAGTTTCGGGAACGTTTTTCTCTCATTCATAATTAACTGTGTTGCAAAATTTGCTTTTTGGCCTTGTGGACACATTTACTGTGGCCGTGTCTCATACTGTAGGCTAATTGTCAGATAGGTGTGGCTGTGAATGTAAAGCTAATGGCCAAAGAGCAAGAAGTCCCAGCAACAAGGAGCAGGAGGGAAAAGATGAATCTAAGACAATTGTTCTCAACATCAGCCTCAGAACATGACGGCTCATTCAGTTGAATGGCAGTTGTTGGGGCAAGAATTTGAAGGGAAAAAACTAACAAAACACTTTATGCCTCAAAAAATGCCAAATGTCTTGTGTTCCTTTTGTGTTCTTGTCGATACCTTTCAGACAGTTTTAATCAGATGGATATTTCAACAACACACAACAGGAGATTTGACAGTAAACTCAATTTATATATGATTTTTTCTATTTTCAAGGCAAACTTGGATAAACAACAGTTAAATTACTGTGGTAACTTGTGCTTTAAGCCAAACATGGTTTACAGCAGATTTAAGGCAGCTATTCTGCTGTATTCCATCACTGCAACACCATGAATGAAGAAGTGCATAAGCTGGATCCCATCATATAATCACAATAGTAAAATATTTTACATTTATTGCAGTTTGAGTGTGAAATTACTGCCTCGATGAGGTAAAGATCAAATTATTAGCATGGATGTAAATTAACTCACTGAAATACTTGCTGTGCATTAGCTTTTTCAGGGAAACTGCACATTGGTTTATTTATTAGTCTAAAAGTTTCAAAAGACATCAGAAAGCCCAGTTGGCACAGACTTCCTAATTAAGAAAAAAGGAGCACATTTCAGCCCATCAGATCATCTTCAGGGTAGAGATTCATAAAAGCAGAACCACTTTAATTACTCTTACTTCGAGCACATCTTTTGCAACATGTCTTGCGAACGGTTTGTTTGCTCTCTTACTTTTCTCAACCTGAATGTCGAAGCTTTTTTTTAAAAAAATACTGCAGCATTTGGTGTTGTGTCATCCTCGAACCAGATTCCCCGGCCTCCACCACCCTCATCCTCCCAACTGGTGCTGGGATTCAGAAGTATGAATCTTTGCGTCTCCGTTTTGTAGTGCGGCACAGCCCTGTTCGGTCAGCCAGGCCTTCCCACTCTGTCGATATTTGAGTTGACTTGGTTGCAACAGTAAGTAGATTAAGGGACCAATGATTGAGGGCAAATCAATTACTGTAGCTCAGTGGTCTGTGTTTGGGGGGTTTACTGTGGCATTTATTTACTGTGTTCAGGGCACAACCACATTACCCAGCCTGCTTTTCTAATGGGAACATCCTGAACAAACCCTCACTATAATATCCAGGTTAATCCTTATAGGATCTTATGTTTATCATATCACTATAAATGACAAATTTATTTTATATCCTATAGTATTTTATCATTGAAATGTTTCTGTGATACTGTTCAAACTACTGCATGTGCCTATTGTAAAGCAATTGGGTGTTTACAGTGGCATTATTGTATCCTCTCAATTATTTTATTTTATAGAACCTATTGTACACAATGGGGGAATTACTAGATATCATACTGCACTTTAGGATTTTGTATTTTTGGTCTTTATCAGTGACATCTTACAATCTTCTGCCGGGCACCTGCAGTGAAGTGGAACCCAGGAGGCAAACGCGTAGCCACGTCTTCCTAATGTGTCCTCTAATAACAACCAGCAATAGTTTGACGGTGTGTGAAATGTTCCGCCTCAGGTCCTCTGGCGGGGAGGCGGTGTGATGCGGGGCGGCTCCTCTCCTCCTCCCACCGCCTCCTCCCGGTCCGCCCAGCAGCGGACTCCGTCATTTCGCCTCCTCGCCCCTCACTTGTTGGATGCGCTCCGTTTTTGAATTTTCTGCGGGTTTCCGAGCTCCCCCGACGCTCTCCGAGTCCCGAGGAGACCCGCCGCTGCGGGTGAAGGTTGACGCGTTTTCAAAGGTTACGGGCGCGTAAAAGGCGCTCACGCCCGACGCGCCGTCCTCGTCCTCCACCTGTTCCTCCGCTCCGGTTGCGCACCGTGACTATGCCCCGTTTTCCGGTGTCCGCCGGCCGTGGCCGTCTCTGCTGCCGTCCCTCTGACCTCTAGGCTGCCGGTCCCACCGCGGGATCTGTGTGGGGTTTTTTTTTTTTTCCTGGCAGCGGTTGTGCGCCCTGGACTCCGGCTCATCCTTGGAGAAGTTCCCGCCGCAGCCCCATGCCCAGCGCATCCCTGCCTCCTCCTGCTGAGAGAAGGATGCTGGTGGCTTTTCATGGTCAAACTCCACAGGATCAGCCTGAGTGGAATAAACGGACCATGTAACCAGACCAGGTATGTGCAGTGATGAAAAGGGGTGGGGGGGGGGGGGCATGGGGTCACATATTATGTTTAATGTAGCTGAGGAAAAAAAGCTTTTCAAAATGCCCCCAGACTCTGGACTCAAATGTCAGAGGTGGCAGACACTTCTTTGACTCGGACCTTTGGTGTGAAGGAGTCGCTCACAGATTCAGATGCAGTGAGAATGTAAAGGTTCACATTGCCTGGCACGGAAATTTGTGACTTAAATTCAATTCCACTTTCAATGCAACGTGAAATGTGCCTTTAAGGCTGCCAGAGGAGAGGAAGTGACAATGGAGCAGCTCAGCAGGAGCTGGAGTCTTGGGGTTTTTGCCATTTTGCTGCTGCTGCTGCTGCTGTGATCTTCTTTCGCACTGGTTCAGTCTGGTCTGTGTGGCCTGCTGCTGCTGCTGCTGGCGTTTGGTAAAAAAGCCTGCATCATTTTTATTTGAAAAAATGAAAAGCAAAGTAAGTAAGGCAGTGACTGCCACAATGGGGGTTTGAATACCTACTTGAGTCACCTGTGTTTAAATTCTATTGAACCATGAAGCATTTTGGACAGAAAGGAGGCGCAGGTGGTCCTGAATCTTAGTGGCTGGAGCAAAGCACTCCCAATGCTGGGGTTAGAGGGGTTCAACGTCCCCTGGGGTCACTCCTGTTGAAAATGCGTCATTATATTTTACTGAATACCTCTTGATAATGTGACAATATTTGATGGAGGATTGCTTTTGTCAGACCAAATATATATATATATATATATATATATATATATATATATATATATATATTATTAATGGGAACATAGCAACCAAGCAAGCAGAGGCGTTTGCTGGTCATTTCGCTCAGCTATAAAAATCAAAAGGTCATAAGTTTATATCATTTGCAACCTTAAAACTACGAGAACAGAAATCTCTAGTCCCACCTCACAGTAATGGTATAACAACAATCACCCAGCTGTACTTCACAGAAATTGTGTTATTCTGCTCCTGTCACTGTATATCGGTCACTTAACACTTACTTGTTCGCTGTTAGCAGGATGCGCTTTTAATAGATACAATGGACATTATACAATAGACTAAGGAAAATTTAATTTTCTCTAATCCTGAGTTTTATTTTCTTCTGTATTTTAAAAATTTGATAAAACAGCATGTTTAAATCTTCTCTGATTGCTTGCAATGGCCCGTTCACTTGTGGCGGTGTCACTGCATCTGCTTGTCTGTGTCTCAAATATGTTCATCTGTAACATATAAAGAAAATGTTTCAAGTTAAATATTCCTTCACCTATGTGCACATGGCAGCTATGTGTAGTATGTGCAGTGTATATTGATCTCCCACATCAACAGCCAGCAGCAGGTGCCGCGCTGCTCTGACCCATTTCTCACAGAGGAAGCTGGAAAATACAGCTTGACTAAATAACTGTAGAGCAGCCTCTCTATATCCTCCTGTCTCCACCCCGCCCCAAACACAAACACACACACACACACACACACACACTTCTTAATTCCTCCACCTCCAGTGGCTGTGATACAACAGGAAGTGGACTGATTTCCCAGAGGAGTCTGCAGTCAGGGCTGTCACAGCTAACACAGCAGCAACAGACAAAATGTACTTAATACACAGGTTGTATAATGGTGTGCTGTGCCAACAGTTCAAACCACTGAGGGAAATTATAACTAGCTGCTTGCAACATTCGGTCTGTCAGTGCTAAGTTTAGTTTCCCAGCCTCTCTGGCTGGGAAACTAAATATTTGATCGACCTTAGTTAATTTAGGAAACAGTTAACCTAAGCTGCCTTATTAACCCAGACAAATCATCATAGCTCAACATTGCTACTGGGAGACAATATCTATCACCAGTTTGGTTGATTTTTACATTTTTGCTTCAGTTAAAGAAATACTGGGAAGATTTTACTGATGAAACCTATTCAAAACGTGTTGGACAAACTAAATGTCTGGCGTTGATTTCAACCAAAAGCACCGATATGTTTGTCACATACATCCTTACCAGCCCGCAGATGTTGCATGTTATTGGAAAAGTTGCCACTGTGATCCTGCAATCCTAATCTGTGTCCTAATGCAGACTCTGAGAACTGGCCTCATATAAACGTCTGTATTTTAAAAGTTTTATAGTCTTCATGGATAAATGTTCCTCCAACATTTTTAAGTATCTGAGTCATGGTCGGGCAACTAAAAAATACATTAAACAACCTCAAGATGAAAAGCATGGCAGGCTGGTCACTTAGTCTAGCACACGAATTTTGCTGTCAAACGTGACCCACCGTTTTGCAATGTGTCCACACAAGATTGACATGAACATCTGAAGGTTAGTGGGCTTTGTTTGTGACACAAGTCCTACTGTAACATCATCACTCACTCAAACCTGCTCTGGGTGGTGTCGAATCTAATTGAGCCTTTTAAAATCAAAGTAGAGACACTGTTACTATAAGAAAAGCATGTGAGGGATAGATTTTGTCTCTCTTGCTTTCTGGAGGCAGACTGCTCAGCCTACCTTTGGTTGTAAAGTCATGTCTTGCTTCCTCCTGCTGACACTCCACTCAATGTATTTTCTGGGACAACATGCATGGATGAGTGTTTTCGAGGTGTGGTAGTGGTGTATATCCACTGTTTGAGTGTTTATTGGGTTGGGGTGGGTGGGGAGAGTGTCAAACTACCCTGGGAAAGTGTTTCAGTGTTTCAGTGGTGTGTGAATTATTGAAAAGCCCTCAAGGTTTTTCTGGCTGCCGGATCAGTATTTCTTGCCATACAGTTGCGAGTCGAGTGTACTGTACTCACACTTTAAAGGTGAGCCGAGCTGTGTCCGAACTGCACTGCAGCATTACCAGGACAGGAAACGTGACTCCAGGGTGAGTCGCACCAGCTCGTCTTAAGGTCTACCATGACCAACCAGCTATGATTTTCGAATAGATTTGAATCTCCAGAGGACGGCTGGTTTCTGGCAGAAGTGTCTGGAGCCGTTTTCTCATATGAACTCTGGACAATGTCCTGAGAATCAGGTCAGGACCTGGTGACGTTTTCCATCAAGGTCAACGACAAGTGTTTAGGAAAAGACAAAGGACGTAATTTATTACCTCTATTCACACATGGCGTCAGTCGGGCATTAGACAGACTTTGTAGCAGGGTGCTGACAGGATGAAGTCTGTTTAATGTCCAGTCCAACTGATTCGGACATTTGCATTCTCACAAACACCTCCTCCAGGTAATGTCTAGATAAGTTCATGCAGTGCATGTGTGAATGGCCACAACATAGGCCATCACCTAAGAAAGGATGCTGGCCCACCTACAGTAAAGCCCTTTGCGCTCAAATCATCTCCTGTGGTGTCACTTTACTCAAGCTGGCTCATGTCCAGATTCCTCTTGTTGGTTTCAGTTCAATTATGTTAACATATAAACACAAACAGAAACTAAACCAAAATACTTCAGGGACAGTGTTATTATTTATGGTCCATCATGGTCTCAAGTTACTCCCTGCTCTGCGGCACGCCAACTTTCTTGCATTTCTGTCTCCTCCTCCGCTCTCATATTACATGAGACCCTCCCACTTAATGTTCGGCAACCAATCATTAAGAAAAATGACAATTATTCGATCGTGATAATTATGATGATTTATATAGCCATTTTTGAGTCTGTGAATTTTAGGAAATCTGTAATTTTACAGCTTCCTCTGTATGGCATAGTATTCTGAATGAATTCTACAGGATGCAATGTCCCCATACCTGTCCTGTTGCCATGGACTAACAGGGAAAAGTAAAACTTTCTCTTTAAAATATTGTAGCTTGTTGTTATAAGTTTGTAGTAGATAATGTTAAAAACATGAGGAAAAAAAGAACGGGGAAGGGGTGGATACTGTGGTTGGGTAGTATTGATGATTCGTTCTCTGTCTGGCTGCATTGCATTTACTCATTATACTAAAATAAAAACACAACACAAAAGGCTTAGAGACAGTAGCCCTGCCTTTTCTTTATTTTCTTCATTACATTTAGGCAATAACAGGATTCTCCAGACAGTACCAAGTTTAAATATTTAAACCACCATTATGATATGATTTGCATCAACTCTCCTACAGGCAAATTAATATGTGCAGGTATTATTTGTTTTCGGTTGTTTCGGTGGCTGGGATCACAACTTGTGACTCTTCCGCGTTGTGCAAGGTGATGTGTGGCGTGTGGATGTGAACGCAGCTCTGAATCGCAGCCAGACTGGGTGAGGATGAGGCCAGGCAGAGGAAGGCTTGTTGGCAGAGCCAGAGGCCTCTGGAACAGAAACGCTGTTATCTGCTAACGTTGCTCTGCTGCTGCTGGCTGCTGTATCTGTGGTGACTCATCAAAAACACACGCACACACACACACACACACACATACACATACAGACATACACACTTATACGGGACACTTCCAGACATAATCAGACTGACAAACATAAGCCCGCACAAAATACTGACAAAATACTTTTTGACATTTACATACCGTCAGATACCCGCCTTGAGACATACACACAGATAAATACAATCCTCTGAATACTTACATGGACATTGACGAACACAGACACATATACACATACACATACACACTCTTTGCCTTTAGGTACTGTAAGCCAGAGTTACATTTCCTCCAAATCAACAGTCACATAACATTTTGTGAAATGACTTAACTTTGAACCACATATTTCTTGTGATAGAGATCGATGATAAGATTATGTACAAGAACACAATTTTGAAATGTGAAACAAGCACAACACTTTTGTTCTTGTTAAAGGAATAAAACCCTCCTTTCTGAAAAACCCGGAAACCTGGGGATTGAACTAGGGTCATTTGAGATAAAGATCAATGTCTGCACCTGTCCTTTCCCCCATGACCTTCACACATTTACTTTGACCACCTATTTCAACTTTGAATTATCTCCTGTTTCTAGCCTAAACCTTTCCCTTTGAGAAAACACTCCTCTCTCATTATTGATGCACTGACCTTATTTTGGTCTTAAATATATTTCTTCATAAAATGTCAGCCCTTTGACGTCACTAACAACCAGCTCCCCAACTGTTTTATTCATCATTATTTGAAAAGTAGAACTGATCCTGTAGCTGCCATCTTACTCAAGTATTGCTTAAATTTAAACATTTACACTTGCAAAAAGTGGTTTGTCTGATTCTCTTATCCAGAGTGAGCTGCAATACTGCCCCAATATCACCAACATACAGGCACTGAATAGTAAGAAGGTCCCCTATAATATTCCTGTGACCTGAGGTGAATATGGAAGAAATATGTGCTAAAATATATATTGACTATGAATAAAACATGTCTCACTGCTGATATTTAAGTGTATCCTGCTGGTGTCAAGACTTTCAACTGGAAATTGTTAGTTATTTTCACACCCACAATCCTTATCTCATTCAACTGTCTTACACATTACTTAAAAATGTCTTTCTTTTATATACATTTCCACTTTCCACAACACTTTTTTCACAGTTCATCAGTTTTTCAGATGATTTTGGCAGCAAAATATCTTACATATTATATAATGGTTTAATTTCTAAAGGATATCGATCCATGAAATAAAATGGTGCCACGTGGATTTCATGAGTAAGTCTGAATACCACTTCAGGCATTTCATAAGAGAAGGTATCTTTGTGGAAAACTTTACATACTCATCAACCATTCACTTAAAAAAACAACAAAAAAAAACCACTTTCATGTGATAATATTAATCATACTGTGATTGTAGTAAGTTTTCATTTTCTAGGGCAAGTTAATGCCTTAGACGTGCCTCTTAAGGAATGTCGGAAAGGTCACCAGACATAGTCAAACCAAGTAAACCTTTAATCTGAACATTGCCTATTGCCCAAGTTGTGCTTCTATTTCTTGACCCATTCAAAGATGGCATGTGAAAATAATAGCTGCTTGCTTACCAGTTGCTATCTTTAATTGGGTCAAATAATGGAGACATACCATGTACAACAGGTGAAGTTTACTCTAAAGAAAAATTTTGTGGCTACAAAAGAAAAGATTTTGATTATGAACATGTCTTCAAAACCTTTGTGAGATTTGTTAAATTACCTCCTGAGTTTCACTGATGTTTATTTCTTTGACAAAACAGTGGGTTATTGCAGTTAACCTATGAAATCATCAGTCTCAAATATTAAAACAATAACCTGAGAGCCACAGCCTAATGCAGAGAGATGAAAGGAGATCTGAGAGTCGTTTGTCCTGGAAGCATTTCCCCTTCTGTGTGTCTGCCCGGCTGTTAGCAGGATGACACAGTGGATTCAGTTACAGTCCTGCAAGCTGAAGGTCATAAGTTCAGTTTTTTTGCACAGCCATGTGTTGAAATAGCCTTGAGCAGCACTCTGAAATTCACACCTGCTCATTCATCGTGAATCTGGCGGCAAAGCATATGATTTTCAGGCTGGTTTATTTCTAATTTGTCCATTTTGACAGTTGTGGGAAAGGCTTGGATGGGATTGAAGGTTGACCAAGACTAGACTGGTAGTGTGATGACTTTACAGACTCTGTCGACAGACTGTTCAAGGCGACCATGTTTCATATTTACAGTACAGCCTCATATTTGACATAATTTGGGACAGGTTTGGAAACATAAAAGTGGAAGTTAAGTTTGTTTAATCCCTAAACCTTAGAGAAGAAGCACTGTTACTTTACAGTAAGTGTTATGTCATTCGTGTCATGTATTTTATTTAATGCTTTAAAGTTAAAAAAACATCCAATATATATATATATATATATATAGAAATGAGCTGTGAAAATCCACTTCCAGTGGATTGGAAATGTTGGTCACAGCGGTAACAAGCATCAGTCCACAGGCAAAAGTCTAATTGTAAGGTTCCCATATGGGAAAACAAGCATATCTACTGGTCCTTAGAGGAAGCTGACAACTCATTGAACCCTAACCTCTACTTCTGTACTTCTGCTTCTGAGCAAGGCACCGCAGCGGCCTTGCCTTCGTCCAGCTTTCCCTGCCATCTGTTACTGTGCTCTCTCACTTTATTAACTGTCACAGATAAAACGTCCATGTGAATGTATGCTAATGTAATATCGTGGTACATTACTCCCTCAAAGATAGAAGCTGGACCATTTCATTTCCTTTTATGAGACTGCCGTGCTGACCAGCAGAATGGAGGTACAGTAATTACAGCTTCCTCGGCTGCCCGCTGCCCCGTACTGGGTGTGCGTTCAGCGATGCTGCACTGCTGCCAAGTGTGAAAGAGAAGCTGGCATATCGCAGGACAGCAAAGGAGGAGCTGAGCAGCTTTAATGAAACCTCTGCAAACCTCGTAAAGCAGGGAGACGCAGAGCTGCATGCATGTTTAACGTCAAGTCCTTTTCCTGCTCAAGTTCTTAACTGTGAATCTGTCCGAACTGGACATAAATTAACCAGGAAATCAATTCAAGCCTTTCAGTTTGAAGTGCGAGCGTCGACGGATGAGTGGCTCAGTGGTTAGAACTGTCCCCTCAAAGCCAGAGGCAGTAGTTTGTTGCCCAGACCTGTCCAGGTTGACTACTTCCTTGTATCCAAGGCATGCTGGGATAGAGACCCAGTGGGTATAGGCGATGAGTTCAGTTTATAATTCTGAAGTGCAGCTTTTAATTGAAGTGGACTATATATTTCTACTGCCAATCAAAGAGATGTGTTGTTAATTAGCGTGTCAAAACTGATACTCTAATAACAGTATACAATTCACTTTTACGCCTCTGTGAGTTTGACTTTGGACCTCATTATGTTATTCTCAGTGTTGATAATCTATTGAATTGAAGTTGTTTCCATTGTAACAGCCAGTTGCGCTGGATAAAAGCATTCAGCAAAAAGGTTGTTAGCTGAAAGTGATACTATCACACAGTGCCCTTCTCACATTGTGTTTTTGCTATGCGCTCCTGTTCTTCCCTTTCATCGGGTTGTTGTTGAACAACAGCAGTGGTTCTGGATATTATTTTAATCCCATTCAGTGAGCACTTAAAGGACAGGGATGTACAGGACGGTCAAAATAGTGTAAAACCAAAATCTGAACAAAATTCTTCTAATATAATTTTATGGCAGGGTAAAAATAAAAAAAATAAATAAATATCAGACACATATTGACAGTGTTTGAAGAGAACAAACAGCCAGCAGCTATGGGCAACCATTAGTGCAGCTTTACCTTCCATGTTTGCTGCTACATCTGTTTAATATCTAAATGTGTTTGGGGCTGAGCTCCATGATGTTTTCTGAGTCCGTTCTGCTCTACATTTGCACTGGTCCACAAATTTAAACCTGAGAGTAGACCGGTGTGAACACAATCTGCTGCTGTAGACTCCAGCTGCATCAGTTACACCAGTCCACCAGTGCCTAAGAGCACTCCAACATATTTTGTTGTGTTATAAGAGGGTTTTATTAATTTGGTGCGGCAGATAGACTTTCACAGTCAGTCCAGAGTTTCTGTCAGTTGTTGTGACAGGCTCCTCATCAGATCTAATTATTACTGTTATTGAGTGAACTGTGTTTAAGCAAAATCTCCTTTGTGCAGTAGTTTATAAGCTCTCTGCAGCAGGCTTTGTGCCCATTGTGGTTTTTAATGGACTCCACAGGAAGCCCTCCCAGACACCAATAGCTTTGTCACTGATGTGATTTGAGCTGATAGATTTAGAGAAAATGTAAAATAATTATGTTGTGTTATGTGTTTTGTGTTCCATGTCTTATCTGACCCCACTCAGTTACCAACAGCCATTCATTCAGCTGGTACTAACTACTGTCATAGGTAATTATTGTCATCCTATGCTACTTTCCATCAAATTATACATTTTTGTTGTCCCTAACAAATAAGAATAAAACATTTTCTCTGTGTAGTAGAATTAATTAAATAAATGCAGTTCACAGTACAGACACTCAGTTAGTGGTGGGTAGATATGTCTAGTTAGTCACAATAGTAGTAGTATTAGTAAGAGCTGTAGTAGTCAAAGTGCAGTAGAACAAAAGAGGGTATAACTCAGCTGGGAGACTCAAAGCCATCCCACTGGCCCGGATATCTGGTGGCCTTTATGGAAAGGAAGGAAGTTGAATTTGATGTGTTTATAAAAATTATAGAATGGACCGCTAGTAATGAATCTTTCATTTGCCATGTGAGTAAAGGTATTCACCACATCTTGAGTCACAGTGAGTGTGTAGAAAGGCTGAATCAGGAGCTGGCAGGCTGGAGTACAGTAGCCTGGAGAGCTGCATAACAGCATAATGTACACCAGTTATAAATCTGCCAGCAGTGTATACGGCATCAGAACATGGTCCAGATTGGACGGAGGAAAAAGACTGAAACTGTGTTCCAACTCTCTGTCCCATCTCTCTCCATCTTCACAGGGACGAAGGCATTTTACCGCCTGTATTGATCATGTGCTTTTATAGGGCCAAGAGGATCATTCTGGGGAGTGGTTCTTCACATTCATTGCATTCTTTGCCCCAAATGACCTCGAGCAAAATCAAGTAATTGAACTAAAATGTTCAGTGTCATCAATCTCTGCCTATTGGGCCATATCTGCTGCGACAGCTTAAGAGGGAAGATGGGTTAACGGTTGGTTGAGCTCCTGTAGGTCCCTCAGTACATGAAGGTTTTCAAGGTCACATGTAAGTGTTTGCATCCAGGAAGTTAATCAACTTATCATTTGAAGAATTATTCCATCAAAAACATGTAGTTATGAAATAATGAAAGACAGTTTGTTATTCTGTAGTTTCCCACTGGCTCTGACAGCAAAACAAATGTATGCTCTCGTAGTGGGATAGAAATTTAATATGATTATTTCTTTTTTTGTAAAGCACTTTGTAGCGTATGAGTAAGGGTAAAAATTAAATAGAATTAAAAACTCATGACTATACACTGAATATTTTGAGGAAGTCTAACATAAGCGGGGAAAAAAAAGTATTTTTGCCCAAATGGATGGAAAGTGGTCAGCTGTCCAGGTCACTCGCCATAATGTTAGTAAGTCAAATGGGGGTGCTATTGACCTTGATTAACAGAGGGCCAAGCCCCACAATGCCCTTTCCTTCACTACACTGCACCCTAGTTTGGTACTTTGGTTGATTTCCAAATGTGTGTTTCAGCAGTGTTTCACCAGCAGCACCACATAACTTGATTTCTGTTGCCAAACCAAAGCAATAATCCACACAGAAATCTGTCATGCAGCTCAATCCACCAGGTCTCACATTTTAATATATTTATTGGGTTTAACAACATACATGAAATTACATACACACAACAGGACAGGTAAAAAATCCAGATTATCTTTCTAATAACGTCACTTCAGTACCAAGGACAGCGCACATTACTTTACAGTAGAATAGGTCACCCAATGTTTTTACATCTGGTCATGTTTCCAGTGAAATACACTACATAACATCAGTGTTAATGAGTGAATTTTGCTGGCTGTTACTGTACATTCTCCTTGAGTTTACAGTGAGTGTTGCACTGCTACCGCCTAATATGTGTGAGCATTGTACAATCTGCTGTTGTCAACTCATAACATTAACTAAAAGCAAATGATTCACTCAAACAGTTATCCCGTGATTTCATTTTGAGCTGCCAACATGTGAAGTTTCCCAGTGGAGCTTTAACAGATTAGGCTCTTTTTGTTTTGACATTTTACCAATGATTCCGCTTTTACAGTTGAATAATCTTCATGAAAAAGAAATACCACAATTTCTAAACCTACCCCATAAATTGTGTTTACTTCACACCCACACATGCAAACAAACACAAACATGTAAACACACACTGACGCCCATGCAGGGCCGCAACAGAGACGATAGAGAGAGGAGACAGATAGAGGAAAGCCTTTGGAACGCCAGATAACAGGATTAGACAAATTACATTTCAACTGTGACCATGAATCCCGTTTGGATGTGCGACTTGTTTTCTCTCCGCTTATAACGGCAGCCATAGAGCTGTGGAGTTTAGATGACAAAATGGTGGTTTTCCAAAATAATAATGTGCTGAGATTTTGCATGATTTATTGCCTGGGTAGATTGGCTTTGGGTCTGAGCTGCTGCTGCTGAGACCAACACCTGAAGTTGTCAGGAGTAGAAAAGAGTTTAACAGCAAGTATGGTAAGTTTAAGGACAGATGAGCATATATACAGATTTACACATTCACACATGTTCAATGTTCAACTTCAATTCCCAAGCAACCTTGAACAGGGTAAACAACTACAAAATATGATGGATGGATTGACATTGAGAAAGGAATATTGAGAGGGAAGAGTGTCAGTCTTCCACTTACCTCATCAACATTTTTGGGGACTGGCAGAACCAAAATTTTCACTTCTGTCACTGTGGTCTGACAAGGCCATGGATGAAAGAGCATTTCAAGTACAGTTGATGACTGACAGTTCTCTCCTACAATAGGATATCATCACGAATGCTTCCTACACTTGATTTGATGCAAAACAAAGTGCTTGGCTGTCTTTAAACTATCTACCAAAATCATTTTCTGAATAACACTGAGGTGAGAAACAGGTCATATAGTTGCTAAATCATTTTTCATTTTGTATTAATATGTTTATATTGAATACTTACTTTAACTAGTTGCTTGTTTCACCAATAACTAATGAGTCAGTATCATCATGCAAACACTTTCTAGTGTTCATTAATCTGGTACCTGATTTGCACAATGGACTCTCACTGGATGTTCACTAGACTTAAACCATGTATTGCAAGCAAGGGTATTGTGTAAGAGTTGGTAGCCAGGAACACAGGGGAACAACCCAAATGCAGACAAGGGCAGAGGATGATCTTCAGAGATTTTAATTTCAAAACAGGTAGTTTTCAATACCAGTGCAGGCAGGTAAGTGCAGTAACTCCATATACATGTACACAAACACAAGGCCCGAAACAAACAATGAACTGAAACAAACCGATAAGGAACAAAGGACCTGGGCTGGAATAAGTAGTGCAACTGATGAACGCAGAAGTAAAGTAACAAAAACGAGAAGAGACTAACTAAAAAAAAACAGGAAACATTGAATGAATAACAAGACCACACAAATAAAACAGAACTATGACCCATGATAAATAAAGAAACATGCAAACTCTAAAGTCCTTTGAATGTCTATTTAGTCTTTTCTGAATCGCAGCTAAAAAATAGGAGGTTACAGAGGCAGATCATACTAAGAACCAGTTCTGAATTTTAAAACCAGGATTCAATAGGAGTTTGCTTTTTGATTATGCTTATTGATTTCTTATAGCGTGGTTTGGACCTACTGTGCTTTCATCTACATTGTCCATTCGTCTCTGTATAAAGTGTATAAAAAAAAAACAGGAACCTAAATCTATTTCGTAATTCACAAATTTGTATCTAACAACAAAAAGAGGAACATTTTGGTCTTGCTCAAGCATACTTTGTTTAGCAGGACACACTGTGCGGTGGCAATTATGTTACAAGTACATGTACAAATGGGGTTTGTAGTATACTGTATTTGGGAGGGAGAGACTGGCACTGGCTGACTGCTAGTCTGAGCAATTTAAGATCCAAAGAATCAATCTTTTAAAAATCCTCCAGGGCAGTCAAGGTCCTTCAGATGCTCCTGAAGACTGATGGCCGAGACTCCAGAGGGACCGGTCCATCAGAGAGAAGAGGGAGAAGGGGGTAGCTTGTGAGATATTCTCATTACTCTGATTTGCCAAAAACAGCATATGGGAAACCTGTTTACAACATGAAGGATTTTTATCTTACAAACAAAATAACCTACAGGACAGAGACAAAGGAAGGCAATAATGGAATTGGGCACGATGGAGTGCTAACAAGCTGATGCAACAGGCTGACAAAGCTCACAAAACATGAAAGACCAATGATTGCAGGTGTTAAAGTGTTCAAACCTTAACATAGTCTTGTGTAGTGCAGGGCAGCGCATTGGATCATACCATGGCATAATCTAACATAATGGAGTGTAACAGAGTGTAGCATACAGTTTACAGTACATCAAAACATAATGGCATGTACCTGTGCCATAAAACATAATGCAATTTATCAGTGAAGTGTATGGTATTATAGCATAGCTTGACAAGTAGTGTAATGCAATGCAGTATAAATAAATGTGTAGTGTAGCATAATGCAGTCGAGCATAGCTCATATGTACAATTTTTAAAAGGCAATACATCAATTTAAACTGATTTTCACCTGAATTTTTTCAACTGGACTAAATTACCATTTCTTTCATCTTTATTTTCATTCATTTACCTTAACATCCTGCTCTTTGGGAAGGTGGGTCGTTTTGATAACCCTCCCTATCCCAATTTATGAAATTGCTGAACTTAGAGATGTGGGCAATGATTTAGAGGTCTGGAAACAGGCGTCCTCAAAGTAACTCAAACAGAAAAAACTAACCAAATATAATATATATATAAGATATCACCATTTACAAACATCAGCATTGCTTATAGCCTCAGGATAAGCCCACCAAGATGACTAACAGGTGTCGGCATGGTATCTTAAACAGTAATGGCTTGATAAAAAATGGATTTTCTGCCTCAAGCTAAAATGTTGCAGATTCAAACTTTAAGAAAAAATAACAACCTGTCCAAAATGTGTGTGTTGTTGAAATATGCTGAGCCCAGAATGCAATGCAGCTCCAACTCACAACAACTTGACACACCGAGTGGACTCTGTGAGGATTTCATCATCCATGGGGTACTCTTCACCTGAAACACACCTGATTTTAACATTATTATACTTGCAACTTTGATGGAAATGGAGCTACAGACTTGTTGCTTATTCAGTGAATATCTGACAGCTGTGAAGTGAAGTGTTTGTCACAGGAGCTCAAAAAATGTGTAGAAACAGACTAAAAGTTCATCTTAAATCTGTGAATCCTTGAAGACCTGAGCTGCTATCTTTCTTAATGCATTATATATGTACAGCACTTTACAATGCTGCATTAAATGTACTGGAATGAATCAGACTTTGTATGTATTGTACTGCAGTATCAGCTTTTTTTTTTGTCGATTATACATTTGTGGTTACTGTTGAGGTTCAACTGTGTTAGCACACTTGTGCTTTTTGTGTACTGACTGCAGCTAAGTGCTATGAATACTGTTTTAATGAATTTAATGATTTATTTGGTAATGCATGAGTACATGTTTGCCTGAGTGAATTCTGTATGTGTGCAGTGTGTGTGTGTGTGTGTGTGTGTGTGTGTGTGTGTGAGTGAGTATGAGAGAGTCTTATCAGTATACAGGGCTCTTCAGACAGTGTTGGGGATTGAGGGCCACTCTAATCTGGACCCAATGGTGACTGATCCAGCTCTCTTTCTGCCTGTGCTCAGCATGAGTTTGTGCGAGTAAATGTGTGTGTGTTGATGCAGATATCTCATTTCTTTCTGTAGTTTGTCAAAAGAAGTAAACTCAAATTAATCTAACCAACAAGTTTGCCTAGAAGTGCTTGCAGAGCAACATGTAAACAGGAAGAAAAACAAATCTGTTATTTTGTGTCTGTGTGTCTGAGTAAAGGATGACGTGGTGACAGCTGTGACTCCATTTCCATTTCCTCCATGCAGTACAAGTCACAGCGTTGGCATTAATTATGAAAAATAGTTTGGCGTAGTGAGTCTGAGATTGCACGCACTGGAGAGAGTTATGACGAATGATGTTAAGAGGAATCTGTCAGCTGCCATCCCGTTTGGTCCCCACAAATAATTGAAGGCTAGTGTACTTTCTGACAGAAACATGGTTTATGAGCTCTGTGCCAGTGTAGCGGTTCAGATTGCAGCCTGTGGGAGCAGGCAGAACCTTTTCTTCCCCTCAGTGGAGAGCCTGACTGCACTTCCAGCTCAGTGTGCTTTTAATGAAGATACCTATTCAGATTCTCTTTTCATCAATTAGAGATTTTTAACACATCTGAGGAGCTATCGTGTAATGCAGTTCAGTCTTTTAGTGTTTTTCTGACCTCACTATTCCTCAACCTGCCTTATCTGCTTATACTGCAGTTAGTCCCTGTATCTATATTTCATAGAATGTACAATGTAATTCTGTGCTTCTTCTACAAAATGTGATGCAGTCACTCGTATTCTTTAAAATAAAAACATGCACGCTAACATTGATCCATTTTTGTGTCATGATAATGGAGACAATCATCCAATATCGAATAGACAAATGACAAACAGCTGAAAAACACAGGGAAATATTGGATACACACAAAACATTATTTAATATTAATATTATTTTTATTTTAAGTTTTCATATAGCTCAAAATGGACATACTGGGTTAGGGTTAGCAGAGTCAAGCGCTCTGAATGAGTCTCTTATTTCCACCATAAAGTGGTTTGGCTTCTTATGTGCTGTTGTGTATGTATTGCACTCTTCAGCAGTAATCACACAGTTGCAGGTCTTGGTCAATAACACGTGAGGGATAAGTTGCTTTGCTCTGCTGTGAGCTGGTGAGACGACCCTCCGATGCAACCGTGTGGAGTGAGCATCTCTATGGTGAGGAGACCAGATCTCATTAGACTGGTCTCTAATGAGATCTTCACTGACACTTTGCACCATGATGGACCGGCAGACGTCATCTATCAAATCACATGTACAGGACAAAGTGCTCATGTGAAAACAATACACACACAAACACACACATCAGTCCATTCAGACATAAAACAGCCGTAATCATAAGTGACAGACATTAGCAAAAAGACAGAAATTAGCTCTGTGTGCTCATGCAGAAAAGTGTGAATGTTTGTTTGTGTGTGTGTGTGTGTGTGTGTGTGTGTCAGCTTTCATACAAATCTGCACCCATAGTGCTACTTCCTTAATTCCCTTCTCCTTTCTTTCTTACATACATTCTTACATCCTCTATCCTTTTTTTCCTTTTCTTTTTTCATCCTACTTTTCCTTTCTGTACTTACACAAGAAATGTTCCCACCATCCATCCCAATCATGGCTCTGACATGCTTTTATCAGCAGTAATAGATTTCACTTCACCTAGACAAGCCTCAACCTGCCGATTAAAACCCCTAACCAACGGAGCCCCTTGCTGCTAAATCACATTTAGTGCTGCATGTGTGTGTGATGAGCTAGAGAGACGTTGCTCAAGAATATGCACATCTGAGGATTTAGAGACTTTGATGTGTACAGTAAATATCTTAAAGCTGAAGCTTGAATATCTTTATGAAGCTGTGTTGTGGTATTAAATGAAGTTGTTCATGGTATTTGCAAGGGGATAACACACTGAACTAGAAAAGGCAATTTCTGAAGAAATTGTGGTGTGAATGCTGACTGCTGAAAGGCTGACGCTAAACTGGAATCCTGAAGTTGAGCACAAAAAGTTGAATAATATTCACAATGTATGAAAGATGTGGAATACTTAAATATTTGTTGAAAAAAAACAAAAAACGACACCATAAACAACAAAAAACGACACTATAAAGAACAAAAAACAACAAAAAACAACAAAAACAACACTATAAAAACAAAAACGACAAAAAACAACAAAAATGACAAAAAACAACAAAAAACGACACTATAAACAACAAAAACGACAACAAAAACAACAACAAAAAACGACACTATAAACAACAAAAACGACAACAAAAACAACAACAAAAAACGACACTATAAACAAAAAACGACAAAAACAGCAAAAATGACAAAAAACAACAAAAAACGACACTATAAACAACGACAAAAAACGACAAAAACGACAACAACAAAGAACAAAAACGTCAAAAATGACAACAAAAAACAACAAAAACGAAAAAAACGACAACAAAAACGACACTATAAGGAAGAAAAACGACAAAAACGACAACAAAAACAACAAAAATGACAAAAATGACACTATAAACAACAAAAACGACAAGAATGACAAAAAACAACAGAAAAAACGACACTATAAAAAACAGAAACGACAAAAAACAACAAAAATGACGAAAAAACAACAAAAATGAAAAAAAAAACACCAAAAAAAACGACACTATAAGGGACAAAAAACACGACAAAAAGCGACAAAAAACAACAAAAACGCCACTATAAGGGACAAAAAAACGTCAAAAAGCTTCAAAAAACAACAAAAACGCCACTATAAGGGACAAAAAAACGACAAAAAGCGACAAAAAACAACAAAAACGACACTATAAGCGACAAAAAAAGACAAGAAACGACAAAAAGCGACAAAAAACAACAAAAACGCCACTATAAGGGACAAAAAGATGTCAAAAAGCTTCAAAAAACAACAAAAACGCCACTATAAGGGACAAAAAAACGACAAAAAGTGACAAAAAACAACAAAAACGACACTATAAGCGACAAAAAAAGACAAGAAACGACAAAAAACAACAAAAACGCCACTATAAGGGACAAAAAAAGACAAAAAACGACAAAAAACAACAAAAACGCCACTATAAGGGACAAAAAAACGACAAAAAGCGACAAAAAGTGACAAAAAACAACAAAAATGCCACTATAAGGGACAAAAAAACGTCAAAAAGCGACAAAAAACTACAAAAACGCCACTATAAGGGACAAAAAAACGACAAAAAACGACAAAAAGCCACAAAAAACAACAAAAACGACACTATAAGGGACAAAAAAACGACAAAAAAAGACAAAAAGCGACAAAAAACAACAAAAACGACACTATAAGGGACAAAAAACACGTCAAAAAGCGACAAAAAACAACAAAAACGCCACTATAAGGGACAAAAAAACGACAAAAAACGACAAAAGGCGACAAAAAACAACAAAAACGCCACTATAAGGGACAAAAAACGACAAAAAAAGACAAAAACGACACTATAAGGGACAAAAAAATGACAAAAAACGACAAAAGGCGACAAAAAACAACAAAAACGCCACTATAAGGGACAAAAAGCGACAAAAAACAACAAAAACGACACTATAAGGGACAAAAAACACGTCAAAAAGCGACAAAAAGCCACAAAAAACAACAAAAACGACACTATAAGGGACGAAAAACAGGACAAAAATTGACAAAAAGCGACAAAAAACAACAAAAACGACACTATAAGCGACCAAAAAACGACAAAAAGTGACAAAAAACAACAAAAACGCCACTATAAAGGACAAAAAAACGACAAAAAAAGACAAAAAGCGACAAAAAACAACAAAAACGCCACTATAAGGGACAAAAAACACGACAAAAATCGACAAAAAGCGACAAAAACAACAAAAACGCCACTATAAGGGACAAAAAAACGACAAAAAGCGACAAAAAAACAACAAAAACGCCACTATAAGGGACAAAAAAACGACAAAAAGCGACAAAAAACAACAAAAATGCCACTATAAGGGACAAAAAAACGACAAAAAGCGACAAAAAGCGACAAAAAACAACAAAAACGCCACTATAAGGGACAAAAAACACGACAAAAAACAACAAAAAGCGACAAAAAACAACAAAAACGCTACTATAAGGGACAAAAAACACGACAGAAATCGACAAAAAGCGACAAAAAACAACAAAAACGCTACTATAAGGGACAAAAAACACGACAAAAATCGACAAAAAGCGACAAAAAACAACAAAAACGCCACTATAAGGGACAAAAAAACGACAAAAAACGACAAAAAACAACAAAAATGCCACTATAAGGGACAAAAAAAAGACAAAAAGCGACAAAAAGCGACAAAAAACAACAAAAACGCCACTATAAGGGACAAAAAACACGACAAAAAACAACAAAAAGCGACAAAAAACAACAAAAACGCTACTATAAGGGACAAAAAACACGACAGAAATCGACAAAAAGCGACAAAAAACAACAAAAACGCTACTATAAGGGACAAAAAACACGACAAAAATCGACAAAAAGCGACAAAAAACAACAAAAACGACACTATAAGGGACAAAAAAACGACAAAAAACGACAAAAGGCGACAAAAAAACAACAAAAACGCCACTATAAGGGACAAAAACACGTCGAAAACCGACAAAAAGCCACAAAAAACAACAAAAACGACACTATAAGGGACGAAAAACAGGACAAAAATTGACAAAAAGCGACAAAAAACAACAAAAACGACACTATTAGCGACCAAAAAGCGACAAAAAGCGACAAAAAACAACAAAAACGCCACTATAAGGGACAAAAAACGACAAAAAGCGACAAAAAACAACAAAAACGCCACTATAAAGGACAAAAAAACGACAAAAAGCGACAAAAAACAACAAAAACGCCACTATAAAGGACAAAAAAACGACAAAAAAAGACAAAAAGTGACAAAAAACAACAGTAACGCCACTATAAGGGACAAAAAACGACAAAAAGCGACAAAAAACAACAAAAACGCCACTATAAGGGACAAAAAACACGACAAAAAACAACAAAAAGCGACAAAAAACAACAAAAAACAACAAAAACGCTACTATAAGGGACAAAAAACACGACAAAAAGCGACAAAAAGCGACAAAAAACAACAAAAACGCTACTATAAGGGACAAAAAACACGACAAAAAGCGACAAAAAACAACAAAAACGACACTATAAGGGACAAAAAAACGACAAAAAACGACAAAAGGCGACAAAAAAACAACAAAAACGCCACTATAAGGGACAAAAAAACGACAAAAAACGACAAAAGGCGACAAAAAACAACAAAAACGCCACTATAAGGGACAAAAAAACGACAAAAAACGACAAAAGGCGACAAAAAACAACAAAAACGCCACTATAAGGGACAAAAAAACGTCAAAAAACACGACAAAAAACACGACAAAAAACAACAAAAACGCCACTATAAGGGACAAAAAAACGACAAAAAGCGACAAAAAACAACAAAAATGCCACTATAAGGGACAAAAAAACGACAAAAAGCGACAAAAAGCGACAAAAAACAACAAAAACGCCACTATAAGGGACAAAAAACACGACAAAAAACAACAAAAAACAACAAAAAACAACAAAAACGCTACTATAAGGGACAAAAAACACGACAAAAATCGACAAAAAGCGACAAAAAACAACAAAAACGCTACTATAAGGGACAAAAAACACGACAAAAATCGACAAAAAGCGACAAAAAACAACAAAAACGCTACTATAAGGGACAAAAAACACGACAAAAAACAACAAAAAGCGACAAAAAACAACAAAAAACAACAAAAACGCTACTATAAGGGACAAAAAAACGACAAAAAACGACAAAAGGCGACAAAAAAACAACAAAAACGCCACTATAAGGGACAAAAAAACGACAAAAAACGACAAAAGGCGACAAAAAACAACAAAAACACCACTATAAGGGACAAAAAAACGACAAAAAACGACAAAAGGCGACAAAAAAACAACAAAAACGCTACTATAAGGGACAAAAAACACGACAAAAATCGACAAAAAGCGACAAAAAACAACAAAAACGCTACTATAAGGGACAAAAAACACGACAAAAATCGACAAAAAGCGACAAAAAACAACAAAAACGACACTATAAGGGACAAAAAAACGACAAAAAACGACAAAAGGCGACAAAAAAACAACAAAAACGCCACTATAAGGGACAAAAACACGTCAAAAAGCGACAAAAAGCCACAAAAAACAACAAAAACGACACTATAAGGGACGAAAAACAGGACAAAAATTGACAAAAAGCGACAAAAAACAACAAAAACGACACTATAAGCGACCAAAAATCGACAAAAAGCGACAAAAAACAACAAAAACGCCACTATAAAGGACAAAAAAACGACAAAAAAAGACAAAAAGCGACAAATAACAACAAAAACGACACTATAAGGGACAAAAAACACGACAAAAATCGACAAAAAGCGACAAAAACAACAAAAACGCCACTATAAGGGACAAAAAAACGACAAAAAGCGACAAAAAAACAACAAAAACGCCACTATAAGGGACAAAAAAACGACAAAAAGCGACAAAAAACAACAAAAATGCCACTATAAGGGACAAAAAAACGACAAAAAGCGACAAAAAGCGACAAAAAACAACAAAAAACAACAAAAACGCCACTATAAGGGACAAAAAACGACAAAAAGCGACAAAAAACAACAAAAACGCCACTATAAAGGACAAAAAAACGACAAAAAGCGACAAAAAACAACAAAAACGCCACTATAAAGGACAAAAAAACGACAAAAAAAGACAAAAAGCGACAAAAAACAACAAAAACGCCACTATAAGGGACAAAAAACACGACAAAAATCGACAAAAAGCGACAAAAACAACAAAAACGCCACTATAAGGGACAAAAAAACGACAAAAAGCGACAAAAAAACAACAAAAACGCCACTATAAGGGACAAAAAAACGACAAAAAGCGACAAAAAGCGACAAAAAACAACAAAAACGCCACTATAAGGGACAAAAAACACGACAAAAACAACAAAAAGCGACAAAAAACAACAAAAAACAACAAAAACGCTACTATAAGGGACAAAAAACACGACAAAAATCTACAAAAAGCGACAAAAAACAACAAAAACGCTACTATAAGGGACAAAAAACACGACAAAAAGCGACAAAAAACAACAAAAATGCCACTATAAGGGACAAAAAAACGACAAAAAGCGACAAAAAGCGACAAAAAACAACAAAAACGCCACTATAAGCGACCAAAAAACGACAAAAAGCGACAAAAATGCCACTATAAGGGACAAAAAAACGACAAAAAGCGACAAAAAGCGACAAAAAACAACAAAAACGCCACTATAAGGGACAAAAAACGACAAAAAGCGACAAAAAACAACAAAAACGCCACTATAAAGGACAAAAAAACGACAAAAAGCGACAAAAAACAACAAAAACGCCACTATAAAGGACAAAAAAACGACAAAAAAAGACAAAAAGCGACAAAAAACAACAAAAACGCCACTATAAGGGACAAAAAACACGACAAAAATCGACAAAAAGCGACAAAAACAACAAAAAACGCCACTATAAGGGACAAAAAAACGACAAAAAGCGACAAAAAAACAACAAAAACGCCACTATAAGGGACAAAAAAACGACAAAAAGCGACAAAAAACAACAAAAATGCCACTATAAGGGACAAAAAAACGACAAAAAGCGACAAAAAGCGACAAAAAACAACAAAAACGCCACTATAAGGGACAAAAAACACGACAAAAACAACAAAAAGCGACAAAAAACAACAAAAAACAACAAAAACGCTACTATAAGGGACAAAAAACACGACAAAAATCGACAAAAAGCGACAAAAAACAACAAAAACGCTACTATAAGGGACAAAAAACACGACAAAAATCGACAAAAAGCGACAAAAAACAACAAAAACGCCACTATAAGGGACAAAAAACACGACAAAAAAACAACAAAAAGCGACAAAAAACAACAAAAAACAACAAAAACGCTACTATAAGGGACAAAAAACACGACAAAAATCGACAAAAAGCGACAAAAAACAACAAAAACGCCACTATAAGGGACAAAAAAACGACAAAAAACGACAAAAGGCGACAAAAAACAACAACAAAGCCACTATAAGGGACAAAAAAACGACAAAAAACACGACAAAAAACTACAAAAACGCCACTATAAGGGATGAAAAAACGACAAAAAACGACAAAAAGCCACAAAAAACAACAAAAACGACACTATAAGGGACGAAAAAACGACAAAAAGCGACAAAAAACAACAAAAATGCCACTATAAGGGACAAAAAACACGACAAAAAGCGACAAAAAGCGACAAAAAGCGACAAAAAACAACAAAAACGCCACTATAAGGGACAAAAAACACGACAAAAAACAACAAAAAGCGACAAAAAACAACAAAAATGCCACTATTAGGGACAAAAAACACGACAAAAAACAACAAAAACGCCACTATAAGGGACAAAAAAACGACAAAAAACGACAAAAAGCCACAAAAAACAACAAAAACGACACTATAAGGGACAAAAAAACGACAAAAAAAGACAAAAAGCGACAAAAAACAACAAAAACGCCACTATAAGGGACAAAAAACACGACAAAAAACACGACAAAAAACTACAAAAACGCCACTATAAGGGACAAAAAAACGACAAAAAACGACAAAAAGCCACAAAAAACAACAAAAACGACACTATAAGGGACAAAAAAACGACTAAAAACGACAAAAAGCGACAAAAAACAACAAAAACTACACTATAAGGGACAAAAAAACGACAAAAAAAGACAAAAAGCGACAAAAAACAACAAAAACGCCACTATAAGGGACAAAAAACACGTCAAAAAGCGACAAAAAACAACAAAAACGCCACTATAAGGGACAAAAAAACGACAAAAAGCGACAAAAAACGACAAAAACGCCACTATAAGGGACAAAAAACACGTCAAAAAGCGACAAAAAACAACAAAAACGCCACTATAAGGGACAAAAAACACGACAAAAAGCGACAAAAAACAACAAAAACACCACTATAAGGGACAAAAAAATGTCAAAAAGCGACAAAAAACAACAAAAATGACACTATAAGCGACAAAAAAAGACAAGAAACGACAAAAAGCGACAAAAAACAACAAAAACGCCACTATAAGGGACAAAAACACGACAAAAAACAACAACAAAGCCACTATAAGGGACAAAAAAACGACAAAAAACACGACAAAAAACTACAAAAACGCCACTATAAGGGATGAAAAAACGACAAAAAACGACAAAAAGCCACAAAAAACAACAAAAACGACACTATAAGGGACGAAAAAACGACAAAAAGCGACAAAAAACAACAAAAATGCCACTATAAGGGACAAAAAACACGACAAAAAGCGACAAAAAGCGACAAAAAGCGACAAAAAACAACAAAAACGCCACTATAAGGGACAAAAAACACGACAAAAAACAACAAAAAGCGACAAAAAACAACAAAAATGCCACTATTAGGGACAAAAAACACGACAAAAAACAACAAAAACGCCACTATAAGGGACAAAAAAACGACAAAAAACGACAAAAAGCCACAAAAAACAACAAAAACGACACTATAAGGGACAAAAAAACGACAAAAAAAGACAAAAAGCGACAAAAAACAACAAAAACGCCACTATAAGGGACAAAAAACACGACAAAAAACACGACAAAAAACTACAAAAACGCCACTATAAGGGACAAAAAAACGACAAAAAACGACAAAAAGCCACAAAAAACAACAAAAACGACACTATAAGGGACAAAAAAACGACTAAAAACGACAAAAAGCGACAAAAAACAACAAAAACTACACTATAAGGGACAAAAAAACGACAAAAAAAGACAAAAAGCGACAAAAAACAACAAAAACGCCACTATAAGGGACAAAAAACACGTCAAAAAGCGACAAAAAACAACAAAAACGCCACTATAAGGGACAAAAAAACGACAAAAAGCGACAAAAAACGACAAAAACGCCACTATAAGGGACAAAAAACACGTCAAAAAGCGACAAAAAACAACAAAAACGCCACTATAAGGGACAAAAAACACGACAAAAAGCGACAAAAAACAACAAAAACACCACTATAAGGGACAAAAAAATGTCAAAAAGCGACAAAAAACAACAAAAATGACACTATAAGCGACAAAAAAAGACAAGAAACGACAAAAAGCGACAAAAAACAACAAAAACGCCACTATAAGGGACAAAAAAACGACAAAAAACAACAAAAACGCCACTATAAGGGACAAAAAACACGACAAAAACGACATAAACAACAACAAAAACGCCACTATAAGGGACAAAAAAACGTCAAAAACGACAAAAAGCTTCAAAAAACAACAAAAACGCCACTATAAGGGACAAAAAAACGTCAAAAAGCGACAAAAAACAACAAAAAACAACAAAAACGACACTATAAGGGACAAAAAAAGACAAAAAAAGACAAAAAGCGACAAAAAACAACAAAAACGCCACTATAAGGGACAAAAAACACGTCAAAAAGCGACAAAAAACAACAAAAACGCCACTATAAGGGACAAAAAAACGACAAAAAACGACAAAAGGCGACAAAAAACAACAAATACGACACTATAAGGGACAAAAAACACGACAAAAAACTACAAAAACGCCACTATAAGGGACAAAAAACACGACAAAAAACGACAAAAAGCCACAAAAAACAACAAAAACGACACTATAAGGGACAAAAAAACGACTAAAAACGACAAAAAGCGACAAAAAACAACAAAAACGCCACTATAAGGAACAAAAACGACAAAAACGACAACAGAAAACAACAAAAACGACAAAAATAACAAAAAAACAGAAAAACGACACTATACAAAACAAAAACGACAAAAACGACAACAAAAACGACACTATAAACAACAAAAACAACAATAACAACAACAAAAATGACAGTATAAGGAACAAAAATGACAACAAAAAACAACAACAAAAATGACACTATAAGGAACAAAAATAACAACAAAAAACAACAAAAAAGACACTATAAACAACAAAAACGACAACAAAAATGACAAAAAACAACAAAAACGACATTATAAACAACAAAAACAACAAAAAACAACAAAAACGACAGAAACAACAAAAACACTAAAAACAAAAGCGACAAAAACAACAAAAACGACAAAAAACAACAATAACGACAACAAAAACGACACTATCAGGAACAAAAACGACAACAAAAACAACAAAAAACAACAAAAACAACAACAAAAAACAACAACATAAAACAAGAAAAACGACAAAAAACAACACTATAAAGAACAAAAACCACAGTATAAACAACAAAAACGACAAAAAACAACAAAAAATTACACTATGAATAACAAAAACGACAACCAAAACAACAAAAATGACAAAAAAACAACAAAAACGACACTATAAACAACAAAAATGAAAAAATAACAAAAATGACAAAAAAACAGCAAAAACGACAACAAAATGACAAAAAAAAAACAAAAACCACAACAAAAACAACAACAAAAACAACAAAAAACAACAAAGAACAACAGAAAACGGCACTTTAAACGACAAAAAAACAACAAAAATTACAAAAAACGACACTGTAAACAACAAAAACCGACACTATAAACAACAAAAAACGACAATAAAAACTATAAAAAACGACACTATAAACAACAAAAAACGACAATAAAAACAACCAAAAACGACACTAAAAACAACAAAAATGACAAAAAACATCAAAGATGTTATGTGAAAGATGTGGAATAGTTGAATGTTTGTTGAAAGGCTGGCGCTAAACTGGACTGCTGGATTGAATTAGGCTGAAGTAGCTGGATGGAGTATGAATTTGTAAGAAAAGTGGGAAATGGTCAAAATATTATGAATGGGAGATAAAAGTTAAATAAAAGTGCGTATGTATAAAAGATCTTCAAGAGTTTCTGGTTTGAATAGAATTTACACCTGAAAGTATGAATGAGCAGATTAGACTTGAAAAATGCTTGAAAAAGTTTAAAAATGTAAAAATCCTGTGTGTGTGCTTGTGTGTGTGTGTGTGTGTGTGTGTGTGAAACTGCACTGATCAGCTGTGCGTCACAGGCTGCAGTCAGTGGTTGCTATGGTGATGGCCACAGTACTTTTCCCCTCTATCGCCCTCCTCAACTTTCTGGTCTCAGTTAACATTGCAGTATATGCAGCTTTTTGCTGGTACACCTATCACTTGAGGACTCGTAGAGCCAAAAGTTTAGGTCCAATTGCTACCGTAACCACATTTCTGCGACTGTAATAAATTTTCCTACGTTCTGATGTAAAATCACGTATGAGGAGTGAAAATTGTGGGAGCAATTTGGGTAGACATTTTTGAGTTGAGTTTCAATCTCCTCCCCACTCTACCAGGTAGGTCCCCAACTCTAGCTTTGAACATTCCACCACACACACACTCATGTAAAAATGTCAGAAGGGCTGAAATTTTCATGATTTTTTAAATGAGGTTGAGTAAAAAGTATGAATGATCTGGAAGATTTATGCCAGAAAGTCCAAAGTAGTGTGAACGTTTTAATGTTGGAATGACGTTTCTACGTGAAAGTATGAAGGATTTGGAAGACTTTGAAGATGAGTGGTTTTGAATGTTTTTCTCATTGACTTTCATTCTAATTACGTTTTAAACAAAGTTGAATGTTTTCCAAAAAACAAAGTTTGAATGGAGTTTGTAGCTGAAAGTATGAATGAGTAGAGAAGAGTTGAATAGGCATGAAAAAGTGGGAAAATTTGGAAATTTTGAACATTCCACCCATTCATTTGAATGGAGCAAAATTCCTGGAAAACGTTGAATATTTCAGAAAGTATGAATGTTATGAAAAAGTTGAATACAAGCAATAATGTCCTAATTGAGCTGAACGTTTTGATATATGAATTAAGTTTTTACGTTGAATAATGTGGAAGGAGAAGACTCGCTAAAAAAGCGGTCTGAATAATAATAATAATACATTTTTAGAATGTATGTAGAATAAAATATGTTGTGAATGCCTTCAGCATTCACAACACCAGTATTGTTATCATTTTGTTCAACCTCTGTATGTATATAATGGTAGCATTAGTTTGTGTGTGGATGCATGTGAATGCTTTGTGTACACTTTCCAATGATACACACCTCTGCTGTATACTGTATTACAGGCAGGACTTTCTTACATTGCCTCCTTTAATTCCTTCTCTTCTACCTTTCTGTCTTTTCCTTTTCCTTTTCTTCCCTTTTTCTTTATTTCTAGTCATCCTACTCATTCCTAGGCATTATCTAATGCAAGGACTGTATGTTTTGTGTCTGAAAGATATTTTCCATCCTCCCTGTGCCACCTTGTGGAGAAAAATATTTAAAGCGCCTTCAATTAAACTCTTACAAATCCCATTTCTTCCAATCCCTCAAACTACCTGCTTCCTTCCCCTTTTCCCTCGTTCATTTTTTTCTCCTCAGAGATGTTCATGCAGTGTGGCTATCCAGTGGTATGATCTCTCACCTTTAACCTCTGATTTGACTTGTCTTCACCCTTACAACCTTCAAACACTCTTCTGATGTAAGTATGTTTATCTATCTATCTATCTATCTATCTATCCATATGTCTGTCTGTTTGTCTGTCTGTCTAACTATTTGTCAGTGTTAATACAACTACATCTGTTATTTTTCTGTTTTCAGGTGTTAAGCACCTTTGCTGAACGTGAGTATTATAACAAAAGTCAAAACTAGGTGTATTCTGTTAGATTTATGCCACTGGGCAAATACATTTTAATTTTGTTTTGTTAATTTAAAATTTGCATACAAAAATTTGGATTTCTGTTCCGTTTGAAATTTATGTTTTCAAAACTCAGTTATTAGCTACATTGAGTTAAATACTTGATATAACTATATGTAGCCTATATGTTCATATATTCAGACAAGCTAATATAGACGCAGTGTGGTAATTTCAGCTGGTGTCTTTATGAATGCAGTCCATTTCTGTAGGTAGAAGAGTTGTCACTATGTTGGAGCTTTCAGCTGTATTAACTGTCAAAATGCATGCTTGTATTTATATAATTTACACTATGCATGTTCTCTACCTAATTCCCTCCACATAATTATAGAATGACCTTTAGAGTTTACTCTATTACCATACTTACATAGAAAACATATGGCAGCACATTACATCTGTGTTTACTATGATATCGACCTTTGTGTGATTTGATTAAACTTCATATTTGTTGTGCAGTGGGTGGCTCTTGTTAACGATGTCACTTCCTGTGCCTGTGTCAGAGTTTGATGGAGAGCTGGTCGGATGACAGCTGGAACTGTTGTCATAACCGGAGGAATACTGGCCACAGTGATACTTCTGTGTATCATAGCTGTGCTCTGTTACTGTAGACTCCAGGTACGCCTCTTTCTGTATATTCAATACTAATCATTCTGCCACATTGTATTATCACATCACTTTACAGGATACTATTGGCTGAGAAGAAGATTAATACATAAACTTTGCTGTCAAACTACAAATGGTCATCAAATATATCAAAATAATCATAGAATACTAGCAGCAAGGAAAAATTAAATGGAAATTCTATTCTGAACATTCAGTAAATATAGTTCACAGTACTTTAGACAGCTTAAACAATATTACATTGGCTTCGGCTTAGTTAACTAAAAACCTGTCTCTAATAAGCCTTTATAAGCTTCCATCTCCACTTCTATGTGCCCTTGAATGATTACTTTCAACAAATAAAAACTTCTGCCTGTGGGAAGAAAAAATTCTACAAGTTCTCAGTGCAGCTTGTTTTGCTTTAGGGATTTTGTAGAAATGAGCGCCAGCATCTTAAAAAAACGGACAAATAAAGCAAGTCACTTCTGTATCAAGACATCAGCATTTTAATACTTTATTACTTATTGAAAAAAAGTGAAACTGATATCACCCTATTTGCAGATTTCTTCATTTGTTTTATGAAAATAAGATAGCACTCAATAAACTTAATGTTATAGATTTAAAGACTGAAGTGCAGCCTGTTTATGTTACAAAATTGTATTGGAAACTATTTGACTGGACTTCTCTCTCTCCATCTCTGTAGTACTACTGCTGTAAGAAGAATGGGTCTGACAGCGCCTCCATCTCTCAGCAACACTTTGCCTGCAACGCCTGCAGTGTGTCTGGCCTGGATGGGTCGATCATCACCCCACTGTCCATGTCGCCGCCAGAGCCGCCTGGATCCTCCAACCCCACCAAACCCACAGGGGGGCAACACAGTTACTGCCCCACCTGCTCACCCTATGACTCGCCCTTCTACATCCGCGCCACTGATGAGATGCGCAACGGTGGCGAGCGCATCACCTACATGCCCACACACTATGAGAACCAGGCGCTGGCGATGCCGTTGCCCACTGTCCGAGGCTCCCTGCTGAGGGAGACCCTGCGAGGACGGCCTCCGGATTTCTACACCAACACCCGAGCCATCAGCACCGAGGTGTGACCACCCCAAAACCCCCCAACACCACCCACACACTCAAAGACACTCCTCTCTTCACTTACACACACACCAGCACCACCACTAACAAGACCACAAAAATGATTTTGACCCCCTACTGCAGCTGCCAGTGAGGCCTGTTTGTGGAGGTTACATTATCACATATATTTATGGTTTGGGGTTTGGGGGGTTTTAAGTGAGGGTTGTCTGAAGACGTAAGTGTGTGAACAAGCAGGGATCACTTTCAAACCTAGTTCCTCACTTTATAATGTTACACTTTAAGTTTTCATGATAGTAATTCTGTAATTGACGGTAAATAAAACTGTAGCTGTAAGGTTTCTTGTAAGACATTGTCCCTTTATGCTCCCACATGAAGGGTACCCTATGGTTGTAAACTTGTAAACTGTCTGTTGACTGTTACTGTGTCTTTACTGACTGAGGGCTATCTTCGATAATGTATGATTTTCCCTTGCTACACATCTTTCTAATGACTGCCAAAAAGACAAAAAAAAAAGTAGCATACCATTTTGTCATGATAAGCAGAATGGAGACTGAAATTAATTTGGAAAGGTCACAAGAGCAAAAGAAGGAAAAGTCGACATCCCCTCTGCAGTTTTCTGGATCTCTGGAAGCATGCTTGAGTTACAGGAAAGGTGGAAGAGGCCGGACGACTGGAGCTTTCTCTATGCAAGCTGTCTGACGAACTACTGCAGCTCTTCATCTCCAGTCATCTCTCTCCATCTTCAGCAGTTTTGTCTCATCATGTAACTTTACTGGAGGAATATTGTAAACACGGTGCACACCCAGTGAGATATTACGTGGTTACACATGTAGATAGACATCGTTCAGTAGACAAGCATTTCAGACTGGATCACGGATACAGTAGTTCAAAGCGTCTTCGGTAGCAACAGTGGTAAGCTTGAAGTGAACTGAGTGAATTTCTCTTTTGACAGTGATGCAAAAAGTTTGATTTGTAAATATTAACAGAAAGCAATGAACGCATCTCTTGATCCCATTGTGTTGTTGATGGAAAGAGGTGCACCGGGATTTGAACATGATGTATTTTGAATGAAGGTGTGTGATTTACTAGTTTGTGCTATTTTGTCTACACACTCCTCCTATACTCCTGTATTACTCTCATGTTGACTCTTTTTTTTCATATTGTGAGGAAGTCAGAATACACATTTATGTGATTGAAAACTTCTTTGTGCTCATTTTCTACATGACACTTACCCAGCATTGCTTGCCATGCACAATAATATTTCCTGTGATATTTGTCTTGATATTTCTGTGTACAGCAGGATCCAGTGAGGCTGAATAAGCAATGCAAGAAACCTTAAGGACTTGATTGTTTGATCAATTTACGAGGGTTTAAGACGGGCCTAGTGTTATTATTCTAGCATCAAACAAAACTGCAATTCCCAACCTCTTTTCAGCAGCGCATATAACATAATTAGAATTCATTGATTAGCAGTTACTTCATTTATTTCTCAATTACATTGCAAACTGCAGTGTCATCACACTGTACATCTTGAAACTTCTCAAGACCATTTTACACCAGAATTGTGTTTTTTTTTCTGTTTTAATTTAAAAGGGCAAATAAATGTAGAGAGGACTGGCAAAATTAATGTTCACTAAAGATTGACAGGTTTGACTTTTGGATAACAAGAAACCAGAAGAGTTTGGGCTGAAATCTCTGAAGAGGTTTCAGTGAAGGAAAAACAGTGTTTCTCCATGTTGTTGTCCACTACCACAGATTAGGATTCACTGTCATCATTCATTTATTTAGGTATTGTATTAACTATATATTTTACTACTTACTTAACTACTTATCTTTGAAAACAGGAAAAAAAAAATGCTTTTTAGAAACGTGGTTAAAACAGATATCGTACCCGATGAATACAGAAACAGTAATATTTGACAGTGTTAACTTTTGACAATTAAAGATTTGTAACTGCTTGAAATGGCTCTTTGTGTGATAATTGACAAGACCACACACACACACACACACACACACACACACACAGATTTTTCCACATATTATCTGAGTTTGAGCGAAATTCATTTTCAGAACAAAGCATTCCTTTAGCTTATGCCCTTCTGGTTATAACACAAGCCTTTGATAGCTTTCAGAAATGTTCCATATTTTCCCAATTTAACCACCCCAACAAGAGAGGAGCCACGTTGAAACGATGCAACCTGATGGGAAGGCCCGATCCCCAAAAAAAACCAAAAAAAAAAAAAACCCATGAAACTTAAATGCGCAATAATACATATTTATTTCATATCCATACGTATACACCTACACGGCCAAAGTGACTGCTAGAGGCGTGCGAGCGGCGGCAGCTCGGCGCATGCGCGAAATTGCCAACATTCCAAAACCGGAAGACGTGTCATTAAAACTCCCGAGTGATTCATCTTGTCCAACACACACGATCTTCGCTGCAACTCTGCTGACAGCCAGCGAGCTAAACTCCACACAGCCCCGCACAAGTAAGTTGACAGCAACCTCCACCCTCTGTTCCTCCTTCTTCTTAAATCCACACCTGTGTCCACTTCAGTGTCACGGTGAAACGTTGCTCTCCCTCTCCTTTTTCTCCCCCCCCCCCTCTCGCTGCTCGTGATCTGCCTCCTCCTCCTCCTCCTCCGGAGCCGGGCGGGGTGCCGCTGACAGACAGAAATAGTGGCTCAACTGTTTCGGACTTAGCCACACTTAGCCGCGGCTCTCGGGGCACGCAGGTACTTCCTGTTCAGCCCGCGCTCACCTGCCCCGGTGCCCCGCCGTGCTCCCGGTGACTGACCCCGCGGTGTGTGTGGAGGCAGAAAGGCTGCGGCGACCGTACGGATAAGTTGGCTCGCCGCTCGCTAATTTTCCGCCTTGCGTGTGTTTTGTTTGTTTGTTTGTGTGTTGTTTTCATTAGCTAGCTGCTGTGAGGGGAGTGTGTCCGCTTCGTTTGTCCGCGCTCGACCGCCCCGGAAAGCCAAACATTTTTTTTTTCCCCCCAGACAGAAAAGCCTCGTCGGTTTCATTTGTCTGTTTGCAACAGCCGGTTACAGATGGAAACAGCTGCCCTGCCAGGTTAGCCTGCTGCTGCTGCTGCTGCTGCTGCTGTGGGAGACTGTGATGGGCTCCGTCCAGGCCTGCAGACACCAGGCAGAGCACCAGTGACAGCTCACTGCAGTGATTCAGGACTACATCCACCCTAACGCAGAATAACACCACATTTAATTGAGTTTTGGGCCACTGAGTTGTTATCTGCAAAACTGCCCTTAGCTGGAAATCAGATCATCCACATCTGAGTTAATGATGCCATCAGGTGAGACTTTTTGGGATTGTGTTATTAAGAAGGGACTCGTGGAGCTTTTGTTTGACATGTATGAGTTTTGTTTGTCCGGAGGGCTTTCAGCTGTGTAGAGGAACATGAACCCATACCTCAGTAACATCACTGCAGCTGCTGTCATGCTGTCAACATTTGCTCCACCAGCTTTGAATCTGCTCTGGGATTTGTCTCCGGATGGCATCATCACCACAGTCTGTGTTTTTTGCGTTTAACCTTTTAAGGAGAAGCTTGAGAGACTTGAGACTTTACATTTGCAAGCCATAACTGAAGCAGGGTCGGGTGATATTAACAAAAACACCACTGTGGCTTTGACCTTGACATGAATAATGTCTGACAGTGTTTTGGGATCAAAACATGGTGACATGTGACAGACAGTCAATACATGAATAACAGTACTTCAACTTGATATCCTGGTATGATATTAAATCATAAATGATAATGCAACACACTGGGTTCCCCTGTACCATACTATTTTTCTTTAGCTACAGAGTGTTTTATCACACTTGTACCAAGCTTAGTTACACAAGAGAAAAGGGGTGTTCTTTTAGTTCTTTTGCAAGCAACTATCCATTAATTGGATGTTTGACTTGGTTTTGAAATGCTCAAGCTGCTCCAGTGGATATCGGTAATATTTTAAAAGTATAGCGACTGATGTAGAGCTGCAACAGTTAGTCGATCATCAGAAGAATTTTCAGCAACTATATTGGTAATCGCTTCAGTCATTGTTTCAAGCAAAAATGCCCCAAAAGTCTACTTAAACCTATTTTCAGCCCCTCAAATATGAAGATATGCTGTTTTTCTCTGTTTTATATTATTGTAAATTTAACATCTTTCAGTTTTTGTCTGTCATTTGAAGATGTGACTTTGGACCATGAAACTGGGGTGGATATTGCTCATTTTATAAACAAAATGATTAATCGATTAATCAAGAACATAATCGTTAGTTGCAGCCCTAAACTCATGTATTAGGTGATTAAATTAATAGTTTCCCACACGCATTTTGGCAGTGTAGACTGACATTGAGAAACACTGGGAATAATTTTGCAACTATGGAACTTTGTTATGCATGGTTGACCGGCTGTAGATTGTGGCTGTTTGAACAAGCAGGAATAAACAGGTACTACTCGGATGTAGGCCAGGCTTTTGCATTGGCACTAAACCAAAGTGGCCTTTTGTTGTGTGTCTTGATGGAGATGTGTTTCTTTGTCTCGAAGGAACTACTTCAACAAGAGGTAGCATTACACAACCAGCCAGAAAACAAACCAGTATATCAGGAATTAATTAGATTACATTTCACATTGATTCATCAAATTTACCGAAATGCATACTCATAGATTAGTCTTGTGTGCCTTGTTGTGTTGTTGCTGTGTTGTGCAGTGTGTCACAACAGTGTACTTCAGAACGACACAGTGTACTTCATTCATGGTGGTAGTCATATATTTGAATCTACCATAAACAGACGAAACAGATGAGGCCATGTATTTGACTATGAAAATAACTTGGATGGCTTTAGCGTCAGACCTCACAGGAAGTGTTTCAACGACAGGTATTCAGTGTCATACTCTGAAGTGTTAACCAGCAACTGCAGAGAAGGTTTCAGGTCCAGTTGCAAAGGAGGCTGAACTGTTTCTCTCTGTGGGGTTGTGTCGTAAGGCTGAGGTTGAAACATGATGTGTGATGAATGCTTTTGCACAGAAGGGTTTTCAGGAACATTAATGGTTACAGGCATATTAACTCCCAATCCTAACAGTGCTAATGTCCCTCCCTAATCCCAGTATGGAGCTACCCATCCAGACACCATTATAACAGATTGCCAGTAATGAACCTGTTTGATAAACTGCTTTTATTGCCTTACAGTTAGAGATGTTGTACAGTGGCCAGCAGGGACAAAATCTGAAAACAGACAAGAGAGGATCAGACCCAGCCTAACCCTAACAATGTTATATTTTAGTCCCATTGAACAGGTTTTCCATGCTGCAATGACAGGTGTGTTCAGTGTGCGTATTCCCCATAAGCAGTCAGCAGGTTGGGCAGCTGTAGCTGTGTTCTTCACAGGAAGGTCAGCATAGTCAGAAAGCAGATAGATGTAGCATGTAACCATCATTATCTACAACCAGAAGAGGCATTAAGCCAAATGCATTGGTTTTCACTGACTGAAGAAACAGTGGACAAAAGGAAGTTTTCCCTATCACCCAACCCTGTGAAGTGTCATAGGTTCTTCAGTAATACATCTTGTATGTGGGGTCACATATAAAAATGTCATCAAGTCAAAAGAGATTTTTGGTTGCTTCAGTCAACTTTCTTAATGTCCATGCCCATGACGTTGACTGCTCTGACCCTCATGACAGGGACCGCAGTATTCATGTGTGCATGTTGACACTGTTGTGTCTGTAACAAAACAGCAGGGCAAGTCGAGCCACAGAAACACACCCTCACAGATGTAATATGTCTGGTTAACCCAGTGCCTGTGGGTGTTGTTCTGCCTGTCTACACCACTGGCCACTCACAGTTTCCATATAGGCAGTGGGAGGGGAGCAATACTGCCAACAGGGACTGTGCTGGAGGAGCAGGCTGGTAATGACTGGGTGCAAATTTGCTACTGTGTTTACTGTCAGAGAGTAAGCGTCTGTCCGGCAGCACCAGGCCAGCAAGAGTGATAGATGACAGTGTAATCTGGATAAATACTGTATGTAATGCATGTAATAACTAGGTTTGAAAGGACCACCTGGCAACCGACAGATGCCAGTTAAATTAGGGTTAGGGGTTCGTTTCTTATTTTCTTTTTCTGGTGAAAATAAATGTTATCACATGCAGTTGAAGTTTACCTTTTTCTTACACAAAGTACTGTGTTATGTATTGCCTTTCCGTACCAGTGTGTTTGTTTGTGTGAGAGGGAGATTATGGGATGTTCCATATTTGCACAGTCAACAATGAGTAATTATGATTAATAGCCAGTTCAGTATGGCTGGAGTGTGTTTACCACATGCTTCAGATCCAGTCTGACTTTAGTAGAAGAGACATGAGATCCAACAGAACCAGTGCATACTTTTGTTACGTTGTATTACTTTTCCCAGCATGCTGTGTTACTATCTGTGTTTCTATCTGTTTTCCTTCTCATTGCAGCTTCTTCTGTAAGTGAATCAGTGGGAGTGTTCACTTTTTTGCTTCATGCTGCTCTGTATAATTAAACAAGTGTGATCGGTGCACATGACCCTGTTCTTTTCCTCATGTATGCCTGTGTATGTGCGTTTATGAATACAGTTTGCCAGGGTTAAGTGTGTATGTATGAATGCCTTTTGTATGCATGTAATCATGTCACTGTGTGTGAATGAATGCATTTGTTCTTGACTCTGTGTGTGTGTGTGTGTGCGCGCGCATGTGTGTAAATATTGTTTGCGATGTTTTGTGTATCATTTGTCTGGCTTTACTTAAACAGTACTTTAAACCTGTGATGAAAAACTTTAAATTATTTGTGTGTTCTATTTAGTTTACTCACCTGCGTACGGCCAGGTTTCAACAAGCTTTGCATGAAGACATGTTTGTTTGTTTGTGGCCAGCTCATGGGAAAGTTATGACCCCGCAGGATGCAACATGTAGAGTGTAGAGATTATGGGCTGATATAGATTTGCAGACAGACTTTGCCAGTGCTTGTCTTTTGTTGCTGTGCTAGTAATATAGTATAATATAGTAATATCACACATCTTTAATGATCATGACGTTTTGTGTCAAAAGCATGTTGAAAGTAGAACCATCCAGAAATCTGGCTGCCAGCTTGGGCCTGTCAGACACTGTGACAGGCAACTGGCTACTGCCAGAGTGATCTGGAAGACACTCATCACACCTTAAACACTGTAAACAATTTCAGGAATTGCACAACAGCAGATTTGCGGTAAGGTTTACAAATTGTGCTTACTTCTGGGCTGGCATCATTAACTCAGAGATGGCAATGTGGTTGGAGTAAGTTTGGCCTGGAATCGCAACCTAAAAATGTGGCCTACAATACCAAGAAGTTGTTTTGCCAGTGTCTGGCATGTCCTTGCTGTGTCAAAGTACCGAATCGTTGTGTTGTGGTTTGGCGTTGCCTTGCACATTACTGTGACAACACTGCACATGGTACTTTAACTGTGACTTAACAAACTTTCTTTATTAATTTAATAAGTTCTAGACAGATGCTCCTACTTTGTGTATAAAACACTCTATCTCTTAGATAATCTTGTAACTCTACAACAGAGTACTCGCATATAAGAATAATTGCCCACCCCCTCATCTGTTGTACAAATATCTCCAAAGCAAATTTTTTTTTTTCGTTTTAAATATGGTGCCAAAAATGTCTGAAATCCAAAAAGGACACCTGTATAATCTAATGTAATGCATTTGTTGTGCACACAGGCTGCCTTCCTACAGAGCTGGGCAGACAGGAGAGGAAAGGGGAGAACTTTAACCCTGGTCTCCCCAGCCGACTCTGACTAAACCAGCTCGCCATGGATGACAGCTCCTCACTTGGAAAAGTCAGCAGCTCTACAGAGTCCGTGGCCACCGTCACCAGTGAGGAGTTTGTTCTGGTACAGTCCAGTGCTGCCGGGTCACCACAAGGCTCTGGGGGCAAACCAAGACTTAAGGTCAGAACCATACATGGACAAACTTTTACACCAGACTTGAACTTCGCAATATATGATATGCATGCCCCCATAGCACAAAATGATCCAACTTGAAGGCTGCTGTTCAGATTTAACAAACATTGCAAAAGGTCAAACACAACATCTAAAACATGTTTTTCCCCATCACTCTCCACCTGGATTAAGTAATATACATTTCATGTTAACTCAGCCAAATGTGTCTCTGTCTACCACGGCAACTGGTGTGGCTGAATCGATAATCAATGGATGTGTTTGTACCTAGATCTTTTGGTTTCGTTGTGTGATTACAACCCACAAAAGCATGTTGACAGTGATATGTCCTTATTCTCTCCTTTCCCTCATCCCCAATTTTGTCTCTTTTCCTTTCTCCCTCAGATGTCTTGGAATGGAAGTGAGCAGCTGGAGAAAGCTATGGAGGAGGTGTTGGATGATGATGATGAGGTGAAGTTGGAGAAGAGCAGTGTGGAAAAGATGGAGAAGCACAGTGACCCAGAGAGCCGACCCCTGGAGCCCCGACCTTCAGGTATAGACTCTCGACTTTCAGGTACATTTACAGTCATTGTGTCGACTTGCAGGCAGTTACAATCAGCCAGTCAGCTTTTCTTTACTTCACCCAACCATGCAGTAAAACTGAAGTACACACTATATTGTACTTTGTGCAGAAATGTTACTTTCAGTCAGCAAAATCTTCAAAACAGCTGATTGAATTGTGAGTCTTACTGTTTGGAACTGCATACGCTGCAGCTGAACATTTCCTGAATTGTATTGGTATTTAACTAGTTAAATCAGAGCATACTGTACCAGTGTCACTGTGACAGTATGCATATGCAATCTGTCATATTTGAGTGAGCTTGGATCACTATCATTTAGCATGTGGGACAATGAATCACAACAAATGGAATCCTTGATGGATCTGTTCAGGCAAGCTCAATGCTCATGCCAACAATTCTTTTGTTATTGTTGTTATTGTTTCTCCTCATGTTAAGTTGCTATTGAATATGGGTTTCAGACAAGTACAAGTGAATTTAAGCCTTTTTTCCCTGAAGTTGAACATCAGAGAGTGGAAATAACAACGTGTAAAGCATTCTTGGATGAAATATGTTCAAAACTGAGTGGCAGGAAAAATCCAGCTGTGCCGTGCCACTGACTAACCAAAATCTAGCTTTGCTATGTCATGTTAGCCAGGCTGGTATCTGATCTCTGTGACATTGGTTTAACTCCTCTGTATACTGTATCAGCAAGGATAGGTTGGCCCAGACAGCTCAACAAACATCAGTGCAAAAACATACCAACAGTAGTACTGTTTAGCTCAGTTGCAGGTGCAGGGCATTAGCACTACCAGCGTTGCACCGTACAGGTTCGAGTCCCTCTGAGGCATTTGATTTCATGTCCGTCCCGTATGTATTTTCGGATAGGATCAGCGGAGGAAGTGTGTGATATGCGCTAACGGTGAAGCTCCTTGCTTTCAGGTGAAATGAAACAGATACTGATACCATGTGTCACAGAGGCAGGAAGCACATGCCTGTCTCTCTCTCTCTACAGGCCTATCATAGAATTAGCAATGTTGTTAGCAATGTGTGTAGCACAACAAACTGCAAAAAATCAAGGTATGTCCAAACCTTTACACTTTTACCATATGATTATTTTTTTTAATACTTTATATTCTCTAAAAACAGGTCTGACAGGTAAAAACAAAGCTGGTAAAAGTGATAAAGTTGGAAAATAAGTTTTCACTTTCACCTGATCATCTGACTGCCTTATTGCATTTTAATAACTGTAAATATTGTTTTTGGGTGCTTGAGAATAATAGTGAGCATTAATTTCATATGTGCCCTAGGTAGGTCAGTCGTTACCAACTCTTCCTGTATGGATAAACTTTGTTCAACCTCATAAAAATGTAAAATAATAAAATATAGATTTTTATTATTATTGTAGGTGGAGTGTTTTACATTAGGACTACATGTCCTTATTTATTTACTTGTTACTTAACTTTTCACGTCTTCAGTGGTGTCAGGGTTTTGTGCTGAATGACTGCTGAGTGAACTGAACTTAGAGGAACGGGTTAGCATGGTGTAGAATAAGAGCCAGTCAGCAGTGGAAGTCCAGCTGTTGCTCTCATTGTTCTGCTTCCTGTTTGCAAAGTGTGAAAATACCAGGTCAGAGGTCAGTTCAGAGAAGACCCCCCCCCCCTCCGCCACAAGTTCCTGTATAGTTCTCTCACCTTCTGCTTATCTTTACTTCTCAGTTCTGTTTTTGCTGCTTGTGTGGTCTGTTTCTCTCTCCTCTTAAATGCATCGGCCTATTGTAGAGCTGTTAAACTAGAGGATGTAAACATCCAGAAAATGTCATGTTCTCATGATGCTTTGATGGCATGCCAGACTCATGGGATAGCTTTCTGTTGAAAGCTAATAAAACAATTGTTACTTTGGTTCAAATTTGACTACACTCTATAGAAGCAGACATACATTTAGCTTACAATATGGACCGAAATCCCTAAGGACATGTTTCAACTTTCCAGAAACATTAACAATATCACAACTTTTCGGTCTGTCCACAGAAGCGTGTCCAGCACCATCCAGCCCCACAGTGCTGGAGGAGGACAGCGTCCAGTTCAACAAACTGTCCTACCTGGGCTGCACCTGGGTCAAAGCCCCTCGCAACGAAGCAGAGGCACAGAAGGCCATGGCCACCCTGCGGGCTGAAAGCGCCATCCCCATCCCCATCACCCTGCATGTCCCCTGCGGACCAGATGGCTCTGTCAGGTCAGCCACACATTAAGACAGAGGATGTGTATATTGAGAACTGGGTCTATTGAAATGACCTATGATGAAAGAAAAGTAGATAAACTACTAATCCTAATAAACTTAACATGTTTAAACTACAGATTGGCAGGAAAGAAACTAAAACAGGGTGTATAGTATACAATATTGGTGGAGTTGTTGTGAAACTAATGGACATAGGTCATGTAAGCAGAATGGTCTAATACAATGATGACTGTATTAGATCAGTTTGTTTGGTAAAACAGAGCTTTATCACATCACACGTTCCTGTGCATATACAACCGAAGAGATCAACCAAGACACATTATGATTTATGAATTATGTGCTTGTTACCCATCACCTCTGACATTTGATTAAGTTAAATCACATAACACATATATTTAGAATGTAATTAGTCTTTTATACATAGGCCAACCTACACAGACACACCTAGACATATGTCCGTGCAACACACCTACTCACATACACCCAATGAGAAAAAGAGACAGACGGACGCAGGTAGCCATAGGCCTGAGGGAACAGGTAGGTCACAGTTGTGGTACATCTTACATCATCAGGCACTTTGTTCCAGAGAGTGGGGCCATAATAGCTGAATGCACCTTCTCCAGATTTATATTTGATCGTGTGTACAGTTAGGAGACCAGTGTCTGATGATCTGAGGGTTCTGGAGGGCCTGTAAGCGGCAGAAGAAGTGAAGTTAGTGAAGAAGTAGGTATTACATGAGTTGAGAGAAACTTTCCAACCACCATGACTCATGAAATCAAAAGGGACCATGAAATGTTACAGAAGAGGAAATGAGATAGTGCTTTTTTTGAGCTTAGTTGAATATAAAGTTTAATGCTATTTATTGAGGTAGACTATTACTGTGCAGATATTTTTGAGCCCAATGCAATATACAATATCTGATACCAATTTTACATGTTAATACAAAACTTAAAATCTTTAAAGTTTCAAAATGTTAGATATTTGAGATTGGCTCATTTTAAAGCCATTTACAAATTAAAGTTTAGTATCTTTAATCTACTGTTACACTGACTGTAAATGTGGACCAAAGCATAATTTTCACATGTAAAATATGTTACTCTCCCCAGGATTGTGGACCAGGCTACAGGTACAGAGATTGCCTCCTTTCCCATCTACAAGGTGTTGTTCTGTGCTCGTGGACAGGAGGGTTCGGTGGAAAGTGACTGTTTCTCCTTCACCGAGAGTTACCGGAGCTCTGAGGACTTCCAGATTCACGTCTTTTCCTGCCACATCAAAGAGGCCGTGAGTTATAAACATCTATTCCACATTACAAACTGCAGCTCTACATGGTTTTCACTCCATTGTGGAACACTTAATCCCATAATATTTAGATACAAGCTGACTTTTAAGGAGAGTGATGACTGCATTGATTTTTGACAACAAGTTTAATCCAGGCTGTGTGAACCGGAACCCCACTAGATAACTGGATGTAAATGTAACTAAAGAATAGCAGATATTAAAAAAAGCTGTTTAGAACAGGAAAAATAATTATTCAAAAATAGTTTTGTTGCAACATTTACTCATTTGAAAGTACACGTACACTTTCTGTGACAGTTAATGCCTGTGGTTTCCTTTTTCAAAATGTTACATGTCATGTAAGTAAGCGACCATAATCAGTGTATACTTGTCTATATTGAATGATATTTAATATTGAATATTAGAACATCTTCTGTTGTAACTTGAAGAGCAGGCATTTCAGTATGTGGACTTTCTACTGATGTAAAAATGTACTGACACTTGTAAACCAGCTGAGGGCACTGTTGTCTTGTATTGTTATATCTCCAGTCAGTTCTGCTCTTGTCTTTATAACTATCCTTTTATTTTCATGTTCTGTTCATATCTATTTGCGAATAGATTCTGTTTTCTTTTGCAACATGTTATTTTCTCTTTGCTCTTAAATGAGAATCTATTCCATTTACATTTTATTATTATTTTTTATTCTATATCTTTTTCCTAGCTATAAAGCTTCTGTTTTTCTTTTCCTTTTTCCATCCAGGTCAGTCGTATCCTGTACAGTTTCTCCACAGCCTTTCGCCGTTCTTCACGGCCGGCAGACATCAGGGACTCGGCACTGTCCAGTCCGCCTGACAGCGACCTCTACACCTTCACTGTCTCGCTGGAGGTCAAAGAGGATGATGGCAAAGGCAACTACAGGTACTTGGTCCACACATACACATTGTAAATATGTATTTTTTTTTTTTTTAGTTTCTTGACTTTTTTCACTACTTGTTCTTCTACTTCTATTTTCTTATTTCTCTACGTTTATTGTTACTCACCAATACACGACAGCAAATTCCTTGTATGTGAAAACTTACTTGGCAATAAACCTGATTCTGATTCTCTAACGAGAATGCTGGTGCTACAGTATAGTATGATCATGTGGTGCCATTAGTACATTTTATGGAGAAAACCCTGTGATGTATGTGAATTACACACCCATAAACACATACTGTGTGTTTCTAATCAGCTCAGGACTGTTAGTATCACAGATATGTCTGTACTTGGAAAGCTTTAATGTGCTGCTGCAATACAGTTTTATCTGACTGTTATTGTTCATCCGTAAAGAGCATAAAGCTTATCGACACAGTAAGACAGTTTTCCATTTTCACAAGCCATCACATATCGAGTATTTTAGAGATGGATTTTCATTTTCTGTTCTCCTGAAATAAAATAGCCCAATAGCTGTTCTGGAAGCACAGCAGATAATATATAATACACTCAGAAGACTTGAAGGGAAGTCATATTTTATTTTAAACTGGGTTACTTTATTTTTTCAACTGGGTAGTGTATCTTTTTTCCAAGAAGATTTAGCAAGAAACTGGCATTAAGACAAAACGATAACATAAAACAAGATAAAATAAGAGAACATAACATTATACAACCCCCATCCTCTCCACAGTCCAGTGCCTAAGGACAGAGACAAGTTCTACTTCAAGCTGCGACAGGGCGTCCAGAAGAAGGTTGTGGTTTCAGTTCAACAAATGTGCAACAAGGAACTGGGCATCGAGAGGTGAGGATTACTGTAAGAGGAGATGATGCATGACCACGTCCTAGTTACCTTCCACTCACCCCATTTTTCAGGAGTGATTTCATCTTATCTACTGTATAGTTATGGTTTACCACAGTTAATCTTACACGTGGTTTTCCAAAAGTTGCTGCTCATCAAATGTCTACATATCCATCCTTTCTTCCAATAACACTTTGCTTTTTGGGGTTATTTATTGTACACAATTGGCTTAACTTACTATATTTTGAGAAGAGCTTTGCTGTTTCAACTATCACCACTAGTCAAGTTTGGAAGGCAGCTGTCTTACCAGGACAAATAAGCTAAATGAAACATGCTGGGTATGCGCACAGCATAAAAAAAAATCTATAGCCTTGTTTTAAATTTCATTATGATAAATTATACAATCACTTTCCAGGTGAAAGCACCAGACTGCTTGAAATGGCTTTCGCCAGGACAGTTGACACACTCGGTGGTCGAAGTATTGCAGAGGAAAAGCAATAAGAACAAAAAGTTAAAAGAGTCAAGCCACACAAAAAGAGCATAATTCAAGTAATGCCCCAATAGAGGAATACTGGTGTACTACACTTTTGACTTCCTGCAATCTCTCTCATTTTTATGTGTTTACATGCTTTAGCAGCATGGCAGCACCAAAGAACTAGGTCATCTTCATCACTCCCCCTTTTCTTCTTCATTCTCTCACCTCCTATTGCCATCAGAGGGAGACAGACACTCCTCTCCTCTCCTCTCCTTTATTTTTAGTGTCAATGGAAACCCCTCTTGTGTTCAGAACTGAGCCTTTCTGAACTGTTCAGGCCATGTTTAACAGTTTATTTTGTTAATATTCATTTTTGTAATCTCAATGTCATTTATTTGTCATTTTACAACACAGGGTTGCGCACTGAAATTAGAGTTGTTATCCCTTCATGCTACACAAACATAAAACATACAGTATATACAAATAATTACATTTAAAAAAAGAATAACATAAAATAAACTTTTATATACATATATACATACAGACTGGTACACCCAGGAAACAATTCTGTAGTGCATTTTTTAAATTTGAACTGCAGCAGCAACAAGATAGTGTTGATAATATGGTCTTCATCTTCACATTAAAAGCCCCAGTCTTAATGGTAAATTATTTTGAGGATGCAGTGCATTATGTTCTTTTATTCATTTTCTATCCACGCTTACAAATCCTGTTGAAATGTTACTTTGCAAGACAATTGACCCATGCCTTTCAAACTCAGTGTGAGCCATCCTGGGTTAGTGCTGCGTTACTTGCAAATGTATTCTTACGTAATGCATTTCTGAAACTGAGAGATTCCCATGCTGACCACTTGATGGCATCGCCAACCTTAAACTGAACATAAGCCCTCATTCTTCAGTAGAGATTAGATGGAGGCCTTATTGTTGATGGAACAGACAACTTCAGCCAACCAAGAATGTGACCATAAGACCTTAGATATGCGTGAAAGTAACACTGTAGTTTGCCAATTTTTTGCCTATAAACTGTCTCTGATTTTCTATGATTGTTTCTCTGCTGCCCTTTTCTGTGTCAGGCCATAGCACGACCTGTCCAGGTCTTCTCCATGCCCGTGAACCAAAGCCAGCAGGGAGAACTTGGTGTTTTATCTTTCTGAAGGGCCTTAGACATGCTCGGCTACATTCTTTTGAGCTACACAGAATATCAAGATGATTTTAATATTGACCAAGATTATATATTTATGACTTTCAAATTTACAAATGGACAATAAAGGCCCCCAAAGTCTTTCCACAGTGTTGGCTTAATGTCTGAAATGCCTGAAAGATTAAAATAATACAATATTATCAGTGTAGTTTGGTCAATTGAGTTGTTTCCATTATCCATTTTTCTTATTTTCCGTCCCAAATAATTTGACTCACTCTGCTAGTGAATGCAGACTGTAACTCTGCAGTGGAATTAGTGATTATTGATTTGTTATTTTACCTCCTGTGTCTTCCTCCTAGGTGTTTTGGGATGCTGCTGAGTCCAGGGCAGAAAGTTTGCAACAGCGACATGCATTTACTAGACATGGTGAGCAGAACCCACCTTAGCTCAATTTATTGGTGAGGTACAGTTTATAGTATCTCATAAAAGTAGTAGTGACATGCCTGCTTTTTCAAATAACATACCAGCCTTTTTATTTTTTTAGTTAGACCTTAATTAGCCCATCCAGAGTTATTAACAGACCCGCAATCTATTCACCCACTTATTATTGGCCTCTAAGTACTGTTTTTCACTTTTGTTTTCCACAGTTTATATTTGTAAAGCTGATTTTGTGTGCCTGTTCAAAATATTACATCTACCTCTATTTATATTTATTTATTTTTACAAATACCTTAAATGTGTTGCAATTTATATATATAAAGTACTTAAGCTGTGCATTATACCTGCACAGGAGTCGATGGGGAGGAGCTCTGATGGAAAGGCCTATGTGATCACAGGAACATGGAACCCCAACATGGCGGCTTTCCAGCTACTAAATGAAGACACACCTAAAGGTGAGTTGTCCTCCTAACTGTTATGTCATATAGATTACAGTTTCTTTGATAGTCACTATATATATGTGAAACATTAAAAGTTCGCATTTGTATGTCTCTGAGCAAAGCCAGCAACCATTTGACTTCAAAATGTACTTTAATACTTGATTGTAGTGCACATAGCAGCGATTTATTGGCTGCCAGTAAGATTTATGATCTGTGTCAGTTGGGAACCCACCAGTGCCTGTTTACTGGTTGTTCATGTATGAAGCAGGAATTCTTTCCATACATTATTGTCACAAATGTGATGTGGGACTGCATAAACCTCAAGGTCTCGTCTGGGAATTATGCAGTGCTTGCATTGGAGCTTGGATTTGATAATTGCCGTCATCCATTCTCTAAAATAACATAGTCTCGTACCTGGCCTTGTGACCTATTTCTTGTCAAAGCATTGCACGTTATTGCACACTACAAGTGTGAACACATCGTGTCAGACAGCCCTTGTGTGAGAAATAGACTTAAAAGCAGCATTTTGAGGATATTATTTTTATACAATTGGCTCTTTGTTTTACATGATCAAGCTTCTCATAACACAAATTGATAACATATGATATGATGCAAATAAGCACAGGGCTGTTTCATATTATCTATTTTTTGTGATATGTGTACACATTGTATGTGCTACAGTATTGGATCAATAACATTAAGAACATTAAATACTGCAATCTGCAATAATATTCTACTGCACGCACAAACAGTATATTATATAGTAATATATGCTACATCGACGTAATACTTCTTAATGTAGTTATAAAGTTATTGAAAGAGGGAGAGTTTATTGATTTGGTCACAACTGTTTTCTGAATATTAACATCTAGAACCTGAATTGAATAAGAACAGAAAATGAAATATTCAACGAGTTGATTTATAATTATGTACCTGAGAAGAGACCAATTTTATTGTCTTTTAAAAGGGAAGCATTTACACGTGTTCAGACCGGATCCCACAGACAGACAAAGAGCTTGCCTCACCAAATCCATTACAGCTAACAAATTAGATTATTTGGCAACTTGCTGACTAGAGGGCTCTGAGAGATTGACTTGAAGGTGCATGGCAGATCTGTCAAAGCAGTCTACCTCATGGGAGTCAGGCAGTATAAAGCCTGACAAGCTTCAACACACACACTTGCACGCCTTTCACTTATAAACCTGTCGACATCCTTACTGACTAGAGAAGTCATACACTCAGAAGTAGTTGATAGTTGTTAAACATAGTTTGTAAAATAACACTTATAGTTTACTTGTTTATAATAAAGAAATACCATTTTAAAATTTAGATTTGAAGCAAGTCATGTAGTATTTGAAAGTTACTTGTTTTTCATACAATATCAGTGGAGGTTTTGAAACCAGTTTACTTCCCTCTGGCAGCACCGGTCAGGGTCAAAATTGCTGAGCAAGTAAATGGGTAATGGATCATTGATTGTTTAGTCATTCAGGCTCTGGTGATAAAATAATTCAGTTTATAGAGTTTTTCAAAAAGGTCTTCTTTCCTCCTTATTACAATCTCTACATTAGTTAAGATCATCATCTACTACATCTACTATATAGTTGTCAGGAAATAGTGGTTGCTTCCAAATAACACTTAATATGACTTAAGCACTTGTAGACGGTAGAGTAAAAGAGTATCTGAAGCCTCAAACAAGTTCTTTTTTCCAAAAAAAATATTTCTTTAAGCCAGCAGTTTATGCTTGACATTTTTATAATTGCAATCTATATTTAGATGCTGGTAGTTCATTTTTTTTTTCCTTCCACAAGTTGATTCAAATAATAAAACCTCTCTACTGCGAGATAACTTCTCCAGCCTCACTGTCTCTGTTCTGTTTGTTTATTCCTACTTTATAATTTGACTGTCCCCAGAGCAGAACATCTAGGAGGATAAACTTTTTCACCTAACAAATAATTGTATAGACATCAGTTGAGAAGTTGGAGACTTTAATGTTAAGTTCTTATCCACTAGGGGGTGTGACATCCTCACTTGATACATGGTGTGCATTTCCTGCCTCCCAGTAGAAGCGAATCGGGTGAATAGCAAAATCTCTTCAGCGTACAGTTACATTTTTGGATTTTGAAATCCTTTGTAAAATAAGATTGTTTTACTAGCTCAGTGTATTTTTTTGAAATAGGAAAAAAAAAAACATCGCCATCATGAGGTTTTTGGCAGAGGTTGGTTCAGACTTGTACACTAATGTGTACTAGCTTTTGGCTGCTGGACAATTCATTACCTGATTACACTTTGAATGCTCTGAAAGCTGCAGTGCACCCACAGCTGTTTATTGTATGTACCTATCACCGTAATTCAACCTAAACCAACAATAGGTAAATGGGCTTCAAAGACTGAAATCAGTGTTCTCTTTTACATAAATTTGTATGAAGTAAAAAGAAAAGAAACCAAGGACTCTCACATAGTACCTCTACAGTAACCTTGCATTTGTTCTTGTCTCTGGTTTGCTTCAGATAAGCAGGTCTTCATGACAGTGGCAGCAGACCTGGTAGTCACAGAGGTGGTGGAGCCAGTCCGCTTCCTGCTGGAAACTCTGGTCAGGGTGTATCCATCAAACGAACGCTTCTGGTACTTCAGCCGCAAGACCTTCACTGAGACCTTCTACCTCAAACTCAGACAGGTATCTCTTCTACAACCCATTTTCATGCTTCACACATACCTACTGTATATTTGTTTAGATATATCTTTAAACCACAGGCTGACTGCTTGATTAACTAACTATGAATTAACTAAAGACGTTGGTGGGCTTTTGTTTTGTTACCTGCTTGATTTCTGATGAGAAGCGCAATTTCTGGTTGTCAATTGCTGGATCAGGACAATGGTAGAATATTTGGGCAATATGATGATTTATACTGCAAGATTTTATACATTTATCGACCGTCGATGATTTTCTCATTCTGTTTATGCTGTGGCAGCTATCCCTTTATGATTTTAAGTGAAGGATTTAATTTGCTGCATTAGCCAAAAAGACATTCCTCTTTTTTATTAATGCAGTTTATTTATAACCGTTTCTCAATCAGTTGTCCAGAAAAGGTTTCCTAGAAAAATTACCATATCTTAATATATATTGATTTCACTATAAACATTTTATATATTGTGATACTCCTCACAATATAATAATATAAACAACATCTTTGAAATTATTTATCATTGTATATAACAGAGCCAATCCATTCTATGTTAATTTACCCAAAGCATTCCCACCCTCTGTCCTTATTGTAGTAAGAGCTCAAAATAGTAAAAATGAAATTACATAAATAAATGAAGTGAAAGAGTCTGAGTAGCGACCTCTGGCACAGAAAGGTGTCAACCATATTTCTTACACAAGGTTATTAGTCGAGTCAAGTTTATTGATGTAGTCACATGTCTCAAAGGGCTTTGCAGCCCAAAACGGCATCACTTCCCAACTCAGCCCCGGCTCTCCACAAAGGCCAGGGAAAAGTGGAGTGATTGGAGGGGCAGCTTAGAGGGCGTGGTGGTGTGTCAGTGACCAGTCAAATGCTGTACCCAAGAGAGCCGAAACACTTATTGTAATATATGTGCTGAAAGATGCAAATGTCTCATCAGCTGACTTCCATTTCTCTCTTTTCCATCTGTGCATCTTATACTTTTGCCTCCTCTTTAGTCTGCCTGCCTGTCATTGTCAGGCTGGTGCATTGATGTTCAACATGTTATTCCTTCCCCCTTCTACAACACGATTTCTTTGTCAGGTCTCTTTTTACTGTAAAATATATGATGCAAAGCTCTGCACTGTTTGTATAGGTAAGCTCAAAACCTCACCTTTTGCGCAGGTCAACATTTCTCTTGACTCTGAAAATGAATGGCAAGTGTCGTAAACAGTTATCACATTTATCTTGTGAGCTGATGTCTGGCTGCTGAATTATAGTAACCACAATCCACTGATGTGATGGGTTTTGTTGATGAACAGATAAACTGTGTCCTTCCTGTGTTTTACTGTTAATGTGTAATGACAAACATCACACACCCTGAAATGTTTGAACTTTTTGAGTTTCCTCAAAACTTGTCTGATTGAAAAGTGGTGAGAGAGAGAATGAAGAAAGCCCAATCACTTACCTCCCACCAACAGAAGGACACCCAGCCTGAGCAGTTGCTGCAGGTGCTTAAAAAATACAGTTAAGCTGTAAGCTTCCTCTCTCCTGTTAAAAAGCAGATCTCCTTTAGTAGGCCGTGGGGAGCTGGCAAAGCAGTGGAGTGTGGGGAAGCTTTGGATTGTAGGGAGCTAATAAGAGGCTCTGTCTCATTATTGGCATGTGGGTAATTAACAGCGGCGGTCTGACTCGTCCGCCTGATTGCCTCTCTAGTTATCTCCTCAGTAAATGGAAGAGTGTTGGACTGGTGCTGTGGTTAGGAGCTAATTAAAAGATAATATTGTGTGGAAGTTTTTGTGGAAGATGGCAATCAGAGGTGATACACACACATATGAAATATGTAGTCCTATTGTCTTATTTTGCCAAAAACTGTCATTAGCCAGCTGGAGTACCAGGGAGTCATTATCTGTGCCAATTTCTCAGAATGTTTTCTGTGTCTGCTTCACTGGAAAATGTATTTGGTGTCTGCATTACTGGGAAACAAACCTGCCAGGGCTGTAGCCTAGATCATCTGTGTCAAGTCGATTTTCAAGATTGAGTCGTGTCCCGTTCAAGTCAAGACCAGATTAAGACTGACTTGAGACAAAGTCAAAGTAAGTCAAACTAGGACTGAAGAAAATGTTGTGTTTCCAAAAGCAATAATAACGATTTTGCAGTTTCTAAAGAAATCAGCAGGTATGTAAACAGGAAATATCTGCAGGAGCTGAACCCTTCAACATTCAGCATGGTAACCAGTTTGGATGCTTTTCCTGTAAGATGAGCAACTAAAAGCCAGATCAGATGAGCAGAAGTTGATGGAACCAACTCCAGAGAGCAACATCAGTGGTTTTCAGGAGAAATTTGTTTAAGCTGATGAGAGTTGAAAATTGCTTTGTAAGAGAAATACACTTTGTGATGTTAGACCCATTAACTGTTAAAGCAGCCTTGTTATTTTGTTTGTTGAAATAGTATTCATCTCGGAGAATACCATTTTGCAGAGAGAGCTGTTCTTTATTTATATATCAACAAACAATCTTGGGTAATCCTTTTTTTTTTTTGTATTCTTTCTTTATCTTATTATAAATCCACAATAGTTGATACTGTGTTTGTACAGTGGGCCTCCTTCGGCCCAAATTTCTGTCACAGTTTTATCAGTGTTAATAATTCATTCGTTACCTAAGCCTCCTTGGGTTTTCTCTAGAAATAGGCCAGGCTTGATATTCTCTCTCAATTTGTGCTCTCATCACTGACTTGAGTTAGTCATTAGACGCCATACGAGTGGGCAGATCAATGCAGCTCATTGATCCATTCTACAAGGTGGAGGAGAGAGGCAACAGCACTACAGTAATTGAATAGACGAGAAATTAACATCAGTAGCATATGACACTCAAGGTCAAGACTGCTTGTGTCTTTGTTCTTTTGTGCATTTCGTTATTCCATTATTATGGATTTAAAGAGCTGTTTTAAGAAATTTTTAAACTTTAGACTTCAAAATGAAGTTTTTGCCGTGATTATTGATATTCTTAATAAACACATTTGAAGTTCCAATGGCTTGTATTAGCTAACACAGGTAACTGTACCTTTTCGATATTTTTACATTTTCTTACTCTCAACATACCCATCATCATTTCGGTAGCGCGCTGTCAGGTTGTGTAAGCTTGTTAGCTGCCAGTAGCTGCCAGTGGTTTTATATGGCTTTCCTTGTTCACCCCTGTGACTTCTGCTAGGCTGAAAGCCTAATTGAGGGGCCGGCCTTAAAACTCCTTGCATCCCACCTCAGTTGGGTTGCAGCAGGCTCTCTGCGGCTGATGATTGTGCTCGCCCTCTGGTTCGTCATACCTGGCTTTTCCCTTTTTATTGGTGTCATCTGATGGGACAGTGAGCTCTGGCCTGACAGATTGGTCAGACAGTTGGTCAATGTCAGGTCTTAGGGTGGTCATGCTGATTGCCTTGTTGAGACTGACCCTCACTGCCAATCTCATACTGACACAATGATACCTGGAGGTGTTCTCTCTGGGGCTGGGACTGCTGTCTGTCCTGGACAAATGAGAATGGATGGTACAGTATGCTGTTTGGGGTAACTCTGCGCTAGTCCGTGACTCTTGTGCTTCTTTCGCCGCCATGACGTAGTCAATGTCCTTAATGATATGAACGAACACTTTCACGTTGGATAATCCTCCATCTCCTCGTCTTCCTGTGATTGAAGTTTGGGTTTGATTTGCATATGTAAAAGCGTTTAAAGCTCATCATTGCACATTAATTGAGCCTCTTGAGTCCCTGTAGCATCTGACGGTCTCCTGGTGCTGGTGTATCTTCGTTGTTTTGGTCAATTTGTCTAAGAATTACTAAAAAAAATCTTTTTAATTTCTGTGCTTACAAACACTGCTGAAACAGCAGCAGAAAACATTTGTCAGAGCTGGCACTTTTGTGTTAACATTTAGATCACAATTTGTGCCTCCTAACTAAAACAGCACATGATGCCTATGAAGACATAATAGTGTACATTTTATTTTATTTATGATCCATGCAGTTGAATATAAATTTGAAAAGCCATGCACTACAGACATCTGTCAATCACTCTGTGTTCAACAAAGCAACATTTTATTGTAGCACCATTGTGTTTTTGTTTGCTGATACTGTATGTTAGCATCAGTAAGGTATAATTTATTTAAGACTGATGATTTTTCTAATTGTATTCATACATAATTTTTCCCCCAAACATCCATTTGATCCCATTTGGGATCAAAAGGTCTGATTGTGCGCGTGTGTGTGTGTGTATACAGCAGGCACCAGAGAGGGTGGGTCAGAGTGATGCTGTATATGAGGTGGTGAGTCTTCAGAGGGAGGCAGAGAGAAGCAATGAAGGAAGAGGACGACTGGCCTCGCCCACTGAGGAAGAGGAGGCTGATGAAGGTATGGCTGTTTTTTTTCACTCTTGCTCTTTGCTTGTTTTCAACCAATCTTACTCTTATTCATTGTTAATCATGTACAATACAGTATATCCTAACTATACCACGTTACATAATCACCAATAATGCAAATTCTTTATATATTTGAAAAGCCAGTTAGACTTTCGTTGTCTCTGTACATAATTGATAAAATGCCAGAATTCTTCATCATAATGCCTCCCCCCAAACACACACACATATACGATATAGTCAAATGCACACACCAGCCACAACTCTCACTGCCTTTAATATATATGTAGAAAAACAAGACTCTTCTGTGAACCCTCACTGTTATGAAAAAAGAAAAAGAAATGCATTCCCACAAATAGCTTGTCGGAGGGAGCATTTACTTTACATTTCATATATCCAGCAGTGTTTTTCTGGGTGGCACGAACGCCTCATCTAAATGAGATCATAAGTCCAGATCAGTCTGAAATAGAGGTTTACCAGCACTTTTTTTTTTTTTTTGTAGCAAGGCCTTGTCACAGGCACACGTGTACTATTCACTGGCTGACATGAATCAACAGTGAAGTTTAATTTTGTTTAGGCACATAAACATTGGCAAGGCTGTATGTACATGTGTTTGTTTGAATATATGTTGATGTCGGTTGTGTGTAAGTGAGTGTGGCAAGGCATGTGATAACAGCAATGTGGATGGATTGTGGAGACTAGGTTTGAATGTGTGTGTTTGTTTGCATATGTGTGAAAGAAAGGGCATCTATTCTGTGTTATACAACACATTTTATGTTTGTGTTTCAATGTGTTACAGCAATGAATGCAAGCAGAATCTCAGGGGTTTCGATAGCAATTTGTGTGATTATGCACGCTTGTGTGTGTTACCTTGCGTCAAGCGTGAGTGGTTTTGTGTTAAACCTGGCCTAATCCTGTTAGGACTCGTTGGCTTATGGCACTACAGTTTCCAACTACCATCAAACAACCGTTTTCAGGTGAAATGAACACCCCTCTTCAGCTGAGCAGACCTGACCGTGGACGGTTGTTTTTTTATTTTATTTTATTTTTATGTTCCATTAATAATCTTCCTAACCAGCCAAATAGTGCCAGTTGTTTAAATGTGTTAAAATGACAAAAATACGAAAGGACTGTTATAATTATTTTCCATTTCAAGTGTAGCTTTTGACCACTTCATTGGTGCAAACAGACCTTTTGACACCAACCAACCTCAATCAGAATAGAGTCACTTACCGAAGCATGCTGTTTGTGATATCAATCCCTGTAAATGTGGGGGGGTAGAGTAGATATTTTCCTTTCAATAATGGCAGCTATGCCCGAGGGATGGAGGCAAAGCAGCAGTAACATTAAAAGCACCAACCCTGGCTGTTAGACTCCAGTGGTTCCCAAACATGACCCAGTTTCAGCCCACTAATATAAACAGGACTGGCATTTCCACCTGACCACTGGCTCGGTTGTGCAGGTGTCACAGATTAGGCCTGGCTACAGTTCAGACTGCACGCTTCATGATGTTGATGTGGATAAAGGTGCACATTTCTGTGTTCATTTAGCGGTTAGCCTATGACATTTTAACAGGATTCAAAAGCCCCACGTTTTTTTTAGTACCACGAACAAAGCACTACAGTGGAATACTGCCCTCAACCCATAACAAAGAAACATATAACCCTCAAAAAAGCATCCCCTTTTCAAAATTATAGGCAGGTTAGGTACTTTATTCTAAATTTTAAATATTTATATTATACTCTATACATCCCAACAGCAATCAATAAATCTAATTCTCTGTCACAAAAAAGAAAAAAATGTGTATCTTTGGCAGGCCTGTTATAAGCCCGTCTAATTATTTAATTCAGTCCGCATAAAATGATTGGATGGCCTACTTGCTTGTCTACCTACGTACCTGCCAACCTGCACACACTCTGGCCTTGCACTCATTGCACATGACCGCAGAGTCTTCCTGATATCTAACATTACCCCAGCTGGCTGGCAACCCAGCAATAAGTTACTGCATCAAACTCAGTTTTCAGTCAAGTTTTCCCAATGCTAACATGCTAATTTGACAGCAGTGAGTGTCAACAATAACCATGTTTGTTGTTTACGTTTAATTATGATGATGTTGGGTGTTTTCTTACATGTGAAAGAGACATGAGACAGTTAGATATGGTTAGCGATGACAATGATACATTTTCAAAAACATCTAACATTTCTTCCCCCTTTCTTCTTTGCTGGAGTCTTCTGCTTTTTTCACCTTGAAGCACTAAAAGGTATTAACAGAGTGGGAGGCAAAAATCGTCTCTTCTATGTCTAGCTGCCGACTCGCCCAAAGTCACGAGTCAGCCGCCAAGGCCGGAGCTGACGGCTTTCAACTGGCACTGTGGGAGTCATTCAGTGGGCTTTTTCTTTAACGCCCCTCTACTCCCCCAGAGCTGAAAATTGGAGGCGCTCAGGGCCGTGGAGCTGGAGGTCAGCCTCATTGTGTGCAGAAATGAATACACACCCAGTGTAGATGCCACCGCTGCAAGCACACACACATTCAATTCATGTGAATGTTTTTTTTCTTCTTGGAAGCTGCAATGTGGAAAATAGGCCTGAAGCTGACATTCTCTTTTTTTCTTTGCTTTTCCTTTCACAGCAGGCTTTGTGATTGTTTTTTTGTTACCCTTTTTTTTCATACCTGTGCGTGCACACATGCAGAAATACTGTATGTTTCCGTTTCATATACATTCACAGAGACTGTGATCACACACAAGCATCTATCCATACAGTCCCTTTGCTTTATCTGCATAATACCACATAATGAAACATTAAACCTTGATTGATTCAGTACACTGTTCTCAAATAAGAGCTTAAGGTCGAAAAACAATGTGCAAGACATAGTAAAGGACATTAAATAAACAAAATAGGATATAAATAAAAGTAAATATTAAATGTAGAACATCTTCATGGCACTAGTAGGGAATGTCTACTCACTTTAATGTAGACAAAACCAATCCACTAGTGGCTTCAACATCTGAGAGATCCTATTAGAAAGTAATCCTACAGTGAATGCACAGCCCCTCTCCAGATTAAAAGGTAACAGTAATGGCCCCTCGTCTTCACAGTTTCTTTCATCACCTGGTAAGTTGGCACTGGCATTGGACTCACGCTTCCTCGCCACGTGGCCTGAGCCAATCTGAGGACAGAGGCAGCAGCTTTGTGCTGGGTCTGAACCATTTGAAAGGGCTCATCAAGCATTTATAAAGACCTGAAAAGCTCTTGCTGAGGCTTTAAGGATGTGTAGGAGCAGCAGTGCATTGAGCATAGTGGCTGCATGTTCTAGAAGAAAAAAATATCTTTATTCATTATTTAATGTCAAGGCCTCAGTAAAGGCTTCAGTAGGAGTGAATGATGCCTTTTAACACTTTTGAGAGCTGTTGCTGTCTGGTTTTGTTGTTCAGATATCACTGAAATGTAATGCCATTTTCACCATTAGGTTTTTCTCATATTTATGTCAGTTGTGAAATATTGGTCTCTTTCTCACTGACATAAATAAGAGCTTCACAAACAAACATCTGACCTGATGCATCTTGATGTATTTCACAAAGCTTTTTAAAAATTATGGAAACACCTACAGTATTTTTTTTACATCGAGGCCATTGGGAAGACATAACTGCTTGTTCAAGCAAGCCTTCATTTTCTTTAAAGACCAGGGCAAAAAACACACATTCGTAGTAAGATTTGTTAATGAATAATCACAGTAATCTAGGTCAATGGATAGAATGAAAAAACGATGAGCCAACTGGATTTACATTATCATATGCTCTCTTTTCTTGCTTACTGGCAATTTTCTGTTGAAAAGAGACTATTCAGGCTACGCAAATCCTAATCATCGGTGTGCCACCGTCTCAGCATTATATATACTGTTGGCAAACATTTGTTCATGTTTGCATATTATCTGGGTTAATAAACATTATGTTTCATAGAGAGAGACCTATTTTGTTGTATTTACAGACCATTTACAGCTTTATCCACATCCATATAAATTCAAGAGTTTAAGCAGAAAATGGATTATGAGTTAACCCTGGACCAAAGAGAAACAGTATGTGTCTGTGAGTCACTCTAACAATCCAATTTTATATTGGACAGTGTCCCCCCCCCCCCCCCCCCCCCCCCCCCCCCAATTTGTAATACACTTCTACATATATTTTTGTGTAATATTTACACACATGTAGTATTATGAACTACACATGTTATCAGTATACGTGCTGGACATACCGTGTGAATCTCTGTGTGGACTGTGTGTGTTTTTGTTCCGGTGGGTGGTCTCTGTGTGGGGATCAGTTCATCTCTCCAGCAGCAGAGCAGGCCAGACAGTCAATTAGTGCTTCTGCATCCAAACACAAGTGGTGCGCTGTGCTGATTGCCTCTTGTCTGCTTCACGAACCACCACACAGAAGGACAGTAATAATGGAAAATGTAGGCACTGCACAGGCACTCCTTCCTCCATTTGAGTGTGAGGCTTTAGTATTAACAGGTTTTAAAATGTGCAGTACAGTTCAGATTTCCCAGACAGACAGACAGACATACATACTGTGTATACTGTTGTATCAGCAGAGCTAGTGAAATGTTTCGGAACAAGTGATGAAACATCTTCAAGACTATACAAGTTTCCTGTTGTCTTTGACTGCATACCTAATACTGTGTGTAACATTTAAACACAAAGACAGCACAACACATTCAGTTTTAGACAATGTTAAAAGGGAGTTGGACTGAGTAATGTATTCTCATGTGTACAAAGGTTACAGATTTCAAGAATGCTTTTGCTTTCTAAATGTCTATTTATATCTTGGTGTGTTTGTGTTTCCTGCAGATAGCGACAGTGAAATCTCCAGTGGGACAGGAGATGTTTCTAAAGACTGTCCTGAGAAAATCCTGGAGTCCTGGGGAGGAATCCTCAACAGATGGTAAGGCTTCAGAAGAGACGGAAAGACTGGGAAATTTGGAAATTGAGTGTGATTTCATGAAATTACATGGTGCAAGACAGTTGGAAACCAAACAGAGAGAGGTAGGAATGGGTAAGGAGGGAGGAGAATACAGGATACAGAGATACAGAGATACAGGATAGAGAGGAATATTGAGTTATAGAATTGTATATAGCTAGATTGCTATATTTTGGTTAATTGATAAATACATTTGCACAAGACATTTAGAATAAGTCAAGTTGTTGTAAAAAACAATATTTAAAATCACAAAAATACAAAAAATTCAATACAGTATGAATTTGCACACATGAATTTGCACTCTTCCTTGCATTGATACATATCACATACAACAACTTTTACAACAACCAGCACTGGTACATACAGCTTTAGGTACAGACACTGGCATACTTAATGATTATACAGTCTGTTTTCTTGCTGTTGCATCAGCTCAATAAAGTGAAATAGTTTAAATTTTGGGAAATTGCATTCATATGGCCTCAATAAACGCATTATGATGAGATTTCAAGCATCATTAAAAAGAGCTGACAGTGTGTTTTCAAAAGCAAGATATTTCCTCATGTGGGAGAACTCTTACAGCATGGCAGCACTGCGGTTAATATCTACTCTGAAACACCACAGTATTGTACTTGTACTGTCATTACGGTAGTACAATGATTAATACCGTAGTTAATAATGCAATAAACCTGTATTTAACTGACCACTTTACTCAATTCTGAAGTTAATACTGTAATATAGGTCCATTTGAGTGAGGCAGTGAACCTAGAACTGCTAGAGTAGAAATAAACTAGAACCATAGTAGCAGGTTGTACTGGGCAGCTCCCATTGTAATATATGTGTACCAGTATGAATAGGTATGTGGGTGTTTAATCAGCCCTACTGACCAGAATAGTGAGGAAAAAACCTTAAATGCATTCTGATATAATTAAACCATGATTAATAACTACTTGTTATTAAGACAAAATATTGTCCATGCCTGTGCAACATGAATACTAATGTGTGACAAGCGTATAACGTACACTTGATTGACTCGGTTGGTCCTCATCCTGCACAAATGTCACCGTTGCACAAAAGACAAAATGAAGAAAAAAAAAAAAAACACAATTATAAAACTTCAAATTCATATTTAAAGTGGCTGAATTGGATTAAGTAAGATTATAAAATAATGGATTACTTTTGTGTATGTGTATCAGGCATGGGAACCTGTCCACTCGTCCAAAGGGTTTGCCCTCGCTGGTTCGGAGTGGCATTCCTGAGCCACTCAGAGCTGAAGTCTGGCAGCTGCTGGCCGGTTGCCACGACAACCACGACCTGCTTGAGCACTACCGCATCCTCATCACCAAGGTAAAGCCACACACAGACCAGAGAGGGACAACTGCTGGTAACAAGTTGCATTGACTGTACGCGTTTCTCCTGTTTTTATGTGAAGTATGTGAGCTGATAAAAATACACGTCCATGATGTTTGCAGACTGCTCAAACTTCAGTTTCCAAGGATTTTTTTAAATCATATCCTGACCTGAGGGCTGGCGTGCCAACAGGCTATTAATGGTTTCCACTGGATTTCATGTATCAGCATTATCTCAAAAAAATGACTTCTAACAATCAAAAATTACTTTGACTTAACGGGTTGAGTTGTCTCTCCTCCTGCTCTGTATTCACGACTCTATGTAAACTTAAAATATGCAAGTGTTCTCACAAGTCTCACATGTACTTCATTATGTGAAACTAATCTTATAGTATCTTTCTCTTGTGTGTGGATGTTTGTTACACCATACAGTAGTTAACAATCCATTGGTCATCCCGTGTATAGTTCAAGTCTTGGTTGTGTTTTGGTGGAAACCAGATGAGTGATGTGACTGATTAGGATATCATGTTGCTATGATGAAAATAAATTGGGCAATATTTTTCCCTATTATGTCTACTATGGTATGTCTGAGAGTACCAACATCACCGTTAATGCTGTTGTCATTACAGCTGTTCCTCTGAACTGTGTGTCTTGTCGGAGAACACTCTCATTTAGCTGTGACATTTAAATGCATGTGGTGCTGTTTCAGGACTATAACAGCCCGTGTTGGCCCTTTGACCTCCCAGGGAGCTTGCAAAAATTCAAAGTGAATTTTTGGACCTTTTAGTATTTAACTGTTGTGTTCTTCTGACTGTGTTCACATGTAACTTACTTGGTTTATGAAGGTGTGCACCAAACTCTGGTGCACAGACACAGCCTAAAAATTGGATTTGGATCTGCTGCTGACTAAGGTTGCTTTTATACCTGTAGTTTATTTCCTTTGGTCACGACCAAAAGGACAAAAAGGTTAATTGTTGCCTTTTAGTTCTGATCTAGTTAGCTGCAAGCATCAAATCATATTAACTGACAGGTAACTCATTGATTATTTTGGCAACTGTCATCCTGATTCATCTTTGCTACATGGACCCATATCTCTCTGTTGTCACAAAGAAATAACTTATTACGAGCATTATTAGTCGTGTATACATCTGAACTTCACCAGCCCAAATGAACCAAATTAAACATACAAGGGAGTTGTTTTGAACCGAACCAGACATTTTAGGTGTGAAAGCACCCTAAGACCACCAACAACACGGCTGGATTGCAGTTTACAATTTACAAATGTTTATGTTTTCCTCCAGAATGACTTATGACTTTGCAAGACCACAGCAAGGTAACAGTAAACATGTCATCCAAAATGGGTAGCACAAACACCCAGATTGTCTGTACCACTATTACAGGCAACCTGTAGTAAGTCAAAGTTAAAAGTTAAAGGTTAAAACTTCAATGGCGAAGGGAGCAGAGATGGAAAGAATTTTCCGTATTGAATTGGAATTTGGTAGCAAGCTATTAAACAGTTCTGAACTTTCCTTGTTATACATTATACAGTTATACAAATAAGTAGACCTAAAACTGTGGGAGTATTAGTCATATAAAGGCACTGCTGTTAATTATGAGCTGCACTGCATGAGACTACAGTTTAATGTAATTTGGCCATATGGAGCCAACTTTTAAGTCATTTACACATTTTGTTTGCATGATTATTATAAAGATAACAATTCATCATTATGTTATTCAATAAATATCTATTACTTTGTTTGATATATTGATGTGATTTCATAAATATATTTAACAGCAGTTATAACTACAGCTGGCATTGTAATGCCAGTTTTCTGCAATTATCAGTCATAGTAAAACTAAATTCTCCAAATGTCATCAAGCAGTTGTGCAATCCAGGTCTGTGACCCATCTTTGGATTTCTAGGGGGAGATTGGTAAAGCAGTAGGTAGAGTGACAAAGCCCCACTGGACCAGACAGCAGCAGCAGCAGCAGTAGGAGGAGCTGATCCTCGCTTTTATGGATAATACAATAGTCTTTCTCTTTGCTGCACAGAAGCGGATGAAACTACCTGCCTCAATCAATAAGCAGAGAGGGGGGGGTCTAGATGGAAAAAAGAAAAATGGAGAGCGGGAGGAATGTGGACCCATAAATATGAGGTTGTAGTCACAGAGAGGAGAGGGAGAAAAGGAATGTGTGTAAACGTCAGGAGAGCTGGCAGATTTCTCTTTCCTGAGTCACATATTTTTAGTTGTCTTTCACCCACTGTGTAAATATCTCTCTTTGTCTTTCTCAATCTTTCAGTTTCCCTCACCAGCTGCATCTGTGAAATTGGGACCGTTTGTCTTTTGCTCTTTATGTCCCATTTCTCTACCTTGCTCTTTCTGTCCTTCTTTCTCTTTCCCATAATATCTTTCTCTTCCTTCTCACAGTCCCTCACTTTTTTGTCTTATGTGCCATTTCTTCCTTTCATATGAACCATGTTTATCTATGCCTCTCTCTCTCTTTGTCCCTTTTGTCTTTGTCTCTCTCTCACTATCTCTCTCTCTCTTACATAAGACCGAGCTTCTGTAGTTCAACGCATTTATTCTCATTCCACTGGCTGGGCCATGCCCACATCCTCTGTCTTGCTGGAGTAGTGATGGTATTGATAGGTGGGTGGCCGGGCTATTAATAGCTGCACCAAATGAATGGAACGGAGAGAAGATGGAGGAGGGAGGGAAAGTGGGAAGAGAAGCAAATGACAGCAACGGCGAGGGCGATGTGGAGCTTATTAATGTCTGTTGTCTGGGCTCAGTGACGACGTTAATGCTGATTGAATTTTAAGTAATTGGACTGTCGCCCTTATGGAAGGGGGTATCAGTGTCGTAAATCAGCGTTGTATATCACCAGCGGTTCTGGGCAGGCGTTATGTTAGTGATCCACAGCTGATGGGTGTTAAACTATGTGTAGTTTAGTCTTAGTCCTAAACCTGCACCATTTTATTGTACTTGGTGATTTAACTGATCTTATTTTTGAGTTGTAGACTCATGAAAAACAAAACACAATATCCAACGATCATCAATTTAATTTTATGGTGCACACTTTCTAATGCATAAAACTGGAAACTCTTCCTTATAGCAACTCCCAAACATCTTTAAAAAACCTTAATGAAACTACAGACACTTGACTGAAATGTCCTTCAACCTTTCATATATTTCACCCTTAGGAATTAATTTTGTGCACTTATTGTCAAATATAATAAACTGTAGCGGGCGCATGTAAGTGACACAGCAAAAAGAATAGTTTAAATAGGACGTTGTAGCATTTCCTATGAAACCTATCTTAGATTTGTATTCTGTTTGGGTCCAGGTTTGTGCTGGAATATGCAATGTTCACATAAAAGTAAAAGTTCTATTGTGATTGTGTATGTGATAATAATAATTTGGCATCATAAAAACAAACTTTTATATCACCAACTTAGTGTATGCATGCCTGTGCTGACGACCAATGTTGTGATGACAGCAAATGATTATATAGTTTTAAACACACAAATGTGATCCGGTCACTTGTAAATTACAGTGGACAGTGAGAGCACAAACAATTTTCTACAAAACAAACTACAAATTTACAGTCATCATAGACACAGATGCACGCACAGACCTAGACCATCGTAATGATCAATAATGGTTAGTGCAAAAAGTTACCAGCCGCTTATACTAAATTAGTACCCAAATCATTGCTTACTAGTAAATTTAGACTCAAATAGATGGATAGTTGATTTAACATAATACCTTTTTAAGATTAGGTGTTGCCTGCTCATAATGCGCTGCATGCAGTGTTGCGAAGAATATATTAAAAGAATGATTTTCAGAGGTACAGTTGTTTATTTTATTCACTTTCTGTGGAGACTGAGAAGTTGCAAACTACTCAGTATTTCAAACACAGAGAGAGAATATTAGTGTAGAACCGTTGTATGTGTTTATTTTCCGAGTTCATAAATCATGTTGCAAGCCTCCAAAATGATCCTGTGACCTCTTGAGGTGTCTGTTCCCAAGGTGAGAACCACTGGGTTGGACTAACTTACTGAGCATTTAGTAGCATGTGGCCTGTGGCCGTCTAGCTTGATATCATAGATCGCAAGTGTCATGTTCTGTGTTGTACTGCTCTCATTTACAGTCATCACACACAGAGTCACAAATACACACTCTGTCACACACCATGGCCTCAGGGCATCTGAGACATTCACAAATAACTCCTTTCTCGGCTGGCGCAGCACTGTGTTTGGGGTCTGGGTTGGGGGGTTGCTAGTGACATTTGAACAACCTTTTCGTCTCCCTAGAGCCGAACGAGCCCAAAGTGTGCTGCCTCGCTCGAACCCACGGCTTAAAAAAAGCTCAGCCAGCTATTTCCAGGCCTGCCTTTCCAAAGACCAATCTCACTCATAGCACAGCCAGTGTGTTAACAGAGGTCAGCATCTCTCCACAGGTACGCCGGCTGTAATCAGAAGCTTGGAACAAGTAGGCCGTAAGGAGCCATATACTATATAAAACTCAAGGACTTTAAAGGGAATTGATTTTCTTCCTTTTAACTTTTCTTTTTAATGCTTTTGTACAATATCCAGTCCCTTTTCTCCCTGGTTAAGCAAATTTTAATTTGTACTAATTTTTAATATTGGATATCTTAAATATTGCTTAAATACTGATTCTTAATCTTCTAGGCTACCATAATGAAACAGTTTACAGTTGGATCGATTGGACATTTCTGGCCATTTAGATGGAGATTCAGTATGTCGCTTTTAGGAATTTACAAATGGAATCACAAAGCATGTTTCTACATAAATCCCTGTTGTTATTAATTATGATATTAAGATTTTATGTGTCTATCATTTTCCGTTTCTTTCTGAACTTTGCAGGTATTCCCACCCGTGACTGGAACCAGCCCAGTTTAATTCTTTACAAAGCATGTAATGAAATCAGACCAGGGCTGTGAGGTGCTCGAATCATATTCAGGCCAGACGCCAGCTTAGTGATGACATTTAACGTCAGTATACAATCAAAGGTAGCATCAGCCATGCAGCCAGGCTGGAATAATACTACACCCACTCCTGATAACCCACATACAGATACATGGAGTACAATGTACATAAGATAGGATGCCATGGTAACTGCAAGGGTTTATGGACTTCTCTCTGCTTGAAATTGTCACCATGACGATTCTGTGTATCCTTTCGCCTTTGTCTCTTCACTTCTGCCTTGGTTCATTAAGTACTTGATATTTGGATAATTGGAGCCTGGGTAGGTGGCCAGCTACTTATGAATACACACTTCCAAATTTCACCTACTACTTTCTCAAACTGCTGGCCTCCTCTGCAGTCACTACTGTACTACTGTAACACTAAAATACTACCTTTATGTGTACACACGTTAGTAGTTTGAATAAAAAAAATAAAATAAAAAACGGACCGCTCAAGTGAGCTCGATAGTTGACTGGGGTTGAGTGTGAGAGTGAAAAGCATTTTGGTACGAACTGTTATTAACATTATATGGACAGAAGAGTGCTTGTTTCTCTAAAATATTGTCGCAGTTGATGACAACACACAAAACCATGTATTTTTCTTAATATAGTGAAAGTAATTGTAGTGTTTGTTTTGTAATAAATTGTTGGGATTACTTTTTGTTATACTAAAGTCTAAAATATGGTTGATTTTATTGCATTCAATGTAGGTGGCGCACATGTGCTGTATACTGTATATACATATATCTATACTGCTATTGAAGGACATAACTCCAACTATGGAGATGTTAATGTTTGCACCTCTGCTAGACCTTGTGGACCTCAGAAATCCTTTCGTAACCGATTGGTGTAGTCGAAAAGCACGCAGTGGGATCAAAGCTAAAGCTAGGTCTTCAAGCATTGACATTTTAGAGATACAGGGTTTTCACCCCGAGCTGAAAATACAGTATGCATGTATGCACAGATACACATTATGCACATACATAAACATAATTTCTCTGGCTTCGTTGTGTGCCCTGCCACTAGTTTGAGGTCTCCCATCATTCATGGGTGAAAAAAAAAATCCCATTGAGCGTCTGAAGTCTTGTCAGTCACAGCCTCTCAGACAAAGACACGCACACACACATACTCCCTGCTATCCCATCCTGCTTCATAGTATCTGTAGGGACCAGCTGCACTGCATGGCCACAACACAGCCAAGCAACACCACCTCCATTCTCCCCTCCTTACAATATAGGTCTATTCACAGCACCCCTCCCGTCCCAGCTCTGTGTGTGTCTCCATAATGCAGCCCTTCAGCTCCCATTCACATATCCACAGCAGAAACCCAGTAGGCACCACCAATGGACACACTGCTTTTATTCCAGAGCTTCAGGAAAATCAATAACTGGAAAAGCAAAGCAAAAATCAGATCTGTCATTTCTGTAGTCTAATAATTGAGATTTACCTAAACAAATTACCAAGTGAAAAGTGACTATAAGACAGGGTTTATGATGAATTTTTAGTTTTAATGGCACAAGCATGGATGTGTAGTTGATAAATAATCAATAATCAATAATGTTTCTTAATTTCATGCATTTTAGGAAGTTTTTCTTGTGAACTTCTTGTGTATATGGAAATTAACATGCAATGCCAAAGCTGTGGTGACATATTTTTTATAAATAACGGTGTTTGTTATAGCTGTAATTGTGCTGCCATACAGTTCTGAGTGTATTCACTATATGTGTATTAGCATAGCCTTCTAGCCCTGCTGACACTGATATGACAGCTCGGATTAAGGAGATCCACCCTACAGCGTCTTCTCTGGTCATAACACTTCCATGTCTCAGTCCTCATACCAACTGTAGCCTCACAACTAGAGCAGCAGTCTTCTTCTTAATTTTCTTCACTGCAGAGGCGCACCAGCTTGTATCTTCTAATTCAATAAATGTATAAGATTCTTCATGAAAAACATCAACATTTTCATTTAGACGTCGAGTAAATTTTAGACAGGAATTTTCTAGAAATGGTATAGAAGTTATGTGATTTATTTGCAGTTTACTACTCCGGTTTAGGAAAAAAAGCATAATCAACAACCTAGATCTGAATAACTCTCAACACATAGCAATGACACATACATAATATAGGACAACAAGCACTAACAGACCAAGCATTTCATATTTCTCTAAGTATAGCCTATGTGTTAGTGGTGTGAAAAAAATGAGTCATGACCTGCATTTTATACAATGGCTGTTATTCAACAAATTATTTGTTTTTCTTTGACATAAAAATAAATTTCGAGTGAAAGTGCAGTGGTTTATTGTTTACATTCAGCCTTTACAGATCAGTCTTTACAGATGACAGAAGAGATGCACATTACATCCTGACCTACATGGTGCAAGGACAATAGGAGCTACAGAATAATGAATATAAATATCTCCACCTGAGCGGTCCGAGAGATCTTCACCGCCATGTGGTGTGAGATTAAATGAAGATGATAGATGGTGATTTCAGTAGGCGCCCAGTCTTTGACCTTTAGCTCCTCTTTACCATTCAACTGCAGCAATCCTGCTGTACGCAGTATACATGATGACATTGTGCTAGAGGTCAATGTGGTAGAGAGATTTTTTCTGTTAAGGGTGTTGAACATAAATTGTTGTCATGTGAAATACCTGTTACTCTGTTTTCCACATGCTGTGAGCTAGCTTCTATCTTTATTTTTGACAATTTCCCCCTCCTACTGTGTCTGCTTCATACATTAAAATACATTAACATACAAATAATAATCATAACGTGCTGCTTTTGTAATGTTTTTTTATTTTACAAATGAATAACTGCCTTAGCAGACTAACTTCATGTTGACTTTACAAAAGAGAAGTGCACATTTTTATAAAATGCGAACATTATACGTGTGTTTTCAATGCTTGTCTGTGATGTTTTATACTCCAGGATACCAAAGAGCCACGAGAGTTTGGCTTTCACTGGATTGAAATCGAAACCTTCATTTAATTTTTTCTCAAATGGTGTCTACTCCTTGACATCTCAATTTCGAATACAGTTTTTATGACTACACTACACTAAAGGCAATAACTAGTCAGTGCTTCAGATTCTTCTTCTTCAGTGCCTTCAGCCTGGGAACTGAATCCAGACAAAGCTTAGCCCACTGTTGATAAACATAAATACTGGCTTCTGCCTGCTAAGCTGGTTTAGTGTTGGTCCGTTGATGGTGCTCGCTGAATGTTTGTATCCAGGCAGTGAACCACCTCTAATCTGCCCCACTAACCACATATCCCTCCATATCCCAACCACCAGACTATTGGAGACAAATCGAGCCTGTCACATTCATACAAAGACAACAATAAATCAGAAACACCTTCAGAGTACTGTCAAACTATCTAATGAAGTCGAGTTGCAGAGTAAAATCAGTGAGGCTGCTTCTGAATTTAGTGGAGATAAACTAATAGTAGTTAGAGCAGAGACTGCATAATGTAGGTATAGGCCTCTTTTGCCATAGCATGGCATTCCTGTAGCCTGCTTCGCATTGAAAAAATAAAATGGCACACATTAGAAGTTGAAATTAAGCTCCACATTAATGGTAGGCATAACAAAATGCTTCTCATTATCCAACAAATAATCAAGAATGCCATGACTTTGTTCCTCAGCAAAGTAGACAATACTTGTGTCCTCAGTACCTGTGGTGGTTGTTGGGATTACAGTTACTGCCCAAAACAAAAGTACCGCTAGGAGGTGGTCTTGCAAAAACACCAAGTGACAGATGTAAACAAAACACAAAAAGAGGAAATGGAAAGCACTGTAGATCTGCAGCTCCCTCCCAAGATTTGAAGAATGTTCATGTTTTGTCATTGTAGTCTGATGACATCAAGGCAAAGTGGTGAGTTTACAAGCTTTTTGCACCAACAAAGCCCTGGGCCAGGGTAGTTTAGTTTGTCTTAAAATAAATCTGGACCTCTTATGAATACTGGAGGGACTTAAGATGCAATTTGGCAAACATCCCACAAGCGGTTGCATAAAAGTTACTGTTGGTGTGACAATAGACATCCGCTGGTCATTTGGATCATTGAACATGAACTCATTATATACAGTATTATCTCTGACTGGAGAGAAGCTATCTGCTTCACTTGTGCATTATTCCACATATTTACATATTTACTGCAGTCATCTGTTGTCAACAACTGTGCAGCACCTGCTTGTCCTGGAGGAGGAAAGAGCATTTCTCTTTCACCTTTTCTTGGTGCTGCTTCTCTGAATGTTTAAATCCAGGAACTTGTGCAGATCTTGCACAGACAAGGTCATATAATGTCATCTGACCAGGGCTTACAATACTGGCCACCAGGTTCTGGAATAACCTTTCTGTAGACGTTAGGTCAGCAAAGTGGACTTGTTTAAACAGCATCTGAAAGCTGTACAGACTTCTATTGACATTTTTGTTATCATTGAGTGTGAAGTTGTAATTTCATTTTTATTGATTGATTTTGTTGATTTAGTTTTATGTGATGCTTGCCTTAGAAAGGTGCTGCAAAAATAAACTTAACTCACTTAATTACATACTGACCTTGTCCTGGTAAAGTGTCCTTGAAGAAGATTGTGAACCCCCTACGTCTTTAGCGTACTGGAAGTTGCCGTGGATAAGCCTATCAGCTAAACACCTATAATGTAGATGTAAACTGTCTGCTTATGCCAACAAATTGCTGTTGAGACTGGAATCAGCAAGAGCCCAGGGGTGGAGGAGGGTGGGATGCTGGGAAGCAGTGAAAGGTGAATCAGCCTCCACCTTTGTTTCCAAGTGGCCCCGCTGGCTTGGTTTTGGAGCAGAATGAATTATTAACGGTGGCCTTCTGGTCGTGTTTTTCATCAGTGTCCACCTGTAAAGGTAAAGAGCACTGTGCTGAGAGATCTCCATTGACTGGCTCCTTCCATAGTGACAGCAGAACGGTCTACATGAACTTTTTTTAGTCTTTGCTTTGTCTCTGTTTATTTTTATTTTTTTCTCTTTCTAACCCCTCTCTCCGTCTTTCCACCCCACTGTCTAAAAAAATATTTGGTCTCTGTGACAATTTAAGAGCGTGCATGGCAGACTTACTTGTACTCCATTTCAAAATCACATTGTATGAAACACAATGTATTAAACCTGAAAGGGTTATTCCACTTCACTTAAGTGGAATATTCTCTAATTTTGATTTCATAAACATTAGTTTTCAGAGAATAAACCTCAAGCAAATTGGCTTCCATTAGTGTCTGAAGTTACATCATTGCTTCGCTGGTTTTAGCTTAATTAAGTAATACTGTCACAATATACATTTTATGTTGCCTGTGTTGTACATTTTAGCTTTTAACTCCTTATGGTGATATACTGTATAACTAACATGTTGTATTGTCTGTGCAAGTTAGTGATTTGATTTTGAAAATTATGAACTGAATCAGGAATGATTTGCCAATATAATAATATTCATTATTTTTACAAGTGCAGTTATCTGAGGTAATACTTATTTTTCTACAAATTGACAGAAAGCAATATTATGATTTAAGCATTATTCTAAAATTAGGGATAAAAAAATAAGTGCATTGTAATGCTTATTATATTATTGTCAAAATGGAAAAACTATAAACAAAAAACAGAAATCTAAAGTTTGAGTATCCTGTATTCTGAATATTTATAAAATAAGCAGTTGTCCCTTATAGCTATGTTACCTGAACTGCAGATACACATTGTAAAGAACATTGTTTGTGAAATAACCAAGATGCAACTAATCACTCTTAAGTTAAATACCAGTAGCTTCTGCCTCCATATTTAAAGTCAACACGTCTGCTCAAGCAATAGTGCTCCCTTACGGTCAGCCAGCCATCTAATGTTTTCTTCTGCTTGATATTGTTTGAGTCTACGTAGTGTAAAACTCCACCTCCTGTGTGATCCGTTTAGGTCTCATCATTGTTTGCTCCACTCGAACATTTATTTATTTTTTCCTGAATAATCAAAGCACTCCACTCTTCCTGGAAGAGGCCAGGTGCAGAGTTGTTTTTCCAAAGTCGCCATTTTCCATCCAACTTGCAACCAGCCGCTCTTCATTGCCTCCAATAGGCTCTAACAGTTAAAAAATAGTAATAATGATGACGTTAACAAAGATGTGCTGAATATCCTTTTTTGCAATATTATCCTGCCCAGCCATCCTGCTTGACAGTTTCTTTCCATCCGCCCTTCTGCTTAGCCAATTTGCTGTCACTTGATCCTTTTTATCATCTGCTGGCCAGAGGATGCTCCCAACTGGCCGAAATGCTGGGCAACTGTAACTAAGGGGCAGGCATAACTGTGCTAAGCTCATTTTACTACGACTAACCATCCAAGATGTTCCATGGGATCATGGAGGTTGAGTGTCATCACGTACACAAACATTATATATTGAAGTATTTAAGAAAGTAGCAAGCTGAAGCTGATGACCACTGACACTCATAGGCATTGTCTTTCCTTCTACCCCCAAAGTAAAGACAAGTGTAACAAATGACTCATGAGGATGTAATGAAATGTACATTTAGCTCTTTTTTGCAGTGATATTTTATTTCATGTTATATTTTCAGTGTTTCAATTTTCAATATATTTTCACCTTCTTTTTTTTTTTTTAACATACTGGGGCTAAGTAGTTTGAGACGGAAAAGTGGGACTAAAACAGGGAAGGAAAAAAAGAGGAGAAAAGGGGGGTCGGGGGGCTGTAGTTAATATAAAACAGACTGTAAGAGATAAGTAATATGTAAATAGGAAATGTATCCAAATTTACCTCTGGGAGAAAGCCAGTGTGAGAGACAGAATAATGTGGCAAGGAGCCTCAGGTGCAGCTGGGATGGGAGGAGGCGGGGCAGTGAGCGAGAAGCTGAGGGAGAGAGAGCGAGAAAGAGGGAGGGAGTGTGTGTGTGTGTGTGTGTGTGTGTGTGTGTGTGTGTGTGTGTGTGTGTGTGTGTGTGTGTGTGTAAAGAGAGAGAGAGTGAGTGTGCAAGCTAGAGGGATTGTGTGGAGAGGGAGGGAGGGAAGTGTAAGCCAGTCACAGCATCTCTCCTTCTCACTGCACCAGGGCTGAGGGACTCTTCGTCCCCTCGCTTCCCTCGCTGCAGATTTAACTCATTTCCATCAGCGCAGTCATCTTTTTTTTTTCTTGCTTTTTACTTGCTGCTTTTGACAGATGCATTGCATTCATCTCTTTCTGTATGCCAGGATCTAAGGATTTATTTATTAAAAACGTGGGTTGTCCCGTTTAACGGAATTAAAAGGGTGACGTTTGCAGAGGACAGTGCTTAATACTGGGACTCCGACTGGGACATTTTCTTTTCTTTATGTTGCTAGAGTGGATTCCCCTTTTTGTTGCGCTGCCTGTGTTTTGTTCAAGGCGACAGACATACTGAGAGAGGAGTTGTAGGACCCCATACCTCTGCAACTAAACACAGCGCATACTTCAAAGGACTATGGCAAGTTAGAAAATCTATGGTTGCATTAAGCACTCGAGGAGAAGGTGCTAAGCCTCCAGTGCCAGTGCTTCAGAATGTCACATCAAAAAACAAGTTAATGGGATAAATAAGTGGATTGCCGATTGATCCCCACACCCCTCTCTGCAAGTGTCAGCCACAGGATTGCTGAGGAGTCGAAGTGAGTGGAGCACTGAGTTATTCAGCTGGCCTCTCGTTGCTCCAGGAGAGTCCTTCCACCTGCCTGCATGGGAGTCTGACATTCAACACTTTCATCAGCTACTGGACTTTTACATTTGCTTGTCTTTCGCAACTTGCAGTCCAGAACACTGAGAGGCAAGTTTGCACATTTGGATTTAAAGTTTAGATCACTTAAATGGCAGAGCTCATCCAGACATTTTGACGCACTTGGTTTTTACCTCATTCTGCCTAGGGATGCCTTGTAAACACATTTTCCCCCCAGCGCCATGTGTGCTGAGAGAGCTGTGACATTATCTCCTGCGGAGATCCCCATGTTGTTCTAGCCTGTGTCTGTGTTTTGATTCAGACAATAGCTGGGCATACATGGGCTCCAGACACTGACCAGAGGACCACCAAAATAAGGGAAGCCTGCCTGTTACATAGTAAACACACTAGCACCCATGGCACAGTGAAACTTTGGATTGAATTGAAGGGTTTATTCGCAGAGATGGATGTAATATTTTTCTCCAGACTTTGTTATACATCAAGAGAGACTCCTAAGAAGCTTTTTCCCCCTAAGCAATGGTTGCCTAAAATGTATTTTTTGCAAGCTTACTACCCTCAGTAAATTTAATCTGATCTCTAGGTGTGAAATAGGAGCCATATGCTGCTTACTTATTTGATCTCTTCTGAGCATCTGTCAAGAGGGAAGAGCACTGTGCTTTGCTTCATGCTTTAACCTCTTCATATGGTGTCCTCCCTCGCATCTTCTGTGCTCTCTGCCCTTGTGAGGACAGCTTATGCCCTCAGCCTCCCAGTGGCAACCCTCATTAGAATCAGGAGATGAGGCCACAGACTGGCAGGCATAGCAGCAAGGAAATTTGCCTTTGGGATAGATGCTGGCCACAGCACTAATGCTACCCTGCTTTAGGTTTACTAAAGGAATACAGCTTTTTTTTTTCTCTTCTCCTGACTGTTACCCACCCACTACTTTCACTAACCATGAGTGATTGGAAAAGGAGAGCTAAACAGGTTGTCCTACCCTCCCAGAGGCTGTATTGATTTTCCTCCAGTCAGTGTTCATTTGATTGAGACCCAGCTATGTGAGAGTAAGGTGAAAGAGAGAGTGTGCTAGAGAGAGTATTGAGCTCCATTAACTGAGGGAGGCTACAGACACCCGGTGTAGAGCGGGTGGGGGGCAGGCAGTTCTCCAGTTTCAGGCCAGCTGCCTTATGGGTGGCACACCACAAACCTGACCCACCTGGATAGCACCCAGAACAATGAACCAGTCTGAACTGACAACGGACCCGGTGCTCACTGCCAACAGCAGCCATGGAGACTTCTTTCCTGGCAGGGCCTCCAACCACTCTTGTCCCCTGGGCTGGGGGCTGAACGAGGGCCTAGAGGCGTGCGTCCTGGAGACTGCTGTCATTGTACTTCTGACAGTGCTCATTATTGCAGGGAACCTGACGGTGATCTTTGTGTTCCACTGTGCCCCTCTGCTACACCACTACACCACCAGCTACTTCATCCAGACCATGGCCTACGCTGACCTGCTGGTGGGTCTTAGCTGCCTGGTGCCCACCCTGTCTCTGCTCCACTACCCAGCAGGTGTCCAGGAGCCCATCACATGCCAGGTCTTCAGCTATGTCATCTCTGTTCTGAAGAGTGTTTCAATGGCCTGCTTGGCTTGTATCAGTGTGGACCGCTACCTGGCCATAACAAAACCACTATCTTACAACCAGCTGGTGACGCCATGCCGGCTACGAGGCTGCATCACCCTTATCTGGGTCTACTCTAGCCTAGTTTTCTTGCCCTCCTTCTTTGGGTGGGGTAAGCCAGGCTATCATGGGGACATTTTTGAATGGTGCGCTCACTCTTGGCCCACCTCTGCCCTCTTTACAGGCTTTGTGGTATGTTTGCTCTATGCGCCTGCTGCACTTGTGGTTTGTTTTACGTATTTCCACATCTTCCGCATTTGCCAGCAGCACAACAGGGAAATTAGTGAACGGCGGGCGCGTTTCCCCAGCCAGGAGATGGAGGCCGGTGAGGGGGGTAGCAGTGGGCAACACGGAGGGCATGGACCAGATAGACGCTATGCGATGGTGCTCTTCCGCATCACCAGTGTTTTCTACATGCTTTGGCTTCCCTACATAATCTACTTCCTGCTAGAGAGCTCTCATGTGCTGGATAGCCCTGCCCTCTCCTTCATCACCACCTGGCTGGCCATTAGCAACAGCTTTTGCAACTGTGTCATCTACAGCCTGTCTAATAGTGTGTTCCGCCTGGGCATGCGTAGACTCTCGCAGACGATTTGCTCCTTCAGCCACTGTGCGGCCGACGACAGGGACTTTGGGGAGCCTAAACCAAGGAAGAGGGCAAACTCATGCTCCATCTGAAGGGATGACTTTTCCATGATGAGGATACTCTTATAATCTACCAATGGGAAACATAAATCTTAACAAGCTTACCAGCTAGTTAACTTTCAGTTCAATTGGCAGGGCTTAACCAAACGGAAAACAATTTCTGTCGTATCAGCCTGTCTGCTGCCACCAGTGACATTGTCTTGGTCACAATAAACCATGGTTTATTGCATTACACGCTTTTCAAGGAGATGGGTCTAGTGTCTAAACAGAGAGATCTAATGAGATGGGTGCTCTGTGATGGCTTTTATTCTATAGTATGTGACTTAGCTGTGGATCACATAGAAAGTAGTCTCCTTACATCTCACTGTATGTTATCAGCCAGGTCAAACATAGTGGGAAGGCAAAATTGTAAACTCCAAAAGATTCACAAATATTTTGTCAAACATCAAATATGACCACACTATTTCATGCTGGTAAATTTTGTTAGTGGTCTCCGTACTTTCTATGACCGTCATTAGCAGAGACAAGATATCCTACACTCATTTGAACCTGTTTTAATGGTTGTAAATGGATATTTGACTTTTTAAACCTATAAACACACACAGTCACAAAGACGACAGCCATTCTGCTGCTGATAAATAACAGATGGTGTATGGCCTTGACTGTTTTCTATAGGAAAGTGAGCAGTCCATTTCTGTGCATGTAGTATTCTGTGTTGAGTCTGTAAACATGATGTGGGCAGGTGAACTGGAGAATGATGCAAAAAGTTATGTACTGATGTATTGGTCAGGTGGTTCAGTTTTTTTCTATTAATAGAGTTATTGGCCAATCACCTATCTAACAGTTGGTTAAAATTTGGATACAATTTGTTTACTCAGACCTTCTGCAAAACATGGTACTTAATGTAACACTGCACAGCAATCTTTAACATTATAGCACTGTGTAGATAGTTATGCAAAACATACTTCTATATCACAGCATTAGAACAACGAATATAAACTTGTCAGAGTTTTGAAACCTTTAAATCCCAGAAACAGGAATTAATCAAGTTTTCACTTGATTTAACATGGTTACTAATCTATAATGTAGACGACCAACACATTTAACACATTGCCTACTGCAGCAGTGTAACCTGTATCCGATTTTCCACGGATGACATGCTGCTTCAGTTGTTTACCAAATTAAATATTAGCTGATTATGGTTGGTGCACCACAACTAAAAACCTTATTTCCGGAATTCAGACAAAGGATATGTCAGGTTGACACTAAGGCCTCTATATTGAGGGCAGTGAACTGATGCTCATGGCAGATAACTACCCAGCACACAGTCTTTTTCCTGAGGTCCCCCCTTGCGCTTATGAAATAGCCAATCAGTGCCAGGATTCCCACCATTGGTGTGGCATTCCTGATATGGATGTGTTATGAGTATTCTACTAACAGTTTGATGCATGATTGCTCATGACAGCCATTTCTAACCAGCAAATAAATATTACATCGCTCTTTCCCTCTATGTGGATAGCCATGTATACTGGATAGTGAACAAACAGAATTGGCTAAATAAAATGCCATTCATTCATATTATTATTTATAAAGCAAAAGAAAGTTACATTTGAAACATTTAACTTTAGAAACAGAATTCTGTAACTTAGCTGACTTGAGGATATCATTATTTTTAGATCTACTCCTGGTCGTTGCTTTTAACCCACCCTCAAACTTGGCTGTGTCACTTGTAGGTAAGATAATTGATAGTAGTGGCATTATAGATCTGAAGATTGCATCAGTGACAAAGTTATCTTTGTTAAAGATTATAGTGGATTTTATTTCCCAGCAGCAGTGGACAGAGTCTCAGGTTAATGTCATCTGATCTGTCTGGAGGTCGCTGTAAGGTTAAAACTTAACTGATCTAAAATTACATGCTTAGTTGTGAAAGGTTTAGGGCTATCAGTAGCTTATCGTGTGGTGGTTTGTTTAACTACTGGCCGGACAATCCTCATTACTTTTAATTTGTCCCACTTTCTTTCAGCTGTACCAATTCTGTTGCTGCTAAACATGAAAACTTACTGCCCTCATACTACAGGTCTTACAGATTTCTCAATGCTTTTATAAATGAACACAGTACTTACTGTGCACTTTTCACAGGTTCAAACCTACTGGGAATCACACGGTAAATTTTGGGAAAAAAATAACATTAAATTGATAACTGAGCTGGGTTGAATTTTCATTATCTTTTTTCATGATGTTTGTGCCCAAACAACAGGTGATTGTGCTGAGAATGGCAAAGTATACAGTGGGCATTAGAAATGGATTGTTATTGGAGATGGGTAGTTAACTCCATTCTGCTAAAAGATTATAGTTCTTTTGTTCTCTTTCTGTGCACATTCCAGTTTGGTAAAATCTGAAAGCTGTTCCCCAGTCTGGGGCTTTTGATATACAAAGTGCAGATAATGTGTGTTGTTAAATCAACCTATAGACTGCCGTTGGTTTTGATTGTCATCCTTTGCTACAGCACAGTCGTAAAGTCATTCCAGTCAATTTACCTTGTACATTCCCTTGATCATTGGATCAGTGTCAAAGCATAATTCATTTAACATGAATACAGCCACGTACTATAGCTGACTGACTGATTTCCCTATTTGCTCATGTAGTAGTGTCATCAGTGGTTTTGGCCTTGCTTGTAGTGTATATTTGTCCATGCTAGAAACCAAGTGACAGAGCAAACCCAGCCCCTTGATATTGTAACTGCATTCTATGCTGCTTAACAGTACCTTGTGTAAGTCATTCCTCATTTTAAAGCTGCATGAAGTGATTTTTGACTACTAGGGGCAGAAAAACTCAAATATAGTAAGCTTTTAGCTTATTATATTTTAGTGATAAGCAATTTGCTACTTTAAAGATCCAGCAGAAACAGAGCTACATGAGCATTTCATTACAGGGTCTTTCTGACCACCTGATGAATGTAAGTACAGTATTGTTTTTAAAGAACAGGTTTGGTAAATCAACATCAGAAACATATCTGTCTCTTATGGGTTCTCTACATGCTCTACTTTCTTTATCAGCCACTTGTTTACTTCGGCTCTCTGCAGTTTCGCATGAGGCAGGTAGCCTATAGTCAACTTGAAATAATCATGTGCTGGGAGTGGCTGCCCATGGTTAATACTGTATGTGCCACCATTGTTTTGGTTTTGTTGATTCAGACAACTAAGATAACCGAATCAGTGAGGTAAAAGCAGCTGTGTAAAGCTGCAGTATGGGGTGTTGATACTCAGTGGGATCATCTGTGTTCATCACCCTTTAACATAATCAGGAATTGTAAGGATTAGCAGTGTTAGGATAAAAAAATATTGCTTTATGCAGCTTTAATGCATCACAGATTGTTCTGTATACGTGCCTAAAGATGAATTTTGTAGGAAAAGTGGAAAAAAAAGATGTTGAGGAGTAATTATCGTTACATGGACATGCTGCACTTTTTAAAAACATTTTCCAGCTACATGAACATACCTTGTGACCATCTACACATCTGAAGGTACATTGTCATTGGATTTAGTTTTCTGTGACTTTGATAAGTTCAGAGGGGTTTCCACTTGAACCAAGAATGGGTCAAGTCATCATTTATCAGAGTCGATCTGACTTCTGCCTTTAAGTGGGTACATGTTATTCATCTGACGTCTACATCATATCTGTAAGATAAGAGGAGACAGCAGATTTGTCTTGTGAATTCCCTTTTATAGCCATATGACCTGGCATATATGAGGAACAACAGTAGGGAACCACAGCATAGCCGTGTCAAATACTGGACTTACAATAATATTTTTTTACTTTGATAGCTTGTGTTTTTGGTGCTCTTTTGGAGCATAGTGCAGTGGGGTAGTAGAAGAAATTTATAGGATCTCAATTAGTGCTGTATTATCTTCACAATGTGGTGACAAACAACAAAAACACAACAACATATAAAACAAGAGAAAGCTAAATTCTGTAATAGCCTAAAATAAAATAGCTCAGTTGTTACCATATAATGTAAAAGTTGGAATATTCCATTCAAGTGGAGATTACAGTATTTGGTCAGAAGTTGCACAAATATTCATTCCTTTGTAGCGGGTTATGTGAAATGCTTGTCGTGGCTCAAGGTTTCAAAAATCCAGAAGCCACTGAATGAATATTTAAAAAAAATAAATTGTTTATATGTGTCTGTACTGTATTACACTGACCAAACTGAAGTGGTAGAAAAACAAAACTGTTGTTTAAACAAGTCGTCTTACTTTCAAGTGCATTTATCGGGGCTTTTAGTATAAAGAGTTTAATTAACTACAGGATAATATGTATTTATTTATTAAGTTATGTTTAAACCTTTACACAATATACTGTATATGAGTATACTGTATATAAAGTGTATATGTATGTATCTGTTTTTAATCTGCTGTACAGCCAAAAAAATCAGACAAATTCTGACAAAGGTATGGCGCGCCCATTTGTGTTAAATCAACTAGGCTGCTGATGTTTTGAGTAGGAGGCAGAGTGTGATAAATTACACAGTATCTATTTTTTTATTTTTAAATTTTGTCAAAGGCTATGGTTTTGTTGTTGCTGCCAACCCAATAAAGGTGAAAATAGTAGACATCCACATCTGTGTAGTTGCTTTTGTGAAAGATGTGTTTCTGTACCAACAATCTCCAGTTAGCCAACTTTAATTCATAACCAGTAGAACTCTCCAGAGCCTCCCTCATACTTCCTCTGCTTGGCACATATTTTAAGGCGTAATGAAGAAAAATGTAGATGTGGGCCTGGGAATGTGTGGCTGCCAGTTTGAATCCCCAGACTTGATGGGATTAGTGCAATAAGCGAACGCCTGCCTCAGCAAACATTGTTACGGTGCACTTGTGCAAGATGGTTTGATATATATCAACAGTTACCTTCGAAACTTAATGAATGTGTAGTAATCACAGAAGTAAGAAAAGCATTTGTGTGTGCATGAATAATGTAAATCTACGTCTAGATGAAATTTGTTTTCAGTTTTGTCATGTCTAATGAGCAGGTCAAATATTTAAGCCATGTGGCTCCTCCTTGGAGAGAAAGAATCTGGGATAAAAATGCCACCCTGCAATTTCCCAGCCTTTTTGTCTGAGAATGAAACCCGAATGGGATTTTTTTAATTGTCATTATCATAATGATCATTTTCTGTCTAAAGTTCTGCCTCTGATGGTTGCTCTAGCTCAGTTATAATACATTTCTGGTTCCATGGTTACAAGCAGGGACCGATATCAATCCCAGATTCCTATCCTAACCTTAACCGCAGCAAACTTGTAAAACAAACGCACTGCAGAAAGATGGCAACCATGGAGACTTTGCAACAAATAAGAAAAACAAACAATGCAAACATTTAATTTTCAGATTTTGGTCTCTTAATTTTCCTCTGAGGCAGCAGATGGCTGATCAGGTGGCATTTGCTAGGTAACAACTACGGTAGCCTTTTTTTTAGTACCATCATGTCCTCTCTCAGTGTGAACAATATCCTCATTATAGAGCCTGATCCCTTGTTCTTGGTCTTCGATTGGCCTTTGAAATTCATACACTTACGTAGACTGCAGATGTGCTTTGAAACAGCCATAACCCCACTGTCCTCACCCAGTAGTTTAGTGATGAGACGAACAAGATGAGATTGTAAGGGGATATTGGAAGAAGTTTAGCAGATCATGGAAAGGAACTGGTTGGAGAGATAAAAGATGGCGAGATAGGTGAAGTGATTAAGTAGAATAAGAATAAGAAAAAGAGAGATGATAGAGAAAAGGAACATCAGGATGGGGGAAGGTAAGAAGGATGGGGAGAGAGGGAGGTAGGGGAAAACAAAGGTGGGAGGAGGAGGAGGAGGAGGAGGAGGAGGAGGAGGAGGAGGGTTGGGGAAGGAAAAGAAGGGTGAGAGAAAGTATGAGGATGAAGATCAGTGATTAAAAGTATTCTAAATGAAAATGTTAATATCTATTTCTGTAAAATTTAAAAAAAGTCAAAAAAGGCTAAGTTAGTAGTTTTATTTTTATACAGAAAAGACTTTTGCAGTACAGAATAAAAAACCCAATATATTTCTACACCTTTTATATAAGATATTTTGTCTTTTCACAGTTCTTACCAGCTTTTTATATTACCATATACAGTAAGTTGAGTGTATAAGTATATCGGCACAAGATAATCATTCTGAAATTGATATTTATAGCTCCATAAACCTTTTGTATCAACCTATTTAAGCACAGTGCTATGGAAAATGTGCATTGCATCAAAAAGGGTTGTTCTATGGTATAAAGCTTTACAGTGTGTTTTTGTAGATCAATTTTTCCTACATTTGATATCTAGTTTTGAAACAAAAATCTGTATTTGTTCCCCTACCATAAAGCATTTCATCCACCCCAACTATTCAACCACACCAAGAGCAGCTTCCCAGTCCATGCCTGCTCAATATTCATGCCCAACACTATATCAGGAATTCCCTTTTATTTCCACAAATGGCAGCACTTGCCTCACTTCCTCTTTCCCTTTCCATCCTGCCACTTTCCTCCTCCTCTTTCCGTCCTGACTGAGAAAGGACCACCTGACCCTCGTTTGAGGTGGGGAAGTCATAATTGGAGGGGAAGCCGGTTCCTGCCTCTTTGTGCTAATGGTGGAGCCTTGCGGTGCCCACCAAAAGCCTTTGATGGCATAAGGAGGACACACTCATACACCCACACACCAACACACCCTCATACATCTTGCATGGCCTCAGTCAGTCTTTGAAAACATGGGCTGTGGCCTGATAGCTGATAGCTGACAGGTGTTGATCTAGGCTTAGCTGGCTGTGTGCGTATGTGTGTTACAGTATGTAAGGTGTAGTATTAAACATTTTTTAAACATTTATTTCTCCTTTAACAAGTTCTTCAGTAACAACAAATTCCACACCATTACCTTATAACCACAATTTTCTACTGGCTATGTTTTGGTGAAAACACAATTAAGGTAGTTGTTGTGTGAAGGCATGTTCTTATTTTCTCATCTTTACCTACTTTTCCCAGCTCACTTAAGAGAGAGTTTCTGGCCACAAGCCTTGTGTGGCAGTGCTGCTCTGGGATTTCTGAATGAACCTCTGGAGTGTCCCACTACTCTGTGTTTGATGAAATATTTGGCAAATTCTGAAACATTTGTTTCAACAAAATGTTTCATTCATAAAATCTAAGTTGCACACCATGATTATAAGATGAAGCAAACAATCCTAATTATGCCATTTCACACACTTATTAATTTTCACACCGTATTCACAAACAGCAACAAAAACGACACACAAAAAATATTTTAGGTTGTTGCAATCAACATATGTAGAGAATCAAATTAAAGCTAAAAAGCTTAGGTTTAATTCAGAATCACTTGTTTCTAAGCCAAGTATGTGAACTGTGTAATGTGAGTTATCTCTAAAACATAGTAAATGTAGTCACTGATAATGGAAGAAAATCTGCAGTTTCATGAGAATAATGTAAGAGCCTCTCAGCAGAGCATACATAAGGACTCACAACATTTCATTTATTTTAGAAATGTTACTATCGCTCTCATACCATTGTTGCTATTAGTCCATCCACCAACAAAATGGTTGTAGGTTCAATCGGTTCAGTAGTGGACCTGAATACTGACATGGTGCCCCAGAGCAATAAACTGAACCCTTTCCTGCCCACTCATTGCATGGTGCCCTGGATAGGGACATTGGAAAATGCCTAAAATGTGGAAACACACAAAGTCTTCATCAGCCACTTTTCAGAGTTCAGTTCTTCCATTTCACCTTTGGACCTGATGATTGTCAAAGGTAGGCCTTCTATCCATCAGTGGCCACTTTCTCTTCCATCTTTCTTAAGTGCTTCGACTCTCCCAAATGAGCACATTGGTTTCACTGGTTTCAAGTAACGCTCAGCATTCCACTTTCAGTTTGAAAAGTCTGATTCTGCTATTTTTCGCTTATTGTGCTTTTAGTCTCTGTTGCATCATCACTCTCTTTTTTTTGTCTTGATTAACGCTGACTCTGTGACTAAGAAACCACTTTGTGAAATCCCACCTTGCCCTTCAGCACCAAAGCATCTCTATGGCTAGCGGCAACCATGAAAACCAATTTAGGTCAGGGTTGTTGGATAATGCTTCTGTCTGCCTGGTCAGGAAGAATATTATATGGCAATAAGGTTGCATGGGTTGTTTTTAGTCTAATAAGGAAGATGTCGTGTTAACCGCTGGACCCTTAAGAAAACTCTGGTTTATTTTATCTTGGCCTGCATTTCATAAATGTGGCTATTGGGACTCTATGGGTAATGCTTACTTTGCACTCGCCACCTCCATTGTAAAGATTTAGATAAACGAAGAATTGTGCAAAACAACGTATATCAGGGCGAGCTGAACAAGCCTCCCAGAGATTATCACTAACCACATTAGAAAGTCTAAAGTTAGCTACTGTACAGTCACTATGGCCACATTTATGGGAAATACACCAGGTTGAAATATGGAAGTGGTAGGTTAAAGTTGTTTATGCTCACCAGCTGAGACCTTAAGAATGAAGGCATTTTGCAAAGTGAGGACATTGAGGGGATGGTTCTGACTTCTTTAAAGAGCTATGGCTTGGTTTTAGGGTTAATGTCAGATTTAGATTTAGGTTCAAATAAAGGTGTGGGATTTTTAATGCATTAGATCATAAATAATAAAGCCCCTTAAGAAATGTGGAAAAGATGGTGCCTGCTCTTAAAAAAAGAGTAGCTGTCACAAAACAACATAAATATGCAAAAATGTTTCAATAATAGTTAATCTAAGCTCTTTATTTATTTGTTTTGACTTGATTATCTAGATTTCCTTTTTTTTTAGGCTAATTAAGGTAAAATAGCTCATTAAACAAAATTCAGTGTTTTTAGAGCAAAATTATTTTTTTGATTTAATAATCATAGGAAGCTAAAAGACTTATGTTACATATTTAAAAATCAGAAATAAGATATTAGACAATAATCTGACAGTATAGAAATATAATTTGACAGCACTCACATCAGGAGCTGAACTGAGCAACTGGTTATTGATTCATTTGAACCACTGTAATGATCATTGGATGGGGGATTGATAAACTGCCAGCAGTGATCTACAGCACCAGCTTTCTCCTCCACCTTTCCAATCTCTTCCTGCATCATGGTTAAAAGCACTGAATATTTCAACACTGGTAAATGTACAGTACAGGAATCAAGTCATAATGACCATCACATCACTAGTCCAAATCATTTTAATCCAAATTATTATATGCTGGATTTTAATAGGTAAATCACAAAAAGATAAACTTTTACCACTACTAAATTTTATACAATTTTTATCCATTATTTTTTATTTTAGGCTAAAATTGTTTAATGAAAAGTATGTCAATGTGAAAATTGAAATATATGCAACATAGGTTTTTATCACCTGTTTTAAAGCAAATAAGCAACATTCGATATCACATTAACATGAAAAGTCAAGTCTTTCAAAAGCTGTTATTGCTTATTAGTGCCAGCTAATTCACCTGGTGTTATTGTAATATACCAAGTCATTTCTGTACTATTCCCTCATATTATTAAACATTTGTTACATCTAGCAATGATGAAGAAATGGTCAGCGTGTATAAAAGTGATGGTGCCAAATTCTATGCTTTTATGTGTGAAAAACAATCCTTTAACTTCAGGTATTTTTCACTCTGTCTCACTGTGATGGATTGTCCTCTCTTCTCTTCCATGGTCAACATTGTCAGACAACTGAGCTCGCCACAACTGTCACTTTGAACTGCAGACATTCTTTCTCCTGTTCGAAAAAGATTTTATTGTGACAGAATGGAGCACATTAAAGTATTGGCTTTGGAACTGCTTCAATCCACTTTCTTGACTGCTGTACTAAAGGAACAGCTAAAGATTTTTTTTCCCTATTCATCCTTTCTAATTTGATTTAGCATATTTTGCACCAATATTCTTGCTCTAGCTATTCATACATAGAGGACAAAGACAAGCACCTTGACAGAGAGTGGAGGACAAACCTGTTTTTTTATTGTTAACCTCCCTGCAGACCTCAGGTACTGAAGCTCTGCCAGCAGATGTACAGCCAGCTTCTGTGATTCTCTCACAGGGCATTTTAGCTGAATTAAATACCATAAGACAGTCAAATTACCCCCTTGGCTCCTTAGCATATTTCCTCCCTCCTCCTACCTACCCTCTTTTGCTCTCCTTTCTCTCTCTCTCCATCCTGAGGCTGTGTTTCCCATAGTAGCACACCAAGCCTGACTGTGTTAGGCAGTTATTTAGTAGTGATGGTCCAGCAGCTCGCCTTAGGCCATCGTGCCTCTGTGGCATTTAGCCTTGCTACTGTTGCCATGGCGGAAAGAAAGGAGTGAATGAATGGAAAATAAATAAATAAAAAAGTAAGTAGCTGTGTCTAGTGTTTGCTGGGCTGTGTGACTAGTGTGTCATCTGAGTCTCTCTCAGTCAGTCAGTAAACCAGCTGTGAAAATATGGTGAGAAAGAAAAGAAAAACAAAAAAGAAACATTATTACTGAAACCATATAAAACCTAAAAAACCTATCTTCAGGCCCAAACCACTAATTTCCACCAAGTCTTACCTGTACAAATAGTATTAATCAGGGAACAATCTTGACAACACTGTAGTGTCACGGCCGTTCGTACAAACCTCGTACAAATAGGTTAAAAGAGAGCCTAAGCATATGACAGCTTGCAGTGCATGTATCGGCTCTCTACAGTGATGACTGTGTGTGCGTAACGCACCCAGTGACAGTGTGTCGTTGGTCGCCAAACACGTTCAATACTGAATGAGTTAGTGAAAACTCAGATGTATCAGGCAGATAGAACTGAGGAAAAGGACACGGTGAAACCCATGATGCCGCTGTACTTGTCTTCCATTGCCATTCTTCTGAGGAGAGCTGCGGAGGAGGACAGAGCTCTCATAGAGTGGGCACGAATACCAGGCGGGAGGTCCTCCCCTACTGCGACATATGCCTAGTCATATTTCAAAAGCAAGACGTAATTTCTCTATATAAAAAAAAAAAGTCATGTCTTTTTAGGTAATCTGTCTCAAACCCAATTTAAGTCTCAAGTCAAAGTCGTCTTTTATTAATGATGTTGCAAGAATGAAGTCCTGAAATGTGCGACTTAAGTCTGAGTCGACTCAAGTCATGTGACTCGAGTCCCCCACCTGTTGTTTAGTAATCACGTTAATGATTGAAGAATGATTTAAGGTTGCAGGGCAGGTTCCCAGCCCCAATATTTGTGTGTAAAATACACCTTCACATTGGCAACAACAACTACAAAGCTTAACCTACCAGGTCACCCATTATAAAATAAACATTTTACAGTCAGTCAATATGAAGACTAGCTTTTGGCTGGTACTTAAGGTGAATGCCTCTGGTGTGTGTGCACTTGCATGTGCAGTTCAGTTTTCTCTTTGCAAGGGAGCTGTTAACTGATAGTTGTTCAAACTGAAACTACTTCAGTGGTAAGGTCATATTAGTTATAGGTATTAGTGATTGAATTTGAAATGAATATTTTGTTATCAATTTCACAAAGGCAGTGTTTCTTATACTGTGTACATAAATACAGTACAATGTTAGGATAGAAATCTTATGTTTAACTATTGGTTACATATAAAATAAACTGGAATTCAGTCATGTTTTCTTCACAAAATGTTTAATACTTGACGTGACCTGTTAGCTGTACTCTCCCTGTCAATCTGTATCTTTAATGATGGATGAGACTGCCAGCTATCCAGTACTACATCCCTGGTTACAGTCGAGTGTCTCCATTGTCTCTCTGCTTCTTCCCAACTGAACATCAGGACTTAAGAGGCACTGTGTCGCTATGGAAACCCTGAGCTGAGTCTGAAGAAGCAACAAGGTTTCAGAGAGTTTATTTGAAGTTTATAAATAGGGCGCAATTAAAATGGATTTTAACATTGGCTCCAAAATAGCAACCTCTTCATTATTCATTCATGTGCGCTTTTATTTTGAAGATGTAGGGGAAGGAAAATGCAGGCAGAGAAGTAAGTCTGAAACCATACTGTTTCTTTCACACAAGTGGATTAAAAGACACAGAAGCCCATCTCCACATACAACAATTCACATTACTTTGTACACGTCTCTCCGTCTTCTCTCATGGGCCGACCCACCGGGTGTCTGACCCTCCACTTCCTCCACCTCTCTCATCCCTTGGGGTCTTCTGTCCCCACAACAGAGACTCAACTCCTATCCTCCAGTAAAAACCACAACACACAGAAAATGTCAGATATCTGGGGGGATGCACTTTATCCACTGACCTCCCCCCTCTCTCTCTCTCTCTCTCTCTCTCTCTCTCTCTCTCTCTCTCTCTGTGTGTGTGTGTGTGTGTCATCCTGCTCCAGAACCAAATTGTTCCCTACCAAATGCAGGCTGGAACAGTACAGCATGTTTTTCACATTAGTTAGTTTTTGTGCAGTTCAGAGTATTTATTTTGGATCATTTTGCAGAAGCACCCAACATTTCGAATGGTACAGCACTTTGGCTACAACATAGCACTATTATGTATCCTAGAAATACTGTCAGGTACACCACATTACTTTTGCGGTGAACAAACTGTAACTCTACATTCAAATAGAACACGAGTGGCATTAATGCTGGAAAAGTCTGTTGAAAGTGTCAAATGCAGAGAGAGGGGCACGTGATGCTGTTTTTCAACTTGTGGAGGAAATTCAACTAGTAATGTAAAGAACTTTGTTTTCCAAAATGGAAAAAGCCGCAAATCCTCACATTTAAGGAGCTGGACCCAGATGCAAAAAATAACTGCAACAGAAACTGCGTGTTTTGGGTAGGGTGATAAAGGTAAAGTAGTTAGTGCTGTAGAGTGGGTATTTGGGCGTCTAGTTGACTAGTCAACCAATGACAGCATGTCCGCTCTTCTAGAAGCTTTAACAAGCAAAAGTTTTTTTGATGAATGACTTTATCAGTTGTCATTTATTAATTTTTCAGTAAAGAAAGATGTTAACCCAAACCACTTATTCTAAACAGCTGTGTTACCTTTCAGCTCTCCGGTGTGTCAAGTGTTTTCTCCAGCCGCCTTGCTTGTCACCAATTTCACTGCAAGCAAAATGAGAAATTTTACTTTTTTGCCTTCTGTCTGAACACTGTGTCTGTACTCTCAACTCGGCTTATTGAAATGCAGAACCAGCCGGACCATTAAAATGCCACAGCAGCGATACAGAGACAGATGAATTTGCAATCTGCCAAGCGGGCCAGCTGTTGCCCCCCCCACCACCCTCAACCCTCCAGGGAAGCCTCTAGAAACTTCCTCGCCAGCAACCAAGGACAAAGGCCTCAGGGGGAGCTGGTTTTTAATTACTGGGCTGCCGTCCTCTGAATATCACACTAGTAGATTGTCTCGCTGTGTCCCACTGAAATGAAGAGAAATGAGGAGTGTTTGGGGGAGCCAGGTGTGTCAGCAGAGAGGGGGTGGTGTCATTATTACGTCTGGTTGTCTGACTGTGTGATGACCAGAGGCTAGACTTTAAAGTTACAATACAGTCTGTGTTTTATGCCTGACATACTTTCATACAAATGCACCTTTTTTTAATCCAGAACACACAAGAGGACATGGGCATTTTCTCGGTTTTGATACAACATCTTCACTAATTTGGCATTTTGGGAGTTTTTTTTTTAAGAAGACTAATCCCAAGATCTGTGAGGTTCCTCTAGCCTCAGAGCTACAAACTCCTGCATCACCTAAAAGTGGAACTTTAAAGTTTATTCTTATGTTTTTAACAGATGTCAGGCAAAACAGAGGGCACAGTTCAAATTAAGTTTAAAATTTATTCGCAGACTAATTCTTTTGACCCTCTACTTTATACAAAACTTTATACATGTTTTTTTTTTAATTTTTTTAAGAAAGCCAGAAGGTGCCTTTAACAGCAGACCTTTTGAATTGGCTAGAAAGCATTTTATATTTACAAGGAAAGATTTGCTGAGCACACATTTTTCTCCTTAACAGCACCATCTTCACAGCCACACTGTTCCACTGATCAAAAAGGGAAATCTCACAGACTAGCCTAGACTTTATTGCGACTAAGCAGTTGCACTGTAGCACACTGTGCTTAAATGCTTTGCTCAGAGGCTCGCTGAAGCAGGGCAGTTGGCTCATGCTCCCTTTTGGCTTCTTGATGGTTGGTATTGTCATAATCATATCACCTGAGGAAGATGCATCTTTACTCTCTAAATGCAATCAAGCAACAACAAAAAAAAAAAAAACGTGATGGACTCTGGACACTGTATATAGAATGTCAGGCAGATTGCAGGTGTCCCAGTCACATTGCTTTACTCCTATTTTATCATAATATATATCATATTTTCCAAGCCAATTAGAGTCATGTCGTTGTATGTTTCCATTGAGTGTCAAACATGCAAACATTCAGCATCTCACATTAAAAACATAAATAATTGGTAGGATAGAATGATTACTGTCATTGGAAGGTCATCAATAGTGTGTGTGTGTGTGTGTGTGTGTGTTTGTGTTTGTGTACTTCCCAGTGCTATTTAAAAACAAACCTATGGCATATTCGCATGTTTTTTGGGGGAATTTATGGTAAGGTTTTTGCGATCCAAATGCAGCCTGTTTGTCACTTTCAGTACTGGCCTTCCTTCGAGGGAGCAGCCCATCTATCCAAAAGATGAAAAGGCTAGCTAATATTATGGCTGTCAGTCATTCAGCTACCACTCTCCTCTTGCTCTCCCCTTGTGTCATCCTGCCTCCCGCTGTCTGCCTGCCTGTTTAAGTCATTTCTCCCTCCCTTCATATTTGCACTTTACATTTTCTACCATCCCATCTGTCCCTTTTCTCTCCTCCTTGGCACTTTTTTATGCCTACCACATATTTCCCTCATGTGACGTATCCCTCAAACCTTGTAGTACACTTTGTAAACAGATCTTTTCCATTCAAATGTGTTGAATGTCCGTAAATAACAAACGTTGGTGCTTCACATTGATGCAGAAATTTCTACCAGTTTTGAGACTCTGACTTCATGTGAACTCTCGCTTGGAGGAGCTGCAGGGTGCAGCCCTGCAACAGACGTGCTGTAACACACCATCCTGCTGGTTCATCACAGCCTCGGTTCTCTAACATGACCTGTAATGCACCACTCCCCACTCATGCTGATGCCAGGCTCAGATGGCACAGCACTTGCTTTTGTTTCCTCGTTCCCTAAAGAGGGAATGGTGTTGAAGCGCATTGACTTTATCCAATTGATCCACCACTCTGCAAGGGTGAGAAGGGGGAGAAAAGGAGCCTTCTGACTGAAAATATAATCGATAATTAGGTTTGACAGTGTATGGAGATGAGTAACACATAAACAGTACTGTAATGATTTCTCTCATCAGCATTAGGAGTATGTTTTACTGTAGAACCTGCTGTGAAACCTGCCCTAAGGAGCTGTTAACCCACCTAAAGAGAATTTGATTCCTTTGGTTTAATGGACAGTTTTAGTGACAGTGAATTACTACAGTGTAAAGGCTTTTTTTTAACCCTTGCAATCGTAAGATTCAGGGCAGAAACACTGAATAATTTAATTTGAATCGAATGAAAATCTAAAAATATTGAATTTTTACACAAAACATTGTCGGTAGCTGCAGTCCTGTGACCCCCTCATGTTTGACCCTTCAGCTGTGACTGTCCACACACCAGCAGGGCACCACCCATTGTTGAGGATATTCTAGATGAAGAATTTCAGCTGGTGTCCAACTAAATTAATTGAATGGTATTTGTTTATTGTTGTGATATACTGGACTAAATATAGTATTCATATTGACACAGTAAGCAACTTGGAATGTGATTTTGGTGGTGCAATCCTTTGCAACTTTTTTCTATGCTAATTCCTACATTCACCTAACTTTCCTTTTACATTATTATTTAATACAAAAAAAGTGGATTTTTTTTGCTGTCAGATACTATATGTAAATACTATATATAAAATCCTCTATCATGTTTGAATGTAATTTTATGTCACAACATCGATAGTAAATCTTCTGGAAATTTATTTGAGGAATTGTTAATGGATAAAATTACCACATAAACATTGCTCACAATGGGCTAATACACCCAAAGATGTTAAAGGCATAGCTACTATGGTATGAATTGGTATATAATGTCATATCACCCACTTCTAGAGTGTAGGGAAATTACTGAGACATATTTTGGAAATGTCTTCATATGGTAGAAAAAACAATGGCAATCAGTTGTGTTAACAGTCACATCATCAAATTCAGATGGACTTTTTGTTTGTACCAACGCAATTGCTTTCCAGCTAAGGACTTCTTATCCAGTGATCACTGTTTCCCTACGAGTGGCAGTTTGCTCTAGTTGTTAAGTAAAACATTTAGGTTTTGTGACTAGCTGTGTTCCCTCTGTAATTATTCTGTACACACAGTTTGACTTTGTACCCAGCAATCTGTCTTCATGGTTGCCTCCAGTGGTTTAACGCTAGCAGCATTCTCTCTGATTGGCTGGTCTGTCACTTCAGGACTTAGTGGGCTCTGAGTGTTCAGCTGTCTGAACCCGGCGTATTTCACCCCAGCCTCATCGGTTTAGCAAAGCGTGGCTGCCTCTCTGTCGAGGGGCTCACCAGCCAGCACCCGTGGGCCCCTTCCACACCCAGGAGTTACATAACACTGTCAGAAGAGAAGGGTAACTTGAGAGCTAACTGCTCTCTCCAGAATGGTATAATAAAGAGAATGAGGGAACTGCTTCTAAGATTCAACATTTACATTTTTACATTTTAAGCATTTAACTACCACTTTAATCCAGAGAGACTGCGAATGTGAGAGCAGGTAGGTGGTTCATTATCTTGCTCAAGGACATTTTGACTGGATTCAGTGCTGTTGATGGACAGTGTGACTCATGCTTCTTAAGCAAAGGGTTGACATATTCACCTTGTGCTGTGAAGCACACATAAGTGTTGGCATATTTTTTCTGACCTTACTCCAGTTTATGCTTAACATGCCTCATGTTTAAAAATGACCCTAATACATACAAAAAAAATCCCCCAAAAGTCAATGTATCTGTCCTTAGTATCAGATGTCTGACTCATTGGGTCACTGACATCAGATAGAGATACAGATCTTCATCCCTTCCCAGCATCAGTTAAGCCTTTCCCCAGGAGTTTGAACAACGTTAACCCCCCACTGTCGTGCTGCTTAACTCATCTGCAGAGCTGCAGGAAGCTACCCTCACCCACCAAAACCATCTGACATGTTTGGGTATTGCAGTTTGTTCTAACATAAGTAAAAAGGTTAATACAATATAGTATTTATTGTCTAGAACAAGAACTCATTACTTGTGGGGTATACACTCAGTTGCCACTTTATTCGGTACACCTGCACAATCTAATGCAATCAAATACAACAGCCCTGCCATAACATCTGTCTTTACATGACTCATAATGTCCAATTTTTTGTGACATTGTCGGAAATGTGTAAATCCAATTATATGTTTATTATTGATGTCATAGTTAAAGGTTTTGTACTGGACTACATTATTTTGAGAGGTGTTTCTAGTTTTTGACATGAGGGGGGCAGAATATTAGAAACACTTCTGAATAATGAAATCCAATACAACAACACCACCATTAACTATGATCTCAGAGCTAGAACATATAATTGAATTAAGACCTATGACAGTGTCAACAACGTTATAGGCATCATTAAAGTAGACTTTATGGCAGAATGGTTGGATTGCATTGTATTACATTAGACTGTTCAGGTTTTCCTATTAGTGTCCTCTGACTGTTCTAAGTAAAATTCCTCTTTTTTTCTCTGATATTATCCCTTCACTGTTTATTAATGCACCACTAATTAACAAGTGATGTTTGATTGTTGCTGCATTTGAAGTATGTTTGGTGCCTTGAAAAGTGCAAATGTCTGCTCTCTTTTCCCCTGAGGGACAGACTCACTGAGTCCTGATACTGTACCACAGTACATTGTAGTAGTAGATCCAGTGAACTATAGCACGATATTCTTTCACTGGAAAAACTTGACCTGTCTACCTGATACCATGGACACTCGCAGCAGGACAGCGTGACTAGACTTCACCAAGGTCACTAGTCACCAATGTCAGCTAGCCCCAGAGTGACCAGTGGCCCTTAAGGTCTCTGGTTTCATCTTTCCTCCCTCCCTATAGAGACAGGGGAAAGCTAACAGAGCCTAATAACAAGCAAAGTAAACAATAAGTGGACAGAGGACTTAACCTGTCAGCTGCAGGAGCCCACTTGACACAGAGCAACTCCGGTGTCCACTCAGCTGTACCACCCGCTGAATGAATCATTTTTATCATAAAATGACAGGTGTTTGCTCGTATTGCCTTCAAGCTTAATATAAATTAAGGCACAGTTCCCAAGGCAGTGATTAACATTTAAAATATCCCCCATCAAGCTGCTGCCCTTTTACTGCTTTCCTCTACTAGTATTGCAGCAGAAGCAGTTCAGTTTCAGCCATTGGAGCTTGTTCTTTCTTATATGTTGCAACTACAACCGAAAAGTATTTTGTAACACAAATATTTACCTGCTGATCTGAGACTTGTAACCCACACTGGTTTTCTTTAAAAGCAACCGTAAGACACTTTATTCAGTTTAGCACCCGCATAACGTAATTTATTTATCTTCTCATTATTGTGTGTATATACTGTATGTTTCTGCTCTTTGTAATTCTTCTGTTTACAGCTGCAATATAAAATTATTTTCATTTTCAAATGATCTAAATCTTTTACATTTTATGTTAATTGTTTACTTTTTAGAATGTCAGAAAATTAATTTCAGTTGTCAGTCGATTAATGATTAAATTGTTTAGCACTACTTCTGTTGCTAAAAGCTTAGCGTTTTTTTCTCATAAAAATAGTTTGAACTGCATTTGTATGAAAACGTGCTCTACAAATAAACTCGATAGCTGAAAGGAGGGAACAAACACGGGTTTGAAAGACATGATTGTCAGTTGGATAAAAGAACAAATCTAAAGGAAAAAAAGGAAAAAACAGTTCAGTTAACTACAGGGTGTAAACGTATTTGACATTCATCCAGCCATGCATTATACAATAGTGTAATACACCATTATTTGTTGCATGTATGCAAAAGATAACATAACAACAAATCATGCATGTAAAGCACAGCATAGGATAAATAAACCTGGTTTGACCGTATGGACACTTGATTGTTGCTCCTGCATGGCCACAGTGTTTCTCCAGACAGTTCTTTCGCAGAGGAAAACCTCTTGACTCTACCTGTGGCAGCTTTCAGCAGTCGGGCAGTATGGTTAAATGAAATGCTGTTGGATGTGGATGTGGATGTGGAGGTAGAGTGCAGGTTTGGACACATCAGCAGTTTTTATTTTTAGCTGCTTGTGTTAAGTAGGTTACCTGTTGAGGTCTGAGTAATGGACTGTCTGCCCAACAAGCCCCCAGGCTACAATTAGAGGAAGCCTCTGATTCCCCTCTTTTGTACATATTTCTCCCCCCTCTCTTTATCTTTCACTTTCTTCTGTTTCAATCTCTCTCTCTCTTTGTTATCTACCTTGATCTGTCTCTGTCTCTTTCTATCTTTCCCTCTTGCTCTGTGCTTCTCCCACTCTCCTTATTTCCATCTCCTTTTCTGTCTTCTTCTTCCGCCTTCAGTCAGTCAGTTTAAAAGCCACCAGGGGGATAAATCTAATGGGTACACACAATACTGAAGAATACACACACACACACACACACACACACACACACACACACACACACACACACACACACACACAGTATGTTGGATTCAGACTGATGGCGGACAGTGTTGATGTAATCCCCATGCCTGTGCTAATGCTTTTTTAATCTCCATATTTATTATGTCATCTGCAAAATGCTGAGGGAGTCGGTGCTGATATGTAACATTCCTGCTGGCTGTCTGTCTGCCTACCTGTCTACCTGTCTGCCTGTATGTATACATGTATACGTAACATTCCTTCTGTGTGTCTGTCTGCATTTATTCATGTATGCATGTATGTGTGAGTTGATTTTATGTGTGTTTGAATGTACTTAGTTGCACTGACTTTTGTCTTTTATGCATTAATCAGTGTGCATGTATGCTGACTATGGTGAATCCACTCATGAGTATGTGTCTAAAGCTCTGTTTTACATAGTTTTTACGTTCAAACAGGCGCCATAGGCTTGCCGTCTCACTCTTGTGAGGCTGCTTACTGAAATTCCAACTATCCTTCCTGTTACCAGTTGCATAAATATCACACACCCCAAACCACCATCCACATTTTTTTTATTAAGTAAAAGATCAACATAAAAACTAAAAGGATTACCTGCAGTTAAAGATAGCCTTGTCTTTTCTTCAGATATGATGCTGCTTCTCCTACCATGGTCTTGTCATAGCCTCAGATCGTGTGTCTTACCCCTTACCCCTGTCTGGGAATGAACAAATCGCTATCAGAAAGATATTCTGTCTGAAGATCCTTTGAATGAGGTCGATAGTGGTGATGATGCTAAGCTCTCTGCCTGTAACTGTGCCACCCTCAATGACAACACCCAGTTCTCTCTCCAGCCTCAGAGGATGATGACCTGGTGGTGCTTTACGGTGTTATAAACTCTGCCCAAGCCATGGCATGAATGGTAAACATGTGGATTTTCCCCAGTAAGCCTGTAGAGCCTGATAGCCATGTACTCAATGTAACCTTAGTTATATGAGCACAGACAGGGTCCACTGAGCTGGTCATTCTGCTGCTTGCGAGGGTTATAGGGTATAAAACTAGGGTTTATTCTGTTTGTTTGCGTTTTCTACAAACAGTGTACAGCAGGGATGTTGAACTGGGGCACTGTGACGGAGAACTGATGCTTCTGATGAGGCTGCAGTTCCTCCTGAACACCTCAGCCTCCCTGCAGAGATCAAAGAGCTGCCAGCTTCAGCATTCACGTGTGCGCACACGCACATTCACACATCCATCCAAATAAGCAGCATATAACTCTTGTTCCAGCAAGCAGTTAGCAAGGAAAGGTATACACTAATCAGCTCAGGTCTGCAGTAAATTTAAGGAACAGTCCACCATAAAACAAAATGTACTTGGGAGACAGTAGGGGGGAAGACGACAGCGACTGTAGCTTTGTTATTCCCTAAACAAAGTTACATTGTCATTTTGAGTTGCGCTCTACTGAACATAATACAAGCTGGATGCAGTAGTGCTAAAACTTACTATTTCTACACTGCAGTGTTGGAGTGGTGACTGCGGCGATAAGGATAACATAATGATCCTTTTGTAGAGTCCTGCATGTTCCCAAAATAATAATGAATGAATAACTTTAAAAAGATAAGTAAATGCAATCCATTTACTGTTTCCTTGTGACATATACATTATTACTATTAGGTAGTTTGAAATATTATAACCATCATGAATTTTTCCCCTCAGTTTAGCAGGACTCTAGAACAAATTTTTGTGTTACAGATAAAACCTGCATTATTTTAATTTCATTGCAGGAAGAGAACAATGGTGCATGAAATATGTAAGGAATCACTGTCAGAGAAAAGGCTGCTCTTGGAAGCCTGCACACTGATACTATAGGGCTTATACGTCTTCGCATGTTTGCTCCCCTGGCTTGATGAGGCACATTTTTAGGAGGACACATGAAGGTCTAAGGAGAGGAGGGAAGGGAAGGGCAGGAAATTAAGTAAAAACGAGAATGGAAGTTGCACGGATCTGAGAAGTGTATATACAACAGGGAAGAGAAGGAAATGGAGAAAGCAGTAGAAGAGATGGTACAGAAGGAGATGAAGTAGAAAAAGAGGGGAGGAATGGAACATGGAAGTAGAAAAAGGGAAAAGATAAGCGAGAAGAGGAATAAAGGAGAAGGGAATAAAGACTTCAAGGAGAGAAGGAAATATGCAGGGGAAAATTGAAGAGAAGAGGAAAAAGGGATTCAGGACAAGAAGGAAAGAGATTAAGCAGAGTAGAGGACGTTCTCTCCTCCACATTTTTTGTGGTGTTTTTTGAGTAATGAGGCTGTTAATTAGTAGAGGCATGCATGGTTTATTAAATCAAAGTGTTTACAACTTTCACTGTCAACCAGATTCTTGCTGGTCTTCGCTGATGTTGCCATGGTAATTACAGTGTCATAAATGTGTTTGTGATTGATGGGCTTACCTCATAAAAAGTAATGCACTAATCTTTAGTTTATAATTATTTTAAAAGTAATGTTTTTACTCCATGAGTAATTCATGAAACTGTTCTCTTTGTAGTTGTCCTGTACTCTCTGTTCTCTTGTAAATGACAAAGAAACCACACCATGTAAATGTTCAGTGCTTGTTGCATTACTTTTTCTGAAGACAGTAAGTAGTGGGAAAAAACATTCACTAACTGCAAGAAAAGTTTCCATTGTTGCACAAGAGGAATATGGCGTTTCAATCTTCAGTCTAGTACTGTATTAGTTTAATGTGAGTAGGGCTGCAACTAATCATTTGGTCTATTAAAATTCAGAAAATAGTGAAAAATGTACATCACAGTTGCATCTTTTGTCAGACTGATATCCAGTTTACAATCCCACACAAGACAAAAAAAAATTGAAAATCCTCATGTCGAAGAAGCTGGAACCAGAGAGAGTTATCCCTAAATGTAAGTTTAACTCAAGTTAAAAACGTATGTCTCGGGAAAATTGCTTTTTAACATTAAAAAAAAAAAAACCTATCCAGATGTTTTCAATGTTCTATCTTTTAAATTTAAATACGAAATAACAAAGTTTGAAATGTAATTTATCAATCTTTTAAGTCCCATTAAGAAATTTGTTTTGCTGTCAGGTTAAGACAACCATGAACACATGAGAAATCTCACAGCGATACCTCATTCCTGAAGAGCTGCATCTGTTTTTTGTGCCTCAGAAGGAACATAATGTAAAAACTGTTAGTTCCATTTCCATCACATAATACACAGAACGACACACCACCTCCACACTACAAATCTCATTAAAGCATTACACACAGTTGTGCCAGCAGCTTCTATTAAACCCTTTTTTTGGTGTGTGTGTGTGTGTGTGTGTGTGTGTGTGTGTGTGTGTGTGTGTGTGTGTGTGTGCGCGCGCCATGCAATAAAAACCATATGTATTTGCACTCATACAAAATAAGGGTATTGTAGAATACTGGCAACATGGTAAACAAGGAATTATATTTAGCTAATTGCTGACTGTAATATCAAAGTACAGTGCAGTAGTGATAAATTAAACATAATGTGTGCATAATTGTGTTTGTGATTATTTATATACATAGATTTGTATACGAGCCATGATATTTTTTTGACAAGAATGTGACACAAAGTGGCTGAATGTAAATCAGGCATTATTATTCATAACAATCAATATTCTGTCATAAGCTTTTGGTTGTGGATGAGTTTCTTTTTGGGGATTTAGAGTTTTACAAGATTTTTCTTCACAAATTAAATTTATAACCAAAATAAATCAAGTTGATCAACAAAACAAATCTAAGAAAAAAAAAAAAAACTACAAATAAAAAAATCTGTTTCACAAGTTACCATGTATCATAAGTCATAAATACTGTGTGTGTGTGTGTGTGTGTGTGTGTGTGTGTGTAACACAATATTATATAATACAAACATTAGCATGGGGCACTCTGGTGGCCTAGGGGTTAAGACACTGCCCAATCCCTGGTCCGTGTTTGGGCAGGGAACTGTGTTGAATGTCATTCCAAATCTCACTCTCCCTCTCAAGTCTACTGCCTACCATCTAAAGAACGCATAAAATGCCCCAAAACATTTATTTTAAAAAAAGAGAATAGAATTTGCTACAATACAGAAATATAGAAAACACAAAATATACATTATTATTATAATTATACAACATTTAGTTCCGACCAAGTAATTTGATTGGACAAGAGGCATTCAGTGAGAGCTGATATTGAGTATTACATCACTGGGACTTTTAACTACATATATCACTCCGCTTTACAAGCATTCTAATAACTGTTGATTACATTAACGGCCGTTATCTATATTAAATTGCAACAAGCTTTGCACCGCAAAGATGAACATATTTTCACAAATAACATTTTAGTTAAATTATGGACACACACGTCTTACACCAACCACAGCCTGAGAGCCACTGCCATCCAGAAACTGTCTGATGCAGGACTCGAGGCGAGGAACATCATGGCAGTGAGTGGGCATAGGTGAGATGCTTTATCTAAACATGCAGAGACTACGGCGTGAATTGTGATTTATAATGAGTCATGGAACATAGAAAATATAAATAAAGTTTGTCTTGCATGTCTGAAAGCTTGCTAAAAAGTTGCTGGAGACCATCCATGGAGTGCAGGAAACGATGGAGCGACGTACTGTCTGATCAAGCTGTTAACTCATCAGAATCACACAGGCCGACAAAGCAATTTGTCAAGTGGAAACATACAGATAAATGAAGCTACATGATACAAAGTAACTGGCCTGCCATAACGTGTAGACGTAACGTAACGTCCCAGTCCAGTTGTGGAACTTTTTGTGTCGGCAGAGTCAAATAAATACTTAAATAAACAAACAAGTCATAATCTGTTGCCACTTATTTCTTTTAACTAATAAATGGTGCTTGTTGAACTGTTGAATAAAAGCACTATCACACTCGAGGTCCTGCTGAATATCAGCACGGCTGTGATTATCTACGACAGAATCACAGCCGTGCTGATATTCAGTACAACAGCACTCCCTCTCGTGTGATATTGCTCACAATACAAAAACAACAAGGGCTGCAAGTAATACAAATTCTTGGGGGGGAGGGGGGGGCAATAAGAGACCTCCTGGCCAAGACCTTTCACCATATGAGCATGAACGAACGTGCAGCAGACTGCCTCTCCTCTCTGTGAGACACTGCTAACATAAATTCCCATCCTTCTGTTCTCTCTACTGTCAGGAAACAAGGAGAGGAAAGAAGCAAGAAAGATGAAATTTCTCACTCACACTCTTTCTCACACACACTCCCATTTTCTCTGTGATACACACAAACAGACATCAAGGCCAGTCAGGCTCAGGGTTGGTTTATCTGCAGCTTACAGTGAGTTGTTGGAGAATGCTGTGCTGCCAGTCTTCTCTCCAGTAGTGTTTGCACTGTGCGTGTGATGGTGTGCGTATGACTGACTGCGTGTATGTGTGTGAGAAAAGAAAGTGAGGGGGAAATAACAGTGCCTGTGTATGTACAGTATGTGTGTTTGTGCGTGAGACACGTATAGGAAAACAAGCAGGCGTGCTTGGTATGTGTGTGTACACTGCAGTGGCTGTGGATTAGACAGCACAGACTAAGAGACTGAGGCCTGGGGAGTGCTGTTGCGGGAGGAATGGGATAAATACAAACACAGACACAACAAACATAGTGACATAGCAGAGTGTTGCTGCTTTGTATCATTGCTGTTTGAGTTGAGCACAATACATTGCCTTCTTTTTGTACTTTATATAAACATTTACAAACCGAGAAAGGATATGTAATAGCGTGATCAGTGAAAATGTCAAAAAAAACAGCGCTTGCTGAGTTAAACTTGCACCTTCACCAGGAGGGATATCAAACAGGATATCAAAACTCGACACATTGTGTACCTAATCTTTGGCACTGATTTTATCTCACATGTCTAAAGTGTGCAATACGTGTGTGTTGCAGGACTCAGCTCAGGAAGGTGTCATCACTCGGGACATCCACCGCACCTTCCCTGCACACGACTACTTCAAGGACTCTGACGGAGATGGACAGGATTCACTGTACAAGATCTGCAAGGTGAGCCTGATGTATGACACTGAGGTTGTAAAGGGGCATCCATGTTGCAACATAGTTGGTTGTCAGTAACATCCAGATATTTTGTATTTGATAAGAGCAGTACTGGATTATACAGTTCTGTATGTTACCTCACTTTCTTTATGGCATCATGGAACAGAAGGCAAATCTCAATACACTCTCTTTCATGCTGTGTTCGAACGTTTTTGAAAACTTTCCTGCTGAGAATCAAATGCTGTGAGATGAGAAGCTAATTCTGAAATGTGTGCTAAACCTTGTAAAAATTGTGCCTATTTCTTTGAAGCCAACCATTAGTGGGTTTTCTTTTTTTGTGGACTGGCAACGCTCAGTAGGAATTTGTTTGGCATTTAAAGTTGGCTCTACAATATATGATTGACAGTGCCCGCCTTTACTGAGACATCAACATAAACCCTTCCTACACATGACATACCGGACATACACACCACTCAGTGGACCGTCATTGATCTTTTCTTCCAATTTTCTAAGTGGAAAAGCATGGTGGATGTTATGTAGGTGGCAGATGTCCCTGAAATTACCCACCAAAAATGGTTTCTGAATATCAAGTTTTCAGGCAAGAAATAGAGCATTTAGTTGCAGAATGCTTAATGCTTTTACTGTAACTCTCTAAGGCCTAGTTTAAATGGTTTAAGTTTGGATGTTTTTAATGCAGAAGAAAAGTCATGATTTTAATGACTCAATAATTCACTGATTAGTCTGGTTGCACACTCTCATGCTGATCCTGAGTACATGTCCTTGACATTAAAATTTAATAGGGAATAGTAGCTTGTGAGACACATCCTGCATTTGCAGGGGTACTGAAAGACTGTAAACTGCATCAAAAGCAATTATTTTCATTAAAATACTAAACTTTATGTTGTATTGTTATTATTTTTAGGCTGTCAGTAGTGGTGGCATATATCTGAGAAAAACAAGGCAAAGGGCACATCATCAGCACAGTCACACATCAAAATATAGCATATCAAAATATTTTTGATTTAAGGCTATGAATGAGGTAGGGCACTTTGTCCAATAATTTATTATATAAATCCTGAAATCCAGTTTGAAGAGTGATGATTTTGGCCCTGTTTACTGTCTTAAAGATACAACAATATAAAGCTGTGATTTGTTAGATAGAAGACACTTAACTGTTTCCTGTGGAACCCATTTGGTGCATCCTTACAAAAGTGTAAAAACAATGGATAATATCAAATGCAGCCATGGTATAATAAAAACGTAAAGCCATCCATAAAAAACTTACACATTCAGTATTGAACAATCTTTCCTGCTGACCTTTTGTGGATAAGCCACAAGCCTGGTACTATAAAAACATGCAGCAGTGTCTCCTTTCCATTAAAATGAATGAGGAAAGTGAGTGCTGTAAGGAGAGGGTCCCAGTGGACTCACATCCTGAGGTAATTATCTGTGAAGACACATGGTACATTTTATCCAGACAAAAGCCAAGGTCAGCACTACTGTAATGTATTAAAGCCAGTCTTCATCTCTGTCACTGTCCTCTTTGACTGCAGCTGTGAACTCAACACTCAACATGTCATCTTTGAGTGAAATCAGCATGTATGATTTTTTTTTTTGAAGTAACCAAATAGTCAAAAAAGGATATTCATATGAAAAGTTTACCAAGCTTGAGAGCGTTCTACATATAAATGCTACAGAGTTCTCAAAAATTGATTCATTAAAACTCTTCAATAATAAACCAGCTCACTGATCATTACCAGTAAACTTTTACACCTATGAGGCGTATTCAGTAACAGCGGACATTTTGAAGACATTCATCAACGTAATGACTTTAACACATTAATTAATAAACGTTTAACCACAGAGACAAATTTAAATTTATACATTTAAATCGAAGGTAGTTTTAGAATGACGAAGTAGAACTTTTGCTCCTTTGTAATTTCCCGGCGCTGCAGAAGTAGAGTATGGCTGGTCAGCGCTCTGGGAGAACCTGTCAGGAAGGGTTAGCATCCAGTCTGGACCCAACTAGGTCAGTGGCGAGCCAGCCTTCATTTGTATGCAAATCCATGTAGATTTGCTGCTGATAAGGTTGGTTGGATCTTGAGGCATGAGTGGGTTACAGGCACAGAGGTTCCAGGACAAAGTTTATATTCATCTTCATATCCTACTCAGTAATAACCCCTGGAGTCTTTTATTTTCTAACCTTTATTCTCCAGGGAAGGTCACCTGAGTTCTTTGCTCTTTTTCAGTGATAATCTGCTCTATTCTCTTAATGTTTCACTCAGTCACACTTCCAACTAACCTGTACAACCTCAGACATCTACTGGTGGTCACTCAGAATGCCTGCTGAAGCAGTTGGGGGTTAACTGCCTCACTCAAGGGCACACTGACAGCGGGTTTCTAAGGGAAAGGAGTGCATTATTATCCCAGCTGGTGTGGCAATTCAAAAGCCTGTAACTCTCAGATAAATGGATAAAGAGAATATCCACTATATTTCCATGGAAACAGAACTTAAACAAAGCAGGGGGAAAAAAAGCGAACACGAGAACGCCTCATCAACCACGCTAATGTTGCGTATCCCAGTGATCACAGATTGTTTCCATGCACACATTATTCAGGATACTAGTTCATATCCTGGTGACCACCATCCTGATCAGATTTGTGTATACCTCTAAACACAATGCCTGAAGGGTTTGTTAGAATTTTGAAGCTGACACTGACCTTTGGTCTCTAACTTTTTTCACTGTTTCTACTCCACTTTGAATGAGTAATGTATCACAAAAACATTATGTTACCACAGAAAAAGAACTCAGGCAGGAAAGTCTTTAACAGTCAAACTTTTAATATTGTTACATCCCATCATCTGAATAAGATGATCATTGACAGTCCCATTGCATGTTGCAGGATCAACCTATGACCTATATATTTTCGTCATGGTGCCCTGATATACAGTAATCAACTAAAACACTTCTCTAAATACTGTCGCTTTACAATGATACCTGACAGAATGGTGTAGAGTTATAGGTGCATGGTACATTTGCCAGCAGTGAGGAACCCACACATACGTTATGGCTTTTACACAATGGTCATTAACACATTTGTACTGTCGAAAGTTTTCTCCTAGGTTAACACATATAGAAGAATGAAAAACCCGTATTTATTGGTTATGAGGAACTAGGCATATACTGTAGATTGCAATAATCCACCCCTCTGAGCCTATTATCTGCTCAGGCTAACAAATTTAGATTTCACCCACCAGGACCTCCCCCATCCATCTGTCAGTATGCACTTCTCCCAGCCGAGTTGGGGACATGTGAATGCCACACTCCATCAAGCATGTCAGCTTGTAGATTACACTCCAGACAGCTCCACAAGACTTCTCCATTACCTCCACATTAAACCCTAAATTAGCTGGACAGATCAGCGGTGAAGCTCTGGATGTCCACACTCATTTTTCAAGCATGGAAAGGGGGAGATACTATTTTAACCCAATGTACGGAGGTTTGACTGCTGTTCAAGTTAATGTGTCCATCGGAGAGTGAGCATCCTGCCAAAAGAGGAGAGGAAGTGAGGAAGATATTGAACCGTTACCAGCTTAATCATTTCAAGTGGCTCTAGATAAGGGCTGAACTAAACACATAATATTCAAATATAGTAAATTAGTGTGTTTCATTAAACTTGACACCATCACACTCCACCAGATGTACAATTGCCCTAACATTTGTACAGAGGAATATGATCACAGGATATCTATTCTGCATTTCTAGGTTCATGCTCAGGTCTTGTGCCACAGACCTCCCAAACATTTTGAGCTGCGAGGCTGTTTTCTTTTTGCCCACCAGCTTACATGTAGAAGTCAGGTGAGGTGGTTTATGTTAGAATGGACTTGATGAATACTTTGGTTCCTCACTTACCTCTGATGCCTCCCAATTTTGCAGGGTATTGGAATAAGAATTTGCAAGGATGTAGGAACATAAGAGTTTAAGCTGTACGTCTTCACTTTCTCTTCCATTTAAAAAAAAAAAAAAAGCGTAGGTCGAATGGTTTTAGACTCTTTTGCCTCTTGCTGGATCCTTGTTTGCACTGTGAAAAGGCCTGTCTGTTTGCTCATTAGCATGATTGGTGGGAGTTGTCAACTACTGACCGTTCTGAGACAGCGTCTCTCCCGAACGGTCATCTGAAGGTTACTCTCCTTGGTCTGTCTTCTATACTTTAATGACCAAACCAGCCAGGTTTCTTATGTTGGACAGTCACCTCTCCTCTAATTGTTGCAGTGTTGAGAAGTGTTGTGTTGTGGCATGACTTGAGTTTCTTGACTTTACTGTACAAAATCAGTCAGGCTTTAACTAGTCTTTGTAGTCTCTGACTGATACACATGTTAATGTTGTATTGGTGCCATGATAGTGAATACAGGCATCTGATTTAAAGCAGCTATGATAACATTTTTTCAAATGAAAATGTGAAAACAGTTTGATAATGTGAAAGGAGTTATCCATAGTAATGGACCACAGGGCGTTATCACCTGAATTTGCTGCACCCCTCTGCTTTATGGATCTTTACAGTGAGTTTCAGCTCATTGTCTAGCTGTCCGACTCGCAACTTTACTATTTTGGTTCACTGTCACTGCTGACACAGCGCTGTTTTTTCAGCAACAGCAGGCAGCTGTTTTCAGTGAAAAAGCTCAAAAAAACTACTACTGTACACTACCTGTCCAGCACCAAACAGCAAACAAGCACAGGTAGTGACTAGCTGGTGAACATTGTGGAGCATTTAACAGCTAAAGAGACAGATATTCCCCTCAGGGGTTGGTCAACACCCAAAAAAGAGCTAAACGAGAGTTTATATTGGATTTACATTCACAAGATGGCCAGAAACACGACTCCAAATGAATGTTAATGTTGTGCCGTAACTGCTAGATATGTAAATAAGTGTTCGCTTACAAGTCGGCAATATCAGCTTACAAGGTGATGATAAGTCAGTGTTATTTCCGCTGCATCCAAGTGGCCAAAAAAAAATCAGTTATTGCAGGTTTAAGACTGCAAAGTCCATTTGAAATAAAAGCATGTGTGCAATAGAGAATGGTTATACACTGCAACCCTAGTTCTCTGAGCAGAGGTAGCACCCCTATCACTTTACTCTTAAAAGTCGTAAACCTGGTGCATATAAAGACAGGTTGCAGTGTGCCTTAAACATGGCAAAATCGTGGCAATGTAAGTAAAGATCAACCAAAGTTTTCTGGATTATCTAATAATTTTTATATTGACTGAACAAAAACATACTCCTTAGTCACTGATGCACTTGTCCTTAGAAAGTCAGTGTCTGAAAGTGGGCGTAGAGTTTTGGTGTTATGTTATTAGACACAAGGATTTAGCTCAGCATTTAGTGAATAGATGTCTTATAGAGAGGGAAAAGTGAGAGAAGAGAGAGAGGCTGACACTGTCGAAGAGACGGCCCCCAGGGAAATTCCTCTGAAAAAAGTAAAGATGTTGGTACTGTAGAGAAACTGTCTCTTGGGAAATATCCTCTGTATGTGCTGATGCTCTAGATCAACAGGGCACTACGCTTTTAAGTTAAAATGGAGTAGAGATGACTTGTTCCTGATTCTGAAAAGGTAGCCAAAATTCCTTTGAATATTAAAAATATTACTGTACCACATAGTCACAAGAAACATATTCACGCTACCATAACCAATATTAGACAGCAAGTAACTATAGCAGCATTATTGAACTCGTATATGGCAGTTAAACTGACTGACTGTTAAACCAAGGGCTGACACTCATTCAATACTGAACTGCAAGACACTAAATCCCCTCGCTGCTCCAGTGGAGTTGTTCATTGACTGGTGTATCACACTGTGGTTGAACTGTGCAGCCCCTTAGTGTGAATGTGTGTAACTGTGTAAGACAAGGAGGGACAGAAATGTATTCTGAAAACTGTTCCTGGGTTACTAACAAGTACAAAAAAAGATTATATGTTCGTGCCAAAGGTGGTGATAACATGTAAGTAAGTCTCCCACAGTTTAAGGGGCAGGAAACATTATGTTTATTGGCATTGCAAAAAGTTTGTTTACAAGGTTGGCACACAGTAGCAGATTTGCTAGAGCTGGACAGAAATGTTTGGGGCAGATAAAAATGAAATTAATTGCAGGCTGTCTGTATGAAATCTGTATGTATCATATAAAATCAAACCAGAAAATGTTTCAGTTCACCTTAGCTTTGTTGAGATGATCAACCTTCAGCCAGATGTAATCAGATTTGTCTTATTTACCTGGCGGTAATTACAGTGTCATCTGAAAAATAAGGAAATGTGTCTCATACCCTTCCATATTTTGCCATTAGTAACGTCACATCCATTGAGATTGTATATTATTTGAGAGTCTCAGTATGAAAAGGATATGTGATTAGCACCTGTGTGAAACAATCAGTAACCAAATAACTCTATAGTTTGGCAGTTTTGTACAAGCTAATTAATAACATTTGTGATGTTGTTGTTGGTCTTGACCGTATATTTAAGACCAATTTAGCCGTATGTCTGTTCTAAAAATTATTACAGCTAATTTATCAGTAAAATTGTTGTGTCTCCAAAAGGTTGAAGAAGTTATGTTTTTGCTTGGCCATCATGCTTTTTGAGTGTGTTTTATCAGGTTTTAAGGACCAAGGAGGGTGTCCTATTTTCAGTTTATACAAGACCATGTTAATGTTCAAGTAAAGTGAAAATATAGGGGAAATTGGAGGTTTTAACATTGCAGCTTTATTTTATACATTGCAAACGACCTTGATTAATGTCGGTTATCTCTGGTGTCTTCCTGATAGAATAACCAAGCTGAATTACTCCTCCCTCTTGTTCTTTCTCTCCTGCAGGCCTACTCTGTCTATGATGAGGAGATTGGTTATTGCCAGGGTCAGTCATTCCTCGCTGCTGTTCTCCTGCTGCACGTGAGTTAACTTGTCATCCATCCTTCTCATGGTCATGACAATGCACCAAACAGATGAATAAACAGATACAATACATACACACATGCATACAAATCTAGGTCGTACAAAACAATATAACACTTTACAAGATAATGTAAATTGATACATTTACTATGGCCTCAAAAATGTAATTGAGTCAATACATTTCTTGACAATTTTGCTGTTATTTTGTCTACTTTCTGTACATATGCATATACATATAAAATGTTTATGTAAAATAAAAATATAAATAAAGGTTAACACTTTAACGAAGAAAATACGTCAGCATTGTGTAGCTGCACCTACCCCTCACTGCATCTACAGAAATCAAGTCGTTGAGCTTGTGTTAGGTGCAATAAAGCAGAACCGAGACAGTATACAAGACTAAATGGAGGCTGAGGGAGAGACAGTAAGACTCTGGCTGAATGAAAACAGTTTATAGCAGAATGATGTGGATGAATAGAGGAGTGAGAGAGTGCGAAAGAAGGTAAAGCTAAAAGCATGAGACAAAGTTATAGCAGAAAATGAGGAGTGGGAAAGAGGTGGACAAGACACTCATTCACTCTCAAACATTTCTTTTCAAGGTCACTGATAGACACACAGCTCTTAAAGAGCCCCTGCTCTATATAACCCTCACCGAACATATTTTTTCTTTTATTTCTTTTGTTCAGTGTTTCTTGTATGTTCAAAGTGTGTTGCGACTTGTCTGTGTAAAATGCACCGGAAATTTTATTTGAAGAAGGTGTTAGAAGACAGATGGAGGAGAGACAGAAGAGTAGACACATGGAGGGGGGAGTCCCAAGTGGAGGAGAGAGAGCAGTGGAAGTTTGGTTGAAGTCCAAATGACAAGGGCAGCAGAGGTTAAAGAGGAGGAAGACAAAGGGAGAGTGGGGAGGAGAAGAAAAGTCAGGAGGAGGTGGTGTGAGGAGAGAGATGGTAGGAAAGTCATTGAGGAGAGCTATTCACGAGTTAGGTGAAGACACATCAGGAGGTACAGAGGTAAAGAGACGGTGGGGAAAAAAAAGAGTGGAAGAGGAGGTAAACAGGAGGAAGTTATGGCGGAGGAGGCTGTAAAGGTGAAGAGGAGGTGGGGGAGAGATAAAGGGGACAACAGCAGTAAAAGAAAGAGAGGTTATACGGGAGGAGGAGGCAGACGGGTTATAGAGGAGGAGGAGGAAGAAGGGAGAGGTTATGGAGGAGATGTCAGGAATATTAATAGGGGTTCAGGTTTACCTGCAGGAGCCCATTCAGCCCCAAACACATACTGTCACTCTGATTAAATATCACCTCACCGTCTGTGTGTGTGTGTGTGTGTGTGTGCAAGTGTGTGTGTGCAAGTGTGTGTGTGCAAGTGTGTGTGTGTGCGTGCGTGCGTGCGTGTGTGTGTGTGAAGAAATAAACCGACACAGACACACACAGTGTTAAGCTTTTTCTCATGCCTCTTATCTTCATTCATCCAAGCAACACGCACACTGAAACACACAGAGACGGTGAGGCACTCACATCAAAACATTTGCACACACTTGGCCATGCAAACACCTGTGTGTCCCTTCATGTCATTCACACCTTCTTCTTCTTCTGGCTTTCTGTCTCTGTTTTGAGCCAGTCAACATGGGTGGGGTTTACCAAAATTTTGTAAACAACATTTGGCCCTGGTCTGGTAGCATCACAGTGCCTTACTGTAGCTGAAATGAGATAGAGAATAAAAAAAAGGAATCTGTTTCTTGTCTTCAAGACCACTAAATGTCATGCGGAGATCCACACAAAATGTCCTGGTTTCTTTTGTGGCAACAGATGTACATTTTGGACAGTCAGTTGTTCAGTTTTAGTTCATGTAGCTGTAGTTTATGGTTATTCATGTGGTTTCAGATGCCTGAGGAACAGGCCTTCTGCGTGTTGGTGAAAATCATGTATGAGTACGGCCTCAGAACTCTCTATAAAAACAACTTTGAAGATCTTCACTGCAAGTTCTACCAGCTGGAGAGGCTGATGCAGGTTAGTGATGAAATGTTTTATAATATTTTAAATGTAATGGAATATATTACAGTGCAATGGTAAGTAACATAATGCTCAGAAGATAAGCCTGACTGGATCGATGGACAGACCGATGGATGAAATAGAGATGAAAAGTGGGAGGGGGCATTATGCTCCCATTTTAAGTTTTACTTTCAATGGTATCCTCAATGTTACTTAACATAAAAACTTAGGACTTTCCTGGATTATGTAACGATCCTACAGTATAGGTTCATGTTATGGCCACCAGTTTTAATTTTTTTATTTTAATTAATTTTTTAATTTTTTAACTCAAAAAAAATTTTTTTCGTCATTTTTGGAAAATACTACAATTTGATGAGCTTTGGCTGCTGTTGCTTTGGAGAAGAAGCCAGTCAGATGTGCAAATCAAAGCACTATCGAATGCAAAAGACTTTGTCTGTGTAGTTGAGAAACACGGCGCAATAGTTGCTGAGTTAATCCAAAATTCCCTCTCACTCCCAGTTTGTTCACTCTGTTTCTTTTCATTGTTCATTTATCACACGTTTTTTCAGACACCTCTGGCTGTAGTTAAAGAAATGATTAATCTCACCACTTAGTGGCAGAAATTGAAATGATTTGGCCTTGAGGGGCACTACAAATACAGCTCAAAATTAAAAATGTTAATCAGTTGTTTTGTCTACATCATACGTTTAAATGCCATGAAATTCACTTCTCATATCCAACCATCCTTGTTGTACAGACTAGTCTCGAGGACCATTTATTTACACTAGATTTGATTTTCCAATGTTTTTACTTACTTGAGAATGAAGGTCCCTTGGGCTGTTTCATTAAACTAATGATTGAATGCAGGGTTTGTACAGTTACTCATCCTGGGTGCCACTAAAAAGAAAAGACTAGCAGACAGTGCAAATAGCCTTACAAAATGTATTTGCATTTTCTATAAAAGCAAGGAAAGTTTGATCAAATTCAAATATGTAAAGCATGTTACCAGTGCTTGCATCATCTGTGGGGGACGACATGTTGTTGACTCGTTTCTGGTCACGAAATATATTATAATAAGAACTAATTCTAATTCTGTGCGTGTTAGACTTGCAGTCTTTTGAGGCTGATGATCCTGGTGCTGGTAAAGTCCCATCCCACTCAGGTATTACAGCCTAAATCCACTCACTGAGTAGAGTTTAATTTGTCCCTGAAATCCATCCTGGCCCTGCAGGCGGTCGTCTCTCAGCATCAAGATCAACTCAGTTAGCATCGACCAAGTGCGTTCAATGTAAGGATGTTAGCATTGACTGCTAATTATTAGCATACAGGTGGGAGCTCACTATCTGATCCAGTCAGGTGTCATGTGGCATGGTAAGTGTTTGCTGCCAAAGTGGATGGCTATGTGGCTAATTTAATCCTTTATTCACTGTACATGCATCGACACTAAGACACAAGCACATTTTTCTACTTAAAACCTGCAGCTGTCTTTTGGTCCACATGGGTTCAGTCTTATTGCGCCAAAACAAGTATATAAAAATAGATACAATTGAAATGATCAAGTAGAATAATATCATAACAGAATAATACAGTATAATAACATTGGCATTGCTGAACTCTGGTGCTCATACACTTTGCAAATTATATGAAACAGATTGCTCTACAAAGGTAGATCACTCACCCTCATTACAGATTTGTAAATGTTGTAAAAGTTTTGTGAATGTACTTGCTTTGTATAATAATACTATATTATTATATTATATTATACCTTTCCTTTTTGTATTTTTTACTGGAAGTTTAACAATGTGTGCAATGTATGAATAATGTCTCTAACTGTTTGGCAGCTGGGATGTTGTACTGAATTGTGTTATGTGTCTTCTTAAACTTTTTTCTCTCTTTTTCTTGGGTCTCTGAGATTATCATCTCAGTGAGACGGCATGATTTAATAAAGTACAAGTAAAAATGAAATAATGTAAAATTGAAATGACAAGCAGAGCCACATCTTTATATTCTTGTAAGTGCTGTTTTATCTCACAAGTTTCCTCCTCTTCCTTCTCTTCTATCTGCTCCTACAGGAACAGCTTCCTGACCTGTGGTCCCACTTCCAGGAGCTGAACCTGGAGGCACACATGTACGCCTCCCAGTGGTTCCTCACCCTCTTCACTGCCAAGTTCCCCCTGTGCATGGTTTTCCACATCACTGACCTGCTGCTCTGTGAGGTACAATTTGATTCACTGCACTACTTTATACTGGGAGTACAGGGAGAGTGATTTGGTGTATAATGTCCAGAGTCCAGTGAGGGGAGGGTCAGCCTTCTAGGAAGTTGGGAGGAGTCGTAATGAGGTAGAAAACAAGGTCACGGAAGGAAGATAATGAGTGGCAGAGGTTCCTGGGAAGTAGGGAAGGAAGATGACAACCGTCAAGGTTGGAAGAAGGACACATGAAAGGAAAAGGGGTAAGAGAAGGATGGAGGGAGGGGAGTTGGTTCAACTGTACTGTACCTCTACTGACTATCAGTGGCAATAAGTAGAAGGGCAAAGCTCTACCGGCACCAGCACTGGTCCATCTGCATTCTGCTTTGTTGTTTGATCTATATCTTCCCAATGTAATCAATACAGATGCGCTGATCTGGCTTTTAAGGGTTGATACGATCACTGATTTAATGTCATTCAGATCACTTCACCCAACACCAATCACTGCTTGCTTCTTGTTCTAAAACATTTTTACAGAAAGCTCCTCCGAAGAGACCTTCTTCCAAAAGCTGGTAGTTTATGATTCCTTCTGGGATATTCTGCAACCACTTCTTTGACTTTAATATTCTGAACAGGCATATTTCCCCTGAGATCACAGATCATAGAGATCACAGAGGAGCTTGAATGATCAAATGGTGAAAGAAACTCTTGAGACATCTGTTAAAACAGTTGTTGTATGTGTTCCTTCATGGTCTGTCATTAGAAGTAATGTGATGTGAATCAGCATCTTAAATTTGTATTCTGACATGCTGGAAAAAAAGAAAATCATACAACGCTCAAAACCTTGAATCTGTGTGGAGTTAGTAATGTAAAGAATAATGATAAAAAATGTGTTTTACAGTGCTACTAAGTAATTTTGAATAAAAACAAAATGATGCATAAAAAAGTACTTCAAGAAATATCTTGAATAGTTTATAAAAGATTAAAGATTTTAAAAAAAATTGTTTGGAAAACAGTTTTTATCTCTTGATGGAGAGGACAGCTATCTGGCCGAGCCAGTCACAATCCTTTATCTAGTATGAGGCGGGTTTAATATGATGACTGACAGAGAGGAGCGCCATTGAGGCATCTCAAAAAATAACTAAGATGGCTGCAACCGATGCGGAACGTACAACGGCCGGCTACAGCGACAGTATTAAATGAACTGGATGGTACATTTTCTCTAAAAGAAGAACATCCAACTGCACTTGAACTTTATGTTGATAAGAAATATGTGTTTGCCCAACTTCAGACAGGATATAGCATACAACAGGAGGGCATTTTGTTGCTCTGATTGGTTGTCTGCGCCCGTCGATAATGCCCTTTGGAAATCGAAAATGAGCTGAGAGGTTCCAGATTAATATGCATTTGCGAATTAGTCTGGTGATGCCAGGCTTGTTCATAAGTGTACCTGGTTCCAAAAAACCTTACGATTGATAATTTTATTTCTTTGACCACATCATCTGATCTGCAGCTGTATGATTTGGACTCAGGTGAAGAAAGAAAAAGAGTTTTCAGCTGATCACCAACTGCTGGTGAGTCGGATCAGGTGGCAGGTAAAGCTGCCAGACAGACCCGATTAAGCCAAATGTGTAATGAGGGTGCACTGGGACTGTCTGACTGAGGCTCCTATCTGGAGGTGGAACATGCAGCAGTGTCTTTATGGAAAATGAACATTGTGTTTGGAGCATATAAACTCAAAGTAACCAGGGGCCAAGAACAGAGCCTTGGGGGACACCACCCCCAACATGATAACAACAGCTTGAGTTCTGTTGGAGAGATGTTAACAGTTCAAGAGCAGTAACTCTCAGACCCATTCTCCCAGGTGACTCAGCAAAATAGTTATTAATAACAGTTGACTGATTGTCTCTCCCTATTATTTATTATATATTTATGTTTCACTTTCATGTTTGGGTCTACAAAAGAAAGATAGAAAGGATTATTAGTTTTAAATCTTTCTTTGATCTTTGTCTTGTTCTGAAAACATCCAAAGCCAAATGCCCTGCTTGTTTCCTCTCCCCTCCATCCCTTCCTCCCCCTTCTGTTTTCCTATTGGCCCCAGGCAGAACAATTAAAAGTTTCCCAGGTCTTTCTCACCCAATGAGCCGCATGATGAGAATCTGCTCGTTAAACTAGAATTCTCATCTCCTGCATCCCTCTCTGTCTGCCCTCATCTTCTTGGCTCTCTCCATCATCTTCTCCCACTCCTTTATTGCTTCTTTTCTCTATCATCTTTCTCTTTCCTTGTTTACTCTCTCCGTCATTTCTCTCTTTTTTTTTGCCCTTTCTTTACCAACTTTTTTCGCTGCATGTTTTCTTTCTTCTATTATTTATTTATTTATTCCTCATTCATCATCTCTGTACATCATGTGTAGAAATAGTTAGTCAAAGGCTTCTGGACTTTTGTCTGGTCTTGCCACTGATACAAGAGACTTAAGTTTTACTGATTGGTGGCGAGTACCAAGGTCAAATCTTGATGTCGCATAAGGGTTTTTCCGTCATACGTGGGTCGATTTAGATTTATCGATTATCACCACTTTAGTGCTGCCCAAGATTGTTTTTTAACAGAAAGAAGAATATCAAATTTGTGGTGGGGACGAGTTGCAAAATTACCCTACGTCTATGTCTCTATTTACTTAACTCTGCTCAGCTCGCATCTGAAACTATTTCGCACTCATCATGTAGTCTTGAACCTTCACTTCTCCCTTCGCCTATTTCCCCATCACCTTCCAAGTCATCATATCTCCCCTTCTGTTGTTTATCTCTCTTTCTCCTGTACAAATCTGTCTTGCTCGGATACACACACACACACTGAGATTATCTTTCTTCCTCTCATGCACACCTTTGATCCTGCCTCAGCACTGTAGCACCATCTTGAGGCCTACAAAGATAGGTGTGTGAAAGCAGAGCTCCCCCTCTCTTTTCTCTTTCTCCAGTTATTTTTAGAGCTGTCCAGATATTTTTAGCTCTGTGTTGCCATGTGAACTGGTTGTCACGGAGACCAAGGAGACGGGTGTTCCCATGCAGAGCTGACATCAGCTTTACATTTTCTTTCTTTCTGTGTCAAAATCAGAAGCATTGAATCTACAAAAGAGGAATGGAAAACATAATGCCACAGCGTTAATGAACATAGTATACACAGTATATCAGTGCATAAAAACAGAGCTTCTTACCACAATAATCTGCTCCACACAATAATCTGTGATTTCTATTGATACATAATACATGTAATGAATAAAACAAATTTGAGTTTTAGCTTTATAAGTAAGTAAGACATACAGTACTAACTAACAGTACTAAAATCAACATACCTGTATTCCAAGATGCTCTGTCAACTTTACGGCTTAAATATTATGTAAATGGTAGTTATAAGAAGTTTCATATCGTTACCATGTAGTGATGCCTTTTATTTCACATTTCTGCTGTTTGGGTCATGAAGTTGTTGTCAAACGTTGTAATAGACTACATATATTTCTAGATAGAAGTCCATTTTCATATTAAATCAGGAAGATCAGGAAGATCAGGAAGTGTGTCTGCAGCAGAGCACCCCTTCGCTTCAAACCGACACATTGTAATATCTGGTGACCGTATGGGTGCCGGTGGGAAAACTTCTTTGCACACGAGGTGTTGAATTCAAATTAAGGGAAGACAATAAAACTCCTTCCCAAGTGGCAGTGAGGGAGGATTTCACACATCTAAGTAATATATTTGATTTACATTGGAAGTTGCCAACACATAAAGCTGCAAAGTACAGCTATGAATTGCTGAATAAAATTTTCATTTTCATTGTATCAGTAATACATACACTGTTACGCATGCTGATACAAATGAACATGATAGTTTTTTTCCTCTTCTTGTTTCTTCTAATTTTTTTCTCTTTTTCAGGGTCTGAACATCATCTTCAATGTAGCCCTGGCCCTGCTCAAGGTTAGTACTCACTTCTTTTATTCATTCATCTGTAACCATTTTTTAAGATTTGCTCAACTATCAAATCAGTTCTCATGTTAAAAAACCTTTTTTCTTTTGAACCCACCCAAATCGTGTTGTTTTAGATCCACTTTTTTTCAATAAATAGAACAGATATATTTAAGAAAAAACTGACCTTTATTTATTTATTTTTTCAATTAATTGCACATTGTAATAAGGATGGTAATTCTTTTATTGGAGTTCTTCTTAGAGAGAATGTTATCACAAAGTGCAAAGCAAAGTTTTTGGGAAGCATGAATGTGCAGAAGAGGCATTGTGTGTGAGGAGTTGTGTTAAGTCCTATGTCGGATGTGATGGGTAGAGGTTGGACAATTTGTTCGTTGGCGTTTCTTGCCCCCTAGTGCTCAAATCAGAAACTGCTTCTGGAAGTGAGGAGGCTGATTTGTCCCTAACGACAAATTAGACAAATGGGTCTAGACTAGATTATGTCATACATCATATTGAATCTAATGGAGTATGTATTTGACCAGAGTAACACATGTGTTTATGTGCGTTTATAATGTGGGAAGATTTATTTTGTGGACTCAAGTGATACCTTTTTAATTTATAATTTTACTGTAATGTTGTACTATATGTTTTGAGCAGTATATGTGCAATATATAATTTAAATAATATTTTTAATTTGCACCCACTCAGTTGAAATTATTTAACCTTATTAACCCATGTATCTCCGTTTTTAGTTTAAAAAAACAGTTATGGGTGAAAACAGGGTTTCCATACAGTTTTCCTCGGACGTTGATCAAATAGTGTACAATTTAGAATGACAAGATGGGATTTTCCATCAAAACATTTGGGATGTGGTTTAATCCAAACATACAGGCACAAATACAAAACAATCAATAGACAGACATAGTAGCAAATATTACCATTTTATTTAAAATCAAACATGATTTCACTCACATTATTCGAAATAGTGATTAGATAATAGTGTTTAGATTAAAAAATAAAATAAACAAATTAAACATAGATACATACATACATTACAACAAATAAACTTTACAAAATGCAATTGATGTCTGTATTTTAAGTGTAAAAATGTAAAGCAGTTGAGTTGAGTTTTATTTACATATTACCAAAACAAGCTGCATGTTGTTGCCATCAGAGCAGAAGGGTGTAGAATTACTTGTTGTTGTGCTATCAGATCTGTTTGTGACGAGATGGATCGATGAGTTTTGGCAATGACTGCGTCATATTGCGTGTCAGTGTCTGGTTGTTTAATGGGGACATTAATTTGATGGGATGGTCCTTGTGGAAGTCATGCTGGATCTTCAACAACACTCAGTGATGAAGAACAGGCTTGTTTGTGTCTTTATATAGTCCATGTCTTGGTACTGAAACAAAATGAAATAATTTAGCATCATGTTTAAGTGTCTCTTGTTGTGACACATTATGTATGACTGAAAACTAAATGTGGTAGCTGATAGTTTCCCAGGTGTTACAGATTAAGTTTGACATAAAGAATCTTTTTCTTTTAGACATATTTAAAAAACATTTAAAGTCATCTAGCTAGTTAAAAAATCAGGTAATATCATACTGAGCTCCCATGGACATGATACATGCGTGGAAAAGATTTTTTAACCAAAGTTGTAATCTTTCTATTACATAGATTATAACAGTTTTAACTGCTCCCTTTTCTACTTCACCTTTTGCTGCTATCCCTAAAAACATCATGGCTACTCCTAACCCTCAAGTAAACCAATTGATCAATTTTAAATTTCAAGTTTTTTGGAAATGGAAAAATAGCCAAATTAAAATATTAACAGGGACTCCCTAATTAACTTTGTTTTCCCCCAAAAAACAGTCCTTTAATACTGAACACAGTACTGAATTCTGATCCTATATTTATTTTTCCTTCATAAAACAGCTGCACAGTATACATGAACACACCAACACAGCCTCAAACACACCTTCATTATAACTGCTAAACCCCATCCAATTTTGCAGATTGACTCAGGATATTAATTCTCATAATAAATGTAATAAGTTTTTTTTGATTTTTACATAGTAATGCAGCTGCACTCAGGCTTTCCCCTCTAAATGAATCATATGTGGTTGGTTTCTAAAAAGCCTTCCTGCTCTATATTTTAGCAATAATGTATTCTGTGTGTCAGAGAGAGAAAGATGTGGTGCATGCGATGGTCGGGAATGGTGAACAAATGAGGATGTGAGGAGGGTGGAAGGGGCTTCCACTGCCTGCCTCTCATTGGCCGGGCATGACGGCATTCTCCCTCGAGGCCCCCCCCCCCCCCCTCTCCATCCATCCTGCTCTCCTCTCCGTTCTCATCACCCCTCCCTCCATCTGTGTTCGCCTCCCTCCCTCTCCTGCTCTAGCAGCCGCCATCCACATCCCAGCAGGAGCGTAAGCTATAGCGTTACCAGTCTGTACCTGGAGGAGAAACGCTCTGTGTTGTTGTTTTTTTTTTTTTTTCCCCCCCTCTTCATCTTTACCTTCCGTGGATGCCCGCTTGGAGCTTCTTCTCTCCATCAGTTTTCTCGCTCCCTCTCTTCTTCACTTCCTACTCCTCTACCTCCGCCTTCCCCTCTCCTCCTCTCTGTTGACTGGCTCTGTGTTTCTCCAGCACGCTACAGTCTGTCCACCACGCAGACCTCTGCAATGGAGCCGCCCCTGCTAGCCGTTAGCTGTTAGCATCACAAAGAGAGGAAGAGAAGAAGGCAGAGAGCGTGCAAAAGAGAGAGAGACGGTGGACCACGCTGGATTGTTTCTCTGCTTTGCCTCACCCCAGCTGCTGGACAGGATCATCAGTCCTGATCGCACAGCAGCATACACACAGCTGGCTTCCCATCTAAAGAATCTACTGACCGCTACAGACCGGATGCCTGGCTCCTGCTGCTAATGGAAATGAAATAAATAGAAAGTCTGCCGGAGGGAGAGACACTGGAGTCCATGCTGAAGCTGTTAACTGGACTGTGCTTTTACTGCTCTCTGTGGTTTGGATCTGGTCAGACTTCCGATCAGAGGGTTATGTGAGTGAAGAGGAAGAGCAAAGATACAGAGAGGCTACTGGGATACACTTCTTTCTGTTTTACTACCTCTTTCCAAACTCATCTTGTATTTCATGCACGGCTGGCTTAAATCTGACTCAACGAGTTCAGCATCCACTCAGCCATAAACCAACACAAACGCATCATCATCTCCCGAAGGTAGAAAAGTGCCATACTCGCATGCTAACAGACCACATCTCGTCTGCTTCTGCCATGTCGTCAGGACCACCTACAAAGGCTTAGACTGGAGCTCTTCTGATAAAAGGATTCATACGGTTATTTCGGGCAATTTTACATTTCAAAGGAAGCTAAAATCCTGTCAGCTTCACACCAGGTGCGGCCTCGCATTTGGGAAAAGGGTTCAAAACGCATCGCCTGCTTTGATGTGTCATCTCACACGCATCAAGCCTCGAGCATTAAGGCCACTCAGTGGTGCAGACTGAAGGGGAATTACTCTCCATCTTTGAACAACGAAGGAAAAATAAAAAAGGTGGAGTACTTATCCATCGCTGCTGAGCAGCGGCCCACGTGTTGAGCGGCTTTGTTGCCAGGCAACAGCATACTGGATTGGAATTGGTTGGGGGAGTTTGGCACGGGAAGATGAGAGTGGGTAGTGTGACTGGATTTCAAAGTGCGTCTGGCAGGTAGCTGGAAGACTCAGCATTATGCCGATGGCAGCATCAATACATTATTTTCTGACTGTTATTTTGTCACACCTTGTGGCCGTCACTGGGCTCTGACAGTGGTACAAGCTGAGTCGTCTCCACTGACGTCTTGTCCACTTGTCCAAATTCTGTGGTTCCCAGATGAACTGGATCAATCTGAAAATTGCACGCCTTGGAAGCCTGGGCTGTCTCTCCTAGCTGGCGTCCTGAACATCAGTCCGCTGTGACACCGCCTTATGTGGCATTATCAGCCTCTCTTCCCAGAAGGTCGGTCACCTCGTTCGCCAGTGACCTCAAGAATCTCGGCTCATCTGACTTGAACACACTTACCAACCTTTCTGCTCCCTGTCCACTTCTCCTCCAACTCCAAGAAACCCACTGGGACTTTTCGACGACACGCTGGAGTCTTCTGCCACCATGGCCCCGGATTGGGACCACCCCTCTCCGTCACCCTGCCCCACCCCGCCACCATCTCCTCCATCCTCCTCTCCACCCTCTCCTCCCCCTATACCTGCCCTGACCTCGCATCTGCCCCTTCCAGCAGTGCGCAGGGCAGTGGAGGACGGAGAGGGAACAGCGGAGGAGGGGGGCCACAGCAGTGAGGCCTCAGCGGACTCATTCTGCAGGGTGATGGGTCTCCTTGGGATGGGACACCGGCTCTTTGTGCCTAAGTTGCTGGCGGTGAGAGAGGGGGGTCTGGGAAACAGGCGCTGGATGAGAGAAACTGAGCGTGCAGGGACGGTCTGGTTTAAAGGTTATAAAGGAATGATATTTAGTTTGACTTGTGTTGATAATGAAAATAGCTACTGATTAGGGCAGAGGATGGAGAAAAATCAGGCCAGCATGTCTCAAAAACAAAACAAAATTCTGTCTCTCCACTTCTGACTCTGGCCAAAGCAATACTTATTGCATCTGCTGTGGTTAAGTGTGACCTGTAACCCTTGATGTCTTGCATATTCTAATGTGGACCTTTCTGAATATCACATTGGATAGATGTGCCAGCAAATTGACTAAAATTGTATTTACAATTTAGCTTCCTGCTATAAGCCCTGAATCTTACATGAATATATTAATGTGAAAAACTCATACAAGAAGCTCTTTGACTGCATTTATCAGCTGTTCCATAGTTGATCAGCTATGTACAGTACATCTAGTAATATCTCTGCGTAGATTGCGTCCTTATACCACAAGGTGGTGTCATTGGTGTGGGTTTAATTTATTGTCTGAACTCCATACTATTCTTCAAAGCACCCTACTCCACGTCCTTAGTTCAACAAATTCACACTCAGTTGCCAAATACAACCTCAGCTACAAAGCAGCCCTGCTGCACTAGTTGGGGCTTTTGTGTGCGGCTTTTAAAGCATCTTGACACTGGCTTTCAATGGAGGGGAGTGCTTTCAAACAATTAACTGTCAAGCCAGTGCTCTCTCCTCTAACTCTGTATCCTCCAGCCATCTGCAGGACAATGTAGTATTTTGCAGTGGTTGTTGGTGGCCACAGCACCTACAAGGATCATATTAGGGGGACACCTGGAAAATAATTGAACGCTAAATGGCAGAAGGGAAACTGCTTCTAAGATGAGAGCAAGTAAAAATGAGGATGGGATGTGACTGAATAGGATTAGGGATGTGAAGTTGCCACATACTCTCTAGCTGCTCAAACAGCTCCAGACCTTGAGAAACAGGGAGACACTATGTGCATCGCAGCATGAGATTGGATTGGTCTGACCCTAAAATGATGAATCTCCTATAAATTGGTTAATCTTTCAAGAGCAGAATTGTAACCGTAATTGTAATGTTACTTTTCTTCTGGGTGCATGGAGTGAGTTGGATAATAATTTGTCAAAGGACATAGTACTCTTGATTGGTTAAATGTGATTTAACTAAACAAAATCAATGTCTCACACATCAGCATTTCGTTCATCAAGTTACAGTAAATAGCTTTGTAAGTCTGTCCTCCCTGAATTTAAACATCTAATGATTGAGGAGAACAAGCTGTCGGAGGTTACTCTGCGCTCTGTGTGTCTGACTCTTAATGACCGTCTCTTCTCTATCTGTCTCCACCACCACCTCCCTTCTCCTCCCACCTCCTCATGTCTCGCTCCAGACGTCTAAAGAGGACCTCTTGCAGGCGGACTTCGAAGGGGCCCTCAAGTTCTTTAGAGTCCAGCTCCCTAAACGCTACAGAGCTGCGGAAAACGCCCGCCGGCTTATGGAGCAGGCCTGCAACATCAAGGTAAAGACCTCTTTATACCAACACATGCATTTGCAATCCCAAGTCCAAGTCCAAGCAACACCATAGGGAATTCCTGTCTTGGCATCTCCCACTGAGACACAAATATGTTTATCCAGAGGGGTCCGTTGTCCTGGAGCATGTCAAGTACAGTTCGGCTGTTGTGGGGTTTCAATCCCGGACCTTCTGGTTGCAGTATGGGGTACTCTCCACCACACTGGAGGTGTAATGGTTTATTGGCTGATTTTTATCTCGTCTCTGAAGGGATTTGGGTCACAGAGTTAGGGTTACATGTGTTTTATTTGCACTGCACTTTACAGAGATTAGCTGAAAAGAGTAGGTGGGACAGTGACATCTTTTTCCTTGGATATTTTGGGACTTTATGTTGCTAAAGTCTTAACTTTTCTGTAGTTTAAGTAATTCCTTTGTCTCTTTAGGCATGACCAAAAACAGAGCTAAAGGAGAGTAAATATTGGACTTATGTTTGACAGGTGGCCAGAAGCTTGACACCAAATTAATGCTAATTTTGCTCCATAACGGCTGGATGTGTAAATAGTGTAAATGTGTAAATTTTATTGCTTGCTAAAAGTTTACTATATCAGCTTAAAAGGTGATGATATGTCAATGCAGTGGAAACACAGTTTGTTTCCGCTGCCCCCAAGTGCAGCTGTTGAAGGTGTAACGTATACATTAAGTTAAGTAGACCCTTTGCAATGTGCGATTTTACTTATTACTGCTATTCCTTTTCTCTGTTTTAATTAGTCCTTTTTGTAATCTGTTGTTAATTGGTCTGGACTGCAATCTGACTATAGCAGGTAAAAGTTGGCTTCCATGGATGGCGGTCATAGTTTTCTTCAAGGCATGCAAGGTTGTGTGGTCACTAAACACCCCCCCCCCCCCCCCCCAAACACACACACACACACACACACACACACACACACACACAATCATCCTCCTATTGACCTTAATAAGGCTGCTGGCATTTAGGGAATTTGCTGCGGTCACCAGAAACCATAAGCCGTACACAGTGTCTATGATATTTTGTGTGTGTATGTGTGTGTATATGTGTGAGCATGTCAGCAGAGTCTGTTGTGATAGAGGAAGGAAAGAGTTCGCAGAGAAAGATGGAAGAGATAATCATCTTCAATCCACCCTTCTGTCTTTCTCCCCCTAGCTCACTCTCTGCCCATGTCTCTCATATTTCACATTTTAGGGATTTTCTGACTTTCTTATCTAGAAAAACTTTCAGTGACTAAGCAGGTTGTGATGTAGTGTTGTGTTCAAGGGCATGTTCGTGCTCAAGGGTATGTTGGCAGGACGCATGGCTGTAAGTGCTTACGATCCCCTCAATGTTTGGTGTAATTTCTGTGTTTGTCTACATACAGGATATCCTGCACTCTGACTCTCTGTTTATCTCTGTTTGTTTGGTAGCATTTTGGCACTCTTGCACAATCCTGTAGCAATACAACCATCACGACAGTCATGTCAGGCCTTATGCTGTACAAAAGCATACACATACTCAAACATGTAATGTCCATGCTCACTTTCCAAGCATAAACACACAAATTCATAAGCTTTAACCATCAGAACAGCTTCACTGCTCCTTTGCATACACTCCCATAGGTATTCAGCTGGATTGCAATCTGGGGACTGTGATGGCTTTATCGTATGATTCACATCATACTCATTTTTAGTGACTCCTCCTCTTCTGGCCTGTATGGAAGCATGTGCATCTTCTATGTTTCTTCACTCATTTATTTAGGTTTTTCCTTTTATTTGTCAACTGTCTGTATCGGCAAAATACATTTACAGTATTATGGAGATTCTCTCTCTCTCGCTCTCCCTCTATCTTGCACACACACACACTGCAGAAGCAACTGGCTAAAGTGTCACCAAAACACACATGCTGATTGAAGAGAGACTGTGCTCAGGCGTGTGAAGTGAGCTAAAACAAGTAGCACGTCTGATAGGATGACTTAGCCCCAGGACAGACAGGAACACTTTGTGTCTCTCTCTGCTCATGTCTTGATCATCCCTCACTGATCTTTCACTCCCCTGCTGTTCCTTAGTTTCCTCTTGTGTTGGCGTGTTTTTTTTTTTTTTTACGCTTTTCTTCTCTCTCATCTCTCGGAGAAGTTTTTTTCTTTTCCTGGTCACCCTTTTCTTCCTGAACACATCCTAATAGCCAAGGTTTACACATCAAAACTGTGTGTGTGTCTGAGATCTTTAACTTCTCCTCAAAAACATTTTCTTTCTACTGTCATGTTTTTAAACCAGCAGCTACTCTTTTAAGTTTTAAAATAGAATATTCCCTGTGGATGAAATTATTTAGAGCAAGTCAGTCAAAGGGAGAGGGATAAAAAAGAAAGACTTGAGAGTGATGAGAAGGACTAACAGACTTTCCTTTCCTTCCACTCCTCAGTTTTCCCAAATTTTGCCACTGAGCATCCAACCAACCCAACCGGGTACACCAACAGATCGCAGCATGTCACATCAGCTTGTGATACACCACATTGCACAACGCTTTTTCAAATCACATCCAAACCATGCCACAGTTATGTCACATCATGTCACAAAGCCTCACAACATCATCTCAAACTGTACAACACCTGTATACATCACACAATATTATACCACAAACCATCCTTCCACGCCATGACTTCTCACACTGTCCACCATGTCAATTATTTTTTGACAGTCGTTTGCTGCGAAATGTCATAAAATGGTTAGAAAAAGCCATGTCAGTATTACCCAGAGCCTAAAGAAAGGTCTTCAAATTGACTGTTTCGTCCAACTAACAGTCCAAAATCTAAAGGGATCCAATTTGCAGTGATAAAATCAGAGAAAAAGCAGCAAAACCCTTACAGTACATGTGAATCCCACAAATGTTGGGCATTTACCTTTCATAAATGCCTTCAACACTTATTCGATTATCAAAATTGTTGTTGAATAGTTATGATCAGCTAATCAAGTATTTGACTAATTGTTTCATCCCTACATCACATTACTTAATGCCACTCCATACCCCCCACAACACACTCCACAAAGCTGATGCTGATTCCACAGATACGTCTATTGAACATCTTCTGTCCAGTCAGCTGGGATCATAGGTACATGACATTAAATGCTGTCTGCTAGATTTAGGGAGTCAGTAGATACCAACAACAGAGTGTTGGAAAACCTGCCATGTTTAACCACCATTGGGGTAAAAGGGTACACCAGTATGTCCAGGTCCAATCCACTTTGCTCCGTGTTCACCTACCCACTCCACACCCCAGCCACCCCTTTTACATATTTTTCTCTGTCGTCGTCTAAATCGGATCAGCTGAACTCTGTAAGCTGCTTAAAACATCGAAAGAATTCACTGGCACCTTGGCTTGATGAACACAACGGGCAGTAGGGTGGCTTAGCCTTTCTGGGGATTATGGAAAGAATTTGAATTTCTCAGCCTTCTTAAACATCCGCCGGACCGCAGCTGGAATGATGACTTTTCAGGAGAGAAATGTCGTATATATTCATTTGCTGCTCAGGGTTTGACTGATTAATCTGGTTTTTACCAAATCCTTCCAACAGAAACGCTTAACTTTTACAGACAGAAAAAAAGAAGATTGTAGGGTGGATGTAGAGAGACTAACAGACAGAATTATTTAAAGAGAAGGAAAGATATGGAGTCCCAGAGAAACACCTACATGAATGGATGAAGACTGAGAGGCTACAAAGACACTTTCAAAATGACCTACAGTGATAGAGAGAGGAATTTACACTATAATGAAGATTACCATATTAGAATGATCAAGATCTAAAGAAGGAGAAATACATAAACACAAACAAAAAGGGTACATGGAGATGTAGAGGGCTCTCAAGTAACACTGCACCCCTGCTGCCTGACATATTTGAGTTTTAGTTCATCCGCTCATGGGCAACAGTCGGTGACCGTAACTGATTTTATTTCTGAATGTACATCTTCTCAACAGAATTGGTAGATTGGGTTTATTTTTGTGCAGTGTTTGACTGGGAACTAATAAGTTAGTCATTGAGATGTCTAGCTTGTAAGTTAGCTAATAATAGTATCAAACATTTCTAACAGTTTTGTTAACACACGTTTAATCAGTGGAACCCTGAACTTCCATCAAACTAATCTAAGAGCTAAATTAAGACTGGCCTAATACTACCGGCCCCAGAAGTTAACATTAGATGAAGTTTATGTTTCGGTACGTTATAAAAATGTATTATATTGTTTTTGTTATTTCGCTCACTTATCTTTAAGCAATCAAAAGCATCTTTAGCTATCTACTATTTATATATTATTTTGAAATATGCTTATGAAATGTTTTTTATTAATATGTTACATATATTATTTATGTAATTTTATTAAATAATTTAGTGTAGCTCACTAGATATTTATGCAATGTGCTCACTCGTTGCTCTAGAACACAGGTAATTTTGAGTTTGTCTTTGCCACCACTGCCTTCCTTTTTTAATACGCCTGTGCTACATGCATGTCCTCATTAGTGGCAGAGATTTTTTTATGCAAGCTTGACTCTCAAAATTGCGTGAACCTTAGTAAATTAGTCACACTTATTGTATCTCTTCCTGTCATTTGAACACATCGTCCTAACAATGCATATGCATAAAGGAGATGATGGATGACAAACTGCACTTTTTGCATCATTGCAGCAAGGCTTAGAACACACTTTACTGCGTCACAATAGCGCACATTTGAAGTTGGATCTACCTTACCTGAATGATAACTTGTCTATATTTGTTTCTACGATTTACCTTCATGATAAAGCCAAATATGATTGGGATAGTGAATCCATAGATAAGTAGGAGATGTTGATGTATTTTTCCCTATCAGGGGGAAACAGGAGGAGCCTGTTTCCATCACAATAGCGAGGTTGTCAGGTAGTTTTTAGCTGTGGGGTCCTTTGGGAGACCGTTACAGTATTCAGGCATCGTCTAGGACAGCCTTGAAGTTGCTTTCACTCCACTTCCTGGGTTTTACTGTTGGAACGACGTGCAACTATGACAAGTCACTGTGGTTGATTTGACAACTTCCTTCCTATCTCTCTTAACCTCAAACACACACTCACACACAGCGTAGATGTGTAAACAAGCCTTTATCTTTATTTTTACCGGCAGCAGGAAACCGAAAAAACAAAACCTCCAGACTGCAACTTAAAGAGAGAGTCTAAGAGAGTGAGGGAGGGAGAGGGAAGTACTCACTCATTGGAAAGAAAGAAAAAGCAAACTCATCCCCCGTTTGTCACACACTTCTAGCATTACAAAGAGGGAGAGAGGGAAACAAACAGGTGTGTTGTACTGCCCTCTCGCTCTCCCCGCCCCTCCTCCTCTCCGTGGGCGGGGCTCGGCTCCTGAGGGACTCTTGAAAGCAGCCAGTCGCCTGCTCCACTCTCAGAGAGAAACAAAACCTGTCAGCTGCACTCCTCTCCTTTTCCTTCTCCACCACTTTTCCTCCACCATCCTCTCCTCCTCCTTGCTGTTGGGGGCAAGAGGAGTCAGGATGATGCAGGAGGTGTCCATCATGGTGGCATACGACGCTCATGTTGTCGACCGACCGGGTGAGGAGGACACCCTGACTCGCTTGGTCGCCCACTCCAGACCTCTCAGAGCTCCCAGACCGGTGGTAGGTCTTTTTTCTCACCATTTTGTTTATTTCTTTTAAGCTCTTTCTTGCTTCTTTGTCCTTCTGTATGTCTTTCTTTCGTTCCTTCTTTTACCCCTTTCCCCCCTCTGGGTGTATTGGGTGTATTCCCATTTAACTCTGATGGGAGACATTCCCAACTATTCCTACTGACCTTTATCTCTTGCAATTTTTAGATAAGAGAAATGGAAAGAGGAATTCACCTGCTTCTTTCTTTTTCATCTGATGATGTTGGTTTTGTATCCGTCTGTATCTTTCCTCTGTTTCTTTTTTCTGGCATTGCTTCTAAATTTGTTAATAAACCAAGGTAGAAGATGGAAATTTCACAGAAACAGCGTGTTACTTTCCGAGACGTAGAAGTTGTAGACCTATGTATGAATGCGTGGGTGTGTGTTGTGTTCCTACTGGAAGTGTGTCTGATGTTTGTGGTTACAGAGCTTTGTCAGTCAGTCCAGACGCAGAGCTTGTTTGTGGCTGTCATTTTGTTTCAATTACTGATATAAATTTGGAATCAATGGAGACTGTGTGTGTGTGTGTGTGTGTGTGTGTGTGTGTGTGTGTTCGTGTCTTTCAGATGGTTAATTGAATTCCATGGCCTAGTTTTTCCTGACATGTCCATTTGGTTGTGTCCTTATTTCAATATTCAAACTCTTAGTCTGCCACCTTATGTAAGAGCAGATCACCCTTCTCCATACACACACTCACACACACAGTATCTTTCTGGAAGTATATTACCCAGTATGACACTAAGGTGTGTGATCTCAGGATCTTGGGACCCATTCCATTTTCTGCTGCAGGGATTCAGGTCAGGAATCTAAAAGTGGGCCTGGTTCCATTTCCTGCGGCACCAAGTGTCTTTAATCGCATTACCTGGATCAGAGTGGCCTGTCCGTCCTCAAACCGCACTCTTCTATACACTGAAAGTTCTGGGAAGCGAGTTGGAAGATGCATCGGCCAGTTGAAACCTGAAACTGCAAGTGTGTATGAGCGAAAGTTACTAGGAATGTCTGAATATATTAGGGAGTTTGACACTCAGAGATCTTTCCTGTAATACTACTGATAACTTGTAATGTTGGTGACCTGAGAATTGTAACTTATTTTGCAGTTTTACTGAGTGCAAGTCACTCTGGCGAAATGTATCAGCTGCATGATGAAAACTAAATATCTATATAAAAGGCAGCAGTCTCTCTGAAGGCAGGGAAAGTCGGGGAATATTGAGGAGTTTTGTAATTGTGTCATTTTATAGAATCTATTTCCCAACATGTTTATATATTTATTGCATCAGACAGTTTTCAATCCAACTAAAGTGACGACCAGACTGTTAAACAGGAACAAACTGGGTGGGGGGGAGCGGCGGATTGAGAAAAACGAAAGCTCTCTGGTGCAGTTTTTATGAAGGTCATGGAGTGGAGGATCCTGTGTGATTGTAGCTGCAGTGGCTCTTTATGTTTGAATAAAGGCACTGCCTCTAACAGGTAAGCCCAGCCCAGTTTTGCGTTGCATTTCATTACACATTCATGCTGTAGTGTTTGTGTGTTTTAAGGGTGTTGGAGAGCAGCAGATTTCATGATCAGTCACTATACTTTACCTTGTCTGTCGAGGATTTCTGTAACTCAGAGAGAACAACACTGAAGCTTCACTGGCTGTACATGTAAAAATACAAAATGAAGGTTGTAAGATCTGTTAGAAACTGTCTCCTGTATTGTGCAATTACATACAATCACTGAGAAAGAGCCTCTTCCTTCCTATTGAAGTTCTATATTTTTGTGTAGACCCAGGAGAACCTCGTTCAACGCTACTACGTCATTAAGTGTCCTTGAGCAAAGCACTGAATCTCTACCAGCTGCTGTTTTCCAGCTGACCCTGATCTCTAAAATCTGTTCTTTTCAGCCCGTCAGAGTTCAGTGTTGTGAGGACTTAGTCTTTACATTCATTCAATATATATTAGTTATATTGTATTTTTTTAGTTTTTAAAAGCATCAGGATTGACAGAGAATCTGATTCATGGTAGAAAAGAAATGTTTTAAACAAAACAGCCATCTTTATTAACATATGCAGCATGTGTACTACTTTGTGTACTTTACAGAAAATACAAAATACCAGAGACTATGTAAAATTTCAAGACTGTTAATTGATTTGAACAGTAATTTCTACTTAATACAAACAAGCTAGTGGTTTTCTTTAAACTTAACTTTTTAATTGGAAAGTTGAACATCAGGGAAAAAAAAAAACATAATACCTGGCAGTTTGGGTTTGTTAACCAGCAATAATTGGTGTGAAACCATTGCATCACATACAAGAAGCTTGGAAAATATGACACAACCAATGTCTTTAGTTGGTTAGAGGAAAGACATTAAATGAATATGTGAAGCAGTCCGTTTTAGTGACGTGTGGGTGTGTTTGACTCTCAAACCATAACGGCGAATCTGGAGGCGTCATTCTCTCCATCTGTGTCTCGGCATTTAATTCATGTTCTGGTCATTAGTCTAAACTTTTATCACATTGACCACCAAGAAGTAGGAAATACTGTAATTCCCAACAGCCCAGTGGGTCTCTTCTCGATCTATAGCTGAAGATAAAACATGATTATGGGTAAAACTGGATTCATAAGTAGATTGGTGGCATCCACAACACCTTAACAGCACCATGAATGTGTAAGTGGACGTGTTGGTGACTGCAGGGGAACACCACACTCAATTATTAACCAGGCTGCAGAGACCAATCTATTCTTTTTTTCCTGCACAGATGACAACAGAGTGAGTTTGAGTTCAGCTCTCTGCTGGGGAAATGTGTGTCAGATAGATTACAGCGTGATGTGGATTCACCTCAGAGTTTCCTGGGTCATAGAAGTCAAGGGTTAACCCACGGCTCAGTGATGAGGACGGGTAATGACTGCCTTGGTAGGCACACTGAATAAGCAGCCAGTTTATTTATTTATTTATTTTTATCCTTGAAGGAAATCTGCAATACAATGCTCTGCTTTTTAACTTGTTTGTTGGGGCGGTTTTATTCATTATTGCTCAGGATGTTCTTTATTTGTAACATGGACATTTTCTACTCCTCTGTGTATAGTCAGGATATTGTGAAAGGCTATACATTTCAAGCCCCTTTTTAATACTACCAAAAAGGCTGTCATGTAACTGTTATCAAACCTTTATTTTACAAGACCAGTAAATTATGAACAAATCACAGTGATGGACTAGAAAAAATACAAAATGGCTATTTGTAAAGAATTGCGACGGTAGAAAAATATGACCAAAAGGAAAAAAAAACCTATGAAGATAGTCACAGTACCGTTGTTGATCATGGTAATAATAGTGTTTGTTCTTATCGCCATTTTGTCAGATCTGTAAACACCAGACTGCAGGAGACTCGGAGGAAGTATATGAGTTTAATTCAAAGTTAACTTTTATTGATTTTGGAAAAAACTCAATTCGTAACAGCAGCAACATTTGAGATTAAGAAGACAGTATGACTAAATGCAAACATAAAGCTTAAAATAATAATTTCACTCACTCCCTATTTCTTGCTCTCTATTGCTCCAAAACCACAGTGGTCCAACCTGTACCCAATCCACGAAAGCTTTTGTACCTCGCTGTTCTAAAACACTTGACACTTTCCTGCCGCACAAGAAGTGATCCTTTTTATTTCTATCCCGTCATGTGTATGTAACACAGTGAATCAGGTGCTTGACTCGATTTAAACACAGGAGAGTAAAGCACACACACACACACACACACACACAGGTGTGCACAAACACACACATGCCAGTCTCAGAGGATGGGTCATGTGACTGAGATGACCTGGAATCCCCAGGCTTAGTGGTGGGTCCTATGGCAACATGGTTTCCACACAGGGGAGATAACATTACCACCCACTTGAAACACACACACACACACACACGCACGCACGCACGCACGCACGCACACACACACACACACACACGCACGCAGATGCAGTTCAACAGTAGTCAGTCACCAATGTTGTCTCATATTTTACTGCTGTTTGGTTAAAACCACTCTGACCACATAGCTGATATTCTGGGTGTTTTCACTCCATAACGGAGATTAAAATATTTGTAGTATTTTATGTGTTAAGAGAGTTGCATGACGCTTAAGCTCTCAATACTTATTTGAAAGTGAATTTCAGAGACAGTTAGAGCACATGGTACAAAGTGTAATCAATTGATTACTAACTGAATTGCCTATGTTTTGACAGATACTTTATGTGGTGCAGTATGTTCACTTGAACTGTACTTCCAAGATGGAGAAAAATGCACAAGAAAGTCACAGATTTTGATTTTGTGTTTGCATTTCTTGGTAGTTTCTGAGATGAAAAAAAAGATCTTAGATGGGTTTCAGTGAACACAGTTCAGCTCTCTGTGGCCTTTCTGTATCCAACCTGCCATAACTGAAGGTCACAGGTTGTCGTGATTAGCTGTGGAGTTCTTTATTAGACAGCACTCATTAAAAATAAACAGGAAAATTAGAAATAGTAGACTTGCTCCAGTTTATAAATATCACTGATGTAAATAAACCTTTACCAGCATCAAAATAGATTGATAACTTTCGTTAGACATTTAAAGCATAAACACTTGAAGTTGCAAAGAAGGAATCACGCCCATTTTGTACATTACAGACAGGGCAATGTACTGTTTATCAAAAGGAACTGCATGATAGCAACACAATGAGCTGACTCATCTTGTTGGCTTTCATTAGCAAATGACCAAGTTCAGAGAACTCTGTCTACACGTTCATGTCAGGAGGAAATGAACGACTGTTGGTTGTGTAGCTTGCAGTGTGACCTGAAAGTTTCTGTTGTCGGAGACGAATTCTTAGAATAATGGCGAGTGACTGATTTACAGTCAAATTTACTGTAAAGTGCCTAACTTTCTGTATGTGCTATGTGGGTCTTGCAGTTTCGTATCATATTTAGTGTGAAAACAGCACATGTAGAGAACAAAATGCAGATACAGTGTGTATGCACTGATCATAAATGTATAAATGTATATAGAGCAGATTGCGCAGTAGAAACTGTGTTGCCCAAACCACAATACCACAATATTTCAGCAGCAATTTTCAGTTAGTTCAGTTAGTTTTGAACTTATGTTACAAGGATATCTGTTTATGTCTCTTTCAGTTTCTTTTAATGTAGGTGATGTCAAAGCAACTGAGAAGCTTGGAGCCAGAGAGGAGATATCTCAGTGACAACTACTAAACAAGAGAATTTCTTTTGCAAATAGCTTCACAGTATTAAAAGCCACAATGTTGCTTTTAGTAGAAAAAATCCCTCATGTTGACTCACAAAATAAATAATAAAACGTAAATTCTCCCACCTCACAAAGCACTGGGATGGGATTTCTTCAGGCAGTTTTGGGCGCATGAAAGTTAAAATAATGATGTTAACAACTTTTCTTGTGTTTTCAGGTTCCAACCAAAAAGCTGAAGAAGTTCGAGAAGGAGTATCAGACACTAAAAGAGAGCCAGTTGCAACAAGAAGACCCCATCGACCGATTCCAGGTACACACTCACACACTAAGATATCTTACTTTTCTTACATTTATTACTTGTGGTACATTGTTTTATTCATCCCACCGGGTGCGGAAGTTAAATGCATCCATCCTCTTTTTACACATAACAAAAGCACATACAGTGTGTTCAACCTTTAATAGAAGAACTTCTCAGATGGTGTTCAGTCTCAGAGATGGTGAGAAAATGCTTGGCTCTTTGATATATTTTAATGTTTGTGATGAAAGAGCAGTTCTTTTGTTGCAGTGAGGACATCAAATCCAAAACACAAACGCCTTTTAAGTACTTGCTATTATAGTATTTGCTAAATTTAACCGTGTTTCTAAGATTAGAAATCTCCTGTGAATGCAATACTGTTTTGTCAAACTGTACCTTTTGTTAATATTTTTGACGCTGTTCTGGCTTGAAATGTGACTTTTCACACTGAAAAAAGTTTTATTATTATAGACCCAAACATCTATAACATTTATTTTTGGGTGAAGCTGCCGGGTTGTTGTCAGAGGTTTTTGGCTGCTGAAAGTGACTTTACCTTCAGAAGGTTAAAACAGGAGAGGTGATAAACATATTAAGAGATTCAGACAAACTCAAACTGTCAACAGACAGTATCTCTTCCTTTCATTTGTTCTATTGTATCAGGATTTCTTTCCTGCCTCTTGGTTTAAATCTGTCATTCTTGTTTTTCCAAAATCAGCTCAGGGCAAAAAAAAAATTTTTTTTTCAAATTGTCTTTAAAACTGTGAGGATGGGATTGAAACTGACATAATTACAGCTGTTGAGATTACACTATTATTGTCTACAGACTTTTCATAAAACTTACAGGAATAGTTAATTTTTTAAGTTGATCTTTAATATTTACCGCTGTTCATGTTGTATGTAGAAAGCATGCATTTAGTGGACTGATTCTTGGTTAGAATTTTTGTACTATTCCTCAAACAAGACGTTTTGAAGAAAACAAGTTCCTTCCTTTTTGTTGCTTCTCTTGTGCCATATAAAGACATTATCACCTAGAGACACCTAGCTGTAGTAGTTGTGGAAGGTAGGGCAGTTCACTGCCAGGCGTTGATTCCAATTTTTCTTTGTAATTACTTGTTAGAAATCCATCCACAGTTTGACCCTCACAACTGGAATGGTGTAAACATTTTAAACTTGGTTTGCTGTTTCATTGTTTCCACCCCCAGATGTATACATGGCTGGCCTTGCAAGGCAAGTGGAATCCTTTTTGCCTCAATTGAATAAGCTGAAAAATACTTAAATAAAGCTAAAACCAAGAGACTTCCCTAGTTTGTGAAGATTCTCACACATCAATGAGCAGTTCCCCAGTCAGCAAAACTCTGATGTCAGAAAATGCTTTATAAAATATCACAAAAGTAGTAATTGTGAGAAGATAAAATAAAACATTAATCACAAAAAGAATAAAATAAATAGTTGTATTTCAAGTAAAAATATGAAACACAGCAAACAAACGCAAACAAATAATAAAAAAAGAAAAACACACCAGACTTACATGTAGTTGTTTTTTGCCTCAAGGCAGAAGTGATCTGTTGGTGCAAAGAGTAGCGCTGTAGTAGCTGGCTCTGGAAGGCAGGAAGGGGGGAAGGAAGACTTTTATTGTAGATAAGATGTTGGACCAGAGCCATGCCTCTGTATCCAATGGAAAGTCTTTCTTACAGAGCAAGAAGACAAAAAGAAGACAAAGCAGGAATGTTGCTTCCTGTAGAGTAGCGCAGGGTTAAATTGTACACGTTACCGAAGGAATGTCTTTGGATTTTAGTTACTTTATGCTCATTGTAATTCAACAATTCAACATTTTTATATGGTTTATACTCCAGGTTTAGGTATGTACTCAATGTCTTGTATTGTTTGGGGTGTGTGCTTGTATTTGTGTGTATCCCGCTTGCTTTGTATGTGTAAAAATCTTTGTGACATTTTTTGAACCAGTTGTACTTTTTCTTGGCTGTTTTCAGTGTTTGTCTTAATACAAAATAGAAGCATTGAAAAAAGAAATGAGAGCGAGAGAGAGTGAGGCTGGGAAGTGTCAGACAGAAGGGAAACTCCTGTCAGGATCATGTGTTAAAGTTTAATCTGTGCTGCTGGACGCTGCACAGACGCTGAGTTGTGACTGTGGACTGCAGCACGGTAAGCTGCCTCTGCTCCAACAACGATTTTAATGTGGGATATTATGTACAGGTTCTTATGCTTGTGGCTTTTACTAATCTTAAACTTTGATGTGTGATTTTTTATATTTTTTTATACGAATTAGCCATGTTGACTGAAGTAGAGCCATTTTAAAAGGTAGACTATGTAAGATTTTAGTATAAAGACTCAGATGTTTAATCAGTTTGAAACCCGGTATATTGGCAGCTGCTGCACAGAAGAACCTCCCATCCATACTTGGGCTGCAACTAACAATTATTTTTATTGTCGATTAATCTGTCGATCATATTCTCCATGTTATTTCCCAAAGCCCAAGGTCCACTACCCAAAAGATATTCAGTTATTTATAGATGGCTAAAGAAACCAGATAAAAAATTACTTAAAATGATTAATCGATTATCAAAATAATTGTAGATTGATTTAATAGTTGTCAAGTAATCAATAAATCCACCACAAGGTCATTGGTTTGCTAATCTGCTTTCACACTATGTGTATTGATGTTCAGGTGCACGTGTATTTGGCGATTGTGATCTGCTTTTTATGCCCCTGGCCGGAGGTATAATGTTTTCAGGTGGTCCTTCCGTTGGTCATCCCATTCTGTTGAACCTGATATCTCAGGAACGCATTGAGGGAATCTTTTCAAATTCGGGACGAATGTCCACTTGATCTCAAGGATGAACTGATTGTACAAAGATCCCTGTGACCCCACAAAACAGAAATTTTTGGCCATAACTCAAGAATTCCTATGCTAATTATGAGAACATTTCACACAAATGTTTAATAGGATAAAATGACGAAGGTCAACTTCGCTGTGACGTGATAATTTTCTGCAATAACAGCTGTGCAACAGATGCACAGAATATACCCCCATTACAGTATGCAAAATTACAGCTCCGGGAGGAAGATGAGCAACACTAGGTGTCACCAAACAGACCTGAGCCACACGACCTCCACTCCATCATCAGGCTCACAAGAGCAAAGCTGAAGCAAGTGAAAATAAAAAAAGAACAAACACACAGAGGGAGAAAGAAACAAAGACAACATGCCAAGATAGCTTAGATTTTGTCCCTCGTCCTTCTCTACGCTACTGCCTCTACACTGTCCAGTTCCACCCTGATCTCTTAGCTGGCCTTCCTTAACAGCTTGTTGAGACTGCTGACCTCCAAGCCTTGATGCCACCACCACAGCACACTACCACAAAGAAGCGAGCACTTTCTACTACAGACTGATAGAAGATCTGCAAGATCTTTTATTGATTTGGAGTCCACCCTCTTCACTTCCTCTCCCTGGATGACAACCAGGGAACCATTGACCCCTCCTTTTCCTCTGGTAGTCCGTCACAAACTCATTGATTTTGCTGATATTGAGCTTCAGGTGATTGTCATTGCACCATGTGACAAAGATCTCTATCAGTCCTCTGTACTCCTCTGGAAATACTTGACTGGTTGGTGGAGGCATACAACCGCAAGGCGGTAATTCTAGTTTATACTTGCATCTTTACTGTATTTAAAAGGTGCTCTGGAAATCCATTTTAACTTTACAGTTTATTTATGTGCATACATATGTCTGTGAATTTGTGTATTTGACATTAATTAGAGGTAGCGGAGGTCATCGTTGTAGAAGTGACAGGATATCAGGGTCAGGTGACTGCTCGTAACCGTTACAACTGTTTCGTCCCATTGAGGCACGGCTGTCATGTGAGTCTGTTTACAGGCAGACCACAAGTCATGAGACTCCAATAATGGTCTACAATGGGGACTTAAGATGTGTGTGTGTGGTGGCCAAGGGGAGGCTTTATTAGGTTTTTAGTGCTGCAACAATAAATTTAAATTTAAATAAATTGAACACGGACTGCTTCCTTTAACTTATCTTTTCCTCTTTTTTTTTTCAGACATAAAACTGTTGATTTCATTTCATAGTTCTTACAAAACTCGTTGAAAAAATACATTAAATACATTTTACCAAAAGCATCACATTCTGCAGTAAGATGTAACTAAGAAGTCACTTCTCACAGATTCCTGACATAATTTTATCAAAAGGAGGCTTGTGCTCTAAGTTCATCTAACATATGATCCTTTTAGGTTTGGATTGACAACAGACACTAATATACATTGTGTTGTGTGTGTGTGTGTGTGTGTGTCTATGTGTGTGTTTGTGTGTTTGTTTGTCCAGAGGGAGAACCGCCGACTTCAGGAGGCAAGTATGCGACTGGAACAGGAGAATGACGACTTGGCCCATGAACTGGTCACCAGCAAGATTGCTCTTCGAAACGACCTTGACCAGGTAACACAGCACCTCCACAGGACTGTTTCAAATCTACAGCATATTCTGCTTACTATGTGTCAAATTAAAGCTGATGTGATAGTTAGATTTATTCATTTGTTTAGTTAGGTTGTGTTTACATGTAGTTTACACTGACAGCAACATTAACAGACAAATGTAGCTGTAAGTAGAAAAACATTTCTCTCTTCCTCAATATCTGTTTTTTGAGGTGCTCATTCGCATTTCTCCGGAGGACTGCGGCTATACTGGACAGTTCACGGTGTGAATCTCTAGAATCTTAGAATATAAATGAGTAATATATCAAAAAGTGCAGATGTTCCACTATGTTAAGTCAGCATTAAGTCCCAAATCTTTGATTGTTGAACCTCGCGTTGCCTCCACTTGGTCTGCATTTGAATGTGTTTGTGCACCCTGCTGGTTGTGTGAGAATGGCACCGTGCTACAGTCGGAGATTTGGTGATAAATTAAGGGTCTCTGTGTGTTTGTGTGTGTACGTGCACTCAGGCAGAAGACAAGGCCGATATTTTGAACAAAGAGCTGCTGAGCACCAAGCAACGTCTGGTGGAGACGGAGGAGGAAAAGAGACGGCAGGAGGAGGAGACGGCTCAGGTGACATGTGCCCTCTGTTTACCTTCACCTCGTTCAGCTGGTTAAGCTCAGTGTTATAGAACTACGGGCCATGATGGTTAATGGTCTTTGCAGTCAAAACTTTGTTTATGGTACTGTGGTTTTGTTGGTAAAAACATACATTTCAACAAATTCTTCCGAGGCAACAAAGTATGTGTCTCCTGTGACGTTGGATCAATGACTTCACTATCACTTACAGTATAACACATGTTCCTGTGTTCATGTACTGTATGAGTTAGAGGTAAAGTATGAAATACGTTAGTGAGTGGAGCTTACTATTGATAACTGTAGTGGCCAGTATTGATAAAGTTTCTGTTTCTGCCCTTAAAGGGAGACTGATGCAACATATTATTTAACCACAGTCTGCACAGTAGATACGTGAATGTTATTAATTCTTACCATTGTTATTTTATCACCCTGACATTTGTATATGTATATATATTATGTTATAGTGTTATGTCCTGTCATCTCATGCTCTTCATTAATGGACCATTTTATGTTTTTGCCATCTTGTTTTGTCTCTTCCAGCTGAAGGAAGTGTTCAGGAGGGAGCTCGAAAAAGCAGAGCTGGAAATCAAGAAAACTACAGCGATCATTGCTGAATACAAACAGGTTGGACAGTTTTAATAACCTTAAAGCACCTGCTGTATTTAAAATGGAAAAAAAAACAATAACATCAACACTCATTTGCTCATTTACAGTCAGTGATTACTACAATTGAGTAATAGGGTAATAAAGATTGAACTAAATATGTATACTGTAGTTCAAATGTATCATCTGTAATATAACTCGACTTCCTCTTTGTGTTTCAGATCTGCTCCCAGCTGAGCACCAGGCTGGAAAAACAGCAGGCAGCAACAAAAGAAGAGCTGGACATCGTCAGGGTGAGATTACACTGTTAATGCACAGCTACTGTAGAAGGTAGCAGAGACTTTCAAACTCCTAACTAAAGCCACAATATGTTGCATCACAGAACAAAGGAATTTACAGGACTGCTCTGTCTTTCAGTTCAGTTAAGACAAGCCCATGTTGGTACATTAGCACACCCATAAAGACCCTGATTGCACAAATAATCCCTTGCCGTTTGTATAGCCTTTGTCAAACATGTGATTTTGCTCTTTTTGGGTGTGTCATCACCTCAGGCCTAGTCTAATGTGTTGCCAGTTGAAAGGAGAAAGACATAACACGGAGGTTTTTTCAAATGTATTCAGGAGAGAAATACTGTATAGAGATAATGTAACACTTTTTATGTCACTGTCATGGTTGGTTTACCACAGCACCTTGCCAATGGTAACTTCATTCACTCATTTTTAATAACTATAATAAACCAGAATAAACAAAGGAAGACTTGCAAGTTTTGCCTGTAAGAAATACAGTATAAACAACCAAGAATATTATTATTCATATTATTATTATTATATCAATCAAGTGTTCAACGGCTGTACCAGTGTACACGCACAAGAACGTGTGTCTTATACTGCGTGTTCACCCACCAACCTCTGCTTACTAAGTGTGTGTTTGTGTGCCCGTGCAGAGTAAAGTAATGGGCTGTGAGCACTGCAGGGACCTGTTCAGCACCCTGGGGTCCCTCCAGGCGTCGTCCCCCGGCCGGGACAGCACATCCACCGAGCCACTGGACGAGGAGAAGGACGGACTGAAGGAACAGCTGAGGCACCTGGAGCTGGAGCTGGCACAGACCAAACTGCAACTGGTGGAGGCCAAGTGCCGCATCCAGGTCAGCAGCAGCAGCAGAGAGGGACAGTGATATCAATAACAATAATAATCACCGCTGCAGAGGTGCAGGGCAGTATACCAAGTCTGCAGGAGCGCTAAGGAAAACTGTAGATCATTTTATTTGCAGGTATTATTAACATACCTGTGTTTACTGTTACTGTAGCTGAGTTAAGTATTTTTTCGTTGTGCTCGTAACAAAACAAAGGTAGAAATAAGGACACCAAACACAATTAAACATAACAAGACTATGAGTCTACAGCCATGCTCGTTGCTCTGTGAGGCTTTATTTGAGCTAACATGCTCACAGTTACAATGTCCGTAATGTGCATTTGAATACACAGGTGCATTAAAAACACTGTTGCTAATACTTGGTGCCATAAAGAGCTCACATATGATTGGAGATTTGTTCAGTAGCTGGATGTTCAGTAGCAGAGCCACATGACGAAGGGCAGTGTGTTACATGAACTTAGAAGAGAGGAGGCAACCTTCCCACGCGTCTCCCAAAGTGCTTCCCTCCTCAGTGCTCCTCCTGCTGACTCCTCTCTGCTCCTCTCGTCTCTCTTTGCAGGAGCTCGAGCACCAGCGGGGGGTCTTGATGAACGAGATCCAGGCGGCCAAGAACTCTTGGCTCAGCAAGACTCTGGGCTCCCTGAAGAGCTCTGCCTCCTCTTCCTCCAGCTCCACGTCCCAGACCCCGTCCTCTCCGAAGGAGGGCCCTGCCTAGGCGACCCCTCCCCCCATCTCTCTGTCCCCTGCAGGATGCACTCTAGAGCTGAGGAACACAAGTTGAAGAAACAAGCAGCGGTGAAATGCAGTATTCCTTTTCCAGCCGGTGGCAAAGCAGGGCTCACCAGCCTCTTGGGCTGCAAATAGTTGAAAGGCTGAGGGAGGAAAGAAGCAGGGGATTGGTCCAGACCCCTGTCTTTCACTGAATGTTTACGTTTGAGTGAACTAAAAAGCATCTGTTGACCTTCTCTGCTTCACAGGTGATGAGGCAGGTGACAGTGAATCATCATTAGGCTTGAAGTTGATTTAAAGTTCAGTGGTTGTTGCTGACACTGTTTTGTTGAGTTAGAATCTCTTAAATCCTCCTTATAAGAAAAGTCAATTAACACACAGTGGCATCCCTCATGTAGGTCAATCATTTAGCTCCACCCTGTGGCCTGACATTGCTACTGCAGTTATAGTGATTTTTCCTGTGTGAGATTGTTTTTATGTAGCTGAGAATTTAACCTACATTCAGTCTCACAATTTAAACAATATTTTCAATAGTAGTGATACAGCTACAGATGCAGAGATATTACAAGTTTACTGCATAGAAATATATCTACATTAATCTTCAGCGCAGCAGAGCCACAGCACTCTGAAAAAGGAATACTGCATTTAGAGTCTTAAACAAGAACAACACAAAAAGTTGTATTTCTTTATAGTAATATAACGTAAACAATGTTGTCATATAAATATGTATAACTAATTATTGATTTTTGTAATAATCTTGTACAGTTCTTTAAGAGAAGAAAAAAACATAAGGAAAAGTTTTTTGTTAATTCTTTTTTTTTTTTTTTTTTTTTTACTGTTTGGAATTTGAATGTCATCTCTCTAGATGTTGACGTAAAGCACAGTGTGTGATCGATCTGGTCAAGTCCAAATGCTGAAGAACCAAAGTGACAACCTGCAGAGATCTTAATGTGGTTAATGTCCCTACTGTTTCTACGGTCATGGGTTGAACTGACTCAAGGTGTGTAATATTAATCTAAATATGTATCACTAAAGATTTTTTTTTAATCCTAGTTCCAGGTCATGCCTTTAAGTATTTATTTGGCTTTTTTTGTCATTGCATTTAACATGCAGCCATTATTTTGAACACAGTTTGGTTATCTGTGATCACAACAGAAATTAGCCCTCTTTTCCCTTTCTGTGTCACTTCCGTCCTTTTTATACTTTTAATGATTCAGTTAGAATTAGTAGAACATAATGCCATAAATCTTCAGAGATGTAGTGGCGATTCCGAAATGGTTTTAAGAAATGTACAAGCTCCAGTTAGTTTTTAAGATGTTTTGATCGATCCCTGTTAATCTCGTTGTTTTAAGTTGCACCAATTGTCTCCGTTGTCTGCAAACAGCCATTATAGTTGGAGATATCAGGGCTTGTTCCTCTTTCAGAAGAAGCCAGTTTATTTTGTTTATTCTTTGACAGACTAACAAAAATGGCTTCCACAGAGCCAGATAATCCCTCACAGTAATTATTGAGAAACTGAGTGTATCTGTCTATATTATGTAACACTGTGCACACAAAGACTTCACCCCTTCATACCTGTAACTGTCATCAAAATTCACTGTAGATACCAGAGTCAGCACATAAAGTTAGGTAATTTTATGATACAGTTTAGGCTCTAAAGTGTCTGCTACATAGCACAATTCATCCCTAAATAAACGCCTGGCTTAACAATAATAAAAAAGATTAAGCGATTAAGCAATATTCCCCCATCATTGCCAAACAGTCCTAAAGCCATTTGCACGACTTTGCCAACACCTCCTTTGCCCTTTGTTGTGTTAGAACAATACACTTTTTATTTCATTCTTTACCCAGTGAGTCCAGCATGTGGATACTTGAATCCTCCCTGTGTCCATGGAGGACGGTTGGCTCTGTTGCTCATTACACTTTAGTATAAAATGTATCTAATGATACCTGCCAAAAGTAGTATCGAGCTGAGTGACAACTTAAATCAGGTGTAAAGCTGAATAGTAAGAGATCTGATGAGCAGGTTAATCTGATAGTTTGCAAGGGAAGGTGTTAGTAAGATAATAGACGATGCCTCATGTAAAATAAAAAGATCAACCTGAAAACATGAGGTGTATTGATTTGAAAAGAAAACAATGTAAACTATTAATACATATTACATTACTAGTTTCTAATATCTACTGTAACTGTGAGGACCACAGCCAGTGATATGAAACACAGCTATGATTTTGTTGTCTGCGGACTAAATTAGCCAAAAGGTCTGTGTTTTGCTTTAACACGATTGCATGTTAGTGCTGTGTAAGCAGAGCTGCAGTGTAGGTGCCAAATGTCCCGCTTTTTTCTCCACTCTGGTTGTCACTGAATTCAGCCTTTGGATTCTGACCAAACCCATATGTACTTCTCTGTGTGTGAGTGTGCGTGCGTTTTTGGATGTGTGTTTGTACATGTATGTGTTCTGCACTGTAACTCAAGTGGTTGAAGTTGAAATGGTTTCTTCTTCACGTGGCTGCCTTTTCTGTTATTGACTGAAGCTTTTTGGCTGATGAGAGGAACGCCATCTGACAGTTTGAAGTGTCGGAGAGCATCAGCTGTGCCATAAGAGCCTCCCCTCTGCTCCGTCCCCAGTGGTCTTCCTCTGTGCTCCAAACCACCTGAACCAACCTCCCCAATAACCATGTCATCTGATGTTATGGACAGATCTGCTGGATGTCATTTTCAGCAGACCGTTTCCCACATTTCCACCTGGAGCCTCCCAGAACAAACCACTGTCCTCTCGCTGACAGCCGCTGAGCAGCTCCACTGGAAGAAATGCATAAATATTATGGAAAGGTTGAAAAAAGGAAGCTGACTGGCTGAATATCATTAAATTTCAGGTGTGTTTTGCATTTCCAGGACATTCCTTCTTAACTCTTGTGCATCATTCACGTTACAAGTTTATTGTAAACTGTGGCCAAGTTGGAGAGAGCTCCCTGTCTTATGTGCACTAAGGCAACATTGATATTTTGAACACTATTCCAAGATGTGTCTGTTTGTTTCAAAGTTATCCTCATCACAGAGCATAATTATTTTTTAACTGATGATTATTGCTGAGAGGACAGCCGCCAATTTATAATCCACTCTAATTCAGTTAATTTCAATAATGCAAAAGCAGGCAGTGAGTCAGATTAGCGGTCTGATGTGTGTTGTGTAGTTTACAGTTTGCTGTAATACCACACACCTGTTACACAGGGAGGGACTGCTTCTCAGCTGGCCGACTCCAACACTGTTTGCTGTACAGTAACTGTCTGACCTGCATTAATAAATTTCCGTTTTTCTGTTCATTCATGCACTTTGAGCTTTTATTGAGCAGCCAAATACTGACTGGAATTATTCATTTTAGGAATTATCTACATAGGATTTCAGACTTCTTTTTAATGAAGACATTAACATTTTTTTCCAAATTCTACATGACATCGTGTCTGGTCAGCAAGGGTTTTATTATCAGTGACACAACTAGAAGCACAAACTGAATATACATACTGTAACATGCAACATATTAATTAACAATTAATTAATTAACAACCAATATATACATCTGAGTAACTGGGAAGTTGTTTTCCTGGTATCAAATACTGTAAAGAAGCCTGATGGGGGAAAAAAAAAAACAAGGACTGGAATGACTTAACAGAAAACATTCATGACAGTTTATTAACACAGTTGCTGTCTGTGTCTGTCAAGCACATACAGAGTAAAACACTGTACCAGGATGATTAATGTTTTAGCAGCAACATAAATATGAAATGTTTTTGTGTAACTGTTTACATTATTAGACAGACTCAGTTTCATAAAATCAGATTATGTTTGTGGCAGTGCATTTGTACTTGTTTTACTTCCAGGCTCAAGACTTGAGGTAAGTATTACTGACTTGTATGGACTCTTCTTCTATGGTGTTCTCTGTTATACCAGTTAAGAACACATGAAGAAAACGCTGAATAAGAGCCTGAATAGAAACTTTGAAACCCAAAGCCCCTGAGTTTTGGAGTCATTTCATTGGGTCACATAACTTTCTTATTTCTAACATACTACAGGGTGATTCAGTTGTTAGATTTCTAATTTCAAAGTTCAAATACCATCAGTGTTATCTAGACAAACAAAGCAGACTGAACGAGGAAATGCTGGCGAGCTCTAATAAAATCATCAGACTATCAACACGCTGAATAAATTACCTGTGCACAAGACAGAGAGCAAGCGTAAACAACATAAATATCAATTTCTTTGAGAAGTGTAGGCATCATGCAGTGAAAAATAACTGCGTACTAACAGCCGCAAAGACACCATGACAGGCATTAAAATAAAATAAAATGAAAATATCCATATTATCACCAATACAATACAATTCTCCACTAATACAACCTGAACCTGACCTAGACCTGTTCACCTGCTGGGTTATTTTAAGCAACATTATATAACGGTGGGCCAAGATATTAACATCTGCTGCCCAAATACTTCCTATTCTTTGGTTTGAGTGTTGCTGAATCGGTCACTGAGCTCATCGAAGTAATCATCAGCGAAGCGAAGCATCTGGATGACAGCATTCAGTAGTAGGATGTCACAGTTCAGGTCCAACTCCAACTCTTGGCTGTAGTTCTTCACCGGAACAACACAGGACACTGGCACACCGACCCGAACACTGACCTCCTGCATCTGGATCACAAAAGCAGCACAAAAGATTTTAATGAGGCTTTTTACAACAGCAGAAAGTTGATTGTGTTACATTTTTGTATTTGTGTAGGTTATGAAGACCCATTACAATTCAACAATTACTGTATAACTGAGTTATTAGTTTTAAAAAAACACGAAAGAACACAGTTCTGTGGAGAAGAGGTTTTAGTAACTGAAATATAAAAAATAAACAGTCAAAAGCAGGAAAGGAGAAATTAAATTCTAACAGATTTCATGTTACCTTGTGGCTTATATCCTTCCATTAAGGCCAAAACTAAGAATTCAAATTCAAAGAGCAAACAAGCCTATTTAAATGTTGTTCAATACTACAGGCGAATTTTAAGTTGATCTCACCATTTCCTTGATGTAGCCGCTCCTATAAACGTCTCTAATGTCCTGTGAAACAAAAGGACAGGCTTCATCCACTTTAGTCATCAGGACCAGCTGAGGAATCCCTGGAAACCAACAAAACAAAAAAAAACATTTTTAAATACTGTATTATGAAAAAAAACAAACTGAAGACAACTTGACTCTAACTATTTAACTCTATCTCTAAAATTCTGTGTATTTACTATACTGTACTGCAGTATAGTAAAGCTAGTCTGTATAGTTACTATGCTACTATCCCATTTAAGTTTCTATCATTATTTTTATTTTAGCTTTCTAGTGTTTTACAAATGTAGGCATCACTCGAAAACAGAGTGATGTGTAGTCAGCCATCTGTCGTACAGTCTGTTCTCTGCATTAGCATTAGTATGAACTGCAGTACTATGTTAGCAGTCCTTATATGTTTTAATGGTTTGTGAATATCAAAGAACATAAATTCCAACATACTGTATATAGTGAATGTACCAAATACATGAATGCTTGCATCACTAGATTTTGGGGGTGAAATGTATACTGTTATAAGGAACAAAATAAGTGTTATTGTATGTATAGTTCTGGCTATCAGTATTTTACTCAGTGAGGTCTGGGGATGCAGTAATACCACAAAAATGATGTGGGACTCATTTTTACTGACCCATTAAGTTGACCTTTCTGCGGATAGTTTCCAGTTTCTGCTCCAGCTTTGTGGACATGATGGAGACCTTGCAGGCATCAATGACGTAGGCCACGCAGTGGATCTTGTCCTCGAGCCCCGGAGACTTACGATAGCTGGGGGCCTCCGAATCCAGCGGGGCAGAGGGGTTGAACTGAGTCAGGCAGGTGAAAGAAAAGGACAGTTTGTGTTAAAGAAACAGAGAAAACCATTACCAAATCAGTGCATCATCATGTGTTTATTAGACTCTACCTGATAACGGTCTGGCAGATGACCTTTGAGGATGCTAATGATGTCATCCACGTCAAGCCCCGCCCCTGTGCTTTCCTCCAATCCCATGGTATCGCACAAGATGATTGGCAGAGGTTTTCCCGCTCGTCCAGCTTTCACTGAGTAGGTGCGAAGCTGTCAGGTAATACATGATGGAGTTTATTACACAAAATTAGGGACTGTTAAAAATGTTTCGAGACACAAACTGTTATTTGTAGTTTACTCACAATGACATTGCTTACATGCTGACAAAAATGTTTACCGTGTCTAAAGATAGTGTGTTACCATGTTAACATTTGCTAATTAGAACTAAACAAAAAGAGCAGCTAAGGCTGATGGGAATGTAGTTAGTTGAGCTGGTATTTTTTAAATTGAAATTTTGACTTGATAATGGCACTGGAGTAAAAGGTCAGGGGATGACCACATTTTTTATAATTCATACGGAGGCGGACATGAAAGTCTGTACACAACTCCATGGAAATCCATTCATCAGTAGTTGTTTAGACATTTCACTGACCACAAATGTGAACCTCGTGATGGGGCTGGAAGAAAAAGGTCAGGGGATCACTAATGTCAGTGAGATTCATCCTCTGGGCACCAGCAATGATTAAGGGCAATTTGTGTGATGGATATAAATATATAGATATTTCATTCTGGACCAAAATGGTGGTTTCGACCGACCAACAGCCATCCCTAGAAACAAGCCGTTATCAGAGAAGAAACATAGTACTAATATTTATTATTGTTGCTTATTTTTAGCTGAATAGGGGTAAAAGATAAAACAGATATACCGTTTACAATGATATGAAGAGTAAAAAGGTTGTTGCACCGATTGTTGGAGCACCTGCTAAAACTAACCTGTGTGGTGAGGCTGGTGGTAGAGCAGCCAGCGATGGCCTGGCTGGTGACGTGGCCTCTGAACACAGAGCTGATTGAATTGAAGAAGCTGGACTTTCCAGCTCCGACTGGTCCGATGAGCAGGACCCGAGCCTGAGACACAGAGCTTACTATGGGGCAGTAGAGCTTAATAGTTTCCATCATCTCCGTCCTCTTCCTAAAGAAACAGCCGTTTTAAAACATCCTCATGGTTAATCTATTATCATATAGGACAATACATATTATACATATGTTGTAATGTGGTGCTGCATCCAGCTTACTCATTTTCCCAGACCATTGGCCTCCATGGCTTCTCAAATTCGGGGCTTGCTGTTGAAGAACAAAAACTGCTTTTAAAAAAAACATATTTTCTGCTTCTATTAGATTTTTATATTTATTTTAAATATAATCAACCATTCAATTTTAATTGTGTTACACTGTAAACATTAACAAAATAAATCATCCATGAGCTATGAAACATGGATTAAAGTGATCAAATAATTAAATCAAAAAATAAAATGACTTGTTATTTAAGAAGATATTCGTTCGATGGCTGTAGTCAGATAAAATCACTCCCATCAGTCTGTAACTGTTCATACCGGATGTCTTGTATCCAATAAATCCAGACATATATCCAGTTCTGCTTTTACAGAGTGGTCAAGTTTTCATAACCTTTATTGTATTTATCCTGGCTAACTTCAACAAAAAACAACTAAATAACATAGGTAGCTTCCAATACTGAACAATAATGGTGAGGCTTATGTAAAATCTCTTTTAAATGCTAAGCATCAATATTTGGTTGTTTATGGTGAACTTACCCTCCACTTGATAGACTTCACACTCGGTCAGGTTGAGGTCGTTGCCATGCATTTCTGCAGCATCGAAGTTGTAATAATTTCCTGGACTGCTATAAACTACTGCTTGGCTTCCACTGACAAGAACCAATGCTTCTCCAAAATATGGACCAGATTTACCAACCATTCTCACTGCATAAGCGGGATTGGTGATGGGATATTTGAGGAGCTTTTCTCCACTGAAGGTGAAAAGAAAAGCCTCGTCATCATGCACGTACTGTCCAGACTGGTTGAAAGCTTGTTTGGTGTAGCCTCCAAACACATAACCGGAGGTATTATAGCCCACAGACACTGTGGGACAGTGGTTGTCACATCGCTGGTGGAAGGCTGCTCCGGTGAAACCATGGATGCTGGCCTTGTACAGCAGCTGAAGTCTGACACTTCCAAACTGGGAGCAGATTGTTTTCTGCCGGCTCTTGGTTAGCATGGGGTTCATAGTGATCAGTTGTTCTGCTGAAGTTTCTGACCGTCTGGAGCCTTTAAAGTTCACTTGTGTGTGGCGTCTGAATACAAATCAGAAACAGTTGCATTAAAGATAAATGCTGTTTTTGGTTGTAAGCAGTGTCTCTATTTTGATTCATGGGGTAAACTGGGCTCATTTAATGTGATTAAGGTTCCATGTTGAGACACTAAAACAGCTTTCCCAACTTGAATGTACCTGGCTTTGAAGCACATGATAAATCACATATATACAAAATATATGACTCTATATTGTTTGATGGGCAGCAGCACACTGTATTTAGTCTAGAGGTGGAAACAACAAATAACAGTCATGGATAACAATAAGATAATAACAAAGAACTTTTTTCTGATTTGAATCATTTTGACAGGTCAAAGATTCGTGGTCACTTATTATGTAGTTCATTTAATTTTTTAGAAGTTAAGTGATCGCATCTTTGTTTAAATGCAATTCAGTATTTTTATTTTTTCAAACATTTTTTTCAAACATGTTTGAAAAAAACCCAACTCTGTTGACTTGGCTGTAGCCTCCCAGCTTGCTTCTCCTGGAGCCAAGCCCTGTTCTCCTGACCCCGTATCTCCTCAGGACTCTAAAGACAATTGCATATCCGACCTGTCTTTCTCCTGGCTCACGTTTGGCCTCACCAAGGAGGACAGCTCTGTGTCGGAGTAATGCTATTGGGTCCTACCAAACGTTACACTACATTCAAAGGATAAGTAACTATTAAAAGTTACTCCAAGGTTCTTTGCCACTGAATTTACATTGGTACTAAGTGACCCTTGCTATTAAATTGTAAAAGTTAGCTGCCATCCAGCCCTTGACTTTGGTTAAACAGCAATGCAGTGTGACTAGATTTTCTGGTGTCTGTGGTTTAAAGGTGTGGTATAAATGTGAATTATTTCCATGACAGTGAAACAACATGTCGTGTTGTTTGTCCACGAGATAGCACGTAGGCCACAGTGAGAATGAAATGAAATATTAAGTGCCTAAATTAACATATCCGTCGCAAACTTGAAATACAATTAAAGTATTAAAAACTGTTGTTTTAATTTTACCTCTTTCTTTGAACAATGTCGGAAAAGGGATGTGGATCTCTTTCAGGAGGGAGCAAAGTGCGCATGTGTCACTGGTTGTGTGTTGTCAGTCACCTCAAATACCACCGGAAGTACTAGAGTGCTGCCTTCAAAATAAAAGAGCAAAACCAACTCCTAAAGAAGTGGAATTTCCTTTAGTGTGGAATGAATGTATGTTTAACAGGATGACAAAAATCCTACTAACAGTGTAAGGGTTTTAATCTGATCTTCACTTCCAAACTTACTAACAAAATTTAAAACTAAAATTTCAAAGTGCATTCCTATGATTGCTAATCGGACTGACTTGTTAAAACATGAACAATGAAGAAAACTTCAGGCGTAGAGGAGCAGGAGTAATGTGGAGCTTTGATAAAAATCCTCTATTGGTGACATGGCTTGTTCATGAAACACTTGATTAATTGACTGATTTTGGCCTTGATAGATCTTCATTAAGGTTCAGATCAGGCCATTTAGTTTACCTCATCTTCCCCTTAATTCCCTTTAATAATTTTTTTGTTTTCACTTCCCCACTTTTGGTCCACATTTGAACACGTGTAAATATTAATTTTATTTTGAAGGTGTTTACTGGAAGTGAAAGATATATTTTAGCTGCCTTGACAGGGTCGGTCACAACTTTCGTTTTCGGTGAAACCAGTAGTTTGCACAGCATGACATAGTTATTGCATTCTATTTAAACGAACATACACCATGTTAAATCTTATGTGTGCAGTTCATAAGGTATCCACTTTAAAAGCATTATCATGTTTTGGGCTTCTTCATCATCCACAATACTGTGGTATACACTCAGCTGCCAGTTTATCTTCTTCCCAGTACAATCTCCATTTGCTGTACAGTAACTGTGACATGCAATACATTTCAGTGTTTCTGTTCATTCATACACTCTGAGCTTCTATTGATATTGATCTTATCGCAGATAACTAAATATAGCCTAATTAATTAATTTAGGAGTCATTAAAGGTTTTAATCATAGGAAGATTTTCGAAGTTTCCAAATTCTCCACCACATCCAGTCCAGCCAACAAAAGATTTTATTGTCACTGAGTGCGTTTACAACTGGAAGCACAAGCTGAATGTAATGAAATGACAGTCTAAGTAATGGTACTCTCAAGACTCTCAAGTTTTTGTGTAAATCTTCACATTAGTATACCGTAGTCTTAGCTCAGATAAATCATGTATACACATGATTTACCGTAGGTCATTTTTATGATCTGTGAGGAAAATTGGAAAACCAAACTGGAGATTACAAAAAAAAACAAGTACAATTGAAAGGTATGGGCAGTGCAATTCATACCCATTGTACTGACTCACTGACTGGGATCCCACTACAAACTTAAAACTTCGGATCAGCATTTCTGATTGGTCTGCCCTCTTCCTTTTGGATGTTTCTACCACTTAAAATCACTTGAGAAAAGCACCAGCATGTATAACTCAGTCCAAAATTTAAATACAACTGTATTAAACCTAAGAGGTCTATTTCAATTATCCATGACTGACAATCTTAATTGTTTATTTTGCACTGCATTACACAGCACCATGTGTGCACCTAGCAGCCAAAACTTGCAAGGAGTGCTATGACAACATCTAATTGAACTTCTCTGAAAACACAAATCAGCCAAAGCAGATGAGCTCTGATAAACTGCTCTGAACCTGCTGACTGTGACTGCAGCCTCAATCACATGAAACAAAGAACCAAAGCAAATGATGCAAAAGTAAATAATGTCATAATGCAGTAAAGAATACATTTTCATGCTTATAAGATAATAAATATCTGATATTATCAGATATCAGATGTATTATCTTGTCAAACTTGTAATTAAATGTCCCTCTAAATGAGCCAACACTGTAATACAACTTTTAAATGTGTCAATGATATAAAATAAATTTAGACAGTCTTTAGACTGATCATGTAAAAACACAGAAGCACCCTTGATTAATTAATTATATTTGAATAACAAAGAATTTACTGCCAAATCAGAAAGAAAATTGAATATTTCGCAGCTGAGGGACACAATCAAATTGAGGATCAACTCAGTAAGTTTCTGTAGCCAGAAAATGGAGGTGCTGTGCAGACTCAGGACAAAGTGGAGGCACTACATCTCCCAGCATTCCAAGGGGTGTTTGGAAAACTCAGGATCAGCTGCTGGTAAATGAATGGATGCGTGTATGGATCATTGTGAGGGACATTTCATTACAGTTGGCCAAGATATAAACACCTGCTGCACAAATACTTCCTATTCTTTGGTGTTAATGTTACTGAATAGGTCACTGATCTCATCAAAGTAATTATCAGCGAAGCGAAGCATCTGGATGACGGCGCTGAGCAGCACGATGTCGCAGTTCAGGTCCAGTTCCAACTCTTCGCTGTAGTTCTTCACCGGAACAACACAGGACAATGGCACACCGACCCGAGCACTGACCTCCTGCATCTGGATCACAAAAGTAATTTATTTCTTCTAAAGATTGTGCCAACTTTTGTGAAATCACAGCTAAATTTGTTTTCATTTGTCTTTTTATAATTGGAAAGGTTGATTGTTATATTATTAGTGTTTGTTTTGGTTATGGGTACCCATTACAAGGCCAATAACTTTTAAACAAAAGTAACATGACAAATAAATATTGGATATATATTGGTTTGATAACCTGCCATCTCACTCATGTACTAGTACTTAAGTTTTAAGTACTACAACACGAGTCATTAAGGTCTGATTTACCCCATAACTTCAGACCTTCAAGTTTCTCATGTGACAGGTGTGAAGGACTCGAAGTGAATTAGTGTTAAAACATCTTCAATCCGACACCAGTCTAGTACATTTGAATCAATCTGAACTAGATAACCCAAACTAATAACAACAATTATTGATTGGTTGACCAGCTTTCCATTCAGGAAAAAATATATAAATAAAAACACACTACAACAAATCTCAAATGTTCTTATTTTTTTATAAAATCCTCACCATTTCCTTAATGTAGCCACTCTTATACATGTTTCTCACGTCCTCTGCCACCAAAGGGCAGGCTTCGTCTACTTTCGTGAGCAGGACCAGCTGAGGAATCCCTGGAAACACCAGAGCAGGAAGAACATTTCATTTGCTGTAGATTTTTAGTTATCAAGCTGTCAAAATATCACGGTAGCTCTTTTAAAATACCTAACAATATTTTTGTTGCAATTTAACTGAGGGACATTTCTAAACACCATATAGTAAACTGGGAGTGATTTCAGATCTGTAGAGACCCAAAGTCATTACGTTACTTCGAGTTAACTCAGTTCAATCTCTTCTTCAGCATTTCTTTCATCTGTCTTCATCTTCATCTGCAGCAGTGTGCATATAAAATACGGTATGTCTTCATTATATTGAAGTGGGACTTGATTTTACTGACCCATTAAGTTGACCTTTCTGCGGATAGCATCCAGCTTCTCCTCCAGCTTTGTGGGCATGATGGAGACCTTGCAGGCATCAATGACATAGGCCACGCAGTGGATCTTGTCCTTGAGCCCTGGAAACTTACGATGGCCATGGGCCTCCGAATGCAACGGGGCAGAGGGGTTGAACTGAGTCATACAGTTGAAGGGAAAGACAATGACAGTTTGAGTTAACAACAGCCAAATCAATGGCTCATACATTCAATATCCTGCTCAATGTCACAAAAAGCTGTACCTGATAACGGTCTGGCAGATGTCCTTTAAGGATACTGCTGATGTCATCTATATCAAGCCCCGCCCCTGTGCTTTCCTCCAATCCCATGGTATCACACAAGATGATTGGCAGAGGTTTTCCGTCTCGTCCAGCTTTCAAAGAGTAGGTGCGAAACTGTTCCGTACAAAGCGATGGAGTAACAAACCACAAAATGGGGACGGGGTAGGATTTTCATTGTCAAATCATTAAAAGGCAGCGACTGACCTGTGTGGTGAGGCTGGTGGTAGAGCAGCCAGCGATGGCCTGGCTGGTGACGTGGCCTCTGAACACAGAGTTGATAGAATTGAAGAAGCTGGACTTTCCAGCTCCGACTGGTCCAATGAGCAGGACCCGAGCCTGAGACACATAGCTTACTGTGGGTTTGTAGCTCTTAATACTCTCCATCAGCTCCTTCTTGTTCCTGTGGAAACAAGAAAAGAAGAACTTTTTCATCTAATTAAAAGGTTGCATTTTGTGTGCAGTTGACCTCTGTGATGGTAGCAGTCATGGTTGTCTCCAAACTGAAAGAAAGAACTGTACAGTTATAAAAACAGTATAGCACAGTCAGCATAGCAGACAATGTTACTGCATAATATTTTGCACTGACAATGAATCCATCATAATTTAAAATGGCTGCTATAGCAGCATAGCAGCATTGCATATCATGGCATGTGGAACACATTCATTATTACATCCAAATGATTAACACACTGTACTATCTTTTCAGATAATCAATTTGTGCCATACTGTTTATAGTATTTAATACTATAGTTATGTTTATATTATTGTGTGCAGGATGGTGGGTCTATCCATTTTACCCAGATTCCCAGGCTATAGTCCTCCATGGCCTCTCCAGTTCTGTGGTTTCTGTTGAAAAGCGAAAACAACTTTTATAAAACAATGATCTTATCAAATTTGATAAAAATATTGGAGAATATAAAAACTCCATTAGTACGAGCAGAGCTGCTGCATGTACCTGGTTCATTCATTTGGAGGCTGTAATCAACACTTTATAGCAGCTACTCGGAAGTAAAGAGTATTTGTGGCTAGCTTTTTTATAAAGTGAAATATAAGATCCAGCCCTCCTCCCCACACTTATATTCTTACATAATCAATTTTTGTACACTTACTAACACAAATGTATTTGTACGTTTGGTTTTGTCTTTAAAAAAGTATTTGAACAATGAACAATAATGGACAATAAGTGGACTATAGCTGGTAGGGATGCACATATAGACACACATCATGAAATATTGTATAGACCACTTATGGATTTACCACAACAAAGCATCAAAATATGGGTATTTATGGTGAATTTACCCTGCACTTGATAGACTTCACACTCGGTCAGGTTGAGGTCGTTGCCATGCATTTCTGCAGCATCGAAGTTGTAATAATTTCCTGGATTGGTATGGACTACTGCTTTGCTTCCATTGACAAGAACCAATGCTTCTCCAAAATATGGACCACAGTTACCCATCATTCTCACTGCATTAGCGGGACCAGTGACAGGATATTTGAGGAGCTTTTCTCCACTGAAGGTGAAAAGAAAAGCCTGGTCATCATGCACGTACTGTCCAGACTGGTTGAAAGCTTGTTTGGTGTAGCCTCCAAACACATAACCGGAGTTGTTATAGCCCACAGACACTGTGGGACAGTGGTTGTCACATCGCTGGTGGAAGGCTGCTCCGGTGAAACCATGGATGCTGGCCTTGTACAGCAGCTGAAGTCTGACTCTTCCCAGCTGGGAGCAGATTGTTTTCTGCTGGCTCCTGGTTAGCATGGGGTTCATAGTGATCAGTTGTTCTGCTGAAGTGTGTAAAGGATGCTGAATGAACCTTTGATGTTTACTCGCTTTGGTGTCTAAATACAAAAAAGAAACACAGATACATTAAAAATGCATAGATAAGCTATGTACACTGAAGCTAGATACCAATAAAATAAAACCACTGATGATCATAAAATGTCGCCTACATCCTGTTACTGCTTTCATCTGTTTACTACCACAGAGTATTCAAATATCAGCTTTCTTTCTCCTAAAATGACATTTCTCCAAATACTCTCACTTTATTCTCGTAATATTACTTTTCTTGAAATATTATGACTTTATTTTCATCACGTTAGGACTTTATTCTCATTAAAATAGGACTTTATTCTCGTAATATTAGCCTACGACTTTTTTTGTAAACTATTATGACTTCAGGCTATATTCTTGAAATCTCTGCTTTGTTTGTCCTCGGTGTGACTAATGACCGCCTGACATAAACGCATTTATAAATAAATAAAAGGTTTGCCACACTTTGATACATGTTGAGACCGAACAGTAACTTTCGATTTCCCCTCAAACCCACCAAGGATAGTGGCCACACCTACATTATCCAGCCAAGATATTTAGACCAAATATGTTTCCAACATCATCCCCATTTTAACATCTTTGCAGTGGCCGCTTGTTTGTTTTAAAATCAGTTTAAAATCGTACGAAATATCAATAATCAATAATTAATTATACGTGGCCACCACTTGATAAAAGTCAGTGTGCGTTCAAGGCCCGCCAGCTTCGGGGGTGGGCACTAGGTCACAGCAATAAATAAAATCTACAATAAATAAATCCCACTGGCCAACCCTTTACTATTTTTCATCCTTACCGGTTTCTCCTCTAGACAGCCTCTAACAGGGGACAGCCTGCTGTACAGAGACAGATGTGGACACGGGATGTCTGCAGGACGTGTGCCATGAAACTGGACGTCTCCGGAGTAGAATAAGCTTTGACTCTAGAAATTCCCTGTGTATGCAGAAGATGAGTGCCACCTGCGCATGAGGAAGTGGGTGTTCCTAATTTGAATGGCGAGTTTCACTCACAAAATTGCTACAAAAAATGAGAAGAACCTCACAGTCCTGCAGCCAAATATCAGCAGAAGATCCCAGAACAAGTAGAAAATATAAAATACAGACCAGTGACAGACATTACCAATGGTTTAAAATAAAGTGATAGTAGATGCTACAGAAAAGTGGTCCATGGCTTAGATGGGAGGCGGGCAAAGAGACAGTCAGATATAGACAGAATATTGTACATGATATTATATATTGTAATGGAGGATGTTCACCTGGAGAGTTACCTGCCAATATATCCATACAATCTAAATGAAAATTGTTGAACCTCACAATAAATTGGTAATCTACGATGATGATGCTATTGGGAACAGAGTTATTTATTTAGTTGAAATCGGTAACATATGTAAACTTTAAATTAATTCAGTTCAAAAGGTATTGTGATTCTTCTGTCAAACAAGGTATTTTCTACCTTTGGAGAAAGTCAAAGTATCTGTACATGACTAGTATGACAGATCTGGACCACGGCGCAAGTTTTCTTAAACCACAGGGACATGGCACTACAGAACAATTCTGTTGGTACAAATGGTTCTTGCATGAGGACTAATGCACCTATATATAAAGCACAGATTACGCTTACCAATAAAATATTACAAACCTTTAATTTTATTAGTTTTGTCCATCTGCATTTTGTAAAAACATTATGAGGGGGAAGAGAAGGAAAACTTTACCGGGTATATTAAATTATGGGTAGCATTTTTATTATTAAAGCATTGATTTTACCACTTAAGAGTCGCTAAATTCAGAACTTTCCAAATCCTACACACAAAATCCCTAACATGAGGTCGCTTTTTAACTTTAACCATTTATAATTATTTAAATTTATTTTTAATATTTTAAGAAAGGCATATTCCAAAAGCTCAGAAATGAATGTTTCAGTCTATCTTTGGCCCTGTGTATTGTGGTGTATTGTCCAGGAAATACAGGTCAGCATACTGCAGGATGTGGTCAACAGCACTAAGCAGGAGAACATCAGTGTTCACATCCAGGTCCAACTCTGATGAGTAGTTCTTCACTGGGACGATGTAGGAGGTGGACATACCCAACAGAGCTGCAGCATTACCCATCTACAAACACACACACAAACACAAGTGACAATGAGAGTTTCACACCATCAGTAAGCAGTTCCTTCAGCTGGTTAGGAGCAATGCCATGCCAGACTGGGTGACACTGAGTCGCGTGGAAATCATCTCAAACAGTGTGGTAGTTAAAATTCTCACTCTCACAGAAAGTAAGTAAAAAGTAAATTCTTGAAAATAATCCAAACCGAGAAAATTCAAGAATGCAGAGGATCTGATCATTACGGGCTGTAATTTCTTTCAACCTTATCACCCAAACCAAACCAAAAGTTTATATATATATATATACATTATATAAACATACTGTACATATACAGTATGTATACACACACACACACACACACACACACACACACATGAAACTTTATTTCCAAGCCTGTGTTGGCTTGTAATTTGGTAATGTGAACCCAAATAAGCAAAATAATAACAAGCACAAAAGTCAACTTTCCCATTCTGCTTTAGATCACATAATAAAAAACTGTAGTCACACACAAATTTGGGTAAAACCTCACCACCTGTAGTGTGCATGGTGATCTCACCTTTCTGTATGCCACTGGCAATTAGAGTAACTTTGTATTATATGCCCCAAACAGTCTGTATATTTTTGACTATTCCACTTGTGTATAGTTAAATAACCTGTGTATTTCGTATCCACATTGTAAACCACAGCAAAGCTGTCACACTGTGATTAAAAGGTTACTTGACACTGTTGTTATATTCAAAAATAAAAATTAAAAATAAATTTTATCTTATCTTTATCTTTTTTATCTCTTATCTTTATAAGTCAGTAAGTTTAAAAAATATATTGCCAGTTGTTGCATCTGTAATATTTTGAGTGCTAATAAAAGTCTGCATTTTGTCCTCATCCCCCGAGTCTGACTTGTATAACTGCAGTACAGTACGACCCTTTCTCAAACTGCATATGGTTTGTTTCGACTTACCGCTTCCCGAATGATGCGGCTGTGGTAAACTTTGGTGATATCTTTGGCCGTTTCTGGACAAATTTGGTCAATGTGGGTCAGCAGAGCCACCTGGTGAACACCTAACAGACAGAATACAATGCTTTCATTAAGGTTTCACAGCAATAATCAGAGCAACAGCATTTAATTGTTAAATTGTAGAGAAATAAATTACTGACAATGAATCAGTCTAACCACAGCAAAATCCAACAAAGTGAAGTGTGAGTGAAATCTTATACAATACATGGTGGATGTATGGATAAAAAAAACTAAATAAAAATAATGAAAACAACAACAACACAGATTTTTTTTCAAAAAACAGTTTTTCTACTTTGGTTTCAAAAGGTTGACACAACAAAAGTGCTACTGATGTGTCAGGAGCAACATTGGGAACAATATTAAAGAGTGACTGAAATGTAGCAACGGTCAGGTAACACAAACAGATTTAATGTATCATCAGTCCGTGTGAAAATAGCTTTGTGTTCAACTGCTTGATTGTTATTTTCTCACCCAGTTCACTGATGTGCTCTCGGAGCTGCATGAAGGTGGTTCTGAGGCCTTTGGGGTAGGTCAGGATCTTAGCGGCGTCCACCACAAAGGCCACACAATGGATCTTCTCTTTGAGGCCTGGCCTCTTCACATAGCCCACAGTCTCAGACCTTACTGGTTGATCTGGGCTAAACTGGGAGAGAGAAATATGGGGATTAAATCTTCAAGAAAACAACTCATGTTGCGTGTTACCGTGCCAGTATTCGCTAATTAAATGTGATTCATTTTGCAGATGCATAGACACAAGCCAAAGTACTGGAAAGATTTAAAACTTGACTTGATTATGGTGCTGGACAAAAGTTCTTATCATTTATTCTGAGGGGGACATCAATGTCTGTTCATCATGTTCATCATCAATTCATCATGGCAATCCATCCAATAGTGGTTAAAACACTCAAACTGACCAACAGACGGACATTGCCATCTTTAGAGCTATGGGTGCTAAAAACTACCATACTGATCCAGCTTACTTTGTGTCCCTCAGGCACATGGCCTTTAATGACAGATAAGACATCATGGAGGGTCGGTCCGGTCATTTCTCCATCCCCCAGGCCCATAATATCACACAGCACCAGTCCGGTAGGATCCTCTCCCTTCTGACCACGGATGTTGAAGGACTGCATCTGACACAAACATAAAGAAAGTTAATGGGATGGACGTCTAAAGCACGGGCACAGCCTGCCTGCTGACTGGAGGATTGAACCAACATTGTCTTATGTTCAGTGCCGTTTTAAGTAGTTTTTGTCTGTAAATGTATTGTCTGTATCTATATTTTAATCTTTGTTATTTCATTTTCATTTACTAACTAACTAATTAAGCAAATATCTGAAAAAAATGTCTTTAACGTGGAGTTTACCGAGTTGTCAAGTCCAACTTCGTGACAACTAGCCAGACACCATTCGCTGACAATGACCATGAGAATCAATTGTCAGTGATGGTGGTGCCATACGCACACACAACCAAAATATCAACAGTTTTAGGGATTTCTCTCAGTTACATGTTGCCACTCCACTTGTACCTTCTTGGTGAAGCTGGTCGAGGAGGAGCCCACCATGGCCCGGTTGGTGACTCTTCCATTAAACACAGACTGGACTGAACTGACGAAGCTGGACTTTCCAGAACTGACCGGACCCAGGAGGAGAATCCGAGCCTGAGTCCCCTCATCACAGCTCGATCTGTAGGAGCTGACGGTCTCCATCAGGCTCGTCTTTTTCCTAGATTAAAATATACAATACTTGCTGTTCAGAATAATTTAAATAAGTACAATAAAGGCATGGGAGGAATATAATAAAATAATTAATTAAGTAATTAAAATAGTAACAAACATGACTTCTCAAACTTGAAGTCACAGCTTTACTCACTCGTCTGTCCACTCCACGTCTCGCCACTGAGGTTCCAACTTAGGTTGAGCTGTTGAAGAGAGTTTAAGAGGTTTAATGAAATATCCAGTGTTTCACCTCTTCTGAAAAGTGAAATGCATGAAAATTAAGCTGACTAATAAAGTGTACCTTGCATTTCCATTTGTTATTCAAATGTATTTTTTCAAATTTTATGGATAAGTGGCATAACACACAGTGATGTCTCTTAGACCAGAACCAATAGAAAGAGATGCAGAAACAGGCATCATCCAAGTAATGAAAATGATTTTGTAAAATGTACAAAATCAATAGCCAGCTTTTTATATATATATTTTTTTTAATTTTACAATCTGGTTAAGTTAATTTTCCTTCTTTGTTTAAAAACAAAGGTAACTGTATTCAAATGGCAAATACAGAGCTTGTGAAGGGTTTTTAAAGCATTCATTCAATGTTTGGGAAACCTAAGTAACAACAGGTATGTATCCTATTTCCAAACTGGGCCAATTGCATTTCTTTTTTACAATGCATCCGAACAAATGAAAGAACTATAATAATAAGGCAATGCCTCCAAACCTTTTGTAGAAGATATTCAGTGGCAGTGCTGGTCTTTGACAGTTTCACTAAACAGTTGGAACTGTTCAGTATCTTACCTGGGAATGTAAACAAAGGTTGATTCTCCTTTTTCTCTGTTGAACTGACGTTTGTATCCATCCTAAGAGTAGGTTTGGCTAGAACAGGTTTAACTGACGGTGAGGGAAGTACGGCTGGAGCAAATGTGAAGCTGGAGAAGTTGATGAGGAAAACAATGACATGTATCAGAGTAAGTGCATAGTTAAAGCAAATGAGCAGAAATGCACTTGAACATCCTTAGTTCAAGGTCTTACGCTTAAAACACTATACATGTGACCTAAAAATCACTGCATTTTTGAGATGAAGAGAGAAATGACAAGTGAGTTTGTACGGCACTACCGATTGAAAGAGTCTGTAGCAAAACTCAACAGAAATTAAACATGGCAATAACAAACATGCAGCTGAAACATTTGACCCACGACTTATATCCATTGTCTGTGTGCCTTATAACATGTGGTGTGGCAGAAAATGTGATTCTGAACAATAGTTTCTGAATGAAAAGTCCTTCATCGACTTTTAACAGTTTGTAAACCAATGCTGTGCTATCACATACCCATCTACTACCTACTGCAGGCTACATATTTCTGTATTATTATTATTATCATTATTATTGTTTCTACATTATGTAATTGAAACTCAGTAAACCATGATCAACACAAAACATCTTTAAAGCATTCTGGCAGCTCATCAACACCAACTTTGTAGTGTAACTGATACAGCCAGTATATATAAGTAATTTGTTACTACAATGTGGGGGAAAAGGTTTCTTATCTAGAACTAAACAGCTTCTCCAATGTGTTTTATCTTTGTAAACAGAATATTTTGGTTTCTTTGATGGGGATTTGTATCCATTTTACTGCCATTAAATTGCGTAAATGAGTAATCTACTGATCGTAAAAGTAATCAACAGATTAAGTCTCAATCACAGCCAGCAAGCAAAAAATAAGACTTAGCAAAACAGGCATTTATACTATAAGACTCTAAAAATACCAAGAGGTGCAAATCAGTGAATGTGAATGATTCATGTCTAATGTACAGACTGATACAAAATGGAGACTTACCATGTAAGTTATGCAATGAACTGACGCAACATTTGAAGTGCTTGAATATATATAAAATGAACCTTTAAAATCTTACTGAACCATTTCTTGAACCGACTGAAGCTAATTAGTAACGTTAAGCTGACGTTAAATTAATCTTGCTCCTTAAATATCATTAAAGTGTGCAAACCTCACCCAGCGAACAAGGTCCAAACAAAAGTTACATCAGGTTAATAATTGAACCATCTCCTTGACTTTCAACCTTTCTGAAACTGAACTTTGCAAAGTCTACCTGCGTGACTGTACGCCTGACGTGAGATTACCTGTACTTGTCTCTGTCCATGATAACAGCTGAATGTATCCAGACGTGGCGGACAACAACAGGAGGGAAGCAGAATAAAACCCGAGCAGATTCTGCTTCTGTGAAAATAGAAAGTGAAACCAAAACTGGCAGACAGAGGAAAGACGCAAGATAAGAGATTTCTTTGCACAGTGCAGGCGTGTTGCTCTCCAGACAACACACACCTGCGATAGTTTTGGGGCACTTCTGCTTCATGAATATCAATTAACCGCTAAAAGATTAATTGACGTTCTTAAATACTGGATGATGATTTATAACGCTACATTATCATTTCACGACAAGGGCAACCTTTGTAAACTGAACTGTCAGTAATAACACCTGGGCATGTTTGTTAAAGGGACTACGGTGGACAAAGACAAAGATCGACCACCTTATAAATTAAATAATCGTTGCGGCTCTAGTGTTGATTTTGGTTTTTCCACCTCTCATGTATGTTAGAACTACTGACGGAGTGTTAAAGTTTTACTGCAAAAACATGACGAGGGTGGTGGGATTTGTCGCTGAGCAATAGTGCATCTACATGTGTGTGTGGAGGGCGTTTTCATAGAAGCCTTTTTTGACATGTCATAGCAGGAAAATAACAGATATGATTATTAATTCCAGCTGAATGAATTATGCTTGCGGTATTGCACCTAAATGCAGCTATTAATCATCAGTGATGGCTACTGATGTTATTAGTCACACTTGTGCCTTTTACTATTTTCTTCTATGATAAGTCAAAAAAGTCTGTTGTCTGTTTATTTGGCAGAAACACACTTGATGTGCTGTGTGTATGTTTTGTGTTTGTATTGTTTCTACTCATCTGACCCACTAGAGGGAGCGCTGGTCTCCTGGTTGAAGCTGTAGCTCTGCTGTGGCCTGCTGGCTGACAGCAGAGGTCAACCTGTGGCCACCCTTCAGTCTTTATTTCCTCCACAACTTGACCCCTTCGCTTGATGTCCAAAACGTTCCCCTACAGTCCAGGAAAATGCGTCCCGACACACAGTCACTGTCATCACTCAGTAGCTTTTAATAATTCAACGTTTTGATCTGAATATTCATCTGTAATTGATGGTGGTGATTGCTATGTCTTGGATAAGAAACCTGCTTTGTGTAGGTGTGTGTGTGTGTGTGTGTTTGGCTGTGTTCATGTGTGTTTGCTTTTTTGAGAGAGGGTTAGTTTTTCATGTTTGAGTGGTATTACCCTTGATGTCTTGGGGAAACTCTTGACCTGGACTGATTCTACTGTAACATATTGCAGCATGTAGTGCAGGAAGAGAAGTGGAAGGCTACTTTCAACAATGTCAACCCCTTTATTGGCAGATATTAAAGGGGACATGAGGAAGAAAAAGAAGAAGAAGAAAAACAACAACAACAACAACAACACATGTACAAAACACAGCTGGAGTCAAGAAAGGCAACCTCCCCACTGTTCAAAACTATAAGCCAGCACAAAAATGACAATTACCAACATAAACCACCACGTCCTGAACAGACATATTACAAACACTAACAAAATGTAACATCTGCACTTTGGAACATAAACAGCAAACTTAAGAAAGTAAGTACACTATGCTACATTACTATTTTAATCTGATAAATCAACATGAATGCATATTAGGCTATTATTATTTGTACTAACAGTAGCATTGATGTTTATGGTTACACTTTATTGAATTAAACTCTATTATTGTACAAATTCTGATGTTTTAATAGCGCAACCAAATGAAATGTTAAATGTTAAAGGCTAAATGTATTTATGTGTTGGGTCTCACTGGTTCTGGAGCGTTTGTTTAGCATTTGAGCTCTGTTTCAGAGGATTTTCCAAACTGTGGTAAGAGGTTTAGTGATGTCTATTAGCTTAGCTCATTAAAGGATAGGTTAATTGCTAAAGACTGCTCAAGCTATATATCCACTTCAGATAAACTATGTTTACTCAACCCTAATCCAGACTGCTGCTCGGACTGGACTGGCACTATGTAATTCTGCTATAAACTATTTGCATATTAAAAATATCATCGTCTTGAAACAGAGGTAGTCTTACATGATCATCTGCATTTTATGAATATATTCCTTGTTTGTTTAAACATTTTAAATATTTAAAAGTTTCCATACTGTTTCTTTATTAGAATGAACCTACTACCAACAAGTTTTAAACTGTTGTTATAAGTTCACACAGGAAGACTACTCCCATATTTATGCATAGTTTCCCAAGTATCAGCACAGTCAGCTGATTTCCCAGTGGTTTCTGTTAATTGATCATCTTGTTGCAGTCTGACTAAAAACTGGTCTTTCCTGGTCTCCTCTCTGCTCTCATTTCAGTGGTTTTTGACGTGCCCCACCTGCACCTCCTGGTGGTCCTCAGATTGTGATCCAGCTCCAGGGCCAGTGAGCCTTTCAGGAGTCTTGCAGCAGATCACATCTATCAGGTCTTGGGCATGGCAACACCTCATCAAATCATCTCCTACACCACTCTAGACTCAAATGAGAAAAACTGGTATATCCGGCTTTATCAGAGCTGTTTTGGCCTGCAGCCTGCGACTGATCAGGCATGATAACAGGCCACAACAAGGCACAGCTGTCTTTATGATGTATTTTTGGAGCCGCATGTAGAAAGACTGGGAGTTGTTGAGCTGCTGTCTGGATGGAGACATGAGGGGCAGGTTAGGAGGTTCAAAACCCGTAGGAAAACCATCCGTACTTAATGTTCCTAAACAGAAACATGCAACATTCAAGAAGTCTGACACCTCAGTTAACATTATAGTTGAAGCTGCTTAGTTATCTGAGGGCAACACCCAAATCTGCTGCGGCCTTGAGGTTATGACTGAGTGTCATTAAATGTGAGTGTTACTGTAGATGGTTTGACAACAAACACTATCTATAGGTTGTCTCTGGACGGAGGAGGTTTCCCCCACAAACCAAAACACAGTAACTGTGCAAAACAGACCTCATGATTTAACTGTCCTGTAACCAGAAAACATTAGTAATGTGTTTATACATGTGTGCAATGTACACTTAAATAACTTGTGTAGATGTATCAGGTCTGTTGCCAGGCTTTTAGAAATACTGAGATCATGAGTCCTGAATGTTTTTTTGCTGCCTGGTTTGGTTAAAAAAAGACTTACCAGTAGACTTTTGCTAAGGTATTCTGGTAAAACTTCTATGTGATCATTTACAGATATGTTTGTTAAAAACTGACAAAATGTTTTATTTTTAATGTAAATGTTACAAAAATGCAAGACTAGAAGTGTAGAGAGCAGGCACGCTTTTATGGTAATGTGAGCAAGACAATGTTCATTTTTTTTAAATTAATCAAATATGGCATCTCCAGTGAACATTTTCTTTATATCACACCAAAAAACAATACAGAAACATAATTATATAAGGCCACAGAATACACCACAGAATCTTGCATACTGTAGTTTTAATTTCAAAATAGAAGTTGATGAAGTCTCTAATTAATATCCTGATAAGATATTTCCATACTTTTGAATGCACATTGATCAGAATCAGAATCAGAATGATGGTTAACACTTGTCCAGCAGCTCCTACTCATCATCCGGGGCTATGAGTTTAGGAAGTTCAGCTTTGACTCAGCAGCTCCAGCTGATATCTGTGGAGCAGAGAGCTGCAGGTGGGAGGAGTGGGGTTAGCCGTCTAAACAGGGAGCTATGCTGACTATGTAGCCGTGTGACACAGCACTCTGTTTTACAGGCAACACACCACCACCACCCTAATTCATCCACACTGGGTGACACTCAGTATTTATCTCTGGTAGCTTTTCTAACCAAAAGTGCAGTGAGGGTTGAAATGAAAGCACTGCAGTGATCTGCATGAAGCAGTTTGGGGCTGAAGAGAAGTAAAGGAAAATAGTAACTTGAACTTGACTCATTGGTTGTGCTTTTTAAATGTTGTTTGCTTTTGGAGGTCAGTGTGAAAGTCAGACAAAATACATGATTAAGCATCCATGAAAATAATCTGCATGACAGTCAAGAGCACAAGGTCAAGGGAGGCTCTAAAACAGAATGATGGTTAGAGATTAACATATAAAGTTTTGGAATCTGTATCTCAGGAAAAAGTAGAAGAAGACATGCCTGTTTTTCAGATTTTTGTGCACTTTTGCATCTCAAAAGAAAAAAAAAAACAAGTAAACATTTCTTCCCCCTTGAATTATGCATATGATATCCTGTGTGCCGGTCAGTAACAACATGTGAGCTGGTTGTGTAGCTGTAATGGCCTTTTAAAGTTTCAAATATTGACTATAGCTGTCCCATGAGGTCAATCGGTGTAATGTTTTAAATGTCAGAAGTCAATGAACAAACATCTTAGTGCATCACCTCTCCATGACGTGAAGTTGTGTTTGTGCTGTCTGGATTACATTACTTCACGGTCATTTAGACAGTTCTGTTTTTGCATCAGTTATGCATGAATAAGGCAGACAAAATGACTGATGATATGGATAGAAAAATGTGGACGTGTTTGTACGTGACAACAGTTAGTAAATAAGTCTCTTTTCCTGTCAGCTGATATATGGAGATGCCACAGATGACATTACTTTGTTTCGTTTTCTTGTTATTGAATGTTTAATACTCTATTTTTGTCTTTATACTCAGCTTTTTTTGCCTGAGATCTTCCACAGTACCTCTATAGATGTGATAATGTGACTTTGGGGTTTTGACAGCTACAGGATGAACAGGACAGGATGTTCTGTACTAACAGCCTCTGATCATGTTCACTGTGCCACGTATAGTAAGGCACACGGGTGGAGGCAATCACTACATCTTAGTGTAAAGTGGGTCATTTAGTTTATTCATTTTAATGGAGAGAGTGTAGCTTAACCTAAAATGAAATTTATGAAGAAGTTGTGTTTTTAAAAATCACTTTGGTTTATGATTGTAAGGTTGCAGGTTATGTTGGCAAAGGAGGCCAAAGTTTGGGGATATGATAGAAAGAGCTGTATCATCTTCTGTTTTAGCAACAACTAACACTGTGTCCTTGAAAAAAGCTGTCTGTAAATGTGAAGTGCCTCTTAGCAAGGTTATTTTAGAGTCAGAAAAGGAGAGAGGAAATCCAAACAATAGCTATATTTTAGACTTTATGAGTTTATTCCGCAAGCAGTAGTTAGCCATTGGCATTTCTCACTAATGAGCTTCAAGTACTGATGGCCCATTTATGATACATTGCATAAAATGAACAATTAGTTGATCTTGAACACAGATTGGCATTCCCCGACACAATGCCAATTGGCTATTGCGAAATTGTCGTTATTTCCTGTTTATCTGAGGCACTCGTAAACTGATCACGATTTTAGTTTCATGGATTCTTTTACATTCTGTGAAAGTGTTTCAAGGAATGAACACCCCCAGAAGGCCACAGCAGGTACTAGCTTGCATGTGTTTGCCTTGCCGCATGTTTTATTGCAGCATGCCTGCTGCTCTGCAGCTCCATGTCTGGAGGGAACTTTTTGTAAAATTCATATGTCTTTTTCCGTTAGCCATCAGGGATGTAAATGTTGTGCTGTCAAGTAAGACTTGTTCGACATTATAAAACATATACAGTATACAGTATTTTTTTTTGTTTTGTTCCAGCACTGCCTGTTTTGTTGCAATGATACTGATACAGTCAGAATATTTGACTTCTACTCTATGTGTACTGCTACATATTATTTACATGGCTCTGGCTGTCACTCAGGATGATCCATTTTACAACATATGTGTATTAAGTTAAATCCGCCTCAGTGGGTGGCTGAGTGTTGGCAGAGTGCCATGCAAACGAAAGGTATGCTTCTTTACAGTCAAAATGTCCTTTAGCAAAACATAAAGAGCTCTCCCTTTTTGTTTGTTTTTTCTTACTGTATATTATTATTTGTAAAATATCAGTTAAATGCACGTTGATCCTCCTAGAGTGGGTAATACAGTATGGGTAAACATGACTGCCGTTTTCCCTTAAAGTTACAGGAAGTCCGTCTACTTAACATGATTGATACAATCATAGATCTTCAGATGTTGTCTACAGAATTAGTATATTTAAGGGAAAAAATCTGCTTTTAGATTAGATTTTTGTACCCACCTTCTCCTACCTTGTCTTCTTCTTCAGATAGTGATTTCAGATATTTTGACAACCTTTGATTACATGTTGTTTGTTGACATGTTTGTTTGGTTTCCTTGTATTTTTACACTTCACGTCTGTTGTAACTTGCAGAAAGTGCTATTTAAATGTAACTATCATTGTCAGAATAACAGTTCTTGCCCGTATTTTTGTGGGTGGAGAATTAAAACTGCCAGGTGTGATGACACACTTAATAATGTCTTTGTGTTTCAACAGGAAGTGTTGTAGTCTCTGCCTCAGACAGACTGCTGCCTGTGACTCACCTTAAAACACCCAGTTTGTCATTATAGTCAATATCTGGTGTTGGCCGCAATGGACACAAATATTCATTACTCCTAATATGTCTTGGTTAGACAAATAGTTTAAATCCCAAATGGCCATGGCAAAGAAGAAGATCTGCGTATGTCTAGTAAACATGTAGCTGCAGAGTGCTGGTGGTCCTGTAGTTCAACAGGTGGAGCAATGCTGTCAGGGTTAGAGGCTTAAAGTCTATTAGTGCAACCAGTGATAACAGCTGTGTGGTGAATGGGACAAAAGCATCCACCAGTTACAGGAGAAAGTGTGATGTTGGCTGGGATTTGTGTAGATGAGCAGTGTTAAAGTGTAGAAATACAAAACAAGATATATGAGAAAATAACTAGAAATTCTCGTAGTAAACAAATAGGACTTCCTTGCTAGATAATCAATAACTTGAAAGTCTTGAAAAGTTGCATTTGTGGCTCCTTACAGTAGTTGAGGCAATGGTCTCATATATACTGTCCAATCAGTACATATAAACAGATTCTGCACATATTTTACATGTACATAATCCAATACTTTCTTGCTGCTACACTCCTTCCTGCTTCCCAATAAATGAAACGCTCTCCACCTCCCCTCCTCTCCTCCTTCTGAATAAGCATTTAGATCCTCCCCACATGAGTGTAGTGTTGCAAAAAGTGAAAAAGCCTTGACATGAGCTATTTTGTTGGAAGATCAAACATGAAAAACACATTTATCATTAAAATGTTTTTTGCTCATTGTTACTTTGCTTAGATGTTTGACTGTGCAGAATGATGTATGTGCAGAGTTTGACACTAGAAAGCTGTCTTCACAGTCATCTACTGAAGAAGGAAAGTTTCTCTTTGCTCTCCTTAAATCTGGTTTGACTTGTGTATGTACGAGCAGGACTTTGTAACATCGCAACTTGTTTGGAAGCCAAACATTTGTCCAATTTGCAACTGAGAGGGCACCTTGCACTTAAAAAGTTATGGACGTCATTGAGATTATCAAATGCTGTGTTTGCTGGTCAACATGCCTAGCCTATCTGGCTGCTCCCTCACGCAGACTGTAAACAAGTCCTAATTAGTAAGCCAAACTATCGAATGTCTCCCTGTCACCAGAGCTGCTGGTTTGTGCATGGGACGTTGGCACAGTGTCCTACAAATAACCCTCTATAAACAACTTTTGGAATGATTTTAGGTTGAAAGTTGTTAAGAATATATACGAGAGGCGCCAAAAATAACTGTGCAAGACAGGATTTGTCACTAGTACAAGGTATTCATCCATTTTCCTGCTGCTCTTTCTTTGCAAAGCAAAATATGTTTCAAAATATCTGAATGAAGGATGTCTGCATAATTTTCAGTTAGTAGTAGTGGTAATCTACATGGTTTTCTATTCTCCTTTTTCAGTGCTCATTGGTGTCACCTATTAACCAATGGGGAAACTGGTGGAAAAGCTTGTGGGAAAAATGAATAGAGCATCAATCTTATAGTGCACTTCATTACGATACTTGAACATGCTGTACTGAAAACAGAACATACAAAAGTAAATATTTCTTTCATCTCAGCTGGCTGAGCTGTTGCTTTGCGTCAGATCTCACTGCTGACAGTCTTTAATCCGTCTGGCCGGCAGCCTGGAGGAGGAAACATTGTTTAGCCTCACAGTGTTTACATCTCCAGCCTCCAGCCTCCAGGTGAACAAACCCTGCAGATCAGAGGAAAAGCGAGAGTCTGCAGTTTTGCTGAGAAATATTAAAGCCCATCCATCTCTGTTTAGAATATCAACAGCTGGCAGTAAAAATCAGACAACCTGTGAAACTACATATCACTGATACCTCGAGATTCAGGAGACTCCACTCAGAGTAAAAAGCTTGATAAGGACTATTTATCTCTTGGTCTTTCTATCTTTTTCCCTCTAATGCACAAACACTTCTGTCACGCTTTTATTTTCTCTCTGGCTCTGCTTCTCCTATTCTGCACTCTCTCCAGCTGCCAAGACACACTAACCCATGACCTTCTCATGATAGTCTATCAGAAACATGTTGCTAACAGTTTACAAATGAACATTTAAAAAAACAACAACTGGATTTCACACATTCAAACCATAACCAGGGAGAAATAGAAAAGTGGAAAGAAGAAGGAGGACAAGCAAGAGAGGAGAAGGGGAAGAGGGCAGGAACCGGTCTGAACCAGCATAGGCTGACTCGCGGGGCTATAAACCCCTCCTCACTTCCCTCCCTCCTCCTCCTCATCCTCCTCGACTTTCCTCTGACTCAGACTGGCTGAACTTTTTCTTTTACCACTCTGTCAGGCGCTTGTTGTCACCAGGAACAATTTGGATACACATTCCCCAGCAGTGTAAGAGGATCCACAGCAGTGTGAGGGCAGGGGCAGTGGTGGTGATGTCGGGATGATTCAGGACTTAAATTGGCGGTGTGGAGTGGAGGTGTCCTGGAAGAGACAGACCCGGTGTATTGATTATCAGGCAGACATGCTTGACATTAGTGAATAACAACACATGCTGCTGTTGGGACAGTTTGTTTCTATACCAGAGTGGGTGTGTCATCGTCAGGTGACTTTTTTGGGCTATAAGTTGTATATTATGTGGACAACAACAACACTTTGAAGAAAGAAATGTCTTTAGTCATTCTACTTATTTTTTCATAGCTTGTAAGGATTTAGTAGCCTTGCCTCAAACATTTTATGTGAAACGGGTTTAAAGATGCTGATTCCATTAAGGTGTTGGATGATGGTGGTGATGAGTAGAAGAAAAGGATGATGAAGATGATGATATAGGGTATATATGAGACAATGATTGGTTTGGGAGTGATCTCAGGAAAAAAGGGACACAAACATGCAGGTTTAGTGAGTTGGAAAGAACCCAAGAGAAAGAAATGGAAAGGTATTGATTGTTTTGGAATAAATTATGGGAGGAATATAGAAAAGACTGGTAGTGAAAACACTGTAAACAGATATTAGGTGTCTGAGAAGAGCTGGGGCCTTGTGGTCGTACCAGCAATTGGTCTTGTTTTTTAGTAGGTGAGAGCTGTTATAAAACCTTGATATCAGACGGGCAGCGAGTTCAGAGGCTGTGGTGTCCTCGTCTTTGGAACGAGCTCAGCCTGATGTAAGCTGGCTATCGGTCACAGAGCTCATGAGAACTGACACTATTCATGGACTCAGCCAGCTGCCAAGTCCTAAACTTACTTTCCTGGACTGGTTAATGCTGGCTGCTGTCTTCACTGTGGAGATCACACATGTTCTATTAATATCAATACTTTCCCAATAATCCTCACTCATCAGAGCAAACATGGAATCACTGCTCACCACAGCCCATTCATGGCAGTTAACATGGTTTTCTTTTTAGAGGTTGGGGTTAGAAAGATGCTGTAACCAGCTTGATCATTTTTTAGATAAATATTAGCCAGTGTTAAATGACCGATTAGTAAATCATTATATTAGTATGACCAACACAACATTGGATACAGTCAACATATAAACTGCTCTTTCATGTAATCTAGGCCTACGTGTTATGATGAAATTAGATGAACTGATGCATGAATCAATATTAATAACATATCTTGATTTAGCTATTGAATTGTAAATCAATCACAGTAGAATATTACATAATATAACAGCATCAGATTGTGTGCGTGGCATTTTACAGGTTGGTTTCTTAATCTACTCCAACTGTTTCCGACCCTCTGGTTGGTTAGATTGTGTAGAATAAAGACAAACAATTGTATTTTTTTTTCTGTTCTATTACATCGCAATGTCGGTTTGAATTTGATTACCCGTTCAGCCCTGGTGAATGCCCTTATTGGATGTGTGAAGCAGGGGAGGAGGCAGGGCAGGAGGTCAGGCTCCTGACCTCTAACCTCGCCCCATAACTCTGCCAGGAGCCTCACTACATGCAGAGCAGGCATCAATCCACTGCAGTGTGATATAGTAACTGCTCTGTGCAGATTCACAGATTTTATAATGTGTGACCAAAGGCAGCTGTATACTGCTGGAGCAGCCCAGAGCTGCTGTCCTAAATGCAATGAGATAATCTTTGTTACTTTCTCTGTCAACACCACAGAACTTGATTCTTTAATGCATTTTAATTCCCAAAACATAAATGTGCTTTCTATAGCATTCCTGTAAAATTCTTAGTGATACCTTGTTATAATTCTAATAAATAAACGAAACCATGGTGCACGCCATCTTTATTGAACCTAATGGATCAAATTGTGATGATAAAATTGGAATTTTAAATGTGACACATAAAACTTTTAATAGGCTATGAACAAACAGAGTCAGAATAAACTTGAGAAGCAAAACCATGAGGCTTATAGTACAGTGGTGAAAAATAAAATGAAAACTCTCTCACATCCCTCAGCAATGACTGTTAAGGTGCCCTTTACCAAGGCACTCAAGTATGTTGCAGTGAAGCTCAGTTGCCGACAGTAAAAAACTTTCTGAATGTGTGGAAGTGTTCGGATATGGAGCCAGGTGTTGCAATAAAAGAGCTCCGTGGATAAATAGTGGTTAAAAAAAGCCCAAAAGCACAAATGCTGAATGAGCTTTTCCTTTCCAAATCCAAATCCTCATCACCTCGTTGATTGGAAAAACATGCGTTTTAATCCAAGTAAAGAATACTTGGGCAAACTTTCTTCATCTGCCACAGCTGAAAATCAGTTCCACCTGGACAGAGGCGCGGCAGCACTGCTTAGTTTTTCCATTGCATAACTCTCCAGCTGCATTTTATTAATTCCTTTGCAGATTTAAAAAATCTTGCGGAAGACATGGCCCTTCTCTTTACAGCGATTGGCCATACACATCTATCTATTAATGTATTTTTGATCCATCTGCCATTGGAAATGTTTGGAAAAAATCTAGTTTTTCGCTATTTTCTGCGGCCAAATTTTAAAATAAACCTAGTAATAGTTGGTCAAAAGTTGGCCTTCATGTAATGTTACAGGAATATGTAAATACTGTATAAATTAATTTTGCCTTAAGGAGCGACACCAGCTGCACCTGGTTTGTGTTGGCCATAACCATAGTGCAAATCTCTTAGTTGCATTTTTGTTTTTGGCTTGTTTAAGCTGCGCAATTACAAGTGAAACAGAGATTGTAAACTAAAACCTTTAAGAACTCAAAAGCGCCTGTTTGTTGGACCGAAAACCAGTCGTCTTGCCAAGCAAGAGACACACATTTAGGCAGGAAGAGGGAGTCAAAACAAAGGTTGTAACTTATACTCAGCACAATGGACAGTCAGTTAAAGTTAAACAGCTGTGCAAGTGACATGTCTCTCAGTCAGTTCATCTCAATGCAACACCTGACACTGTATATGTATGTATGTATATGTTGACCTTCTTGGGGAAGCTTCTGTAAATAATCACTGTCTTATTCCATCGAGTATCGATTATTGATTGTATACATCTGCTGTACACTCTTATATACAGTATATGTGAAAAGGTCTATAATGGAGTAGGTCAAGTAATTTACATTTTCCTTAAAGAAGTGGCAAAAACAGGGATCATCATAGTTGTATTTGTCTTCAGAATTTCTGATTCAGTTGATTCAGAATTTGTTGCTTAATATGGTAATATTTTGCTGCTACTGATTTTGACTCATCAGAAGTTACAATCATTTAACTTTCAGTTCTGCTTCTTCTGTGTTGTGTAAATTTAGTTCACATCTAAATGAAATGAGGAAGTCCATTAAAAATGACCACATGGTGACAATAACCATGAAGGGCACATGTTTGTTTTTGCACGTGCAAACTGTCTTTATCTGCCTCAGTCACATATGTGTCCCTGTGTACATGTGTCTGTCTGTAGTGTGATGCATAAACCAGTATCCATATGACACGCCTGAGGAGCTCAGCCTTGATTCTTCACACAGGGAGGGGTGATGGCCACTGCATGCATATCTGCCTGGCATGTCAGCAGACGCCCCTGCGAAGGCCCTCAGTGCTGCCAAGGGCAGTCAAGGCGCTAAATGACCCCCCTCTCTAACCCGCCTCTTCCCTAACCTCGCAACCTCGCTCTGGGGCTGGGCCAGCGAGAAGCAGCACAAACCGGCGTGAGCCAGAGCTGGGAGCTACATCACCCTCCGCCTCCTCCTTCCTCCGACTTCTTCCTCCCATATGTGCATACACACACACACACACACACACACACACACACACACACACATCAGTATTAGTGTACTTATGAGGGCCTGCCATTGTCTCTATTTACTCTGTGATATCTGACCCTAAACCAGACCAAGGATGGACTACAGCGCAGTTTTGCCAAAAGAGCAAGTTTGAATATTTAATTGCAGCTGCTTTGATGATTTTCAATCTTTTTGTGAATGAGTCAGACCCTTAGCATGAAACAAACAGCATTTAAAGAAGATTTACCCTCACGACTTCCTGCAACATCATATTCCTAGTCTTACCCCAAGTCACCAACTTCTAGCAGATCAACACTTTCATCTAAAAGCTGAGTCCTCTAGTCCTAATTCTAAACTCTTAAACCATTTCTAATCTAATTTTAAGAGACCCAAGTCTTTATATTGTAATTGCCTTTTGTAGAAGTAAATACTTTCCAAAATGTTCACAAAAATATACTCACTCTGGAGGTCTAAAACTCAAACTGGTACTCACAAAGAGAGAAAAACAACTCACACACACACACACACACACACACACACACACACACGCACACACACACACTTCCTCCTCTGTCCCCCAGACATGATCTGAGCTTTAATTATCTTGAGCTGCATATATACAGTGGCAGAGAATGGGATGTATAACTGTTTGTGACCAGGACTTTAAAACAGGACGAGAATCTGATCCCACATACTTCCTCTGTGTTTAGACTAAGAAGATGATCTCTTCCTAGAAAACAGTTAAACATTGTCACACAAATACAGAGTTAGGTTTTCTCTCCTGTTAATGAACCATCTTTGGTGGGGATGCTTGGTATTGTGTCAGGGACAGACCTTTCAGCAATTAAAACTTGTGTTTTTCCATGTAAGGTTGGTGAATACAATAGTATTTGTTAATTGGAGTAAAACCATTTTAGCCACAATACGAGAATGTATTTCTCTGAGAGCAAACACAAAGTTTAGCCAGAGTTGTCCTTGTTTACAAGGCCTTTTCCTGTTGTTGGAGAGCTGTGAGGTATTTTGGTGAGCCAACTTCCCACTAAGTTCCCACTCATTCAAGGACACTTTTAGCTTGACTCCTTTTCTGGAATTTAAAAGGGAAAATGTGAGAAAACTTCCTCAAATTAGCACAGCAGCTGTCATACTGTAGAAATACACGCAGCATTCCCTATATGTGTTATGTATTTTGAATAAACCTAACCCCATCTTTATTATAAGTAATTTAACATGTTTTAAAATATGTGTGTAGTTTAAATAGTTTGTAGTTTACTTTTTGTTACTCCAGAAAGCTTTAACTAGAAGTGAACAGGCAGGGGGTAAAGTTCAACCATATCTTCAGTATGTGACATTGTGGCTTAATGAAAATAAATTTTTAATCCCGTTTTACAAACTCTTTTGACTATAAGAGGATATTTAGTTTCCAGTGTCAAAGAGTGAATCAGGTGGCTTGCCATATATTCACACAGGATTGAAAAGGTTATACTGTACTTTATCTACCTGTCCAATGTACCAATCCTGAAACAAAAATGTTCTAGAAATAAATATATTTTAAGACAATCTTCATTATTTCAGATAAATATTTGGGTTATTACATTGGTACCAAGTTACATTTAACCCAAATCAGTTATCTTCCTGTGCAGGGAGATGATTTGGGAGATGTATTTTGGGCTTAGTAAGCTACACCAACATTTAAAAGATTTCAGTTTCTGACTGAAATCAATGAATTGAAAGTGAAGCACATGCATTTGTGGTATGCAGAAAGACAGTCACACAAGCACACAGACACAACACATACAGAGAGCAAATACTCTTCACAAGGATCAGTAAAGTGCAGAGTAACAGAGAAATACAAAGGGCGAGATTTGGCATGTTTTCATGTACAGAACAGCAGTTTATATACAGTATAGAGACAGCGGGTGGGTGGGGGGGGTGTTCAGTCACACACACTAGCTGATCTGTCATATGCTCAGAGCCGAAGAACACAGGAAACACAGGAAACACTTTCCTCCTCTCACCATGCGTGACGTGCACAACAGTAGGTTCGTGTGTTTAGCCGTGTGTCTGCCGGCAGCATGGGGGCGTGTGCAGTTGATTTTATCTTCACCTGCAAAAAACCCACCGGCAGCAGGTTGATTAACTGAACCAACAAGCACATTACTTAGTTCAAAAGGTCACATAGCAAAATCAGTGTGTTGAAAATTGACAATCCTATTATTAGACTGAACCAATCACACCAGAGCCATATGAACTACACTAGTCATCTGTCATCATAACTGCAAGAACAAGACTTACTGACTCTCTCTTTCCACAATGGATATATATAGCATTAGGAACAGAAGCCCGACAGACAAATAGATGCTGCAGAGTCGGGCCTGCTGACCAGTCACCCACTTGGCTGTGACTTCTCAGTGGCTGGATGTTTTCCCTCTGTTTTCCCTCTGCGAGACCATAAACAAACTATCTGGTCCATCACCTGGATTTCACCTCTTGCAAACACAGTTTATAGAAATGGTGGTTCCACTGGTGTGAGACAGAGGCTGCTGATCTTTTGGACCATGGCTTTATTTATTTATTTATTGACCATTTATACAACTTAATCACAAAGATTTTGAGTATTTTTGCACAGTGGCTGAGGGGTTATCAGTGTCACCTCCGAAACTCAGATCTTAGCCCTCCTCTTTTCTGTGTAGAACATTTCATGTTCTCATGTTTATGTTTTTGCATATATACCAAAAGACATGCATGCTGGGTATTTGGGATTTTCCTGCAATTGCCCTTGACCAAGTAAGTGATCTCAAATGCTCCCTGAGACATTTTCATTTTGACGGTGAAAAATATAATGAGCAGACAAAGAAAAAAGGTCTACACTCACAAAAGATCCACACCCACTGATCCAAAGACTCCAAATACTGTTGACATTTTTTATTAGGAAAGGGGGAGCAAAGATACTAGACACAGTTTGGCCTCAATCTTTCTTGGTGCTCTTCATGGTGCTCTTATTATTGTGAATTAAAACAAAACTGCTTATGTTTAAATAGACATTACAGTGGATTCCACAACCACTATTCACAAAGTACAATAAACACAGGAAATTGTCTTACTTGACTCTTGAATATATTGACAACAGGGAAATAAACATAATAATAGTCATGGTACAGAGATAACATAACTTCACATTAAACTCAAAAGATAAGTGGAGGGCAAGTTACACCCAGCAGACCATAAAGAGGCTTATGGAAGACTTGCCAGATATGAGAGATAAAGATTGTTTCAGAGCTGTTGCTGAGCTGTCCACTGGACAATCTTGGCCAATCATGTCTTGCTTAAACATGTACACATATGGGTAGCTAGGATTGTGGGCCTCCCCTCGAAAAAATACCTTTTCTCGCCCTCTTCCCCACTTTTTAATAAAATAATCCTACTGGAATTTTATTGGTCGTCTCCAGCTGTGGGTCCAAAGAATCATTAATGAGTGTACCATAAACACAAATATATACATTTAAAAATAATTCAAAATGCGTTGTCATCAAATGTACCACAGGATGTAATTTTAATTGCAACTTTTCAAGGAGCCTTTAAGTAGGCCAACTCTCATGAAGGGTGCTACACACACAGCTCTGAAACTTTTTGTTTTTCTAGGTGTGTTCTGTCACATCAGGCCATTTAAACTCAGTCTGCGGTCTACCGTTTAAAGGGCCATGTGATGTCACCACAGATAAGACGCTGTGGCATGTCAGGGGAAATTCTACCTTTGTCCTGATTGGCTGAGCAGCAACTTGTTTTTTTATTAAATGTGCTTGACAACAGCACAGCCAATGAGAGTAAAGCGGTGGGCGGGGCCCGATGTTCCCAGCTGTCTGTGTCCTCAGACACACACACAAACACACACACACACACAGTTTTTAGTTTCACTTCCCCTTTGTTGTTGAGGCTGATGCTGAAAGGGAATTTGTCCACTGTTTTGCAAAGTTTTGCAGCACTGGAGTTTAGTTTGAACATGTCAGTCTGTGAAAGCATACGCCAATTTATTTTTTGTCATGTATTTTCACAATTTCAACAGGGAATTTCCACAGGGAATCTTGAGGAGCATAACATAACTAATATATGATACACAACAAGATAAACAAAATATGAAGAAACACAAAACAATACAAAGCGAAGAATCTTATTGCTCATAGATTGCAGTGTGTAACAACAGTGGTATCAAGAGAAAAAGAAAGACAATATGCACATTAGGAACATGCCATTTATACGAGCTGTGGTGAAGAGTGAAAGTGAGAGTATGAGGGTATGAGAGTCTGAAAAGAACAAGTACTGTGAAAATTTGCGGCTTTTTAAATGACGCAAATTGTGCATCAGATTCACATCAAGTCTCTTGAATGGAAATAAGATCTGTTGCGATTAAACTACATATAGATAACATGTTGGGAATATGTACAGCGACAACGTCACAAGCTCCTGTAATTAAATGCTTTATTTTTTACATTTCAACCACGTGATGCTCTTTTTTGACTGATTTCTAATGAGGTCAGGAGTAGAATCAGTTAAGACATCTTGATCCCAAATATTACAGGCAGTCAGTCAGTAAAGGGGTCAAAGGTCAAAGTTGTTTTTTTGTTGCTGACTGCTGCAGGTAAGTGCCATTAGAAAGCAACATTTGTTTGTTGTTTAAGACTTTTAGAGAAAAATTTCTGCTGGGAAGGTTTGCTGAGTTCTGCAGCTACGAATTTCCAAATGTATTAAAATTTCTTGTTTTCATTGTGCATGTTCCATTCACATTATAACAATCCTTGTAGCTATTTTGATACTGCTCATACTACATGGGGATTAAAACCGGCAACTTTCCAAACACTGACAAGAAGACTGAACACAAGTGACAATTTGTGTGCACAAACAGCAAACACATAAATCAATGCAGACACACACCAGTACAAACAAGCAAAAACATGCAGAACATGCCCACCCCCCCCTCCCACACACACACACACACACACACACACACACACGCACACACGAGCGCACAGTTAGGCACGCACATCCTCCATGTGTTATTACACTTCTGGAGCCTGAACACAGCTGGTGCTGCACAGAGGAAGCCTGTGTGTGTGTGGGTGTGTGTGTGTGTGTGTGTGTGCAGACTTGTATATGCCTAGTATCCAGCAGAGCAGTTGTCACTCTGTCTGCTGTACTTGTAATTGTGTTCTACTGAGCACATGTTGGTGCCTGTGCGTGCGTACATGTTTACATTAATATTTTTGCACATTACAGTATGCATTTGAATGTGTGTCTATCTGTGTCTGTGTGTGTGTTTGCATGTGCTATAAACAGGTTTACATCTGATTTGCTTATATTTTTAGTATTTATTTATGGTCATTGCATCTGAGGCCTTAACAAAGTGACTTTCAGCAGGTGGAGCCGAACTTGTTCATGTCACCTAAAACATAATAGTGGGATCACTATCACATCACATCAGACTTCAGTGTGACATCTTTGTGTGTGACTTCCTCATAAATGCGAACAAACTGTACACACTGTCTGTCGCACCTGGCTCACTCTCAGACCTGATCACAAAGCATCCAGTGTGTGTTGACAACATTATATTAACATATTTTTGTTTATCCAGTTCAGATATCCCAGTTTGGCAACGGAAATATTTGTTTCTCATTGGCTGATTAAAACACAGCATAGGTTTGTTTTCCTAAGTCAGTGGCCTTATGGGTGTTTTAATGCACCCTAAGTGTCCTGATATAAAATGAAAATATAAGATTCTGCTCTTCCACCTCAACTTTAACTTTTCTATTTTAAAGGCCACCATATTATGCATTATTACTTAAACTAATCACATTTTTAAGTGAGTTTTTATGCAATGAAATTAGAATCACAATGCATGGAGTCAAAACAGAGATTTCAAAGGTTGAAAGTAAGTTTTAAGAGTTTAAAAAGTTTGGAAAGTGAAAAAGAGGAGAAAGTTATGAATGTTCTAATGTCTGTTATAACTGATCCATGCTTATAATGTTCACAGTGCAATATTTTTCATTGTTGCAACTTTAGTTTTAGAGATTCTTGATTCAACCCACTTATTTTGGTTGTCGTCCAGCTTTCCATGCTCGAGTCAGAAAACTGATCTAAACCAGCCTGGCTGTGTAGTGTCAACCAATAATGTTTGCGTAAGATTTCCAACTATTATTATTATGCTCTATCATATGCTGTTCCTTTTATATGTATTGCTTCTCTGAAGGACATTCGGCATCTAACCTGGATGGTTTTGTTTACAGGATGTTTTTTCAGGTAAACCACCTGTCAGAGCTTGACAGTTGTGCTCTTTGTGTTCTCACAGCAGGTCACCAAGTTTGTCTGTTTGTCTGTCCTTCTATTCGGTTGCCAGTTTTGCTGATTACAGATCAGATACGACCCACAATAGGCCTTCTGTGTCAGAGGCATTCCTGCGCTTCACTGATTTCAGGTACAGTGAGTTCTTGTCATTCTTCAGTGCCACAGATGGCATCACCTACCCAGCTTTCATCAAGACATACGTTCACAAATTGATAGAGACACATGATAAAGACAAAGAGGTGTATTTTTCTCTGTCTTGCTTCTATTTTGTTGTATTTGTCTTCATTACTACTTACTACTTATTATGGTTTTTGTTTTACCTTTTTCCAAACACAGAATTTTACAGTTGTGAGTTAGTCTTCGACTCTCTGTGTTCTTTGCTTTCACAATTATTGTCTCTCTTGTTCAGCCTCCATACATTCATATACATTAATGTATTTACATGCCTCTTCTTTCTCTTTATTTTTCCATCTCTAATTCTTTCTTTCCACCTCTTTCCAACTTTCTCTCAACCACAATCACTGTCTTTGACCCTCTTTTTTGCTTAACTTTCCTTTCTCTCAGTCTCTCTAAGGTCATCTCTTTTTCTCTTTTTTCATTTTCACTACTTTCTCCATCCCTTTCTTCTTCTTCACCCCATCAATCTTTCGACATTCAGTTCATTATTATCCTGTATTGTGTTATCGTATTGTGTGACCAGAGACTTCTGCATAATCCCTCGCAGTTGTTTTGCAAACGTCTGTGCATTGTAAGTATTGCTGTACGTTTGACAGGCAAGAAAATTAGTGTGGTGTGGTCACAGTGTAATAAAGGACAAATGCAATGATGCAGGACTCTATGAAACACTGCGTTTACCCTGCAGGTTGACTGCAGCTTTAAGATGAATGGTGTTTACAATGGAAACTTCCAGTCAGTGTTGTTCAAAGCAAGAAAAACATGGAAAATTAACATACATTAATGTGATATACCATGGACTTTGCAACAGCACAAAAAAGAGGTATAAAAGTGAACATATAAGTCAAAGGTTAATTGACAATGTATTTTATTTGTTTTCCAGCTAAATATCTGACCTTGCAATACAATATGAGTGACTTCATCGACATGGATCGTGAAACACAACGTGATTATCAACCACTTTTTTAACGAAAACCACTGAAATTCACTGAAATTACTTCTAAAAATAGGTCAAAAGTATTGTCTGTTTTTATTCAGCACGGTTTGTTCTGAGGAATCAAGAAACACAAACTAGATCAAATTTGTGAACTTTACTGTCATCTTTTGAAGCTGATGTTTTTGTGGTTCCTGCTTTAGGATTAAAAAAACATATTTTCGTCGCCAAAAATTCTTAAATTCAGCATCACAAAAATCCTCAGAACATCTACGTTAACTTCTGCTAGTCATTTTCCCAGTGTTGTGTGTTTATGTGACCTGGACTGGGGATTAAATCAGCTGAGTGACTTTATGACCCTCCAGCTGGGCTTTTGGCTGCAGAAGGGGAGCAGAAAGGAGGAGGCTCTGGGGTTTCCCATGGGGTTCTGGTGGATGGGTGTCGGGGTGGGCGGGGTATGGCAGGGGTTGTATCTGTTTTCCCAGTTCTGTTTCCCCAAATTATTCCCCACTGAGTTTCTTCTTTCCAGATCCAGACTGTCAAGGACACAGACCTACTGTGATAGCTGTATAAGTAATTTAGAGCTGAAAGAACAGTAACAGTGGTAGTTGTTGTTCCTGTATATTCTCTTTATTTATAACATTTTTTTAGTTCTTACTCTCACAGTAGAGTGCAAATTTAAAATGTTTACTCTTCAAAATGGAGCCTTATTTTTTGTTTCATTTCACAGACTTGCTAGGTAACACACTACACCACGCACAGTCCCTATGATGCAACATAACAGTCATATCACTTGTCTGGCTGAAGTTATTGGGTAACTCCAACTTACCCAGTGTGCTTTAACAGTGATACAATTATAAAGATGTTAAACTGGTTCCTGAAATGTTGGGAAAACCCTTGATGACCACTCCTTTGCATTGCTGATCTAACATTGGTGTCACGTGGTTCTGCCGGCTTTTACTTCACAACACACAAAAGTCCACTGGAATGTTTGTTTATGACAATAATCATATGGGATTAAAACAAAGGTAAAACAAAACAGGTCTTTGTCATGTCAGTAGTATTAGTTCCCTAAAACATTTCAGGAAAAGCCTTCCTGTAAAGGCTAAGAAAAATGTTTATATTTCGTAAAAATAAAACATGTGTATGTTGAATATGAATAATGTTATAAAGAAAAACATTCCCTCAGGTGGAAATCATTACCTCTTGAGTTAGGTAAGAAAACCATACTGATGGCAAAATGTTCCTTCTCAAGTGGACAGAAAGAGTTCCTAAGACATCCTTAATGTGGGACCAAGTTACATGATATTAGCCCTATAAGGGCCCGACGCATCAGACATAGGGCATTAATTAACATACTGAAAAAAACTACCATGTGAAAGAAAACAACCTCTTTTTGTTAGAGCTGAAACGATTAATTGATCCTCTCTTGTTTTATTTCATTTGACTGGTTGGTTGGACGAAACAACACGTTTGTAGATGTCACCTTTGGCTTTAGAAAATTGTAATGGGTGTTTTTAATAACATTTTATGGACTAAATGATTAATCAAGAAAAGATTATCGGTAGATTAATCGATAATAGAAAATAATCGTTAGTTGCTAGTTGTATTACAACAAAAAGTTTGAAAAATGTTGTTATCTTAAGGTAAATGTTCTGTCATTGTATGACAAAAAGTGGTATAGTATATGGTGGGAGAGAAGTTTTCTATGTTTTTATAAAAAAAAATGCTATCCAGAAAGTGTTTACTGCTAACTTTGAGGTAAAAGTTCATTTCAGATGACTCAGTAGGAGAAATATTCTTGTCTTAAGTCGTCAAAGACGAATGTGTTTTTCACGTGAAAAACACATTTGACTGGCAGCTGACAGACTGTCCAACCAGTTTGAAAGATGAAAACATCCAAACATGACAGAGACATCCAGATCCAGCTGTGTCAGCCTCCCTCCCCTCTACTCCTCCCCTATGACCCAGCGATCCACCTTGTGTTTTTCTGAAAGATGACTCCCTGTTCAGCAACACCTGGGCTTTCAAAGCAGGCACTTGGCCAAGAGAAGGAGAAAAACAAACCAGACAGGTTTCAGCTTTCCTTTCGATGAAAAACAAACAGGGGTAGGGAGTTGAGAGGGAGGGACGGAAGAATAGATGTAGAGACACAGAGAGGGAGACAGAGGATGAGGGGGTGTTTGGCCTCATATTCATCCCTGCACGCACACCAGCTGAGAGAAGAGCCTGTTTTGTTGCCCTTCGACACGGGACCAGCAGGACTTCCTCTGAAGTAGCAGTTTGCTGTGAGCCTGTGGGTCGGGTGGGGGTGGTGGCGGGAGGTGGACGGTTGGAAAGGAGAAGAAGGTGGTGGTGGTGCAGTTCCAAAGGGTCATGATCATGAGGAGGAGGGAGATTGCCCTCTGTTTAACCCCCTCCATAGTTTGCAAACAGGCTATACTTCCTCAAAGTCACATCCTCTCTCGAAAAGTCGTCGAAAGGTGTGTAAGTCGAGGAAATCAGCACGTGCCCCCCCCCCCCCCCCCCCCAAAAAAAAAGCAGTGAGGGGAAAATCAATTATGATGCTAAAAAGTACAGTAAAAATTACAAATAATATGTAAAAAATATTAGATCTTTACCATTATTGAAGATATTATTAAATCTACTAAAATATTAAAATACTCAAATAAAATTGTATAAACAGAAATCACGAAATGCTCTTTGTGATAAGTGAAGAGATTATTATTCATGATCAAATAATATCAATAATAATTTAAATCATGACAATTTAGTTAATATATGATATGTTGACCTATGATGGATGATGATGATGACTTATTTAACTTAATTGTATTGTTGTAATATGTGCATCATCTCAACTTTTAATGTACAATGTGTCTCTTGTTTTTTCCCTATTCTTGTGTCTCTTTCTGATTCCGTCTATACAAACTTGTTTTTGTCTACATAAAAAGTGCAGCCGGTTCTCTGATGTCCATTAGCCAAACAGAAATTGGACATAGAGACAGACAGGATTTTTTAAAAGATAAAAACAACCTCATGTACCGTTTCCCAGTCTAAGGTTGCTATAGTGGTTCTCCAAAACAACCATGCTCGTCTGTACAAACCCCTGACACTGTAACCTCTCCAGGGGGATGAGCTGAACAAAAACAACACACTCCTCCAATTGTGACATCACAGCCGGTTGTTGTTGCCTTTTATCACAGAGTCTTCATGTAGATCTTAAAAGATAAGTTAGTAGTCAGTAAAAGCAAATTGCTGTTCCAACAACACCTATTCTACAGCCATGCTGGCTGGTCTGAGAGCATGGTAACATTTGCTAATTGGCAATCAACACAAAGTACGGATGAGACTGATGGGAATGTCATTAGTCTGAAGAGTCATAAACCAAAGTATTGGACGAATTAAAAATTTTGACCAGATAATGATCACCAAAGTCATCATCGACTAGGAAAAAAATGTTGTGCCAATGCATCCAGTAGATGTTGAGACGTTTCACGGCAAAGGTGAAAACCAGATAAACTGTCAGGGGAACACCAAAATAAGGAGGATACTTTGGAGACCATGAAGCTCCATACCAAATTTCATGGCAATTCATCCAATGATTATCATTTCAATAAAAAACAAAAATGTCAACCTCATGGTGGCACTAGAAGAAAAGTCAGGGGATCATTAAAGTCAGTAGGATTCATCCTCTGTGGACAATGAACATCTGTACAAAATGTCAGGGTTATGCATCCAGTAGTTCTTCATAGCTCATGGTATCCAGATAACCTCAGTAAACCTGTTTCTTGCAAACGACCACAGGAAATTCTTAAGTTTGTAGGCATTAATCACCCAATTTGCCCTAAATCTACTAAAACAGCTCAGTTGTATGAGCCCAGAGGGAACAGATATTATCTACATAAACTGCGTTGAAGAGCCGTTTCATTCTGTCAGGAAGGTAAGTTCTTACATCAGTAATCAGGCTCAAAGGTGATGTTGACACCACTGGAGACTCAAGAGCTATTTTACAGCTGCTTGTTTACAGCAGCAACAACACTGGAGAGATACTGCAGGTTTAAATACCAATCAGTCACTACAGCCGTTTACCATCCAACTGATTTACCTCCCTGGGTTAATGTTTAATCATCAGACAAGCCCACTTCTATTATAAGAGTGCAATGTTCAGTGGCAGATGTTTTCAAGTTTTATTCCTGCAGTGAAATCAAGAGATGGACAAAGTATTCTTCAACCATCTGTCTGTCTTTCCATTTTGATCACTTTGAATTTAGAAAAAGTGTGTTTGGAGACAACACTGCTTGATATGTTTGTGATAATTGAACTAGAAGCTCATTTTACGCCTGCCCTCCGGAACAAAGCATCAGCTAAATACCTGAAATGAAAAATATTGAGCTGATGCTAAAAACAGCCCTCAAGTTGTGTGCCCACTCAATTAGTAAGGCCAACTTCACATTAGCAAGTCTTATCTCAGCCAGAGTTAAGGTGATAATGTGTGTAAACCATCTCGGCACAATGACACTTTTAGAGATTTAAATTGAGATCTGGAGTAGATTAATGGATAGTTTTTATTAGGGCAGGGAATGTGTCATCTCTTCCACACAAAGTCTGTCTGCAGTTCAGGATACTTGGCTTCACAAATATCTGTTTATCTCAAACCACACCTCCCTCTGCGTCACTGCATGAACCTGCTGACCACGGATTTATCTTATCTCTATTTTACCAGCTTTGAGAAAATAAATACGTTTAGTTTCACTTTTCACAAGTGAGACACATTTTGATTAAGGACCATCAGAATCAGAATAAGGACTCCAAATGATTACCCACAATACAACTGAAGGCCCAAACACAGACGTTCACTTCAATGATATTAAGTTTTGCTTTAATGTCAGAGTAAACTTAACTTACCTTAAAATTACCCTGTCTTGAAGGTTGCTGATATAGGAGTGTCAGATGATAAATGAAGGTTTTTAATCCATTATCTCTAGCTTCAGACTTAAGAAGAAAAAAAGCGATTGATCGCGATTAATCACAAAAAAATTGTGTGATTAATTAGTTAATTTTTTTAATCGATTGACAGCCCTAGTTTGTTTTGTTGTTGTTCACATAAAATTTAAAAAGAAACTAAGTGAAAGGCGATGAATGCAGATCCCCAGGGCAGCCAATATTGATAACTGTCCAATCGTGAACTTGTATAAAGGTTCAAAAGCTCCACTAAAGTAAATTACTTTGTCCTAAAATGGTTTTAGGATAATGGAACCAATCTGTTTTCCACTTAAATGGAAAAGATATAGCTCAACACTTTCAAGCATCTCATGTTGTACTCTTGTTTTCTCTTTAAATGAAGCATGATCCTTCCAGCTTCTTGTTTGCATATTATTTTCCCTCCCACATTACTGCTAAATGTAACATGTCACATATGTTCCATGCTGAAGACTCATAAGATGGTTCTGCTATGTAGAAAATCATCTGGGTTCCATTTTGAGCTTGTATTTCTGTAGGAAGCGCCCACTAAATCTTAAGTGTTGGTACGAGCAGCACAACAGCTGCCTCCCCCATCTTCCTACATTTTTGTTTTGATAGATGGATGTTTGAGCAAAGCCTCATGTTTGGTTCTTAAATTTGGACTGAGGTGTTATAAATGTCAGGTAAACATACCAACAACTGGAAAGATAGATATTTACACGTCTTCTTCAGTACAGCATGATGTTCATTTAGTAAATTATGGTCCCATTTAGAGACAACAAAGCAGAGTGTGCTTTGGGGTGTGGCTATCTTGTGATATGCAAGTTGCTACCACAGCGACCTGTTAATCAGAATAGAAGTGTACCTATGCTTATCCATGGGACGTGTACATTTAAATAACTGTGAACTTGTTTTTGGGTGTTGTCTGTGTTTTTCGTCTTAGAAAATTGACCCTTTCACAGTGTGTTTACAGTTCATGAAAGTTAATTGTAATATTTTGGTCGCCTAAAAATGTATTAACGGTCAACAAGTCAATGGGTAACGTTGCGGTTGCTACGTCCACTTCTTTGATACAGTCTAAATTTCATAAAATAGTACAAGATGAATGTTCAGTGGCAGTGTTTTTTGATTTGTTTTGAAGTCCTGGAATTTGAAACCCCTTATATATCTCTATGACCCTTAATTGGTAATAATATTATATGAAAAGAAATTAAAGACAACCTTTGATAAGCTATAAATCTAAATTCTGCCTATCATCATCCCCTCATGACAACTTAATTTTTGCGGATGTGGTCAAGTTAGTAAAGCGTGTGTTTACTTCCTCATGTCAAGAGAAACTATGGTTACGGAACAGAACAAAATGTACAGCTAACAGGGCTTTTATCTTCCGAAACTCTCATGTTGAAGCTGCCAATGAGAGTCAGAGTCAGGTCACAGCACGCACGTTCTCTGTTCACCCAAAGACTAAAAATAGAGCCTCTGGTTTGGAAATGATAAAAAACTCGGCACATATTTGACTTCAGGGCATGATACAGAAACCATTTAAATCCGCTGCTTTCTGTTTCTTTATCTTACTCTATGTTTTTCCTCCCTCCACGGGCTGTTTAAATTTCACACACCAGTCAACTTTATTGCTCTGCGCAACTGAGTTTATAACCTGCATGCCTCCAACAAGGTGGAAAGTACATACACAAAAACCAGGGTCAGTGAAAATGGCTTAATGGATTCCCGGTCCTGTACAGTGATACAGTTATGTAACACTTACATTAGGCTAACATTGAATAAGTACAAAGAGAAGGACTCGAGAGAATGGGAAAAGAGAGAGAAAAAGGTGCAGACAAAGCTATGATCTTTGCATCTGTGAGGATTTGAAGAGCATCTACAACGCTGTTGTGTAATCGACACTACTGAAACACAATAAACTATCACAAATATTCAGAAGTAACAGACCTGGGCTATACCATGCAAACCTGCTCAGGTTTGGGCCATGTTTGTCAAAAAGATCTATTGATCCAGTCACACTCCTTTCCCCATGTTGCAGTTTGTTTCCAAGCTGCAGCACTGTATTGGCATATCTGGGGCCTTCTAAAAGTGGTTTGTCTCCTGTTGGACAAACTGAGGATTTCTTTGGGTCATTTTGTCACGATGCAGATATATTCAATAACATTGTTATCAGCAACATTATGTATGTTTTTGTGGTTGCAAATTGATAAGTTGGATATTTGCATTCAAATATGCAACATTAGGACCCTGAGATCAGGAAAATGTCTGAATGGGCTGGATTCACACCTCTATAACAATGTGTCTCTGTGCAGAGTCACATGGCAGGAAAACGGACAGGGAAAACTTGTGAACAAACCTTTAATATAACACCTCGAACCCGGCATGTCTGCCCACCGAACCCCCCACTGCTTCTCTGCAGAACCTCAAGGTGACACAGTAAACTTGGCTGGACTGACATTTACACAGAGGCTCGTGTAAGACGGTGCACAGTTGCACGTGCACACGTGAATACTGAGTCATGAGTCAGGGATGCCACCCCCCCGACCCCCCATTCCTCACACCACATCACCTCATCCTTCACCCAGTGGGAAGCACAACACACCTTTGTGCTCTGGTCTCCTGGAGCTCCACATACCAAGACTGCCAGAGGTCAGTATTTTCTGAAAAGTAATGATTTTTCCTTAAATTACCATATTAACTTATTGAGGTCTAAGGTATGAATGCACATTTAATATCTAATTGAAATGAACTTCCTCAACCAGATGGCTTAAGTGACTTCAACATGAATTCAAGTGCTATTTGTCCTGAAGTGAATGGATTTTTTCACTTGTGTGGAGGCTTTTTTTTATTCCAATGTCAATTTCTTGATTGTGTAAACAGATAAACAGAGTTCTTCACAATGAACTAGGAGACATGCTGTGCTTGGACTTCCATATAATTAATTAATTAATTAATATAATCAGATTTAATTCAGGTTTCTTTAGCTGTTTTGTCTCTGATTCACCAAAGCGGTTGTCAGGTTCTGCCTTTTTTGTCATAACTATGTTTACTTTTGTTTTAAGCATACTGCTGCCTTTAGCTCCATGTTACCAACTGTGTTATACATAAGGTTTTGTCAGTCACAACACAGATGGTGATTTTTGAACTTTCGCTTTGGAGACATCAGTGAGGCTGTGGGTGGATGCCTCTCACTGTTGAGAAAAGCGGAAGGAATTATCAAGAAGTAATTCCTTTTGTGGGCAGAAATGAAGGGATTCAGTCCCTTGTTAAGTCAGGGGAAAAAATGCTTATCAAAGCCAAACAAGTGGCCTACTTGAGGAAAAGAGAAAAGACCACCCACATGAATCAGTTACTCTATAAGATTTTCCCTTAAAATAATGTTAAAAACAAATATTTAAGAAATTAAATTTGTTTTGGCCACAAATCGAAGTAACTTATTTTTATGTTTACTGCTTTTGCTGCCATCTCAATTTGTTTATAGGTAAGTCAGGACAGAGAACCTCTTTGTGAACGTCCTCATGTACATTCAGGAGCCAAGATACCCCACAAGTCACAATGAGACCCAGTGACATGGACAAGGAACTAAAATCAAAACCAAAAAACATATCATCCTTTTTACCTGATGAGAAGATGCTTCATGCACTGTATGAAAGACAAGGTTATGATCAGAATCAGGATCAAGGTTAAATGTCTGGCACCAAGGACTGAGAGTGTTGCAACTTTCCAGCTATGAACCTGCTTCTATGAGCTTTAGGTCACTGTTGTCATAAATAAGTTTTCTGTGGGAAAGGACACAGTAAGGAGACACAGGGGAGGGACAGTAGCATCATTTGGGGTTAAAATAGGGTGTAAAACCAGACATAAAGCCACACTTGAGGCAGGCAAATGCTGTCCATTTCTTAAGGTGTTGAGTCATGTGAATCTTGTGTATATGAAAACAGAACCAGTTTCAGTTATGTATTAAAATGTGAGTTGAAAGTGGATCTACATTGGTCATTGTATCCTGGAACTATTCACTTTTTTCTTTACAATTGAATTAACTTTTCATTCTCGACCACAAACAACATCACTTGAAGACAGCTGTCATTCATGTCGAAAAAACAACTTTATCCGGATAACAGCCTGTAGAAATGTGTACAACTGCATGAACATTTTAAGCTCTTAAAACTTTCTGAAATTAGCAGTGTCTTATAATGGATATAAAGTGCTCTGTATGTTGAGTGTAGCGTGTAAGAGTATAGGTCAGAGTAGGTTGTTTACCACAGTCACCAAAAACTCTCAATTTGTGCTGTTTCACATCTCCTGTTTGTGGTGGTGGTAGTAATGATTTTCCATCACTATTTTTATGGGAAAAAGAAGAAATACAACACAAAATCTCATGTTCTTGCTCCCATTCTTCTTATTTCCTTAGATCTCCACACTTGGCCTTTGCCCATGTTTGTCTCTTTATCTAAATCTTGTTGACAGTGACAACAACTCTGTTTACATGGGGGCTCTTCTCTCGATTAGTCTTTGTTTTACTTACCCAGAAAGCCTGACGTCAGAACCAAGGACAGCACTTCCTCCCGAGGGACAACAACAAGAGGATGAACTGTGAGAAGTGAACGTGATTAAAAACCCACAGACAGAAAGTTTGTGGTGGGAACTAACAAAGTATGTGTGTGTGTTAATAACCTGACAACATGGTCATCTAATAATTTCCAACCTCTACTGTTAGAACAAAGAAGTAAAGTAAAGTATTGACTTAAATGGATTGTTCCTCAGCACATACAGTATATAATATACACAATGTAGGAGCCAGTTAGTAGTATCTCCATTTACATTGTGTTCACCAAAATATCTGTGTAAAGGTCAACAGCTCAGTCTGTCTTCTCATATAATAAATCAAAATATCAAAACGTACAAAAACAGAACTGTTCTTTGATTGTGTCACGCATAGACCAGAGAAAACTTTCATCTTTCAATAAGCTACATAGGCATGAAAGTCCCTGGCAACCATTGAACAAAGTATGAATAATCTGGAATCTTAAACCAGAGATTAGTTTATATTTCTAAAGTTTATTTTTTCCAAGGAAAGTAAACTGAGCTTCAGATAGATAGATAGATAGATAGATAGATAGATAGATAGATAGATAGATAGATAGATAGATAGATGGATGGATGTAATCTGAAATTAATGAATAGGAGTAATTGGGCACTGACCTCTTTGACTCTCTTTAAAATCATTCACCTTACTGACCTATTCACATATATCAAGAATACCACAATTCTTGGTATCTCCAATATAAACATGTGAGGCAGTAAACCGTAAAGAAAAGCAAGTCTGTCTTTTCCATTCACACAATTTAGAGCAGTTAGATTTTTTTCCATGCCGCTCAACTCTCCATCAGCTCTTGTTGACTGCAGACAGGGCAGCTTAACATCGACCCTTAATATTTCCACCAACCACAGCCCATCGTCTTTCCCTACAGGGAGTTACACCTCCTCTCAGCAGATCAGATCACTCCAAACAAGGAGCCTCTCGTGGTGGGGCAACAACCAGTCCTAGACATTACATTCACAATAACATTTACATTTTAGACATGTAGCTAACAGCCCTATCCAGAGCCGCTGGCACCATGTGCAGGAGTACAGTAGACTTCAGTTCCTGCAGTAAATCAACACCACAGGAAACCCCAAGTCAGGAGGTCAAGGTTCAGAGAGAGCTGGCCTGGCAAAACTGATGTGAGACAGACGTTCTAGGAAAAGAAAAAAATACTCAAAATGAATACAACGGCAGACTTTAAAAAAACAAAGACAAGGTCAAACAAATAAAATTGCATGGAGCAGTGGTAGAAGAAGTGTCCAGATCATTAACTTCCAGTTCCACATTATAGAAATACTCCATTTAAGTTCTTCATTCAAAATTTAACTGAAGTAAAAGTATAGAATAATAAAAAGAATCAAACTGCACTCATGCAGTGATGATGAATACTGTGGTTCTCTTACTTCTGGGGAGAAATAGTGGTGTGTCAAGAGTAGGGAGAACTTTAAAAAGCTGATACAGATACTGCTGAATACATAATTTTTTGATGTCAGAGGCCTAGTTTTTAACACTGCCAACAATAGATGAAACTCACATTAATTTGAATCCGACCAACCCAGAAGAGCAGCTGGCATAGGTATTTACAGGCCGAAATGTTCCTAATTGAGCTTATTTCAGTTATTAATCTTCTTCCACATGAATGAAATGACACATCCAGTCCATGGTGTGAGAAAACAAACCTCTCCCCTCCTAGAGGAGGGAGGCTCGCTCGATACAGAAGTGTAAATTTGATTAAAAATGTTGTTGAGTGTTTCAGCTGCTGTTTGATATCAGAAGATTTGACACTTGACTCTGGTGGGATTAGAAATACTGTCCAGCTAATATTATTCATCTATAAACCTCCCTCTCAGGGTGGGCAGGAGCAAAGGTCCTCTCACTTGCTCAGTTCCTTTCAGTACATTTTAAATACAAAATGTGAATGAGCAAAAGAAGCAAAAAAAAAAAAAAAAAAAACTGTTGCTGCCAGAGTTTACCTCAAGTCTCCATCTTCTTCTATACATTTCAACATTATCTAGGATATCTTCTGCCACACCCCCTATTTCTGCTCCTTGTTTTGCGTTCGTTGGACATAGTGTTCTGGCCTTGGAATGCAAGACGATTGGGCAATACGTTCAAGTCAAAACTTACCCGTCTCATCAGCTTACCCCCACCATTGTTTTTCTGCTCTGCAGCTCTGAGAGAGCTATGTGCTAATCTTGTGCTCTTTCCAAGAAAAATACATTCCTGAACCCTGCTTTAATGTTTGTCACATTATGAAGGAGAGAGTTTTCCCCCTGAAAATCTGGCAGGCAGCCAGCTCTCCCAACCAAACAACCCGGCCACGTGCATGGGAGGGGAAATAACTTGAAAATGCCTTCTACGTATGTAACACAGAGGGAATATATTTGCACTATCTGACCAATTTGCTGTGTGTTTAAACAAGTCACCACAATCTGAGCTGACTGAAACTACACTTCATCATTGATGCCACTGAAAAATGCCAGACAAGAAGCCAGACAGTAAAAGTTCAAGTTTGAATTTACAACATATTTTAATTTATATTTTAAATTCAAATTGATGTTGCTGTTCAGTCAAAACCATGCAGGTAGATAAACTGAATAATTAACTGTTCCCTCATGAGTTGAAAAAATAAAAGTTGATTTGTTTCGGAGATACATGGTTTTCACAGGACAGCAATGTTTTACTTAAGTGACAGTCATATTACTGTAATATCTGTAATGCATCACATAGGATTGTCATAATGAGCTATTATGCACTATTAATGTATTAGGTCCTTGCCTTATAAATATATGTAGGCCAATGTATGTAAATTAAACCTGAAGAGGCCTTAGTCTGAGTCCAAATTGCATTAAATTAATTCTGCCCTCTTACAACGCCACGTCAATGGATGGGGAACTTAGAAACGTTTGTTTCTCAGCATGTGTTGATTTCAGGGATTTCAGGCTCTGAGATCATCACCTTTTATCTTTTTATCATATAAAATCCAGCTGTTGCTTGTGGTTGATGGCACCTCAAGATACTGAAGATTGATTTATTTGTTAAAATTCATCACATCATACATTTTGGGCACTGTGCCTTCATTGTACTGAGGAGGATTCACGAACAAAGAGAGCCACAGAGCCCCTAAACAAAGAGAGACAGATCATGAGCGACACAAAGCAACACGTAGATTTTGTGGAACCCTGAATTACAACCGTGGGAGGAGCAGACATAAACAAAGCTGCTCGTTTTCATGTTGTTTGTCGATGTTGTTTGTTCGAACATGGTATTTTTTTTTTTTTGCTCTTCCAGAATATTCTGGGGAGCAGCTTGGCGTGCAGCTCTCTGCTGTCTGCTCTGTGACCCCTCTGAAGTTACACAGATTTCCAAGAAGTCTTGAAAAGAGGAGGGGAGCTGTAAGCTGATCCCCCCTCTTTAGAGTCAACAAGGCGTTGATCTAAACCAGCGCCAATGTCCTGATGTTACATCATGTACGTCCAAGCATGTGGGTGTCACAAGAGACACTTCATTGGTCAGATCATCAGCTTGAAGTTGACGTCAAATGACACACAATTGGGTTCTGAATACTTGACTTATGACACAGAGCACAATACAGTATCTAGTATATGGAGAACATTTTCCAGCCCCTTGCTGTTGCTTGTTGGTTGCCTCCTTTGGCTTTTAATTAGCCGACTTGTTAACTTTTAACAGCAAAAACCAGCTTTGTTTTCACAGTGTTGTACATTACTCTGACCCATGCAAGGAAAAACTCAAAGTTATGTAAAGACATAACAGAGACTGAAGTCAACTCTTTGGCCCTAAAGACAAAACATACTGTATTTGGCCATGGATGAATCTGCACATTTAAACACCCATCAAACTTTGTGCCTTCCCCTCCATCACAGCACATAACAAAACATTATGATGTCTTACAAAACAACCCAGTATGTGTCCTCCTATTGCCTCAGCGCATGTTGAAAAGCAACGTGTGCTTGTTTTGGTTTGTCTGTCACTGTTCCCTCCGCTCTTGTTGTGATCTATTTGGAATGTAAGCTGAAACGGAAAACAAATCACAACAACTGACTTCCACACGGCAACCTTGACAAGTCTTCTCTGCTCAGACGTGTCCTGATTGTGTATGTTTTGTATTCAGTTTTATCTACAGAAGAAAAAGGTAACAATGGTGCCAAATGTGCCCTGATAAGACTGACTGATGCTACTTTAACACATTACAGATACGAAGGATTACACAGTTAGACAGCTCAGTTACAAGAAGGGCTGAAAGAGGAAGTCTGGTATCAAGAGTCCTTGGTCTGTTGACCGTTTACCAACCACAGTGTCTCAAAACTATTTAATTATACAGCACATTATTACAGTGGAACTCCAAGTACACTACAGACACGGTCAAAGAAACACCTAACAATAGATACCAGAGCATCCAGGGTCAAGGTGTGAAAAGTATGAGGGGTGAATGCACTGTACAAAGATAAACATGTATACATTTTATATACTGGCCAACTTACACCTTGGTCCACTATACATTTTAATACTTTCCAGTACACAACATATATATGTTGCACTCTGTACATCACACAATATATATATATATATTATCTTTCAGTTTTCACTTTATATACTTTTTTATAATTCTTATTTTTACTCTTATTCAAAATCGTATTCTTCTTTGTACACCAGCCTTTTAAGCACAGCTTTAGTAGTATGCCACATTGTATTTCACTGCACATTATATTATAACTTGTCAAGGTCCCTGTGCACCTTTTTAATATTGTTAGATGTTAAGTGTATCTGCTCTAATGAGCTTCTAATTTCTGTGTTTCAGTGCACCACAAGTGTTACCAAATAACCATATGACTTTTGTCCGCATCAAGTGGTTTCAGGCATAAAATAACGCTTTTTTTTGCAGTCGAGACAAACTGAGCCCTTACTTACGATCATTCAGTAACTAAGAATGCTGACATCAGTTTTTGGGTTCTTGGTCATAATTTTCAACAACCAATTGTGCTTATTTTGCACTCATTGGTAAAAACAGTTTAGTCTGACTAAGTCATCATTGATGATCACTACAGATGGCAACATCAAGGATACAACTTGATGAAGCGTACAGCCAACATAATATGACAATAATGATGGCTGACGCAGACATAAAGAAGTGTGTGTGTTAAAACTGGAAAGATTTAATTTTTAGGTAATCACTTCAAAGGTGTTTCTGCATTTTCAGACACTCTACAAGATGTTGAAGGGAAGGTTTTTTTTCGCAGAAGCTGCTGGGAAACAACTTGACCCCTTAAAAACAGGAACATAGTTTGACGTCTTTGGCATTAATCACATGATATACGAATATCCAGAAACTTCTTCATTCATACGAAAAACACATCAGCTGCTCCTCTGTATATGAGTCACGCGATTGCATCCATAGTGCCACAACAGCAAATCTGTGTTAGTAAAAAAAAAATGATATTACTATACTACTAGGAATGATTTTTAAGCTGCTGAGGCTGTCAGTTTGAACATCTCTGACCTGTTGGAGCTGTTAGTCTTGTATGGCGTGTCTTGCAGTGTCTGAAACCCAATAGGTTGTCATTGTCATGCTCTACAATTAGAATAAATACGGTTTTGGATCCTGAATGCCCATTGGTCCGCTAAGGTGAGGTGAGCTAATGTGCGCAACTTGTGATTGGTTGTGATCGAGGGGGCAGGGTCTGAAATGACCATCAGGCCCTGTGTGTTTCTATGTGGTGTGATCCACCAAGGCCTTCAGCAGTCAGTCAACAATGTCGCTCATAATGACTCTTAAAACCCATGCACACACACTCTGCACAGTATTTTTAAAAATCAGAATTAACAGCTAGTAAATACAAGTAAAGTTTTTTTGCTTGTTTGCTGTCCCACCCAGATTCAGATGACAAGAGTTATTTCATGTATGCACCTCCACTGGAGAATTACTGGACATGTGTGTGTTTAACGTAGCTTAGCTCAATAACAAGGGGGAGTCAGTTCTGGTCTGAGATAAAAATGAGAAAAAAAATACAACTTTTAACTGCTCAAAAGTTGTCTTCTTCAAGTCATATCTTGTGTACATATACCATATTTAGTAATACCAAACTAGACATTATTAACTTTCATGTACTCTTGGTCTAGGGATGTTTTTCATGGTTTGGGCCAGGCCATTTGGTTTCAATTGTGGAGTGGACATTTTAATACTTTAAAAGTTAGAAAGAAAGAAATGTTTTTCTTTGTTTGGTGTGGAAGAACTTGACTGGCCTGCACAGAGCCCTGACTTTAACCCCATCCAACACCTTTGGGATGAGATTTTTGGCTCTTTTGAATCAATTGGAAGTGCAACCCTGAGTAATGATTTTTCCTCAAGCAAGTTGTTCCCAAATGTTTCTGTGACACGCAGGATTCACACACACACACAAATATATTCAATGGCTTGTTTGTTGACAGTGCGTGCCATGCAACCACCTTGTAATTCATTGCTCTTCAGAAATGTAATTAGTGATTGGGGATGCACTGCCACTGCACTAGTTACAACTTATCCAAAACATTTTGTAAAGGAAACACTTTGTCTCTACATGGCTCATGTGATTATGTTAACCTGATTTAGCACTGAACAAAGACTTCAGAGGAAATGATCACTGGTGGTCAAAGGCAGTTTTTGTCAAGTCGAGGTTTGTCTGCGTATTTGTGAGGGAGAGAAACAAACAGGATGTACAGATTTCTTGGAACACATTGCTGACCAAATTATCCGTTAACTTTCCCCAGATTTTGTTGTTGTTGAGTTGCAGCAATCACATTTAGATTTTCAAAACATTTTCTCCCACATCAGGATTCTATATTTGATGTCTTTATATGTGTCCTTTATATTTTAAATGTACTTATGTTTTAAACTCTTAAATGTAAAATTGAATTGTTAGCCTTTGGTTGTTGTCTGTATTGTACATAGGAAAATACAAGAGTTTTGGTTCTATGTTTAGATTTCACAGTGAAACTTCTTTGTCTGTTTTTCTCTTGAGCTGCACTTGAACATTTTAGTTCAGAATGTTTTTTTTTTTTTTTAATCAGGTCAAGAAAACAGATGTGATAAAAAAAAAAAACCTGTTGTGCATGTCCACCTTGGGGCAAGTCTAGAGGTATGTGAGTTACAATGTGTGAATCTACAGGCAGAGCTTCCTTCCAAAATAAGACTTCAATCTTCTGAAAAGCATGTGGTGGCATGTGGTCAAATCTTTTACGTAAGTAAAAGTATGTGAGTATAATCAGGGAAATGTACTTAAAGTGTCAAAAGAAAAAGTGACTGTTATACTATAATCATTATATTATTTGATGATAATGTAAATGTAAAAGTCTTTTTTTTTTTTAATGTTGTAGATAAGTTAAGCCCCTGACTGAGATTTTGACAGGCTGGATCCTCCTATTTTAGAGATTATAACTGCCTGATTGTATTAAATTAAAACTTAATGATCCTCATATGGCAATATCGTCACTGCAGCTGCAAACAACAATTTAAACAAGAAAGAAAACAAGAGTAAAGAAAGAGCTAACAGTAACAATGAAGTAAGTGTTCTTTCTTGTAAAGTATATGTGGGCTTCATTTTTGTTTTTAATGTGATCAGTTTCGTTAGCCCATTTACAAGGAGTTCAGAGTTATGGAAGACTAAATACAAAGGACCACTTTTCTATATAGTCTGAATGTCTGCTCAGATGCACAGTAAGTTGGTAATGGAAAAACACAAGTAAACACAGAAGCTAACCTGACTAAATTAATATATATATATAGTATCATATTCAGTCTTTGAGCTATAATAACACACACCAAACCAGACGAGCAGGTTTGACAACAGTAGCGACTCATTCCAACTAACTGAGGATAGCAACTAAAAAAATATAACAACAAGGATTACAGAAACATGCAGGATGGCAGGCAATTCATGAAACATCTTGTTCATTTCTGTCATCATGTCTGTTCCCTGTCTGGAGAAGTCCCATCTTATAAAACACAAAGGGTCACTGTAAGTTCAATGCAGTGAACACCAGGAAGACCTCAGGGCGTCCACTTTCACTGCAGTCAGATACAAATACAAAAGGATATGTGTTGGTTAAAGTTTAACCTTATTGAGTGGAAGGGCATTTATGCAATCTTGCTTTACATTTCATTACAAGTCACTTTGACCATTTCATTTAAGATTTGTTTAAGTAGCCTAATGTTGTAAAAAGGCAAATCAAGGTGTTAAGTTCAGAGAATTTAAGGAGCACCATGTTCATGTTTAGCGATGTGTATTGTGGGACGGTAAATGCATTTCAGGGGTGTTTTTCTGCTGTTTCATTTTTTTCCAGCGCAAATTCCACTTTAATTCTGCTTTATTGTTCTTATTGAAAGTCTATAGCCATGTCTGGTGTTGGTATTAACCGTCTGAAATATAAACTTTTGCCAATTTTGTACTTATCCTTGTCAAGCAATAATCAGTATACATATTGCTAGTTATAACAGTATACAAAAAAATATGCTTTGTGGAACATGATTCTCACAAAAATAATAATGGCACAGTTTCTACCTGGTGTAAACACTTCCTAATTTTATAAACAGGACAAGAAAAACCATCTCTGAGTGCTCAGGTTCAAGTCTGCCTCTCTGGAGGTGGATCAGAATATGTGAGTGCTGTCTTCCCTCACTGTGTCTGAGCCAGAGACCAGCGGGCAAAGGTTCTTGTTTTTAAATCCTACGCTGAAATCTGTTTTAATGTAGTAATAATAATGAAAGATGTGAATATGCCACTTCTCCTCTGACATTTGTACGAGTGTAATCTTCTCTTGCCCTTTGTTATTTGATCATGGCAGCTGTGAGATGATGCCACACCACTGCAACTCCTCAAAATCCTACCCAAGTACTGAAAGACTCCTGTCAGGTGTCAATGCTCAATATGCCTGGGTACACAGGTTAGTTGAACAGAATGACGCTACACACACACACACACACACACACAAATATATTAACATTTCTTTGTGTGCTGCTGTTAAGGCTTGTCCAAATATTTAGTGAGTTTGTTTGATTTACAGTTCAAAATCAAAAAGTATTCAGTGTCAGTGTTTATAGCGTTGTGTAACACTGTATGATTCACTGAGCTGCTTGTTAGATCCTATGCGTTATGTGTTCCCATGTGGCAAAAAATAGCGGAGATCCTTGTTAAATATGTAAACAAAGTAAAAGCTGTACTAGAGGACAGCAGATTAGACCCATATATCAGCAAACTCAATGTGACAGATAATTCAGTGGTGAGAAACAATAACTTTTGACTGCTCTGTTTCTTTTAGGAGCAGTAAAAACAGCCATAAAAACTGGATTGTGTAAGTGCACAATATCAGAGCTGTCATAGGCAAAACTTAAGTCTGTAATTATTGTTTTGATCCAGAGTGTAGCGTGTTCCTCCAGTGAACCATGCCCTTGGCAATGGTATAGTTTTGACTCACTGTTGAACATGCTGTACCATTTCACTGGCACGCAACATGCTAAACAGACGCCCTCTACTATTTCCCCTCACTGTATTTCAGCTGTGTACAGTGTGTATACCAGTCAAGATTTGAAGGAAACACTGAAGACAAACATCATTTTAAGCTTTTATTAGAAAAAACCATAACAAAACTTTGGCAAGATTGTGAATCAACAACTGCATTTGTATAAAAATACATTCTTTTTGTTAGTGCGTGCCACCGAAGTCACACAGCTGACCCTGAAAGCTTTTTTCATACTTTTGACAGTTTTTTGGAAGTTGAGGAGAAAACATAATCCTCGAGTCAGTTTTTGGAATGTTCTTTGTCCATACATTTCAGTGGCATCTCCAGCTTAAAGCTTGACTTGTACGCCGAGCAGTGTGTTCTGGTTGAGCTTGACAAAGCGCCCCACAGCAGCAAGGCATCTGGCTCCCATCAAAAGTTTCAGGCCACATGGCTCAGAGGTCTCCATCTCCTCCTCCTCCTTTTGTTTAGCAGCTGGGAGAGCTGATCTATGAGCCTCGTACAGCTTTATACACAAACTGCTCATCCTATATATTTAATAACTGTGCTAACATCAACCACAGCTATCTGACACTTCAGTGTTTAAGCCTTACATTAACACTTCATCCACATACAATTCAACCGTTTTTGTTCTAAGTTCTTTGAGAATACATTTGGCTCTATTCATCTCTATGAGAGAACGACTCCCTGAAACTCTCATGCAATCTTCAACGACAGATACTTAAGGCATATGTATTTTTCCCTTTTGTATATTGTGACCTGCATGCATAAAATACATCTAGATCTTCTTACTTGACTTGTCTGCTCCACCATCACACCTTTAGATACAATATGTGCTTAAGTAACAGTAGAAATCATCAGAGGCACACTGCATAGACACAATGCATAGCAATGTAGGTTTTTAAGATCTACTGTGTTGTCAGGACAAGGCGAGTTGGAAACTGAGTAACTGAATAATTGCACTTCTCTCTTTACGCCACTCAAAGATGACAATGTGCTTTGAAGCATATGTCAACTTATCAAGAGCGTTTTTTTTTTCCCAACATTTGAACACCAGGTGCAACTACAACTCTCCACCTGACAAATATCAAGTGATCCCCCCCCCAACATGTCCCAAACTCCTTATATATCAAAATTCGCTTCACAAGGGAATCATTGATTGGGAGGTATTTGTAGCTCGCTTCACCAGGGGCCAGAGATCACTTCGGGAGGACAGGAACTGATGTGGAGAAGTTACTTTCCTCGCAACAGAACAGGAAAGCGTCCACTTTACTTTATGGAAAAGAAACAAAGTGAGAGTCCTCCACTGACATCCAGCTCCGTCTCCTGACCTCTCTGTGGCGCTCCGGTCCCTCTCCAGGACACTTGATGAGACCAGGTGCCATTTATCAGAGAGAAGTAACCAAGGAGAAGACAAATCTCTTGATTCGTTTCATTAATTTAAGTCGCTTGACGCTCAGGCAGGGCTCATGGTTCAACACGTCATGCAGCGAGGTCTGATGTTGATGGGCTGAGGGTTGGGGTCAATCTGTAGGCAGGAAATTGAAATAAAGGCATGTAAGATGAAGGTTAAGTACGCAGATGATTCAATCTTTCTCAGAGTGCTATGATACATTTTGCCTACACCCACAGATTTGTTTTCATGTAGTTACTTTTACAATGATAATTCAGCTTTGATCTTGAGTTTCTCCGGCAGGAAAGAAGTCTGTTTTAAAGTTCTGTAAACCTAAGCCATTATATATGCCAATTAAACTAAATAAACAGTGGGTGTAGGGGGGCGGTGTTGTTTCCAGCATTTGGTGACTCACCTCGCAATACACTGGCGGAGGTCGGAAGCGAAACTCTTGGACAAAAGCCATCAGGGGGCGTGCCAGGATCCCACTCAGGTCTTCGGCGGGTTGTGGTACCACCGCGTTGTTGCGTTGCTCGGCCTCCTCCTCTGTCACTACGGAGCTGTAATCTGGAGGAGCTGCAGGGAAATAGGCAAGATTAGTTCACTGGTGTGACTCAACAGAAGAGTACAGGTCCAAACATTAAGCTGCTGGGTCAGTGCAGTTTAAACTCTTAAAACCTCACATAACATTTACTGCCTTTTGCACTAACAAACACTGATGTGATCCAATATGAATCTCTGCTGAATTGAAACCTTTGTTTGTTTATACACGTTGGCATCTGACTCAGTGATATTTTGGCAGTCAGTTATCATAAAAATAAAGGATGGAACTGGCCCACAAATTGATGGAGGTTAAATAGCCTCTACAAAAGCAAAAAGTAGCAATTTATTCATTTAGTAGGCAAAACTATATACTCCACTATATGAAAAAATTCCATTGTTTAACCTGAAAAGCCTCTGGAATCTGTTTCAGTGTGCCGACTGTTTTCTTCAGTCATTTGTTTGACTATTTTGCTGGTCCTATGAATCAAGCTCACTGGCTACGGATTATAAAAATAGCGAAAAAGACAATAATGAGTCTGTACTGGTTTGCTCACTGAGTATCATGTGTTTATCTGCCCAGTGTGAGCACTAAATGTTAAAAAATGTTCAACTGAGTTGAAAAAGACTGTCCACAATTATGTGTTTGCTAGAAACAAGAAAAAGACTGTGGCAAATGTTCCTCCATGTTTTAATAATGGAGTCCTTATGCCTCTGTCTGTCAGTCACTGCAGTATTAAAAGACACTTACGCTCAGGCTGCTCGGGGATGGCCATGCGCAGCCACTCCAGGTTGACGCTGTACTGGCTGCTGACGCTTGAGGTTCGGCTGCCGAAGGGATGGAGGGGGATGGTGCCTATGACCAGCGGCAGCTCCAAACACAGCTTGGATGTACCAGGAACATCGACACAAACCTGGTGGGAGGAAAAGAGGATAATTTATAGTGACATCTGTGCAAAGTGTAGATTCAAAAACAGCAGCAGCAACAACTGAAAGAGGGAATACAGCATTTGATTTCCTAAGAAATAAAGCAGCTGTTGACTGAGCTCACCTTGAGCATGTACTCCACTTTGATGATGCGGCACTGCAGGATGGAGGGACCCACGGGTGGGATCTTGATGGCGCGACCGTGCCACGTCTCCCTGCACTTGGCGCCCACAATATCACCAGACAGTGTGCCCACCACCGAGCGTTTCTGCTTCATGGTGCCGCGGGCGATGAACGTCTGTGTCTGCGTGATGTAGGCTTTGGGCACAACTGACCTGGAGGTAGAGTTGTCGAACTCTGCAAAGACAGGTATCACCTCACCTGCGGAGAGGGAAAGTATGTTAGAAATTGCACACACTTCTAAACTGGCCTACACTGGCCTAAGACTGTATTTTTTAGAAGGAGTTGTTTTAGATGCTAGACTCTCACCAGGTGTGTAGCCTTTGCGGTCGATCTTTGCAGTTACAGACACCTGTCCAAAGTTGCGGTACCATGCCCGTGCCATCTTGTCCTTCGTTCCAGCCTGTGGCGCCTGGGAATTATCAAACAAAATGAGCAAAGCGCCTCAAAACACCCCACAAATTATGAACTGTGTAATGACCCAATCATGAAATGTGAGGGCTGAGATGCTCACCAGTAGGGCCGGTGTGTTGATGTCGATGGGCTCGATGACCGTAAACTCCTTCTTGATCTTCTTGACGGTGGCCCACGGCCTGTGTAGCTTAACTTTGACCCAGTAACGGATGCTGCCGTGTTTCCCCTCAAAGGAGGTGACCAGCGTCTCCTCAGGCAGCTGGAAGCTGAATGGAAATTCATGTCTGCCGGCATGAAGGACAGTCGCTTCGCCGTTATCTGAGGAGAGGAGAAAAAAAGAAAAAGCAAGTTTAAGTTACAGTTCATTCACTTGTTGTTTTGGTTCTGTTTTACGGCTGAGTGAGTGTAGCTTCAATTTCTAAATGACCACTGTTGGTGTCAGGTGATTATCAGGAAGAACGGCATAAAGTAATATAACACTGATACAAAACAATCAATTCAGTTTCCTTATCCTTACTGTGATCGATTATTTGAGTTTGTGTAGGGTGAAAAGTCCTGATAAAGCTGTAAAACCTGCACAACTGGTGCAAACTTAAAAACAACTTAAAACAAACACCAGGGTTCTTTAGAAATCCACATCAATAAAGTTGACTTAGTGAGAGAGATCTTTTAAGCATGACTCTTGCTGAAAAAGAAATCCCTCAGTCTTTCTCTGCAATCACATGGCTCCTGTGCTCAGAGGGGCGGTTCCTGCTCCATTGTGCTGACTGAGAAAATGTTTTCCTCAAGCTGTATTATACAGCCCGTCCCAACTGCTCTGTTTTTTTCTCTCTCTTGCTGCACAGGTCCAAGAACACGTGTTTGTGTTTAACAGACTCGATGTCTTTTGTGTTCCTTTGTTAGCTGGGAGCTCCAACTTGATTTTAAATAACAATACTGTCACTGTCAAATCCCCTTAATGGGTCAAGTGGGTTGTTATGAGCTTACCGCCGTGTATTTTTGTGCACACCAGCAAAAAAAACCTTCAAACATCGACAGATTCTTTTAATTAATTAAATTATTAAATTAAATTAAATTATAGGATGTGTTTTTATCTTGTTTGCAAACAGGTTTTTATAAATCGAGCTGTGACACTTAAGACTGCAGGAAAACAGCATGAAGTTAAAGCCCTAGCTGTGAATTTCCTGTCTATACTTGAAACCAAAACAACTCGGTGCCCAATGAATGAAGACAGAAGCCTGAGGCTCTCCCACTTCGCTGTGCAGAAAAACAACCCAGGATTTTCTTCGAATGAGGAAAAGTCTGATGTCAGTACTCTCTTTCAACAGATGTTTTCACAATGAGAAAGGAGTGCAAAGACAGCTGTTGCAGCATGTTTTTTCTCTTCCTATACATTTGCCGTTTTTTTTATACTTATATATCCAGTTATGACCGACAACAAAACTTCTCATATGGTAAAAGAAATAACAAACAGGCCTCAAAAATGCTTTTGTCATTGAATAACTGGATCTCTGAGTGGTTGTTTTGTGCTTTTACTCAATCTGCATGTCCAGTTTTACTTCAAGGAAGTACCCAACAACAAAGTAAACATCTCTCGAAGGGCTCCTAATAAAATCAAGTAAACTTCAATTTTACTTTTTGTTTTATCCACAGAGTAGGCTAATAAATGACCCAGTCTACTTTGCATCTACAGTAGCAACAAGTTTTTATAAATCAACTTTTAGCCAACAAAACGCCTCAGATGTGAGGAAAACAACATCATCTCACCCCCAAAAAACAAGCTGTCTCTACTAGACATTAATAAAACCAGAAAACGCACGACTATGTGATCCGGATACATGATCCGTTTAACTCGCCTGCTAAACCATGAAAACAACACTATTCCCAGTTTGCAGACAAACAAGCAGCCCAGTGTCCCCAGACAAATGAACCACTCTCACTATTGTTTCGCTCGCTTGGCATTTGCTCGGTTAATTGACGCTGGTTTTGCTGTTTTTGATCCCCCCCCCCCACCAGCAGACAGTTTGACCAGTTTACAGAGCGGCTGCACCCTCTGTGGTCCCCCCACACCACCGTGCCTGCAGAGCGGACTGACCTGCCTGCAGCAGCACCTCTCTCCGGTTTAGGTACTCCACCTCGTCGCTGTAGTTCTGCGTGTACGCGGTGCTGGAGCCGGCGGACCGGGACTCGGTCCAGTGCACTTTGGCGAACCCCTCGGCGTGGAGCTTCAGGGAGTCCACCCGACTCTCCCCGGACAGGTCCAGCACCACCCGGCCGGACACCACGTCCCCGCTGCTGAACACCGGAGGACAGTCCACCTCCGGGGAGTCGAAGACGATGGCAAACTTTTTCAACTTGTCGAAAATCATCTTTGCAGGTCGTGCGAGTCCTCTCTCGTGTGATTCCTTTTAGTCTTGTTCCGCGGTGTTTTAAATGTCCTGAAGCGGATCTTCAGGTGCTTTCTGTTCACTTGTTTAAAGCCTAAACTGTTGATCTGAGGCGGATTGCAGCCGTATATGCAGGCTCACACAGGGGGCGGGGATTTCTGAAGTTATTATGTAAAGGCCCCGGGAGAGGGCTGAAGGCTGGTGCTGCCTTCAGGTGCCCCTCCGTGGCAGCGAGTTGCCAGTACTGCACTTCAATAAGACATGTGGTTTGCATTTTGCTGCTTTATTCGGTCAGATGTACAACAAAATTGATCAGGAAAGTTGCAAACGGTGAATAGTTGCAGACTTGGAGTTTTCAGGTTTACAACAAACACCGATGAAGTTGTTTCTAATAATTAACACGGTTTTAAACACAGGGGGCGAGTTATGTGTGAAATCAGCTGCTGCAGCTGAAAGTCAGACCTCACATCTAGGTTTAAGACCACTACTGTTACAAAATAAGATTTCTGTTAGTGGGTTGTTGTTCTAAGTATCATTACACAAAGGAGAAACTTCTCGTCAGGCCAGACATGTATGTTTTACTTCATTTACTGATCAATCTTTACTGACGATTTACTTATTACCTTTGTTCTGCATATGTGCAGGTTGTCCTCTGGATGCAGGAGGAGACAACAGCTACAAAAACAAGTATGGACAAAGGCTGAGAACCAAACCACCCCATGATGCCAACATTAACAAAAATGGAAACCACTAAAAACAGTTTACAGTCACAAAGTTTCATGACAGTCACCCACCTGAGAATCACCACTTGACTTGACAACTTGAGTGTCATGTCAAATTTCCACTTCTTTAGGCCAATATACAACTTATTTGGGTTACTTTTGTGCAGCTCTTTTCACAACTCCCACATTTCCAGACCTTACCTGAAGGCAGCATAATAAACATGCAGACTGGGTGTGGAGGCAGCAGTGAGGAAAACAGGGCCTGGTGATTGATGGTTACAGGTTCTTAGAAGAAAACAGGCTTACTGAGCATGCCTCCTTCTGGCAGAGATCCGCCCTGCACAGCTCAGAGGAAAATAGCTTCACTCTGGACCAAAGCTGTTTACTCCACTTCTTTCATGTCACTTTGAACATACTGTTGCACAGCCTGCAGCACATGTGGAAAACACACAGCTATGCACAAAAGCATGCAACTTATGCCACCAAATCCCCTCATGAAAAACAACGACACTCCTTCAATAATAAAGGGATACCACACAGTTATCGGGAAAACAACAAGTTTCCGAATAAAGAAAACTTTCATGAATCATAGCACCCATGCAGCCTTTTCTTAACACATCAAACTCACTTCTAACATTTGCAAACAAACTCAAATCTGAGCAGAATATGTTTTTCTTCCAAACTCTGCTGCAATCAACAAACTAAATTAACACTGCTTAATTTCTCATCTGGGTTACTCTTTTCATTCATTTCAAAGCCAGACAAAAATCAAGTCTGGTCTGAGAAAAACAAAGTTGTTTACGCCTTTGTTCCCTGGGATGACTGGTTAGCTCTCCAGTGCCACCAACTGATGATATGGAGGAAGTGTGCACAGCTGCAGGACTACCAGGATGCTTTTACGCAGCCTGAACTGGACTGGAGAGGGGTGTGAATCTGGGGAAAAGTTGTAAGACTCTACTTTACTTTACTTCTTGCAGATAAGTATGAACGTAGAAAGTACAAGGAGGTTTCCCTGCATTTTTCCATAAGTATAATCAGTTAATTAGGCAAATTAAAAGCAGCAGAACTCTGCCATATTTGGGAAGTCAGGAGTTTGTCAGTACATTCAGGAAGCTCTGCCCTGGGGTGAAATAAAGTCCAGCACGCCATCTGCTGGTGACAAAAGCAGCAGCCTGGCTCTACCAGAGTTCCCTGCTTCGGTCCTGATAAGACGAACGTGTGGTTCTCTGCACAGAACGATGGGCCTCACAACTCCCACTGTGCAGATAACTCAGTATGGTGACTCTAATCATTGATGACAACATGTTTACCACTGCTACAGACTAAAGTTAACGTATTTATCCACAAGAGTTTTCTTGTTTACCCAAGTGCACAACATTGTAGAACAAATATTAACATTGAAGACCTGCACACTTTAAAGTAAAGAGGGGCTTGAGGCAGTAATTTTTAAGTGGTGTTGCAAGAGAAACTGGAACAACTCCTAAAACACCACCAAACTCTCCACTGAAACAGGAGGGACTCTCAGATACATTTCTGCCTTTAAAAGGGAAAAACAATCCCTCATTAATAAACTGTTTATGGAAAACGATAAGCTAAATGAGCTGAAAGTGACACCATACTGTAAAATGAATGGAGAGCAGCAGCAGGCTGTGCGGTGGAGGAAGGTGGGGGCTAGTCGAGCCACGTGTTTTCCTGGTTGTCGTGGCGACACGGTGCATTTTTTTAAACGGCCCCAACCCCTTCCTTCCTTCCTTCCTTCCTTTCTCCTCTGTCTTTCACTTTCACCTGATTTCTTGTCCCAAGTAAATAAAATCCAACACACCATCCTGATTTCTACTTTTAAACATTTATATTTGCTACTTTGTCGCTTGTGTATGCAAACTTACTAGGTCAATAACATTTATTCTGTTCCTGAAAGGATTTGGGGCAAATATGAGAAAGTTGAAGCTTTGCAAAAACAATTGGCACTGTTGTTTCCTGGACAGATTCTGAAGATAGCGTTTGTCTATACAGAATGTCGGCCTAGGAGACGTTTACAGGTCAAACCACCCATGTACTGACAGCACCTCTCTACTGGTGTAAATCACAGTCCACTATGCAGAAAACAAAATTGCATGTGATTTGGCAGAAGAGTAAGGTCCATTTATGTATCAGTCATTATGGATTTGGCAGATATTCTGTGTGAGGGATAAAGGTGCACAAACAATACTAGTGATTTTTAAATCTCAATTTCTTTCTCATGTGGTTTTATTTGCCTTTTTACATTTTTTTTTCATTCAGTTTTGTTGCTTAATATATCTTATTATCAGAGTTATTTGGAATTGTATCAAATCTTATTTGTATTAGTATTTGGTAGCCATCTGTATTGTTAAAGCTGCATTAAGTAGTCCAGTATTATTGTGGCTCTATACTGTGGCTAAATATATCACATATCACATCATTTTGTAATGCTTTTATTGGGAATGGGAAAAAATCATTTATCACAATATATGTTACATATAACACAATATGTATATTGTGTTATAATACCTTTCTGGAATTGAGAAATTATTAATGAATAAAATAACCAACAGAAATGTCTGTTTTTGGCAAGGCCACAAAATTAAATACTTCTTTTATATTGCCATTAAAGAAACGCTGCTCATTCTATAGCAACTTTGATCACAATGACCTAATACACCCAGAGATATTAATGAGATAGATACCATTGTATGAATGCTATAGCTAAATTTCCTGCGGCACCTTATGGTAAATAACATAACATCACCCTCCTTTATGCTTTTCAAAGGGACGCGATATGCAAAAGGAACGGCCTGCAAAGAAGCATTTAAATGCACTGGTCAAGTTGTTTTTGATTAATTTTGAGTCACCTCTGGTGTGAAGCAGTTTACTCACCAGTGACCTCACCAATACCACGTTTTAATTTGGCAGAAAAGGATAAAGCAACAATACTGCTTGATTAGTTCAACATAAAATGCATCTTTAACATTGATAGATAGTTAACTGCTGGTAAAAATACCAAACACTTACTTTCCTGCATCTCATATCATTATCAAATTAATATATATTTATATATATTTTCAGCTCTGGTAACTAATGGTAACTGGCAAATTACATTTTGAATATTATATACTAAATGATTAATACAGAAAACTAATGGATAATTGATAATTAAAATATTTGTCAGTTGTAGCACTAGTACAGCATCACAGTTAATAGTTGACATGTTACTTTTTTGTCATCACAGTGTAAGATTTAGGCTAGATATTAACATACAAAACCTGCCAAAATGCACCTTCAACCACAGTGATTCCACGATGCAGCTGTTACAGCACGAATTAGCTGGAAATAACACACCGTTTGAAATTACATTAAACTACTTTGCAACTTTGTCTGTGTGTATTCTGCTAAAGCAACAACACAAATTCTGCTCTTATCTGAGACTCTGCTTCTCTCGTCCATCATATTTACCTGTCCGACCAGACTGGGGAGTCAAACCACATATACTGTTTACAGAGCATCTAATGAAACATTAACCGCTGTCTGCAGTTTATTTACTCAGCTATTATGGCCTATATTCTCTGCCTTTCTGATTTTAAGCTGTCTGGTCGCTTCCATGCCGGGGGAATTTCACACTTTACAGGGTTATGTCCTGCACAACACAGCACTCAGTATACCAGTAGTGTTTATTTGGACCCAGCACTAATGGATTTGTGTTTAATGTTAGGATTATGTTATCTGGCAAATGTATCTGCACGAGCCAGTGTCGACTTCTCTCCCAGGTTTCCACGCAACACATTTGGCCCAGGTGGCTTCATTTTGCAAACTGCAGCAACTACAAGCAGATACGCATCTTTGCTACAAGACACAGTAACTACCAGCTGGCACATGACAGAGCAAAGCAGCAGCACATTACTCAGACTAAAGAGAGAACCACCACCTGCAATAAATGCTGAAATACAGTTACTATGTATATCACAGCAAAGCTACAAACGATGGATGATTTCTTAGAAGAATATTATACTGATACAGTAATGGAAAAAGAAAATACAAAAACTACAGGTCAGCATAAATTATATATTCTCCTTTTTATAGAAGTGAAGGCACTGTTCTGCATTTTAAAATAGTCATACTCAATTTCTAGTCACCTTTGGACTTTGTAACTCCAGTTTGAGCATCACAGTTGAACTCTTTGACTGGTCCTTTTTGTCCCTCTTCCCTGAACAAGTACTTTAAAAATGCATTTATTTTGCTAAATTATACATTACTAACAAGGTCCATGTTGAAGAATGAATTACATTTTACTTGCAAAACATTATATGGAAATGTTATTGTCCAGAATCATAGTGTATTTCAACAACAAAACATGGAAAACAAATCAAATGGTACATTTACAATGAGCACAAATATATATATATATATTGTTAGAAGCAACTTCACTAGCAGCAGCAGCTGTAATCTACCTGGGTTTTACATGTGGCTCTTCTACAGCCAGTCTGATAATTATACAAATAAATATTAAAAAAATACAATCGAAAATTAACCATCCAGGGGGACTAACACTAGCTGCAGATTTCTCCACTGACCTCGGATCAGATGCTGTCTCTTCCTGAAGTATGTGATCTTGGAAGTGTAGTCATTATAGACGGAGTTCATGCCCCGGTTCTCCAGCCAGTGTGCCGTGGCCACCCCTCTTCCCTGCACCTTCATGGAGTGCACCCTGGTGTCCCTGCGGAGCTCCAGGACCACCTGGCCGGACACAACCTCCCCTCCGATGAACGCTGCATCAGCCGGACCATCCAGCTCCAGCGTGAAAGACTTCATGGGGCTCAGTGTCATCCCTACGAGTGAAGGCAGTTAAACAGTGAATACACGTAGTTGGAACAGGCTGAGGGCTAAGTACTACCAAATAATCATGGTGCAGACAAATGTTAGAAGTGTGGGTAAAACTGGTCCTCAGGTGCTGTAAAAAAAAAAAAAAAGGGCTCCTAAGGACACCAGGGGACTCCAAAACAAGTAAATTATACATGTGAAGTCCCGTATTCACTTTTAAAATAATATTATGTAACGTATTTAAACTGCTAAACAGAGCATACTTTTATTTGCTTTTATTATTATTATTATTTATATTTATATTTTCTTATTTTTAGAGTTTGGTTGGGTGGTTGTGGTTAGGGTCCCAGACATGCCAGGGACAGTCCCCCAAGTAGCTACTGCTGTGTAGTCTGTTTTTGTTTTTTAAACACGTTTTAGAAAGCGTTAATAAGATATTATAATAAAATCTTAAATTTTTTCTATTTGGCTGGATCTTGAACACTACTAAACAAAGTGGTTACTAAATAATTACAGTGTATACTAACCTTTATTTTTTGTTTAACTATAATATGAAGACGAGACAATTATTCTCTTTTTATGATTTTTAAACAAATTCGGTACGAGACTTATGAATGTTTGACCTGCGCATTGATACACGCACAGACCAAACATTCATACACATTTAAGGTCAAATAACGAGCGAATAACCGAAATTCTACTTTCAGTCAACAATACGTAAATAATAATATAATAACATCTCATTTTCGTGATTCTTCCACCGGGACAAACAGCTCTGTTACAACAATGCTCGGTGATTATTTTCTGTGAGTTTAACAATATTTACATTTTCCGTTAAACGGCCGGCGCGTGTCTGTCGTTAGTTCTCTGAACGGTTGAGAGTCTCAGCCAATCAGGACAGAGAACCGGGACTACGTTTTTCTAAATGCAGCCGTGTGAACGTCGCGCTGACGTTGGAAACTCACCGGCGGGACAGCGAGTTCAACGGCCGCGGTCAACGGAGGAGACGCCGAGCTGTGCCCAGTCCGACTGCACGTCCGGCGGCGGCCCCAGCGTTTATAACCGGCGGCAGGTTTCTACGCCCAGACACGCGGCGGCTCGCTGTTTTACACCAATGATGAAGAGCACACGGGGAAGTCCCGCCCGGAGGAGGAGGAGGAGGAGGAAGAGGAGGACAGCGTGGACTGACCTTACGTCAACTGACGCAGAACAACAAGGGGAGTTCCGGCTTTACCTTTCAAATTTAAACTGCGTGTACCGCGTTTCAGCCTTTCGTTTTTCGTCGTTAACGCGTAGATGTATGTGTAAGCAGACTCTCAAAAAAGTGCAATACTGAGGAAGAAAGATATCGAAAAAATACCGATGTATCGACCGTTGACTCAATTTTTGTCGTCGACGTAGGCTTTTATTTTGAAGGCAGGGTATTTTTCAGTTATGCCACGCTACTAGATCACTTAAGTATTTTCTCCTTCTTTATTATGAATATACATAGAAAAAGAACCAGTACAGAACATACAAGTATGATGATGTATTAGTATGTTTAAAAAAAACAAACAACGGAAAAAAAATAAGTAGACTAAAGTGAAAATGTAATGTAAAATACATTTTAGAGGAGAATTCAGAATCCCCTCAGTCAAACGTGGTTTCTGTTTGGGTTTTTTGAGTCATGTGCCTCAGCATTTGAAAGAGTCTGTCACAAGATCACCATGTCACATGTTGGCTGAAATGTAATTCATGACATGATTGATGTGATAACTCAAGCAGTTGTCTCCGTAAAGCTTTTTCAGGAGTTAATAATATAATGATATATGATAAATACATCCCATGACGGAGAATTGAGTAAGAAATACACTTCTAATCAGATTGTTTCACTATAAATGTTGCAGTGTTTTTATACTTCATAATTCTGCTGAGATATTTGCATGCCACATGCTCAAATCTCTACACACACTAACAAACACTGGGTTAAAAATGGATCCAGTGTGGGTCAGTAAAGCACCAACACAACAATGGGTTGACTTTACAAAGTACAAATGGAGTGTTTTGACCCAGTGTCAGTGTTATGATGTTCATTTTACCCAGTACCCATGGGTTTGTAACCCAGTGTTTTTAAGGTGTGACAGTATCATTCAAATTACCAAAGTCATAGGTGTGATTCAGAAACATGTCCTTGAGCAGGACCTACCTGCTCACCCATTAATGCAGATTGTTTTTAAATAACCAAGTGTGCAAAAAGGATATTAATGTGTCATTTTTTATGAATTATTCATACATTTCATGCTGTTAAATGAACATTTCTGACTGATAATTAACCTGTACTTGGCATGTCTCTTGGTGCGACAGAATCTCAGTCTGGACTTGAATCTAATATTAAACCATGCTCATGCAGCTGTACCCCTTGGACCTGAACCGGGCTTGTTGGCCAGCTAACATTCCAGCCCATACCTGGACTGCTGCCTTTTCGCCAGGTTGGTGAACTCCAGATTCAGTTTATTTACATCTGCTTGCCTGCCAACTTTTTTATCAGCTGACTCTGCATCTCAGGGTCAAGGCTGTGTTATTGCTACAACATGGATTGTTTTTACAGAGTTTTGTGGTCAATCATGCTTGAAGGAGGGGATGAGAATCTTTCTGCGAAACAAACGCTAACCTTCTTCTTAGCACTTAGCGTTGACAGTGTAAACAGGGTGGAAGTAGGACAAGGCTGCTTCCCTCCCTGGCCTAAATATGACGGGCAAGGCTAAGGTTCATGTTTAAGCCACCTAACTGCTAAAGCTGCACTTGCACACCGATTCAACATTTCATACTCTGATGACCACTTTACTGTTCTGGGTAAATGTTTATTTTTTTATCAGCCCAGTAAGATTATTACCATTGTGATGGTAAATGTTCACTGAAAAACACACAGCACTGAGGGATTGTAGGACAGAGTGCCTTTAGCTTTATGCATGTTTGAAATTTAAGAGAATTGTAAATTGTAATGAGTTAAAAGCTCTGCATCTGAATAGAATAGAAATATATATATATATATATATATATATATATATATATATATACACATATATACATATATAAGCTGTATATTATTTTGTTGTGTTTTATTTTTTATTTATTGTGCAAGTCTGAGTTCACTGTTATTACTACTAATTGACAAAAAGTCTCAGCAGCTTTTGCAGAAACAAAAAAGCAGGAAAAAGAAAATTCTAGAGCATGTAAAATATGTGGATTATACTGCATATTTGAAACATAGCTGTACAAATTTCAGCAATTCTTGACTCTTGATTTGATTATATGTTTTATCAGGTGCTGGGCAAAAACACAAGAGCAAGTGACCAAGTTGTGTTTCTCAGTCACTGGATGACAAAATGAGAGAAGAACTGGCTGCAGCCAGGGCGCTGCAAGATCAAAGGTTTGGTGTTGTAGTCTTCACTGTGGCTGGTGCTGAAGTGCTGATGGTCCAAAGGAAACCTGATGTTGCTCTATTTGGTTAACAGAAAGGGGGACAGACAATCTTGTATTATTATATAATATCATGCTGAGTGATGACTAAAATAGGAGCCCATGTACAAAAAGACATGCATGGGGACGCATCACACCCACTTTCACAGGAGCATCGGTAGCAAACTTCTAATTACTAAAACTGCTGCTGGTGCTCCTACTCTTTCTACTACCAATACTACCACAATTAGTACTATTTTGACCACTACCACCAATCCTTTTAACATATTGTTATTGGTACTATTATGAGAACAATTGCGACCACTGCTGCTACTACTGTTTGATCAATTTTATGATCTCTCACCTTCTGCTGTGACAGACAAGGTGTCTGTCTGCAGGTCTTCAAAGGGAAGTAATCAGTCTTGGTGGTGCTGAGGTTGAACTCATGTTCTGCCAAACAGATTAAACACAATTAACATCTGCATGCACCTCCCTTTAAACACACAAACACAACTAAACCGTCACCTGGTCCAGTCAGTATGTTGCTCGGGAATTTGATGGCTGGTCTGGCTCGTTGTCCGTCCCATTTGCTGTAGTGTGCTTTGGCCGTGGTTGTGTAGTACAGGCCTGACAGACAGGGGGGGCTGAACTGAACATGGCTCTTGGTCATCAGGTCAGGCCCGGACACATACACTGGAGGCTCTGTGTGGTTCAGCTACAGGGAGGAACATATTCAGCATGATCAAATATGACGCAGCATAACAAAGACTCCTAAGTCTATCAAAACATGTATGCAAAGGTCATATATTAATCTAAAGATAAAAATGCAGTATTATGTACCAGTAACATTATAAATACAAAAAAAAAAAATTAACTATAGGCGGTCTGTTATCTCACATCAGAGAAGGAGAGTCTGTTGGTGGTGACAGACATCCTCTCTTTGTTGCGCATCGTATCAGTGTCCCCCTTGGGTAAGGAACTGGAATTTTGGTCACTTCTTGTCAGAACAACCGGATCTCCTGGGAAATGAATCAAAATTGACTAATCCAGGCAGGGTTATCAAAGCTAAATATAACACTTTTAAAGTCACACAGTAACATTTAAACACTTAAAAATCACAGTCCAATGTTCAGTACAGTGTCCTCAAATACAGTAAACAAGATAATAATACAAGATAATTTATGTTAAGTGTAAAAATGCCCATTTGGGGCTCTAAGTATTTTAAGGCCCTAAGCAGCTGCCTAGTTTGCTTATAGCATGGGCTGTTACTAAATGCTCTGAAAACATCTTCACTATGGGAAATTTCAGTATTAGATCTGAATTGTCAGTTAGCAAGCATGGAAACCGAGGTCAAAAAGCTGTCTGGATATTAACACAGAAAACACTCACCCAGCTTGTGGTAACCAAAGGCTTCTCTGGATGTGGACGACCATGAATCCTTAGAGAAATTTCTAAGGTTGAGCTTCAAACGCTCTTTCACCACAGGTGGCCTGTATCAAAAACACAGATACTGCTGTGATTATATTTGTGTGGGGATAGACTCAACACCAGATAATCTTTTTTTTCAAAGAGTGACAAATAATAATTATGAAATTTGATATTTAAGACTAGGATTTTTGAGGCCTTTGAGTCAATCAAATGTCAATTTTTAAATCCAAGACACCTTAAACCTCCTTAAACTCCAAGTCAAAACATGCAGTGAACCCAAGAAAGGTCCAACACATCTGACAAAAAGATCTGACGGACGAACCAGGCCCTTCAGCCATGTTTTCCTCGACTGTTTGATGTCTCTTTGTATAGGATATAAACTGAATCACCTGGGGGGAGTTTTTCCAGCAAAGCAGAAAAGCTGCATACCTGCAGACAGTGGGCTGGCTGAATGACGCAGCGTGGGTCGTCTCTCTTTCTACAATCTTCACAGGATCACCCATAGTGACTGAGGATTGCTGAAGAAAGACATGAAAACACAGTCTAAGTCACGGTCTTGTGCTGATAACACCCAAAATACCCTTGTCTCTCTTGTGTCTACTTAAAGCTGACAGTGCTGGTACTCTAGGTCATAGTGTGTCTTCTCTTAGCATGCACACAACTGAGCATAAAGTACTTCAGCCTGCATCAAGCCTGACTTCAGAGAAAAGGGCTTCCCTGGAACTGCTGAGTACTTTAAGACAGTTTAACGTCTAGTTTTTAAAACAAATGAATAAACCAGTTTTCCCTAAATTTACTCCTTTGTCATGATTAAACCAGTAATAATACACCATGGGATGAAAACCTTTGAGACAAGAAAAATGTACATTTTGGGGTCACAAATGTGGTTCCACACGGTGTCACATTTCACATTTTGGCTAAGCCTTTTCAGCAATATAGGAAAAATAATGCTTTAATACCAGTGGTAGAAGAACAATTCAGATATTTTACTCAAGTACAAATAATACAAAAAGTAAAAGTACTCGAGCTGCTTAATGGCTGCCGTCAGTTTTAGATTTTTTTTTATATATTTGATTATTAGATTATTGTAACTAATGCAGAATTATGTGAGAAGTATTTAATGTTGTAGTATAGCTTTCTTTATATACTTCTGTGTAGTTAAATCTATAAAAATCTATATTTTATAAGTTTATAAAATCTTCATCTTCGAAGAAACTGCGACTATATCTGTAGTGCAGAAAAAAGTACAAAATTTCCACCTGAAATGTAGTGTAGTGGAGGTAAGAAGTCGGAGAAAATGGGAAAATACTCAAATAAAACCACTTTTTAGTACATTTAAACTTGTTTGCAGTATTTAGGCTCAGAGCTGTTGATGTTTTCATTAAAAATGTGGTAATGTGTCTATACAGTATACAGTAATGATTCTACATTATATCTGAGCTATAGTAGAGACATGAGGTTTAAATGCAGCTTCCACTGCAAAGTGGAGTTTTTTCTTTCTTTTTCTTTTTATTATGACTTTTAAAACCCATCCAGCATACATCATATGTATAAGTATATTTATAAGTCTCATGGCAGCAGTTTCCCTCAAGAGTCTGCAGGTTTTAATACAAGCCATGTAGTGTTTGGTTGGAATAAAAACCCTCTTTAATCATGATAGTTCATGATCAACAGCTGCTGCTATGTTACCTTTTCTGCAGATTGAGCAGCTTTGCTCGAGGCTCCCTGGAAGCTGTTGCTGTACTGGGAGACCAAACTGCAATGGCGCCTGTCCCCTTTGATTGTAGGAAAGCCCTCTTCTAGAGAGAAAAATGTAAATTTTACGCCACAATATGTTCTGCAGGATTTAGAGAAGAACCCCTCACACACATCTCTTTACTGTTATTCATTACAAGGCGATGATGTTTTAAGGCTGACATTTTTTTTAAATGTTTACCCATTCCTTGAGAGTTAATTCTTAACTGAATTTGAAGAATGTTCACATCAATCATATATGACTTACCACTAAATCTACAATGTAACATGGATAATCATCTTACTCAGAAATATTATTCAGAATACAAGTATCACTAACCTAGATGTTTAACCGTGGCTTTTGCAACAGGAAAGCTGTTGTGCGGGGTGAAGGAAGCTTTGTTGGTGCTTTCTAGAGGCTTTTCCACTTGCTGGATCTTCTTGGTGGCCAGTGTTTGTCGGATGGGAGTGGGACGGGGCTGGAAGGGCTGGGGCTGATACTGCTGGGACTGGGTGGTGAGGAAAGCAACCTCCTCAGGATCTGTCTGCATCTTGAAGTTGGTAAAAAGCGAGGGCCAGCGTGGCGTGCGGGTCATCTGTGGCAGTGGGTGACGCCGATAGGACACCATCGCCTCTGTCAGGTATTCCTTGATGTACCTCAGATCCTTGTGGTCCACCTGGGCTGGGGCGAGCTGACAGGCAGGTTCTGCTTTCTTGGAAGAAACATACTGAAAGTCCTCCTGGAAACGTGTTGAGAATGCATCTGGATTGTTCCTGTCCAGAAATGGGATGTTGGTAGACAGGAAGAACTCTTTGCCCGCAGGACGGGCTGGGATCAGTGTTTTCACCACTGCAGTCATACTGAATCCCACCAGTGTCCTCCTTACATTACTGTAACTCTTTGGTTAAGCTAGCCATCTTCTTGTGAGGCAGGTGAAAAATGCTACAATGCCTCACCATGGAAACCTCTGTGCTGTGGAACATGATGATGTTGATACTGTTGCTGCTCCTGCAGAGAAACAAATGCATGCCGTGGTGTCCTATTACCTTGCCAAATGCAATGGACACACAAAACTATTCAATTGTAACATTTTATTCCACAACAAGGGCACACACAAATACTGCTCACACTTAAGCAATGAGCCTTGGCAGAAAAAAAAATCAAAGATTTCTGGGTTTTAATTCTGTCATTGGGAATCTACTAGTGTGACTATATACTTCCTTCTGTCTGGCTTTGTTTGTGGTACAGAAAGGCAGCTTGACAGTTTCCTCACCCATAAGAACCTACTAAATATTTGGAGTGGACATGCTTCCCCTTTCAATAGTCTTATGCATAATTCAGCATTACCGCAGATAAACTTACGGTATCAATTTGCAGGATAGCATGATTTGGTCAGTATATAATGAATGTGTGTGAAGTGGTGCCTGTCAATTAGGAACACTATATCAAAAGAAAGGCTGTTTTTGGTTAGATATGACATTCACCTTATGCATGGAAATGGGAAAGTAGCCTAAACATTTAATTATAATTTAATGTAACGAAATTATACACAGTATTTGCTCACTATACTTGCACAAATTCACACCTTATGCTGTTTTGTTCATTCACGTTCACAGTGTGGCTGAAATCACTTCTGTCATTACAACAGCAGGTGTCAGTCAAATTTCATTTTGGAGTAGTCGTGTCCAGCTCAGAAACGTAATGAACCGCCTTCAAAAAATGAAAGGCAAACCATTTTAGGTGCTCAAAACTCAAAATGTGACTCATCACCCTCTCTCAATTTTTACACTCTGTTGTATAATTTATTTAATAATGCGTTGTCATCTTTTTAAGTGCATCCCACTGCTCGCTGTCGTCCTTCTCGGTCTATTTTTGTGGAATCATGGAATATTAAAACAAACAGAAACTGTATTGACATGAGAGTGATAGTCCTATGTGTATTTGTTTATTTGCTGGATCATATCATACCTGTCATACTGTTGTAACCACAGACTGTATGAAGTAACCGGCTTTTAACTTTAATTCACAGTTTTTTTCTTCATTATTGACATTATTGATGATTTAACGTGAGAGCGATGAAACCTTTTTTAATAGTTCATAGATTTTCCAAAAATAAAAAATAAAAATAATTATAATTAAACATGGGTAAAATGCAGTCGTAGGATTTTATTCCCAAGGAAACCGAGCCGGCGGAAGTGACGTATCTCAGCGGCAGCCTCTTCCGCCCTCTTTTCGTTGAGGCTCAGCTAGCGGCCGGGTGGGTACACGTCTTGTCCAGCACACATTTAGCGATTTTCACTGAAATTTGAGCAGTTGGGTACGATTAAAGCAATTTGTTGTTGGTCGTATATCGATAATAATTATGTATCAAGAGTTACTGACTCGGTTCGACGGCAGAAAATGTAAAAAAAATGGTGTCTGAGCTCCGCGCTAACGATCCGCATGTGGCGAGGCCCCGACTCGGCTCTGATGCTAACAGGAGCTAACACGTCGCTGTCTGTTCACCGAAACGCGCCACATTCATCCGCGGTTCATATAATGCTGTAGAGACGGTGGCGATACTAGAGTGTCGTTTTTGTATTGAATTTGTATGACAGGCCTCTTGTGACTGTGTTGGCTTTGTGAGAAAGACGCTGTCAGTTTTAACTCGTGCGGTGAGCGAGTCAAACTTTGTGCTAACGGCCGTGTCTCTCTCAGCCTGCAAACATGCAGATCTTCGTGAAGACGTTGACGGGGAAGACCATCACCCTTGAGGTTGAGCCCAGCGACACTATCGAAAATGTCAAGGCAAAGATCCAGGACAAGGAAGGTGAGCTGACTGGTTTAACGTTGAACCTGATGGGAGGCTTGACAGTTTGTTAGTTTGCAACTTACATTTAATGTCTTTGGAAGCCATTTGTGCCTTCAGATTTACTACTTTTACCTAGTTTGGTAGAATTGTTAAAGGTATTTTGCTTTAGAGCAAGTCAGTTGATTTGATCTAATGGGAGACTGGGTTTCTGGCCCTGTAGTCAGTCCATTATTCATCATTATGCTACTTGATTTAATTCAGACTGATATTTTGTTTCCAAAGCCAAAACAAGATTGTAAGCAGGAAAATGTGAAAAAAAAGTGGAATATTTGATGTAACATGTAAATCATGGTCAATTTTTACAACCGTCTTGTACTTCAATAGAAGTTTTTGCTGAATGCAAATGTAAAATGGTGTTGTGTTTTCAGGAATCCCCCCTGATCAGCAGCGTCTGATCTTCGCTGGCAAACAGCTGGAGGATGGACGCACACTGTCTGACTACAACATCCAGAAAGGTAACCGCTTATTTAAAACAAGACTAGATGTGTCTCTTTATTATTAAACAAAGTGTTGATTGCAAAAGGTTAAGTAAGTTAAAACTGGAGTCACTGAGAAATCTTAAAGATGATGACAGTATCATAAATTGAACTACCAATTCACATTAAGTATATTGTATTTTAAAACTGCAAAAGATGATTTATTTCACCAAGTGTGGAGTGCCATTGTTCCATTCTGAAAAGATCATAGCTTTATATAAACCTGGTTATTGTAAAATACTATGGTAGTATTGCACTGTTTGTATATGTAACTGAACTTGAGATTGACATTGAGGTTTCTTAATTGCTCACCAGAATCCACTCTGCATCTGGTACTGCGTCTGCGTGGTGGCATCATCGAGCCTTCACTCAGACAGCTGGCCCAGAAATACAACTGCGACAAGATGATCTGCCGCAAGTAAGTCTTGAAAATCATCAAAGCCAAAAAAGTCTGTTTTAATTTGATCTAATTGTGTTCAGGATTGCTGATAGTCACAGTGAACAGGTAGGTTAAAGTTGGACTAAAGCACTTAAGTGGTACCACAAGTAGTGTGGATTTGTCAGTCTGAGTTGTATAAAAAATGAGTATTTGAATAAAAGTTATTAATTTAACAGATTAAATGGAAGAGTTGCTGTAATTTGATTGCAGGGTGTTGTAATTTGCATAAAATGGTCTGAAATTAGCAAAAACACAGCATTAATGGGTAGGTAAAGACTATTTTACTGGCGTTGGTGTTTTACACTTAAGTCTAATGCAGAAAACTGATTTAGTTTTATGTGACAAAAATTCCTAAATTTGTTATCCCCAGAAATAAATATTGTGGTGTCCCAACAACTGTATGATCAACTTTTGGCTATTTCAGAACTTTAATGTTGGTTTTAGAGATTTTTTTTTTTTTCTTTCTTTCATATAGTTGACCCCTGACCACTTGTTTTTCAGGTGCTATGCCCGTCTGCACCCCCGTGCTGTCAACTGCCGCAAGAAGAAGTGTGGACACACCAACAACCTTCGCCCCAAGAAGAAGCTGAAGTAGATGTTTTGAATCGGTTCGCAATGCCATTTTGTGGTCAAATAAATGTTAAGAAAACAATGCTGCTTGTGTCACTTGTATTATTTGGTGACAGGAAGAAATTGCCAACTTTAAGCGTAATTTGAATGAATGTGTGCAAAACAGTCTTGAGGTTGTGCAGGGTGATTTTTAACTGCAAATTAACAAGACTGACTGAAACCGGATGAAGCTGGTTCAATAAACTCATGTTACTGTTCGCCAAATGTTTCCAAATTAAAAGATACTCATGAGAGTTTGGACAGTAGTTTACGTCAGAGGCCTGTTCTAAGAAACCAGTTCAGAGTTGTCTGGGTAATTCAGTAAACCTGCTACTTGGAACTGGCGCTGGTTGAAACTAACAGTGGATCCACTTGCAAGTGCCGGTTTGTACTAGTTTGCCATGGTTTCCACTTTATTTCAATTTGGCACCCAGAACAGTACATGCTGCATGTGTCAGCCTGAACTGACAGGACTGCAGCACAAACAAAATGTAATGTGTGCCAACTGCATGGTTAACATTACAAACTGAAACACATTTTACATGGCTGGTAGTGGCTGAATCCTAATAGAGAGATACTGTACTGTCTCTGCCACTGCTAAAAAGCTGTGAAGATATGTTAAGCTTAGCAGCATTTCCAACACCCACTGCTGTTTGATTATCAGCAGATAGAAATTCAGTGTCATACCTGTCTCCTCATGTGCCACCTGCAGTCCTTTTAAACAGGTTTTCCACTCTTGCCACTACATAGCAAGCGGTATGATCAAATGCATTGCAGCCACTGCCTATTAGAAATTTACAGACATTGTCAGCTCAATGCGGGATGAACTGAGTTAGTCCAAGCTGGCTGGCTGACCGTTCATTACCTGCTGACATGGTGAATGCCAAACTCTTTCAATTCAGTACTAGAATGCTGAGTTTCTTGCCCTCCCATCACACAAAGACCACAGTGATGACTGCATGACTGAGTTTTAATGTTAAACAGTTATAATACAAATATAAGGAACTCATCTCACTTTGTCAAAACCCATACAAACATCTTCTCTCCTCAATTTCAGTAATTCTTGTGAAAAAAGAATTGTGGCCGTGAACTGACCAACACCAGTTGACAGTTTTCCTGTTATTCACCAAGACTTTAATGAAACTAACTGAAGTATTCTGAGGTATTTTGAGTCGCACTGAAAGGGCAAATGTTTTGGACACTGAACAAAGACCAGTTAAACTCAAATTTAAGAAAAAATTAAACCGATGGAGATGAACTTTAGCTTCATACAGAAGTTGTGTGTTTATTCCAGTTAATGTGGCTTCTTTATGACAGTGGTGCATCTTTGGTACTGCATTCTCTCTTGTAGGTGGCAAAAGGTGTTTTAAAAAGGCCTTATTCCAGTGTATTTAAGAAGGAATCCATCCATAGATATTCCAACATTGTCTGTTTTTTTACTGTTAATTGTAGTTTTTGTTTAGTTTTTTGTGGCGTGATCAATGTCCCCCAACCTGCCTCTACACAATTTAATTATTTGATCCTGAAAGGAGAAAATAGTCCCCTCTGACCTCAACAGAGAGGTGGGAAAGTGATATCCCTGACTCCTTTCCGTGCATTGAGGAACCACCTAATGTATTTACGGTGTCATTGTGCATTAATGATACACTGGAATAAGGCTGTGAAGCAAAGTGTTTCTGACATCAACCGTGAGGAGCTTGTGCTGAGGAGTCAATGGCTCCTGCATTTTATTCATGCTTAATAAAAGGCTTGTAGCAATGAAAAAAAAGCATAATCTGTTGTTAAATGTATGAAAACAGGCTTTACAGCGGTTTCATAACCTACAAATTACTTGTATCAACTATAAGCAGGCATCTATTCTAGAAACTTTATTGCTAATTCAGTGATGCTTGCACGTAGCAGCTGATGTCCGAACTCCCAGATAGTGTAGTAACTTGTCAAAATGATGAAAAGTCAATCCTATTGGACTGGATGTATAATGAAACCTCTTAATGTGATCAATAGCAACATACTGCAGTAACTCATAACTATTATTACTGTATTAACTTGAACTGTAGAAGTGATATTTGTAAAATCCTGTAAGACTGAAAATCTAACAAAACTTATGAGTTGTGGTTATAAATACACCACAAGTTTTAAATGGTACAACCCTTATAAAGTTATAATTGCAGGTCAATGTTATAATGGGGTGCTAGTACATTATTTGGTAGTTTATTACATTAATAGATTTCATTATGACCTGTTTAAATCACATTTTGACATGTTATGATTCTGGCAGTTACTGCATCATCAGCTACTGCACCTTATTTGTACCTATATTACTGTCACAAGAAGAAATCAATAACTCATCAGGGAGCGAAAAGCAAAGACTGATAGATATTGTGCATCAGGAGTTCACATACAAAGCTGACAGACAAGTCAATTAAGTACTGACCTACTAAAACTACCGCAGTTGTGCTTTTTAACTCAAGCGGTCTCAAATTGCCCACTGCTTTGTACACACACACACACACACACACACACACACACACACTTTCACATTCCTTGGCAGGTACGGGCTTCTGCAGAGCTCATGCAGTGCTCTCATAGTGATCTATGCTCTGCGGCTCCGCTGAGCCTCTCTCTAGGGTTATTATTACTATTATGGTAAATGGTAGTGTTGAGCAACACAGAAAAAGTACATGAAGTAGAACTGGATCAAAACTATTCACAAGGATTGTGAACACTGACAAATGTAAACAGAATAAAACTTGGCACAAACATTATCAAGTGTAATCTCAGGTTCAACTCAACATCATCAGGGTGGGAAAGCAGCGTCTCCGTCCACAGGCCACAGTGACACATCACAGGCTGATCTGCCTGTCAAAGTGACCTGGTGGAGAGGACTAACCTACTCTACCAGACACAGCCTCCAGTTTCCCGCCCTGACTGTAACCCATCGATAAATGACTAATGAAATAAGTGGTGAGAAAGAGCAGTCCTCAAAACATTAACAAAAAATGGTTGTATGCTGGCGATCCTCAGAGGACAGAAAGTGAGCAGGTTGTTGCATCTCTGAGCTTGTTTATGTTCTGGCTGGTGTGAGGCCAGTCCAGGCTGCTGATGGTGAACTGGAGCGGACTTTATTCAGGGTCTTTTGCCTTCATGTGTCCTTACCCTGACCAAACTCCTACTGGGTGCATCTCCACAGTGTTGAAGAAAGGAGGACACCAACATGAACTCAAGGTTGTTATTGTGTAAAAGCAGACATTTTACTTGTATAGCTTGATTGTTCTCAGTGGTCTTACTGGGAGTGACTTCTGAGATCTACCAATAACATGATTTGAAAATGAATCTAAAATCCTCATTAAATCGCAGCTGTTAGTGTGTGTAGACCTCAGGCTATTAGTTTAATGTGTCAAAGTCTTCTGCCAAACTGCAGTGAAAAAACATTTATGGACATCTTTGTTGTTTATATGAACCAAATGTCCAGATGATGATGAAATATTTATTTTTAGTATAGGTATAAAAATGTAATTGTCCACACAACTAGTTTTCAACCCTTTCAAGTCCTGATGTTACAGGACTGCAGTTTACTGTCTGTGTCCAGACACGGTTGAATGGTCGAGGCCTCCAGCTCTGCTGGACAACAAAGCACTGCTGGCTTTCATTAAACACAGTCAGGCCATTATCTTTTGATTCTTTCTTAGTTTTACTGCTACTCTTGCCTCTTAATTCAGTAAGAGAATATTCAATTACAAGTGGATTGCCCACTCTGTATTAAATAAAGATATATCACATAAAAATAAGTTTGAAAATCCTTTGATACTTGTTGAAAATGTCTACTTTTTCAAAATAGCAAGCTCTTTTAAAGGATCTTTTTGTATTATTTGCTATCAATAAATCATTAGCTCAGTCCTTTTGAGTCAACAGTATAATTACCATGAACAATTGAGACCATCACTGAAAAGACTATAAGCTTCTAGCAGCCACTACTCAGCATTTTACATTATAAACCACTGGGTGAGATTTTGACAAAACACACTGGATTGCTTTGTTACCAAAAAAGAGGAGGGCACTGTTCTTCCAGAGCAAATGGATCTAATGCTTTCAGAGTTTTCAGTGATGGCAGATGGTGGAAAGAGTAAAATCTTGGTGGAAAAGTAATTTCATCCACAGGATTGAGGGACGGTAGTACATGCAGCTGCTGGGAAGTATGATATGGAAAAACTAGTAGTAATAGCCACTTAGCCCACACTGTCAGCTATTAATGATAATCATACCAAAGTTGCAGTATTAATGTGACAATGATGTACAGTACAGATGTTTTATTTTGCACAGAGCACCCTCATGAGGTTTCTGACACCTGCTGTCTACCTGCACTGATCTTATAAAACAGATCCATGAAAGTAAACGCCTGTACGTTTTCCTCCATATTGCTTTGATTTGTGCTCTGCTGTAAAACCCAAATTGAGGCCACATGGGTGGAACCGTTGCTGACTGTGGAGATGCAGCCCATTTGCTGCTGTAGCTATTTGTCGATGAGCTTTGCCAGGCTCTGTCTCAGGTCGTTCAAGTCACAGATTTTGACGTCCAGAACGTCGATGATACGTCGAACCTCGACCTCCGCCTGGTCTTGCTCCTCCCGGCTGGAGGCCAGCGTCTTTTCAGCACTCTGAACCCGATCCTCCAATTCTGAGTTTCGTCTCTCCACATCCTGCAGACACATCAACAGTTGTTAATACAGTTTTAAGCTTATATAACTTTACTTAAACACATGTGAATTCTTCATTCCTCCTGTGGTTTAGTGAGAAATGTGTTATCAGGTTCATTTTCTTTAAACTGTTTATACTGCAAATTTAAATGTGCAATTTTGTGCTTTACGAGGTTATTCTACGCTTTACGAGGTTATTCTGCATACCAAATACACCAATGAATAGATTATGGAATGAACACAAGGACAGCAAAGGTCAAATATGAATAAACATAATTCACAACTGACACCACTGCTAAAAATGATAGAAGACCTAATAAAGGCTATGCAATATGCATCAGGTACAATCTTATGCATTAACATGGAAATTCAATATAATTTGTTTTTCTCCTTGAAGTTCTCAGTTCTCCTGTACGGTTTCTCTGCTGCAGGTTTGAACTGTGCCGTCTCTTTCACAGTTAAAGTATCAGTGCTTTGATTTTCCATTAGTCGACTGTGTGACTGTTTGGTTTGGAGAACACAGAAAACAGCATGTAAGCCAATCAGCACTCTGCAAAACTAACACTTTTGTGTTTCTTCCTGTGAGGGAGCATCTAGTCTACACATATCAAACCACAGAGACCCTATCATGATGGAAAAATGCAAAAAAAAATAAAAGTGATATGGTGAAGACAACAAAAACAGATGCATCAGTAACATCAGAAAAAAACAATTGCTTTAAATACATGCAGAATAGAAATCAGTAAAACAGCTTGTATTTGAATAAGACTTGAAAAAGAAACCCTCTGAGACCGAACAAGTGACCTTGACAAAAAATAAATGTTCACACTGATGATGAAATGCTATTATCCCCCTCCCTGTTAACAAAGTAGTTTTCCTACTTTTGATATAATAAAAGCTCCACTCGGTGAAGTAAAAATGTAAATGTAGGTGATAAGAACCATTTTGCGCAGTACAAATTTTGTGTAATTATGTTAACAAGAAAAAAAACTCCAATTATCTGAGTGTTGCTCAGGATTGCAGTAGCCCATCAGTCCCACCAACCAGTCCCATTCATCATGATTTATAAGAGTTGTAGCCTTGAAAATTGTCTGCTAAAAGTCTGTCTTTAAAGTGTTAGAACACAGTAGTTATGAAATTTTCCTCCTCATGGACGATATAAAGCAAAATAAATAAGTAAAAAAATCAAATACACAGGATTTTAACTGCTTATCTTTCCCATGTTAATTGAAATTTTACTTAATACACATTTAAACAGCTATGTAATCTTACATATTCCGGTTAGGACTATTTAAAGTCTCAACTCTTTGGGGCCTATTTACTGCCTGAAGAAGAGAATAGGCAACTTATCCTAACTAATGTAAGTAATACTCCTCTTTTTTATTGTGTAGCAACTTACAAAATGGCAGCTATGTCTAATTTTCCCCTCTGTTTATTTGTAATTGTTTGTAAATTATTTGTAATTTGTATTTAAAGTAAGGGCTCCAAGTATACAGTATATTGACATATCACTTTGTACTAAAATACATTCTTTGCACATTAAGCCTGTATGAGGAATGTGCCATTTCCCAGTAACACAAGTATACATGTAAAGCAAAGCAAAGTAGTTCTGACTGTTGACTCCAACATGATGAGTCAGTCCAGTGAACGTTTTACAGAAGAGGTAAACAACATACTCAGCCAGTAGTCAGCTTACCTGCAGTCTCTGCATGGCCTCCTCTCTCTCCTTCTCTAGCTCACCCACATCTGTTTTCTTGCTCTGTAGGTTGTGAATTTCCTGACAACACAGTAATTTCAAACTGTCACAACAGCACGTTCACACCTCCTTCTCACACATCCACCATCCCTGTTTATCAGAACATGAAACGTTCATCTCTTGATTTGCACCAAAATACTTCATGTGGTTCTAAAGGATGCAGAGTCATTTATCATACACCAGGGATGGTGTTAAGATTTGGGACACGTTGGTGTTTCTGGGGAGGAGGGGGATTCAGCCCCAAGGGGAAACACACCACCGTGACCTTGCATGAATCCCGTTGCTAAAAGCGGAACTTGTTTAGATGACGGGACAGACATGGTACTGTTAATGAGGCTGGAGCACAGCAGCAAGCTGCTTCCATGCAATATTTCACTTTAATGTCCATTTTACATATCCTTTTTTTTTGGGGGGGGGGGGGGGGGGGGGGGGGTGCTCAGCATGCCCTGCATTTGATGAATATTAACTTGGCTCATGAAGGGACAAAAAATTCACACGCCGACACTTTGGCATCATAAAAAAATCATATTAAGCAAACTTGGAAACAATTATGAAGGTGAGTCAGAAAGGTGTTATGTTCTGATTTCATTTAGCACGTACACAGCAGCTCTGGACATCTGCAGCATTTCTTTTTGTGAGTCTGTGGTATTTTATCAAAGCTCTGTTTGTCAGACCAAACCAATGAATCAACAAAAAAATGACAGTGCTTCAAAGATAAATTAAGGACTAAGTACAAATCAAAACTAGAAGGACATAAGTAAAAGCCAAAAGACACATTCTCTACTTTTATGCTCAGTGTTGAGTAATCATCTTTTGGTCAAGTCAAAAACAAGTTGATTGAACCAGAAAGATCTCATTAAAAGCCTTAAAGATGATTCAAAGAACAAATAAACGGGCAATTTTCCAGCTCTCCAATCTTTAATACATTTACTAAATAACTAAATGCTTCCAGGGTTTTTCCTTCTATCAGATGGAAAACAAACATATCCAACAAATTACTGGCAATACATTATGTGTGCTGCTGGTATATTTTAGGCTGGCTTTCCACACTGAGGGTCGCTTTAGGATGGTAAATGCATTTGGCCAGTGTGCAGTGCAGGGAGTGGACTGGTGTCTTGCCTGGTCTTTGGCGCTCAGCTGGGCTTCCAGCTCCTCCAGTGAGCGACTCAGCTCCTCTCTACCAGTCTGAACAGCAGCAGGGTGCCCCAGCTGGGCCTCGAGCTCTGCCACCTGAACACACACACACACACACACACACACACACACACACACACACACACACACACACAGATACACAATTAATACATACTTAATAATAAAAGCAGTTTATATAGTGCTTTTCAGTGTACTCAAAGACATTTTATAAGATAACAAGAGGCTGTAAAAGCTGTTAACTGGTGCACAATGACAATGCTAACATGCTGATGTTGATGCTTAACACGATGCTGACTAGACATATAGAAACCTTGAATTTCAACAATGCTAAACAACTCTTCATCTTGCTGTTACATTCGAGCACAGTGGTCCTCTCCCGTTACTGAGCCTGCAAACACCACTTCAGGGGTTGGAAAGTCTTTTGTCTGATTTAGTTTGATAATCTAACCATTTCAGTCCTTTGACTAATGCTGATAAATCGAGGTTTCCTGAGAATGTTATTTGGTTTTTCCATAATTTGCTGATGGACAAAGATGAGAAACAAGAATCTGTTTGGTTGCGGTAAAAAGAAAAGGGTAAACACTAATCCATTGTGATGAGCAGAGTGATAGAGTGAGAGAGTACTGGGATCTCATTTTAGTGGTTATCAAATGACTGGGCTTTAAAAAGTTTGTATAAACCAAATGTGTTGTGTAATTTTCTATATCCAGAGAACAACACATGGCCCTTCACCTCAAGTGAACATGGAAATCAGCTTAATTAGCATTGAGAGGTTTTTACATAATGCAATGTACAAATACAATAATATAGTCACACACATAAAGACACACAATTACGCATACGTTTGATGATTACTATTGATGGAAATGTGGAAAACTGACAGAGAAGGTCATTGCATAACTGCCAACACACACACACACACACACACACACACACACACACACAGTCTGTGGAAAAAAAGCTTTTCTGCCAGTGGTCACAGTGCTGAACTCTCTCGCCTTGGAGGCGTTTTTTAATTGCTGGAGGGACCTTGTGAAAAATCATGAGAAATATTTTTCCCAATCTCGCCCACTTCCCTGTGTTCAACATATTAACCAAAAAGCCAAAGATGGTGAATGACTATTTGACTAAACCAGGGCAAACTGTTCAGCCTTTGAAGTCTGAACATGATTTGATTTAAAGTTTGTGGTTCACTGAGTATCCACTCAGTTATCTTTCAGGACTTTCAGAGCTGCAACGGTTAGAGGTTAAATTCTCGCTGGGCATTGCTTAAAAAAACCTCAACAATATACTATAATTTTCCATGCCCTGGGAGTAATCAGATTAACACAATAATCTAATTGTGTCCTGTGTATCATATTATATCATGTTTGTTTTTTCTAAATCTGACCTCTGCACAGATTGAAAATAAAATCTAAACAATGTGTTTGTATGCAATAAAAAAGGAAATATTGTTTAGAAACGTGTGTTAACACCTGACAGTCCTCCGATTAAGATAATTAGATAACAAAGGTTTACATGACAGTCTGAGTATACAGAGTGTTTAAATGGATTAAATGAATCAAATTTGCTTTTGCATGTCAGAGTGTACTCACCACTGCCAGCTGCTGTAGATGAAACCTGACTATACAGCTGACAGGTGAAGCATTTTGTTTGCTAATTTTTCATTTGATTGTAAGGAGAAATTTGAGAAAATAACGATAACGAACATATGACTCAATAATAATAATAATAATAATAATAATAATAATAATAATAATCTGGAGCCTTTAATATGTAAAAATGCTGCTGTGTCTTTGTACTGACAATTTATGATTGATAAAAATCTGAGATAGGTTTTCTTTTACAGGTAAACAGGGGAATTCAAACAAAGATACCTTAACTCTTGACCTCTTTAGTTGTGTTTATTTTAATGTTGGTGATGCAGGAATCACAATGCTTACATTTCAATTCACTGAATGTCAGAAATGAAAATGTGTGTGTGAGGGGATAAAGGGTTTCCTGCTCCCATGACAACATTTTCCTTTCCCTCCCTTTGGCATCTTTATGCATCCCTCATGCATTTCCACAGGCAATTTCAAAGTGGCTCTTTATAGATTCCACACTACGCTACATCGCACAGCATCCAAGCAAAGCTTCACAAAACCACAGCAGGTTGAATGGGGGGTGGGGTCCACATGATCCCAGAAGACTCAACCCCTACATATCCACTATGTATGTGACAGCTACTGTCTCCAGAGGCACCAGCTCCATGTCTCTGAACTCCAAACAAATATACATGAAGAGACTGTTTTAATCTTTGAAAATTGACAGGAGATTGAAAAACCAATGATGTTGTATGCAATATATACATCTCGGAGCAGTGAACTGAATAAGATATCAATGCAACAGTGAGTCCTGGCTTGTCAATTTATTATTCACCATATCCTACCAAGTTAAATTAGGAATGCCTTTCGGTCTACTGTATGTTCAATTTGGATTCACAACAGGATGACCCTATTTAAAAGTATTGAAAGTATTAAACCATGGCGAATAACTTAAATTCTCTGCTGTGCATCCAGTCAGTATGTTCCAAACACTTGTCTACTGTCAGAATTTTTGCAATACCGTTTATAGAGCTGCACAATTACAACATAAAATCCCCAAAACTCAAACACAAAGGCATATAATACTGTCACGCTGAAACTATCGTTTTGGATGCAAATCAAATTTCTTTGCATTTTATATTTTAGTTCCTTGTCATATTTTGTTGTGATTATACTTTAGGTTGCTGTAAGAAAACTCTAAATATACCTTACAACAAACACAATTTCAAAATAAATTATAGAGTAAAAAGGCAAATTAATGAAAAAATAATGAAAAAATCAAACATAAACAAGTACACAAAAAGATATTAAAGTATCCTAGTCAAATACAATCTATAACCTAAGTATATCACTCCATGTGTTGCTAACTCTGGTTGAAACTGAGCAGGGGTCAGAGTCAACCCAGAAACCCAGAAAATAAACCTAGAACCTTTCTGCTGCGGATGAACACAAACATGGCTGAAGCCGAGAGTGTGACGAGGGAGAAAAAGCCAGCCAACCTCTCTCCTTCTGCTGCTACGATGATTTATCTTCTTCTTCTAACTGGGGCAGAGAGGGGGGGAAGGGGTGGGCAGTATAGGGTGTCCTGTCCCAAAAAATAAATAAAAAATACCCTGTTGCCAAACCCTGGAGGCCTGCTCCACTTCCAGCCACCTGGTTGACTTTGCTGCAGTGTGTGTGTGTATTTGGTGGGGGGGTTTAACCTTCACCTGGACCCATAGAAATAGATGAAACCTCACTGTGGGCTAAAAATAAAGGTTCATTTTTCTGTCACTGGTGTTAATAGTATCATTGCAGGCTGGTTGCGGCAGCACTTAATTCTGTCGCACTGACGAAGCCTTGTTAAGCTTGACCAAGGGCATAATTTTCTCTCTAAATTAAAGATGAAATGTCTGCGTTCTGGCCCTGCGATTATCACGGGAGCCTGTCAACAGAAATATCCCAAGGAGGGGGGGCTGGATGAAAAATGCATCTGCAGTTTGGAAGAAACCAAGTACGTGTGGGTGATAGTTACAGAATTATGAATAAAAAAAAACAGCATAATATCCAGTTGCTCTGCGAGTGGTCAAATAGTGAGGGAATGAAAGGAAAATGTTTGATAGAACAAAATCATATGCTGTTTTTCTGCTTTAAGTAAAGAGTTTATTGTTACCTCGTCCGTCATTTTAAACCATATGTAAACACAAATCAGTTTGAGGATTTGGTCTTAATTATAATCCTGATCATACTTCCTTAACAATTATTAGTAAGTGATAATGCTTATTACATTTAATAAAGTTACTACTAACTACTGTATATCTTGTTCGTAATTCCCCCAGTAATGCATACTGTAAATAATTATCTCTTTAGATTATATATATTTGTTTTTTTTAGGTTTACCAGATTTTTGTGCGTTTTCTTTATATATTAAGTTTGCAATATCAAAACTACACTGAAATGAACAGCTGTGCAGCTGATGTAGATGCCCTAAACAAAAGACAAAGATGTGACAAAATAATTGATAGAGTGACTTGTTTTGGAGGGATTTGCTCAAGGCCAAGTGTCGTCCTTGGGGCGTGAAGCGATTGACAGATAGCAGAGCATCGCGTAAAGCATGCTTTGAAACCTAGAGAGGTGACTGTTGGACCTTGTACTACAACAATCTACACCAAGACAACAGAAAATACTTGTTTCTGATGAATTTGCAGGTGTTTGTTAAGTCAATTTTACCAATAATTTATGTAGCCCAAAATCACAATTTTGCCATCCTATCAGGCCCCATTCTGATTGGAAAAATGCAACAAATGGTGGGAACCTGATACTCGAGGCTACGTAACCATAGCGACAACACTGATGCTTCACACTACTGTGACTGGTGAAACTAACCTAACAATGTGTTAAACAGATTTTGTACAAACAGCCTCTCTTTCCCTTTGGTAAGTGGCCATGGTTTTATAATACACTTTGAAGTGCCTTGAAATAAGAAAATAATTATCCTTTTATGCTGGGAAAGCTTTTGCATTATTGTTTACATGGCTTATTGCGACCTGAATTGCTGGTGCATCAGCTGCAAAGAAATTATGCGATGATGAGGCAAGAATAAGCTCTAAAAACTGTGTTGACATACCAAACAGCAGTCACAAGGAGAATATTTGCTTAATAACGCCTCAAACCACAGCCTCAGAAATAACAACAACTCAACAGTATCAGCCTTTACCAAACATTATGAATTGTACTACATTGTTATTAGCTGCAGGGTTATTGTGTTATGAGGTGTTCACTTGTCCACCCCTCTGCACATCCCCACCTTTACCTGGTCTCTGAGGCGATCGGTCTCCTCCTGGTATTCAGCAAGCTGTTTCTTCCACTGCTCCACGCTGCTGTTGGCTTCCTGCAGTGCTGCCACCAGCTTGGCGTTACTGTCCTGCAGGGTGAAGAGTTCAGCCTCCAGGTTTATCTCACACATGGACCTGAGGGGAGGTCACAAAAAGACACAAAGAGACTAGACTTAAGGCAGTCACAATACATCTTTGTGTGGTTGTCAGGTAGTGTACAGTCGGTTTATCAAAGCTTTCTTGCAGGAAAACTACGCTGATGAGCAGTGAGCGTGAGCCAAAACAATGAGCTGAAAGATGCTAAAACACTCATGAGAGATGAACTGCAGAGTCAGGTGCTAATTAGTATTGATTAGTGCAGCTTTAAAGACCTAACACTGATCGACTGTTAGTGTCAGAGAGAAGCATTGCTGCTGAGGAAAATGCAGAAGATAATGAGGTAATGAAGTGAAATATTTATATTATGCTGCACCAGCTGTTTGTAGAAATTTGATGGACTTTTATTTGATTTTAAAGAGCTATAAGCCCATGTATTTTAATATTTTCATAGAAGTTTAAGATATAACTAGATGACTCACTGTAATAAAAACTATGTTTATTTTAATTAATCCACTGACTTTTCAATTACCCTTAAATGTGATTTTTTTATTACGGTTTATTTTTTTTATTATAGTTTAAATATCCTATCTCTCCTTTCTTTCTCTTTTGTCATTCTGTCTATGAGAGGCGCTGTTCAATGCAAAAGTCAACCATGACTTCAGATGCTCCTGTTTTATATCACATTAGTCAATATAATAGGTTAATTCTCATGTTTTGTGTGTATTAGATTATTAGATATTAGATATTACAATTTGGCCTGCGACAGAGCAGTATGCACCTTTAACAGTGGAGAATTACAGAGAAAACATAAGGTATTATAGAAAGAATAACCCAATACAGGTGACGTGTTATTCCATATTAACATGTGGGAAAGATAGACCGGTAAAGATCAGGATTCACTGGAGATATTTAATAAACCAGAGAGCTTTCACATGAAAAGACAGAGTTTAACAGTCTTTGTCATGACGTCCAAACTAAGAGCTTGGCAACCATAGCACTACTCACCATAGCAACAAGAGAAAAAAAAAAACGTAGGCTTATAACAATCATAAAATGAAATTGTTGGCATAATAGGTTCTAAAGCAGTCATGTATGAGTGTTCTCCTGCTTTCTGGTCTCAGATGGAAGGTTGAGTGATCAATAATGGGCACCATAATGACGATAATTATGAGCTGCTAAATTCAGACACACACACACACACACACACACACAAAGAGACACACACAGAGACACAGACACGCACCACTGCAGAACCGGGGAGTGTCCACCTGTAGTGCGATTTCCAAGCAGATTAAACTTCTCGCTGCGTGGTAAAATGTTTTTAGAATGACTCATTGCTGCCCTTCTTGTTCATCGATACTGTCAAAGACCTGAAAGTGAGCTCTTCTTACACAGAGGGGAGAGGCGCACAATCTCACATGGGTGAGTTTATTTCTCTGAGGGAAGCACTCATTCACTGCTGCTGAGAAAACTGTTTGTATTTGTACCTGGATCAGTGGTATCCACTCCAGGTCCAGCGTGGCTGAACTAGCTCCCACAATTTAGGTTTACAACACTAGCTACTCTATTTCCTGTGCCGCCTGCTCTTTGCCTTACGAAGTCAATTTCACCTGTTGAAATAAAGTCGGACTGCACCCAAACATGGTAGATATGCAGTCCCATAATGCAACTTGATAGCTTCCCTTTGTTAGACCCTTCTTGCCTGGTAAATGTCCATGACCCCAGTTTATAATGCATCTCCTTAAAATGTGTCTCTCCTGTTGACATAATTGGGGTTATTTTATTATACAGTTCTGAATAAAAGCAGATTAACATTTTATAAACATCATTCATTTTTAAATAACAGTTTAATGGCTTATAATTGTGGTTTCCTTTCCTCCTCTAACAGAGGAGGGGCATTATGTGGTTTGAGTATGTTTAAATCACTGTACAGAGCTCCACAAAATGCTCTGGGCATTTACATCAGCTACATCTGGGGTTAGATCCTTTAAGTAAACTTTCGGATAAACGGATAAAATTTCCATTCCAGTACTCCCACACACACACACACATCTCTTGCACTCTGTTGTTTTATTTTAATGTCTATTTTACGTCTCTGTGTTTTGTGCATTATTGTTACAGATTGGTGTTATTATTCTTATGCTGTATGTGTTGCAGCAAGTCAAATATTCTTTCATAAACACCAGAAGCTCTGAGAGTACATTTTCTCTACATGCTGTCCCTGTCTTTCTGTTTCTCTGGTTGTTGTCTCTCTGCCTTATGTTGTCAAATAAATATCCTAAATAAAATATAAGCATTAAGTTTGCGGTATAATAAATGCTGTCAAATAGAATAAAATATATTTTTTTCCATCACACTCTTCATTAAATGTTAATTTAACATTGAGCCAAAAGAAGAACATGATATAAAACAGCAGTGAGGAATAAAAACCATGGTCATTGGGAATGTTTGAAATATGACTGCATACCAGCAGTATGGACACTTGTAACATGGTGAATTAAATTCAATTTGAAAAGTCTCTTAAAGAGCTGTCATTAATCCTGAGCCTGACCACATGTTCTGATCACGGCAGGTTGGATAGTTATTAATGTAAACTAAACAGTTAATTAGGTTATTAAAAACTAAAATTACATAACTGTAAGCTTAACTGAAAAATGTAAAATTACATTAAAATGTAAAAAGTACTAAGTGTTTTGCCCATGAATGTAAAATACAAGAAGGGTTTATGATGGCTTGTCTTAAAGTAATTAAAGCTATTAAGCTTTCTTTTCCCGAGACAATATGAGGCACATACAAACATTCTGCGGAAGTAAAACAAATAAAATAAAAATTATCATCATTACCCTTCAGACAACATCTTTTTGACCCTTTCCTTCTCTACAGTCAGCTCCACTTCAGCGCTCTTGCTGCGAAACAGCTTTTCCTCGCCCGGCCCGTTGACTGTGAGCAGCGGCGGAGAATGGCGGTCCTCAGACAACTCCTGGACCAACAACACAAACGGGACATGAAGTCTGTTATGAAGAAGTTTCATTCTGTACCAACGTTTACCCCCGCTACTAGGAAACTAATGACAAAGAAAAGAGCAGCTACACCAGCACCTTTTAGTATAAGTGTTCTTTCAGAGTCCTCTGATAGAAAGTGCGTAGAATAGTAAGTAAAGTAAGTAGAGGACAAGAGCACTTAACAGGGTACAACTGGTACATCTTGTCTGCACTACATTATCATCATAATTATTATTATTATATCAGAGTGGATGTTCTTAAATACATTAAATGTCATTAAAGTCATGCCATCCCAACATGCCCTTATAAAAAGATTAGTGATTGTGGATGTTACACTGCTGACTAAAAATTTTAAACACATTAAATACATTTTGGCTCGAAGCTTCAGGTTTGAGATGGTGACGGGCCGATTACGGTCTCTACAACCAGACCTGTCATCAGAACAAAACAGACAAGACACTGCAGCAGGACAGGACAGAGCTCAACCTGTCAGTGCTTGATATGTCCCATCTGGGCTCCTGTAAACAGGCTCCATGCAGAGCGAGCAGCCATGTGTGGAGCCCAGATGAATAATCTACATACAGCCTGAGATTTGATTCGACTCAACGGGAAATGAGTACAGTTCCTCGTTCTGGGAGTACGTATGGTGTTTGTGTGTGTGAGTGTAATAAACATGCACAAGCTGGTATCCTGCTGTAGTGTGTATGTCTGTTGAGATATTACATACACTGCACATCTGGCAATAGGCTCACCAGCTGTGCAGGTTCCACTCGGTGCCAAAATACGGGTGGAATTCAATGTTAATTTTGGCACCTGATTTTGTTACATTTGTAATCTTAATCTTTTGAAACTAAGGATAATCATGCAATAATAAAATGTGTTGTAATACAATTGCAGATGTTCCAATTTCAATTATTATCTGAACACTTTAAGGACTTCATGTCCATGCTGTCGTACCTTGTAGCTGTATGATAACAGACAAATTATCAAAAGATAATCTTGTTTTGGTTTATTTAAATGTTGCAAGATTAAGTCTAATTTTCATCCATGCCATTTTGATTTTTTCAAGTCAAGTTGTACTTTTTATGAAATCTTTACCATGATCATAAATCAAGAGCTCAGATACCGGAGGTTTAATTGAGCTTTAGGTTTTCTTCTGAGCAAATTCTAACAATATTTATGCATTTAATAATAATACAGTTATATACACAGATCTGTTATTTCTGGGAACTAACAATTGATTAGTGATCCATCTGTTTTTTACGTTTGTTTGCAAGCACAAATAACTACAACCTTCACAATATTATTAATACTAAAAGACCAGGAGAAAATTGAACCTTTTTGTTGTATTACATTTGAACATTAAGTTATTTGTGATGGTGTGGCTGCTGGGAGATTTGTCGAGTCTTCATATAATTCATACTTTAAGTAAACGACTATATCTGCAACATTAAAGTCAGCCATTTTTGACTTTTCTTTCTTTTTTTCTAACCTTATTAGGAGCCTACAGTATAAAAATCAATAGTGATACAGTACAAGAGCAGCCATTTATCTTTCTCTCATGTCAAAAAGAGATTTTGAATATGACATTACAGCATGCAGATGGCTTGACTCCAGCCTGGCACAGTCAAGTCTAACCAATCTGCTTTGATATTTCCTTCCCTGCTGCCCAGAAATGGGTTCAATCTTCCTTTCACACAGTTTTGTGAACCATTTCCTTCTGTTTACGGCTGTGGGCTAAAGACTGCTCACTCTCCTTTCTAAAAGCTTGCAGATGAACTAGCTTGGGCACATTTCTGTACCCCCAGACGCCTTCTGTCTTCGTTCTGAGTGGAAACCTAAACTTGAACTTGTCATCGACCTAGTGCTTCACTGAAGCATTACAACTCTGCACTTACTGTAGAAAAAGCTTGTATTATTAATTTGAGCAAGCCTGACTGTATTCCCCTCAGGACGATGTTTTATTATCTATAGCTCGGCAGCTCTCTTTCTTATGGATGGTAGTAAGTAAAACACACAGCCGCCTCATGTGGATGAGCACCGTGTCAAGGAAGGAACCCGAGAGCAGGAAAAATCAAAGTCAAGACAACTCCAGTCCGGCCCCAAAGCCAACGGATCGGCTATACGTATCCCTAAATAATTCATACTGTGAATCATGTTTAAGTGATAAATGGGATTACAAATTTACAGCAGTTTTTCCATATGTTGAATACAAGTGCACAAGCCTGCAAACAACCAATGACTAATTAGCCAGAGTTCAAAAGGCCTGCAAGGAATGGTTTTATATTTTTAAAGAACATGTGTATTTTATGTTCTCAGGAAATATTTGATGATATCAATGTAGTGTGCAGTCTGGTTTTTCAAAATTTTGATGAAGTAAATTCAGAAAAACGGCTATTGAATTTAGCTGCATGGTGCCATATTCCTTACATCTTGGATGAAATGTACAGATTAAAATACATTTTTAGTTGTTGTTGCAGTCATTAAAAAAGCTTTTACTCTTTTTGAGCGAATGGCAGCTGTGATCTGAAGCTAAATTTGCTCTGAAGTCAACTTTGATCAGACTCCAGATGAATTATTGAGCACAATAGTCCATGCAACACAAGACGCATGAACACCGCAGTCCCTTAGACAAAAGAAGATGGTTGTTTGTGAGGTGGAGTGTGTGCTTTCACACACCTGGGAGAGCTGAGAGATGAACATGTCCCACGATGTATCAGGGAAAAGGAGAAGGAAGGGGCAAATGAGGAGAGATAGAAAAAATAAATTACTGCATAATTAAAACCATGGACACTACTATTTTGACTGAACAGTGATCCATCCTGTTCCCAGTTCATGAAAGCTTTACCATTCACACTAAATGATCTAAATGAGCAATTGAATCATTTTATGTTTCTGGTTTGTTTGGAACTGAAAGAAGAGGGTGATTAGCAGGAGCAGTGATTGCAACTGAAGGCTGAATGAAGAAAAACAAACTGTACGGAAAGGTCACAGTCCCGCCCACACTGATTGAATGACACGTGATCCCTGGGAAGAGCAGTGAGCACTTACCAACACCATTAGAGACAGAATAAAGATGCAGATTGAATAAATGTATGTTTCTCTAGTCTTTATTTTATTAACAACAATGTGAAATACAATTAAAAGGCATCCACGTGGATATTAAATATGTAGATGAAAATAAAGATATGTGTGGATGTCTGTGTTGTATTTCAACACCTTGAACCCCAATTCAACAACTTAATAACTTTCCAGGGTCCTGAGAGGAGGCTCAATTTGTAAATCGATGTAATTCCGGATACTTAAAATATTAAACAGCTTTCCTGAGAGCTTTTATCATGACGTCTCTCCACCACTGTTCATCTTAAGTACATCTACACTGTTTACTTATTTATCCGAGCATCGGCCCATTGGCTCCCTTAGCTTTATAAAGCTCCTGTTTCTATACCCTGTGTTTCATTGAGACCACAAACCTGCTTTATTTATTCATGTGTCCATGCACCAGAAGTACATGCTTAGGCTTCCCTTGAAGCACCTGTCCTCCCGATTAAACAACACATACATCCAAAAACACACACACACCCACACACTTCTGGTTTTAATGCCAAGTCTGTGGATTAAAATATTGATGAATGGCATTTCTGTTTGCCTCTCTGTCTGCCTCTGCATAGATACCATGTATGGGAGGAGGTCACAGAGGGAAAAAGCTCCAATCAGCAGGTGCAAACAAATGACCGATGTTACCTGTCAGGAGCTGTATTGTCTGGCTCAGTGGTTCCCATCCTTTTTTTTTTTTTGTCTGACCAACACTGTAAAAGGTCCTAAAGGAAAAGTTTGATTTTTTTTTTCATTTTTGGCAAATATGCCAATTTGCTGTCTTGCTAAGCGTTTGATCAGAAGCTTGATGCCACTCTCACATCAGTACAGTAAATATGAAGCTACAGCCAGCAGCCACTTAGCTTAGCTTAGTATAAAGACTGGAAACCTTCTCCTAAAAAACACCCTAAAAATTTGTCATCACATTTGACTGGATGGAATTGAAACTACTTTTTATTGAAATTTAAAATAAATTGAATCTAGTAAAAGACAACAATGGTGTAAATGAAGCATCTACAAAAAAATATTTATATTCTATAAATATTATTTTACTGCATAAAATTTTTTTTTTGCACTTGTCAGTTCTACAATTCTCTCTGTATTGTTCTGTTCATCATTCATTTTTATCTCACTGAACCTCACAATCTCTCCTTCATCTTATCTCTGAGCTCCGCAAATAAGCTTGAAAGCTGAAGATTTACTGCATGCAGATCCCCTGCTGCCATCCTCATATCAGAGGCAGAATATGTGTCTATAAAGCCAAAGGCTGCATAGATTCAGCTCTGCAATATTGTTACTGACCAGCTGAATGTGACGCAAAACCTACTGATACACTGGGTGAAGGAAAATAAAACAAGACAAAAGACTGCAGCTTCCCTCCAACACTGTATAAACCAACATTTTCTGTAGGTTTATCAGTTTATCATAATGTAATGTTTGCATATTTGGCTGTGTGTGCAGTATGTTTGCCTCCAGTATTATTACAACATTACCTTCCTCTTCTTCTACCTCCTGACGTTTCAGTCTAACATTTTTTAGCTAGAAACATTTCAGTTTTATTCAGTAACATTTAACTAAAGCATTTCAGTTACTAAATAAATATTTGTATACCTTAAACTGCAAATCTGCACAGGTTAGAGATCTTTATAGTTTTTATTTTCACTCACATTATGACAAGGTGTTTGTGCAAAGCTTTTAACAGTACACACATTTTGTTCAATAAAAGCCTTAATGGAGCTCCTAACTGACATTATAGCCACACTGGGGCTGCCATCAATACTCGGCTGTAGTTCATATATAAAATAATTTCATGTATGTATTATATTCATATTACACAGGTTCAGACAGTCGGGCAGTATGGTGTTTTATAAAGTGCAGCCACACAAACACACAGATGACCATGTGTGTGGAAGGGGGTCATTTTTTTTTTCTTTTTCAAAGCCGTACCCAACAGGCAACATGGTCTCTGGTTGCCATGGTAACAGGATGTAACATGTTGTTCTGTCACTGGCCCTGACCTCTGGTTGCCTCTGACTCTTCACACTAACACAATTCAATTCAGCTGTTTGACACTTTATTTCCTCACCACAATTGATGAATTCAGTACATCAAGTAGGAATACCAGTGTGTTTGTGTACTGGACATGCTGTTACATTCTATGGCAACTCTCGCCTACCAAAGCAGGCATGCAGAAGCGATAAATTAATTTTGCATATATGTGTACAACTCGCAAGAATTGCAATATCGACATACAAAACCTGCAAAACAAGATCATTTGATTCTTTATCCATTGTTTTTAGAAGAAAACGGTGTTCTCTTTTTTCTATCCTTTGCCTTCCCTTGTTTTCTCCACTTTTTTATTATGCAATTACTTTTTTTTTACTATTTTATAGACATTTACATCTCAAACTGAGCATTTATCATTGACTCCCTGCCTGAAAAGTATCAATTTAATCAGTCAGTATTTTTAGCAAAAGGAAAGTTTTGTGTGAATATTAATCAAAATATTTGTAGTTTAAAGACACTAAAAGAAATTAAACCTCAGACTGAATTAAATTTCAGAATTTACCCCAATAATAAAATCAAGTTATAAAGATGAAAGGTGATTAAGGAGAAATTACTGATCAAATTGACCTTTGACCTCCTAGTCTCAGGTCTGCATCTGTGCAGCTGGTCTTGATGAAAACAATATTTAAAACAACTTTACCATTAAATGTCAGCTAGTTTGTTCAATTGGTGACCCAGACTTCTTTTTTGTCCAGGAGGGTTTTCTCTCTGCCTCACTAAATAAATAGACGCAGCTGGCAGCGTGACTCTGCAGTCTCTCAGACCTGCTGAGTGGCTCTTTGTTAGGACATCTACACAGGGCATACACAATAAAACACACACACACACACACACACACACACACACACACACACACACACACACAGTCTGTTTTGAATACATGTCACTACAACAACCAAACGCAATCTTATAGAAGAACTAACTAATAAACAAGGCTGGCAGAGCAGCTCTGAAGCTTCCCAAAAGTAAGCATGTGACATTGTTTCCTCCATGTTTGTATAATTAAATCAGTCACAGCCACCCAAACAGGGCGTGTACAAGCTGATGCTGTAAATGTCAGAAAACTGCCCCAGAAACTATCACTCTGTGTAATGTCACAACAGGGAGGCTTGTTTTGTGAAAGACAGAAGGTGGAGACCACAAAGTTTCCACTGCAGACAGATTTTCACTTCTCCAACTGAGCCTCAGAGTTATCAAGTCCACCAAGAAATCACCAACACTGGTCAGATAAAAGCTGACCATTGTCCTTTCAGCAGCTGCCAGATTCCCCTTCAATTATAGATGATTCAGCTCCCCCTCCCCTCCCCTCCCCTCCCCCCCAGCTCCCCTATTTCCTCTCCATTCTCCAGATCCTTCATTCTTCTTTCTTTCAGACCTGGCCATTACTGGCCCTGCAAACACCTTCAGCGCCAGCGTCTCTTTCTGCTTCCCATCTCCATTTGTCATGCATGAAATCTTTTAATGGAGTTAACCAATGGGAAAATAATAGAGCAGTCAGACGGGGATCCATCTAATCCCTCATGATTCTTTATATGTTTAAAATAGAAACAAAAGGCACTGAGTTTGTTGGGATATTACTGCTCCACTCAGTCGTATTGGCCTGGGGGTTACAGAGACCATCATGTCCCTTCAAAGTCACAGGTCCAGTTGCTTAAACCTGAGCCTGTTGTCCATCCTTATTAAAGGCCATGTCCAGACACGAAGTGGCATTTCCCCTGGTGGTGTTGGTAGCTGCAGATATCACAGCTAATTTTGTTATTCACGAAGGGGTTGATTCACACTAATATAAAAAGAAAACATATTTTTCTTACTCCTCATTAAGGGTGTCAGGATACCAGAATTTTAAACTTTGATAAGAGTATAAAAAAACGATACTCGATGCCTCTTTTGCAATCACAGCAAAAAGGAAAAAAAAGTCTTAGGCATACAAAACTTTAGTTCTGGACATGCCATCGCTAACTCTAGCTTTCTTCTTGAATAACAGCAACAGGCCCCTCACTGACTGTTCTGACATCCTCTTGCGTATTGATGCCTTCTTGTGCCTCTCCCTTCAGTCACATGGTGGGTCCGTTGCTGTAGGGAATGCCCTAACAGCCACAGGTTGAAGAAAACTTGATTTTCTTCCAAGTTGTTTCATCTGTGCAGCCTTGGGTTGAAAATCTGATTATAGATCAGATTTATTATAGTGATCCCATCAAAGTAATAAGTAACAGAGATCGTATTGTTTTAAAAATGAGTAACAACCTTGACAACCTTCCTCCTCATTACCCATTTGCTGAAGTGTGGAAATCTCTGCCACTTGAGAATTCTCCCACCATCCCAATATAATGGAGGTGAATGAACCTTAGTTGTTGTGCTCAAAGCATCTCAGAACTCAATTTCAGGAACTCAACAGCCATGTGTCTTTCCAGAAGCAACGTCTCGATTACTCAGAATAATCCACAACCCCCTGTAGTCCATTTTTTTAACATCAGCAAATGGAAAAGCTTTCATGAAGTGATTTGTTGTTATGCTATAAAATTACATTGTAAAGTAGCATAGTAAAAATGCATATATTGCTATATAAACGTTCCCTTATTCGCTTATTTTGGGTGTGTGGACAGACACAAGAGTTTTAAGAAAGTAGAGCCGTGCTTTACCTCTGGAGCTGCAATGTTGAGCGCAGGGTTGGCCAGTTCAAACCTCTCCTGAGATTTCTCCCTCGCCAGACGGGCCGCCTCCTTCACCTCCTTAAACTGCTCTGCAAACTGCAGGTGGACAGAGAGAAGAGACATAAGTCACACAAGATAACCTAAAAAGTCAAACGCACCATACCTACATCATCCTCAAATCACTCTTAAGTCTTCCTTTGGCACTTGTACATGATAATGTAACTTATTTGTTCCATTTATTGTCCAGGTGGTGTGAACTGACTCTCTAACAGTTTAAGATAAGTGTAAAATGTTCTCTGACTGTCATGTTTTCTCATAGCAAAATTAAAAGCATGGAGATCAATAAATATTGTGAGAGCAGGTGTATAAAAATTGGTATCATGGTGAGGAAAAGAGAAACTGTATATCCATATGTACACTGGAGATGTTTTGTGTAAATATAATCCTGAGTGGCGTTTACCTGCTGCAGCTGCTGCTCTGTGGAGAAGCCCAGGCCGTAGACCGTGTTTGCCCGGCTGTCTGCCCACTGGCCAAACTTCTGGGAGGTTTTGGTGAAGGTCATGTTGGGGGTGATGGTGCTGTTGATGATGGCCTGAGACCACAGAGAATAAAAGCACAAAAAAGTGGGAGGTTGTTAAAAAAAAAATAACATGATCCTACACAGAAATACAGGAAATATAAAAGCAGAGAAAAAATTAAGAGGGATATTAAATATGTACACTGGAGGGTGTTAAAATTTATAACACTAACATAAGATAACATGGAGAGAAAAGTATTGGAACAGTTTTATTTATTTTTATACATTTTTGCTGAAACACATTTATTATTCTTATTTCTCATTTCCTTCAGCTTTATTTTTACAACAATATTTTTATTTTGAAAATTTCTTCATACTTTGAAATTTTAAGTAAATCCACAACTACAGTAGCTGTTACGAAGGTGCATTACGAAGGTCCAATTCTGTCTTAACTAGGCGGGTGCTGCACTGTATGCATTTATCAAGCAACATCACGTGCTTAAAAAGCCTGTTTTCAAAAGGTCGTTTTCAAGGACAAAGAATTGCAATATCAAGAACCAACAAGAAGAACATTAACAGTTTCTGTCACCTTTAAATACCAAATTCATTACAGGCCACTGTTATTTTTCATTTGTAGGTACTTGACCATAAAATATGCAGATTTTCGTTTGATTGTCAAGAGGTCAGCTACTCACTGTGCAGCAGCTCATTACAGTAAACGGGCTGCCGCTGGTTTGGAGTTCTTGGGTTGTCTTTAGGATCTTCATTAGAAATAATAAATAATATGGCAACATTACCACGACAAGTTACATTTCGATTAGGTAGACGTCAGAATCTGGACCCTTTTCAGTTATGTTATGTACAGTGCAGTTAAAAAAAATGATGTAGGTCTAGTGGAGAACTGTGCCTGCAAATAAAGACAAAATATCCAACAACCGGGCCAGAGAAGGAGCCAAATGAAAAAGCTGGTTGCAGTGTGCGATGATCTGTTCAGTAATACTCTCAAATGAACAGTCTGATAAGTTGGATTTCTTGCCAAATGTAGATTTCTTTGTTCTCCTAAAGCCTCAAGTATCAGGGCGATAAATTGGCACAATTGGCTGATAACTACAAAGTGCAGTGTTTTCTCAGTTTCATTTTAGTGCTAACAAGATATGTTGTTAGTATTGGGATCCCCAGGTGCTTTACTGTTGTTGTGCATGCAGCATTACCAATTTGGATGTGTTATAAATATTCTGCTGACAATGTGCAACTTCAACTAATGCATCCCCACCCATGACTGCCACAACAAAATGGAAAACAGATTTATTTCCCTTTATTTGAAGATCTTAGGATAGCGTGGACAGAGTGGGCTTTATAAAATGCAGAATGAGGAAAATAGTATTAACTCACTGCTGAGTGCAACAAGATGCAGTACGTTACTACAGAAGTTATTCCCTCAGTAAAAGCTTGTGCTGATTTTCCATGCAATCTCACTGCATTCCATGGAGGGTTTATTCGACAGAAATGAAAGAGATTTAAAAAAAAAAAAAAAAAAGCTTTTCAAATAGAAGCCACCTTCTTAACATTTCTCCTCTTAAAGAATCCACGTAGAATTACTTGTTTTTGTGTCTTGACCTGAAACTGTTACCAGATAGCAATATTTGTATGTTCTGTGGCTCCGACTGACAAAAGCCTGGAGTAACATTTGAGCCAGACTGGCACTACCTTTGACAAATACAAGCCTTTTGTGACCTTTCATTGCCTTCTGTCCCCTAAAACAACAGCCACAGCCTCTGGCCTGCACATCCATTATCAAAAATATTCATGACAAAGTTCAAACCATTGCCTTACACTGATATATACCGTGTTTGTGGGCGATGTGAACATATGAAGTACTATTTGCATGCATGTGTATGTGCGTAGTCATATGTGTGGTGGGCTCCCACCTTAGTCCCGCCCACGCTGATGATGCGGTAGACGTTGCGGCTGGCATCATAGAAGAAGGACACAGTGACGGCGTGTTTGCTGGCTGGCAGCCAGTTGCGTTTGGTGGCCGGGTCGATCTGGAAGACATGAGCTCTGGCGCTGAAGATGGGCTGCTCCCTTTAAAAGACACAACAAAAACACAGAACATATTAACTTAATGTTACTGGTGATTAAGTGTCACATTAGTTTACAAAACACTACTGCACATAACCCAGGCAGGTAGTTCCTCCTGCTATGAAGGCACCATGTTTTCAAAAGAAGGCCAGACTCAAAAAAAGAGGGGTTTACACTTTGCTTAAGCTGCCACTGTTTACAGTACTCATCTCTGTGTTTAATGTGTTAGCTGGCAAGAGCTTCTCTGCAATATATATTAATTAATTAAATTTGCATGAGGGTAGTCAGTAAACAACTTTGGTTTGCAGTCATATAGAAAGTCACATTTTTAAAGATACTTTTAGTTGTATGCAGCATTATGACAATTCCAAAATGTGTTTATGGAGATGGTCGACAAGCAAGAAAATATATGGCTTTTCCCGAGTTGTATTTTGTTATCTATATTATTTTGCTTGTCTTTTCTGCATTCAGTAGTGTTGTTTTCCATTAGTTTGTGCTATTATTATCCCATGATCACCTGCTGGCATTGGTGCAGTAGGAATCTCCCTGCTGATGATTTCTCTATAAAAATAACTTGGTGTCTTTTTTTAACTGAAACTTGTTTTAGTAACAGTTCTGAAATCTAATTCCTACCTTTGTCTTAAAGAACAGAAATAACTGAACTCCTTTCCAAATATCTAAATCTAAATATCTGTTTTTCAATAAGGATCTAATTGTTGTTGGCTGTTTTTAGGGAATAAAGAACCTTAAAAATGTACATAGTGATGATTTATTTTACCAATGAGAAAACCAGGTTTAATATAAAAGATGGGTACTAATGGAACAAATAAAAACACACAATAAATAATTTTCTAACAGTACATGTCACCTTCTAAAGGATGTGAATAAATCTCTTTTCCAACTGAACTGCATGTGTCCCTCAGCTCTATCATAAACAGTGAGGTCAAATGTAACATGCCAGATTTATAAGAGAAATAAATCTGTCTGCGTGTGACACTTCTCACTGAGCCAGTTTCTCTGTGGAGAAACTCACCTCAGGGGCTCTGAATATTAAGATGAGGGAGCTTTGAACGAGAACAGTTTCAGATTCTCATTCAAGGTCTAATGAAAACTACAGTATATCATCATTAGTATACACAGATCTGAAAGGGTTAGTTCAAATTTCAAAACAACATATGCGGTTTTATTTCCAAAAGTTTTAAGTCATCTGTCACTGAAATGTACTGTATGACCTCACACTTAAACAACACAAGTGGATGGAAATCTGTTTGTGGCGCCCAAATAACAGAATTTCAAAATTTTGAAAAACTTTCGTCTTCTTTATAGAAATAATGTCCCAGTATCTCACAATATAAAAATAAATAATGCACAGTTAATATGATAATTAATAATTTTCTAAGATTTGAGAACTAAAAACTGTTCACAGCCAATTTGTGGATAATCCTTAATTACTGGGACATTGTTTAATTTTTTTTTACTCCGAGCACCACAACCATTTATCTTCATTTTAATGCGCTGGTGGCAGAAGTCTCAGCAGCAAATATCTGAAAACCGTGAAAAATAAAACCATACCCCATATCACCATGGGTCCTGTAAAGGTATTTTTTGTCAAAACGCTGCTTGTGTTTCTTAACCTTTAGAACTGTACAACAACAAATTGGCTTCATATTAAGAACCAGACAAAAAAAAAAAAAAAAAAGATAGTCGCTTGGAAAAATATAAGCATGCAGCTGCAGCTACCAGGTTTGTTACAAAAGACAGTTTGAGTTTTTGAAATGTACTCTGCTGCCATCAAAGAAATGAGCGTGCGCATGATCGGGATTGCACAATGGAATCAGATTCTGCTCCTGTGAATGCTTGTCTGTGCGCTCTCAAATGTTGACTTCCAGACTGAGAAGATCTCAGAGTTTGTTTTGTGCTCTCTCCAATCCTTTGTCATCAATATACTTCCATAATGTTTGCTTTGTTCATTTCATTTACAGAATGTATATAAATATGCCACGTAAAAGGAAATAGGATGCCGTATTTTTTGGGAAACAGTTGATATTTCAGCTGAATTGTCTTTCATATACTTCTTTATGAAAACCATGATAAAAATTAAATCACAGTCAACTTTATGAGCTATGCAAGACTTTAGTACATGATAGAAAAATGGTAATATCACACACACATATTAGTACAGTGATCAAAGCCAAAAGGCTAAAGCATCTGTACTAATTATTAAAATTAACTGAATATCATTACGTGTTTGGTACTTTGGGACCTCTTCCACCAAGCGTGAAACGATGGTTGATAAAGCCACAAATAGGGATAAAAGCAGTCCCAATTTGCCAATGTGATCGTGTTTTTCGGGGACCTCGAGGTCTCTGATGAGGCTGAAGATCGGCTAACCGCTAGCAGTCCAATTAGCCATCCCGCTCTCTTTGAAGAACTATTCTCTCGCTGTGGGGACTAACAGTGGATGGAGGCCCACAGGACGATGAAGGACTGCACGGGCGCTTTGGTGAATTCATGCAACATTACACAGCTAATAGAGTTTGCATAATGTTAACGTATGCAATGAGCTGTTCCCATTGCAGGTCAATTATACACTGACATCAATGAGGATAATGTGTGCCGGGAGGAGGCTCTGCTCTTCTCTATGCGAGATAAATAACCCTTTATATAGGCCAGTGCTGGCTATATGAAGCATTGTTCCATTGTAGAATTACTGCACATTTGCATACAAACAATAGTCGTTATTGTTTCAACACATTTTACTGAAGCTGCAATTAACAATAGACAATAGCAGCACAGACAAAGAAGCGGATTCAGGTCCAAGACGGCAGCAGCTACAGATGCAAGAAATATCACTGATTGTGATACAAATATGGGTCAAAGTTAAATGAACAACATTGTTCTCACTTGATAGACATGTAGACATTTAGAGCAAACTACTAAGTCTCTAATTTGTGATTTTATCATTTGGTTTTGTTTCTATTCAAATATTCTGATAACTACCCATCCAAATTAGTTAGAGGGGTACTGATATTTGATTTCTATGAATGTGCCAGTTCCAGTGTCCCACTACTGGGTGTACTAGCACTCTCTCTCCCTCTGGCTAACTAGTACACTTAAATGAAATTAAGTCATTCGTGTTTCTATTTACAACTGTGCTTCTCCCTCTATAACAAGCCAAATGTTTGCCAATAAAAAGACCGGCAACTACCAGAACCATCAACATGGAAGTGTTCAATGCTGCCTAAATGTTCTTTTAAATGTTAACAGTGCTTATGTGTCAGAGTTATGTGCCTCCTTTAAGTACATTTTAGAACACAGCATTCAATATTTTTACTGCATGTTTAATTTGCAAGGCATGCTTCATGACTGCACTGATTAATTGTTTGGCTTGTAATTTACGTTCATCATGTGGTCGTCATTTTTACTTCTGAAACACCAACTGAAAAACTGAAAAGTCCAACACATCACAAATGCTGTTGTAAACTTGTAAATTCGCAACGGTCCTGGACAAGAAAAACAAGGTTCTCTTTGGTGTTTAACTCACTTAGCCACTTAGATTACTTCTACTTGTCACTTCTGTCCAATTATGTCTGAAGTTCAATCTGCATCCTGACAAAGACAACGACCAAGCATTGCATCTGTTGGGCAAATTTCCCAGCTTGATCACTCACGTGTATGAGGTATCATGTCTGTCACCTCTAACAGCTATAATTGCAATTACCCTTTAACACAACCACTTTAGCAACAGTTTATCAATTGAAAATATGTTGTGGCTAACAGTAAAGACACCGTGATTGAATGATGCTGATATGAATGTGTGTCAATTTTTGACAGCAGAAAAGCAATTTTTCTTAAGTTTAAGAAAACAAAGGTTTTGAGGTTGGAGAGTTTGATCTGAGGTTTGTGCTAAACCTCAACATTTGTCTCACCGTCAGGAGATAAAATCCTGCTCAAAACATTAGACATCAATCAAGTAAATTAACAGCACCATGAAAGTACTTAATTATACTCAATAAAACTAATTATCAGGGTGCATAACCGATAACCAGGGTGTTAAAGGCAATAAGCCAATAAGCCAAAATAAATAAAATTAACATCAAAGTAAAATAGCTTCAGTAAGGATTTCCATTCTATCATATTCTCATCTTAATGAGAAATGATGACTGGCTGCTCATCAGCTCCCAGCACTCACAGCAGATCACACCCAAATGAATGTCCCGTCATTCATTTGGCCCGTCTTGACGTTGCTCTGTGAAAAGCCTGTCAAGTTAATCAGCTCAGGCAGGATGCATCACGTCGAGGTTTGATGATACGAGCAGATTAAAACTGGATTAAATTCCTCCTGAGGTGATGGACAGCCAACACAGCACAGCAGCTTGACAGTCACAGAAGCCTTGTCTAACCTAACGCAGTGCAGTAAAGACGAGAGTGGTCCGATGTGGTACAGTGCCTGGTACTTGTACACACACCTGATCCAATTAACATGAAGCTGTGTAGCTCGTAATTAAATCAGGAGTTGTGCGAGTAAAACCCTGCAGCCCCGGGTCGAAGGAGACAGCTACTCATATACGGCAACCTGAAGAGCGGGGCTGTGAAGTGAAATGTTAAGCTGAAGTTCAAGAAACAGCCCAAAAGATCTAACCCCAAAGGAAAACAAGTTACCAGATCTATGTCTAATAAAAGAGCAAGATATGATCTGAATCTGAATCACATCATTAACTTATGTAACAGCCAAGTGAAGTACCAAAGCCACCATGTAAATATCTGCTGCTCCTGCTGCTTTGTGATAATCACCTCCTGCTGTGAGCCATAGACCTAAATCCATTGAGGAGGTTATCTGGATCAATTATTGTAAATCTATTCCAGGTCAAATATACATCAGCCCATCCACCCCCCTCCATCATACTGTAAACACTCACTGACACGCATCCATGCATGAGCGGAGAGCACTGTGTTCAGATTACAGCTCAGTAACTAAAGGGGTCAAAAACATGACAACATGACGACATGTTTCTGGATTGTATGTCTCAGTGTCTTCCTTAAGCCTCCGAGTGAGGTGGGATCCTATAGGGATGATGAAGGTTTCAGTTCAGGTATAAAGATACAAAGGTTTAATATGTTATGGGAAAAAGAAGGTTCACCCAGAAACTACTAAAATCTGCTGATATGTGTTACTAAACACACAACACACTTAATGGCACAGTATGGCACATAGTCATTTTAGTTAGGTTTAAATGCTGTGTGCAGATTTTTATTTAATTTCAGATAGTTGTGGCCAAGATAACAGTACAATATACAGTACTAATATTTCATATGGCACCTGTCTACTCAGAAACCATTCTGAAAACAGATAAACAGGACTATTAAAGCATTATGAGGGCAAGAACAAGCCATAACTTTATAAAAACATCCCTTTGTGCCTTGTTCTGTGTGAATATACAGATTTTTTTCCTTAACACTAGTTATAAATGTTACTTCTAGTTTATCTATCAATGGAAATGTGGTTATCTCTTATAACCAAAATGGTCATAAGTTTGACACGCCCATCACAAGTGTCTCAGCTATGTTTTCAAACTGAATTCCTCCTTTGCCCTCTCAGTGTACATCATTTCACACAGGAATTAGAGCTTTAAATTAATGGCCATTTAAATGATTTATTAATATACCAATTATTTTCTCAATATCGCCAATACAAAAATATGTCTGAAAATAGTGAAAAAAGTTTGTCACAATTTCCCAGAGGCCAAGGTGATATCTTCTTGCTTGTTTTGTCCATCCAAAACTCATAAACTCAGTTGATGGAACCGGTTATAAAAAACACTTTTTAATTTAAAGTACAACAGCTTGTATATTCTCCTTGGGATTTGTTTTATTTGTATTCAGGGTCAGAGTGGAGGAGACAGAAAAAAAACAGACCTGTGAGACACAGGAGGGAAAGCTCTGCTGGGATCTGAGCCCAGACAGGCAGGCCAGCGGGGGAACGGGGCTGAATCCTCAAGTTGGGCTCAAACCACTTTTCATGCCTTTCTGGGACACTTCACGTCTTTGTATTCATGCGCTGCACAAGTCTGCAGCAGTCTGTCGCAGGGGGGCTGTCACCGCTGGATCATCTAATGATTTTGCTGTGGTACCAATTGATGGATTTGAAACTACACTTCCCCTCAAAACTTCTGAAAGTTTGCCTTAAGAAAGCCTTTATTTGACATTCTGCCATTGTCAGAGAATGGGAGAATGCGGCAGCTGAGACTGAGCTGTTGGCTGAAGCTTTAAGTTTTCCTTTACCCACTAACTGTCCTCTACATCCCCCACAAAAGCACAGCAATGACATCCAGATAGAGGAGGAGGCACGCAGCCCAGAGGAGGCAATCAGCTACACTCCACCCTCACGATAAATTAATTGCTGTGAAGCATTCAGATGAATTCAAGGTTATGGGTGTCCATACAGGATGAGAGATCTGGTGAAAATGTTGAACTGAGCCAAACAAACAGCCCTCTTCTTCCTCCAGTCTGTCTGCTGGAAAGACATCTGCTGAGCATGCAAGCTCTTTCTCAGCTTCATACAGATAAAATAATTCCTCTCAGGGACAGGAAAATATTACAACAGTATTTGGCTGCTGTGTGCAGCAAAGGCCGTAAACAGAGGAACTTCTATGATAGCTCCATCTGGACGAGCTGGAAGACAGTACGAGGGCTGAGTTTTCTACAGGGAGCCATCGGAGAACAAGGAGGCTTTAATACAGTTCCTCTGACCTACGTGGCTGCATTCACTGCAGGCCTTCATAGTCAGTTTCAAATTACTGCTCGGACATCTCTGATAACGGTTCATTACCTCCCTTAGAATAGAGATCACATCTCATATTAATATAAGCTGACAGAGACGTTGGAAAGTCAAAGTCCAACAAAATCAAGACAAATCTACACCAACACATGGAGCCAATGTTTAATTTTATTATCTTTACTGTTGTATCAATAGAAAGATTTGTCTTAATTTATGCAGCCTTCAAGTCAAGGCTGAAATATCAGAATTAGTAGAAGCGTACACGTGAACGAACCAACAGAGAAACAGAGAAAAGCAGCAAATCCAGAAGCTGGAACTGGGGAATGTTTTCTTAAATAACTTAAACAATTAATAAATTATCAAATTATTTGCCAAATAATTTTCTGTCTATCTAATTATATTATAACAAGTAATTGTTGCAGGTCTGATCTTCATGGGTTTCACAAAGTGGTCAACCAGAACAGAAACAAACAGTGTCTCAGGTGACCCAACCGTGGTAAAAAAAAAAAAAAAAAAAAAAAAAAAGAGTAATTTTCCATGCAGTTCACACTGTCTGCCTCAAAACACATTTTCTCCTCGATGATTAGGACACACGTTTTCAGATGTGATATATCAAGTCTTCGCCCCAAGTCATCACTTTCTAATCCTCTCTCACTGCTCTCTTCATCTCTCCTCTTAACTTCAGTATCCACTCACCACCTTGAATCTCTGATCTGTGAAACAGAAACTGCAGCCTCCTGTCTGGCCCTGCACTCAGACCCGACCAGTAGCTTCTCTACTTGGGGGGCAGAACTGAAAGCTTACAGGAGATCCGAAAAGTTAAGGGGTCAAAGCAAGAGCAGTTAAACATCCTGTATAAAGATGTATACAAGTGATCTTACAGCCAGGGATCCAACTGTGTTGGAAAAAAATAAGAATCACTCCCACTGAAAAAAATGCTCCTAATCTGAATACACTGTTAATCCAAGGTCAAGAAGGACCTTACAAGCCCTGTGAATAATGTAGAGCTGAAACAGTTTGGCATTAAATCCATATAAGAAAATGAACCAACAACATTTTTGATTATCAATGAATCATTTCTGTCATTTATCAAACAAAAATGTCCAAACTTCGCTTCTCAAAATGTGAGGATTTGCGGTTTTCCCAGTTTCATATTACTGTAAATTGAATATATTTCAGATTCAAGTGTCTCTCCAATTGAGAAGAGGAAAATGTACAATTGAGATGGTGAGAACTGCTGTCAGTATGTGAATATTAAAGGGTTATCTTTAGAAAGTTTATAACAGTTCTATGGTAGTAAAAAGTATTCATTCATCCATGTTCCGCCTGTCAGGTCGAAGAACACGTGTTGACCCATAAACCTGAAAAAAACTAAATTCAGTCTAAATGAGAACATCACCTGAGGGTTTAAGCAGAGTATCATTTTTCACCATTTGTGCATTCAGACAACACACAACTGGAACTGTGCTGTGTTTTCACAGCCTCTGGGGACTTCTGGTTTCTCACAGACAGGAAAAGTTTTTGCTTTTCTTTTTGGCCGTTTCTCTTTGTTCCTCTAAAAGCGTTTCTCCTTTAAGGGTCTGCTTCCTCTGACCTCTAAGAGCAAGCAGCCTTGTGTCCACATTCCTGAGCCAGCGAAAGTGTCTGGGCCAATCCAGCAACATGAAACGCTACAACTACATACCAAAATAGCACCGGGAGGGGAAACACTAACTCACACTTCTACACTGCTCAACAAGTCAACATATCTGCAGCACAAACCTCAGCACCACATATACGCTGCACACGTTTTTTACACTACTGCAAAGTAAGGTTCGGAGTAAAACAAGGATTATGGTCGCCAACAGACTACACAACCACAAGCCTGTAACTGGCGAAACACTTGGAATAAGCCCCGACACGTGAGCTCTGATTGTGTTCAACAACCAGCACAGCACTTATCTGAAGGTCAGCCCCTCTTGCAGAAGTCTGACTGATAACTTATTGCTGTCTCATATTGTGAAGGTGACAAAAAGCCGAAGCATTTTCTGTATGCAGGATATGAAGGTCAGGGAGAGACAAAGAGAAAAGAGCTGATCTCAATGTTCTGGCGGCACTGTTATTCGCTGTCAAGCCAATAATACGCGGTGAAGTGAAGTGAACAGAAAGAGAGTGAGCCCAGATGACGTTTTTTTCATGCAATTGCAGATGTCTCCAAAACAGCAATTAAGAAGCTTTTCTCCCCACAGAGCAGCTGGTTTCTCCTTGGCCCATGGGACGACACAGAAAAGTTTTGTGGTATTACACTGCAGATTAACTGATTATGTTCCCATTAAAACCAAAGTTTAGACGTCCTCTATGCTGTAGAGAGAGGCTGCACGGTGACCTGTGACAGCTGTAGTCATTTTGAAAATCAAGGTTTGACATGCAAAACATACCAACAACAACAAAATATGATGCACCGTTAAAGCGTTCAAACAATCCAACAGTATATGGAGGTAGATATGATGGAAGAGACACCAGGCAACGACAACAGGAGGAGGAGAGCGAGCTCACATCATCTGCACACCACGACAAGCATGAAACCTCCACTCTGTGAAACAGATCTTACAGTTAACAGTTCGGTTAAGATCACCACAGATACTGAGGAGATGATAAACATTATGGGGATGTAATGAGGGTGGATTTTGTTCAGAGTCAAATAAATGTTTGATGAAGTAGGGATGGGCGGATTAATCCCCAAAGTATCAATAGTACAGATTCTCATCTTGTATTCTTGAGTATCAGATAAGATACAGAAAAGCTCTTTCTAAATTTCACGATGTGATGCTGACTTTTCCATTAAAAACTGCTTTACACTGAGCTTACACTACATTAACATTTAGCAGATTTTTCACTTGCCTTTTTTTTTTTTTTTTTTTTTTCAAATAATGTCTTTATCCAGACAAAGTAAAAAAATTTGAATTACTACCCTAGTCCATGCTGGTATCTAAGCAGTTATGCTGATGAAGGTTCAGGTGTCAATAACACTCATCTGATGCTCAATATTGTTTGGGAGGAGATCGAAATCTGAACTTGATCAAAAACTAAACTCGCCCATCTCTGCCATGCAGAGCAACAACACAGAGACGACGTATGTTTGTACCTGTCTCGATGTAGCGGGAACATTTTACAGCTCACAGACAACTCCTCTGCAGCAGAACAGGAGGAAAGAGGATCCAAGTTACACAGTGAAAATAATTACCTGTGGAGCTTGTCAGGCAAGTGACGTCAATTAAGTTTTTCCCCAGATTTATTCAGTTTTGAGTAGCAGCTGATATCAAGTACTAATCCAATAATGACATTTTTTCTACACAGTGCAGCTGCAAAGGAAATACCTCAAGTAGACTGAGGTTGGAAACTACAATCCAATGTAGGTCAAATGTGCTTAACAATAGAAAAAGAACCTGAATCACAGTAATATCTTGACAGATTTCATTGACAAAACAAACAAATATCATAAATAACTCTTTAAAATATAAAAACATCAATAAGTTAATATACTCCAATAAAAAAAAAACAGACATCACAGTTCCACTTAAAAATAATTCCTTAAAATACTAGTCACATTTAAATTTGTTAAAACCGCCTCATTAACACTCACATTGCAGACCCAAATACTGTATGTAATTCTGGGTCACAAAGCCTGAATGAGCCCAGAGGCTTAATGCACAAACCTGGAGACACCTCTGGTGAGTCATCTGCTCCCCTTAGCATCCCTTCATCAGTTGTGTTGTGTTTGATATTTATTTAATGACGAATTCAGGAGGTCCTCAGAAAATATGACGTGGCCCCTTTGAGTTTATCAGGTATTTACCTTCATCTGGTCAATACATCACTTGAGGTTGTAAATAATGGAGGTCAGACACAAACTACACTTTGTTTGTGTCAGCAGCCTGTTACTGAAAAATAGAAGGTCTCCATTATATCAAGACTGTCTCTTGTCTCAGTGACTATGTGGGTCAGATGACATGGATAAGTACTTTAAGACAAGCTGCACACAGCATGAGAGCACTTGTGCACCTCACACTCATTCTGTTTATGGACCTGAAGTGGCTGTTAATCAAGACTTGCTTCTGTCAAGAGGGCTGAAGAGCTGCAGGCTGTCTCCGTCTATCAAGAGTTGTTCAGGTTCCCGTCTGAGTGTGAACGGTGGCCCTGCAACTAAATCCAGATTTTTTTCCAGAGGCCCTTCGTGACTTTTATTTGGACTTTCCAGTGATTGAACTCAGCTGCGTCTAGTCACCACAGAGGGATGATGCAGAGTTGATGTCTGGTCCAACCTCTGACAGCATAAATGCATCAAACACAAGCCACGGACCAGATGTTTGTTTCATGGACATCACTTGAAAGGACACAGTCAACCTGAAGCTTTCGACTGTATGACTGAGATACAGTATGTGCTGATACCGCTTGGTCTGTGCCAAACATCCACATTACATATGGAAAACACAACTGGGTACAATGGATGGGAGCTGTGTGTTGTCACCTCAGAGATCATTTGTCTTAAAGTACCTTCAGTCACTGTACATTTGGAATATGGAACTGGAGTGGCAGACAGTCTTTTTACTCAGAGAACCATAGCTTTCTGTCACGTGAAAGTATTTCCCAATAACCTGGTACACTGCTGCCAATGAGTCATCATGTGTTGAAGTGGAACATCTAAATTTGTGCTGTAAACTCATTTTTATGTTGAGGACCACCTGAACGCACCGTTACTTTCTGAGTGTCTCATGCGAGGAGGCGGCGCAGGTTCAGCCGGATCTTAAGGACATTTAAAGGACAAACGTTCGCGTCTTCTGAGGGATCCAGAGACCGATTTGGGATGCAGCTGTTGTTGTAATTTGGCAAATTAGCAGGTGAGCCTCAGCATTACGCTGCATCACTGGGTAGTTTTACTGCTCTGAATAATTTGGCACCCCACTGACTCCACTTACATTTTTCACACATTAGTGTTTAGTATTTTAGGTCTTGAGTAAATAAACTATAAGACTATAATAAAACAGCATTTTGCAAGCAATGTATGCATTTAATCATTACCTTCTGACAGTGAAGTGTGTATTATGATGAGTAAAATTGGCCTGCAATGTACATTTCTTTTCACTTTGAAAAGGGAATACAAACAAAGTGTATAAATAATGGGCTTCCAAAGATATATCAGTGAAACCCTGATAAAGATAACAAAGAACTGAGGATGTTCTACTGTTGTTCTTCAGTTATTAGAGTGGCATCTCAATTAAAGTGTCACTGAACTGGCCTAGATGTGGGGGGCTGACAGCACGGACTCTGGTAATGTGAGGAGGGTTCAGGTGTGTTTCAACCAAGCTGAAGCCTTGCATGAATAATTCAACACACACACACACACACACACACAGCTTAACTCAATTTTAAACAAACCGTCTGTGTATCAGACAGAGTTACATGTAACGCAACAATTTTAATTTGACCTTCTCACGGTCACAACTGTCATTACGGTGTAAACGGAAACTGGGTCAAGCTCCTCGGTTCACACAGAAAATATTATTTTCTCTCTAATGTCTGAGTGTTGAAAACAGCGCAGTGTCACGTGGGAACTGATGTTAAAATTGGGATCGATGGCTTGAAAAGGCTTGAAAAGGAAAGAGATGGTGCCGTTTGAGCGGATCAACCCGCCACGAGCTCTGGAAACACCCGCGAGTCACCGCAAAGTTCACTTTTTGACCGTTTCGCCATCTGAGCAAATCACTTCCCGACAGCAGGAGCGAGCGGACCGTACATTTCAGACACATATCTCTAACTTACCCCATGCTCCGAGGATCCGGATGCTGCTTTGAGGACAGATTTCCACTCACCGCTCCACTTTTTTCCACCGTTTCTCCTCTCGGTTTCCAAACCGACTCTTCCCCCGCGATCCCGGACGCAAGTTTACATTTCTAGAGGGAAAAAAAATCAAGACAAATCACTTCCGACTCCAGATTCCCCCCCCCCCGTTTCCCCTCCTCTCCTCTCCTCTCAAGTCAGTTGTTGTACTCCAGCCTGCTTTCCTTTGTCCGCGGGTTTCCGCGGCGTGCAGCACCGCGGATCCGTCGACCCCGTGCGTAATTACGCACCGCTAAACCGCTTGGGTAAGCTCCGCGGGGCCGCACAAACGGAGGAATGTCGATGAAAGTCGGGCAGGAAAGTGCTTTTGGCTCAAACCTTGTCCAGGACTTGTGCCGTGCTGCTCCCCCCTTTACTCCCGCCTCTGTGCCGGATCACACTGGGATCCCATTCAACTCTGTCGGTGGGACCGTGGAGCCTCTACAGCGCCATCTGATGGCCACGAACCCTCCTTATCCCTTTTTTTTACACATCCCTGCTTTCCACTTAAATGTCAGAACGTGAAATATAATAGGCCTATGTGGAAATGGCCTGCGGACAGTCTTAAAAGCCCCCCCCAGTGCGTATTTATGCAATGCAGCGTAATAAAAGCTTGAAGCATCTGAAATTACTGGCAGAATAAAAGAAGCCAAATGGCTGTTAACAAAAAAGCTTCAGCAAATAATCTGTACAATCCTGCACCCTCTGTCTCTGCTGATCTCACTTTAAATCAGATAATATTCAGAATAAAGCTGTTTATAAAGAGCTGTATGGTAATCCTGTCAAACACTGTGATGGTCAAAGTCAGATGGAAACGTTAAATATCTTGCTGTTGGTGGGAAAAGACATTATAAGAATGGAAATCCAATTGTGAAAATACCACAATGCTCAATAAACTCACTGTACTACATTTACATTACGTCCCTACAGGAATATTATGCATTAATATAATGATTTTATTCATTAGAGAGTGGAGTATATTTCATAACAATGATTATGTCATCAAATTATGTTCATCTCACTGAAAATCACATAATATTTGGGATTGTAAACTGTAGTAATCCTGATTAATACTGCACAAATATGATGTAAAATCCTTGAAATATCATGCAGAACCTGTGCCCTGTTTATACAATCCTTTGCATGTTAATGGTTCAGATTAATAATCATGTCTTGAATGTATCACACAGATTAAATAGATGAAAATGAATTAACCATTTTAATTTACCTTTCTGAAGCCAGATAAGGTTTAAACATTTTTTCTAAATCTGACTTGATCTGACATGTTATACTAAAAAATACATGTAAGCATTCACACGGACATGAACAAATAAATTACACAATTATCAAATGACGATACAGGAAAAAAAAATCATATTGAATACTGCAAAAACCTCAAAATAAAATACTTTTAAATACTCGGGTACAGTCGTGAAGTTTGAAAAGGGGTTTTGGAAAAGTAAAACTTTCATGGAGCTCCTAATTGGTAAAAAAAAATGTAAAAAGAAGATGGGAAGATATTTCACCCATTTATTTCTCCTTATTAAAGTGTCACAACCTTCCTTATAAAACTGGTGAAATCACTGCTGTAACATTCTTAGAAAGAGTTGCTCTTCACCTCATTAGTTCACACCGGCCTTGGGGTTTGGAATCACCACTGATTTAAAATAAGCCACTTATTTGTATGAATTTGGGCAGAAAATGAGAGACCGCAGCATCAAATGTGGCGGAAGAGCGATGGGAGCAGCTCCTGTGCATTCATCATGGTGCTCAGTGACCTGTTACAGCGATGCAACCGACCGCTCCTCTGTGCTGCAGGGAGGCAGCAGTGAACATCAGATCTCTGTCTTACATGCAAACAACCCTAGTGTTCATTTAGAAAGACACTTCTCAGCCGGTCCGAGGCAGTTTGCAGCACAGCTGGACGGCAGGGGCAGGATGGTGCTGAACCTCCAGGCCTCTGCCTCTGACACACAGGGCATTAATCACCTCTGGCAGCCCTGTGTGCACGCACAGATGGATCTCCTTGGTGAAGATTTCTCTCCCTCTCCAGTCAGGCAGCGGCTGAATTAAACTCATAGTGTCTTCTTCACGCTCACTGTGGCAGTTATGAAAAGAAAGACCAAGACCTGCATTATGTAACAAATAAGGCATCATCTGCACTGGAGATAAAGTCTAGACAGAGAACTAAATGTTAAACGGTTACCATGGACGGAGTAATAAAAAATGGCATAAATATTTTCTGGAAAGGATGTTGTTCAGCTAAAAGGTTATGCAAATTTCTACAGTGATATTTATCCTTATTTAAATCACTCATCAGATGTTTCTTGGAAGCTCTGACATCCAAGTTGTAAATGTGCAGAAGAAGAAACTGAGACACCCACGTCGCCCCTTTTGAGCGTGGAGGTGTAGGGGAGGCTGTAAACCCACAACACACATTGGTCACCTTCTGATAACTGCTGAATAAAGATCGTGGTCATTTTTGGGCCTGTAAAAGTTTTTCAAGGTAGAATTAAGGACCACAGCAGAGGGTACGATAGGATAAGATATAAATGTTCTTTTTGTGATATCTGTGATAGACTTTTTTTGCGGTGGTCATTTATCACTTGGCAAAATAGACCACAACATAAACAAGCTGACACAATGTTAGATTTCTCTGTCTAACGGAGAAAATAGAAGGTTTTTATTGATCTAAAACACAGTCCTACTTCATCATCAAGCTCTGAATGGTGAGACTGTAGGACAGGCGATCTCTATCAAGTTACACTGAAATAAGTGTCCCAATAGTCTCTATAACACTGAACAGGACTCATTGGTTTATCAGTTAAGGTGGGGTCAGCATTTCCGGTAACAGCCATCAAAATTGTAACCAAAGTTAACATGGATTTGAGTTCAAATTATATTTTAAGATTCACCAGGACCAAAATTATATTTATCCTGATTAAAACCATCAGCATACTACATATATATATATATAATATATATAAAGCTTTATTAAATATATGCTTTTAGTGTAGATGATTATACCGACACTTGACCAGCAGAGGGCAGCAGCGCGCCGTCCCTGCGTCAGGTCTGCTGTGACGTAAAGAAGAAGAAGACGTCAACTTGTTACGTAATCACGCAGCGACCATCGGTGCAGCACACGAGGATGTTTTACTCTACATCAAAATAGAGGATTTTAGTGATTATTTTGTCACATACTGTACACAGAACTAGTTATCTAGCGTCAGAAAAACGAGATAAATCGGAGATGTCTGATTTTTCGTCGCTGGGTCTCTCAGACTGGCTGGTTAGACAGTGTAAACAGCTGGGAGTCAATAAACCCACTCCGGTCCAGGAAAACTGCGTGCCAGCTATACTACAAGGTAAGACAGCCTCTGTTAAATCTCCAGGTTTAAAACATACCACCAGGCTATCTACATGTAATGTTAATATCTTACTACCTTTATACGGCCAAATCTGCAGTCTCGACAGGTAATGCAGATCTCCATTGAAAAATCCATCTATTTAATGGTCAGTGTTTGTCAGCCAAGGTAAACACTTGGAAGAGGATTAATGCTCTAAATTAGCAAACGCTATTGTTTTCTGCACATTATTGAAGGTGCCGATAAGCCCTTATTTTCAGTTAAATTATTATTTGTGGAACTGCTGGTTAGTTACCCTGTTTTCAGTGATATATAACCTCTCTTCAAGGTGTGTGAGTCTGCAGACAGGCAAAGATACCATAAATTACCTGTTTTTTTCCGAGGAGTTTGGGGTGGGCCACTTCATGAGGAAAATTAAATCCTCTTAAGTCCCCACAAGGCTGGGTCCGGAGAGTCAATATCTGTTGAATATCCAACTTAAAACCAGCTTCTGGTGAATGAAGGTGTTGTGTGTTTTTCCTCCCAGGCCGGGACTGTTTGGGCTGTGCTAAGACTGGAAGTGGGAAGACAGCAGCATTTGTGCTGCCAGTGCTGCAGAAACTGTCTGAGGACCCGTATGGCATCTTCTGCTTGGTGCTCACTCCCACCAGGTCAGTGCTCTGTAGTGTCAGAGAGCAAACAGGAAGACACCACTACACGTTTACACTCAAGACATTCACAAAAAACATGTTTAGAAATCAGCTTTGATTTAATGTAAGCTTCATCTCCTATTGGACGTTTTTTCTTTGTCTTCACTGCTGGACATGTCAGATTGTGTCATTTCCAGACATTCCTACACATGACAGTAAAGTGTGTCAAGAGTAAATGTTGATGTGATCTAAATCATCAGTGGTAAATGACAGGTTGTCAATCCTTTCAAATAAAAGCAATCTACATATTTAAGTCCTTGGCATGTTACACACACTCTTGAACCTCAGATCCTCGATAGTGTTTCCGAGAAATAAAGAGTCTCATTGCAAACCACCTAGTGTACATGTAGGGTTCATGTTGATACCTTAAAGTTGCAGGAAACTGACTTTAGAAACGTTTTCCTTCCACATCTGTAAGTAGGAGGAGGCTACATGTGATGTACTGAGCAAAGCATTTGGTGTTACAGAAAACATCAAATAACCCCTAAAAATTACTAGCGATTATGATTTTTGTCGCTGAAGTCCAGACTCCAGGGCGGTATGGGAGTTTTAGTTAGATGTAAATAGAATCAATGATGACCGTGGAAACAACAAAGAAACCTCAGCCATTGCTGAGCTCCACGAGACTCCAACAAAAGCAGCGGTACTGCCTCCTGAACTAAACTGCTTACAGCTCAGTTTGTTTTGTTTCCACACAAATATCCTTTTTCTTTGTCACTTGAAATAAACTGTGGAAGTTTGACGGTAAAAAATCCTCCATGTAAACGCTTCACCTACACCAACACAAACGGTTATCATTTCAGCTCCACAACAGAAAACAAAACATTTTTCAAATAAATCTAATTCTCTCAAATCTATAATTCATGTCTTATTGATTCTTAAGGTAAGATGAATAACATTGTGAGAAATATGTTTAAAGCATTTCATCCCATATTCCCATTCCCCCACTGATAATGTTGTATATGTGATGTCATGCAGGGAGCTCGCCTATCAGATTGCAGAGCAGTTTCGAGTCCTGGGGAAGCCCCTGGGTCTGAGAGACTGCATCATCGTTGGTGGAATGGGTAACTACGTGCATCACTGCAGGCGGCTTTCCTTTCTGTTCATTCAGCAGCAACTACAAACTGTAAAACTTTAAATTAACCTCAGAAAATATCACTCAGGTTACAGTCACAGATCAGATTTAATTGTCTCTATGTGAATGATCTCGTGTAGCCACACCTCTGTTATGTGTACCGCTTTCATTATGAAAGTCTGCTGGAGTTTTAAAGCCCTGGTGTTGCATTGCTGCTGCAGAAACTCAAATGAAACACCGCTGCCAGTTCCTGTCAAAGTCTATGCGAGCCTCTCCCCTGTGCTGATGTTGTTGCTGTTGTGTTCCTGACAGACATGGTGAGCCAGGCCCTGGAGCTGTCCAACAAGCCACATGTGGTCGTAGCGACGCCGGGCCGGCTGGCTGATCACATCCGCAGCTCCAACACCTTCAGCATGAGCAAGATCCAGTTTCTGGTGAGTTCAGGAAGGGCTGCAAACGGAGACTTGGACAAGGTTTCAATCTCTTGTCTCCGCTATCGCTCTTAAATACTTAAGATGTGTTTGGCTATGTTAGGACCAAGTTTAGACCTATTTTAGGACCATTACACCATTACCAGGACAGTTACAGTAACAGTCCAAACGTGCAGACAGCATGTTAAGACTGTTACTGTTTTATTTTGAAACCTTGTGGAGCCCCAGATTAACATATACATCTTTAATTGTTTATATGTCTTCAAACAGCTAATGAAAATAAAGCTGCTCGGTTGGCGGGATTTGTGCAGGTCCTTGAAAGTTGAAATCAGTATTATAAATGCTTGAAATTTTAGATTTATATATATGAGGAGACAAGTTGTCCTCTTAATTCTTAATGTTCATCAATGAAAATTATGAAGGTCAAAGAATAATTAGGTCAAGTTTGGACATTTGAAGCTTCTACTTCATCCACTGTTCAGCGACAACAAAACAATACAACAAATACAGTTGTCACAGTTTGTAAAATCGTCTTTGTGTTTGTCAGATTTTGGACGAGGCGGACCGGCTGTTGGAGCAGGGTTGCACTGACTTCACCAAAGACCTGGAGACCATCATGGAGATTTTACCGGCTAAACGGCAGACGCTGCTGTTCAGCGCCACGCTCACCGACACCCTGCAGGAACTGAAGAACATTGCCATGAACAAACCTTTCTTCTGGGAGAGCAAGTCAGAGTGAGTCACCTGCTGCTGTTTAAAGGCTGTTTAATTATTATTATTATTTAGCTATTTCAATTTTTTTTTAAATTGTTATCTGTGTTGTGAACTTTGCGTGCGGTTGAGCATTGAGTGTATTTGCAGGTGTTGACGCTGATGAATTCTGTGCGAGAAATCTTGCGTGTTATTTATAAGACAGGTGCAACAGCCTGGAAATTCAATTTGTCTGTGATCTGATCTGAGGTCCAACTAATCCCTGAAGTGTATCTCTCGCACAAATGCCTTTGGATGTAAGGGAGAGTCGTGCAGATAATGGAAGCAGAAACGTTAAGTGTGGTTGAAAGAGCATTCTGCTCGATTTACTAACGCCCAGACCATTTGCAGGGCAAATGTAATACCAGTGACAGCTGATTTAAAGAACGTGCAGAATAAAACAGTATTACTTTAGAGCAGGAATTGTGCTTCTGTGTTTGTTACACCTTACCTCAAACAGTAAATGGACTCATTCCTTCCTTGTTTTCATCTTTCACCTTTACATGTTTACTCTCATGTCAGAGGTTTATACACAAACGTCTTGTGAGTCTTTGCCCGAATCCATACCAGCTCCAGGGCTGCTGTTCTGTACTATAACCTTTGACCCCTCTGGTAGCAGAAAATCTGTAGGGAACAGTGAAATATCACATCATTGTTGTTAACAGGACACGAACAGTGGAGGAGCTGGACCAGAGGTACATCCTCACTCCAGAGAAGGTGAAGGACGCCTACCTGGTCCACCTGATCCAGATGTTTACTGACCAGCATGATGACTGGTCCATTATCATCTTCACCAACACGTGCAAGTAAGAAGTAATTCAAATGCCATATACATTGTTTGCCAGTACAGTCTTAAGCATGCAGGGGTTCAAAAGAAAACCTAGTAGCCTTCCTGAAACATTTTTGTCTTCCAGTATGTTGTCGATTTAACTCCATTAAGATTTTTGAGGCTGTAGTTTTTGGTAAATCGGATTGTGATTTGTAGCGTAATAGTTGGACCAAAAATAGGTTAAATGTTAAATAGCTGAACAGAAATTTTGCTTACCAAGGTGAAAATATTTATTTATATGTCTTTGAAACTTGAACTTGAGTGTGATCATTAGCCAGGAGTCTGCATGTGAAAGTTATTGTTGATTTTGATGAGGTTCATTTGAAAAAGCATATTTATAACATAAAATAATGTTTGTTTTTAATTAATTCTTTCTCAGAAACTGCCAAATCCTTACGATGATGCTGCGGGAATTTAACTTTCCAACCATCTCCCTGCACTCCATGATGAAACAGGTAAGACTTCATTTTGCAATCCATCACTGTGACACCGGCCGCTGCCTGATCACAGATCAGTAAGAGAGGCCTGCTCAAGGACTTTGAAGGACGGGGAATGACAGCTGAGGGGTAGTCTGTATCCGAATCTGTTTTACTGGTCAATTAAGTTTGCACATACAAAGAACTTCACATTGCTTTGTGTGAGAGGAAGGTGAGAACATGGAGAAATCCCTTATCGCCAGTCCTCCCCGACAAGCTCGTATTGGATGTGGAAATCATATTCGTCTCATTAAAGGGACAAAGGCAGACACGTACAGCAAGCACAAAGCCCTTGTGATAATATAGAAACAGTGTAAGGGATTAAAGCGGATTAAACCAGATGAATGGACCTGCAGAATGAATGACTGCTCTTTATCTTCTCCAGAAACAACGATTTGCAAACCTCGCCAAGTTCAAAGCCAGCATCTACAAAATCCTCATTGCAACAGACGTGGCTTCCAGGTAAGGCGCTCTGCTGAGCCGCTGCATGTCTCAGCCACGATGGTTGTCTTTTATGCATGAAAATGTTTAATAAGTCTTTAGGAATAACGGACAGATGATTTTGTTAAAGTTACAGACTGAGAGATTTAATACAGACGGCTGTAAACAGGCTGAGATCACCTTGTTTTGACATCCTTCCTGTTCTTTCTGACCGTCAGGGGTTTGGATATTCCATCTGTCCAGGTCGTCATAAACCACAACACCCCCGGCCTTCCCAAGATCTACATCCACAGAGTCGGACGAACGGCAAGAGCAGGTAAGCTTTTAACAAGTTTTAAGTACATTTTTAACTTTCCTTTGTAAGTGATAATATCAGAGACACCAACATCATCCACCATGTACCCCGTCGATGATTTACTCTGGATCATCATACATCTAAAATAAATGCAGCTCATACATGATGAGGTTTTCTTCCTCTGCAGGGAGGAATGGAGTTTCCATCACACTGGTGACACAGTACGACATCCACCTGGTCCACTCCATCGAAGAACAGATTCGTAAGTCACTTGGTTATTAAAATGTGGTGCATAGGAAAATCCAACTGAACTATGTTCTGACCTGACAGCTCATCAGTGCTGGTGGCTGCAGGGTGAACATCTTGTAGAAAATCCAGTGTTCAGTCACACAGGATAGAAAAATCCAAATGGGATCACATATATGTCCTGAGTGATCAACACTGAAGTATTCCTAATCGACGAAGCTGGCCGCAATGACAGCAATGGTGGTGAAGACAACTCCCACGACCCCCATGCTACGTCACGAAAGTCCGTTTTCCTTGAGAGAAGCCTAGTGGCTGAAAAGTACATACTGAGCGTTTAGGTGAAAAGGTCTCGGACTAACACAATTGCATGGCCTTAACCACCTACCAGGAAACCCCATCAAGCTGGAAAATGTCTGTTCTTCATCTACAGTATGTGTAAAAGTGTGGTGCAACTCCACAAACTGGTCTGTTGTGTTTCTACAGAGACGAAGCTGAAAGAATATCCTGTGGAGGAGAAGGAAGTCCTGAAGATCCTCACCCAGGTCAACGTGACCAGGCGGCAGTGTGAAATAGTACGGATGCCTCTTCATATTCAGTCTGGTTTGTTTAGTGCATGACAGTTGGTGTTAATTGAAGCTTTCTATTGTTTCGGTGTTCATGATGGATTTTTCAGAAACATTGAACCGGTGTCACATAGATTTCTTTAGCCACAGCAGTTTATATTTTTCAGATGGTAAATCATCCACTTTGGTTTTCTCACTAGTTACCTGTAATGTTTTGATGTTAAACTCTTTTCTGCATTGTAGAAACTCGAGTCAACAGACTTTGATGAGAAAAAGGAGATCAACAAAAGGAAGCAGATGATCTTGGAGGGGAAGGTGAGTTCACTTCTTTTTTGCAAAGTTCAATGCGTGAACAATACCAAGATGAAGCAACAAAAGGTCAAGATCTGTTTACTTACAGACCCCTAATATACAATGTTACCTGAAGTTCAGCTGCTTCTTTTGATGTCAAAGTGGCAAATTTGAGCATGAAGAGAGCAGGGTTTCTGTTACACTGGTTCCAGACCTTTGATTTGTTCAGCAATACAAATAAAACAATGTATTAAGGGAAATGATATGGCAATTCAGTTTCTGTTACAACAGGCTTTAATTTAAGAACCAGTTAATCATTTAAAATGGCCTCTTGTTGATTTGTGATCAAACTGCTGTTTCAGGATCCAGACCTGGAGGCTAAGAGGAAGGCCGAGCTGGAGAAGATCAGGACCCAGAAGAAAAAGTTCAAACTGAAAATCCAGGAGAGCATTCAGAAACAGAAACGTGGACAGCTGAAAAAGAAACTGATGAAGAGAAAACAGATGAAAAAGAAAAAGGCGGCGCAGGCAACAGCATGAAAACTGCTGTGACCCCATGTATATACAAGTTTTATTACTGTGCAATATCTGTAATATTTTCATATTTTTGGGCATCAGCTGAATTTCATAACATTAAAAACAATTGCTCAAGTTGACAGCCTTTATTGATTCAGTTTAACAAGGAACAACCATGTTGTGATGAAACTTCACTGCAAATAAGACTCATCGATTCAAATAGGTATTTACATCACATCGAGCTCTCTAGTCCATTAATTTAATCTCTGCCCGTTGACGTAGAGGATCAAAGGTTTTGGATGCAAATGTTTAACAACTAATCTACAACTGAATCACTTCTTTAATGATCACTGCACATGTTGCAATTCATTGTGGCTCAGAAGATGGGAAAAAAACACCAAAGGAATAATATTACGGCAGCAGGTTCTTAAAGCTATAACATGTTAGGATTTCAGTGGAACGGGTTGATATGTGAAACTAATTCATTGCACAAATGAGAGACTCGCACAATGTCAACAAAACAGAACTATTTCTAAGTCAATTAAACATGGCAACATCTAATCGCAACATGATTGTCACATGACTGTTGAAATGAGAAGCAGGTGGGAAACAACAGTGAAGTACATTCTTACTGTGTTCAGAAAGGGTCTTTCCTGGAAGAGAAAGAGAAAACTACAATCCCTCGGACAGTTTGAGGAGAAGATACAAATCTAATGAAGAAAGGAAACGGCGTCCGCCTCATTCCTGTTGTCAGCTACAAAAACAGATTTAGGTAAAACTACACATAATGACTAAACAACACCCAACGGAACAAAACGTGACACCCAAAGCAGCAAATCATCTGACAAAAGCAAAGTTTGGATCAACTCAAGGTTCAGGTTCACACAGTTCTCCACAAAGAGGGTTTAGGATCCACATAAATCGAGAGGAACTCTACAAGGAATACATGATGCAGGCAAAACAGCTTTGCACAAATCAAAAATCCACAGAAGGAAAATTCTACCAGCCTCCATTTGTTTTACTCCACAGAGAAGGAAGGTGGCTTTTTTCATCCGCCCATCCTCTGAGAAACAACCCAGCTGCTAAACTCACTGACCTCATCACTACCTGGCCTGATTTTATAAAAAAAAAAATAAAAATACAACAAGTCCTTTTCTGTGGGTTTCTTGAGCCCTCTGGTGTCTGGAAAGTGTTTTATGCTGGTAGTTTGGTTTGAACTACATTCATGCTTGTGCTGCAGCTGTTTATCTGAAGGTGATTGGTTATAGGCACTGATTCACGTTTCTCACTCACTTTTCATTTATCTGCTCGCCATCATCCAATCAGTACTGATGGCATTTCCACTGTGTGTAACTGGGGTTTGGTAAAGTGTAAAATATTTTAATCCACACAGGAACCAAAATTTTAAATCATAGGGTTATGTTGAAATTTTAGACATTTCCTTTGTGAAAGTCTTAATTTTTCACCCCGTTTAGATTTGTGTGGCTGGGCAATATGGCCATCAGACTGGCTATAATGCTTGTCATGTGAACATTATTCACAAACTCTAAATGTTGTGTTAAATGACACTGGGTTTACAACTACATCTAATGTGTGGTCATCTAGTGGGACTGAACAGTCCTAAAGCCACGTTTCCCTCTAACTTTTTGACCCTGGCAATGACTGAACTTGTTTTCCAGATGTGGAAACTGTCATATCCTTCTCTCCCTCAGCCACCTTCCTTTTCTACTCCTTACCTGTGGTGGATTGATTGCCACGACCGCCTGTAAGCCTTAACTACTATCATCCTTCTTTCCCCATCTTGTTTGGTTTCTTTCACCTCAAGCAGGGATGTGTGTGATGAGTGTGGACAGTCCACAATCCCCTGAGGAATCAACCGATGCAAAGCATTCGAGCATTTGCCAATCTAAGCGTACACAGAGTGTTTTAAAAAAGACATCTGGTCATGGAGCACAGTGGGACATCAACAACCCCTGCTTTCAAAAAATTAAAATAAGGAAAAGCCTTCGCTGAAACATCAAATGACATTGAGTTGAATATTCAATGCTGGTCATGTTTGATCGTTTCGATGACTTTTTTGCAATTTTGTGCTCTGTGATAAGAAAGGTACTTCAGAGAAGAAAAAACTGTCCCATGATGATCGCGATATCGGTGGGATTCGCGCGTCATGCCTTGAAAAAAACAGTCTGAAATCTCTGTGCCACTCCACCACTGACGTGGTCGAAACCACCCCATTAAAGACCTTGTGAGTGAGCCAGTTGTTCTCAAGGCAAATGAAAGGTATTTCAATTCAAGGCTCTTTAATCTCAGACTCAAGCACAGAAACCGTGTTTTTACTTCCTCTCCAAGAGGGTGTGTCGACCGCTGCTTCCTTCAGAGGCTGCTGAGGTTTTTGGGCCCAATAGAAGATCGCTGGTGCCGCTCTCCTCCCATGATAAACCAAATTTAAAAGATACAGGTTGAGCAACCAACCGACTCTTAGCACGGGGATTTTGTGTAACCTGTGCGGTGGCTTTCTGTAATCATGCTTCCTGCAAGTTTGGAGAACAAGTTCTTCAAATTCAGCTGGAAACCTTCGCTCCCCATCTGAAGATAAGATAGCGTTCCTTCCTTTCCTGGAAGCTGTGGGTTGAAGGGGTAGGCTGGATTTTGTTTGTTGGGAGTTGAGCCTCATTCGGATTCCCATGAGACCGTTGAGATCTCCCCTCTGTTTCTCTCAGCAGCTCGACCACACGCTGCCATTTTCTCGACTTCCCTCCTTCACTTAGCACGGACAGCGGTCCCTGCCTCACGCTTGTTCACTCGGCCTCTCTTGCCATCTCCCTGCCGTCTGTTCGTGCTCTCTTCTTCTTCTACCCTCTTATTTCTCTCGCTGGTCATTGGTTTGGTTTCGCTATCCCGTCGCGTTCACTCGGTGGTGCTTCGGTTGTAGCAGAGGAAAACAGGTATCCATTTTATGTTTTTATTATTTCCCAGATTAAAAAGCTGATGAACTAAGCTCAGCTCAAGCCTAGCTCCCTTCTTCAAGTGACCTGTAAGACACAAAACAGGTTTACAATAACTGCACGACTTCCCAAACCTCAAATGTGCTACATTGTAACTACAACGACTATGTTTTATGTACTTACACTCTAGTACTGTGACAGTCCAGTCACCCCACCATGCTGGTATGCACGTTCGCCCTGGTAAGTCGAGTCCTGGGACAAAGCCACATCGATTTGGGACTTGAACTCGTCGCCCAGATAGCTGTCCTGTTGAACAGGAGGACAGAAACATCATTAGAAATTAGAACATAAATGATCACAAACATATCCTGAATATTTGTTAAATCTCCTTTCTCTTAGTGGCAGTGATGTGTTACCTGGGACAGCTCTGGCTGGGAGAGGCCAGGCTGGCTCATCTGAGACGGCTGGCTCATGGAGATGTAGCCCTGAGTCAGCGGCCCCTGGGAGAAGGACTGGGAGGCCCCATCCTGGCTGGCCTGGCTGTTTGGTCCATTGCCCTGACTGCCACCCTGGTTTCCCGAGCCACGGACCCTCTGGCGCCCGCCACGCCCAGGCTTACCCTTCATTGCTCCACGACCTTGGTGAAAAAAGATCAGGACCAGAGTCAAAACATGGAAAAATGGTTCCTAATGATGTGTTATTTACACTTGACGGGATAAGAGCCACAGTAAGTGAAGCATGGGATATACTGAGTATTGTTGCTGGTGGACAATAAAGCACATAACACTACATGAAGAATTAACATTTTGTCCAGACTGTTGTCAGTTCCTTTAATTCTATTCTGCTTTTCAAGCATGAGAAACTGCTGGTTGTCAGGTGGGAACATTCGTCTCCATGCCCTGATCAACCTTGCATCATGGGATATTCTCAAATAGCAATTTTCAATGTATGTAATGGTTCAGTGGACAGTGCTGTACTGTACCTGCAGCTGGACCGTTGGTCTGACCCAGGTAACTGGGCGGAGGCATTGGTGGCATCACCAGGTTGAAGGGTATGGGAATATTCATAGCTGCCATGTGACTGGGGCCCGCTCCAATCATCCCAATCTGGTCATGAGTTTGAAAGTACATGTTGGACGGACGTCCAGCTGAAAGATCACATCCAGAACAAGGCTCGTGTCAGTTTGTATGAAGAAAACAAGACCAGGAAAGCAATCTTGAGTCATTCCAAAAGATACTAAATAAATATTAAACAAATACCAGAATTGCTGCGGTCGTAGGCAGAACCAGGGATGAGGGCCTCACGGGCATCGTACATCGCAGTGCTCATAAAACGTCCCCCCTGGAAAACAGACAATTGCTATTTCATACAGTTGCATACTTCAGATTTAGGCCTGCAACTAATGATCAATGTGTCCATTATTTTCATAATTAACCATTTGGTCTAAAAAATGTTCATCACAATTTCCCTGAGCCCAAGTAAATGTCTTCAAATTGTCTTTAAAAAGTCCAAAACACCAAGATATTCTATTTATTATCATAGAGGACTAACAAAACCATCGGTCCATCTTTCTTTATTTAAAAGAAATTACCTAAGTGAGTGACAAAATAGTTGCCAATTAATTAATCTGTCAATCGACAAATCAATTAATGTACTTAACGTTTACCTCTACACAGATTTAGACTTTATTTTGGATGTGTTAACAGGTGTTTCTAACAGAAGTGGCTGATTAAGGGAAGTGAAAAACAGCTGTAAAGCAAATCCTCCTCATAGCTTCAGTTTGTCTCCAGGTCTCATGAAAATAATAATTTAATTTATATAGCACCTTTAAAAACAGGGTTTACAAAGTGCTTTTGAAAGACAAAGCAAAATTAGGATACTCAGAAGGCGATTAAACAACAGAAAGCCCAACATTAAGGCCAAACAAAAGCAATACAAAATTAAGGTAAAGTTAAGATCGTGTTTAAACAGGCAAAAGACGTAAAAACATTGTAGAGAGAAGACAGAAGGATGAAAGATAAAGAGATAAAAGACAATAATACCTAGAACATAAAAATAATAAAAGCAACAAAAGGACAACATCACATAAAAGCAAGTCTATAAAAATGGGTTTTAAGAAGTGATTGATTCTGCGAGCCTTATCTCTTCAGGTAGGTCGTTTTAAAGCTGAGGGTCCCTGATAGAACAAGTACGGTCACCTTTAGATTTAAGCCTTGACTTTGGAACGGCCAGAAAGGCCCTACCTGAGGATCTGAGGTGGGACCTTAGTTGATGTTTGCCTCCAGACCATGACTGGGTGCACACACAGCACTTTGTTCTACTCACAGGGTTGATGGTGTTGACCAGTTTGCGGGGCTTGCTGAACTGCATGAGGCTCTCCCTCAGGTTGTTGAGGGGTCCCTCCACGAGGACTTTCTGCTCCTTGTAGTTGTTCAGCAGGTTGTTCCACAGCGGCTGCTTAGAAAGGGCCTTGGGGTTCCCCACGATGATCACACCATACCTTCATTCACAACACACACAAGACTGCTGCTCAGGAATGGCGTAGACATTTTGTATTAAAATCACAATGTGTAGAATTTCTCGCAAAGTTTCAAATTATTGTGCACTAATTTTTGTGTTTGGTAATTTCAGTGGTCTGATTATTCCTACTATTCACAACTTCATGTAATTAATAGTATACATGTCTAATCTAAATTGTCAAAATTGTTACAGTGGATACTAAGTAAGTTCACATTGCAATAAGTCACCACAAGGAATTCAAAAGTTGTCATCAGATTCCTATTTTGCTCCTACAGGAAAATCAAAAAGGTTTTTACTTGGCTCTGGTCAGCGCCACGTTGAGACGACGTGGGTCATTCAGGAAGCCAATGCCCTGGTGCTCATTGGCTCGAACACAAGACAGGATGATGAAATCTTTCTCTCTGCCCTGAAAGGCGTCCACACTGGCAATTTCCACTTGCTACAACAAGACAGGACAAGAAGGGGATTAGGGGGACATTGCATAGAAAAAAAACACACAATTCTTATTTATAAAAAGTAATAGACAATATAAAGTTAATCTATATCTCTGATCAGGAGATGTGGTTTGTATGTGCGGTACCTGATAGAGTTTGGTGTGCAGGGAGCCGCTGAACTGCATGTATTGAACTAGGTAGGAGCGCTGACCCTCGTACGGGGTGATGATGCCGATCTGGTCAGGTTTGGCTCCGGCCTTCAGCAGCCTGGTGGTGATCTTCTCTACGTTGGCAGCCTCAGTCCTTGAAAACACCAGGGTCAGTTAAATACTGTACTTATCAGTACTGGGAAAATTACATCTGAAGTTAATGGTAGTAAACTTAATATAGGCTTTAAAATGCAAATCATGTGTATGTGCAAATCATGTCTACTTTGCACACACTGCAAAATGAAGATCAGGATTATTTTACTTGCTAAAGCTGCAAATCAACGAACACAAATTTGTTTAGGTGATACTGACGCAACTTTCACTGCAAGTTGGAAAAAACTGATGAAGAAAAAAATAAACAAAAACACTTAATTGCAACTGTTTAATATTGCTTCAAAGAGGTGCATTTATGAAAATAAGTACATTATTTTTAAGAAATTGTGATCCAGGAAATCCTCTTTAGGCGTTCTGTGGAGGTGACCCTGGCATCCCATGATTGACAAAGGGAAGGTTTTCCCCCACCGTCATGGTAAAACTATAAACTATTTCAGCCTGCCTGGTTTTTACGCGAAGGATGTAGGAGAGAACCCCCTAGTGTGAGGCTTCAGCTAGCCCTTTCCCGAACATCGTATTCAATGCACTTTATGTACATGATGAATTATTATATATTTTTGTATATATAGAGCTTTGAGATAAATAACAGAAAGTAACCTAAGAAAATCTGTGACATTACCTGTTAAGGTACGAGGTTCCAGAGCTGGCAATCTCCTCCTGACCCTGAGTCACGTAGAAGAACATGGGCTTGTCTGGCTGCGGCCACTGGAAGTCAAAACCTTTCTTGATACGGTCAGCTGGGAGAACAGAAAGATTTTAATACATATTTAGTCTTAAAAAAGGAGTTTGTAGATCTTCTTACCTGCTAATGTACCAGTCACAGTGAAAATTAATTTACTCCTCCATCAAACCAGATAAAAAAAAAAAAAAACTGCTGAATCGTGACAAACCTGCAGTGACGCCGTTCTGCAGGGAGCCCTCATAGAAGATGTTGGAGGGGAAGGCACTGAGAGCTGGGTGCATGCGGTACTGGACCTGCAGGCGGATTGGCCGGATCCCCAGAACCACCAAGCGTTCAAACAGGGACTGGGACAGACCTGCTTTGGCTGCCTTCTTACACATCACCACAGGACCCAACTGGCAGTGATCACCCACCAGAATGAGCTGGGGGGAGGAAGATGATCACAGTGTGAAAAGTGTGAAAACTAGTTTAATGTGACAGAAAGTTTTTGTTCCTGACATTCAGGACAAATAATTTTGCTCATCATAACAGATATAATTCATATTATTAGCCATATAATTTACTTTGCACGTGGATTAAAAATTCTACTAAGTGCTGACAGTAGCAGTTGTTCACATAAAACTCTTTTCTATTTTCTTCTTCACAGATACTTTAATTTGTAGTTGACTGTTGCTACCTTAATGTCCTGATTTCAACCCGAAGCACTAAAGCTCCCTCAACGTTAAAATCTTTCGTCATTCACGGTTGTAGTGAAAATAATGACGACGTCACATTAGTGCCCGGCAACATTGTTTTACTACCTACTGCATTTATCCTGCTGTAAGGATGAAGATTAGTTTTTATTTAGCTGTGTGTGTATTTGTACCTGCTTGGCTCCCAGCACCACGGGCACCATACACTCTGGCTCGGTGGCCTGGGTGCTCTCGTCAATCAGGATGGAGCGGAACTGCATCTTGGCCAAACGAGGGTCACCAGCCCCAACGCAGGTACAACAGATAACATCAGCATTCTGGACAATAAAGAGGAAGATAATTTACAATCAGAATACAGTGGTGAAACACTACTGTGATTATCATCATGTCAGGTGCTATTCTTTTCTATATTGAGATTACTAATGCAGGTCTGTTGTGTTTTCTACAGAGAAGAGAACACTAACTTAGTATGGAGATGGTCAAAGCACAGTTATATACAATAATTAGCAGTCACAATGAGCTTTTAATTGAGTGGCCAAAACTACTTGTTGCACTAGGAGTGCCTGAAAAGCTGTAGCAGGCCTCTTTGTACGCTGCAGCAACAGGAAATCATTTACAATGCAAACTCATGGGTAGCAACCTTGACCTATTTTGGTTCAACACTTTGAAGCTCCTCCTCACCATGAGCAGCTCCCTCTCAGCAGTGCGTTTCAAAGCCCTGTAGCGTTTCTCATCAGCAGACGACAGCTCACCAGTCTCATCCTTCAGCTGCTGTAGTTTCTGAAGCTCTGGCATACTAGGGAGACAAAGACACATCAGGGTGACTACAGAGAACACACACTAGAGTCATACACTACTCAGCTAATCAGTGACCTAGGATAGGGGGTGTCTGAAAAACACCAGCCCTAGACCCCTTCGGTAGGATAATGTTGCATGGGGTCAGTAAATTATTTTAGCCTATAATTCTTTACATTTTGGCAAATGTTCATAGTGAAATGTATACGGAATTATCTATTAGCAGTTCCTGTTTTCCATGGATGGACAAACAACTAAAATTATGATTCTCAGGCAAGTTCAGGAGTTTATTCACAATGCACATCAGATGATAATATATTCAAGAAGTGTAGTCACACTGAATTGAAACGTGTATATTATGTCTGTGTGTTCATATTAAACTGAGTTATGACTCAGAGAAGTAGTACAAATTTCGATGCTAATTGTGGCAATTGGGCTCTAAGCGTTTTAAAGTACCTTAATTGCCTCCATTAGCTGTGTGTCACAGCCACTGCTGCTGTTGACAGTTTATAAGCAGGCCAAATTATAATAATAACTATGTTTCTGTTGTTTTCAGAACACATCTGTTCCTTTGACCTCACCCAGTATCTTTCCCTCACGTCTCTCCGTCAATTAGACAACAAACTGAGAGTGAGAATAAGTAAGAGAACTTGGGGAAATTTGAGGTCCAGGTGATGGAAGAATATAAAAGGTATAAAAAATGTATAAACCAATAAAGTGCCAAGCTGCTGGTGCTTGGCCAACTAGTTATGAAATGTGTGTATGCATAAATCAGCAGCTAGTAGCAATAACTTTTGAGTCCAGAGTCAGTTTCTCTGCATGCCACTGACCTGTCCATGTTGCTGATCTGGTTGTGCAGAGCCAGGAAGGACACAGGTGACTCGATGGCCTCCCTGCTCTTGGCACACAGCCTGACGACCTTCAGTCCAGTCTTGTCAATTTTCTCGGTCAACTGATCCACGGCAATGTTACTGGGAGCACACACCAGAACTGGTCTGCAAATGTAAACAAATACACACCACAGAGAGAGTTAGAACAACATCAGTTATGTAAAAATATAGTTAGATTAACAAAAATTATAACACTAGAGGTTTCTGTAAGTATGTAACTATAAAACTCTTTGTGTCTTACCCGTTGCCTTGTCGGGACAGGTGGTAGACAATAGTGGCAGAGGTGACCGTCTTCCCAGTGCCAGGGGGACCCTGGATCAGACTGAGAGGCCTCTGCAGCACCGTCTTCACAGCATACACCTAAACACAAGATTTAAAAAAAAAAAAGAAAAAAGAAAAAAAAAAGAGGATTCAGCCCAGGTAAACTCTTGTAAATACAGACAACAAACCTGCACTGTACTATCACAGCAAATAAAACAGGTTTCCCCTCCCCTCTTAAATAAAGGCCTGCTGTACCTAATGGAAGGCACACACTTACTTTGTTTTTCCACATCCAAAATAGCCATATTATATAAATAGCTATATTGATGCACTGATGTACGTGATTAATCACAGTAAACAAGACAATTCAACTAGACTTTGTCCTGCAGGGAAGAAAATGAATGACAAAATAATAACAGGAATAACAGGGACAGGGAGTGTTTAATGAAGTCTGACCTGTGAGTGATTGAGGTCGGGCAGGCCCTGGGCAGTGAAACGCTTTGGCAGCTGGCACTTGATGGTGACATCCTCTACCTCATGGCCCAGCAGTTTGTGGTAAATGTAGCCAGACACGGAGGTCTCATCCACTGCAAACGTCTTCAGGGCACTCTGCATCCTGCAGCAACACATATACAAACGTGAGTCATTATCACTTATTTGTATCATCAAGGAACCAAGAAAACATAAGAATATGGTGACTTTATCAAATGCTCCCGTCACATTAGGAATTTAGCCTACCTGTCAAAGGAAGTGGACTTCCACACAAAATCCACCTGGAAGTTGTGGGGGATTTCCACAGGTGCTCCAACACTGCTCCGCAACTCAATGGCAATTTCATCCCCATAGTCTTTAAACACAGGCTATTAAGGAAGAATTACAGTAGCGGGAGGTGGGTGGGACTATGTTGTCGGTACTAGTCTTTTATAGCGAAAACCATACGCTGCCATCTGGGATAAGTGCCAGTGTAATGAACCAGACTTGAACACACTGTAATACAATGGACGCTACATATGCAACTGCTAACAGTGTAAAGGATACTGTCAGGGACTTTGATGACATGCCCAATGCCTTTCCACAGTGGGGCCAGGTCTCCCTTGTACCGCAAGCAGATCTCGTCACCTTGCATCAGCCGCATATCTGGGATTCATACAGAGACACAAGTTAGAAACCCCTCTCTGCTAAAAATGACCCACAAATAAACTAAGGAGGATGGGCTATGTACATAAACCAAATGATACAGTACCGTGCACGCACAAAACAGCACAAAACCCCACTACAAAAACATAGATATGAACAGAACCAAGCACACATGCCACCAAAAGATGCAGGTTTGGGGGAGGTTGCGTGCAATTCTGAGGACCGTATGATGGGGATGGGGAGGGGTTCTATCTGCACCACAGAACCACTGGGAGGAAGTCAAGCTTTGAGAATTACCACCTGAGTCCGTCTTGGGCAGTGTGAAATAGGCAATCCGCTTTTTATTCAGCCCCAGGTCCCACCTGACTGTTATATTGTCTTGGGTCTGCAAAGGGAAAATAAAAGAAATATATGAATATAAAATCAACTAATAACAAATTGGTCAAAGGTATATGGTTACATCACAGTGACACTATTCATTTAACCCCAGAGATGCCATTTAAAAACTTTATAAAACAGAGCTTAAGGCATCCAGACACAGCATCAGAATAAAATCCTCAATGTACTGTGATGTGAAATTATATAATGGATAGCTGGATTTCTGATCAATTTTTTATGTCACCTAAAACCTGCTCTATATATACACGACCATTGACATTCAAGAAAGAAAAACACCAGTCTCTGAGTTACAAAGTTTCCTAGTCAGAAGTGAAGTTCAGGTACCTGGGACTCCTTAAGCTTCTTGTCGTAGTCCGCCTCCAGTTTGACCAAAGGGCCAAAGATGTTTTGGTACTGGTAGGCGTCCTCATAGCGCAGCAGCACATGCTGGGGCTCCTCGTCCACTCCCGGTTTCTCCAGGTCTTCCAAGGTGGCACTGGGGTTGTCCTGGAAGGAAACAAAGTCACAGCAACTGTCAACAAAAAGTACATCACACATACGATCACAAATGTTTAATCCACCCACAAATTGCACTGTAATGTGGCAGTTGTCTTTTAAAACTGTTATGCCACAGGTGGATACCAGTCACTGTAAACAGTGGTCACTTTAGCCTGTGCTTGCCGCTTAAAGTTTACAACTTTATTGTCACAACATTGTTTCTGAACATGTAACCCTGGAGAAAAAGCCTCCCAGCTGCATACCTTCCAGAGTTCCTCCAACTTGTTAATCTGCTGGGCGGTGATCTGACGAGCCCGAAGTTGCTCCTGCTCCGATGGAATCTTCACCAACCAGGACAGAAAGCAGCGGTCCTGGATTAGTGGTTGCCACTGCGAGCTGTCCCAGTTGATGTCCTTCAGGCTACTCTGGCTGGCACAGGGCTGCCTGCATGGAGAAAACAAGGTTCATACAGACAGAAACTTAGCTTATGTGTGGGTTTTTATGGTAATCACACTATTGCAGAGGATGTAAATATGTTATGTCTTCCTGCCTTAAATTGACTTCTCACAGCACTTTTTGCTGCATGTGCCTGTATAAAGGGTTAAATGCACTGCCACAGAGCAGGAAGCACTAGTTAAAAGGTCTGTGTACATCAGCAGGAAGTTCCCCAAGCAACAGTTGCAGGCTAAATAACATACTACTCGCTTATGTGTGACATTAGAGTCACATTTTGGGGGAATATAACAGGTTGTTGAATAAATGGGATCTGTGCAAACCTCTCTGGAAAGAAGCTAGCTTATCACAGATACATCACAGATATATTGGCCAAAAGTAACAAGAATCTGCAGTGCAGAGATGTCAAAGACATATTTGAGGTCATTTAGAGACCACTGTCCTATTAAAAAATATTTAATTATATTTGTTATTTTGTCAAGTTTCATCTCAATTTAATTAAGATAATTAAATAAATAATGCTAAAGCTGTTTTGGAGCAGAGAAAGCTTTATCCTTAAATAAAAATGTTTATTCAGGTTATTAAAACTGTCATACATGTTTAAGTTTTAACTGTCTATCACTGATGAGAGACACACTTAAATCAAATTATTTTTTTTTTGCCCATCTGGTTGACTATTCAGGCATTTCAGGAACTTGCATATTTGGCTCTCAGTTCATGCTCCAGGGTAGCTTATAATAAGGTTCAATGTTGTCCTCAAGGACATTCTTGACAAAACATACTGGATTTGTGGGCACTGGATACAGGGTGGAATACGCTGGGTCTTACCTGCAAAGTAGCACCACCACGGAATCTGCCTTGGCTGGGATGAAGCCCAGGAGGAAGACGTTGCGACAGCCACAGTTGTAACACTCCAGCACTGTCTCGCCCAGCGGCCCATCTTTATGCAGCGTCACCTCTTTGCATTTAGCTCTCACCAGGTGGTTCACAATGTGACTGGTAGTCAGAGAGCGGGAGTCAAATGATTGAGAAAATAATCAGACACACTTTGATCTCTGTGACATTTGTCTAGCTGCAAAAATCGATTGAACGTTTGCAAAACAACACACACTGACCCACAGCACACAAAAACAGGAGAGACAATATTAACCACTTCACAGTCTCAAACAAACATTGTAAATGGCTCTAAGGGTTTATTTCCTATTGCATTGCTTGCTAATGTCAACAGCTGACCAGACATACACAGATCCACACTCTTTCCCACCAATGCAACCCCAATGGAAAGGTCTGTAGACACTATAGCATACAGATCTCTCTTTACACACATTCAAAATTATCTGTGTGGCAAAAGAGTGGCTGGTTGTGATGAAAGTAATAAATGACAATATTTAATGACAATCATATTTTATTCTTATTTGTTATTTTGTTTATTACATTAAGATGTAAGTGGGGTGTATATTTTGGTCTAGCTCAGTAGTTTCATGTTCTGATGCGTATAAGTGAGGTAATAAGGTGAAGATGAGTAGATGACACACCTGCCAGATGTATTGCCACGTCCGTTACAGAACCACTTCTTGCTGGTATTGCAGTACACCACACACGCTGGGTCGTGGATACCACAGTAGCTGAAAAAGCAACAATATATCAAAACAGCATCTGAATTACTGCAGTATTTCATCAAAATACTAAATGAGTACAGGACCATGCCTTGGCAATGCAATATAACGTGTCAGAGGGGTGAGCATGTTGTATCTATCATGTAATATGTGTTTTTAGATTATTCAACAGCAGTAAAACAATTACTTCTCTATCATTTCCACACGAAACATTAAGCATTTCCACATGAGTGTGTATTACTGTTTATTTAGTATACATTTATTAGTTAGTTATTATGTTTTCAGGAAAGTAAATTCAGTTAAATAGCATGGGATCCAATATTGTGCTGAAAACTGTTACGGCAGCTGACTGGTGTGTTGTGTTGTGTTTCATTAATGACAGTGCCAGTCTTGAATGAGTACCACTGGTAAACTTTGCTGGTACACTGTGCTTTTCACAAAAGCTGTAACCCTGAGTGAGGAAAATGCACCCTGACGAAATGTTGTCTCTTTAAGCGCTGTATGTGCTGTGTAACATCAGGGATCGCACACAAAACAAGAAGAATTACTACAGTGTTGTGTGATCATTAAAAAAAAACAACAGTAACTGTAGTAACTCCCTCAGTAATCCACAGTAAACACGACATCCTGTCACTGTACCTGCACGCGTGCACGGGCAGGTCTTTGGTGTAGTACGTGTCTTCCTCATCCTCCTCGAAGTTGAGCTCGGCCAACAGCTGGCTGGCTTTGGCCACGGAGTCATCCACCCCGCCGTTGTGAAGACCCTCATCAGGACCGTTTACCTGCAGCACAACACACACAGACACACACGCTTTAACACACAAACACACGAGCTTTAACACACACACACACACTGGGTGCTAACGATTAGCTGCTAACGGCTAGCGGGAGGGAGGGGGGGGCGCAGCGCGGAAAAAGCCGATTATTCATAAAGTTGACAGACTCTTATCTCGAGTCATTAGAGCTACACCCGTGTGTCTGGTTTTGCTGGGATCAGCTCGGAAGAAACGCGGCGGCAGAAATCTCTCCGGTTAACGGGAGCTAACGGCCGCGGCTAGCCGACATGATGCTACGGCTAGCCGCGGCTAACCGCGCTTCTTGGCGGCTTCCTGTTGAGAGGCAGAGAGCGAGCGGACCTGGCTGTCGAGCTGGCTCTGGGTCTGGCCCTGGGTTTGCGTCTGGCTCGGGAGGGTAAAGTCGGTGAAGTCGTACTCGGAGCCCTGGGTGTCCGCTCCGAGCAGCTCCGCTTCCTCGGTGTCCAGGAAGGTGAGGGTCTGGGAGCTCGGCCCGTACGCCTCCACACTCATCTCGGCTCTCAACTTTCGCTTTACCGAGCTGGAGGGTTTTTTTTCTTTTTTTTTTTTTTTTCTTCCGGTGTCCGTCTACAGGTGGGGATAATCCTCGCGGTGTTTGTTTATCGACGACTGGTTCCGAGGCCGACGGCGAGGGTCTGGATTTGAACCCAAACAAAAAAAATGGGACCGATCAGAACCTCGAAAGCTCCAGCGGGTCCAACGGCGGCGGTGACGAACTTCCATGCGCCGCTCGACGTGTGACGTCCGGGCTGCAGAGACGGGGCGGCGCGGGAGGAGCTCTCACTCGGATCTTATTTCCGAGTATCAAAAAAACAATTTGGGGACGTCTGCAGGGAAAACAGGGGAAATACCTACAGGATGCTGACGGACAACTGTTGCAGATACCTTCCTACTTGGAGACGGATATTTATTAAGACCACGTCACTCACATATTCTAAATATTTTAATCCCCACATTAGAAATTGTTGTTTTGCAGTTTTATCGGCCATGTATGTGTACACATACAAGGAATGTGTTTCTTTTTTTCTCTTTTGCTTTCAATGCACTTACACAGGAATAGACATACAGCTAAAACCCAGGAACACAAAGCTGAACAAAGGTAAACATAAACATTTAACCACTTTGTAGAGTTATAACTATATGTAAAAAAGTATATATATATATATATATATATAAAAATAATGGGAATTGTGAACATGATAGAAGACAATAGTGCAATGGGGCAGAGTGCAAAGATGCTGGAATAAATATGGCATCATTAATGTAACAGGTTACATGTATACACAATATATACAACATGCTTAGATTTATATTTAACAATGATGATATGTTCGTGTAGAACTGTATTTAAACTACAAAATATATCATTTAGAATTTGTAGGTCCATTGGATGTTTTAGTGTTACAGGCCTAGGGTTACAGGTTTATTGCATGGGGATTGTTCCTGATACTATATGACTGATTTAACTGTTTATCAGAGTTTTATTGGTGTTATATGTTTTTACAGCATTCACTGTGAATTCTGTGAATTTTAGGAAAAAACATATTGCTGTTGCTAAGCCTATTTGTTTGTCCAATTTTCACACTGAAGTAAATCTAACCTAACCTAGTCTAGTCAACAGGAGCCCAGCAGCAAATGTTTGCTCGGGGCGCTCCAGCAAGTTGATCCAGTCATGATTTATTACACTGGAAATTTGAGAAAATACGTAAACTTAACTTTAAAATGGCATTCATATTAAAATCTTTCAATACTGAGTGTTCTTTTATCTTATGTTGCAACATATGGTGGAATTGTCAAGTGTTGAAAAGAGTGTAAACAAGCAGTTGTTATACCCCCAGTGGTGTGTTATGTATTTCAAGTTTTTAAATGTGAAACTTGCAGCTGTGACACCTTTATATATAGGACACCTGTTGGTTTGCATAATTTCCATTACTTCCAAACAGTATGCATTCAGCCTATGGTATGTTCATCTTTGCATACTATTATTACATAGGCAATACTTTTTCTCTATTGTATGGAGTTGCAGGAGCTAAACGAGCGCAGAGGTCAGGCCTATCCTTTACAACACAGTTGTGCTTCATTGTAGCATCTATGATCTTTGATAGACCATCTATGCCAATTCTAGCAACTTTATATTAGCACAATTGGCAAGTCAATTACATGTTTTTTGATAGGCATAACTAATGAGTAGTGCAAATAATTCAGAGTTGTAATAGTTAATATACACAAAGACGTTACTTGTAATCCTTTAATTCTCTTTATTTCAAAGCCTTTCCTTTTACAAAGCCAAGATTACTTATTGTAACAGTGCTTTGTTAATGTCAGAAGCAGAAGAAAATACCTTTCAGAGGATTCTCCCTAAACATACAAACTCACAGTAAATCACAGAGCCATAATGTTATTGTACAACAGAGCACACACTGAGATAAAAAAGTATTTTTGAGGTAGCAACACATCTGACTGGACAGAATCAGTAATATATCTTTGAACTGACCCTCTGAGCGTTTTTAAGGCCTTTTCATAACACACATAAACAACAGCAAGGCACAGGAAAGAGTCAGGGTCAGAGGTCACCTCATATGTAAACTTGAGGCTTTCACTTTTGTGAGCAGACATTTTAGGGGCAGCTCATCCACACCCCTTTCACTTCTTATCACTCACAACGCCACACAGTAAAATATAAGCACCTATAACTCAGAACCAAGACCTGCCCATTATTTAAACAGATTTTTAAACCACATAACCAAGATGCAAGTTGAATGGCAAGTCCTATTATAAAATTCAGGTCTGAGAAGAAGTTCAATTTTGTTCAGCTCAGTGCTCCAGGATGCTACTTTGTGGTGCAAACCATCGTACTGACTAGCAATTAAAATGACACACTGCTAAAAATAATGAAATTCACTCAAACTCACTGGCACCAACTTGCTTAACTCAGATGAAAAAACAATGAACTAAAAACACAAGTAAAAGCCAGTTAGTTTCCTAAGACTAGTTATGACAGTTTACTACTCCATGTTTCCCACAGACAAATAGTTTTTCTGGGGATAGACAGGGTGCTGAAGCAGAACGTAGACCATGAAATGTTAAAATTTATACTAAACTGATCCAACTGCGGCTGTGTTAGGTGGCATGGGCTGTCCTGATGACTCAGCAGCCAGGAAAAACGCTGGTATGCACAGTTAAACAGAAGACAATCCAATAAAAAAAGCTATAAAATAGAACATTTACACCTGGGAGTGGTACCATCACAGACACAGTGACAGAATCTGCTGCAGTTTGTTTCACAGGTCAAAACAAACCAAAGTTCAGGACAATAAAGCATGACTCACCTACAAAGCATACTTCACATAGATTACTATAATTATTGGGGGGAGACAAAGTTAAAAAGGGATGTGTATGACTGGAAATCTACATATTTCAAGTTAAAGTCACTAAAAATAAAAATAGAAAATGCAAGCATTCACATAACTAAAATTCCAGATTCAGTAAAATTGAAAAACAAAAAAAGAAAGTGCTACAGAAATGAAATTCAGGCCCAACTCTGATTGAACTGAGAGTCCAACTTCATCAAATCAAATCCTTAGGTAAAATAAGCAGCTATATCTGATTCAATAAAGGGAACATCGGAAAGCTTTAATCAAGGAATAACAAGTAGGGCTGCACAAATGTAGAAAAAAAGAAAAACTTGGTTCTGAACTGTTGCAAACTGTAAAAAACACATTGCAGGTTTTCTACACAGTTTAAGATTTTAAAAAGTTGTATGTTCAATATTTTCTAAAATAATTGTGCAGCCATAATAAAATTCTGACAAACCTAAAACTAAATCACTGTGAACTTGAGATCTGTGAAATAACATTGCACGGCCTGGGGCCAGATCTCAGTGGGGTTGTTTTGGGGGTTTACTGTCAGAATTGGGCCAACAAACTGGGGGAATATGAGCTGGAACCAACCCGTTCCCTGATTTAAATAACCTTTGTAAAAGAAGGCAAATTTACAACTTCTTATAAAGAAAAAAGGACTCAAGAAACAATTCAACATCAAGTGTGAAACAGTAAAGTTAGAAGGTAGTTAAAGGGAAACAGAAAATAGCAAACACAGTTTACTGCTAAACATTTCTACCTAAACCATAATGCATCATGTACATTAATCATTTATAGACATAAAGATGCAAACACCTGTTGACTGAAACATATTGACTGAGTGAAATTCACATTTTGAAACTCAAAATTTAAGAGTGAAGAATTATGTAAGTTAAATAATGTAGACTACATGCAACCCAAATGTGACTTCTATAACCAATTCAATAACCCTAACCCTAGAAGGTGCATTAATAGGCGTCACATTTGGAGTTCTAGGTTGTAATATCTACCACACTCTGCATATAAACAAATGTGAGCTGCACTTGCGTCTGTGTTTTCTTAGGGACTTTCACATATTTTAAACTCCAAAATCAGAATGTTTTATGTTCCTTGAAATTGGGACAAAAGCTTATGTTACAATGTGACTAAGGGTTGTCTTGAGACCCCAATTTTATCTTCTCTCTACCGGGAGACATTAAGACATAACTGAGACCTAGCAAAACATGAAGCAAAAACCGAAGACAGAGAAAAACAAATGTTGAAGATATCCTCTACGCTGACATTTTCATTCTGTCCAAGACAACAGAAAAAGGAAAAAAGAAGTTTGGCTACTTGTGGTTAAGTGCAATTTCTCTTGTGTGGTGAAGGCTGGAGAGGCTGGTTGGCATCTGGAGGTCACTTAGTGGAAGTGCTGCTGGCAGTGGATCTTCTCCTCGGCCTGGTCCAGAAGCTCCAGCATCTCCTGGACGATGGCCTGCAGCGCACGGCCCAAGTCTTCCCCGCTGTAAGGCTTTCCAAGAGGAGGCACGTGAATGAAGGCAGAGCGACCATGGCTCAGGTACAGAGACGTGTAGTAGGTGAAATCACAGAGATACCTGTTAGGGAAGAGAGCACAGCATCAAATGAATGAAGGGCCTGGCTACAGTAAATGGAAGACACAATGGAAGTGATTTACCGGCCACATACTAAAGTGCTTTACTGCTTTATTAATGCATTAGGAGGGATCCATCAATACATTAACTATGATATTCTCCACATTTACAATGTTTGATACATTTGAAAATGCATATTAGTCTGGAACACCTGGAAAGGTATTTATTTTCAGATTTACATATATAAATGGCTTATTAGTAGTAGTAGTAGTAGTAGTAGTAGTATTAAAAAGAGGGCAAACTGAGTGCAAATTGTCAAAATAACACAATAACAATGCAGAGAGTAAATATTGTGTTTGGTTGATTTGTGTGTTTGACAGGGTGACGTGAATGTGCTTTCATGTCTCCATCCTTCAGTAGTTGAACATGTGATTCAGTAGCCTGGGAACCAGACAAATCTGCGAACTCATGTTTCATTTGCTCTGGCAGATACGTCTAGCACCTCTCCCATTCAAACTGATTTCTCTGCCGTTTTATTGGGCTAACTAATCACAAGCGTTTATCTAGTATGAGGTGGGTTTAATAAAATGACTGACAGAGAAGAGCGCGGTTCAGGTATTTTTGTAAATATCCAAGATGGGGCTGCCGTGTTCCCCGGCCGGCCACAGCGGCATTATTAAACTGATTGGTTGTCTCCGCCCGTCGATAACGCCCCTTGGAAATCAAAAACGAACTGAGAGGTTCCAGACTAATACGCATTTGCGAATAAGACTGGCAACGCCAGGCTAGTGATCCAGAGGTGAAAGAAAAAAGACAAAATGCTGATTCTGACTGGAAAAAATAAAGTGAATAATTACCTTCCGGCGTCTTTGGAGACTGACACAGCTACTCCCAGCCCAGAGGTCGTCACTCTCTTGCAGACCGATTCCATGTCAATAACTGAGTCGATACAGTCCGGACCTCCCACGATGCAACACTGCGAATCAGGACAGAAGCTGCTGTTGTCCAGGCCCTTGTAGCCGTGATTTCTGCCACATTTCTCCAGCGTGACAGTAGTGGCCATACCTGAGACTCCAACATGAACTACCAACTGGCAAAGAAAAGAAACAATAAAATAAAACTAATTACTAAAATTACTAAAATATTGCTGTCCAAAAGAACAAATGAATCACAACGTATCTGTGGCAGCTCTCTCGGACTTCTGTGCTTGTTTAAAGCTGAGGAGCTGGGACTTTTTTAAATGGACCAGTAATGCACTTATACTTGACACAAAACACACATCACAAAACACACATCTGAACACAAGAACTACTAAACCATAGCCGATATGGACATCCATGAAACCAAAGCATTTAGCGCACTCATAGAGAGTGTGTGCGTCAGAGCCACACTCAAGCTAGTAATTTGTTGCATAATTTGATAATTGTATGTAATTCAATTTAATACAGCATGTTTTGCACACAGTTAGTATTATCCGATTGTTCTCAGGGCCTGTCAGTCCAATTATATCTAAAATTTGCCTTTACACATACCTGAAACCTGTGGGAATAAATTCAGACCAAACCTGGAACTGAGGCAGACACAAGTTGCAATATTGCACCTTTACAAGTTGAATAATGTGGATAGTTTATACAATGTTCTCCTCTTACCAGTGGGTGATACTGCTTCCATAATGAAGGCACCAAACTCTGGACTGTCTGGTACTCTACAGGCACCTCGGAAACATGCAAGTCCACTTCACTGCCCAGTCCGAGCTTCTTCAGTTCCTGTAATGAGAAACGAAAACATAAAAGCTAAAATCCTTCATTGCATTTTAAAATCACATTTGCCATTTGTTATATATATATATATATATATATATATATATATATATATATATATATATTTATCTCAAGCATCTTACAGTGATGACAGTTAGCACAGTTTTAGGACGTGGTCTCAGTGGTAACTAAAATCTAGCATTATGCGCTATCAAGCATTTTTTGCACTTTTGAAATTTGTATTATGAAAACCAAAAAAATATATATAACTGCAATACTAAACCATCTTCAAGCAAGAAATAAAAAATGCAATCATACATATTACAAGTAAGACAAATCTGTGTCAAATTCACAGCCAGTTGACCAACACCTCCCCCAATCTCCCTTCAGGACCCTCACCCCCACTTGCATTGGAAAAAGGCTTGTTTGACCACGTCTGTGACCCCGCCACAAAGCGGCCTTTTGTTTGCCTTTAATATCCTTATCAAGTCCGTCTAGACACCCTGACAACCACCGTCATCCCCCACATGCAGTTTACCCAGTGGGACACAGAGAGCCTCTGACACACTGCTGCACAGTGTGAAGCCGGCCGGCAACTATCAGAGCATCATGTTTATCTGGAAAACGTCACACCTACTCTTATTTTATTACATGACTATTTATGCAGACACTCAAGTCTTGGCTAACAACATGATGATGACAATGGTGATGTTCAGTGGTCCAGAATGAATATAAAGCGTTTAAGAAAAGGTGAAGGACTTGTTTTGCCTTGTTTTACTATATTTAAAAAAGGCTAAACAGGTCAAGTAATTACAAACATATGAATTACAACCGTTTCAATCTAAGAACCTGTTCATACTGATTTCTGTCTGATACGTCACTGATACATTCAGCTGATTTAACATCACAGAAAAAAATTACGAACATATGCATTAAAACAGCAAAAGAGGGGTAAAACACACCTGTACTGCTACCCAGCTGGCGTTGACCGTGTGCTCTCCAAATGGCCCAAAACCTGCAAAACATATATGTTACTTTGGTTGCTGCACTGCTTTACATTATGTCAACGATAATGGAGTCTGTTTGGTTTTTACACAGAATTAATTTTTCTGTTGTGATCACAAAAACATAAAAAAAATCAAATGCAAATATGTTTAACTGCGGAGAAGCAGATATGTGAATGTAATGTAACTTCCAAAAGGTCATGGGCTATCTTAGCAATTGTTCTGTTGTAATAAAACATGAATAAGTCCTGCTGCACCTTCTGTGTTGTTCTTTTGGCTTGAATATAAGACATTTGACTTGTAGATTATAAATTGCTTGATGGAGATACTTTCATGCTTTTATTATATGACTGTGATATATTGGGATGTAATTATATTGTGATTACTTTTCTGGATTTTGCATTTGTAATATGACTGTCAACAGCACACAGACATAAACTTTCCACAATACTAGTTAAGAAAACAGAAAACACTTTTGTAAGAAAAAAAAAAAGAGAGATGTTTTTGGTTTTCTTTCCTTGGATTACCAAATTAAAATCAATCATTATCCCTAAAAATCTGTCGCAGTCACAGCAGCAGCCAATGGATATTCACTCAGGCTTGTTTATATAGGGATCTATAACTGATCCCCTTCAACCAGCCTTCCAAGGGTCAGTGGGTCCCTGGGGGTTGGGTGGAGGGGGGATCAGTCTGTCTGACAGGCTGCTGAAAAGGAGCAGAGTGAGGGGCCGGCAGCTGCCAGCCGGCTCGCCATTGTGAAGGTGCTGTTCCCAGGCAATCTACACATCTACTATCAGCTGGGACTGAGAGCTTCTGCACCCCTTTGTGTCTGAAAACACCAGGTCAGGGCTCCTGTTATCCTCCACAGGTTCAATGTTGAAGACGGCAGTTTGTGCAATTAGAAAATATTATATATAAGTGGCTGGAAGAGACAGGGGACAAACAACCCTGAATAATATGTCAATATTCACTGATATATTCACATCAATGTAATCATTACATAGGGTTTCGTTTTTTTTCATTTAATAGAAGTGAAAATTTGTGTTTTCTAAAATGAAACATGCAAAGCAGCTTCTAAGACAGTTCTAGGTCCAGAATAAATTATTCCAATATTACATAATATTAATATTTAAATGGATGAGCTTCCAGACAGACACTAATACAGTGGGATATCCACTTACTTTTAAAATAACACCATGTGTGGAAAGAAAAACAACCAGGCAGTCTTCTTTTTTCAGGAAAAGTTGAAAATTGTAATATGAACCAGGATTTTAGAAATGCCTGAGCCATGGCATTTTCTCCCTCATTTACTGTCGCTGTCTGTCGTTTATTATGATAACAATAACCTAATGTTGGGGATAACTTTGATTTTATTATCGCACCTATGAATCAAGGCCACATTTCTATCATTAACGTCTTTCACAAAGATTTACACAATTGAAAGATCTGTAGAGATTCAATCTAAATTAAATGTTTAAATCTAAATTAAATATTTATGCTTCAGTATCGTTTAATGTGGCCTTTCAAGAAAGACAGGACGGACCAGAACAAAACAAAGATCATTTCACGCAGCTTGTCAGTAGCCTCTGATTACATAAAAGATAACGGAGCTTCACCTGATATGTTATTATCAATACAGCCATGAGCAAAACGTTTCCTAGAAGTGTTGAAGCCGCAGCGGAGTGAGGAAAACCTAACAGCCTGACGCCATTAGCGCCGGAGCAGCTGTCATCTCCTCAACTTTTCCTCCACTTCACCGCGGTTCGCTCCGCCCGCAGAGGCGACAACAATGGCTGGAGAAAAGAAGACAAACCTGTAACGACCACAGTCCGTTTACTGTTGTCCATCTCCCGTCCTGCTCTGGAGGATCCGTCGCTTTCTTTTCTTTTCCTCGGTCGTTGTCTTCAGGACCGGGACCGCAGAGAGACTCAGTTCCCTCCGGCTCCGTCTGCCAGACACAAATAAAAAAACCGGTCGTCCCCGCTGCACGCTGCGCTGCGTGCGGCGTGACGTGGTTACGTCAGCGATGAGACGCGAGGCACGTAAATAAATAAATAAATAAATAAATGCACGATACATAGAAAATAATGAAATTAATAAATAACTCTAAATGTTGTCAACAAATGAATACAGGTGAAAATAAATAGATTTTAAAAAAAGATAACTATATTGCAATGTAATGCCCCTAAAGAAAAACAAAAAACTAAACAGAGACACCACGGCACGGGGCCCCCTGGTGGTTAGGGGGCCCACCAGGCCCTGCACTTTTCTGCCCCTGGAGAAACCGCCACACGTGCAAGGCGAGGGTCATGGGCAGGTAATCTGCCACGCGACCCTCACCTTGCACCTGTCCTTGCAGTCCGTCGTGCTGGAGAGCAGCAATGACAGGCACGTTTTGACTGCTGTAGGGTTTATTGTAGTGCCACTCTTCGTGGATGCGTTTAGGGCCGATGTTGGGTTCATGTTAAGGTGACGGGAAACACAGATCCATAGGAAAAACATATTTGCTTACTGTGTCCCTTTTGGGTCCACACACGAGCTACACACTGAATGGCATATGGACAAGTTAATATATTAAATAATAAATAATCAAAATTAAAATAGTTTTTTTTAAAATACAAAAATGAGAGACAACAACAGAAGGCTTTGCTTTATGGCATATGTTTTACCACCCTGGCATTATTTGGACACTTGTTGGCGCTCCACTCTACTTATATATGAGTTGGAAATGTGTCGCAGTGACTGTTGTTGACCGCAGAGGGCAGCACCGCATCACGCGTCCACGATGACGCACCGCAGCGCCTCCATAGAAGAAGAAGAGGAAGGAAAAGGAAGAAGAAGAAGAAGAAGAAGAAGAGTAGTAAGGTGGTAAAATCGTGTCAGCGAAGGGCCGAGACACAAAATCACAGAGATACTATCACAATGGTAAGTATTTTAACTGCTGAGCTCAGATAAAACGTCGTTAGTCGTGTTTTAGATCTCCGGCGGCTCGCCCGCTGCTCGGCTGACGCTCGTTTCTCCAGCAGCTTTGTAGCGCTGCGTCGCAATGATGCTAAGCTAAGTTAGCTGTTGTAGTTAAATTAAACATCGTCGACACTGGGTGGTTGATTTTAAAATGCGTGTAGACTCAACACACAGCTTTAGAAAACCTTTGTGTTGTGCTGCAGAGGTCTAATATGAGCTTGTTTAACGTCAAACTGGTAGATTGTTGTTTCCGTGTATTGCGCGGCAATGTGTGGATGACTAGTCAGCTTGACGTGATGATAAACCTAGAAACCTTTTTCAGAATGTTTTTAATATAGAAACCATTAGACGTTACAAATAACACATTGGTGGTGGAGTTGGTTTCACTGTAATAACACGCTGTAAAAACACGCTGGGGAATTATGAGTTCGCCTATGTATCAGGTAACCTACAGTAGCTGTTATGTCTCTGTGTATGAAGGTGAAAATTAGGTCTAACCAGTGTTTTCCTTTACTCAGATAAGTAAGTAATGTCGACGGCAGGTGTATTTCTACGTGTGACCTGTTTTTCTGTCATTTTGCAGCTTCCCCTATCTCTACTGAAGACTGCCCAGAACCATCCTATGGTGAGGAAACACTGAGCTCTGTCTGCTGTCAGCACTGTAGATAGGCAGCAACTTGACATATTTTAATGCTCCTTTTCTATACATCATTGATTGGTAAAATTGGTAATTTTAATTTACCCTAAACTGTTAATCATTATAAATTACAATTTCAAGGTCATCAGATCAGAGTGATCAGTTGTGGTCTATATGTTGTGTCATGCTCTATGTGCTGCTGTTGCTTTAGCTGCGGCTGTTTCATTTTCAGATCAGATTAGTTTAATATAATTTGATAAACTACCTTAAAATCACAGGTACCTTCTGAATTTCCATTTCCATTTCCATTGTTTGTTTTTGCTGGTATTGTAACTTGCCATCTGTGTAGCCTGTAATTTGTTCGTCTTGTGTTTTGTCATTATACCATGAGAAAACTTCTGTCACCCATCCTGCATTGTGTCCAAAAAACTCTAAAGCAGCTGGCTGTTGGTCGTGTTCTTTCTCTCCTCAGCTGGTGGAGCTGAAGAACGGAGAGACATACAATGGTCACCTGGTCAGCTGTGACAACTGGATGAACATCAACCTGAGAGAAGTCATCTGCACCTCGCGGGTAAAGCTGAGCTCTGCTTTTAATTATCTCCTGTCATTATAACTGTAGATACAGTGCATTTGTTTGTTACTGTGTGACTACAACCCCAGACTTCACTTGTGCAAAGTCCCTTATAGTTTTGTATCATAAAGATGGTAGGAAAAAAAGCCAAAAATGTTAAATAACAGTAAATAGTTGAGCAGATGTGAGTGAAATAAAAATTAATTTCAGCCTGTAAGTAATTACACAAACAATTTGGGACATCGAAAACAAACAACAACAAAAATTTTACAGGCTGAAAATGTGTAGACACAACCTGTTTGTTAATGAAAAGTGACACTATGATTAGGATGCATTGACACCCCTATTCCCATCTGACAGGATGGAGATAAGTTCTGGAGGATGCCTGAGTGCTACATCCGAGGAAGCACCATCAAGTACCTACGAATCCCAGACGAGATCATCGACATGGTGAAGGAGGAGGTGGTGTCGAAGGGCCGCGGACGTGGAGGCACCCAGCAGAACAAGCAGCAGGGGAAAGGAAGAGGAGGAGGAGCTGGTCGAGGTGAGTGGAGACAACTTGTGCTGATTGGACATATGGCTGTAGGGGCTTTTCTTTGTGCCTGCTGTCATAACATCAATGTTGTCATGTCAGATTTTGGTTGTTTCCAAATTTCTCTGCTAATATATAAAGTGTGCTCACACTCAGGAGCATCAAGGCTTTTACACAAAAAATCTGTAAAATTCCTGTATTTATATTATCGATGTCTAGTTTAAACCTTGTTACTCCAGTTGTTGAGATTTGTGCTCAAACTGTAGTTTCAGAATGAGCTACTCTGTTATAAATCCCAAAAGTTTCTGCTATCATTAATCTAATTTAAACACAACACAAGGTTAACACGTTACAGAGGTGAGCTATTTTACAAGGCCGTAGTGGTATATTTCCATCGGTTTGCTTCTCCACACTCAGTGGGTTTGTGTGTATTTTGTAGTCCCACACTTCAGAAGCTTAAATTGAAGATTTTCTGAATCATTTTATATCAGATAAAAATATCTTTGACACATTTAGCCAGTAAAAATGTAAAAGAAAATGTCTCAAAGATGTTTTTCTCTCTATTTCCTTTGCTCTCTTGTTTCTCTGTGTAGGTCTGTTTGGTGGTCGTGGCAGAGGAATGACTGGCCCTGGTCGGGGCCAGCAGCAACAGCAGCAGCAGCAGCAACAACAGCTGCCGCAGCAGCAGCAGGATAAAAAACTGGGCAAACCACAGGGAATGAAGAACCAGCACTGACACACACCATTACACCTTCACCAACACATCCTGTTATTCAGAGCGATTACTCCTTCAGTACATGAAGATAAAATAAACTCTCTGGTGTGTCCTTCTGCTGTGATGTTGGTCAAGACTGACCGTTGCAGAAATCACACTAGGAGAAGTTAAGAGAAGCTGTGCATTTGCACGGAATTTTGTTTTTTAGCATCTGTAAGTTGGTATCAACATTTTTTTTTATTATGACCCTAAACCAGTGTATCAGTCAGAGCTGACAGACTCCTTCTTTAGTATAAATTTATAATATGTATCATTACAACTTTGAAATAACGTTTTGTATCAGAAATCTCATTATATTATCCAAAAACAGCTTCCCATCAGTTGGCACACTGGAAAGAGGTTTTTATTTTTTGTTTTTTTTGGTGGTTGTTTGTTTGTCAACTTCTCTCCTCAGGTGTAGTTTTCATGGTAAAGAAACTGCCCAGTCCCAACTTCTGTTGCATGAATATTTTTTTTTAACTAGCTCTTTATTTTTGTGTCGTTTGTGACGTTCTGTGGTTTGCAACCTTTTTGTTTGTCTGCTGCGCCGTACGGTCCGATCACGGCAGTAGATTGGCAGTCTGGGGAAGAGGATTCAATCCCTGAAATTAACACTTTTGTTGAAGCATTTGTAAGATGACACATTATGATCAATAGGATTTCCAGAAAAAAAAAAAGATTCTCATATTCTTAAGTCTGAAATGGTTAAGTCCAACGTGTGTCATGTTAGTTGGGTTTCATTTTATTTTTGTAACAAAAGACGGTGTTGTAATTTATTTACATGAGAACATGAGAATAAAACAACTTTTGTTAAAGTGGCTGTATTTTTTTTTTTTTAAATCAGATTCTCCATTTAAAGATTCAACCACTTTTGGTTCTTTGTAAATTACATGGACATTTTAATTCTTGATATATGTCCAGGGTCCATAACAAATACTGGAATGAGTGAAAAAATGTGCATGTGGACAATGATGTATAATAACAAATGTAATAATTTCCAAATTTAATAACCAATTAATCCTTTAATCACAGAAAATACAAATATGAAAATTTGCTGCTTGCAGATGTACAATTGTGAAAAGTTATTTATTTTCAGTTTTACATAAAATCAGACACCTCCAGGCTTTCTGCTGTCTGTATGTGAGAAGCACTTTATTTATTATTTGACTTGTTTGACATTTAAAAAATGTAAAATAAGAATGAAATAGTTCAAATAGATAAAAACATCACTGTAGTCACTATTGGGTGACGTCTCATTCTATGACCATGATCTTCTAGTGACCAGACTGAACAAGGAAACAAATCAACAATATCAAACGAACACACAAATACCCTAAAAATAACATTTAATATTAATAATTATTGTATCCAATATTAGTTATTTTAAGTGAGAGTAACTGTAAGTAGGTGTAAGAAAAATAGAAATAACTAAATATGTGTAAGAAAAGTAAAATGCAAAATGTGCAGTATCATATTTTTTCTTTACTAGTTTATTGTACCACCATGTAGAGTAATTACCCTAATCATACGATTTTGGTGGTCAATAGTAAAATAAATTTCCAAAAAATGTAAGAATAATCCTGAAACCGATAATATAGAACACTTAACACAGTATATGCTTGTCAAGAATAACTGTCTGAGCCTCATATGAAGAAAATCTCAGGATCCAGACAGGAAAATGTTTATTATTTCTATTATATTGATAAAAGGCAGTAAATGAGCGGCTGGCTCATGATAAAACTTAAACTGTGTATTCAAGGCATTGTGACTCAAGTCTTAGAATGCTTCATTGTTTCTAAAGAGCCTTAAGTTTAGTTTTTTAATCTTTCACAAATAATTATCACAGAAAAATCAATAAAAAAAACAAAAAGAGTAACTAAGTATCTTAATAAAAAACAAAAAGTAAATAAGTATCTTAATAAAAAATAAAAAGTAAGTAAGTAAGTAAAAGTATGTGTAAGAAGAATAAAAATAAAACGTAAAATGTGCAGTATCATATTTTTTCTTTACTTGTTCATCAAACCACCATCTAGAGTAATTACCCTATTTATCCGATTTTGGTGGTCAATAATAAAATAAACTTCAAAAAATGTAAGAATAATCCTGAAACTGATAATATAGAACACTTAACACAGTATATGCTTGTCAAAATCATACAACATTTTCCTGAATAGATCCTGAGATGTTCTTCAAATGAGACCCAGACAGGTATTCTTATTATTTCTCTTATATTGATAAAAGGCAGTAAATGAGCTGCTGGCTCATGATTAAACTAAACAAACTGTGTATTCAAGGCATCGTGACTCAAGTCTTAGAATTCTTCATTGTTTCTAAAGAGCCTTAAGTTTAGTTTTTTAATCTTCACACATAATTATCACAGAAAAATCAATAAAAAGAGAAACAAATAAAAATTAAAGTAAAATTAAACTCCTTTGATTTCTAGACTTAATGATAATAAATTGAATTGATAAACTCGAATCTCTCTAAACTTATTCAGTTCATCCGTCCATCATCCCCTCCTGTTTGGCTGTGACGGCGTATTTCCAGGTCTCCACAATCTTGGACAGCTGCAGATTTTCAGGAAACTTCTCCTCCACGTAAAGAGGCACCTCCACTTCTTTACGGTCCATGTAGGCAGTCACAGTCTCTTTCACACTGAAAAGTGAGAAAAGATGAATTCTAACACATTACTTACTCAGTTGCATACAAGGGAAAGGACCATGTTTGCATATAAGAAAGATAAAAACAGAAAATGAAACCAGCTACATAAACAACATTGAAGTTCAGCACCAGTGTGATGGTAATCGATAGTCAGTGTTTTTCAATACTGTATATTTAATGTTTCACAGCTTTCTGCTCTTGTTGATAGTTTCAAGAGAGAAATAAGCATGACTAGCTGATCAGTGCTGCTATGTTAATAGCTATCAGTTTGTCAGACTGATTTTGTCTTTTTATTTCCCTCGCAGCCCTACACGCTGGATGTTATATTATAAAACTGCTCAGATATTTACTAAAATCCAGACACAAGCAGCAGATGTCAATCTACTTCTGGTGAGGAAACGCACAAGGTAAATATGATGTTTATGCATTTGAGAGAAATATTCAAACTCAAGACTCCATGTTTGAGTAATTAGAAATTTTAGATGTCTTGTGAATCACTTTCTCCTCATTTCCCTAAAATTCAGGCCAGCAAATTTGGTGCCTTTGGGATCTCCGTGAAAATTATAAAAAAGGTCTGTGAGCTTGAACAATGTTTGGATGCACAGCACAAATTTGTACCGACACTGAGGTTTGCGGGATTAATCCACATCTCTTTTCCAGGAGAGTGCATTAGGGCCCTGAGAGGAAAAACTGCATTATTGAGGAAATATTTTGAAGCTAACAGGTTTACCTCCAGGATGGGTTGTAGTCGTCGGTGGCCCGCAGGCGGCCCAGACTCAACAGGAGGAACTCGTGCATCTCAAGCAGCCATTGGTCCACGTTTGCCCTGGACACGAAGCCTTTCAGCTCAATCTTGTCTTCCTCGGTCAGCGGCTCCTTGTACTCATCTGGATACCCCGAAAAGGGCTCCTTTTGATTAAATCATGGAGTGAGATATTTAATGTGTGTTCAATTACAATGTATATTCTGAGTGAAAGTTTGTGTTTGAAGTATACACTGAAATGAGCCAAAAACTAAACAGAATGAAGGGATAAAAACATTTCTCAGACAAACAGGTTTAGTACAGTGAAGTAATTTGATGGTACATAATAGCATTAAGCATGATGCTAATGCCCAGGCTTTTCAGCGATTTTTTCTATTCAGTTCTTGTTTTGCATTTAACCAGCCGATAAATGCTGCAAAAGCAACCCTTACCCTCTTGAGACGCAGCATGTTTTCAGATTTGAGGGAGGAGAGGAGTTGCCACAGACAAACACAGTGTCTGAGGTTGCATCTGGCCAGAGCCTGAAGAAACAACACAGCAGAGTAAAGAGTCTGTTTAGTACAGTCTCAAAGCACATTACTGGGATTTTTTAAAGAAATTAACATACATCCACTGTTTATGTTCTTTAGTTTTGAGGTTTTGAGGATGAAATTTATTTTAAGTCTTATTTCGTACATTACCTTATTTTACTCTCCCTTTTACATTTATTGGGATGATTAACATAATACAATTATTAGTAATTATATATTCTTTATAGTTTAAAATGTCATTTTTTTTGGCAGATGGGGAACTACATAACACAGTGCACATTGCCTGCAGTGTTAGCAATTGTTGAGGTTGATGGAGTGATAAGCTGAAAGTAAGATAGAGAAGGGGTGTTTTACGTTTGTTTTCAGAGTTGTGCTGTCAAACTGCGGTGGTGATTAATGTGGACCAAGCAGCACTGAGGAAGCTGACCCCGTGTTTTACTTTACTCACGCCCCGAGACGTAGTTATAATGTATTGAAGGATATCTTCACAGTTTTTCAAGTCTGTCTTAAAACAATAGTAGGGTGCCCATATAAATAGTGCAGCAGGTTTTGCTTGCTGCAATGATTCCTCCTGTTTATTTGGGCAGATAAGAGATCCCTTCCTAATTTGCCTATAATGTAAGAGATGGGGGACAAAATCCACAGTCCTCATTCTGTGTAAAACATATTCCAAAGTTTATCTGAAGCTAATATGAGGCTTTGGCAGGATATTTTCAAAAGCTACAATCATTTTAGCATAAAATTCTCTCTTTGTGTTCTCCCTGATAGCGTTTCCTTGTTGATATGTGGTGGAGGGATATTAACACAAAGAGAAAAAGAGAAAATCTCTTACACTAATAAACTTATTGGAAATGGATCTCTTCAAGGCCATTATGAACACAATGATTACAGCAAGCAAAACCTTTTAAATGCCCATATGGGAACCTGACTATTGTTTTAACAGAAATGTGAACCTATCCTTTAACTAGTTTTGAGTTTTGCCCAGGATTGCAAAGCTACCTGTTTTCTGACGTCATTTTTTATTTCCTTAAACTAGTGTGGATTATGTTCTCACTCTGAAAAAAAATCACTGCAGTTCTGTTGTTAGAGGACTGAGAGTCACATTTACAAGCATCTCAAAGTGTCTGTTTACAATGACATAAAATAACTCTCCTTCAGCTTCTTTGTTTAGGACACCTTAACAGTCACTCCAGATAAAGAGGCTGCATATGCATTGACCTGCAATATGTGATGATCGATGTGGTCGGCCATCTTCAGGATGTCCTGAAGATAAGTGACAAGCGGCATTGTGGGATCACCACCAGTCAGTGAGAGGAAACCCAGTAGCAGCTCCACAATCTTGAAGGCTTCACACACGTCACTGTAGGAGTCCAGCTTTCTGGACAAGGCGTTCCGGGTCAGAGAAGACAGAGCGTCCTGAGGGAGCAACAAAGTATGAATGAAGCCTGAAGCCTCTACCGTAAATAAGTGTCTTCTGTATTTATATGCACATCACAACTTTGTCAGATTAACAAAATGTTGACCCATCAATGTAATAAAAATTATTCTTAACACTTGATGATTTATTATTACAACAAAGCAGCACTTTGAAAGAGTGTAATGACCTGCGTTTGTTTAATATTGATTAATGAAAAAATAAACACCCAGCATGTTGGACTGTAACCTTGTACAGTTCAATCCAAATGGGGGGCTGATACAGGACGACCTATTAACATTCCCTGGTTTCAGCTATTCAACTATTTAAAGAGCTCTGGTAACTTGTGATAGACATTTTCCCTATTTGTTGTTGTTTTATAGACAAAAAATAACCAATAGATTAATTGTGTTGAAACTGGATGTTAAAAATAATATCTAATTGCAGCCCAATTGTCTTTCTATTAGTTTTTTTTAACTAATAACATATAAGTAGTAATCTAATTCTATAATGTAATATGTAGTCAGAAAACCTAAATTCTATTGCCTATTGTGCAAAAGTAATGTACAGGGTTCATTCATTTACCTGATGCACTTTTCCTTTTACAGCTTTGAAAATGGTTTCATAGTCTCTCTCTTGTGTGTTGACCAGAGTGGGAATTCCCTAAAATAAAGCACAATGAGTTCAGTGAGGCAGGGAAATACAGAATGCAGAAATAAGTAAGGCACCACAGAGCAGATGTAATTATAAAAAAAAGTAAAATAAGATGTTACTATTTTGAAAAAAAAACTACAATACGTACAATATGACAGCCTAAAACAAACCAAGTCAAACTAAATAATGTGACTGCACAGGGCTTGTTAAGCTTGTGTGTGTCCCTTTATGCTCCTGACATTTGCTTTAATCAAACCAGCCTGTGTGGACTCACTGTGCGGGTGATGAGAGGTTTTCCGTGCAGGAAGCGGGTGAGGATCTGCTGCTGGATCCTGGGCAGATCATATTGTGACATCATCTCATGGCCACGTTCCAGGCTGTACTGGCAGTTGGATAAAACCAGGGGAAGCAGATCTTTCTCCACCTCATAGCGGATCACATGCTGCTCGGTTAGCTCTGCCACACTCACCCTGTAACTGCTGCACACATCACAGTGCAAATATTAACTTTTTATTTCTGGAGTAACATTTCATTATCCAAACCAAAGCTCTCTTTATTCCACATTTTTTGTTTTAGTACAGTAGACAAGTTTTGTTTTCAGCAAACCTGTTAAAATTAATTATCCATAATATATTGTGGATGCTAAGATTTCTGGCTCCCTGGCCTATACCTGCTGTCCTCTCCAGTGTGGCTATCTACAGCGTTCACCAGCTCATTGTGTAGAGTCACCAGGTAGCTGACCAGCCCTGTGGCACACAGGCCTGGACCCTGTCGCCGAGGCAGCAAGTACTGCAGGTCGCTGTTCAGATCCAAATCCTCGCTGCAAAATTCATCTGGGATCTTCATCTCACCTGTAGGTTGGAAAGGACATATTTATTCCTTAGGAGTTGATCCAAAGTGTTTTACAGAACAATACAAAACAATGCAGAGGACAATGAAAGACGTAATGCACTCATTGTGACTTCCTCCATCAGTAAACTTTTTCTGTAGATGAAGAGGAGGATAAATGCTTTACTCACTGCTGGTTACAGACACTCTGAGCAGATTCCAGGTTTTCAGAAAGATGTCAATGTGTTTATCATACCATGTCCTCATTTCTGAAAGAAAAGAGACATTTTGAAAATATTTAACTAGTTTGTATGACATCAAATTGAGTGAGAACGAGTGTGTAAAATGTCCGACATCTGTTGTTTTCTGTCCTATAACCCATGCATCACCATTAGTTGAAAGTCAGTCCATTAAATTTTAATCAATTAAATGTTAACATTTTGAGAACAAACAAGGCTTAGGTCTAGTCATTGCTCGGTGACATCGCAGCTGTACCTGTTTGCTTCTCAATGAAATCTCTGATGGAGCCCACGATCTGGTCAGTTGCGTTTTGGAACTTTCTCACCAAGCGTTTCTGCAGGATTAGGATGTCTGGAAGGAGTTTAATCTGCTGAAATTCTCTCTCCTGAAACAGAAAAACACAGGTAAAACAGTTGATAATCATGCCTCATAACCATAGGCTGCATATACAAAATCATTAAGATAAATTACCATAATACATCTCTGTCCATTTATAATTTTGAATTGCTGATGCCCCTAGATCAAAGGTCAGGAGGTCACAGATATGACTAAGAATCATCCTTTGGAAATTAATATCTACAACATGTTTCACAACAATCTGCCTGCTAGTTTTCAAGATGTCTTGCTCTGGAACAAACTGTTTGCTGTGGTAAATTCATAAGCTTTCTTCTTAGACATTCACCTTCTGCAGGAACCTCCAGAGAAGAGGCAGCTCCTCCTTTTGGCTGTACTGCTCCACAATGTGCGTGAGGCTGAGCAATGAGAGCCTCTCCCTGCAGCTCCACACCGCTGAGCTGTGGACCTGAGAGCCCTGTGCCAGAGACGTCAGGAAGGCACAATCATCACCGAAGGTGGTCCTCATGATGAAGTTGGTAGATACACGGGAGTCAGACCTGATGCTGCCCTTTGCTTCTTGCAGGAGTTGATCAAGATGCTAGAAAACAAAACATCGGTAGTGGTGGAAGGAGACTTTATTGCAGCAATGGAAAATATTTGTATTGCGCAAAAGAAAATCATGAAAATATCAGAATATGATACATATTCAATCCAAATGAGTGGATGAAGCACTATAGGTTCGAGTCAAACTATCCATTTTCAAATATCATAAAAAAGGTGATGTAAAAAAGGTAATTTTTAAACTTAAGGTAAAAGATGTTACCATCAGCTGAGGCGTCATAATATCTGCAGCCACAGTAGTCTCCCAGGTGTTTCTGGATTCTTTGGTTGTTAGGCAAGGATCAATACCAGCTAGTCAAAGTCAAACAGAAAGTACTGAAATACATCATGCACTGTTATTTTCTCCCCAAAAATATATTTTCTAAAGAAACTTTGGGAAATGTTACGATCCTTTCATAACACACATAACACAATTACAATGTTCTGTCCATAATTTAAAGTTAAATTAACAACTTTATGCCTTAATTGATCATACAACATCGAACCCGATGTTCACCTCAAACTTTAAGAATGCTCTGTTATTACTTATCATTTTCAAGTTTCGATTTCCATTAACTTTCTTCCTACCAGTGACCATATGTGACACTGAAACACTCCACAGTGTCTCAATTAGTGTGAGTGGTAATCATCTATGATTTAGACAAATCAGATGTAGTAATGTGCAGCTTCAACATATAATTATTTTACAGTGACTGGTGGTGGGCTTACAGTGACTGGCCTGCACTAGCTCTTGGAGGGATCTGAGCACCAAGTGGACAATTGTAACAGTGTCGTCGGCTCCTCTTCCCAGTGTCTGTGACAGCTGATCCAGATCCTTCTTTATGTGTAGAATGAGAAACAAAGAAACATCCTCCACAGGTGGCTGGATGATGTGCTGGACATACTAAAGTAACAGAGAGTGGGGGACAATGTTATAGTCAGATGCAAAAGAACAGGCAAAATGATTAGTTCTTTATATTTATTTTGACTGGGAAAAAAACTTGCAACTATTCAGTAAGTGTGATGTAGATAGTTCATTTTCAGAGGGTTTATATTTGATTTTGGGAGTAACTCTAGCTCACCTGGGACTTATTTGAGGCTCCCAGCAACATGGCCAAATGTGTAACGAGCCTGACCAGAGTGAAGGGAGTCAGAGACATGTTTTTGGTGTCGAGGGCATCCGGGTTGTCTCTCTGCTCAGGGTCTCCCAGGATGTGGCCCGGCCTTGTGCGATCCCTAAAACAACAGATTATAGCATCAGTATATATACTAGATATTTTTATTAATATATTTACTAGCTTATTTTACAGGGACAGTGCACATTAATAAACATTGCTGTGAATGCGCTAGAGTTAGCCAAGAGGTTATTTTTAATCTGTAGTCCCTGGACAGATGTTACAAAGAATATAAGATTAAAGTATCAAAAGTTATTGACATCATGTATAAGTATGCAAAACAATAATAAAAAGAAAAGAGAATATTAATGTTAATAAAAAACATAATTCCATTATACTACATTGTCTGGTACTATTTAAAACATGCAACCTAGAGGCACATACATGACATACAAAGCAATAAAATGAGGAATATTGTTAATATAAATATGAACTAAATGTGCTCCATTATAAGACACTAACTGAAACATGCAAAGCAGAAGCACAGACATAAAAAACACATAAATCACTCTGACACAATAAAAGCAAAGCCACAAAAAACATGCATGCAGATACATAAGGACAGACTGGCGATGGCAAGATAGTGACAGGTGAGCACAGCACAAACTACCATAAAAACACCATAAATATAAAATGACTGAATTTATTTTCCTGTGGGGTGGTCATTTATCTTGTGTTAACCAAATCACCAAAACAGTCTCTTTGAATTTAAAAAAATCTTGGGATTTGCATGTAGCCAATACTTTAACTATACTAAACTGAAACAGTGTCTTTGTTACTTTTTTTTATACCCACAAAGTAACAATATTTCATACTTTCAAAAGATCCCTACCTATATTATGTCCCACACCAAAATCCTGTGCTAACAGGAAGTACACTAAATTACGGAGGAAACATCCTTTTAGTGACATATTTTACTGAGACATTTCAGAGCACGACTGTAGCTTGGCCCTTAATGACACTCACTGCTGCAGCTGAATTGGTCTGAATCCAGGCAAGGCTAAATGATTCTCCCCTCCAACCTCCTGTCCACACTCGAGGCATCGGCCTCTCTGCGTGGGCCGGCCACACTGCAGTGGAACAGAGCAGATCACATCATTTGGCTCAGACAGCAAATATTTTATCTACTTTATGTGTTTACCTTCATGTCTGTCAGCGCTGTGCAAATAAATGAACTGAAACTGTATAAAAATAGCTTACCCTATCAACAAAGCATGGATGGTTATTTGGACACACTGTGAAAAACAATCAACCAATTAAAATAGGCTTAAATCACTTGAAATCAATTGAGACAGAAGATAAACTAAACAAAGAATTAGTAGGTGGGTTTATGTGACTCCTTTAGCATTCAATAAGATGAACTGAGAACAATACAGATCATCCGAAGACTTTCAGACATCTGTTACAGAAAATAAAATCGACTGAAATTAAATACTTTAATTAAAAATTAATGCAGATTATTGGATAAAAAACAAGATGAAAATGACCCAATAAATTAGGATGCAAGAAAGCATAATTTAAAATTGTGGTTTTTATATGAATGAATAATACTTACCATACCAAGTGAGCCGCGAAGAGCCTTGTTGTAGGGCTGCCTGGGCAACAGCTAACATGTCATCAGGCATTGTGGGTATAAATGCCCTCTGTAAAATGTAAAATTGGCATGAAAATAACATTAAAGTAATGATCAGTACTTACTGTTGGATTTTAATTTTATAATCCATTGTAGCAAGTGAGCGACCTATTTTGAGTCTTATAGCACAAAATATCTATAATGTATCCGTTGGTGTTGTGATAAATTACTGGTCAATATGAAAGAGATTTTAAATAGATACATTTGTATTCACTTTATGGTCCTGAGCTGTGTTTTTCTGTCCCCATCCACTGAAGTTTGAAAAAACACCCAACACTAGACTATGTAAGGCACCTTAACGCTGTAAAATTGACAGACTTCTGTCATTTGACACAGAGACCAGCAGAAACAAGGAGAGTTGAAATGGTTTAGAAAGACAGATATGATACATGTTTACCTGCATATTTTCGGGAAACAGACCAAGTTGCTTGAGTGGCATCACCAAGAGGTGAGTCCCGGTGAGTAGCACAGCTGCCAGATGGATGGTCAGCTCGATGACAGTGTTGTCCACAATAGTATGATCAGGGTAAATGGCCAGGGCTCCCAACCTGTTGTGAACCAAGGCTGAGGCAAAATCCCTTACTTCTCTTTGATGCAGATACCTTGAGCCCTGGATGAGCTCTTCAAATGTTTGGAGTCGCTACACGGAAGATATAAGACAATATACAGTTGCAGTAAGCAAGATTTTTACAGCACCATTATTAAACATATGACACCAAAATATCAGCTGACAATTGCTGATCAATACTCGGCAAAGCTTTATATTTCTGAGAAATAAATTGGTCAATACATTTCTGTTCCATTAAACACGTTTGCTGATGACATCAGAGGTTATCAGGGGTTATAACTCTTGTTGTGCATTGTGTGTATGTGCACGCATACATGGCCAATAAAGCTGATTCTGATTCTAATACATCAGAAATCAGAGATTTGGGGCCGTTAAACATATTAATGAATAAAAATCTTTAACATTTTTATTCAAATGAGGCAGTAACTTTCATAAGGGATTGATTGATCTACTCTCTAATTGATTTACTTGTAGTCACATTTTCAATTTGTGAATAAAGTCCAAAATCTATGCCATGTTTTCATGAATGAGATCAGCCCCTGTTCAACTCTTGGCTTCATCTTATTGTCTGCTAGAGTCTTACAGAGTCTCTCTCTCTCCCTCTCTTTCTCTCCCTATATATATATATATATATATATATATATATATATTACACAGTTTCTACAAAGGTGTATTTTTGTCAGTCTTAATACCTCAGGAGTCAGATGAAGACCTGTATTTGCAGATCTGTACAGAGTTGTAACCTCTCGGAAAAGCGCCAGGAGGATGAACACTGTTCGATTCCTTTGTGGTGCAGTGCATTTCTAAATCAATGGAAAACAAACAAAGTTAAGTAGCGAGTAGATACTTTTCAGACTGAATGGCCATTTGGTCCCAACATCAACTACTCCTATGAAACAGATCTCAGGTTTTTGTAAATGTAAAAAGTTTTAATCCTGTAACTATACAGTTTTAAACTTGTACATCTATATTTCCTCCATTCCAGGCAACCGTTGATTTCCATTCTTATGAAAATTTGATTTCATCACAGTGAACACTCAACTTGTGTTTGCTCTACATTACATTGCCATTGCATCATAATGCATTTTAAGTGCAAACTGATTTAAAAACTCTGTACTGGATTTCCTCAGAACAATAACAGAACTATGGCATGTATAAATTCAGACTTCACCGTGATTCATTACATAACTAAACCAAGCTTCAAGACTCTGCTAATTTATTTGTTTATACAATACAGTAATGAATGTCTGGAATGGTAAAGTACATTGCATTTCCTAATTCACAGCAGCATTGTTTGCAAAATGATTACCTGTGATGTAAAATAGATGTGATTTGTAGTAAAAAAGCTAAAAGTTTCAAAATCACTGGCATGTCATGTATTCTATGAATTGTATGACTCACAATAAATGGCTTTCACATAAACTACCCATATGGATTGTGGGTTGGAAATAAAAAAAATATTCTGTCCCCTGTGTCAAAACACTGTAACATTTACAGGAATGGGTCAAAAATATGAAAGAGAGGAGCGCCGTGGTAGCCGAATGGTAACTGCACATACTGCTGGGCAGCAATTGTCGCTGGCTCTGTTGCGTTTCATACCCCTCTTTCTCCCCCGTTTCTTGTCTGTCTCTTCACTGTCCAATAAAGGCCAAAAAAACATGATTTACAAAAAAAAAAGAGAGTGCATGGAACATTACTTATAACAGGAAAGTACCTCGCAGACTTCTTCTATCTGATCGACATCACCGTCCACTACTGCCTTGGCAACTGCATCCCTCACCGCCTTGTATTCTTCTCCATACACAAGATACTGGTCCATCTGGCCTCCATCTTCATTCTGTTCACACCATGAATGGAGTTAGAGGAGCAAAAACCAGATGTAATATATCCAAATATATAGATGTTAAATGGATTTGAGATGTCCTGGTGGCTCCCTGATCCAGGAATAGTCTAATAACTGGGATACATTTGACTCCCATGATTTGTTTCCATGTGTAGTAAACGATGACTTGCATAGTATCAAATGATAATGTGTTGCTGATGATCTGGCGGCATTTTGTTAAAATGGTTTATCTATGTTTGTTTTGTTTTGATTCATGATTCATAAATTTTTGGAAGTAGATTTGCTAATGAATGGTTGTGTACCTGCTGATGGATCTCTGTAGGGAAAAGCCAGCTGAACTCTGGTTGTTTCACCAGCGTCTGGACAAACTCGACACCCTGCAATTCACTGAGCTTGCGGATCAGGTAAACACGATACCAATCATTCCCACTGTCCTCACAGAGCTTAATCACCATGTTCAGGAAATCCTCTGCTCCATCTGGGACATTTTTGTCTGCAACAGTAATGTATTACAATAGGCTCTTAACTTTTTTTAAATTACTAACTAATGCAAACTGCAGTAGTGAAGTTAGTGAAGTTATATCTCACCAGACAGATTGTCACTGATGAGCTGGGCAGCCACGGTGAGCGACAGACGCAATTGTGCGATGTGCTGCAAATGTTGAATAGACACTGTTGTTGGAACAGGAGGGACTTCAGCCAAAAAGAAGCGCAGGAATTGTGTTGCATCATTGTAAAATGGCTTCAACTCTTTAGCCATGTCACCTCCCATTTTATCCCACATGGAGTCCTGCAAAAAAAGATGTGAAAGTAAAGTAGTAAAATAAAGTATCATGTACTGTATCAGCAATGAGCTGAAACTGAAACAACAGTTTGTGGTACAGCTGCCATCCCCACTCTTCCAGAACCCTTCCTGTCCCATTCAGATACTGTAGGTAAGTGGTTGTGATAATTAACATAATAAAACAGTACTGTTATATCAGTGTTCAAAAGACCTTTTACCTCCAAGCAGTTGATGTACAAGGCATAAAGCTCTGCTTTATCCTCCTCATCCACAAATCTGCTGTTTTCAACAGTTGACAAATGCTGCTGCAAATATTCCTTGACTTCATCAAAGCTGAAACACAGTTAAGTTCATCATACATTTGGAATAGTGCAGAAGAGCTTCACAAGGTGATGTATTCAGACATTTTTTCTCACAACCAAATCGTTCAATGTGATTAAAGCAGCAATGTTGTCAAGCTGGTTTGCACTGTTGCTGAGAGAGCTACAATTTACATCTGCCAGACAGCTCTAATTATCTAAGATCATTTACATTCAGATGTTGAATCTTAACATTACACTGACACATTTAGTTTACCTACCTGAACTTCAGCAGCAGCTTGAGGATCACAGATCGCACGACTGGAGTTTCATCTAGGGACTCGTCAAAAGGTGACAGATCTTTGGTGTGAATCTGTTTATGTTCTGGTTTGAAAGATGATTTAGAGCAAATATTAGTAACAAAACATTTTAATTTATCGAAATGCATGAACAAGCTGATTGTAAGTAAGTATTTGCATATAAACAAAAAGAGTGACATAAGATGAAATGAAAAAAGAGGGGATAAAATAAATAAAAAAGATAAATATATAGAAAATGGTATTAAAGGTCCCCAAAAAAAGGAATTTATGTACAAAATGGTATACATTGTTGCATGCAGTGTCAGACAAAGCCAGGTTCATTAGACGAGAAGATGAAGAAAACAATGATATTTCTTTGAGAAGGAGCTCTACAGTAAGTGGTACCTGTTTCAACCATCAGGTAGGACAACAGGTGGGTGATGACATCTCTGGTTGGTGGCATGTTGTCCTTGAAGCACACAGTAGAGAGCAGATCAATGAAGAATCCACTGCAACGCCTCCTGAATTCTGCATTTTTCTTGATAGAAACCCTGCAGAGTCGCAAAAATCAAATGCAACATAGAAATTTAAATGATAAAACAATGTTTTATCACTGTTTATTAGAACATTTTCAAAAGTGGCTACGTTTAGCTCAGTGATTCCACAAAAAATTACACTCCATCAGGGAACTTTCCTGTTTAATTTCATATGCCACTGCATTGTTCTGAGTGATACTATGTTTCACAGCAACATCCACTGAGTCACTGATATGTGTTCACACCCACTACATGGTAAGCAAGTGTATTATACACTACGACTGCACACACACATACAGTGTGCAAGCCACTTACTTGCTAACCATACACAAGTTTGGTTGCTACGCTTCTTTCTAAGTGTCTGATGGAGTTTTAAAATGCCCTTTCTGCATGCTCAGTTGGATGGGTGTTTGCACAATATAAAATCTCTGAGTGATATCTGTCACACCACTCAGTGTCTGGGTGCACACATATTTCGTGAAGTACTCTGCAAGTGCAAAAAAAAAGGCCAATAATCAAGTTAATGATAGCATGTATGCAGTACTGCTTAAAAATGAACGGTTGAACCCTACAAGCTCTGCAGCTGCTTTTCTGTAACTGATCCTGAGAAGAGTAAGTTTCATCTTTGGATTTTTCCAGGTATATGAAATATTTAGAAAAATCTCACCTGATATCTTCAGAGACATGTGGCTGAAAGTCATTTGGTAACTCCTGTCTGCAAAAGGGACAGGAAGTCTGTCCTGCATCAATGCTTGCCATGATGCATGTTGAGCAGAAGATGTGATGGCATGGCAGCCCTACAGGGTCATGAGGCTCCATCATGCACACCACACACTGTCCATGAAGTGCAAACCTTGAAAATGAAACCAACATCAGTCAGATTCACTGAAGAGCAGCTAAAGAGCTTTCTTCACTATTTAATTTAAAAATAACTGAACTGTCAATTAACAAGCCCTTACCTGAACATCTGACTACTTGCCCCCTGCTTACAGGACTTCAGTACTTGAATCACAGCTTGAAAAGCCTTCATTGATTTTACATCTGAGTCTCCCTCCAGAACCTTAGAATTACATAAATAACATTGTACATAAATATAACAATAGCCATAAAGGTGATTTTCACAATCAGACGACACATCAGGACAACGCAGTCAAAAGTAGTGCAACAATACGACAAAAAGTACAGAATAAAGTTGAAATGACATAGACAAACACATTTTTCATTTTTCAGTTGGCTAAACTTCATGTAAATTAAAACATGTGGCAAAATGCGTCAACAGCACGTAGACCATCATGAGTCTAAATTCTCCTCAAGCTAAATGGGTTAAAAAAAGAACCTCCATCATATTTGATGTAGACATTGCTTATGTCAGTTTTTTTTCAACATATTGGTCATTAAAAATCTACTTACCTTGCTTAAGGTTTGAATGTGATTCAGAACCAGTGTTCTGAGCTGATTCTCATCATTAGTGAAACCCAGCAGCATGTGTTCCACAAACAATGAGAGGATGTAGATGCGCTTCCAGCCTTTACTATAAAATAATACAGACCATAATCACAGTTAGGTTATTGCAAAAATATCTGCAGATTCACCGTACTCCAAAGCAGTATTTTACAGTGGTGCAGGGTTTCCCTATGAAACTGGTTAGCAGAGATGGTAAACACTAGACATTTTACATCACCTCACTCTTTAAAATTTGCCTTTGCAATTTGCTATTTTTCCCTGAAGATTAATAAACCTTTATTTCACATAAATTCATATTCAATATTTCAGACATGGAAAACTGCCTCTTGTAGATGAATTAAGTTTTTGTACACTGTAAAAGGTTGGGGGGTTGAAAGAGGCTTTATTTTGAGGCAGCCAGATATCAGTAGCCAACAATGCTATTTGCACCAGGGTGTACACGATTATCATCACCTGCCCTCCTAAGGGGACAGGGTGTAAATAGCCAAAAAGCTGCCGTTTGACGATTGTCACCCGGGTGACCAGACTGTGGGAGGGAACAGAGCATCCAGACAAAACCCATTCAGGCACATGTCATTCTGAAGATTATTTTATACCCATTCCTGTGCATCAGCATCCTACCTGACATCACTGAGTCTTTCTTTGCATCGCTCTCCATATTGTTTGGTCCTATGTGGAGAGCAAATCAACTCCAAAGAGGGTTGCAGCCTCTTCACCTGCTTCAGCCAGTGTTCGCAGAGAGCATCAGAGTCTAAATTAGGAGACTCTAAACATTCAACACATGCTTTGGCTGCAAGGACATCCAAAACCTACATGACAGCAAAACAGTTTGGAAGTGAATCAGTATTTCTGGCAAAACTTAAAACATCTTAAAAAAACGAAAAAATGTAAAAAAAATATTCAAATAAAAGTTATTTAAAGATGACAGAATTAGAGGGTGGGCATTGTTGGGTTTATGTGTACAAAAAGCGTTTACTGAAGGTCCTCTATGGTTTGGGATCTTTGCTTAGTTAGTTCAGTTCTGAAGCACTCTTATAGCATTTATTTACTAAATCATTTTGACAACTCTAGTGATTTTTTAGCAGATCTACTTTCTACCATTGCGTTCTACATATATTTGAATGTTCTGTGCCCTGTAGGACACTTTATCAAACAATCACAAACAATACAATTTTTTTCAATGGGCTATAGGCCTACAATAATTGAATGCGCCTTGAAATTATTCAATGACAAAAAAAATGTAATATAAATATCCCTGGCCTCTAGATTGTAGGATGGCTATACATTTATTTTATTTTTGCAATTTAGAAATGTGTTTACCATCTCTGGACAAGGTCGAATGTGCTGGTTTCTTCGCAAAGGAGAAACAACATCTGGCTGAAGAGATATCATCCGTGAGAGGTTCTGAAGACGACTTTGGTAGAAATGGTAGGCAATGTGGATGTGAGGAAGAGAAAGCTCATCTTCATCTCTTTTCCGTCTCCGTACTTCGTCAACACAGCTGGCCAGGGCCTGACACAAGAGCTGAGGAGTAAATGCACAAGTAGATTAATAATACAGTATTTATTTACATAAATACAGCAACATAATAGAGGGAGACAATTTGACAGAGGTTAAGTATGTGTTGGATTTACGGAGGACATGTAAATGAACATGAAAGTGGGTGTTAACAAAAGATTATAGTATCATCATTTTAGTAAAATCTTTTTCAGGTGGAGATGAACCACGGTCAAAGTAAATATTTAGTAATTCAAGATCAGCAAGTAACGAGCTGCTGCCTTAGTAAATCAGAAGCTGAATACACAAAGATTGCATCCGCAAAATCCAATGAGAACCGTTATGCGCATTGGCCCAATGCCATTTTCTCTTATAATACTTGTCAAACTGGTCATTCAGAATATATTTAAATATTTATTTACTGTATAGATAAAAGATACAAATCCCTGTATAATGTAATGCAATATGAAAGAACTGCAAAAATTCAATCTTTGTAGAGTTTATTATGTTCTGTTTTTGCTGACTCAAAATTGTTATCCAAGGCGGTGGGATGTTATATTGGATTGTTGTATTGACTACACTGGATTGGATTGTTGTAACACGAGAGAAAATCATATACAGTAAAATGCTTTGAGGAAGTGAGAGTAGTGTTATTGCAGCTAATGGAAGCATACATTAAGCCCTTTATTTATCCTCACCTGCAATTCTTCATCTGATGCCACCTTCATGGTCATGGAAACAAAATCCTGCAGGTACCTGTCAAAAAATGCTTCCTTCATTCCGTCATACACATTTTTAGCCATGTAACTGCCGAGTGAAGTGTTCAAGAACAACTGTTGGAAATGACTAGGTGAATGATCTGTAAAGAAAAGAAAAGAGAAGGCCATGCATTAGAGTTCAATCAAAAAAAGAGACATTTTTCAGTTACAAAGCTAGTACTTTAAATGTACAGCACAACTCAAGGATAGAAGGCATTTGGATATGTTACTTATATAGTATGTTAGTTACTTTCATGTCTGGATGTTTGCATCATGAGCCCGTCCAGGAAGTCTTTGATCCACCAGCTGAAAGGCATGAGGCAGCGCATGGTGTTGCCACCTACGATATGGCTTTGTACCATTAAGACACTGGTGCTGTAGGAGAGGCAGGATTGTAATGATTATTGAATATTATGAGTGTGATGATAAAAGTTTATTTTTTAGCCCGAACAGCTTCTAGCTGGTGCTGTAATTCACTTTAATGTACTTGCATTTTTTCTTGAGTCAGAAAAAAAACTATTCAGAACTGGCGGCTGGCAAAAATGGGTTTGTTACAATGCTTCATTTTTAAAACTATAATATATGTGACACTGACTAAAACATCAGTAGTATGTTATCAAAATTCAACGTTTAGACCAAAGATGTAAACTAATCTCAAGCATTTGTGCTGAAAAGATACCATGATCATACAACCAAGAGATACTCACCTGCTTTCCACCCTCACTTCAGGTACATCTAGCATCTCTTTGCTCCCAAATATCTCAAGCCAGAGGTTCCTGATGTCAACGCACTTATTTAGCAGAAGGTCTAAATTGCAATCTCGGTCAATGACTGAGACTAAGTGGGCTAGAAGTGGAGTGACGACTGCTTGGATTTTCCTCCACAATGTGTGTCTGAAAAATATTCACATGACTTTCTTAAAATCACATTTGCATATATATCAAAAATCATAGTAGAGAGAGGCTGAAACCAAATCTCCGTACTGGTAGTGATAAACAGCTAAATTGGATGCTTAGCTTAAGTTTGCAGTAGTTTATTTTAATTTTACACCACAGCAAAATGGATTTAAATAAGTGATTAAAAAATCCAATTAAACATTACATGCAAATATAGCAAAGAAAAAGGTCAGGTAGAGTGCTAAGATTAAAGGATGTAAAGGAGAGACCTACAGGAACGTCCCCCCCTCTTGAAGAGCATTGACATTAGATGCTTCCCCTAGAACCCAGTTTTTTGGATTGGGGGTGTTGGCCTCATAGTCCTCTAGCAGCAAGTGGAGACGCTTCCTCACGATGTTTGCAAACACACCTTCAAAACAAAATTCATTTCCAAAAACTGTTAAACACAGTAAGATGCATTTTCCCTGCACACAGGGTAGATGTATAACGATAGCTTGATATCAAAAGATGACCCAGAATAACTGATTTTCAAACCTTGTGTCTGACTTCCATCAAGAAGTGTGAGCAGGTTCTCAACTCTCTTAGTGCTGAGTTCTCCACTGTCTGCTGTGTCTCTGAGCATGCTCACTGCACTCTGCACACAGCTTCTAATCAGATCTGTTGAATCAAATAAATCTCCCAAAACCTGCAAAAATATAGAAAAAGAAAATTAACAACAGCAGTCCAGCATCTCAAAAAGGAAAAATGTCCTATTAGTGAATCCCCCAACCGAGATCACATGCCATGTCTTCCAACTAGGGAGAAGCTAGTCTAATTGTAACAGAGTTAGTACAGGAATGTATGAATGAGTGAATTAATAAATGGTATGTTAATGAGTTACAATGCTGCTTGAGTCCTAACAAAGACAAAACAGGCTCCAGTTCTCAGATCTCTAAACTGCCTTCTAATCATTTGTCACATTGGCCTTATTACTAAAACTCTGTTAAATAACTTGTTATGCTAAGTTTATCTTGCATCACCAATTAAAAATATTGCATGAGTAGATAACAAAAGTAATAGAAAAAATGTGCTGGCAAATGTTAAATGTATATAGTTAGTTTGTATTTAACAATGCATCAGTAAATTTTGGCTATGTGACTGGACTGGTAATCAGGGTCCTCCTCCAGGTTTATGAATATGGGGGGTAAATTACATTTATAGTGGAGTCTTCATTGTGTGTCACACTTGTGTGGTCCTCTGTCTCAATGGCTTAAAAAGAAAGAGAAAAAAAAGGTGAATTTATTGATTTACTTAAAATATATAACATTCTTTAGAGAACAAAAAGATTTTTGATTTACCTTCAGGTGGACCTTTGAAAAGGTCACTTATGCGACGATTTTTCAAGGAATGTACATCAGACACAAACTTTTTTGATCTTCTGAGATCATCAACGTGAACAGACTTCCAAGGACCTGAAAAAAAATCAGATTAATGAAGACATAATGTGTATGTTTTGACAGTTGTTTATATTATCTGCTCTTTTTTTTGTTGTTGTTGTTTTTGTTACTCTTAATGTGTAGCACTTTGAGCTGCATTTTGAGTATTAAAGGTACAGAAATTAATCTGATTGTTGTTGTGCTAATAAAGCATATTGTGACAGAGTCGCTGACATGAACCAGACCGATTTCCTACTCATGTTGTGAGTGTGTGCGTGTGTGTAACAGCATGACTGACCGCCTTGAAACCCAACATAGGAGGTCCCACCCTCAATGCGATGAAGTTTGGTGACAAAGTACACAAATGTCTTTGTATTGTCATTAGTGGCCCACTTGTTTATTTCGTTGACGCATGAATACCTGAGAAATCCAAACATTAAGCGTAATTAAAATAAAAAAGTGAACAAATGAGAGCTTTTGCAATAATGTTATAGAGAGATGTAAAATAAAGTAATTATGCAATGATCTTTAGACTCACATGGCTGAGGAAAGAATATTCCTACTGTAGGAGTCTTCATCGTAGTCTGTTTGGATAATGAGCACTTTGTCTGCAGTTGTTGAGCCAAGAAATTCCCTAAAATCAGGACATAGGCATGATTTACATTTGAATAGACAGACGATCACTTGACAGTCCTATGCAGGCCCATATATCTACTCAGTATAATGCACAATATTATCATTTGTATAACTGTCCTAAGAAGAATCCCAAGAAAAAAAGCACAAGGTTCTGGGAAAAGGCCATTGTTTAGATAGACTGAAATGAGCATCTCGGGAGATGTGACATGCTCTTTATACTGTATTTACACACCTGATTTTCTTGAGGAAAGAGTACTCTGTGTCAAACTGTTGCAGTGATAGCAACTTGATATCATCAAGCTTGATCACATTCTGCAGTTGTTGAGTGTCTGCTGCAGTCAGTAGCCTGGAAAATGTTGTGACCTTCAAAAAGCAGAAAAAAAAAGAAATAAGAATTACAAAATATTATGCAATTCCATTTCTCATCTGATATTACTAACAGACAAGGCCACACACATATACTCTTACACTGTTATGTGTCATCAGTCTGAGATTTATAATGCATACCACAAGTTACGGGTCAGCTGTTATTTGCATATGAACGCAGCTTGATATTGTTTTTTTTCCTCGTGTACAAATGCACATTGGCATTTCAAAAGCCCTTAATCAGTATGAAATAGAAACTATTGTGTACTGTAAAGCCTGAAATAACTTTAATCTGCTACTTCCACTTCAAGAGAATATTTAAAGAGTGTGTGTGAAACATAGTGATGAAATAGACAATCTAGAGCTAGATTAACAAACGCAGTAGGTAGTAGTAGTGGTGTAGGTAGAGATGACATTACATGTAGACATTATACCAGACTGTTAAACTGACAACGAGAATTGTGTAAATGGACCCTGAAATACAAGGCATTTTTCTAACAGCTATTTATTAACAATGCTACAGTGTTTTGGGGTGGATTTTTCCTGTAATATTTGATAGCATAGTAAAAAAGAATTACCTCAGTGAAGAAGAAGTGGGACTGTTCCAACTGCTGTTTGTGATAAAAAATGTAGTCTCCCAATGAACTGTGCATGTCTCCTTTAACATATTCATTTATTAAATGTTCTTTTTCCTCATCTGGTAGTCTGGATTTGTCCAAACGAACAACTGAGTCTGGGGTGGCACAGTTGAGCAGAATGTTTTTGGCTTTTTCCAGAATGGTCTGAGCATTTGTTTCAACACTGTGATTCTCTGTCACTTGCAAGACCACAGAGGAGCATGTGTCTGAGTGGTAGCCAATGAAGACATCGCTTGGAACATAGCGCTTTTTCAGGGCACGTTGACTACTTAAGGAGACAAAACCATCAACCCATTCCTGCAGCTGTCTGGCAATGTCCTTCTGATCATTTCTGAGAACAGTGTTGATGTCAAGGTAATGTTTCTCCAACCTGTTAATCAGTGGGATTGGAAACTGTTCGTAGACCACCTCTTTCTCTTCAATGACGATGAGCCTGAAGTTTTTGTGAACTCTGCATTTCACACGATGTGTTCCTAATCCCAGATCAACATACTTTTGACCCCCTAGGGTCACATAGTATTGGTTAAGAGCATCATACAGACTTTCATACAGATTCTGAAGGTTCAGAAGCACAACTGTCTGTCCGGTCTCCATGCAAACCTTGACCCGATTGATGTTCCTACAAATCTGCGTGTACTCCTGGTCCTTTGGGAAGCTAGAACCAAAGATGATCTCTGGATGGATTTGGTGATGGAAGAATCTCTGTTGGAGAATCTGAAGAGCTGCATAGTTTTTTGTGAGAACTAAAAGGTAACGACTTTCATCAACTTGGCAAGCTGGAGGGATGCTTTGCTCAACCAAATGAATGGTGCTGATGCTGGCATTTGCAAAGTCATCTCTGAGTTCTTTACTGAATATGCCCATCACATCAACATCATCTTTTCCACTGAAGTTTCTCAGGACTGCTCCAGTGATTTGATCTGCAGTGGGACTCTCATTACAGATTTTGGTTATTGAAAATATCATCTTTATCAGGCTGTAGAAATCCCGCAGACCAAAGAAACCCCTGCTTTCTTCGCATACTGTCATATATGCTTTTGCAAAAGGCTCAAAGAGGTGCTTGATCTTTTCAAGAACCTTTTCTTCGGACGAGCATATTCCTTTAGCACTTTTGATTAGCTCTTTCTGGTCTGGGTCTCCACGGGACACAAATATTCCACGATTCATCTTGGCAGGGTCCAGTGCCCAGTTGGAAATTCCAATGAACCCAACTTTTTTATGAGGTTGTGGCTCATCATCTACACAGCCGTCTTCCAATAATGGGTGAAGTGTTTTCAGTGGCATTTTAGGGGAATCTTCTGCCAATCCAATCTCGTCAAGAACAACTACTGAGATATATTCATCCAAGTTTTTGCTTTCCTGAAAGCGGGCACACTGTTTGAACGTGTTGATGATTCCTTCAGGAGTTGAATGAGGGCTGCACTGGAAAGACACCAGATGTATCTGCTTCAGCCTCTTGTAGAGTTCAGAATGTGAGGCAGGCCCCTGCATGGCATCTGCCACTAGGGTTTTGGACAGTGATTTGGAGCTTCCTGGTTTCCCAACAATAAACAAGGGAATTCTTAGCTCAACACAAATCACCATCATGTAGAAGTTTTCTTTCAAAGCCTCATTTCTGGCTATTGTCTTACCCATGGGTACACCATTGAGTAGGTGGTCTTTCATGAGTTGGATTTCCTGCAGTACTCTCTTTGTGTTGTATTCACGAGGAAGCAACTGGCAGATTGTTTTCTGATATGGGTCTTTGTTCTCCAAGCAGGACTGATAGCAAACTCCAGTGGCCATCAAGAGTGACCAGATTACTCTGTCACAAGCAGGTGAAAATGTTGACATGTTTGTTTGTTTTTTCCGCTGACATTGCTCTTTATGGAATGCTCTCAGTTCCTCAGCAAACACGGGGTGATTTTTGTGGAACCACACAAACACATCCATGTAACGTTCAACATCCCTCAAACTGACAAAGCTGCTTTCATCTTTCCTCTCCCTCATGAACTTCTGTGATGATGACAACACCTGAGTTATTGTTGGAATATAACGCTTCTCAATCAAGTTGGTCGTCGCCTGTCTTTTCACTATTTGTTCAATGTAAATTTGCTCTGTAGAGTCATTGAGCTGCCCAAAGTCCCAAACAAGAGGAACCATGCTTGGAGGTAACACATGAACACGATACACAAGCTGACGGAGGGGGATGGAGCCAAATCTGTCTTTAGTCTCTTCAGCCTTGACCCGGTAGCCCAATCCAGATGCTTCTAGTCTTTCAATCATCTTGTCTGTATGCTTCCTGTAGGGGTTGCATGCAGCAATAATCTGTAGTCCTGTTTGAGAGCCAAGTTGTTGTCCCTGCACAGAGTTATCACATACGATCTCCTTGATGCTGCTGATGGCTTCTGTGGTGTTTGCCTCATCAAAGAAAAGAACTGAGTCAAATTCATGATTTTCTTTATTGGTCCTTGCAAGAGTTTCTGCTTCCTTCACTTTCTCATATATCATTTCTGATGTAGTTCCTCCATGAACCTTGACCAGTTTCATGTTTTCTGCTGGTGCTCCACACCTTCTCAATTCACACATAAACTTTATGAGCCTCGTCTTACCACATCCTGTCTCACCCATTATGATGACTGGGATGCCACACCTAAATCTCATATGGATTGCCATCATTTTGAGAATATTGTCAGTGGTTAGTTCATATGTTTCATCAGGATCTGTTGGCCTCTTGACACCAAGCACACTGCACAGATGCTCAATCTTTTCAGCTCGAGGAAGCTGATCAAAGTCCCTATTAAAAGGGACTTTCTGAAGTCTTAAACCAGTGTACAGCTGTTGAGTCATGATGTTTCTCTTTAACACTTCTCCTGTCAAGGGATTTATGGCATCAACCCCTTTCTGGTCATTTGGCTCCAGGTGAAAGCCAATGAAAGTCATAGACATGTGGTCATCATTAAAAAAGATGTATGGATGTGGCTCAGACTCCCACCTTTTTCTAATGAGGAATGGAGCTAAGTCTCTTTCATTAAGGCCACTGATGTCAATCTGTTGTCTCCCTGGGCTCTGGTCAGTGATGCATAGTGATGGGGTTGCAAAGTCTTTGGCCATCAAAATCATGAACTCAACCACAAAGTTTTTGAACCCACGAAGAATGTCTCCAACAAGCTCAAATTTGCAAAAGACTGAATTCTCACAGTCTTTCAGCTGAAGATTAAGGAACCAGACAAAGTTACGTAGCTCTGCCCATGATGGATCTATTATGCCACAGTAGAATAAGAGTATCTGAAGACACTTTGCATGAGTCCCTTCAATGCCAAGATAAGTGAACTTGTCAAGATTGTTTTTGTTGTAAAAACGTGTGAGGTACTGGTATGGTCTTTGATAAGCTTCGCTCCTGAAACATTCGTCATCCATGAGGGGGTCGTCACTGTCTTTGTCCGCGTTTTCCTCTCTACTCATTTCCAATGCCATAACTTCCTTTGGTGGACGACAAAACACCTTAGGGAAAATGTCAGCGAATGCAAAGTTTTCCTTTCGTTCCTAAAAATAAATAAAAAAACAAATAAATATATTCAAGTTTATAAACAAAATGCTAGGTGTATGTATCGACATCATGTAGCACACAGGTCAACTTTAGTGGTTTGAGAACAGGGATGCAACGATAATGTCAATAACGAAAAGAACCCAATAGAATTGCATGGTATAATTTCATAAGATGAACAATGCACAGTGAATCTCAACTTACAGATCTGGGAGCATATCTGGTCTGATGATTTTTGGATTCGAGTAACTCGATGATATACAAGTGTTTGTGGCTGCAGCGCCACATCTGTCCATCTGAATCCATCAAGTACCGCAAAAAGAAAAGCTTGAATAGGAATTCATTCAAGCCCTTTTGCACCTGGTTATTATAATTTGCATTATTAGAAACAATCTTAATGTTATGGTATTAAGACAAAAAAATCAAAATTTTTGTAATCATAGTAAAAAAAAATCAAAGAATTTGTATATAATCATTGTCATGATTATATTAAAATAGCTTACCGAGGATGTGACATCAAAGTGAAACACCTTGAGATCTTTTTGTTTTGGTGTGTCATACAAAGACTGGAGAACCTTGTGGTCATCAACCTCATGTTCAGTTAGTCGGATGCACTTCTTAAATGCAGCTCCTTGTTCAACACTTCCCTCCAGCTTTTCATACAATCTTTGGACATACAGTGACTTGCCTAAAATGATGGAATAAACATATATCATTTGGCTGACTGAAATCATCCAATAGACTTTTAAGGTTACTTTCAACTTTAGAAGTCTTTTCTGCTTAGCATTATTGTTTCAAACACTTAAATTCTCCAGAACTGCTGACACAGTTTCACTGGGAATGCAAGTACTTCAAGATGGACTTCAAAGAGAACTGCAAATTATCTTCATCTCCAACTTTTCCAAATGCACAAATGAAGACTTGTGGAACTAAAGGTAGACATGTGCACTTATAGGCAGTCATGAAACTGCATATGGATGCAAAGTTTTTGAAGTTACATTAATTTAAATACGCGGGTGACCTCTCAGGTTCAGATTCTCAATATGTACTGCATAATCCTTAGCCATAGAAATTGATATTATTTCTTTAGTTGGTTTTGCTGATCTGTAATTCTGTTATATAACACAGGTACAAACAGTAAATTAGTGATAGGAGAATTAAAAACTACAATACATGTAGGACTTACCTACTCCTGCACGTCGGGAAGCAACAATGCCAACAGAATGGCCTCCTTTGAACACAGCATTTTTGTGATCTGAGGTGTAATGCCTGGACAAGTACTTCTGGATCCTTTCCAATGGCTCTTGTAGCACAAAGTCTCTTTTAAACTGACTGAATGCAGTGGGAATGTAAGTGTGCTCCCTGTCAGAACTGCAAACGATCACTAGCCTGTAATCGTGTGTAAATAGGGGACGCAGTTTCTGAAAACACTTCTCCATTGCACAGCTGACGTCATAGGTTAGTTGGTCTGCCCAAAGCATTGTGTAAATCTTCTGGCCAATGTCACCTGGTGTGAGACATCTCCTCAGGAAAAGCTCTACTTGCTCATAAGATGTTGCAGGGGTACACAAAAGAACCTCATCGTAACTCGGCAGTGGCTCATAGTCACTGGTCATGTACAAGCTGATACTTGAAGTCAGGACCTCATCGTGCGGGCAGATTATGAGATTCGGTTGGTTTGAGAAGAGGCCTTTTGGGAGACTTCTTCTGACTGAATTGTCCTTTGTCTCTGAGAGCACTGGTTCTTCCCATTCATTTTCATTTTGCTTCTCTGTGACGGTCATCATTTTTAACAGATCCCCTAAACTCCTTATGTCCAAAAGGTCATGGAAAAATATTCCCACATTCTTCATGTAGCCATTCCACAGCTCTTGCAGTTCTTTCAAGCTATTAGTCTGGTCTGCCTTGTCATCTTGATCATCGGCTGTACAATCACTCACACTGGCTGAAGACATATTGCTGTCATCCTGGAGAAGAAAGTGACTTTGAAAGTGACCAACTTCATTAATCCTTTTGCCAGGCTCAAATTCCTTATGAAACCTTTTCCATGTGCTCCAGACATCTGATGTTGTGCAGTTTGGTTTGATGAAAGAGAGCATCATCAAAGCTTTATCTTCTATTTCTGCATTCAAATTTGTTGGACTGAAAACACTGCACAGGTAGAATATTTGTTCTGCTGTGAAGTAGTTTAGGTAGTAATGATCAGATCTCTGTTTGTTCATGAAATTTCGCCAGTCATCAAGTAACAATTCCATCTTCTTTGACAGTGCTGTAAGTTGTTCAACTAGACTTCCACATACTCTGATGCAATGTTTGGTCTTGCAAAAGTTGATTTCCATAATGATACATGGGTCACTCTGGGTTTTGCAATAAATCATAGCTTCCCAACATCTGAAGAGTGGGTTCCCTGCAGCATAAAGGTCTACAAATGCTTTGGCAAGTCTTTGGACATTGTCAAACACCTGAAAAGGTGTAGAAGATAAAGAGATTACAGTCAATGTAAAAACATATATTCATCCTTTTAAACATTCCATTAATTTACTGGAAAGAAACTATAAATCTCTAATCACAAAATAACAAAATTATACAATTAATATAAAACACCTCAGCAAAGCATTCCACTTCACTCTGTTTTTGTTCCCCTCTTCCAGACATGAGCATAAGCTTATTTTGCAACTCTTTCAGGTCCTCATAGGTGCATGTCATGTTTTTCTCATGTCTGTCCTGAATTTGCAGCATCAGCGAAGTCTCTAAAGTGAGCTATAAAGGGGAACATCAAAATGACATGGAATACATTAGTGTATTTGTTTGAAGTTCTTAGACATAAAACCTATCATCACATGCACAAGACAAGAAAAGACAGAATTATTTTGTTAATTTATATTTACATTACTACTGCAAAAAGAGATCCTCATAGAGATTGTCAGCCTATTCATGATGTATAAATATGTGTGGTTTCCATTATCGAAACATTCTGACCTGAAGAAGTGTGCAGTCTTTACCCATTCTTTCACTGACGCTGCCATCTGATTACGTGATGTGCGTATAACTATTCTCCTTCAACTAACAAAGAGAAAACACATGCTACCTGTGAAACACCTTCACAGGTCTACTTAACTGGGGCTGTTGTATGTTTTACTGTTACCTATCAAATCAGTTTATTTGATCAACACTGTGGCCCATTGTATCATTTGTAAATGCATTCTACAAAATTGTTTTCCTGCATTTAGCTACTAGCACGCAAAAAGGAGAAATGGATGTAGCAAGGACGGTAATAAGAGAGAGAGAAGGAGTGTAAGAGGAGAGACTGAGAGAATGGCAGAAAAACAAGAAAAGAGGTTAGGGATTTGAGCTCAAGTAAGCTTCATGCTTAAAGATAAATCAAAGAAGAGAGCAATAGCAGTGGGTGCATGTTTTGTAGCCATTTCTTATAACAATTCAAAAAGTGTACTTTGGCCAGGTTACTGCCCAGATAAACATCTTATTTTAGTAAATTAGCCGAAATATCTTTTAAATATTTTGAGGAATTGATCTTGAAGTACTCTCCATCAAGTACAGACAACTTGTTGGGCATTCCACTGTAACTTAAGAAGAGGAGATGTGTGGTAACCAAATGTTCCTGATCTGAATGACTTAATGGAAAACAAAAGAAATTATCTCACTTTTTAGTGTAAAAATGTTTACTGATATTCTGATATTATATGGGCTATGTGCCAGAGAATAAATGCACAATGTCCAGATAAATGGCTAAATAAATAGTGTGTCTTGGCTACAGCGGTAAATTTTCCCCAAGAGAAGAACAAACAACTGCACTTTATGTTGATAAGAAATATGTGTTTGCCGTACGCCCAACACACTTACAGTACAATGTGTGTATTTTGAATCTTATATCAAACGAGATTTTGATTTATTTTTGTCCAGCTCTGACTATACAGTAGCTAGTTACCATGATGTGAAAGTTTCCATAATGAATACAATTGCTGTTTTTATTTTAAGTGCACTTTATTTCATTAAATGGGTATAGAGCAGACTTTAGGTATATGCATTTTTAATTTTGATAGACTGTCTACATTGTTGTTTTTTAAGCAGTCCTGTAATTCTTTTTTAACTGTATGCATTCATTTTGTGTAGTCCATTCAACTTACCTTTTTCTGGTTTTGGGCCTTGATGGTGTATATCCCTCTCTCATTGATGGATGTAGCCAAGAAGAGAGATGAAAATTCAACAGATCCATGGCTATCCTTTACAGTCTTTAACCATTCCAGTTGACGGGCTGTATCCCGCTGAAATCAGAAAAACAAACAAAATTCTGATTGTAATTCTGGCTGTAAGTAAACTAATTAATCATGTTCCATTGTTGTTTTCTACAAATGGCTAATAAAATAAATGAACAGTAGCCAAATGCCAGATACACAACAAGGCTGTTGCAACAAGGAAGTTAGTTAATTTCATTTGGCCGTCGTTCCTATTGGTTGAGATAAGATTTCACTTTGTGGAACAGGAGACATTGCTAGAAGCTACTTAACAATGGAGTCCATTAAAGTAAGCACCACAAGTGATCTTGCTAATCCTAGTGGTCCTGAGTGTAACCATATAATTTATTTAAAAATTCTGACTATTCCGTGTTTGAACCTTGACCTACCAATCTTTCTGTAGTTGTGCATATATTGAGTTGTAATGGATTTATTTTCAATTTCAAATAATTTGTTTTAGACAATATGACAATTTTGTTTTGATTGGTTGGTTCTAGAAGCAGTTTAGTTACAGTGTGGTGGTAACGTAAAGGGTAGAATCTCACCAGCTTCTTTGGGATATTTCTGTCATTTTCAAGTGCCTTCCACAACTTTGACAATGACTCTCTGAAGGCCTCAAAATCAGAGTCCTGCTTCAGTCCATACAACATGGACGAGTAACCAAGGACAGCATCATGAAAACAGGCGACTCGATCCACATCCATGTCATTTTCTCCAGCAGAGATGATTGCCAAGTCAACAAAAACTTTTAGCTCATTGATATCTGCAATTACAAATTCCCATAAGCTGGTACAAATGATTGTCATTAACTCTTGACAACAAAAATTTTGTATCTACTGTACCTTGAAGTGCTTTTTTAACCCACAGAACAAACGTTCGGCTGCGACTGAGTTCCAGAAGACATTCCTTGCGATCATTCATAATATCCATCAAAATCTTTTTGGCCTTCATTAAAGTATCATCTATGCAATTCAGGGTTTTTTTCTTGAAGTCAGCTTGATTCTGAAAAAAACACAAGTATAAAATGTTTAAATGTGTATGATTCATGATTCCAGTATAGATGGCTGTATAAAAAAGGTTTATGACTACAGGAAGTTAATTTTTGTCAAAATCGTATCTAAATGATATAGGAGTGTTGGTGAATGTTTTATCAAAAGTAATTATTTCAATTTCCATTTCACATTTCAATCTTTATAGTTTTCTAAATATTTCATTATTTCATTGGAGTAGAAGACCAAACTCGTCTTTAACAATACATGTGTAAAGTGGAATAACAAATTATTTATTCACAGCTGAATCCAACTAAATATTCTATATTCACCAAAAGTAACCCTTTACAGATTCTTCCTTACAAATGAAACCATGTCAGTAGGTCTGCTGTTAATGTCTTACAGGTATGGACTGATGTTTCTGTAAAATACAGCTTTTAAGGACAGATCTGCTCTTCCTGAATTTAAATAGTTTGGAAACGTACCATTTGCAGAAATATCTCCAGTACTTTGAAATCTCCTTCTGGACATAATGTCTGGCTGATATCCATGATGATTTTGGCAGATTCCATTGCAAGATGAAGATCATGGTACTGTTGAATCTGCTTTATCCTTCCGCTGATCCATTTTCTGTTATCAGATGGATTCGTTCTGCACACGATGTCTAAATCGTTCTGCAACTCTTCGTAATGTCCCTTATAGCCCTCAAAGATGCTATCTATTTCCTCCAGTAACAGTTCCCCACTCTTCAGACCATCATAAAGCTCTTTGTACTTGCTGTAGCAGCTCTGGAATATTTTGCTGTAGACCAGGTCGAGAGTGTAGATTTCTTCATCTCCACTTAGATGTTCAGTGTCATCTGTATCAGGTTGGTCTCTTGACAGCTCCTCCACTTGGTTTGTCCAGAACATTTTGAAAATTGAGCTGTCTTTAATGGCATGAAGTTTTAAAGCCATTTGATGGGTGATATCACAAAGGTTGAAATAAGTGACCTCTCCAATTGTATGAGAGGTCGGTTCATCAAGAGTGTTAACCTTCATAAATTCATTCAGATTCATCATGTCAATGTCCTGATGAAGTTTTTTGTCCAACCCTTTGAAGTCAACTGTGGATTAAAAAGATACAGTTTTATAACGAATCTATGTAGATATAGAGGGCCTTTCATTGTGCTCTCAGTCTTAAATTCACAATATCAGAATCCAAGATCTAAAAAGAACCACGTCACAGTCCCTTTCAATGTAAGGGAGTAGCGACATGTCAGATTAACTGAACTCTTCACCTTGTTGCACAGAATTAGGGCCACCAGCCCCAGCAGAGGAACCACAGACTTGGAAATGGGCATCTGTATGATTTTATTTCACAGGATGAAAAGTAGTGTATGGTTCAAACAACCACCTTACTGTCAAGTGAGGTGAGTCTATTGGTAGATTTGAACACTTTTTTCCTGCTGAGAAACATATCTGCAATTTTCTGCTAACCTTAAAGAGCAAGCCCTAACAAAACGATCTTAACTGCTAACATGCATGTAAATTGCCAATCTGCATGAGAAGCAATAACATGGCACTTGTCTATATCTGTATAATGGAAAGATGAACAAAACAACCATTTGTATGACTAATAGTGCTAATGATGTTGAAAACACCACAAAAACTGCTACCAGCACCAGAACCAGCTCAACAACACCCAATGTGTCGGTCCATTTTTCTAGAAAGAAAACACAAAGTTCGCTATGGACAACTGAAGTAGACAACTTCTCACTTGGGGAAAAAAATCACTTCCATTGGGGGAGCTCATACCACAACAAATTAGCTGGTATCTTTTTGACTTGACCCACAAGATGAGGCTACTTCCTATGCAAGGATGTTACAGGTTCCATGAGTCAATTGTCATTGCCACACTAGGAGGTTCAGCCCCTGCCATGCCCTATGGGGTTTGCAGAAGATGCTACCCATCAGCATGCAACTGGTAAGCCCTCAGGTCTGCCTGGTTAAGATATCCTTGTCCCTAGTCTATAGTTCCAATTAGCACATGTGGCATCAGCGTACAACTGGCCTTGGTCTTGATAAGCATCTTCCCTAAATAACTGCTTAAATGTTACCAAGTCAGATCTTATTATTTGAATAATCCCATTTTGAGGCCTCCACATTTCAGAATTTTATCATTTGAATCAGGGGCCAGTGACTGTTCAGTGTATACAAACAAATATAATTCTGTAAGATATAACTATATAAATTATAATATATAATATATGATAATAAACTGCACCATAGCATAGCCTCTCCTAAGACTAGGTTTCTGGAAAAAAAATGAAATTTAAATATTATTTTAGCTCTTAGTGTGCCAGGACAGCCTACCTCTGACATGTTGTGGAAGCTCCTGGCAGATTTGTAGAAGACTCTTGACCAGCTCCTTCTCCCTACGAATAGCTTCAGCTTCCTCTCTTCTTAGTCTCAGTAATCTTCTCATGTCTGTGTCATCTTTACAACGACCATCGACACAGAGATCATCTAGAGGAACATAAACACTTATATGAACACAAATACAGAAGTGGTTTACAACTGTGAAGAAGAATAGCACCCACTGGAACTGTATACTGTCCCCATAATAGGACATATACATACGCATACACACAGTGAATATGAAGGCCGGTTCCTAACCTTGGGGTTTTACCCTGTCCAATGTGTCACAGGCTAAATCTGAGGGGTTGTGAGATGATGAATAGAGTAGGAAAAGGGGGGAAAAAAAAGTTTGGCTACACAAATTTGCATTAATCTTTCAAAATTTCTCAAATCTTGGCTTTTTTTGTGAACTATTGAATAATTTTACCTCTTTGAGTCTCAAACTGGTAAATTAAGTCATCTAAGATGTTGAAAGGGAAAATCACTCTTAGATGGAACCACTAACAACTCATACACACCACAAAGGTGCCAAGGGGCTACAACTACACACTGCTTTTTTTGGAAGAGGTCACAAGTCAAACTGGTTGGAAACCACTGCTTTCAAGGATCAGTTCACCTAATCACGAAAAAACATCCACACTCTCACACTATTATTATCTAGCTAATCTGTGTACCCAGATTTTAATATAGACCTCTGCTGCTACATTGGTAGTGAATGTTAATTCGTTTGAGATGCTGAAACCACTAAAGGATTACATTTGAACAAACAGAAATGTTGTTTGTAGTAGTTCCTACATAGTGGCTGAACTGGGGTCAGCAAGAAGAAATTCCAGTACAACTCATCACCCCCCAAAAGACACTCACACACGATATTTACCAGTTTCAATCCAAAGACACTGTTTATCAACTACAGTTAAAGAGAAAGAGTAGCAGAAATGGACAGATATTTCTATTCACCTATCTTCAGCAAGTCAACAAATTGACTTTCTTTCTGGAGGATTTGGTTTAGAGTTTTAATTTGGATCTCTCCACTGAGGAACTTCTCTGACACAGATCTGAATGCTGAACTCGCCAAAGTCATCCTGAATTGCGCTTCATCTGAAAATGTGTTGATCAGTCTTTCTCTTGCACCTGGAAAACAAGCGTGCAAACATAAAATACAAACCATGTAAATATTAGTTGTGTACACAAAAAACAGTTAATCACAAAAAAAAGTTGATTGACTATGCGACAATAGATAAATATACCATCTTGCGATAGGTCCAAAGAATCCAGTGCCACTTAGCCTTCACTTTCTTTATGCATTACCATCACTTTCACACACTCACTGTGTGTTAGCAAGTGAACATATTTATGTCATTAATTAAGAGCAGATTTCCTGTTGTTCTTGTAACATTATACATTATTTACCTGTCATTTGGAAGACAGTTTTGGTCATGGGCCAATTTACAAGGTACTCAAATATCAAGTCCTCGCCTTCAGTGTAATCTCCATTCATATCTGTAGGCCACGTCTTCAGCACAACAACAGACATCAGCTTTCCAAACTTTGTGATATCATGTTTCTCCAATAAAGCTGAAACAGTTCTGCCAGATTTATCCTAAACAGAAACAAAAAAAAATACATGAAAAATAAAAAAATGCATAGCAGTTAAAAGAATACTTTCCTGTTTTTCAAACAGGCTTTGTATTATTACAATGTGGGTAGTATATGTAAATGAACAATGTTTAACTTTCCTCCACGTTGCCTGCACCCATATCTCCCCACTTATGAATTAACACAAATATCCTTATGCCCTTACATTACATTATGATTTTACAACAAAATTATTAACTGCTTATTCACCACTTATCAGAATCATACCTGACAAATGGCCTCAACCGCCTCCAATGCACATTTCTCCATTGTGCTGCATAACAATGGACTTGTCTTGCTCAGTTCTTCCATCTTGTTGGAGTATATTCCAATTTGATGCACTGGATGTTCCTAGCACACAAACACACATCCTCAGTTTTGTTTCTCAAGTGCACATGTAAACACAAATACAATCCAGTCTTACTTGTTTTAGTTTTCCTTTAAAATCCACCATAAAGGCTTTTCTCCAGGATGAAGTGTGTTCCTCATGACTGAAGGACAGTGAGAGTAACTTGTCCCATACCTAAAAAGAGAGACATGGATTTTAAGTACTGCATACAACATCAATTGCCTATTGAACTGAAAAAACAGAAAAATGTTAACGTGAAACCTTAAACAGAGAACATAATATACAGTACATTAATGTGATTAATTTCTGCTTACCTTAATTTCCTGGGGTACAGAAAACTGCTCAGGATTCCGTCCATCAAGCAGTTTGTTTCTGAAGGTATTTCTTCGCCATTCTCTCATTGTTTCTAATGTCTCCCCGACTGACTCTTCATGAATTCTCTCTCTTGACTGGAATAGCAGTTATAAGTTACTATGCATATCTCTATGTTCTGAATTCCTTTTACATAATAAAAACTTTAACATAGTATTTTTTTTAAATCTAAAATTGCACTGCTTGCATTTAAGTATTAAGACTGAAGCTAGTCATCTTTACTGTGTACCTTGCATTTAATGAGGAACATCAAAATTAAGACTTTTAAACACAAGTGTATACATGTCCCAAAACAAATGTTTGGTAGAGGCAAAACAATTTATATTAGCTCATTGACAATATTTAGTAATCCACATGAGTTGAATTATCTTTTTTCCTCTATACAAGATACATTAAATTAAAAAATAGCCGTTGAAAAGTTGCTGCTGTAAACTGCTCCAGGCATTCCTTGACTATGGCTTGGTAATGAGACATAAAAGTGTGGCCAGACTGACAGGAGAGTCTCACCTGAGAATCAGCGTGGTCGTACGCCTTGGCAATCACACAGACCAGCTCAAGGAAGTAAAAAGGAACCTCACAGTAGTTTGGATCTGTTGTGTGACGGCAGATAAAACCAAGAAGCCTTGCTGCAGTTTTCAGGCAACACTCTCCATATTTGTCATCAAAACTATGGGAAAAAAATCTTTCAATTATTCCATTAATGCCTCAAGGTTGCTAGTGATGTAGATACTGAAATTCATAGACATTATTGCAGATACTGTATTACAGTGACAGGTACAGGTACAGTTTTAGTTTTTTACCTTTTACTCTGCTGTTTTACTATGTTGATGAGATGAGGTCCCAGATATGTCAAAGCCTGTTATTCGAATAACAGAACACACATAGTTTGAAGACATACAGCTCAGTAGTTCAGTAGTGATGAGGTAATTCAAACAAGTGGTAGCTTTTATACAAACCCGCAATTCTTTTTTTTTTGGGTGTGGGGGGGGGGCACTTGGGAGCAGCAGAAACTAGTTATGAACACGGTGGCATGCAACTAACACACACACAACAAATTTGTTTTACACCCCATACATACAGGCCCCCAACAATTCACACATACATGCATATATATATATATATATATATATATGGGTCCCGTAACATGCATGGAGAGGACATTGGGTGAGGGCGCCGCCATTCGTCAGTGTGCCCGGGAGCAGTTGGGGTGGGGGGGATCGGTGATCTCCAACCACCAATCCACACTCCATGTTTTCATTTGGGCTGGGACTTGAACCGGCAACCTGCCCAACCCAAGTCCCCTACCCACTGAGCCACTGCCACCACTACCAACTCCTGAGGGAAATATCTGGCTGTTAGCTGCTAAATACTCCACTATGTTCACAAGCTAATCACTAACTGTGTCTGTCTGCCATTTGATGCTGAGCAGGCAGTGAGCAGTGGGTTTTTAGAGCTTTTTCTCTGAAAACATCTGCTTCCTGCGCCTGGAAACAACACTTTGAGGGGGGTGAGAGAGAAACAGTAAAAGGTGCCCGCTGGACAGCTAAACAGTGAGCTGAAACTCATAAAGCTCAGTAAAACTGAGGGGAGCTACAGATTCAGACGATGATTCTAGGTTCACATTGTTTTCACATCATCCTTTGATACATTGTTATTATAAAAATATAAATTATAACTGCTTTAAGGATACATACCATGTAGTTGGTTATTACAGATTTGACCCTGAACAGTGTGTATTGAAGAATGTCGAGGAGCTCCACTTGCACTCTGGATATGAAGCTTGTTAGATCATCTACATGCAGCAGAGATATCCAAGAGTGCACGAGAAGGCGATCAATGTCAGCCAGGTATGCATGGTCTATCATGATCCCGATCACCCTCCTAATTTAAAATCAGAGTTGATTATGGTTTTGAAATAATAGGACAAAACTTAAGCCCCTGGTTTTGAATTTGTGGGTATTAAAGTAAAATACTATACTGAGAGACTGATACGCAAATTGTTTTTAAAGAGTTTCTGTTTAAACATTTCTCCAGATATTTCAAAAGTTCTGTATATGTGCCCAAGTCTTTGCAGAAGAAAAACACTTACCTGGGAGAGCCATCCCTGTAGTCATGCAGTCCTTTCCTCCTCAAGCCTGTCCAGGAGTCCCACTGTGGATTCAGGACAGGTGGAACTGGCTCAAATGGCTTGCTTTCTCCTCTCAGTAGGTGAATAAGAGGGATGACGAGGACCCACTTCTCAATGTGGTGTTGTCTAGCATTGCTGCAAAGCATCTCAACAGCATCTGCAACACTATATCAGTAGACAAGTCAGTTTTATTATATTACAGTAAAGTGGAAGGAAATAAAGTATTCAATTTATGGAAAGCCAACTATGGTTCTTCAATAAATTATATAATATTAAACATCCTTAGGTTTTGTTTCTATTCTGTACTATACTGTTGGAGATATGGTCAATTATGTTCCTACTGGATGCAACATTGAGCAAATTTTGCATGTTTTCAAGGTGAAGGCCATCTCTGTTTTTGTAAAAGTAATCTGTCCACTGTGTTTTTAAATAGTTTAATAGCATCTACAATGCAAGACACGTTTTTTTAATGTATCCACTGTGGAGACCAATATGCTCCATTTATGATGGACAAAAACACCAGATGAGTGTTGACTGAAAGGGGAAAAAAGAACAAATATGTATTTTTAGTGTGAACATGGTAGGTGCCATGTGTGATGACTAGATTGGCCCATCAGATACAGTAGCTTTGTCCTGTTATCATTACATTTATTCTATATTATCTATCCTTCCATCTTCGTTATTTTCACTGTCTTGTTTGTGAGTACTACTCTACAACTATTCTATATAAATAAATAAATAAACTTGAATCTGACACCAAGTTGAATTTTTGATGATGTATGAGATCAACTGGCAGGGTCCTCTGTCTGATATTATTCCCAGGCCAAATAATAAAGCTGATTGAATTTTTAATATTAGAATAAATTGCCTATAAATTCAAAACTTAAATCTGAGGGTAACATTTTGGTAACATAACAATCCTTTTCTATTATTTATTTCCAAATCATAATATTTATTGTCATTTTAATATATTGTATTGGTAACAGTTGTTATTTTATGCTAATTTAAACCACGCATTAGTTACCTTTTTTGATTTGCTAAAGGACTTGCAAAGTCTTTCCAGAAAGAGATGAAATTGTGTTGTGGCATTTTAGGCAGGCAAAGAAGATCACACAGACTAGATAGTGGTGGCATGTCGTCTTTCAGATACTTGTTGTAAATGAGCAAAGTAACAACTCCTGCATGAAGATGTGTTGTTTCTTTCAGCTGTCTGGCATTAATGTTTTCCTCCAGAGCATTTTTGAGCAGGATTTGAACCTATAAAAAGTAGAGGAAGAAGGTAAAAACCAACATCTAATAATTACATGCTGACAGTAATTCTTGCTGAAAACCGTTCTTATCAATTCAATTTGTGCCCACCTGCTGTCCCACAATAAAACCCTTGAGATTTACCTGTTTATGACCGTATGGTATTCCCCACGGTTTTGTCATGCCATCATGAAGTACAGGATAGCTGTATGTATAAAAGAACTGTTGTAGCAGGAAAAAGAAGTTGTCCACATTTGGTTCATTCCAAGTTGTAAGAAGTTCAAAGATGGTATTCAGCATCACCCTGCCAGCTAGGTCTCTGCCTTTCATTACATCTTTGGTTGAAGAATCACGGGGCCAGGCACTCTTCTTGTGCTTAGGATGGATCACATCATCATACTGGTGCCACTCCCCTTGAAAGTCCAACAGCACAAAATAAATAGGGATACTTTTTGCTATTTTGCATGTTTATTTTTTGATGCCTTCTCCTTAATTGAGTTATTCATTGGCTGCTTGGGTACCAGCTGACAACATATAACATGTAACATATAATCATATCTACACAGGTATTCATGGCAGAGCTTGAGAGCTCCCTGAAAAAACAGAGCCCTTTTAACTAAATCCAACTGTATAACCATACATTATCAATTCCTTGACACAAGTGTCTCTCACTGAATGTATCTTTTGAGTCATTTCTATCCTGTAATTTCTTGTTAATTATTGGTCAGAATGTATGCCAATACCAATACTGTAGCTGACTTATTGGTTAGGCTCTGGCCTGTAGACATAAGTAGAAGTTGTTGTTTAGCCTGAGTGTAGAGAAGTGAATCTAGATTACCTTCATGTGTTAAATAGTCCTCTATGATTCTCAGGCACCTGTTGATATACCTATTTCCATCTTTCTGGTGGATGGTCTCATATGTGACCTTACAGCCATTTTCACTGCGCTTGCAAATGTAGTATTTATATGGTATTGCCTCATGAATTATGTTCTTGGGAATCGGAACCATTCCTTCAACAAGATATCTCTTGTCCCCTAGATCCCTGTGAAACACAATATTTATTTTTAGTGATGGGTCAGGCAAAGATGTGACAAACCCATAATTTCAAAGCAGACCTTCCACTGAATAATAGTCACATTGCTGCTAGGTGGTTTATAGTGGAGAATTTCCACAAAAATTTCTCAATTGTCACATTTTACCTGTGAAACTCAACTTTTATTGTCTTTACAGTTGTTTTGGTATAATTGTGAAGACTATGAATTTCAAAAGAAGTCATACCTAGAGAAGGACATTTGCAGGCCAAGTTCATTCCATTTTCCAAACAATTTTTCAGACCTTAAGAAAATCGCATCCTTTTCTGGATCCAAATGAAAATCTTTGGAAGTGACAGCATGGAAGTAAACAGGCACACATTCGCTGCTTGGTAAACTAAAAAAGATAAATTAAGTAGATAAATGTTAACTTCATATTTTATTTAGAAGATTAATAATACATTATCAATATTGATATCATATTTTGGAGCAGGTAGAGTTAGTGGGTTAGAAAAACAATTAAATGTCATAAAAGCCAGACTAAACTACAGTGATTAAATTTGTTTTTTGTCATTTAAGATACTTTGCTCAGAACATCTCAGGAGAACTTTATATTTGAAGTTTAACAGAAATAAACCAAGATTAAAACATTTCTTACAACCCAAAACTTACATTTGTGGTACGTGAAGTTTAGTGGCTGTTTCCAAGACATTTGCTGCCACCTTCTCATACCTCTGACTGGGAGGGCTGGAGGGCGTATCCACATCCCTACTGTCTGGCTGCTGTTCCTGTTTCTCTGCCAGGCGTGTGCTTGTTTTCTCATCTGACTTTGTGTTAACAGCCTGTGAGAAAAATAAAAGATTGAAGAGTATGCCCTGATAGATAGTGCCATATTTATTGTATAATTTATACAGCTAGACATCAAGTCCATGAAGGAATCTGACTGTCAGACTTAAAGAATCAGTATGTAGACATATCATAGCTGTCAATTCTCACATTTCAGTTGTGAAAATCAAACTTTATTGTCTTGACTATTAAATAAAGGCCTTGAACACAGAAATATTAGCCACTTTAAAGCTGGACATGGTTGGTAAAGAGATGGTTAATTCACATTATACAGTTATTAACCTGTATCCATGAATCCAAAACACCACAGTTTTGAAGTCATACTAATGGAAATCATTACACAGTTATCAATATAAAATTGTTAAATGTTATTACTATCATTATTATAATTTTGTATTTCTATACAAAATCAAAAAAGGTGTAATAAGTTTTTTGTTATCAGTTAATGATTCAGGATTTGAGTCAGTTTGAGGGTTAAATCTCTATGTATTTGAGTGATAACTACCTCAGTGCTTTTGGCTGTTTCATTTGTTACTGGAAATGGACCAGCAGAATACTCAGTTTTTTTGTTGTTTGGGTCATCAGGGTTATTATCTCTGGCAGCCTGGTCTTCTTTCCTGTCAGTTTGTTTAGTGGATGTATGCTGTTCAGTGTCGGTGTGATTTTCATTATCATCTGGCCTCCCAGAGAGATTTTGTGTTTCATGAGCGATCGTCTTATCTTTATCTTGTTCAGGGGTAGACTGCTCTGCCACTGAATCATTTTCTTGAGGTGTTTGTCCAGATGACTCAGATGTAGTGGAACCGGTTTCTTTAGTTGATGTAATTGATGACGCAGAGTTAGATAACGGCCCAGAATGAATTTGCACTACATCAGGGTTGTCCTCTGTAGAGGGCGGTAGCGTGGACACAGACAGGTTTGATCCAGGGGCCGCCTCACTGCATGGTTGAGAGTTACTGTCGGGAGCTGTATCAGATAGCCCATCTTCCTCCTTACGACTCTCTTGTGGCATCCTAGTAGTGACTGATTTGCCAACTGAAAGTGTCTGAGTGGGGGAAGAGGGCGTAGCTCCTTTTTCCAGTGTGGCTGGGCTGGCAGGGTCCACTGATGGGTCCTGTAATTTACCGCCATCACTGGCCGGCTCTGAGTCATCACTGGCCGGTTGCCCCTGAAAAGAGTCTAAATAGTTAGCTTTGCAGATATCAGTTTCAGATTCATAAACCTTTCTCTGAGGTAAAGTTTCTCTGGAGGGAGAAATCATCTGATTGGTTGAGTGGTCAATGTGTGGAACCAAAGAACCATAGTTTTTTCAGAACATAACATTATTTGGCTCCTCATACTGACAGAAACAACAACTATTGATGTTTTTCCATGAGCCTGGTAGAGCCAAGTTTAATCGTGGCATAGCACACTTAGCTGTATAGCATTTCCACTGCAGCTTCACAGCAGGGTATCAACACACTGATCAGCACTTTTGTGGTCCTGCTTGGTAGCAGGGTTGACTGGGGCCAATCTGTGCAGTCACCTCCATCAAACCAAAGCGACATTTTGTGCTTAACTAACTGGCTCAAAACATGCAGCTGTGTTGGTGACTATAGCAACAGCACTGTTAATAAAGGTCTCTTTGTTCAACTCTCAGTACAATTTAGTTTCACTCGTATGTTTTTGTTTGCACTTTCAAGCACCCATAATAACATGTCCATGTAATGTGAGGCGGTTTCACAAAGGATTACACACACACACACACACACACACACACACACACAGTCCAGGTTCATACTGCAAAATTCTTTGGAGTAAAGAAGCCTCTTCCTGATGAATCCTGAGCTCCACCAGAGCTGTCTAAAAAAATGTTATTTCAGAAGCAACATGTTTAATTCTGTTTCCCCTGATAAGTTTCCTCTGTCCTGTCAAGTTTATGACTACAGTTTTAAGTTTTGCGGCTTATATGTCTCACGATACTGACAGCCTGTCAGTATCGTGCCTGTGCAAATAGCACTACACCCCTGTGGTTATGAAAACTATCCTGTCATAACTTCTACAGACATGATGAAACTGTATGAAGTTAGGCAAGATGCTAAGCTGCTGCTGCTGTTTCACAATAAAAGCCTTCCACCAGTGAACCAGTTGATGGCTTTTATTATGAAGGAGCTATTGGAAAAGCAATGTAGGCTATTTGTGATAGTTACATAGCTGAACTCTTTCTTGTTGAAGTGCTATTGTTAAACAAAAAATAGTCAACACAAAGATATGTTGACAGTTTGGTCAGCTGAAATATGAAGAAAATAAAGAAACAGTGAACTTGTTAGATAAAAAAGTGCAGGTGACAGGCTCCTACTGCAGTCTGTGCAAATCATCATACCACCAACATAACAAAAACCTGTTCCCCCTTTTGCATGCACTTGTTTACCACCCTAGACAATGTCAGGATGATGTTAGTTTCAGGAAGAGGAAGTAAAAGATGCTTGCGGTTTTGAAAAAACTCGACATTGACTCTCTTTCTATTTTGGTTTCTTTTTTAAACGGTGTTGGTTAAATTCACGGCTTAATATGCTTTTAATGAGCATGGAATTTATGCCAATACATTGGTGTTGTAGCTATTTCTTAGCTTTGTCACCTTTATTTGGGCAGCGTTTTCTTGTTCTTTAACTTCTTTAGGAACCTGGTCTTGATCCTCCTTTTGGTTCGTCTCCTCGGCAGTAACTGAGTGTTGATGTGTTGATGGGGCCACATCTGGGTAAAAATGTATGTTATGTGATATATTAGATATATATATCAAACAACAGTAAATCTGTCAGTTTTTTTTACATATAGATAGGTCAACAGGACAACTAATTACAAACTTCAGCTTTAAGGAAAAATAAAATAGACTTTCATCTACCATACTATCATACTTCATTAAGGTCTATATGCAAAACAATTGTATTGGCTACAAAAACACTTTTACAGTAGGTGTAAAGTTCTATTATGTCCCATTCTCATTCTGCTTAAAAGTCCACCTGCAGCATTGTTTTCTGTTTGCACATGAGAAAGGTTTTTTTACTCAGTCAAGATAAATGTGCTATCAAAAAGATGTGATTTAACAGTGATACAGTGTATTGGTTTTTAATAACTCAATAGATGATGTGTGGATGTCCACAAAAATGATTCAATCCCACATGAATTTGTATTTCACCCAAAAACCATAAGAAATTGACAAATAAAGTTAGCTGGTAAACTTACCTTGAGTCGTATTTTCAGTCAGGACAAATAAATTGAAGCCACATTCAGGACAAAATTTATATGACTTTTTCACTTGAATTCCACATTTAGGGCAAAACATGATGCACCTGAAAGAAAACATTAAGAATGAGGGAAAATATTTTGATTTAGTTGTTGAGCATTATAAGCAGAATTAAAGCTGCAAGCAGCGATGATCGGGCCCTCGCTCCCGTGTGCACGTCGGGGTGTGTCGAGGCCGCGGCCTTGTGACTGGACGCCGATCATGTGCGGAGCACACCGTGCAAATCTGATGTAAATCGGATGAAGATTGCCACATGAGGCTTACTTCCTGTTGCCAGTAGGTGGCGCAGTGACTATGATGCCTAATTGGTGTTCAGGTGGGTTCAGGCCGGGAGTCTGATCAAGCATGTGAAATTTGGAGCAGACAGGACAGTGTACTGTGATGTTACTGCAACTTCCTCTTTAATGGCGAGCAAAGTGTTGCCATGGCAACAGCGTTTGATGAAAGCTCACAATCTTCAGTATTTTGCATCATCAATGTTTAGAGTGTTTGTTTGCCAAATTTGACGTGGATCGGGTTAACCTGCTAGGAGGACTACATCAAACTATACAGCATGTTATTTCCTGTTGCCACTAGGTGGCGCTCTGACTATGTTTCAATATTGACACATAGATGTGTTAAGGGGGGGACTCTTATGAAACATGAGAAGTTTGGGGCAGATTGGACAATGTACAGTGGAGTTAAAACAACTTCCTGTTTTATGGCGAACCATCAAAAACGGACGCTCGCCATCGCCACGCCGTTAAAGTTTTGTGTAAAACCCGAGTATCGTTTGCTCACAAAGGCCTTTAGATGTCACAGACCAAATTTGAAGTTGTTCTGATTCATTGTCTAGGACTAGTTCGTTAAAATATGACCCCCCCAAATAGCCGAAAACACACAAAATTATGACATTAAATTCAAAATGGCCGACTTCCTGTTGCGTTCAGATCATGTCACCAAGAGACTTTTCTGTGAGTCTTGGTATGTTACATGTGCCTACCAAATTTCATGCGTGTAGGTCAAACCAATGCGAGGGGCTTAATTTTAGCGACCCTGTAGGGAGCGCTATAGAGCCACTTTTCTTCGCCCATGTCCAAGACCATTAAAATACGTAAATTTTCACCAGACGTGATGCACATGCAAAATTACACAACTTTTTGAGTATGTTAACAACCTCAAATATGGGATTCATTTGCATAAATAAAATAATAAAGAATAATAATTCCTTGCATTTCAATAGGGCTTCGCGCCAGTTTGGCGCTCGGGCCCTAATTAATCCTTATTTCAGAAAATTATTTTATCCATTGAATCTAAATATGTTCCAAAATAAAAGTCAATATTTAATAGTAATTTAGCCCATTATAAAACAACAAAAGGATTTAAATCTTCCTGTTTAATCTGTGCAGTAGCCTTGTAACATTTAGAAGAGACTGGAGTGGACTTAATTTGTCTCACTTCCTTCTTCTTTCTGTCGGTTTATATCGTTCAACAAGAGCGCAGGATGGTCTGAGAAACACATCAAATTCAATATTCCTATAATAAAGAATTCTTATTATATCAAATTCTATTGTTATTCTAAGATACATTTTAATACATCTCAACATGATTCACCTCAGATTTACTATTACAGACACAATACTTATATACTAGTATATATTAATATACTAGTCGTCAAAACTTAATCCATTATTCTAAACTGGTTAGTAAGATGGACAAACTCGTTCAGATAACTTACCTTGTTTGCGCTTCTTCCTTACATTGTTGACACCGAAAATCTGAGCTGATAACTGATGTTATATAGCTTACTGAGGTTCATGCATTTACTTTCGTTTTCATTTACAGTAATGGGTGTGGCTGCTTCGGCTTTTTCTACCACACTTATTGAGCATCATGACATCTTCAAATTGCTTGTTTTGTATAACTAATAAAGGTATTTAATATTTTTCTTTTGATGACTAATCTTCACAGCTATATATATGTCACATTCACCAAAGTGTGGAATTATTTTATATGTAGACCACCTTTACAAAGAGAACAACGCCTAAAGTGCAATGCAGGTCACAAAAAGCATCTAATACAGGTTACAACAAGTGTTTTTAAGTAATTAAGACTTTAAAAGTATTTAATCAATCACAAGAAAATTATTAATACTATCATTATTATCATTATTATGAGGTGATGTTTTCATACATACAGTACATTTTGAGTAAATCTAGATGAATGCATATTACAAAACATTAAATTCTAAAAATAACAAGTGAGAGAAATACAAAAACCTTTTTTAAAAATACAGGTGCAGGAAAAGAGAAAGAGATGTGTGCGTGCATTTGTGTGTGTGTCTACGCCCCAGAGCTGCCAGGCCTGTTTATTAAACAGGAATGACTTTCCATAGCCAAAGTCCAAAGCCCTTATCTTCAGACTGTTCCACACATGTGACATGAGGCTGGTGACCAAACACAATTGAACAATAGATCTTATTGGCATGATTTTCTCATGGCTGCTGCTGATCCACCCTCCTTCCTTAATCTTGAAACTGCTGTGTTGCCCTTCCATGCATCTTTTCAGACCCTGCCATTCCCAACTCATCCAGCAGTCGTCGCTAGAGAGCTTTCCTGCCTCCGCCATCACAGCTGTTCCCCATTCCTAGTAGCACAGCCCAGTAGTAGCCCTCATTCAGTGTGTTTCCATCATCAGTTTGTCTTTGTTGCTTACCAGTTATCGTGTGCCAACCATTGTTTTTCAATGCCTGCCCGTCTCAGCCTCAATGACCAATTGCCTGCCTCTAAGCCTTCCTGGTGCTGTGGCTTGGACAACTCTTTATTTTTTTCCAGAATATGATAACTTTATTTTTATCCCCAACAGTGGCCCTAATACGTTGTCTTGCTTTTCCTCAGATTTATGCACTTAACTACATTGATTGTGCACTAGACTAGGAGTTTTTTCACATTGCTCAATTGCAGCACTGTTGCTGAGCTAAACCAGTGTTGATATTCAAGGTTCAAGGTTCTTCATTTGTCACATGCACAGAGATACAAAGCAAAACATGCAGTGAAATGAAGGGGATGATCAGTTACTGTCCGAGAATATCAAAGAGATCAATAAAATAACAATAAAATTATTGAATACAGTAAAATGAGATCAAATAAAATTACCAGTGCATGGTAAATCTATATGTATATAAATACAAATCTTAGAGTTAAGTAAAAACTATATACAAATATAAATCTACCAGTATTTACATATAAAGTGACCTGGTGTGCAAGTGAAAGTGACAGTGGCAGGAACAAACTGACAGTGTGTGCAGTATTGCAAAAGTTTTCATGTGTGTGGAAATTTTGAAGTGGAGGATCCAAATGGCCTGAGGATAGAAACTCCTCATCAATCTTTCGGTTTTGGTCATGTGACGGCAGAGGCATCTGCCTGACTTCAGCAGTCTAAACAGTCCATTGTTGGGGTGATTTGTCTCTCAAGATATTTTGGGCCCTCATCCTCACTGTCCTGATGTAGGTGTCCTGCAGAGCAGGACCGCTGTCAGAGGTAGTAGAGCCTCTATGTGGATTTGTGTGCTGGGTGTTAAGGGTCCAGGTGAGGTCCTCAGCGATGTGCAGATATTTGAAACTGGAGACCGTCTTCACAGTTTTCTGTTGATCTTTAGCAGGGCATATCTGCTGACCTGCTGTTTCCTAAAGTCCACCACCATTTCCATTTCATGTTGCCAGGGTACTGCAGCTGTGCTGCTGACATGCTGCCTTTAAGACAAAAGGCACGGTACACATGGAGTGAATGCTGACCGGAAGTATTCTACCAGTCCAAAATGCCCACACCATCTAATTTGTCATTTAAGTAAATACTGGATTCATAGTTACAATATCAGATTGCAGTTTCTGATCACCCAATCTGTAGTTTGAATGTGTTGTATCCTAGCTTTAAAAACCCATTCTGGATATTTATAGTTAATTTGGGAGAAAAAAACATTCATCATTCTATAAAGACAACCGAAACAGTAAGGGGCTGTAACAAAGAAGGGGACAACTGGAAGTACAACTGCAGTAAAGAAGAAGTCTGCAGGGCAGAATAACCTTTGAAATTTAATTAAATTCAGGAACACTTTGCCAAAGTAGTTGAATTGCCAAGAGGTCTATTTTAATAGCAGTGAAATGAAACAGCAGGATACATTGAGTTCATGTGGGGGGAATGTGGGGAATATTTTCCTCCCAAAATGCATGCATGCATAATATCCAAGATGGCATTTGTGAGGGAGGAAAATAACACTATTTTCCACTGCCTCTGAAGTCAGTGCTCAAGGAGCGTGCTAAATCATATCATCTCCCTGCTAGGCTGAATTGTTGACCGTGCTAACAGGCTTGGACCGCGTGTGTGTATGTGTGTGTGTGTGTGTGTGTGTGTGTGTGTGTGTGTGTGTGTTTGTGTGTGTTTGTGTGTGTTGTGGGTGTGGGGGCTAATCTCAGCGCTGGGCTATTGAGTCCTCCTCCTCTTCTTTACCACCCACTCATCTCTTATACACACACACACACACACACACACACACACCACTGCAGTTGCCAGCCAATCACTACCTCTCGTCCTTTCAATTGCTTTTACCTGCGTCACTCTGCATGTGTTGCCATGGTGATCACTGATGCTCCCCCCACACTATGTCTGTCTGCCTCTTCCAGTACGAGGATGAAGCCGACTTGTGGCTGATGATGCAGGCAGGCAGCAGACGTCATCACTTCCCTCGGGAAGAAGGCCTATTTTTACCACTGGGCACAAAGTATACCAAGCTGCCCAACATATTTACAGAACCGCATCTAATCCCAGGCTGCCGGGAAAACATCTCTCCTCACTCTCTGCGTCTCTCTCTCTCTCCATTCATCTCACAGAAACGCTGTTCCTTCCAAGGCATATTTTTATCCTTTCAGTTGAGATTCAGGCACAGGTTTTGATTATTTTTATGTTTTAGTATCTGCACTGTTTTATCTGTGATACTGTATTTATCACCAAAGGGAGGTTTCACACACATACTCACCCTCCACTGGGAGGTCAAAGGTCAGCGGTCACAGTCACCCAAAGAGCACAAGCCCCAGAGCTGGCAGACATTTGGTGTGTTGCTCGAGGGAACTCCAGCTGAGCAGATACCTGCTGTGAAGGGACAGACAGCAGTGAAGTAAGTCAGCATGACATCGCCCACATATTTCTGACTGGTCATTTTGAAACCAGGAAACAGTGTTTACTGCTGGAGCTATGTTGTAATTTTTAGAGGCAGAACTAGAGGAAAAGAAAAAAGAAAACCGAGTGGACTAATAAAAATGTACCAAGCTACTGCGCACTGCCGCAACTCAAGAATGTGCTCAATGCAAAAAATACAGCAAAAGTCAAAGCATCTTCAGACTTATCTTATGTCTTACACTGGGTGTTTGCAATGGAAATAAGTGTGTTGATGTTTTGGCTTCTTCCAAGTGGGACCAAAATTCACTGTCTTATCTGATACGGGCCTAATGTGGCAACTGCAGCTGGTGCATACACTTCAAATTGGGCCCGAGCAAACTGGAGCTCAGCACCATCTCTTTCAATATCATGTCATAGCACTCTTCACTTTTAGCTTTTCATTCTCCCACTAACAGTAACATGGTGGTTTTGATGAGGCAAATTCTATGACCAAACTAATGTTGACAACTACTAGTTAATGTTATCAATTGTTGTTGCGTGGTTGCTGTAAATATGGTTAAAATGCACGTAGAGGTATTTACCACTGGCAGACTAATCTGTTCCCCATTATCTGGAGAGCCAGGACGCACTGACTGAAAAATATCAAGAACTCAATTTTAAGTATCTACAGAATTCATGTTACTTTTTCATATTGTGGGCTAAACTAAAACTAAGGGGAGGACTGAAACACGAGGTAAAGAATCAGCATCAAGAAATATCATGTTATTGAATAGTTAATATTATTACTGTATTATGGTTGTGGGGGCTGTGTACCTGCCTGTGCAGCTGGACTTGGACGGGACTGGCAAGTGCTGGTCTGTGCTTCCCTTGGTATCCTACCAAGGGAATCCACATTTCAGGATGTTGAAAGCACCCCTCAAATAGGACCGCCACCTTCTCTGTTTTCCATTTTTTTCATCCATTTCTGTTCACAATGGTGTTTGCTGGTCAGTAGTCCACCAGCTACAGTGTTTCCTAGTTCATTATACAGCGCTTTAAATGGTAAACAAAGTCAATTAATGCTTCATTTATTATCCACCAGTACTTTATTTAGATTTTGAATACAGTTACGTGTTCAATAATATAAGACATCTACAACTGAGAGGGTTCAATGACCAAATGACTGGTCAATTGAAAGAAAAAACAAATGTCAGCAATGTTGATCGGCCATTTATATAATTGCTTTTTTTTTCATTTATCAAGCAGAAATGTCAAACATTTTCTGGTTCCAGCTTCTTAAATGTGAGGATTTGCTGCTTTTCTCTGTTTATTATATTTATAAATTGAACATCTTTTGGTTTTGCCAAGTATTGAATTCACAATGTAAACCAACAGTATCTCACAATAACTAATTAACATTTTCTTCATTGCAAAAGAAAACAATTTGGAGACGTAAGCTTCAGCTGTTTGTTACAAATCTAGTGCTTCATGATAAACAGTATTCAAACTCAAGTCAAATTTATTTGTATTTTTATTTTTAAATGTAGGCCTTCTTAATGTCACATAAAATGTCTCAGTGGGCTTTACAGCCCCACAGCAGTAATAATCCCCTACCCAATCTTTCTCAAAACAAAAACTCAAATGCACATTAAGGAGGAAAAGAGAGACGTATGACCCCTCCTTGATCAGTTCAGGATGCAATAAGTGCAATAGTAGTCAATCCAATATTCAGAGGTCAAGCATATGGCAGTCCATCCCCAAAGTCAAGCAGACACAAACCTTCATTTTGAAGAAATTTCAGTTTTAATTTTTCTTTTTCAGAAAACATGGTTTAAATATTTATAAAGAAACATATATATTTATATATAATATATATATATAACATAGACTATTTATATTAACACAGAATAATTGTGCTCCAAGAATCGATCCCTGGGGTTCATCATTATATTAAGGATTACATACAAATTACAAACAAATACAGAAAAAACAACACTGAACTCTTTAAAACACTAAATCTTACATCTATGTATGTTATCAACACATGCCAGCCTATGGGCAATTTATTCATATTCAAATCACCTGATTTGCATGTCTCTGGATTGTGGGAGGAAACTTTGGCACCCAGAGGAAACCTTCAGAGACGTGGGGAGGACAGAAAACACAGAGAGAATCAGGACCGATAATCAAACCCACTTTTCTTCCTGTGAGGTGGCAGTATCAACCACTGAGCCATCAGCAGCAGCACAGATTCTGTCCGGATGCGGCAGATCAACCTGTTGTCCTCTGACATTCACTGCAGAGGTTTTAATCATCTGTGAACACATTCCAGGCATAAAAGGCTGAATCTATGGCTATCAAAGCCTGTCTTCTCCTAAAACTAAAAGTATGTATTTGTGGTAACATTTAGTTTAAAATCAAACACTCTCCAATTAAAATTGCATGAGACGGTTAGAACATTTTCCACAAAATGTAATTTACATTTTTCCAGTTTCAAAGTCTGGTTAGAAATTGGATGGAAACCACCGTTTGAGGTTAATTAGGCACACTGCTTAACACTACTGCCACCATTATTTTCTACTGGGAATATAATATGAAACTTTGAGAATTTTAAATAAGCAAGGAAACAGATGAAAATAATAATATATATTATTCAATAATAAGATACAGAGTATGAATTAAACTGGTCATATTGAAATCTCTTACTGTGAACTTAGAGTAAATATGTCATGAAGACTGTAAATATGTTAATCTCAGGTAACGTTCAGGTGTAATACATAATAATATATTAATAATACATGCACAACTGGTCTGGAAAATAATATCAATCAAATATAAGATTCTTCTTATTCTGTTTTCCTACATCAGCTAATGTTTAACCATGAAAACGGTGTAGACCTAGTGAGGTTTTGTGGTTAAGTGTGTGAAATTGTCAGTGTGTGTTTATGTGTGGGCAAACACACAGACACACACACACCACGCACATGCACACTCTCACTTCATTCTTGGGGCTTCTACGTCCTCCATGAGTGTGGAACTTCTCCTACACTTTGAAACTACGTCATCAGGCGCATCGGAGCAGGTTAGTGGCACTCACACAAATATACACGTGCCTCTACTTTCTGTATTTTGTGATTCCTAAAAATAACCAAAATCAGATTTCCGTTCCAAGAGATGAATAGCAAAAAACGCAACTAGTACACTCAACATGTTGTAAACACTTTAGTGACAAATCTTCTCATCTTTCCCTTTCACCTCACACACCTGGACGGTCGCTGTGTGAAGTGGACGTTGAAAGTTACAAAAATTTGTAACCAAGTTTGACGTTAGTCAGGGGCAGGGCGGTGTTCTTTGGTTTGAGCATGCTAATCTGATATGAGAGCTCAGTGCAACAAAAGGAAATGAGATATAAGATAAGTTTTTGTTTGACATCTGCGTTTTATTTTTAGCACACATGCCTACACAAAGTCACATACCTGCCATTCAGGCACTGTGACATTGTTGGCTAAGACCCCACAATTACCTAGTTAACTACTTTGAAAGAACAACTTAAACAATATTTAATTACTTCTATGTTTGCTTGCCAAACTGGTTGCTACCCAAACAACATAATACATCACTTATGCGTTGGGCTTTATTTAAATCAAGCCTCACAGTAGATTCACAAGAAATTCATAGAAATGAAGGTGAAAGTAAGCCAACCGTTCAGTTTTCTTTCTGTCTCAGAACGGAAGATGGATTATTCCTCTATTAATCACAAATAATGTACAAGTACAGACCACACATCAACCACATGTTGCTCAATACTGTACAGAATGTTTCTGATCCCTTTTGGACTCGGAAGTTGAACCATTCCTAACAGATGCCAAGTATTTTTGACAGCTCATCACTCTGTGCCTTGACTTGCAGCATTAACCGACAGTCACTGCAGAAAAGGGTATTTATTTCTCAGCTCATGTTGACTCGTGTTCGAAGAATTTAGAACAAATAGCTGTCCTATGACACGCTAAAAGGCTTTTTTACTGCGTGGTTTTTATCAGGAACATTTTACATTATCATGTCAGGAATCCCCATCCCAAGAGGTTTATAGTCTTACTGACTGGAGAGAAAGCAGCACCACACAGGTATCTTTTTTATTGGGAGTAATAATGCATTTACAATTAATTTAAATTTTGTTATACATCATGCACACACAACATTCACTGTAAATGTTATCTAATGAACACCTGCTAGACAGGTGCATGGGAAAATGAAACAATGCAAAAGAAAAAAGTTAATTAGTTATTATGAGATACTGTTGGTTTACATTGTGAATTCAATACTTATAAAAGGTCCATGACTGAAAAACATGGTATATTTAATAAACTTTGTGCGGGAACTCAACTTTTTATACTGTTTCACTCCCAACTGCATTACAACAATAGTGTAACTGTACATTAATGTAACTCTAAAGTGATACTCCAAAACAATCTGTTATCTGAGTATCAAACTCTCACTTCTTGTAGGCTTGTAAAAGTATGTTGTTTTATTAAATCTGACTGAAAATCAAAAATGTCCCTGATACTGATACTCAAACCACTCCTGCAACAAAATCTTCTTCTGTAAGCGTGGTTACATTAAAATATTTCCACAGTAGTGGGGAGATTATTTGACCTGACAATTATAACAATTTAATTTGAAATTCATAAACATGTACAGGAAATTATTATTAGATGTAGCAAAACTTCAGAAAATGTATCTTACTCACATTTTGTATTGGTGTGCTGTAAATTAAAGGAAAAGGAAAGAATGTGGCGTGTGTGTGCATTACATCCTTTTTCCAGCTACCGCCTGCCCTTTTTTTCTCAACTGAAGGCTCAGCACCCCCACTCTCTCTACACTGATACTCAGCTTTTAGACAAAAATATCTCTCCTCTGTTGGTTTACCCCCCCCCACCACACCCCACCACCTACATTTCCGCCACAGCGTTAGGAGATCTGACATCACAGGATCCATCATGTGATCCGCCCACACATAGCTTTGCAGTTATGGATGGAGCCTACCTGTGACGCATGCACCTCCTCTGTGTAACCACTGTTTGCAAATGAAAGAAAAATAAGAAAAAAAAAGAAAGAAAAGTCATTATAGCATGATATTTGGCCCCAAATAATGCTGGATATTGATTGATTATTTAAATTTTTGCTTAATAAATTGATTGTTGATTGACTGACTGACTATTTGTGAAAAATTATTAATTTCTAGTATTTCTATATTTTATAGAAGTGTATAAAAGCGTGGTAAAATTAAATGGAGCACTAGTCAGAAAACAAAATAAGTCTTTAGAAAGTGGCAGGAGGGAAAATCCTGACAAAATGTACTAACGATGGACAAACAGAGCTTGAGAAGTGCTCACCAAACATCCACTGAAGATTTCCAGCTCGCTCGTAGAGAACTTTTAAAGAAATCCACTTAAAAGAGACAGTCGTAATATTAAACTCTTCAATCATCAAATGTTAATAGGGTATTAAAAAATTAAACAAATTTGATTTAAATTTAAAAATGAAAGTGACATTAGAAAATTTGTAATGGAAAAAGGGAAATTCTTTGAAATTATTGTGTAACTTTATGTGTTGCGTGTGAGACCAGATCCAACTCAAAAACAACTTGAAACTGTTAACTGACCAGAGGAAGTGTGGAAATCAGGTCAGTTTCAGATTCAACTTCTCCTTATTCTGATGTGCAAGTGTCTTGAAACAGAGGTCGGCAGGCTTTTCTGAAAAGACATCAACTCCTTTTCTTGACCACACAGATTTATAATTAAAATCACAACCATTCACGTAAACAAGATGCATATCAGTCAATATTCACCATAACATCAAACCTCATTGTACAACCTCAGTGTTTGTAGTTTATCACTCCTCTTCGTGCCAATAGAAACAGAAGTTTAAAAAATCTTAACACAAGGTCCATTAAATGTTTTTCCTGGAGCTTTCAACCACATCTCATGGTTTTCTTCAGCAGATGCTCGGTTAGTACAGAAAAGTATATCTAGCCTGTACCTATAACTATAACTGAGCATGATTGAAGTTCATATCCTGTATTCCCTGTTTAACATATCTGTGTGTTCAAAAATATTAGTTGTTTTTGAGATAAATAATTGTAAAGTTATGTTCACTTAGTTTCCTCGTGTATGTAACTTTAAAAAAGATGTTATATTTTGTTATCCACGTGCCAAATACAGTTGCTGTGTTTTGGGAAAAACCGACAAAAAACATCCCTCAGCCAGTGGGTACAAGGAAAATCAAGCTTGCTATATGGAAAAATCAACATTTGCAATAAAGTAAAAACCCAGGCACTTTGAAAAGATGTTGGATGGTCACTCATGGGCTTCCTGCAAAAGATGGATTCCCTGATGCACTATTTGTTTTAAATCCCCCACACATCCATGGTCACTCACTCATTTACCTTTTACTGTGTGGACACCTCCTTCACTCTCATTGCTCTGTTGGACCTCAAGTGGAGGGACAACTTATACCCTAATGACTCTTTCTTTTTATGGGTTTGGTGACCTTCTGTAGCATTAAGCTTAAAATCAACCAAACTGTCCAGGCCATCAGGTTCTGCAACGTAGGGTTCAACTTCTGGGGACCACGAGAGGGACTGATGTTCTGTTCACAGTTTCATGGTAATTCATCCAGTATTTGTCTGGATGTGTAATTTACTGATGGACATCACCATGAAAATAAGACACACTGGTTGGTAAATGTTGTGTTCTTAAGAAAAACTTTATTCCCAGGCATGAACATAATTACAACCTACAGAGTGAAAAAGCTTTTTCTTTTAACCACCAGAATGAAATTGTACTTCTGGGGTAATAAGACTCTGTAAAGGAGTCCAAAGGGATCTGTGTCGGGATGTTTTTGGTTTTTGACCAAAAAAGCATAAAGACTCTGTTCCATAACCCACCATTTGATATTCCCTATATGTTAATAATTAAATAACCTACCGACTACAGTGTAACAAAACAGCTTAGATATGAACGGACATAATATACACACAGCTTTTCTGAGAGATTGATCAAAGACACGCTCTCACGGTTTATGTCACCGGTGCATCGGGAGCAATAGTTCAAACAGAGAGAGAGGGGCGTCCCTCGTGTCTCCTCCTCTCCGCTCTGTTCGTCCCTTTATTCAAATCAAAGTCCGGAAAAACCTCATTTCTGCCCAATGCGCGCGCTCCGGCGTGACATAACGGAACGTGCGAGCCTAGAAAAAGCTGGAGGCGGCGGGCGCGGGGCGTGCAGTGCGCTCCCACCCAGCTCCAGAGCAGGAGGACGCGCCGAGGACGTCCGATCAAGCCGCATCTCTCTCCCCCTCCGCGCCTCATTCCCCCGATTGTCATGGGCGCGTCGCCGCTGTGATTCGCCCCTTTTCTCCTCGACCGCCGGAAATAATGATGAAGAAGGACGTCAGCCTGAGCCTGGCGGACGACGCAGACCTCAAGCCGCACCTCCGCGACGCCGAGAGCCTCCTCGGGTCCTCCCCGGACCTGGGGCTGCTCAAGCTGGCCTCCCCGGAGCTGGAGAGGCTGATCATCCAGTCCAACGGCATGGTCACCACGACGCCCACCAGCTCCCAGTTCCTCTACCCGAAGACGGTGACGGACGAGCAGGAGTTCGCCGAGGGCTTCGTGAAGGCGCTGGAGGACCTGCACAAGCAGAACCAGCTGAGCGGAGGCGCGCAGGCGAACGGGAGCCTGGAGCTGGGCGCCAACATCGCCCCGGTGGCCGCGCAGCCGGACCTGCCGGTGTACACGAACTTGAGCAGCTACGGCGGCGGCGGGCTTCCGCTGGACACCACCGTCAACTACTCCACGGACACCGTGCCGTTCCCGCCGCCGCCGCCGCCGCCGCCGCCGCATCACCTGGGGCCCGCGGACGTCTCCCGGGTGCAGCCGCCCAAGGAGGAGCCCCAGACGGTCCCCGACGTGCAGAGCTTCGGGGACAGCCCGCCGCTGTCCCCCGTGGACGCCGACTCGCAGGAGCGCATGAAGGCCGAGAGGAAGAGGCTCAGGAACCGGATCGCGGCGTCCAAGTGCCGCATGCGCAAGCTGGAGCGCATCTCCCGGCTGGAGGACAAGGTGAAGACGCTGAAGAGCCACAACACCGACCTGGCGTCCACGGCCAGCCTGCTGCGGGAGCAGGTGGCCCAGCTCAAGCAGAAAGTCCTCACGCATGTGAGCAGCGGCTGCCAGCTGCTGCCGCACGAGGTCCAGGTGCACTAGTCGGAGGGACGCGCCCGCGGTCGGGCTCCTGACCAGCACATAAGCTTCACGGACTTTGTTAGTGTTGGGGGGGTTTTTTTTCTGTATGTAGCGTGGCCCAGATGTTTGTTTTTTTGGTTTTTTTTTTGGAACCGGTGCCGGGCCACGCAGGCCACAGTGTACATTAATGATCGGCTGTCTGAATGGATTTGAGCTTCGGCAAACGTGTAAACAAACGTGGCAGAAGACAAGTGAAGACGATGAAGTGATGAGACTCTTTAATCGGGCGACAGATGATAATCTGACAAACACATTTTCATTTGTGAAGCATTTTGCAAAATCTCAATTTCTCCACAATCAATATTACTCATTGGATTTTTTTTAAAAAAAAACAAATAATGTTTTATTAGATTGATGCCGATATGAAGAGCGTTTGCCTTCGATATGTTCGATGTATGAAACCTTGTTCTGCCTCGTATGTATGTTTACTGGTGACCAAGGCAGCATTAAACTGCGGTTTATTTCCATGGAGTTTGGCCATGGGCTTTCCATGACGAGAGAACGAGGCACTTATTGGGGCTATATGCTCAACTTTAATGACAGAAGTCACATATCCAGATTTATTTCCTGTAAAAATGTTTACAGAGATGCTGTGTCTACAGTCTCACACGTGGACCAAACGGATTTTCTACTGTAATATGCACATTTATGACACAGACATCTCTAATAGTCTATAGGAGGACATTGCTGTAAGCAAAATGCATATACAACTACATTTGATATGTTAGAGATAATCTACATATAAGGTCCACTGGACTTCTGTTGGGAACAATTTGCATGTTGACATACTCGAATGTTGCCCACAGCTGGGTGTCAAAGGGCACAATTAATCAGTGTTTATTATCTTTAACCTTTACAAACACATGTATTTATCTGTTTTTTACTCTACCATGTCCCTATTTCTGTGTGGTCCTGTTTTAATGTGAAGAGTGGTAACCTTTTTGTTGCACTGACTGTTGCTGTCACCTCTAGCCTAAAGTTATTTGGCTGTATGCCATTGTGTTCTGAATTAAATGCTGCTCGGCAATAAACACTGTTTCAGTCATTTGGGCGAAACTGTCGTATTTACTTGCATGTTGGCAAAAAGAAAAACACTGTAGGTCTAAGTCAGTGTGTGTAACAGCTGTTGATGGTGAATGGGTGGTTTATGCCTACAGGTGTCGCTCCATAGAAATGTGTTCACTTCAAAACATACTGTCACCATACATTTTAAGACTATTTTCAGTTTCATGAAGGTATTCAACTGACTGGTTTACCTTGAGAAATTGTTGTCTTTAATTGTACAATAATCTCAAGAATAACATGGGAAATTATGCAGGGATGCTTTTTATTAAGTTACAATGTATTAAATAACAAAAAAACAGTAAGAAATTATATTGTGGGTTAGTGCCAACACAACACTGAGACTATAACTGACTTCAACCAAAAGTCAATACAATATTGTTATAGTGATTTTTTTTTTCTTGATCACTTAATGTTCATTTTTATTGATAAGAAGCACATTTATAGTAGTAACAGCTAGTGATAACTGGATTTTGGAAGTAGCATCATAGCATCACCCTGGTCGCTTTCTCCCTCTGCTGGTTGATTGCTAGATTGCAGATTATGTTGGCGCACTAATGGACAGTTTGGTGGATATGTTCACCAGGATGTCCACAGCAAAATAAGGATAAGTTTGATTTCACGTTTGAGTTTTATTGATTCCTCAACAGGGCAGAATTACAGATGGGTTTCCATACAACATAATGTTATCAAATAACTGTCTTTTATCCAGTGCTCATCTATGTAGGTCTCCTTAAGATCAGGGTTATACAAAAATATTAGTTGCATGTGCTTTTCAATAACCACGGTGTAGCCTTTAGATATTAGCAGTGTCATGTGTGTCGTCACCTATGGTGAGAAGGAGATCCTTATCTGACCTCTCAAGAAAATTAAATTTTTTTGTGTAATTTTCATGCTATTTTCAGAAGCCAGTGATTGAGCTACTTTGACACAGTAGGCCTATATCACATAGTTTCCCCACTAAATAAATGTGGTTCACTCTGCCTTGGAGAATGTTTATTATAATATACTGTATATAGTGCATATCATTTTGATTTGATTTTGAATGCCCATTTTAGAACAATAGTGGAGGCCTCACAAGCAATAACTGTAATTTCTGTCAGTCAATCACCTCTACTGAAAGCCAGATGAAAAGCATTTAATGTTTCTGCTGTTATTAATATGTAGAAATAGAAGTGTGGCTTTGGGCATGTTGACCTCTGAGTAAAAATCCAACATGTAGGAGGATCTGATTGTTGCACCAGACAACAAAAATAAGAGTGAAGGTAGCATGCTCAGTCACTCTGAGGCAGGAATAAATGGGATTTTGACTAAACTCTGCATCACTAACAGACACTAGTCCACTACCTCTTGTCTACCCTAATGCATGCCCTGTCCCTCATTATATCATATTCTTTGCTGATATGATGATCATTAGTTAGGAAGAATTAACCTGATTAGTCTATTTGACATAAGGAGCACCATGCACTGACATAGTGTACACTTACTGTGTACATAACTGTGTGTGTTTTCCCTATAAGCAGCAACTATGAAGGCTAACTGAATTTTCTTTCACAACATGTACAGCAGGTTCCTACAATGTTTGACACCATGTTCCCTTATCTTAACTTAAATTAACTTTTTGAGATGCTATAAGTTAGCTTGGCATCGCTCTAGTCTGGAACCTCTCAGTTCATTTTCGATTTCCAAGAGGCGTTATCGACAGGACAAATGATTAGAGCAACGAAACACCGTCCTGTTAGAAGTTCGGCAAACACATATTTCTTATCAAAAAAAAGTTTAAGCGCAGTTGTTTGTTCTTCTTTTATAGAAAATGTACCGGCCATCTTGGATATTTACAAAGATGCCTGAACGGCGCTTGTCTCTGTCAGTCATCGTATTAAACTCGCCTCATACTAGACAAACGCTTGTGATTGGTTCGCCCGACACAACGGCCCTTCCAGTACCAAGGAAGTTTGAATGGTAGAGGGGGCAGACGTGTCTGCCAGAGTAAATAAAACATGAGCTTGCAGATTCGTATGGATCCCAGGTCAGTTATAACTCGGTGCAAACCTGACATACAAAAAGAAAATTAACAAGATTCAACATTTCATGTTACTGCCCTCTTTGTACTTCTAAGTGAGGCAATGTAATGATTCATTTCAGTTGTGCCGAAACCCAAACAACCACAAGGGTTTACATGCATTTCTGTGCATCTTTTTTAGGAGAGGGAAATTTGAACGTTACTTTGATATCAAATACTCCAAAATGTTATTTATTTCTAATTGTGAATGTTAGGTAAATATGTGGAAACAAACATTTAATTATTTACTCAATTCTATTACGGAAAGTCCCTCAAACAATCAGACTCAGACTCAGGCTCTTCTGAGACCTACTAAACAGTACTTATATATATATGTATATATATATTGTTTACATATTTATTTACATCCTAAAGGAGGTTGACATCACAATTATTATTTTTGACAAGCTGCTTCTTGCTGCACAATATATTTTTACATTTTCTTCAAGCAAAAAGTAAAACAGTGACATCTTGAGGCTGTTGGGACAAGAAGGAGCTAAACATTTCCCTCTAAACTGGCAATTTTACTGATAAACTTAGATGACTCTGACTTGTCATAACACTCAAATATTTGATTATTTTGCCTAAATCTGTATCTTAGCTTTACTGTCTGGGTTGAAACAACATTTATGATGCAGTACAAGTTTTTTTTTTTAAGTTAGTGCATGATCTATAATATCAGTTCATTTTAGGAGTCTGAAAAGGTCACAGCAGCCCATCTCACCACAAAAGGTACAAAATCTTCAAAAACAAGAATCAGCTGATTGTTAGTAACTTTTTATTGTTTTACCACAAAGTACAGATAAAAACATCCACAGCATATTCTCTCATCTTAATGGCCCAAACTGAGGAGGATTTGAAGAGGCAGTGATACGAGACCAAATAATTCTGCGTGCTAGTAGAAGATCTAAAGTCGGCAACCTCTACCAAGCTTGATGGCATTTATTTTCAGTGTAGATACTGTAGTGTGTATTGCTTTGTAACAGAGTGACACATTCATTCACAAGCAGGCCTAGAAATGAATGCAGATACAGTACAACATGGCTCTTTTGGGGTTTTCAGGTTTTTACTGTCTTTTTTTCCTCTTTTTTTTTTCTTGTTTTTTGTTTTGTTTTGTTTTTTGTTGCAAGCCTGAGTCGATACAACACAATCCACACATATGACTCATAGGTACAGTATTTACAGATCTGGTTTATATAGAGAGGAAGACATATTAGAAAGGAGAACAGTTTAAAAGTTTGGATTTTGGCCGGAAAAAAAAACAGTCACAACCAGTAAGAAGTAAAAGATACGCAGGATCCTAATCATCTCCCAGGTTTGTCATGATCATCACTCCCTTTCTGATCAGAACACATTCGGGCCTCATTTTCTTAAACTTTATTGTCGGTGGCTCATCTGTGATTTCAGGTTTGTATGCTACACTTGACAGTTAACTAATGCAACAGTTACTCTCAAAATAAATGCTTTTCTGATTCCGATTCGCTTAAATCATATCGTTCATGACTGGCCATTGACCACAACGATTTTTATAGTGTTTTGCCCTCTCAATCCATAGGTGCCATCCTCTTTATCTCTGTTTTTACTGGAAAAAAATTCTTTCAAAAACTCAGATTGCAGCAGTCTAGAGTTCACTTTGGTCCACCTAACAGCCCTTGTTTTATTACAATTTTAAACTTTTAAAACTGGTCACACTGTTCATTCTGGCATCCTATAGAAAGAACAGTGAGCTGCTTCTACAGCAATCTTTGGTGAATTCAAAACAAGGAATATCCACCAAACCAGTTTTAACTGTGGAAACTGTATTAAAACAAGTGCACAAACCCTTTATGAATGTTTGGTTGAGGGGGATAATGCATGCCCAGAGTGAGTGATGCTATGTAAACTTTAAAACCACTGTTAGCAGAAATGTGGTTGGAACCAAGAAGACCTCAGAACTGAATATTAAATTCCTGCATTGATTCAAAGCTAGAGTTAGAAACTCAGCAGCAACCTGGTTTGTGAACATTTCAGCCTCCGGCTGTTGGATACTTGTTTGACTTTAAACAGTGCTGTCCATATTTAACCTGAAAACTGAGCATTGGAAATAACAATACACACAAACAGACAAACAGACTCTGTAATACTGATTCTGAAGAAGTTTTACTGTGGGCTGTTTGTCACCAAGTAAGGAAACATTAAATTGCTGAGTGTTGGCGTGTAGCTTGACCTAACATAATCTCCCAGGTTCAGAGATAAAAAAGAGATCAGCACATAAATGGATACTGCATTCCATTAAATGTGTTTTTACAGTCTCCCTCTGTGTAAACTAGATGATCAAAAACAACAGTGCTGGACTCTAAATGTTTTTCCTATCTTGGATCCTGCTGCCCTGCACTGTGTCTTCAAATCCCAACAAAAGACAAGTTCCTGTATAGTAACTGTCAATCAACTGTCAATCGAGTTTGGTTTTGATCACTTGGTAAGAGACTGCCAAACCTGCGTGTCATAGTGACTTAACCACGCAATCTAAGATTTGTGCCATTTAACAGGAATGCACCTGGTTCAGCTGGGCGTCTACTGTATGTCACATGTCATCCTATTCTCTCCGGATGTTTCCTTTCACTCCTACTATGTAGTAAACTATCAGATAAAGGCAAAATACCATAAAAATGATCTAACAAAACAGCCTTGTTTGCATCCTCCAAACCCATTCCACCGTGTTTTGGAGAATGATGAATTGTTTGAATGTTTATGACATAATTTCAACATTAATGCTTAGCACTTCTCTAGCTCAGAAAAGAACAGACATCTGCAGGATTTACTCTGCCGGACATAAAATACTGTCAATATCAATATTTAGCATTGTTAGTAAGCACAACTGCACTGCTGTGTTGCACAAATTGCATTTCAGATATCCTTAAAGTTTTACATTGTCTGTACGTGATAGCAGGAACAATAACATCTTGAGGCTGTTGGGGAAAAAAGCATCAAAACATGTGCCGCCATAATTACAACATTATTGCTAAATCTCGATGACTTTGAGCTTTCAGAAGACTTAAATGGTTTGATTATTTTGTAAAATGCAGCAAAAAGTTTCTCTGAATCCACTGAGTGGATTTGGAGGATGATAAACTTGTAATTCAGGCTAAAACAATCACTCCACTGGATTTTTCTTAGCAGAATGTTAGAATTTCTGACTTTGCAACATCTCTGGAAAGCAGCATAAGACCAAACCGACGGGGAAATGAAAAGACTCACGGAGGAGTGGCCACTGGCGCAAACAATTCCACACATCATCCAAACAAACCCTACAACATAAACTTCTTATATTTGATACTATCCTCATAGAACTTCATTCCTTTTTAAAGTCATTTCCAGAAATGCATACCTGTAGATATTATATATATTGCACAACATTTATATGTACATTTGAAATAAATATAATTAAATAAAATGTGTCTCATAATTTTTTGCTATTTTTTCCCTTTCTCTATCTTGTTCATATTTTCCCCACCCAGTGTTTAATGCATGAAAAGAATGAAAGGGGCACCAGAATACAAAAAAGAAATGTAAAAACATAACAAAGGCCAAATGAAAAGGCTTCGATGAATAATGAAAACAAAACACCTGCTAATACCTGTAATATCCATGTTAAGATACCAGATGAGACAACAAATGAAACACAGATCTATGTATGTTTGATTCTTTGTGTATCCAGAATCATATAAGAAATGTAACACATCAGTATGGAGCAGATTTCAGCTGGATCACTCCCACATTAACTCCACTGTGGCCTTCTTGGTCACCATATCTGAGGCTGACATCTTTTCAAGACATTGACTGACATGAAACAAAGTACTGTAAACATCGGAAGGATTTAAATGGCACTCTGAGGACGGACGCCGTCAAATCCTTCTTTTAAAACCACATCGAGGAACAGGGAGACAACAGAAGATGGGTCGGGAACCTTCAAGAACCTGGGTTGCAAAGAGTCTGACATCTCCAGTTTGATTGAACTTGCTTTGGCATCAGACCAACACCCGCACTGATCAAAACACCTTTTAGCTCCTTTATGAGGAGGAATCAGAAGCAAACACACCTCAGGCACTGTTCCACGAACACCTCAGAGCATTTCAGACACTTTTCAACCTAGTTCTTGCGCCCCTCAGCCAATGATGCTTACTAGGTTACAGAGAGAAGCAGGAAAGTGAGTGAGAAGGGTGATTGAGTATGGACCCGAGGCCCTGGGGTCCAACTGAAGGAGGGCAAGGAGGAGGAGGGAGGAAAAGGGTTTGAGGGAGTAGTCGGCTTTAACATGCACAGTCCTGGTGAGGAGGAGCTGGCTGCTCTGTCAGCTGGGGCCCCTGTTTGGCCCCTGTGACTGCGGGATCGCCGGCATCCAGGCTCTCGGACATCTTTTCGCAGATGATGTCGACCAGGCGCTCAAAGGTCTGCTTCACATTGATGTTGTCCTTGGCGCTGGCCTCAAAGAACTCAAACCCTGGACAGGAAATAGGGTGTGGAAGAGGGTCAGAGAGGTTTAATGAGGATGTGGTCATCTGTGCAACTGTATAGTTTAGTGGTGAAGATGCAGTAAACACGGAGAAATGCACTTTTAACCTTGGAAGCAGCTTGGTTCCAGTGAAATATCTTGATAACTATTAGATGGATTGCCAGACAGATATTCATGGTTCCAAAAAGATTAACCTTTTGGCCAAAATGTCTGCTTGTCCATCGATTCACTTCAGTGTAACTGAAGTGTGTGTGTGTGTGTGTGTGTGTGTGTATGTGTGTGTGTGTGTGTGTGTACACCATGAACTCACCGAGGTGGTCAGACAGCTGCCGGCCTCTATCACCGCTCACCACTCGCTCGTCATCCATGTCGCACTTGTTTCCTACCAGCAGCACCTGGGCGTTGTCCCACGAGTACGTCTTAATCTGAGTCGACCTGGGAGCCAACACACCCAGCAGTCAGAGAGGAAACAAAAAGACTGTGACCACACCGGCGCAGCTGAATGTGTCCTGAGGTCTGACTCATTCCTCACATGTTTTCTAATCAGTGTGAACGTTGAAGACATACATGGAGTTTTTAAATGAGTGATTGAACATGGATGCAAAATCTGATCATGAAAAATCTAACCTGCATGTGACTTTTATTTCACATTTAAAATTTTAATTTTGGCACAAATTTGGCACAGTGTTAAGAGCCTCAGACTGAATATAAAATGTGTTATAACAAGAATCTGATTCTCAATAAGTATTTTTGTTAAAATATTGTACAATAAACCCCATCTGTTACTCCCTCATCCTCTCCTCCTGCGTGCTCATTGGTCAGGAGTCCTGCTCAGCCATTGCAGCAGATCTCATTGGTGAAAATTTGAATGTTAATAAGACAACCTTGTTCTTATGACCCATATACCCCACGAGTGTCATTAGTTTCACTTGGGACTGGTGTACTGTATATGAAAAGCAAGAGCTGTGTCTTGTATGATGAAAAGAAAAAGGATGAAGGAGCAGAGAAAATCAAACCTAGACTTTGACACACTGTATTTGTTTATGTTAACTTCAAAAACTCTGAACTTTTTCTCTAAGGACAATCAGAGTAACTTTACAACAGAGAAATAACACACCGAGCCAAAGTCCCGGCAGGACACAAAAAGGAGAAAAGATAATGATCCTGCAGCATCCGGTTGTTCTGCAGACACAGAGGACACCGACGCTGCGGACCGTTAAAACAATACATACAGAAACTTGAACCGGATCATCTGCTCTGTTCATCAATCTACAGTATCTCTACATCTATTTCCAGACTGGTGCTGGATATCTAGATACCACTTGATCCATCATCCACACAGCACTGCCTCTCACAGGTCAAGCTCTGTGGTGTCTGTTTACACTCTAGTCATGTGACCCCCCCAAGCCAATCACATACCAGTCCTGGACGGCATTGAAGGACTCCTCGTTGGTGATGTCGTACATGAGGATGAAGCCCATGGCTCCTCGGTAGTAGGCCGTGGTGATGGTGCGGTAGCGCTCCTGACCTGCCGTGTCCTGGAGAAAAAAACAGCAGAAGTTAAAGGGACCTTTTTATTAACTATTTCAGAAAATGCCATTTCACAGTGACTTCTGACAGATTTGGTTGAGGATTGACTTTTAGATCTTCAGACAGTCTAATCAGTCCTTTTTCATGTCAGAAAAAAAGACAAAATAGGCACCAAGAATAAATGAAAATCACCTAGCAACCACAGGGGATTCTGATTCAGGTTATAACTAAAAGAGTAAACCTGGTATTACACATCAGGATAATATTGTTGAATAGTTTAGCATTTACCTGTATACGGTACGGTAGACTTCACTGGCAAATAACCAAGAGCCAGATAGTGTTTCAACTATTTATACGTCTGATAATTTAATGAAATTTTTCAATGTAGGTTGTTTAACACTTTTAATAGCTACAACATTTTCTATAAGATAGAGAAGTTGAAAACAGCTAACAGCTAAATGTTATTTCAGTGCAGTTGGTAAGTTTATCTATGTTATGAAAAAATCCCACTGCTGTTGGAGAGCTGCTGACCACTGCAGAGGAAATCCATGTGAAAAGTTTGTTCTGCACTCAAAGCTTTGGTGCATCAGCAAATTTATTAGTTTGTATAAGCTGTAAGTGTGCTTATGGGATTTTTACCGCTTTGGCAGGTAACACGCCATTGACTCAGAGTTTTCACCTTATGAATTTGGCTGGTAAAATGATAAAATGTTATCTGCAGCGTGCAGAAATTCAAGCCAAATTCAAGAGTTGTCAAATCATTTTTAATACTACCTGGTAGTGCATTTAAAGACACTGGAGTGGTGTACATCAATCTTATCTAATCATATCCAGCAAGATAAAGATTTACTATACTGATGAAAATTAAGGTGCATAAAGAAACAAAAACAACAAATGTAAACAAAAAAAAAAAAAAAACATGAAAATGACTGGCGTCAAAGTGTTTTTATCAGTGTTTTTAGAAGTGTGTAAGTGAATGTAAACACAAAAGATTCAGTAACTTATTCTAGAAATTGTTCAAATATCTAAGACCTGCAGAGAACCCAAAAATGGCTTTGGGTTCTCTGCTGTGATTTCAGAATACTTGAGCCTAAAGATGGGACATAAACACACACACACACACACACACACACACACACACACACACACACACACACACACACCAGACTTTACATTCAACATTTCAAACTGACACATTGTTTCCATGTGCTCCAGTAAAGCCAGCGTATTAAAAGGACTGTTGACGCTTTTAAAATCTGCCAGCAGATGACACTTCATCAACTTGCTGCCTCTTCCTCCCCCGCTCTCTCTCTTGGCCACAAACCCAGGTTAGGTTGAATTTCAATGCTAAGCCCTAATGAACGCTCAGGGAATTAAAGCCCAACACCCTGTGTCTCTTTCTCTGAGCCGAGCAGCTCCTGGTCCAACAGCATCACTCTGCTGTCAGTGTGGAGATCAGCAGAGCAAAAGACAGGAAGTAACCAGTTATAATCACTCTATTGTACGTAAGTAGAGTGCAGTATTTACAAACTGTTTATAGTGCTTACAACTACATTATAGTGTGTTAAACTATTTATATATTCCTTATGAATGCTAAACAGGGGAACTGAAAGTAAAGGTTGCTGTCTTTACTATTATGATTATAGACACATCATATCATATATATAGAAAATACATACAGTGTCTAACTGTTAATAAACTTTCACATTGAAGCATTTAAACAACATACACATAACATGAGCTGCATTACATGGTCTTTGACAAAGAGACTACATAGATGTGTACACACAAAAACAACTTACTGAACACATGCACTTCTGAGCTGTTCTTGGGCTCATTAATGTGTCCATTCATTCAATCACACATGATCATCCTCAGGTCACAAGAATATTGTATGACATCTACTTTTAGACAGCTGTAGCGCTGACATTTCCATATTGTTGCTTATAATTTTCTGCAGTTTATGTCCTGCTCATCCACTCAATGTGCTGCAGGCCGCTCGGGATGAGCGCATCTGCTCTATACCTAAAATGTCAGTGTAGGTAGCACTCAGAGGTGTTACATAACGAACACATTGGAGTACTCATCTTTGTGTTCAGTGAAAGCTGTGAAAATGTTAGATGAGCAAACAGCTCGTATGCAAAATGAAAATGTTCTGATATAATACAGTCAACCACTCTAAGGACAAGAATCACTTGTCGTGAACTTAACTCCTGGAAATGTGAGTGCATTGTGTTTTCAGATGAAAGTTTGATTTAATTCAATTAAACACGAGTCAAAACAAAGATGCCACAACCACAAAATTAGTGGAAGAGGGACCCCAAAGGAAAGCAAATAATGGGTTTCTGAAATAAGAGCTGAAAAGCTAGTGTGTACTGAACACGACAACAATAACATCTATATAAATGGGATTAACTGCACACAGTGAAATAAATATACATACTGTATGTTGACTTTTGAGCTCATGACTCAAAACCATTTTCACTCAGCTGAGAGAATTGCTGAGAGATGGGGGAAGGGGATTTTGTGTGTGTGTGTGTGCGTGCGTGTGTGTGTGTGCAGGGGAGGGAGGGGATATCTGCTCAGGGAGATGTGTAGTAATGGGGGAGGGGAGAGCAGCACCCAGTCATCCGTTTCTCGTGCTCTGATTGGCCGATCGTGTCTTCCTTACCAGAGGCAAGACCTGGCAAAGGCTGACAACAGAGACAGCTCTACACACACACACACACACAGCCTTGTCTGCTGCAGAACGCATACTAAAGGTGGAAATGATGTTACGATCGACAACGTGATACTGAAACACCAGTTCCTCAGGGAGCTTATTCTCACACTGTGCTTGCTTTTACTTTGCTCTGTGATTGCGTTCACTGCTGAGCCCCTCAGGATCCAACACATGTCTGATGCAAGAATACACGGGAAAAAACACCACTCTGTTTGTTTTCCTCAAGGCACATCAATGTCACGGTCTGTGTTTTGGTCTTTTGACGTTACTTCAACTGTATTCTATTGTATTCTACTCATCCAAGGATCAGCTGTATGAGCCGGCTGCAGAGAGGACGAAAAATGTGCACGTGTTTACATACTGTTTAACATGTTATGAAATATCTTATGAAATACAGACATCATTTAAAAAACATGATTAATATTCAAGTTTTGTGTCAGAGGTCCAAGTGAATATCACAGGGATATAGCATCATCGTTTACAAGTGTCTAGCTGACCTTCTCCTGATTTTTGAAACAACCTTCAGATGATAGAAATTTGTTTAAACACTGTATTGGAATAATGGCGCAGACTTTAGAACAATCTTTTCTGGAAAGCTTTCATAGTGTTGCACTCGGTTGTTCACATGTAAGTGAGAGCTTGACAGAGAAACTCAAACCTTGTGGGTTTCTCACCTTCTCATACCTGGTCAATTTGTTTTTGCATAAATTGTTGACTGGAGCCCCAGGAGGAAGGGGTTTGAGACATTGTTCAACAATCCAGTGTGCACCTCGGTTGAAGCATACTGATGCACAGGGACCCAAGAAATCAGTGTGTGTCTGTACAGGCTCTAGCTGTTCAGCCACAAGTGCACAGAACTTCAGCAGCTCTATCCTCCAACTGATTCGTTTTAGAAATACTCAGAGGAAAGAAAAGACAAATGCACTTGGAACATGGTGGAAGTACAGGAGAAAACGTTGGAAACACGTTGACCATATGTGAAGATGCAGCTAGTCGTGGGACACAGTTGACCAGCAGCAGGTGATGGTGTAATGGGAAAGAGAACAGTGGAGGAAACCAATGCCTCACACAGCACGTTCCTGTAAGCTAGGCAACGAACCACACACTCTTAATGTATGCAGTACTTTATGTAGATCATTTCATGTCTCATTGAGCGCTATTTGCCAACAGACAGTTAAGGTAATTGGAATATTTTGCGTGATTATTCAAGTTTGTTTTGTGTAAACTCTGGGCAGTAGTCAGCTGGCTGTCTCAAGTTAATTCTGGTTACAAAATCAGAAATTTTTTTGAACTCAGGTTGATTGAGGACATTATAGTTGAGGATCTTAGTTGTGAATCAGAGGATCATTTCCACAGAAGATTCTACATGTTTATAACATTTTATTACATCTATTAAACTGTCAAACTCATTCAACTTCAGCATCACATTCACCAGAAACGTTCATGTAAATGAAAGGTCTTAGTTTAATGTACTTCAACTAAATACATCTCCTGATGTCTTACCCAGATCTGTAATTTGATCCGCTTGTCATTCCTGTAGATGGTTTTCACCTTGAAGTCGATGCCCACAGTACTGACAAAGGCCGGTGTGAAGGAGTCATCGGCGTAGCGGAACAAGAAGGAGGTTTTGCCCACGCTGCTGTTTCCAATGATGAGGATTTTGAACATGTAGTCAAAGTTTTGGTCCGAAGACTCCTTCTGCCCGTAGGTCGCTGTTGCTGAGGCCATCTGTGGACAGAGACGAAGGAGAAAAACAAAACTTGAATCAAAACGTTGCTGTGACCGCCACATGTGGCAGACATAGCTGTCGCAAACGTTGTGCCAGCGGTGCAACTGCACAGAGCCTCACGCCTCTTATGGGCCTCGCAATGCAGGTTTTATTTTTAACCCAACATATTTCAAAGCCAATTTCCTGTCTGCGATTATTCCTTCCTGGGTTAAGGTACCAGGTCCCAGGTGAATGCGCCCAGAATCCAGAGCAAGCCTACATAACAGACTATTTTAACGTCAGAGGCTCTCACAGCTCTCTTCACCCATTTTATACGAACACAGGAGTTTGACGACATTTCAAAGTTGTAAGAAATGAACTATTTGCATGCATCAGTGTCTCAGGGCAGACTGTGTGGGCTGTGTGTTGCATCCAGGATGAATTACACAGATGCTATTGCTGAGTTTGCTGCCAAGAAAGCAAGAAAAGTGACTTTCGTGTAATTCGTTCTATTTAACCTACGGTGTGTCAGTCTCCTTATTTAAATTAACCAACATGACAGGATTTCCTTTGTGCTGCCATATTAAAATGTGCCTACATGACAGTCAGAAAACTTTTCTCACTATAAATGTTGCTATTGGGTGTGTGTAACGCTGTTTTAAAGTTGTGCATAATGCTGTTGGATGTGTTCAATGCTGTTTAAAGTGTGCATACTTCTGTTTTAGTCGTACGTAATGCTGTTATAGAGCCGTACAGTGCACACCTTGTCATATGGATCCTTAGCATATATGATTATTGTAATGGTTTATCTCAAAGTAAAGCACTTCTATGAAACACAAATAAAGTGCATCTTTACGAAATTGTCCTACACCATTTAACTTGAACTAGAATGGCTATGTGCACTGTACCGTGTTTCGTGTGTGTGCATGTAAGTGATGATCAGGGCCCCCCATCCCAAGTTCGCACAGGGTCTCACACCCCTCTCGCAACAGCTCTGGTGGCCGTGCTTTAAAAATAGATGACAGTGACCTTTCCTGAAAGTACAACATTGAATTTTCTGTTTGATCCACACTCTTTCAAGTGAGGTTCTAAAAGTTTGAAGGCAAGAGATTTGATGGCACCGTAAGATTCCATGCTGAAATTTATGCTATACATCAGTAGTATTGTAGGAAAATTTGAAGAAAAATCCACCATACAGTATGGACATTCATGTAAAAACACACCTGTTTTACTAGCATAAATTATGAAAATAGAGCCATCGAGAAAAGCGTCCAATTCAATCCCAATAAGGGGTTTAAATATACTGTAGATATATACATATAGCTTTAACTCAATAGGAACATAAGAAAAGACATCAGCCACTGGTAGTCAGTCACGAGTCACAGTACAACACACACAGTTATCCGTAACTAAAAAGGCAAGGATGATAAGTTAGAGAAGTTAGGTGATCTGATAAGCTTAAAGGGAAAACTAGATCTATGATGTGGGTAATAAGAAAAATGCACAGTAGAGCTGCAACAACTTGATTGATAAATTATTTTAATCATTTTAATGCAAAAATTATGAAATCTGATGTTTTCAGCTTTTCAAATATAAAGATTTTCTGCTTTTTGGTGGTAAAAATGAGAGTAAACTGAATATATTTGGATTCCGGACTGTTGTCAAATAAAACAAGCTATTTGAATACTTTGAATATCTCCTTGCACTTTGGGAAATTATAACGAATGTTTTTCACAACATTTTATAAACAAAATAATTAATCAATGAATTGAGAAAAATAATCGGTAAGATGATGGAGGACTCCTGCTGATTTAGATGCAGATGTGGTATGGTGTGATGGAGAATGGACCCACAAACTGGTGCGCCAGCTTGCAGGACTTGACCCTGGTGCAGGGCAGGGGATGGGATGGGATGAGCTACTGCGGGAACCTGGCATCTGCAGCTCCTGGTGTCAGCGTGGACAGAACGCTAGAGTTTCCTGGTCGTTATCAGAGGCAGCGTGATCTCTCTAAATTAATGATATGAGTAATAAGAAAAAACACACTTTCATGAATCAAACCCTTTGAAATAACAGCAGAAATTCTTTTCCATATAGAAAAAAAAGGTCATACATTTAATGAATGTTGACAAAAGATGAGATTCTGTCAGCATTTGTTAGATTCAGCATAACAGATGATAGTGATTTACCAGTCAGGCTTAAACACTGCACATTTGCTGCATAGTAATTAATCAAAGCAGCATATTGCAATGTCAGGGGAAAACAGAAAACCCATCTGAGTTTTTTTTCAATTTGGCAAAATGTTGGAGGCAAATGGCTCAATCAGTCACAATCATCTGGGGATGTGTGAGGAATAATTCACTGCACAAGCAGCTGCACCAAGTCGAAGTTAGTTTGGAGTTTGAGATTCACAAGCTTGACATGTATTTTAACATCAATAGCTCTGTGTCGATACCATCAATTACCTTCATAAGGGGATTATTTTATTTTAGCCAGCTATGTTACCTCAAAACATGATTTGAGCTGTTTCTTTGCCAATCGATCAAGTGATCATCAACAGTCCAGTCCAGAGAGATGCGAGACCAGAAGTGTTGAGACACGGGTGGAGCTGCTACTGCTTGTGTGGGCCACTTGTTCTGTACAGGTCTGGCCAACACTGACTGATCCCTGATGGTAGGAGTCTCATGCTTACAGCTGAAGTTACGGTCAAGGAAAGATGTAGCCTGACACCAAACAATGACACCACTAAAAGGTAAGTATATGACTGTGGTAACTTTAGATTTAGCAGCCTACACACTTACAATCTGCTGTGGAAGGTTGTTACGTCAGCTGGAAATCTAGGCTAGCCAACAACAGCTACATGAATTTCCAGGGGACTACTTTCTCTGTGTGTGTGTGTGTACTATCAATTGGACTCAAAGAAAAGAGAGAATAGAGATTCTTGTCATTAAAGTTTTTTTGGAAAGCTGAAGAACCTCACGCAGCTTGCTCACATTGACTTTGTCCTTGTTAAAGTTATTAAATCTCTGCAACAACTATGGGGAGTAATATGTTATAATGACCAAATCAATAAAATTGAGAAAATTATGAGAATGACACCCAGGTTGACAAATACCAAAATCTACTTTAAACTGTCTGAATGTGACGCAGGGCCTTGCTGAACAAGACTTTTCAAGGCTGCACATAGACGAACGAATGAAGCAGGCGTTGTTTGGAGACATTTTTTTCTCTCTGTTTCGAATCTGCCTCCTGACAGGAATTTAATCCACCAATCAGCTTGCTTGATGTGCAGGTCTGCATGATGCCTTGATGAGATTTTGGAGGTGTGTGTGTGTGTGTTGGATTCTCTGAAAACCTTCTGGTTTTGCTCAAAAAGAACTAGTTCATTCGACGTTTTGTTCAGCCAAGTTGGAAATCAAAAGTGTTAGAATACACTGGAAGGCAGAGTGAAAGGCCGGCTGCCATAGAGAGGGGAGACAAGATATTGTTTAAATATGGGGATAACAGTGCACATTTTCAGACAGTCTCTCCTGAAAGACATTTGTAGCATTGCACTCGGTTGTTCATATGAAATAAGACAGAAATCAGTAAGAAAACTGTTAGCTGCATGACTGAAACTTGCAACATTTGCATTTGCATACATGCCACTGGGCTACAAGAATTCAGTGCTACAATTGCTAAATGGATTCAGGAAACCTTGTCGACTCTTGAGAGCACAATGACTTGAGCCCACAGGCCTCAGTGTCCCTGCACCCTGCTCTATATTTAGACTGTTATCTCGAGTCGGCTGCAGTGGAACACGAGAACTCTCAGGGAATAAAGCGCAAACAAAACAACTGCACCCTCATCGGAGCTCCAGCCTATCGGTTTACATGAAGGAACACAGAGATGCTCGCTAAATAATGAAGAAGAACGACCCTTCCTCAACACACTGATGGTTGTTTATGCAAGGAGGCTGAGCAGGCAGCTAAGATGTGAGTGACAGCAATCATCAAACCTGCTACATAACTGTAAAGGGTTCAAACAGGAAGTGAAAAAGGAAACCAGATAACACAGAAACATTGCTTTAATAATTTCTGGACTCATTTGCGTACAAATAAGATTTCAGGCTCCTAATTTGAGAACTTCTGAAAACGCAGCAGCATGGTTGTTGATTTCTATTTGGTTGATGAAAAGTTCTGCTCTGCCTGTGACGTCAATCACATTCTGCAGTCTGGAGCTCCTGTGTGTACTTCAAAAGACTGCATGATTCATTAAGGGTCAGCATTTTAACCTCATGGTCATTGTCATAAAACAATGCTGATGAACATCCACTCGTGTCTGTTAGATGACTGAACATGTGAGTCTCACTGCTGAGCAGTGAAGTGAACTGCAGTGTGACTCACTGCGTAATCCACACCACTTACAGGAAATGAGAACAAACACAGGGGTTGAAGGAGACACAGAGTATGCTGACAATCAGAGATTTAAAACGGAATAAATTACCCACAATTATCAAACAGTGGGCTGAGTTCTGTAAAATGTTATGGAAAGGTGGTTCAAGTGCTTTTTTATCACCTTTAACAAACACGAGAGGGACAGGAGATAATGGCATCGTACAATTCATTGATCCAACAGCATTCAAAAGGGCGACACACCTTCAAATTAATGTGAGTTTCCATCCACTATGCAAATATTAAAAGTTGAGCACATTAAACCAGCAGAAGAAGAGGGCGCAATGAGATGACGTGCTTCAAAGAGCGTCAGTCAAACCTCAAACAAAAAAGATGAGGAAAATGTGATAGAAATATGGCCTTTATGTTTGGTTCATGTATTCATTTGAGGAAGGTTACAGTCTCCTCATCACGCAGAATTAATGTTTTAATCTGCCGACATTTTCTATCTCTTGTTTTTTGTCTCAGTGGATGTTTAAATCACATGCCTGTTCATTAGAATTTACGTGCTAAGTCTGTTTCCACTGCACTTTGTAACAAGCGTAAAATTTTGCCTTTATTTTATAAAAAAAAGTGGATAGAAACACACTTATTAACACATCTCATCTGAAACTTGATCAAAATTCTATACAGTATAATGATGACATCAAGTGGAAATACTTAACTTATAACATTTCACAAAAATTACAAAATGTTAACGTTAGATGTTTGTCAACAAACAAATGAAAGGCTGTTTCTCTGGCTCCGAGTAAAGCGAACCTCCTGGATGTGAGATCACAATCGATCACAGTCAGCGTTAGGTGTTCGATTTCGTCTTTGGCCAACCTTATTAAAAATGTATCTACTCAAATTACTGTTGCACCAAAGTGTCTACTCAGCTCAGCAGATATTTCAGCCCATGTGCTTTTCAGTTTCTTCGAGCTGAGTCAGCGATGTTGCAGCGCTAGCATATTGGCAATAAGACCAAAACTAAGAAATAGACATTCACGCCAAGTTCTTACATTCGGTTTTGATACCTAAAAGTGAAATGTAAACATGTGACGGTTATTTATAGCAGCGATTAGAGGAGGTTGAAAATTAGCAGTCACTGTTGGGAGTCTGGATCTTGTCAAACACGATCGCAGACTTTAGTTGGCTTTCAGAGGAGGCTGTTGAGAATCTGCTGTATGTGACGGTGTTGTGAGATTACTGCAGCCTTTCCTCTGCATCTCAGAGAGGAGCTGCGGAGAAGAGAGTTGGCTTAACCTTCACCAAACACTAATTTGCTACAGAAGCTTACAGACCGAGGCCTCTGTGCTTAATCTCAAAGTAATTAACAAATTCTCATTATGCAAATGTATTTCAGCCTGCAGGACGTTGCTGCTGCTGCAATAATGTGGCCTCGATAGTAAACTGCCTTTGGACATAATACAAGTCATGTCTACCGAACTGTGAGAGCTACCGTGACACATGGGGTTCTTACAACTTATGATTTAAAGAAATGTCAAACTGTAGAATGCACTGCACATTACATTCATTTGACACTTATGTCCAAAACAACTTTTTATATACTGTACACACAATTTAGGTTTCGGTGTTTTGCTCGAGGACACTTCGACATAATGTAAGATTTGAACATCTGACCCCTGAGACCAGGGGTCAAGACCAGTGCCTCTAACCCCTGAGCTATGAAGCCTTATTTCTACAGCTGCAATTAACTGTTCTTCTTTTGCTTGTTAAATGTCAGAAAATGTAAAAACATGCACGACACCCTTTCCTACAGCCCAAGGTATCGTCTTCAGATGGCTGACCAACAGTCCAAAACCCAAAGATAAAATCAGTTAACAATGTTAAGGAACCAGAGAATTTCTTTCTTTTCTGCTTAAAAGTAAAAGTAACTGCGGTAACTATTTGATCCACACATGTTAATAATCTGTGTTCCTTTTCCATAATTAATCTGCCACAACACAACTGACATTCACATATATATTTTTCTTGTAGTTTCTTTGATTATTTTCCCTGTATTACTTCTTACCTTATATTGAATTTCTGAGCTTATTGCCCATTTGTCCTTTTTGCTGCTGAATGTGCTGAGTCATGACCCTGCTTCCCCACAGGGATCAATAAAGTCTTATCAACAGAACCATCAATATTATCAACTTAATATTTGACCAGCATCTCTCAATATAGCTCTAAAATCTAATTTTAACCAACAAAGTCATTCTAAATGATACCATTTGCCTCTAAGTCGTGACAACATTTGTGAGCCTAAACAAAGGATTCAGGCCCTGAGATAAAAATAAAACTCGTGGTGTGGTGTAATATGGATTAATATCGACTACTTTTGTTTAGATTTCCTGTAATCTGTATTTCCAACATGTAAAAGTGATGCTGATGGTTTAAACTGCAAGAAGAAATTACAAACATTTTACATTTCCATTTCAGCCATATTAAAATGTTGCCTCAAATTGGCTTTGAGATTAAAATCCTTTCCTGTGGTTTGACGACCAGAAACCGGACACTGAGATGCAACTGAATGTCAAAGACTGCAAAATGGACACTGACACTAGCTGCTGAGGATAATTCAGCTCTTCTATCATGGAGGAGGTAGGGGAGAAGGAGGTGGAGGGACATGTTTTTGTCAGGCCTTGAATATCTGGGCCTTCGTTGGCAGAGAGATCTGATAAATCCACATCTCTGACGTAGTTTACTGCTGTTACTTTTAGCTTTACATGATGGAACGGGCTGCCCAAATATCTACGGTCACTATATTGGATTTTTATATATACTTGTGAGCTCCGGTTGAGTCACTAAGAACTAAGAGGTTTTTACATGATATAAATTAATTAGAAATAAAAATATTTGACACATAATGATAGAAAGCCCTGAAATGATGGAGAAAACCCAGGGAGGTCTGCTAACTAACAATGCTCTTTACCAGCCACATGCAGCTTCACATGTCAAGCCTCCATCTCCACTGAAGCAGCTGGAGCACGTTGTCAGTAGTCTAACCAAAAGAAGTGTTTGTTTTTTTTTTCATCTTGATTCAATCATTCAAGAGTTGTGCGTTTCTGCGCTGGACGATGACATCATCAAGTGCTCCTCTAAACCTGTCACCTAAAGGAGATGGACGTCCTACAGGAGCTGGATTGATCCGGAGCTAAGTGCTGCCGCACGCAGCTACTCAGGCTCATTTAATCAGTGGCGGCCGGCTTCCTGCAGTCTGACAGCTAATCCACAGCTGATCCCAGACCTCCCAAACACCTTCCTGCTTCAAGACAGTTACTGACAAAACCTGCTGAGACGACTGTCAGAGGCGTCTTCAGCTCCACGGGGAAACTTAAACACTCAAGAGAGAAAAAAAGCATCATGGAGTTACACTTAAAATATGTTTTTCTGAGGTGGGGATAATTTCATTGGTTTAAATCAATATAAACTAAAGGGAAAGTTATAAGTTATAAGTGGTGGAAAGTATTTAGTTTCCATTTGCTGCTACTTTATATTTTTACTCATTTCAAAGGTAAATATAGTATTTTTTACTGCACTACATTTATTTGACAACTTCAGTTACTAGTAAACAAATCAGAGACCTGTTTACAGCGTCTATTTTAGTTGTATTTACTACAAAAAGCACTCAAAAGTACTTTCCACCAACCACTACAACTAACACTATAGGAGCCCCTTGAATGCAACACATCAAAAAGTGGTCTGACTGAATCTGACAAGGCAAAAAGTCTAGGAGTCTGGGTGAAAGTCTACAGGCAAGAACTTTACAATCAAGCACATATTATATCACACGATGGACGAACAAGCCAACAGTAGCATGAGCAACCTTCCCTCTCTGTACATCCTTCAACTGCCAGTCATTAAGCACCTCTCCTATTCTATTGCTTGTACTCTTTAAGCACAGTTAAACAAAAAAAATGATACTTTGAAAGGGCATCATCAATACTTCCTAATCGAGGGGTCAATCCCACCCTCTCTCTTAGATCGAATGGACATGAATAAGTGATGCTAGTTCACAGACCAAAAGTCAACCAGATTGAACTCTGTAGAAATCAAATGAGGTGAAATCTTTTTTGCAACAATAAGCAAATGCATCACGTTCCCCTTATTATAACAAATAGGCAGAGTGGAAAGTAATGAAGCACATTTACTCTTGTATTGTTCTAAAGTACAATACTGAAGTACTTGTACTTTATTTGATTATTTTATGCTTCTTTATAGTCTACTTCTACTCCACTTCTTACATTTCAGATTAAGATTTTACACATTTGATCTTTTTTATAAATTATAATGCATCATTTTAGATTAAACTACCAAACAAATATGAATATGAAGTCATTAAAATTGGCTCCACCTAAGTATAATTTAAATATGAATATGTCAAAATAATAATACAATAATACAATGGTATAACACTGACAGGGGCCATCAGCATAAAGAGTACTTGCTACTTTAAATACATTTTGTTACCAACTCTTCTAATTAAAATACTTCTACCAGTGCAAATAAGCTGCAAAATTCATCATTAGGAAGAAAAACTCCAATCTGTGAACAGACTGAGAGGTTTTCACAGATCTAAAATGCTCTAAAATGTTTTCGCACCCAGAATCACAACCAGGACCAGAACCAGGAAGCTAAATCTAAACTAAAATCAAATATTTATCTACGACTAGATTAAAACTCTGACATATATGTGAGGATGTGCTAGTAAAACGTTTTACATCTTTAACCACTCAAGCCTATTCCAGTCTACAATGGCCATGAGGCTTGTAAAGCTCAAATCAATTTCATTTTGGGGGGTTGTTGTTGTTGTTTAAAATTCAGTCAGCAGCCTTTTGACCTCTGACCCCTCTAGCAAACAGCTGGTGTTTGCATCTTTCCTCACTGTCTGCTGTGCTGCTCTCTCCCTACATTAAACAAATGTAAAATATTGAGTGTTACAGACTTGTTTTTCTCATCAGGGTGGAGAAGTCGGACACTCAAACTGGTCAAATTAATTTACAGATTCATCGTTAAAATAAATCCAACATCCTATCGAGGTTAACCAACAGTTCATCTGACGTGTCGCTTACCACTACATGACCAGGCAGCCCAATAACTAACGATGAACTAAAGCAGAGAAGATGTCTCCTCAAGAACACAGCAGTGGTTTTATGCAGCTGCGGTCCTGCTCCCAGGTTGCCTGAGACGGCATTTTCCCCCTTTTCCTCCAATCACGTGCCTCCTTCTCTAGGAAGCGTGGGGATGCAGATCAGAGGAGGGGAAGCTAAAAATAGCATCCTTTCCTTCTTTTTTTTCTCCTCCACAGCAAACAGAAAGCAGAGAGCGGCGCAGCCAGGACGTGGGAGATGTTTGTTGGTGCTTCAGTCTGCAGGTGAATCCAGGACGTTTTAGATTAAAAACAGCCATCATAAATATTTCCTTTACTTGACACATGTCTTCCCTGTTAGTACATGCCTACATGTCTATTCTTTTTTATTTTTAAAAACATATAGATCGATCGATACAGATCGATTTTTCTTTCTCCACTTTGTCTATGTGCTTATATTTGAGTGTTTATATGCTCTAAAACATACAAGAATTCCATGTTTCCCTCTCAGAGTTTTTATTTAAGTGACAGCAGTTCTTTCAGATATGAAATGTCTTAATTTAGGAAAAAATCTATTTCTCTGCAACTGCCATCAGACGAGAATCTCTCAGAGACACATAACTCTGACAGACTGACCAATATGTGAAATGTAATAAAAGATATCGACCCAATGTCTGAATCTGATCCCGGTTGGTACCGTGGCCGTGTGTGTCACAGGCAACATGGACGTGTGTTTTCCCAGCAGAAACAACAGATGCGTCACTCTTTCCTTCAGGTCTGACTGCCAGTAACTTTTCTCTCAGCAGGGGAAGTGCAGATGTAGCCTTCAGACCCACATTCATAATCTTTAAAACACATGAAACGTAAAGAGTAAAACAAAAAAGAATCTTATAGTCTACATAGCTCTGAGTGTTGTAGCACAGTATTGATTAATTAAAAAAAAAAAAACACGCCTGCATTGGCTTTCTTCTACCTTCACCTGCTGTTTTCAAAGCCAATACATCCTCTGATTCTCTCTTTAATACACACACACACACACACACACACACACACACACACACAAACACACACAAATACAAACACACAAACATTGCACATCAAAATGTGGTCAAAAATCCATAAATTCTACCAAATAGCCTACATTTAAGAAACTGGGAGCATTTATTGTATATTCTCTCCTGCAGGCCATATGTGCAGTCCAATTATGCGTATTAAATATATAGCCTATATCCAGTATATATAGTCAATTTACAGCCTTTCTTCTTTCTTCCTTTATTGCATATTTAGTTGAGATGTGCTGTTGCAGTACATGAAACCCACACACACACACACACACACACACACACACACACACACACAAACGTCGATTCATACGAAGGCACTAACCGAGATGTGATTGGTTCAGGACTAAATGTTTCACCCTACCACAGGAACACAACAGTCCTCCATATGCCCTGTCATATTCCTGCAATCATCCAAATATTCGGACTGATAGCGGGTCTGTGGTTATTTCAAGATAATAACCCTTAAAATATAATTAGAAAATAACTGTATGTATGCGTGTCAAAAATAATATATGATAAATATATGATATACTCTCATGTAGTGTGCTCAATTAATGGATTTCAGTGTTTTATTGTTCTCTGCCTCGGACACATTTCGACCCATTTTCCTGATTTAAACCATCGGACGGTGTGAAACGCCTTTCCCTGCAGGACAGGCCCGGAGTCAAACCAGAGATCCACCAACCCGGCAGCAGCCCGCACATCCATCCACGCAGATCACACCAATAAATACGCATTTTATGTACCCATGACGGTTTTAAGGTTTTCACAATGAAAACAGCTGTTCTAAAGCGAGCATCTTATGTCAAAGGTTTAATCTGAAATCCTTTACTTGATATTCAAACAGAAACGCTCATAAAGAATAAATACAGGATACAGTACATTTAAATATAAGACGCATGTCTATGAAATAGATGAATACAGACAGAAATCTCACCTTTGTAGATTTCTGTCCAGCTGCTATCCACCACGTCCAGCACCCGCAGAAACACCGCCACTGTCAAGTCAGAAAGGTTGTGCAGCACAAGATCCGGCTACGACTTCCAAAATAAAAGCCGTTAAAAACGAGCTGTGACTTTTTTTTCCTTTTTTTGCTCAAAATAAACGCGATCGTTATAATGTAAATTATTAAAGAAAAGTGTTTTAAAAAGTGTATTTCAGTTGGCACTATTGGCCCATATTGCGAGCTGATGTTAACTATCTATCTAAAAAGATCAATTAAATTAATTTACATAAAAGAATACAAAGTTGTTCCCAGCTATACAATTTAAAGTGATGTAACCAGCAGAAATCAAGGCTATTGTTATTTATATAATTGTACACATTAATTCAATCTATTACGTTTTTATTATTTTACCATATCTCGGTTTATATTTGTACCTTCTTACTATTGGCTTGTCAATCATCTGTAAAGCACTTTGAATATACAATTACAGCCCATAACCATAATAAACAAAATATGACAGTGTCAAGATAGATTACTTTATTCATCCCCGAAGGGAAATTAAGTAAGCACCGGGGAACAAGAATGAAAATAATAAACAAACAATGTATAGCACTCTGTTGAAGACATTGTTTGAGTCCACAGATTTAGCACTGCATTCCTATAACATAGCCTATTTTATTTTATAAAAGTATTGCAATTGAATCATTGCCTGAACGTGACTTTATTTTGAAAGCGAACTGAAGTTCCGGGCTTCCTGTATCGGCGCCATCTTTACGCAGCAAAAAAACGTCGACGTTAAATGAATGGCAGGTGGGCGGGATTTCTGAGGCGGTGTGGAAGATTGACAGCCCGTTGGACGAATCGGGGGCCGCAGCGTAACAGCTGTCCTGAAACATTCCGCCTCAAATCCTCAACCTGACATTTATTATTGATGAGCGCTGCCGGAGAGACTGAATTATTGATCAGGTGGTCAGCAGTAACCATCGCTGCCATTTCCATGCAATAACAGACACTGCAAAAACATCTCAATATTATAGGAATACTATACATATTCCTATACAATACAGGGTTAATAAATAAATCACAAAGTCACCATAAACTATACATGTGGAGTAACAATATAATTAACACTGTAAAGCAGTAAGACAGGAATTTATATAAAGCTGTTTAAAAAAAAACACTGTTTAATCAATCATAAGCACATTTCTGAATGTTTAAGAGTAATTATGATATTCAATTCATTAGAAGACCTAAAATACAGACAGTTGAACTGGTACAATAGATAAATAGTGATGGGATAGTTTTAATTATTTTCAGGGAGAAGTGCCTTCTACATAAACACACACCTGTAGACTGATAAACACACATTTATCAATCAGCAATGTTTTTTTCAGCAGAAACAGGACATGAGACAGCAGAAGTTGTAAAAATTGTTCCAAAGATGTTTTACACATTTATAAAAAAAAAAGTTTGGTTTTGAAAATAGATTTAATAAGCCTGCTGTAAGACCTCTGTCATATTTCAGAAATACTACTGATAAATAGACAGTTTTGAATAAATTAAATGTGCTGTGACATTTTCAAGTCAGTACATGTCCAATATGGACAATAATAGACTAAAAATAGTAAATCAAATCTATTCTTGGCAAAACATACAACTATTTGTGAAAATTTAAAATGAGTCATATGCAGCAGTTAATATAATGCTTTGCATACATTTTCTGTTGAAATAAACCAGAGCAGTGGCCTACATTAGTTTCTCAATAAGTGATGAAAAAAATATACAATCTATGCAGGTTAATATAATACTTCAAATTGTTACTGAAAAGGAAAATGAGCAATAGGCCACATTAACTCACTTCTGTTTAAAACCTTTTCCAGGTTAGTGAGGATGCTCATCTTCTCTAAAACAAGATACAACACACACTTCCCTCTGTGTATGATGAGATTTTATGTCACAGTTTGCTAAACTTTATCAAAAACATTTACCCCATCGCCTGTTTCAGTATGTTTCTGCTAGTAACATTATTGTGAATAGTTTTTCTAAGGTGTTATGTCATCCTAACAATGATAAAAAAAAAAACAATGGTTGAGCTTTAAATTAACTTTGCATTACTCGCTTGCTATGTGTTTGCAGTTTAAGTTTCACACTGTGTTAAACAGGGAGATTTTACTGGACACTGTGTTTATCCTGAAATGATAATTGTGTAATAACGTGGAAGACAGGTGATGCATTTGAGGAACCACTGAAATATAAAAGCAAACCGGTGCTGCGTTCACTGACCGCTGTTTACAGTTCAGACGGTTGTTCCTCCAGACCAGCAGGCGGCGCTCAGACATTAAATCTAACCCTCTCTTCAGATAGTGTTTCCATCCCGTGATCACGGTGTTTTCTGTGCTCCGTGGTTGTGTTTTTCGGGGCTCAGGTGAGTCTGTGTTGAGGTTCAGGTTCAGGGGGGGGGACACACCGACCGTACCGACGGGGAAACGGACTCTCATCGGTGTGTAACATGCGGCGGTAAACAGGAAGCGGATAAACACTTAAAGTCACATTGAATGTGTAACTGTGTCGCATGTTAGCACGTGTGTTGTGGCAGATAGAAAGCGTTCAGTCACCGGCAGCAGCTCGGTGTGTCCCGGTTCAAACTACCGACTGACCGTGAACTCGACACAACAACTCTGTGTCAACTGTTAAAGTCAGACACAGAAAGATGCGTTCATGCAGTCACAGTTGAAACTATAGAAACACATATAACACTACAGTCCCATAGAAACACTGATTGGTATTGGTCAGGTCCAGGGACCCAGAGGAGGTGATATTAAGTTCCTAAGGAAACAAAAAGAAGCTTTCTGGATTTATAGTCTACAGAAGTTTACATCCAAACTGAGTTTTTCTTTTTGTTTTGTAGTTTTTACCTGTTGTGATCTTATTTTTGTGAAGGTACTACTATTCTGTGACTGGGAGATGTGCTTTGTTTGTTTTTTGTGTTGTAGGTGTAGCCATGTCCATGTCTCCAGCTCTCATGTGATAACTGATAAAGCTTCAGCCTGTGTGGTTTTAGACATCTGGTAGATCACCCTGATGGTCCCGTGCCAAAACGTGCTGGTGTGATGAAGAAGATTCTCGTTTGTTTTTTTTTTTCATGTTGAGATAAACTCAGAGCTGTTTTTCTCCCCCGCAGATGACAGCGCTCTCTCTGCGGTCCAAACATAATAATGCTTCCCCGGGCGGGTAAAGAGTTTCTGGTCCGGATACGGTTCTCCTGGCGCCCGTTATTCCAGGGCCGGTACCTGCTGGTTACTAACATCCTGAGCGGAGGAAGCATGCTGGCGCTGGGAGACGTCCTGCAGCAGACCAGGGAGAACCACAAGGAGCCCGGCCGAGTCCGGGACTGGAAGAGGACAGGTGAGACGGGGAGGGAGAGAAAAGTGGAGCCACGGGGACGTCATTATTGCAGTGTGGGAACAGCACCTTTAACCCTGGAGGTGCTGGTGCCTTGCTCCACCTATGACTGAGCGTCTGGCCTCATGCTCACTGAAATGAAATGTAGAGAGGCGTCATCGTCAGTCGCCCTGGACTGAAGCATCGGCCAAATTAATTTAATGGACTGTGTGCTGGATACAGAGGAGAACATATGCTGTCTCTGCTTTTTGGCAACAGGGAATCCATAGCTGTGCAACAGTGATGATTCTGTTAAAACCAACTATTTCTGCAGTATTTTATCAAACTTTGGTTGCTCTTAAAGCACCTCAGATCATTTGCACAACATAAGGGTCCACAATGAAAGTGGACTAAAACTTATTTGAATACAGTCCTATTGATGATAAAGGATTTCTGCAATAGGTGTGTCAGGATCTTCAAAACAAACATATGGCTTGTTGTGCATAGATTCAGTCAAGTGTCTTGTATTGAACAATATGATACTGTATGATTGAACATTTGGGCAGACCCTTATATTTTGGTGAGAAGCTGTTAAGTAAACAGTACCGGCTTTGTGTCAGCGTCCTGTCCCATTTTAGTTCTGCACTATTATATATCTTAGATTCTTACTTCTACATGCCTGATTTTCTTTTTGTACATATTTGTATGAGCACTGTTGGAGGGAGAGATTTTGAGAACAAACAATATCATTGCCAGTGACTGCTTCACTGTTTTTGTTGTGCACTTGAAAATAAAGAACTTGAACACTGCTTCTCAACCTGGTTTTGAGTCACTCAGAAATATTTCACAAAACTAAAAAAGCTTTACAACGTGCATAATTACAAGATGTAAAGCATTGTAACTAGATTTTCTCATAGTGCAATACCCTGGTATAGTAGGCTATAATCAAATGTCCATATTTTAATAAGGAACAAAACATGGTGTTTTGGAGAAGATTTGTGCAATGTTACATTTTAAATGGCAGTCTCATTGCTATTAATTCTTTTTTTCTTCCTTATTTCTGTCCGCTCAAAGGTCGCATGTTTGTGGTGGGCTGCTCCTTGGGTCCACCGCTGCACTTCTGGTACAAATGGCTGGACAGAGTGTACGTGGGCAACGCTCTGAAAACGGTGGGCAAGAAGGTTCTGGTGGACCAGCTGATCGCCTCAACGACATGCGGGTTGTGGTATTTTTTAGGTGAGAAGGATTTCACAGGTTACTGGCACTAAGCAGCCTGTCTTCTTCCTCCTTTAGCACATAATCAGTTTGCCTATGACACACACACACGCACACACACACATGTAAGTCAGAGTTTACAGAGTCAAAGGTTGAACCTAAAGACGTGGGTTAGGTAAGATGAAAGACGGCGTGTGTCAATATAAGAGGTGGATGGAGTTCAAAGGTCGCTGTGATTAGCAGTGTGGATTTGACTGACTTTTTGTTTGTGACTGTCAGTCATGTTTTATTAGAGTTCGACACTCCTCCAGTCTCTGACCTTATCTGACGTTTGTTTTGTTGAAGCGTGGCGCTGACGCACATCTGACAGACAACTCTGATTTCTTTCGCAGGTATGGGTCTCATGGAGGGACAGTCTTTATCAGAAGCTTGGGGGGAGTTTAGAGACAAGTTCTGGGAATTTTATAAAGTAAGTATACCTGTCAGGACACCTGTACTCACGTTATTGTTCACTCGTCACATCACAAGTTCTTCTTTGTTCGTAACCAGAGATGAGAAGTTAACTTTGCAGCTTTTTTGGAGCTGAAACATCCGCTCAACATGACAGTTTTGTCTGTGTTCTTTGGTGTTCATATAAAACACAAGGAGAAAAAGATGAATGTGAGCATCAGTCCAGATTTCATTTTGTGCTGCTCAGCTTTCCAAATTTTAAGGACTAAATTTGCTACGTTCAACATTTAATCATTTATATTTTTTGGTCAGATCAGTGCAGTTATTTGCTGCCCAAATAGTTAATTGGCGAACAAAATAAAACCTACCAATAGACAGTTTTGTGCATCATTTCATCACTCCTGCAACTGAAAAATACCTAAAGAATAATATGAAAAGGCTGTACGTCTGCATCTTTTTCTCTCTGAGTAGGTTTCACATGCTTATTCATCGTGGTAACATGAATTAAACTCTGCATGTTTAAATGTGTGGAAGACATGAATCTAAAGAAAATACATGGACATTTAGGAAATGAGCAAAACATGATGCCAAGTCTTCAGAAATCGTCAGGTCACAGTAACAAATCTCTAAAACATAATCCAGGACAGCTGTAAGCAGTGACCTCTAATATACTGTATGTCTCTGATGTTAACATGTTTAGTATAAAACAGTGTTTGCATGCTTTGGTTATGATATAATCGACATGTCACCACCTCCATGTTCCTTATGCCTAGAGACATGTCAGCCGAATACTCTTTGTTGCAGTTTGTGGAAAGATGCCAAGCTTGAAACACTGAGATCCTGAATATTCCTGCCATTTAAAGCCTGTTTAGCCTTCTAGAAGAGCAGCAATAGAGATGGCAAGTGGTTCGGTCCACCACTTTAGTCCAGACTGAAATATCTAAACAGTTATAGGCATTATATATACATCTTAGTCAGACTTTCTAAAAACAAAAAGTCTTGGGTGATTGGCAGCTGAAAGTGACTGATACAGCCCTCTCAGTCAGAGCCAGTGTTTACCAGCGTTCGGTCATGTTGATTTCCCAGCCTGCTCAACAGGAGGAGCAGACTTCCCTCCTCTTGTCACAGGTTTACAATATTTGCGCTGGTTAATCTGCCTGGTTTGTTTATTCTAATCTGTGTTGTTCTTGCCCGCAGGCCGACTGGTGTGTTTGGCCTGCTGCTCAGGTGGTCAACTTCTACTTCCTCTCGCCTAAATTCCGCGTTGTGTACGTCAACTTTATCACATTAGGGTGGGACACCTACCTGTCCTACCTCAAACACAGAGTAAGTCAGCCACACAGGCAGTAAAAGGGAGATTCTGCTTCCTGGATAGTTTTCACTTCTTTTATGAAGAGAATGTATTAAAATGTATTAGAATGACCATGAACAGCTTTTAGCTTTTATGTGCTTTAAAGTTTTGAACACATGTGTATATATATATATGTTTTGGATACTTAAACATACAATAAATACAATAAAATTAATGTAAACAAACGAGCAGTTTTAGATAGAGTGTGTGTGTGTGTGTGTGTGTGTGTGTGTGTATACATCTCAAGAGTTTTCTACTTGCTCAGTAGTTACAAAAGTGAAGGTGTATTGATTATGTTGATGTGTGTATTTGTTTCTGTTGTGTTGACAGGATGACCGCCACCCCACTGAGGTGGTATCAGACGTCAGTCCTGTGGATGTACAGCAGGAAGCGCTCCCACCGTCCAAACTTAGAGACAGAGACGATGCACAACCGTGAAGTCGTTCATCCGAGGCAAAAGAACATTTTGCTGTTTTTATCCGTTCAAACTTCTTTTCCACCTTTGCAAAATGTTCAGAGACTGTTATAACAGCCTGTGTTATTCTGAGGGTCCTTTTCCTCCGACGAACCTGCTCCTCTCCCAAGTTTAAACGGACCTTGTGTCTCTGTCTGAACTGCTGGGACCACTTTTCCTTCACGTCTGTAGAGTTTTAATGTGTCTCTGTCCAGTTTGTCTGTCTATTTTTGTCTGAATGATGTGCACTCCTGCAGGAGCCTTCGGGGATGAAAAGCTGTTTTACTGCCTGTCATGCTAATACCTTTTGATGGTTTTCTTCACAACCTAGTCATGAGTGTATCTGCTGCCATTAACACAACATTCAGCAAGGCACTGAAATTTAAGCTCTAGTTGTTGAGTGTTTGTAGTGGGAAACTCTTTGGGTGCCACAAGAATATGAGTTATATTGTTGTTGTTGCACCCAAAGATTTAAAGATGTAAGAGAGTGTCATTCCTTTTATTTCTGCGCTGTTTTATGTTTCTGGTTTGACATGAAAGAAACATTTTTGATCTCTATTATATTAACCTGCATAAACTTTGCCTTAATATGTTGAACAGTGCTGCGCTCTGTTTTTATGCCAAATAATCTCGTCTTCAGTTCATCCCTTTGAGGTACCGATAAAAATAATTGTATGATTGTGATTATTAAATATAAAATCTTCTTTATTTTTATCATATCAATCTGAATCCTCAACTGTACATGTAAACTTGATTCCTGATGGACCAAATATGTGAAGTTTATTTTCTTTCAAACTTTGCACTAGTTTTACAGTGACTGTAAAATTGACTTGATATTATGTACTGTATATCTACAGCAGATAATTTATGAAATAATTACTTTTAGTTTTTTAAGGTCAGTGGATTTGTCATTTTATTTGATGATAGGAAAAACATAGATAGAAAGATAGAGGTAGAGGTAGATTTAACATTTTGTTGACTTAATCTCAATATGATCTGCCAAATTCAAATCTCCATATAAATTGCATTGTTAACATGTGTAGAACTTTTAAAACAGCACCATAGAAATCTTTAACAAATTTGGAAAGCTGATGAAATGTATTTGTTTTATTGGTTTTATTTTTTGAATGTATAAGTGAAAAAAAGACATGGCTATAAGTAAATTAAATTTGCCAAAAATATAAATAAATTTAACTGAAATTGTCTTTTCAAAGTATATGATGACTTTCTTGTAACTCCTTTAACCTAATTATACTTTGAATTGTTTGATGAAAAATATACAGTAGTCTTCAATTTTCCCCAGAATAATAAAGTTTGTACAATGAGAGACTAAGTATAAACACATTTACATACATACAATTATGAAGCAGTAGAGAATGCATCAGGATAGAGGTGTTCTTTTACTTTGATGTGCTTATTTGGATAATAATAATTTTTAGGTCTTTAAATAGGGAAGACGTTCAGTTCTTTACACTTCGTTGAAATTTCTTCAGATGTAAAATTCTAGTAATATAATTTATTGCTCTTTGTTATTCTTTACATCACACAGGAAAACATTGAGACCATTCATTGTAGCTCAGAATTTGTGTTATCATTGCATAGCTTTGAAAAGTATTTCTGTCCATCCAACAATTTAAAGGTTAGGTAGGAAAGGTTACCTGTTTGCTGGGATATTCTATTCTTATTTTTGTTAAGGTATTTTGTCACTGTGGTTAGTTGTTTGTTTTATTTTGTTTGTTTTTACCTCTGTGGTGAAGGCGTGGCCCTCTATGTCTCTGGCTCTCATTGGACAGCTGAACAACCTTCAGAGTGTGTTTTGCACATTTGGTGAAGTTAAGAAGATTCTTGGTTTTTTTTCATGTTGAGATAAACTCAGAGCTGTTTTTCTCCCCCGCAGATGACAGCGCTCTCTCTGCGGTCCAAACATAATAATGCTTCCCCGGGCGGGTAAAGAGTTTCTGGTCCGGATACGGTTCTCCTGGCGCCCGTTATTCCAGGGCCGGTACCTGCTGGTTACTAACATCCTGAGCGGAGGAAGCATGCTGGCGCTGGGAGACGTCCTGCAGCAGACCAGGGAGAACCACAAGGAGCCAGGCCGAGTCCGGGACTGGAAGAGGACAGGTGAGACGGGGAGGGAGAGAAAAGTGGAGCCACGGGGACGTCATTATTGCAGTGTGGGAACAGCACCTTTAACCCTGGAGGTGCTGGTGCCTTGCTCCACCTATGACTGAGCGTCTGGCCTCATGCTCACTGAAATGAAATGTAGAGAGGCGTCATCGTCAGTCGCCCTGGATCTCTGGACAAAAAGCATCTGCCACATGAATGTGCCCGCACAGCCAAGTGCAGAAGAGTTACAAGTCCACTAAAATAAATCATCCGGGTGTCTGAGACTTCTTTCAGCTTTAAAATAGTCATGCAACATATTTATACGAGGTCTGTAAAACAACTTTTCAAAAATCTTTTCAAAACGTACTCCTGCTCTCTATGTTGTGCTATTGTCCTTGTAAAATCACATTTTAGTTATCATTGTTTTATTAACATTTTTTTAGGTGACATGTTTTTATAAGCCCATTTGGGTTTTTTAAAGAGTAAGTTTTACATTTTAAATTTAGTTTTTGCTGATATCTAGTGGTTTAAGTCCTTTATTTGCACTGATTTTATAGTTGCTGATTGCCTGGACTTTTTATGGCTACTGACTTGGCTCCCTCCTGATGATACTTCACTGAGGCTACCCCTGTTAACCTCTCTCTTTTTCATCTTGTGGTGGCACTGAGGAATTTCTGAATTATTTTGTGAAAACAGTGGAGAATATTAGGACTCTGATTGTTGATTGATTGTGTCTGTCTCTCATATTAAATCCTCGAAGCTCTATATTAATCCCTCTAATCTTTCAAAAGACGTATTGCCTACTGTCGGTCTCTGCATTTTATCAATTATAAATTGCTCCTTGGCCAGTGCTATTTTTTATCAGTAGCTGGACTTCTCAAAACTTCCTCAAATTTAGTCTGTCATCTTGAAGCCCTATCACGTAACATTAAGCCAACTGCAGGAAATTTGAGTGTTTTATTTGATTCTGGCCTTTGTTTTGATGACCAAGTAAAGACGGTCATTCAGTCATGTTTCTTTCAACTTAAGTTAATTAAAAAAAATTGGACCCTTCTTATCCTTTGAGAATTTACACAGAGTAAATCCATGCCTTTACTTTTTCTTGTCTGGATTTTTGTAATTCCATCTACACAGGTATTACTCAGGTTTCCCTCTATCACCTTTAACTGGTTCAAAATGCTGCTGCTAGGGTTATCAATAGTTCAAGAAAAAGAGATCATACAAATTGAGCATCGCGTTAGTTCAGGCAGGCCACGGAGTCAAGCTCAGCTCTATATCCCAGCTACATCAGCTGACCATTGCAATCCAGGAGCCACATCAGCTGATGGATCAGCTGATTCCCTTCCACACATCTATTGGCGATCTCATTCAGGCTATTCAAGCTGCTTCAGCCTGCCTATCCCGGCTGCTTCCTCCGCAAGCCGCTTCACAACCCACCTCCACCCCAGCTCCTCCCTTCATGCTGTGTCTGACTTATCAATGTCATTTCTGTCATTTGTCATTGATGCCTGCTCTGTTCTGTACCCTACGGGGGGTTCTTGCCGCTTTCCATGTGTGCGCATGGAAGGGCAGGGAGGTCCCAGAACAGAGCATACCGCCAAATACATATAACTGCAGATATTTCTACTGCATGTAGATCAAGTATTTTTGTCATAGTGGTCCTGACTGAACTCCAGTTCTGGCCTCCCTGCATCGACTTCCCGTTAATTTTTGTGTTGATTTTAATATGTTATTGTTACCCTTCTAGCTTTACATGACCAGGCCTTATTCCTAATTATATCAAAGATCAACTAACCCATCATGAGACTTGGCACTCTCATAGATCATCTGATAGTGGCTTTCTGGTCCTTCCCAGAGCCAGACTGGTGACTAAGGGCTTTTGCAGTCTGGCCCCCCAAACTATGGAATGACTTACCTGCTGAGATCAGTAGCTAAATCTATCACTGCTTTTAAATTCCTTCTTAAAACATTCTTCTTTAAAAAAGCTTTTGTCTCTGTGTGAATGTTATTTTCTTTTCTTTTTTTTCTTCTTTTTTTTAAAATTGTTTTTTATCTGTCTATGAAGCACTTTGTAACATTGTTAAGAAAAATGATATATAAATAAAGTTTATTATTATTATTAGTATTGACTTCTCCTACTGACCCATTACTCAGTAAACAGTTTAGATCTAAATTTTTCAATTCAAAAGAACCATTTGTGCAATAAAGTTTGAATGGCAGCCTCATTGCCATTAAATGTTTTCTCCTTATTTCTGTCCCCTTAAAGGTCGCATGTTTGGGGTGGGCTGCTCCTTTGGTCCACTGATGCATTTCTGGTACAAATGGCTGGACAGAGTGTACGTGGGCAACGCTCTGAAAACGGTGGGCAAGAAGGTTCTGGTGGAGCAGCTGATCGGCACACCGCTACTCGGGTTGTGGTATTTCTTAGGTGAGAAGAATTTCAGAGGATATTGGCACTAAGCAGCCTGTCTCCTTCCTCCTTTAGCAAATAATCAGTTTGCCTATGACACACACACACATACGTAGACAAGAGTTTACAGAGTCAAGGTTGAACCTAAAGACGTGGGTTAGGTAAGACAAAAGACGGCATATGTCAATATAAGAGGTGGATGGAGTTCAAAGGTCGCTGTGATTAGCAGTGTGGATTTGACTGACTTTTTGTTCGTGACTGTTGGTCGTTTTATTAGAGTTCGACACTCCTCCAGTCTCTGACTTTATCTGATGTTTGTTTTGATGAAGCGTGGCGCTGACGCACATCTGACAGACAACACTGTTTTTTCGCAGGTATGGGTCTCATGGAGGGACAGTCTTTATCGGAAGCTTGGGAGGAGTTTAGAGACAAGTTCTGGGAATTTTATAAAGTAAGTATACCTGTCAGGACACCTGTACTCACGTTATTGTTTACTCATCACAAGTTCTTCTTTACTCTTAGCCAGAGATGAGAAGTTAATGTTGCAGCTTTTTGTAACTGTAACTTAAACTGAACATGACTGTCTTGTAAAGCCCCACAGAGCAGCTATCATGGCTGTAAACTCTCAGTTTTGATTTGTTCTTTAAGTGCCTGCATTTGTGCACATGTTGAGCAGATTATATTTACTCACTTTTCTGCATCAAACAGCTCGCTGCTGTTTTTCTTTGTGTTATTACTGACCCTCTGAAATGTGATAAGTATAGTTGGTTTGTAACAATAATCTATGATCACCACATATTAACTATATTTGTTAATTACTTCTGACACTGTGTGTTTTCTTACAATGTTTAGGAAGATAATTAGTTCATAATAAGATCGCTTGTGGTTTCTTGTGGTTACGATATTTGCGCTGGTTAATCTGCCTGGTTTGTTTATTCTAATCTACGTTGTTCTTGCCCGCAGGCCGACTGGTGTGTTTGGCCTGCTGCTCAGGTGGTCAACTTCTACTTCCTCTCGCCTAAATTCCGCGTTGTGTACGTCAACTTTATCACGTTAGGGTGGGACACCTACCTGTCCTACCTCAAACACAGAGTAAGTCAGCCACACAGGCAGTAAAAGGGAGATTCTGCTTCCTGGATAGTAGTACAGTATATACTAGTATATACAGTATAAGCGTGTGTGTGTATATACACACACACACACACACACTTCTCTTCTTATATTGTTCATTGTGTGTATCAGAGTTTTCTACTTGCTCAGTAGTTACAGAAGGTGTATTGATTATGTTGATGTGTGTATTTGTTTCTGTTGTGTTGACAGGATGACCGCCACCCCACTGAGGTGGTATCAGACGTCAGTCCTGTGGATGTACAGCAGGAAGCGCTCCCACCGTCCAAACTTAAGGAGGAGAAAGCTTAGAGACAAAGATGATGCTCAACTGTGAAGTTGTTCATCCGAGGCAAAAGAACATTTTGCTGTATTTATCCGTTCAAACTTCTTTTCCACCTTTGCAAAATGTTCAGAGTATGTTATTTTGATGGTCTTTTTCATCCTAAATTTAAATGGACCACATGTTTCCGAACTCAGGAGTTGTGGACGCTTGCATGAACCACTTTTCCCCTTCATGTTTGTAGAGTTTTAATGTGTCTCTGTCGAGTTTGTCTGTCTATTTATGTCTGAATGATGTGCACTCCTGCAGGAGCCTTCAGGGATAAAAAGCTGTTACAGAAGTTAAACTTTTATATTTTTATCATAGCAATCTGAATCCTCAACTGTACATGTAAACTTGAATAATAAAGTTTGGACAAGCACAGAATACATACATTATTGTGTACTTTTCACACAACATTTTTGTATGTATATTTCAGAAACAGGAGCTGTTATGAATTATAAGCAATAAACAATGTATCAGGAAAGACAGAAGCTTTCCACGAAGTGTTGGTTTACTCTGATGTGCTTATTTGTTCAATTATAAATAAAAATGTTTGCTCTTCAAATAGGAAGGAGGTTTAGTTCTTTGCACTTTATTGCTCTAAGTGTGACAGTTCTTCAGATGTAAAATTTTAGTGATTTTATTTATATCTCTTTCATATTCTTTGCATCAAACAGGAAAACATTAAGACAAAAGACATTCATTGTAGGTAAGAATTTGTGTGTTGTCATTGTGTAGCTTTGCTAAATATTCCTGTCAATCCAATGTTGCAAGAAAAAGATTATTTTAAATGCCACTTTAATGGGTTGAAGTCAGTTTAGAAATAAACCTGTGAGTTGCGACTGTCTGCCACTGGGATGGAGCTATAAGCAAATACAGAGCCGTGTTCAAACATTGACTAACCAGCCTGAAGGATGTGATACACACCAACCCAGCGTTTAGAGCACTCCTACTCGGGCATTCAACACATCCTGCTGTCAAGGATGTAGTCTGTGTGAGTGTGTTTGAACGTTGACGATATGATCTCCAGCCTTTTCCTCTCTCAACATGCTTGCAGCGATGCACCTCACTGTACTGTTCCTGTCCCTGTTTGTAGTAACAGAATGTACAGGTAAGTCAACATTTCACATTTTTACCCGTTAAACTGATGCGTTCCAATTGTTTGATGATTTGCCTGAACGTTACATTGAAGACTTATAAAGATGCAAAGTTATGCAAACAGGAAACTTCTGCAGCGAGAGGGAGGTTCAGCAGGTTTGTCCGAGGTAGTTTGGTGCAGGTTTTTGTGCAGGAAACCATTTTTACGCCTACAACAGTAACATCGAGACAAATCAGAGGGCAGAATTGCATTAAAAGTTGGAAAATGTGCAGCCTTGTAGTAATTCAGAAACCTCTATATTCAAGCAATATATCCATGTGGTTTGCTGTTAAATACAAGTCAAAGTTTGTCTTTCTGCATTTTGTAGGATACAGATTATTAAAGTGAAGTATGAACTGCTATTAGTAAATCATAAGAGGAAGTTAAAATAAATGGAACATCATGTCTGGGTGGCAACTAAAGCAAATATTTAATCAGTGAAAGGATCCTGAGGTAAACCTACTGTGGCGTCTGCTGCTTCTGCAAACACATATCATGCACACAGACACATACACAATGCCAGGTCACTGTTTGTCTGCATCACCAGTAAACACAAATCATTACCCGACAGATTGCTTTATTAAACACACTGTAGAGTCAACAGCCTCATCTGAACCTTAAAATGAACAGTGCCTTAATGACATGAAAAAGACTTCCATTAGTAGACAAATAATCTCACCTCAAGGTCCGTTCAGTTCAGTAGCTGTTCTGGAGCTCTGATCATATCAGAGTATAATAATATATCTATATCCAATTGTGAGATGATTTACAGACCCAGAGTAGCTACTAAGGTGGGATCAGGAGGAAGCTGTGTCAAATTAGTGTGTATTACATGGCTGCAACAGCACTCATTACGAAAGACAATACAAAATATTTCCCGTGGTTAATTTCATACAGAATGTTTTCAAGTAATATTACATTCTTACAATGTAAAAACGTTTTAATTTGATCATTTTTTCATAATTTATTAAGCTTGCTGACTCTGATTCAAGCTTTGTGGCTGGTGGGGCGCCCTCTATCGACCCGCCACCACTGTCTCTAGATTTATAGGATGGTTAGTTTTGTGACTCGAATGTGATACATAAGGGAAAAACTGGGGCCTGTCCGAATGCAGTACTGTTTATGTGCATGCTGTTTCATTAAATTAAGCTAATGTTCAGTGGACCTGGTACCTTAGTCACTTCCTGTGCACAGGACACATAATTCTCAGCCATTTGTTATTTGTTGTAAACAACTTTCCACTAGTGTTATCTTGATCATGTGTGAATGCTGTGCATCATCAGTTTTTCATGCATGTTTGTTCCTTTGCAGGCCCAACCACTTCCTCTGCAGTTACACAGGTAATGGAGACATCCACAACTGCTGCACTCCTCACCAGTTTGGCTGTGAAGGAAAATGATACCAGTTTATCTACAATGACAACCACAAATAACACACAACAGCCTCAAACAACACACAAGATTACCACTGCAGTGACTTCAGAAAAAGTGTCATTGTCACCACTGCCCTCGACTTCCTCACAAAAGACTGAGGAAAACCACTCGAGCCCCCCTCCTCAGACTACAACAACCAACCAGACGTCGAATGACAAAGTTTCCCATGTGTCGACACTCCCACCAGCGTCAGAATCATCAAACGTCAATGCAGCCACCACCGTAAACACAACCAGCCCAGGTAAGACTACTGTCAGAGCTGAGGGTTGGGGGGTTTATCCTTTATTCTGAATCAGAGAAAAATTATTCAATTGAAATAATCTTCACCTCTAAAAACATGACAAAAATAAAAACCTACCACATTATTACCTAGACACGGCCCCAATTCTTTTTTTTTTTGCAGTGCATTTTGTCAGTTCAGTAGTGTGTGGCGTCTCATTCAACAGTGAAACAACAGGTTGCAAACTAATTCATTTACTTTAAAGCTGCATTCATCAATTTCAATTTCAGACTCCAAAAAAGCTGTCTTTTCTATGCACAATCTTAAGAAAAAATTATGTATTTAATTTTTTGACAAATTTAAATAAAAGACGCCTGTCAATATTTGTTTGGTCACAGATTGGACAAAATGGTGGATGTAACAATGAACTGCTTTTTCTTTTTTTAATCAATATTAATACATTTTGCACTCTGCTGGCAAATTTAAAAGTCAGAAGCAGAAAATGTAGTTAAGTTAAGTTGTTAAGGTAACTTTTCTGTTTGTCTCACCCCTCAGCTCTTTCACACAAGTGGGAAAAAGGTGACTTGGCAGCAAATCCCGGCCTCGTAGCCGTCCTCTGCATCTTCTGTATCTTCTTCGTCCTCGTCCTGGTGGTTGCCACTGTGAAATGTATCCGATCACCAAGGTCCAACTTTGAGAGACTTGAAGATGTGCCGATGGTGAGTTAGAGAACAGGAACCTGACCTTTCAACTGATTTTAAACTGATTTCCAATTTTGTGTAAACTACTTTTTACACACATGAATTTAATTCAATCTGTATTAAAACAGGTACATAACACATTAGGATGACATTGACAAAAGGTTATTCTGTTGTTTTTAGCCATGCCTGCAGCGTAACAGTCAGCTGAACCCTTAACTTTCCATCTAGTTCCATCATCAGGTCAAAACTTCAATTTACACAATACTTTGGATTATGACCAAATATCTGCAAAACCAATGCAAAATCCCATCGGCCTCAGCCGTACTTTGCATTTAGTGCAAGTTAGTGTTGATGTAAGCAAGCTAACATACGAGTATAAGATGGTGAACATGGTAAACCTGATACCTGCTGAGCATCAGCACATTAATATTGTTATTGTGAGCATGTTACCATGCTGACATCAGCATTTAGCCTCACAGAGCATGGCTGTAGACTCTTAGTCTTGTTTTATATTCAGAGCCATTTTCCTAAATTGATTTTGACAAATTCTTGCAGGCATTTTGACATGACATCAACTTCTGTAACTCTTGAACATTTGGTGCAACAACCACATTTAGATGAAGCAGGCACACATGGACTCCAAGCAAAGATGGGAGCTCACAAATAAACTGCATGAGACCAAAAACCAAGAACAATATTCAGTTAACAAAGATGGTATGACAACAATCTAGTGAGGTTCTGCCTTGTGTGGGTAACTTGCGGTGTTTGCAGCAACACTTCCTGGCGATTATGTAGAATTTGATTAAAGGGTGTGACTCTAGCAGCGGTACAGTGTCTTGCTCCACAGGGTATTGAATCCCGGCAGTGTGTAAGGGCTGACATTCAAAATGTTTTCAACTGCCGTGTGTCATTTTCTTCCTTTCCCCCTCAGCTCTGAGCACAGTGGTTTGCTGCTTTCTCTTTTAAGCAAACAGGAAGCCTGACTGGATTGTCTGTGGGTGAATAGTTTCAGAAACAGGACAGTGTATGGTGAGCATGCAATGACTAAGCATTATTTTCAGATAATAAAGCTTATCATTACGTTCCATCAGTGCATCAGCAGGTATTCAGACACTCTCAGAATTTAGATATCTGATGTTGTGATAATTTTACCAAACATCTCAACTGTGTGAAAAGAGAGATTTCTCTCTAAAAACGAAAGCATAACACTCAATAGAATATAACTGTCACCAGCTATCTTTAAATCTTTACTGCCACTATAAAACATAGTGTTGGATTAGGACAGAGTGTACTCCATATGCACAATACACAGCAGCACATACAGTACACGGCCAACTACATAAGGGTCCAAACACAAAACAGGTGATTTTGCTAACTGAGCAGATGATGATGAGCAGATAACTTGATAAGTGACGGGAATAGTACTGCATTTTAAAAGGCAACCAGGCAAGTGTTAGTGAACGTTTTAAATTAGGGACAACAATTCAGTTTGTGATTGGACAGAACCCAGGTCAATTCAGAATTCTTGGAAAATAAAAGTTTGGTGAGCAATACTATTTAACACCCGCTGATGCACCATTTGTGCCACTCATTTATGTTTTTGTCTTGACAGTCTTACAGGTATTTTCCTGTTTCTGCTTTGCTTCTCTGTGGCAATCTTGTTTCTTTCTCATCAATCCTACTTCTTATGTGTTTTCAGGGTTTGAAAGGACATTTTGATATTGTGATATGTTGAAAGCGTAAAGAGAATAACATAATGAGTGTCTTTCATTTAAATATCTCCTTATTATTTCAATCTCTTCTTCCATCTTTTCAAACTTATCTTAACATTTATGTAACAATGCAGAGGTAACAAAGCAGAAAATAGATCAGGAAACAGGATGTTGACCCGTAAAGAAAAAAAACTAATTCATCCTTAATGTAAGGCAGCACACAGCAATGAGGACTCCTTGAATCTTATTGTTTAGCTCTGTTGGTAAAGCAGGTTTGTAACATCAGACAGCCAATGCAATTCCTTTTAACCCCCTTGCTGTTTCCTTTATCTCTCCAGGGCAAAATGAGCGAAGATTCTCCGTTTGCCCAGTACTCAAAATAACAGAAGAGACTTCATCAGACACTGAAGTCCAGACGGAGTCCAGTCTGCTGTGCAACTCTGATGTTTTTCAGACAAAACAAACAGTTTTATGTTTTTTTCTTATTTCTTCAAGTACCACTTTTGTCAATGATAGTGAAATATTTCTGCCTCAGCTTTGACCATTGACCTGCTTATTTGGCTGCTTATAATTTTGCTGCTGATTTATCTTCTGAAGTTTAACCAACTGTTGCACTAACTCTTCCTCCATCATTTCTTTTGAAAAGAGAAACAGCCTCAAATGTACAAATGTAAATTTTCCCAAATTAGTGGCGTTTGTCCTCGTACGCACTTAAAATTCATAATTGCACTCCTACATGTAACAAGAGATGTTCTAAGAATACAGTACATTGAAAGTTTCTATAATGATTTGAGGATATATATACTTGCATATTTGTATTGTCAGCAGTGCACAGGAAGATTAATTTCCAGTCTTGAAAGTGAGGGAAAAATTAATGTTATCTGCATGTACATGCCTTTTTGGAAATTGGAATAAATATATGTTAAATATAATTTGTATCATGTTATTTATTGCCATATATGATGTATTAATAATATTTTCCCCTGGCCTGAGATCTCCAGTGCAGATTGTAGTTGAAGTCCTAGAAACACTTTTCAAATGCAGAAAAAAACTTATTGGTTGAGATTTCAGTGAAAAAACACAATTTGATAGAATTATTATGGCCAAGAAACATTACGACTGCCAACTAACTCAGGAAATATATTTTAAAAAAGGAGGAAGGTAACATGTAAACACTTAGCTGTAGCTACAAAAAATGCCAATGAGTGGTAAAATTACAGTTAGGCTTGCTTTGTTGGCTCCTCTGTTAAACTGTAATTTCAAATTAGAGGATTTCTGCCTTTAATAAAAGACAGACAAAAAAACTAGTCTGCATAAACATGACAAACCATTGTATTTCACTACATTTTGATTACAGCTCAAAGACAAAATAGTTTTCACTCTGTACATCTCTTCACATACAATGTTGACACATGTAATCCACATGTAATCGTTTCTGTGTGGCAGCTGAAGTCTTTATTGTTGACTGACACACAATCAAGAATAAAAATATTCAGACTACTTTCATACTATGCAATCATCTTCTGATATGCAGATGGAAAATATGTAGTTTGATTTTCCGATCATACCTGAAGAGTGACACCGGCTGACACATCTTCTTTATAGTTTTTTCTTTTCTGACCCACTTACAATTGTAATGTGCATGAGATCACATGGCCTACCTGGTGTTTGTGCTAAATGAAAAAAAAACGGTTTTACTTTGTTTCAATCTGTTGACATTGAAATAAAAAGGAAAGTTTTGGCAGGGGTGGTGAACATATAATATATCGACTGAATCCCTTGTTTTATGAACAAATGGACAGATAAATAAATAGATGGATATTAAGAGGGGGGGGGGGTCACTGAGCATAAGCAGCAGACGAAAGATGAGTGATAGTGAAAGACATGCAGGAAGTAACAGGCATAAGTAGGCTAACTAAAGATAAGCCTGTGTGAGGTGTGTGTGTGTGTGTGTCTTCAGCAGCCGGGCCGGCTCTGGGCCGCAGCAGCAGGACTCGTGGTTAGTGTAGTTCGGGTTGTTTACGTCCCCGCGCTTCACTTCCTGTCATGTGACCCGGCCGTCGACGTCACAGTGACGGCCGGCCGTGCACCGCTGCGCGCTGCAGAGTTTGAAGTCTAACTAAAAGTTACTCACCTGCGGCAATAAAAAAAAAAATAAAAATGGAAAACAGCGATAACCGCAGCAGTATTACCTGACCGACACCCCCGACAGGTTCAGCGGCGTTTACCCGCAGGAAGAGACCCGCGAGAGAGCACGGTGAGTGAGGCCGAGCGTTTACACTTCACCTACAGGCTGAGAAACTGTGATACTATGGTAGATGCTCTCAGAGAGGCAGGCGATGTCTTTAATATGTCCGTGTCTGCTCTGAAAAAGTACGCAAGAGCTGACAGAAAGGCATAAAGAAAATGCAGAAAAGTCACTGATTTCGCCATGGGAGACTTGAACTTTCCCTGTGGATTACATAAGAGGGGCATGAAGCTTGTCTGTGATACTTCAGTGATTTTATATATATATTATCTTAATGAATGTAACATCACATCCCTAAACTACACTCCTTGGATTTAATAGTGTGTTTGCGTTGTTTAACAGCATGTTTACTTTAATATTCCAATGATGTTCCTGGAAAAACATGAAATACTTCTATGGAAGTTTGTCAGAGTATTTGTGTACCATTGTAATATCCCAACATGGGCTTGTCTTGCTTTAATATTTGTATAATATCCTCCATAGTGTTTATCATAAGATCAGGCGGCACATGTTCAGTAGCAGTAGTTTCCAGTCACAGTTGTATTGTGCTGTATTGTAATGTAAGCAGCACTGTGACTGGTGGGATAATTCAGGTTCATGAGCAAACCAACATGGAATGTATTTCCCCAAAATATTTATGCATCCCCTCCTCCTGTCTTTATCTCCTTCCTTCCTCCATATCTGTTTCCTTCATTCTGTCTAACCCACCCACACACACACACACAGTTTGACATAGTTGCATCCTTTTCTTTCTTTCATTGTATCTCTCTCCCTCTTCCTTTATCCAGTTGAAGAGCAAAAGTTTCAGCTAAAACTTCTCATTTAATTTCAGTTTTTTTAATTATCTCCAATTCTTTCTGTCTCTCACACGGACACAATTTCAGACTGGGAAACAAGTGTGAAAAGGATAATTTTTGCCTTCTTTAAACTATAAATATTAATCTAAACATTGCACATACTTGATTTTCCTTTAACTGCTGTCCAGGACTGGTAGGGTCCATTGTTCTTGTTTAGTGCATTGCTCAAAAGGTATTTGTTGAAAGAGCGCAATAGGCCTACCCATTCAGTACAAACATACAGCTGGTGGATAATTCATTGTAATTGTTAATTTTTCTGTCATTCTTGTGATGTTACAAATTTCTTTCAGGATATTGTTGTTTGTAGTTCTCATGTTTAAATAAACGAGAATTGAGAATTTAAAAGAACTTAGGTGAGATTTGGTTAAACACAACATTTTGTCCAAATTGGTCACCTCCTTCTGAAAATGTCGGCCACTCAAGAAGTCAGAAATGCTGTTTTTGGGGTTCCCCACCAGAATTTTAAGCAGGTGTTAAGGATTTTTGTCACACCAAGCTCCAGTTTACCTTAAGACTTAGAGTGCAGTTACACAATTCTGCACAGACCTCTAGCAGGCTCCTCAGGGTTAAAGTTGTTCTGTCAAACCTGTTTCTCTGACATGGAAAACTTTGGGAATCCGTCAGTATCATCAGTTCATCAAGAAACACAGTAAACCAGGCATGACAGTCCTGTCTGTGACCATTAGATGGTGTGCTACTCCAGCGCTGAGCCGCCACCTCCCCCTCCTGTTATCATCCATCCCCATCTAAAGCTGTTTGATCTGCAAACATTTGCAGAGTCAGTACCTAAATCTGCTTTTGTCTGTCTGCATGACTCACTAATAATTCAACAGAAAAATGGCATTTGTTTTTTAGAAGAAGAGGAAAAAAATCAAACTTTGTCAGTTTTCAAGTTTGTAACAGCAGCACAATTTTTTTTATTTAGTGTAATTTATATTTTTGAATGGTGGTTGAAGTTTTATGCCAGATAGAGGTAAGATGAGATGAAACTGTGCTGAGTCTGCAGCAGAGACAAAACAGAATAGAAAACATAGAAATAGAGTAGAAACACACCTATATGTTGATAGATTATGACTATGACTCGCTCCTGTCCCTCAGTGATTACTGTCCAAAGGCACTGCGTCCTCTGATTGCCTGAGTTGGTTACTCAGTAAGTATGTCACTGTTTGAAATCAACATGTGGTAAAAACTACTTGAACTTTAACACTGACACGTGGTGCTATTTAATATTTGTATTTTTGGTACATACAGACACTATTTACATTAAATCAAAGTTTTTTTTTGTCATCATTATACAAGTACAATGTGTAATGAAATGCGACATCGCCAACACTGTGGTCCAAGACTGCGCAAATCAATTATTTACAAAATGTAGAACTAGCATTTGCAAAACAGCAGCAATTTAAAAACAAATTAAAGAATAATTACATAATGTACAAAAGAAAAAGCTAAAATAGAGATGTTAAAAAAATAAAGTAAAAAAAAAAGGACAAATAGTAGCACTGAACTAAGATGATCATGAAAGAGGAGATGGTGGGGATAAATTTAAATTTATATCCTGTATATCCATATATCCGTATCCAGTCATTCAATTTTAGGGTGAACATTTGTTTAAGGTTATGGTAAGTCTCCAGGGAATGAATAACTTATCACATACTATTTGCGGGCTGTATCAGCTTAAATGTTAACAAGCCTATCTCCTGTGCGTCATCACGACGACAACATCATAAGACACCTTGGATGTTCACTTTATGATGGTTGATTGTAGAATTTAAGGCAAGGACGCGGCTGCTGAGACAGTTAATCATTACAGACTCTGCTGTGGCGCCGGCATAATTCACACACGTGAACTAAGTTTAAAAAAAAAAAAAAAACTTTTAAATTCACTGCCACTGCTCTAAAATGTGAAATATTTGTACTCAGTACACTTTAATTGAAAATAATCCAGATTTTTATGACTTTAAACAGCTACAGCCAACAACATACTGTCAGCAGTGTTTGCATGTTTTATCATGAAGACGTAGGTGCTTAACCTTCCTACTGCCCCTTGTTTTAATGAAGCACTAATTAGGAGACTCAATAGTATCTGAGAGCTTCCTAATTAGACCCTTAAATCGTCCTTTCTGCTTTCTAACAGCATATGTTATAAATTGTCATTGCAGAAAAAGCACACGTGTAACTTATAACTTTATTGATGCTTCTGAGAAACTCTTCATCCTTGGAACTAAATGTCAGCTCACGACATAGAAAAAGGCGGTCAGTACTTTGAGAAGTGAAAGATTGCCTTACAAAGAAACTGACCTCGACGTCGTAGTATTGTGGCTGAGACTGTCAAAAAGGCATGTTGAAACTGGTAAGAGCTGTGATCAAAAAAAGGTTTTGTAAACTGTATTGGTGCGCATCAGGGGGCAGAAGGTTTCCAAGCTCACTAGAAAGCCTGAAAGCTGAGCATTTTATTTCTATGAAGCAAAAGAAATAAAGAATACAGCGAGTTTCAAAGGACTTGGATATGAGGAAAGATTCACAAACTGTAATTATAACTAGACAGCTCTCAGAATGCTGTACATCCCTCTAAATTGGATATTTCAGTAATACGCCTTTTTCACAGCAGATATTTTGACTTGTCATTGAGTTGCAAAGTGGGAGGCCCTATTTCGGGGGCCTCTGGTTCAGGAAGTAAAAATTCCATTAATTTTCCTCCTAGACAGTGTTTCACATGACCCACAGTTGGAGCATTTCCATGTCATATATCAGCATGAAACTCTCCTGGGTGAATCATCAGTACAAAAGATTACCAACTATGTGAGAATCTAGAATATCCTTGATAAAAAGTTGACGGTACAAGCCAAAAACTTTGAGGGAGAATGTAAATATGACACCCAAAGTAGATTTTGGCAAGAAATATCCAATCACATACATTCTGTTTTTGTGCACCGCTAACGGCATTAAATATCGGATATCAGTTCAAGGACTTATCATGCTCTCATTTGTGCAAACACAAAACTGTGATACTATTGTAGACGTCATAAAGAGTTTCCTGTTTGTGCAGTTTGTTTTCTGTACTTTTCCTTTGAAAGTTTGTGCATGTAAACACCACATCTTTTTTACATTTTAATGGGTAATTTCACATTTCAAATATGAAAAACCTTTAATGTGCAGGCTGGTATCTGCTTCCATTATGTGAACAGCCGGTCCTGTTTACTGTTGGGGTGGTGAGCAGCACAGGCTGCTTTTCCATGGAGACTTGCATGTTTGGTTAAAGGAGCAGCAGGAAATTGATTAGCAGCAAAGGCATGTACTATGTACCACAGCACTGTTTGTGTTGCAAGGAAACAACAAAAACGTCAATCAGTCTTCAATAAAATGGATAAAATCTGGCATTATACCGAGACCGCAGGGTTGAGCAACAGCCCCCAGAAGTTCACTGAATGCAAAAGGGAAAATAAGATTTTTGTTTGTGAGGATCAAGAGTCCAGGCATAGATGTTGTCCGACCACATCAGGATTAAAAAATGTTTATAGTTGTTCCAGAGATGGGGGAGACATGCGTTATCGTTTAAAAATCTCTCTTGGAAGAAAATCAAAGTTTTTCACTCGGTTGTTCGCATGAAGTAGCAGAAACAGTTGTGTAAGGAATGAACAATAAGATTGAAAGAAGTTCAGACCCTGACTTCTTTCTTACCTCCACACAGCTGACCAATCATGGTGAGAATGTCGCATCGGCGGTTTTGGAGAGTTACAGAAATGATTGGACATGGGGGTGGGGGAGTTTCCAAAGCTATTTGTCTGATAAGCAGTTCTGATGAGGCATACTGGCAGTTTAAAAGTAATTTAGAGAAAAAAAAATTAGAGAAAGAGGTCATCTGAAGATATAAGACGACATGAGACCAGAGGTCTGAAAAATCTGTAGGTTCAGGACTAAAACACAAATGTGGAGACCAAGGCGAGAGGGGCCAAGTAGTGGAATGAGGGAGATGGATGAGGCAGGAGTCATGCTGAGGAAACTGCGGACAGGTAAACAGGTATTAGATCCTAGGCAATATTGTATAATACTGACAGAATGGTACTGAAGTTTGGCTGGAAGACTGATTGATTGATTGATTGATTGATTGATTGATTGACTGACTGAATGAACGGCATCTACAAGTGTAACGTGGTGGAGGCTGAACCGGGTCTTATTGCAGGGCTAATCATGATTAGTGGCAGCTGGTAGCCTGACTACCACACAGCTGTCCCCAGCACAGCAATTAGACACACACACACACACACACACACACACACACACACACACACACACACACACACACACACACACACACAGGGAGAGGGTTGAGGTTAGGAGGTGGAGGGCGTGACAAGATATTTTTAATTAGCAGCAAATGTTGAGTAGAGCTGCAGTGATTAGTCAATTAATCAATTATCCGATTGACTGAAAAATTGCAGGGCAACTATTTTGATAATCAAATAATCGTTTCATATCATTTTTTTTCACAAAGTAAAAATGCAGAACTTTTGCTAATTTCAGCTTCTTAAATGTGAAGATTGTATGCTTTTTCTTTGTCTACATGACAGTAAACTGAATATCTTGGGGTTTTGGACTATGGGATATTATAGGACTTTTTCTGACGCTATTTCACTATTTTATATCAGCAGAAATATCAATAAGACGCTCTAAGGCAGCACAGAGAGCAGTGTGTAAATCTGAAGATGTCTGATAACTTGATATAATTGACAGTTTGGAAAGTTTCCATGTTGTGTTTGATTATGTTTGCTCCAAAATAAAATTGAATGGACTGTTATGGCCTAAAGGGAGGTTTAATAATCCATGGCCTTCATCGACTCTATTGACTAACAACAGAAATTACAGCTGATAAAACATAAATCTCTGGTTCAGCTTCTCATATTGTGTCCCCTCGAGCTACTGTTGGTTGTAATTGACAGGAATAAAGTCAAATTTGGACTGCGGAGTGGAATTATCATATGAGAGCTTTGACACAACACAGATATCTAGTGAAGTGTTAATATTTCAACACAATGAATACTCGTGGAGAAAAAAAAAAAACAGCTGTGGCGAGACACCATTAAAGGAGAAATCCATTTTACACATTGGAGTACTTTTTTAACCGCAGTGTGGTTAGATCAATCCCTGCTCCTCCTGCGTCTTCAAGTTTCCTTGAGCAAGACGCTGAACCCTCAAACCCTTTAGAGGAGCAACTAGGCTGGCTAAAATAGGTCATCATTTCATATACAGATAACGATACATATCATGATATAGTAGCTAGACATAAAGACTAATCTGCAAGCTCATGTTTCATTTGGTCTGGCAGATATGTCTGGCCTAATTCAAACTGGTCACAAGCGTTTATCTAGTGTGAGGCCGGTTTAAAACGATGACTGACAGAGACAAGAGCCATTCAGGCATCTTTGTAAATATCCAAGCTGGCGCTGCCATATTCCCCGGCCGGCTACACCGGCGGTATTAAACGGACTTGATGGGAAGTTTTCTTTACAAGAAGAACAAACATCTGCACTTAAACTTTTTGTTGATAAGAAATATGTGTTTGTCTAACTTCTAACAGGACGAACCGTCCAACAGGACGGTGTTTTGTTGCTCTGATTGGTTGTCTCCGCCCGTCAATAACGCCACTTGGAAATCGAAAATGAACTGAGAGGTTCCAGACTAATACGCATTTGTGAATTAGTCTGGAGATGCCAGGCTAACGAGATATATATTCTATGTCTTATTACAATTCGAATTATATACTCGACAAATAAAACGTGCTTACTCATATCTAACTTCATCCTAACTTCATTTATATTGTCGTTAAACTATATGGTCTTTGTTCTGTTAAAAAAAAAAAAAAAATAGAGATGCAACAATTTGTTGATTAATTGATCAGATGTCAATTTAGTTGTCAAATTAATCTATTAAACTATTTTGATAATCGATCACCTGATTTGAGATTTCAGTGTCTCAAATGTAAATATTTTTCTGGTTTCTTTAGTCCTCTTTGAGAGTAACTGAATATCTTTGCCTTTTTGGACAAAACAAGATATTTGAGGGTGTCACCTTGGGCTTTGGGAAACAGTGATCGAGTAATTGAGAAAATTATTGACAGATTAATCGATAATGAAAATGACGTTAGTTGCAGCCCTAAAGAAAATATGTAATGTCAACAGATCCTGTTGACAACTTTGTAACAATGTCAGATTATCCAATGGTTTTTTTAATGGTTTATTTAGCTTAAGAACCCGTGAATGAACACTTTATCCTTCAGTTTATCTGAAACATTCACCACTTTGGCTATGCATTGTTTTAACTAGATATCGACTCTGCCAACTGCCTGAAATAAAATCCTGGTGGGGAAATAACACTTTTTTAAATCAGCTTAAAATATTCACCAGTGTAGAATGTAAGCTCTTGCCATGTTCTTCAGTGTCCTTAATGGCAGCTACGGGCCTGAATATAAGGTATTTGGAACCACTTTGTACTGATCACAGGTTAAAAGCACTACTGCAGTCCATTTACCATTTTATTTAGAGTTATTGTCCCTCATATGAAGCTTGTGAGGATTTCATGTCTCCTAATTCAATTTAAAGACGAAATAACAAAGCTTGTCCCTGCTGGTGAATTCATGTAATCATTTCTGTTTATTGTATTACATTTTGTTGTACCGCTGCATCTTCTGAGCCTGTGTGTGATGAGCACTCTGTGTGCGTGACTTGAAAATAAACAAGTCATCAGTTCATCAAAGTAATGAAAGTGCTTTATCAAGTACTTTTCTGGCTGGATAGAAAAGCTTTTTAGCCTTTGTGAAGCCTCTGGCATGCTCATAGATCCACCCGTCATCACTGAGCACATGGTAATGCCAGGTGGTGTTGATGAGTCATATGAATACTTTTTAGATGAGAGTCCTCATTGATGTTTAGTTTAAGTTAATAAAGGTGACTCTATAGGTCATTTTTTTTATGTATTAAAGACCTACATTCCTACTTTCTGTTCTACTTATTTGCTATTTTTTGTTATTTTAAGTGTGATAATTCAAGCGCAACACTTTCTCGGTCAAACAAAAGGTTTAAAATGACTCTGGGCAGGAAAATTACTTTTGAATGCCAGAAATTGCTGCAGACATTAAAGTGATGGATGATTAATTTGCCAGTGAGCAATAACAGAATGTTTCTGTTCATCATATCGTCATATGAGACAGTACCAGTGCCTCGTATTTCCCCTAAAAGCGGAGCATATACCTCATAATGGTTGGCTTGTAGTAATGTGTTTTGACAAAACTGGATTTAATAAGAGTTTTGATGTCATTTTAAAACCAGCTCTCTTTGTTGTTTTTTGTTCTTTGTTTCAGCTGTTTGCTGCTGCAACAACTAACCAGCATCGATGTCTTGGCTTGAGGTAAATAAGATTCACGGCTTCCCCTCATACACGCACACCTATACCCACACACACACACCTCCTACATACCAAACTACCTCCTATCCAAACCTCAGCCTGACTCTGCAGCTGTGCGTCAGGTCGTGTCTCTCTGAGATTGGACTTGGATTACCTTTTGGCCATAAAGGTTTTATCTTTACTTCAAGGCTTTGTTTGCAGCTAATAAAGACACAAGGGACACGCACCCACACACACACACACACACACAAATCACAATGAGTGACTAATCATGAACTAGTCAGAGTCACGTCAGTTGAAAAGCTAGAAGCATTTTAAAATGGCTTTTAATTATTTTCTCACACAGAAGGGTAAGCTTGCTTCAAAGACTCATAAATATGCCAGATAGATATGGTAACTAGGATGTAAATTCATTTTAAAGGGCATATTGGTGATTATGAATTTAATCTCTTACCGTAGAAAGTACAAAAGTTACAGCTGTGTGTACCAACAGGAGTCTCCATACACAGGTCAAGTAATAGTCAGGTAATTGCATCATTGAATGGAGGCTGTCATAAATTTCATGCATATAATTCATAATTTTACAAAATGATAGTTGACTGAAGTGACATTTATTTTTACTCTAATAGTAACTTGGAAGAACATGAGTGGAGATGTTATGGATATCTTTTCACAACTATGTTTCAAACCCTGACTTTTGATGCTAAATGCACTTTAAATTAAGAAATGAAACCAGTATTATTTTATTTAAGAAACACCAGCAACACCATCGTTTGGATTGAAAAGTAGGTGTTAATATAACTAAGTTGCTTCAATCACATTACTGCCAGTAACTATTAAAAAAAAAAAAAAAACTAAGATGCATCTGATATTTCATTTAACACAGCTTTATTTCTTACTTAAAAAAAATCCCCATCCCCCACAGCGTTACCCCTGGCTGCTCCATAAGTAAACTTTTTGAGTGCACTTTAGAAAATTCACCTTTCATGGAAACACTCTGTTTCTGTCTGCCTGCAGAGTTAATCATAGTACACACACACCTACAGAGAGACGTAGAGGGGGACTGACAAGGGGAGGGCTGATTGGAGACTGACTCTATTTATGGAGCACTGCTAATCATCCTCTTTGCACCCCGGGTGTCACTATGCATAGAGGTGAATATTTTCAGCTTTACATCAGAAGAACAGGCTTCCTGTTTGCTGTGAAACACTCACACGCATCACACATCACTGGCACAGTGGGAAGGTTCATCCAGTGCCGCTCCTTTCAACATTTTGATGAGCTAATATTCATTTTCCCAATTAGAAAAACAGCGGCAGCTCTAATTGCTCTCCTGAGTTCATGAAGGATCAACGTGTCCTAATGAAATGCTCTTATAATTTCTGATTACATCATCACGCTGTCAGAGCTCACCGGTGTGTGTGTAGTGTAGCAATAATATGCTGTATGTGTGCAATGTATTTATGTGTAAGCATATGTATACCTGTGTTTTATGCATGGGAATAGCATGAAAAATTATCTTGTACATGCTGTGAAGGGCAGATTGGAGCCCAGTGGATTGTTGGATACCTGCAGCGTTAACTTAGCATGTTGGACTGTGGTCAGAGCAGCAAGATGTCCGAGCTGCACTCAACACTCACACTTATACAGTGTTTCCTACACGGATGGCATACTCCACAGTGATATTAGTCGCGTCAAGGCTTTTGCTGTTTTACAGACGACAGACAACATACAGATCCCAAATTTATTATATTAAAGCACTTCACTCTCCTGATGAGTCGAAACACCACCAAGTAGTTTATTCTGAGCACAAAAGGCTGAATCATGACAGCCATTATCTGTGTTTATCTTCAAAAAATTATGAAGTGGAACGTGTCAAGGATCTGTTTAATGACAAGAGAGCGTTGATTAACTGCAGTTGAGGGCAACTGCCACATTTATGCAACAGGCTATGCAGCTGATTTGCAAAAATGAGAGAGAGAGAGAGAGAGAGAGTAAAAAAAAAAAAGGAATTATCAGATCATATTTCCAAGATGAAAAATAAATCAAACTGTTGTAATGGAAATAAAATTAAGACCGAGGCTTGCTAAACTAAAACTGTATTGGCTGCAACAGATTGTAGACATTCTGTTGGATTGTTCCACTTGGATTGTTTTACCAATCACACAGGGCATAATACACTACAAAAAAAAACTAAACTGTCAAGCTCACATAGAAAATGTTACTTAGAGGCTCTTGGTATGTTAGTTTCAAATGTATAATACGTGGGGATATGTGACATCACTGTTAGGAGTGGTTACTCACACTTCTGACCACACCCAGCAATGTGTGGGTTCATCCATCAGAACGTGTGAAACTCTTTGAGTAACCAGTTTACTTGTGGCTGTATCTTATTTTCTTTCCTTGCAATTTAAAATTTCTATTTGAAACCGATGTGACAACTGCAAAGCACTGAAAAATGTAATGTAAATGTAAATATTGACCAAAGTATGTTGAGTAAAGAATTACCAGTCGGTTGACTAAGCTGACACTTTTGGCAGCTGCTTCACAGAAAATCCTATGTTTAAATTAACATTATAAACTCTTTGTCCCACCCATTCACATACTGATGGCATGCAGGTGCCAACCTGCACATCAGGAGCAGTTACGGGTTCAGAGTCTTGCTTAAGGTCACTTCGACCTTCTCTGGAGGAGCTGGAGATCGAACCAGGAACCTGGTGATTACTAGATGACCGCTCTACCTCCTGAGCCAGGCTGCCCCATACTAAGAGTAACCAGCCATACTACCAGCACTGTGAGGCTGCACTGAGGCACAGTGGTGCATTAAATTAAATGTTAATGTCAGCATGCTACCACGTTGATGCTAAGCAGGTATACATTTTGCCACATTTACCATCTTAATTAAGTTTGTTAGAATGCTATCATTTGCCTATCAGCATTTAACAGAAAGTACAGCTGAGGTTGATGGGAATGTCATTATTTGTGCAAGCATTTGGCCATAAATCAAAGTATTGGTTGCATTGAAAGTTTGACCCAGTCTGTAGGATTCATCCTCTCGGCAACGTGAATGTAAATTTAAAAAATGTAGTTGTTGAGACATTGCAGTTTGGACCACAGTGGTGGACTGATCAACCAACAGACTGACAATGACAAGTTTTTACACACCTAGTGCCTGAAAAATAAACCAGAATCAAATGCTGCTTGGGGTTTGAGTCCCACTGCCACACTGTGCTGAAAATATAACAAGAAAGTGTGAGTCATAAGCATTGATACAGTGCTGTACTGATTAATGAAGAAGCGCGGCGAGGAGTCCCATCAGCTTATTGGTTTATAGAGGCGGAGCACCCGTCGTCCCAACTGATCACACACCAGCCTTAGTGCCTCCATCTCATTCTCACTTCCTGTGTGTGGCGTGGCAGGAGATGAGACAGGTGATAACACAGCCAGCTGCTTTCTCTCTGCTGCTGATTGGCTGGAGGAAAATGTGTCATGAAGCGAACCACTAAGGTGCTGCTGTAAATTAAGATATATTAAGCCTTTGTTAGGTGCAAATGTCTTACCTGTTTAATGTTCAGTTAAGAGGGAAAATATTAGATCAGTCTGAGTGCTTGAAAAACCGCAATGTTTGGAAGTACAGAGGAAACTAATTCTGGTTCAGTAGTAGTATAACTGGCTTTGTTCTGACACAATTATTCAGTCCGTGAAGAACGCAATAAAAACTAAAATGAAAGTTCTTGCTGTAAACAGTTTAGTATGAAAGTAAATTAGTAATCTCATCCAGGTTGTTTATATGTGTCAACCCAAAACCAGCAGTGAAAAATAACAGGGCTACAGTCGGCTACTTTAGAAACCTGACTTTTAAAATGTAATGTAAACAAGAAACCCTGTTTCTGTAATCAGGTTGGGGATTGGAGAAACCTAATATCCCCACCCTTCGTCTGTGTGTGTGTGTGTGTGTGTGTGTGTGTGTGTGTGTGTGTGTGTGTGTGTATGTTTTATAATTGTCATTAACATATAAGAAAAGAAAAGAAAAGAAGATGATGAATCCATCCAAAGCTGGACTGAAACTGACAAAATGTAGCCTCTAGAAATTAGTAAATTTCCAGTGCTGAACATTTCACTATTTGTTGAATTCAGCCACATTCTTGGAGTGTGTGTGTGATCTCACTACAGATTCTGTCCTCTCACTGGGCCGCAGCTCTCCAACAATCTCAACTCAAGGTCCACTTACTTAACTGTAAACACTGCTGAACTGAGGTCAGATACATAATACATTTGTACACTCAACTCCTGGAGAACACAATCTCCTGAGACAGTTGTAGATGCAGCAACAGGTCCACACCAGAAACATTTAAGCTGCCAGTAGGTTTAATCAGAACAGCTTGAAACTTCCTCCCCTGACACCTTTATGATTTCGGATTTGGGAGTGCTGTGTTCAATAATTGTTTAACTGTTGTAATAACTGTTTTGAAATTGACAATTCGTCCTTACCCACATAAGATTGGGATTGGTCAGCTGTGTGGAAGTGAGAAAGTAAGCAGGGTGTGAACTTCTCTGTCTAGCTCTCTTTTTGCATTCTTTACCCAACTATTTCTGTAACTTTTCATGTGAACATCGGAGTGCAATTCTGAATTGCTTCCTGGAGAGACTGTCTGAAAATGTGCGCAGTTATGTTCATATTTACATGATGTTGTGTCTCCCCTCTCTCTCTGAGGGCTGGCTTTCCACACCGCCTTCACTTGTGGCCATTCGGATTATGCATAAACATTTTTGATTTGAAGAGGAACGCAGAAACTACGTATTTTCTAGCATAACCCAATACTTCGATGCATTCAATTCAGATGCTTTGTATCCAATACACAGGAGAAAGGACCAGATCTTTCAAAATCTTTCGATCCACGGGAAAAAGTCGATATCCAATTGCACCAGACAAAGACTGTCTGAGATGACTAGTGTGTATTGTAGCCCAAGGTAGACGACAGGCCTGTCAGTCATGTTTGGTTTTTGATGCTTGACAGCACCGAGCAGGGAAGTGAGACTTGCTGTTGCAGCTCCTAGGATGGCTGATCAATATCCATCACTTCTCTCTCTCTCCCTCACCACCAGGTGATCACTCTGTGAACTCTGCTGAAGCACAAATTACATAGAAACAGAGGCTCTGAGCTGCCAGGCCCTGGGCCAAAATGGGCAAGGACTTTTGGGTTTATGTGTTTTCTTGGCTACCTCAATCTCATTTGACACATATTAATAGGGAGAAATCATCTTGGATTTACACACACACACACACACACACCCACACACACACACACACACACACAAGCTGGTGTTTGTCATCCAGACGAAGCTGCTGTCTCCCTGTCTTTCGCTGCTGCAATCTATTACAATGCATCAGTGGATATTAAATGGATTAGCAGGGAGAACATGCAAAAAAGCCAATTTAATGGTCAGGGAAGAAGACAAACAAACTACTTGTCAGATGTGAAAAGTGTTTGTGCTTCGCCTGCAATACCCAGAGGGCGGATCTGCAGATGTCCCTAGACTAATATGTGCAGATTCATTATTGATTCATTCAAGTTATTTGTTGAACTATTTGTAACTGAGACAGGGAAATAATTTCAGCATTTAGTTTGTTATGGCAGGACTCTTAGGATTCTAATTTGGACTATTATATATATACATAATACATATTAATGCACCATCAGTGATGTTTTGCAAACATATGGTATCTAATGGTACTGATTAGATGATATTTCACAATTTCTGTGGGACATTAAAGTCTCATCTCTAATGTTTTATTAATGGAGTTCTTAGTAATTTGTGTTATTGTTCTCTTAATTTAAATTATAGAGTGCACAACATACTTGGTGGGTACGTTGTGTATCCATATTGTATGAAACACATCTATAATGAGATACAGTATATTGCAAAATGTACAATTCACATACATTGTGTAAGATTGGTCAAGTGGTGAAAGAACATTGGACAAATGGAAATTTTGATCTGGTGGCACTAGAGTAAAAGTAAGGGGATCATCGCAGTTATTAGGATTCATCGTGTGAACCATGAATTTCTGTACAAAATATTGTGCCAATCCACTGACCGACAGACCTAGAGCCAGTCTGCTAGAAACTTTTTCAGAGAGTTGCTGATTCAACTTAATGGTCGTTTTGGAGGCTTCAGTTTGTTTGTAGTGCTGTTGAATTGTATTGCATTATAGTGAGAGGCGTTTCTAATATTTAGTGTACCGCACTGATATAAATCAGGTTGGCAAAGTATTAGAAACACCTCTCAGCATAATGCAATACAACAACACTACAAACAAACTGTAGCCTCCAAAATGATCATAAAGTTGAATCAATATCTCTCTAAAACAGTTTAAACAAAAACTGAACATTAAAACCTTCATGGAAGGAGGATATATAGCAGGACTGTTGTATTAGGCTGCATTTGTCTTAGTCAATTGAGTGCATGTTCTGTAGCAAATTGTTTCCAGTGTTTCATTGAACCTATGTCTTGTTCAAACTCATCCATTTTAAGGCTGCTGCATCACACTGGAGACGCTGAAGTTTTGGACACTCACAATCTTTCTCCCACTCTCTTGGGGTGCAGGGTCGTCGGGAGTCCCTGCCTGTGGTCCACCAGGCGGTGCGTCGGCGTTTCTCCGGGCCGCTGCTTCTCCCTCCTCTGTGGAGGAGACACTCCTGTCAGGAACACTCATGGGACACCCGGCGGGGGTCTGCAGCAACCGGTGTGCCGCTGGACCGGCTGGAAGTCCTGTACAGCCGAGCACTGGCAGGTCATGATGAGCACCGGTCAGTGACACACATTCACATACCCATTTCTTTCTTTCTTGCATCGTTTTGTTTTGTGTTATTTTTCATAGTACAGGTTGGTATACAAACTGTACATAAGGATATTAAGCTCTTATGCTGGTGACTGTTGGTACCACTCCTACATCATTTAAGAATGCAACCCATTCCAGTAAAAGTTTTCTGTCAGAATCATGCTTTTTAAACACTACCTGCAATTCATGCAACATATTCTTTTTGATAAGGATGGATAATGTTGTTGTTGTTGTTGTTGTAATTCACCCTGGGAGTTGTTGTTCTGGTGTGTTTTGGCTTTGATTTTGAGCATCTGTTGACCTTTGTCACCAGGGCAATCGATGCGTATCAAGCTCAACACTGACAAATGTAGCAGGATATTTGGTTGATCAATCAGTGTGATGGAAAATAAGTGGAAATCTTGGTTGAAAGCCATAGAAATCCAGTAATTACACTTGTTTCTGGTTACAGAAATGCCTCTTTGTGTCTTAGTTTCTTAGTTTCTCCCTTCCTCCCTCTAAGGGCAGCGGGCAGAGTTACCTCAGCTCATTAGCTCTGAGTCTCTCAGTGTTTGGTTGATTCCAGGTGACACAGCAGGGTTTTCAGTCTGAACAACTGAAGCTTTCTGAGCAACAGTGACGTTAACTGCTCTGCATACACATACACACACACACACACACACACACACACACACACACACACACACACAGAAAAAGAAAGGTGGAATGTGTTTTGTGGTTTCGGGTGATAATGAAAGCCCTTTTCTCTTTAGAAAATGTCTGGTAATTGCAGCAACAGGAAGAGGCCTGCCAGTAAAAGGTCATAGGTGTGTGTGTGTGTGTTTGTGTCTTTCCTACATTACTGCATCATTTCTTTCTCGGTTTACAATCTTCATTTCGAAACACAATGTATGTGTGTGCTGTCTAGACATTAATGGTAGAGGGTTGAAAACAGCTTGTTAACTAATGATACAGCCCACATTTTTCCTTCTGGCTGATGAACACAATTGGGTTTGGTGACATCCAGTAACTTGTAGTAGCTTATGTTGCTTTCCTGTCATGCTAATAAAGCTGAATTTATTTGTATTTATGGCATGCAACCGAATCTTCCAGGAAGTAATGAAAGAACTGTAGGCCACCCATTAAATAAATCTTACTGTAGCCTATTAAAGGAAGCAGTACTGGACATTTACCTGCGCCTAATGATGACCAAATGCTAGCATAATCTTAATCATAAATTGGCATTTATGAGAGAGATGAGAGAGAGAGAGAGAGAGAGAGAGAGAGAGAGAGGTGGGAGAGAGAGAGTGAGAGAGAGAGAGAGGTGGGAGAGAGAGAGTGAGAGAGACAGAGAGAGAGGGTGGGATGGGGGAGAGAGAGAGTGAGTGAGAGAGAGAGAAAGAGAGAGGGTGGGATGGGGGAGAGAGAGAGTGAGTGAGAGAGAGAGAAAGAGAGAGGGTGGGAGAGAGGGAGTGAGACAGAGAGAGGGAGAGATAACTGTGAGGCTCAGAGAGAGAAGGAGAGAGGGAGAGAGGGAGAGAGAGAGGGAGACAGGGAGAGAGAGGGAGAGATAACTGTGAGGCTCAGGGAGAGAAAGAGAGACAGAGAGAGAGAGAGAGACAGGGAGAGGGAGAGATAACTGTGAGGCTCAGGGAGAGAAGGAGAGGGAGAGAGAGAGGGAGACAGAGAGAGAGGGAGGGAGGGAGAGAGAGAGAGGGAGACAGGGAGAGAGAGAGATAACTGTGAGGCTCAGGGAGGTTTCAGCACTCCGGCTCGTGGACAGCAGAGCACCACCATGCTGCGCGCGCAGCTCTCTGTCCGTTAACGGAAACTCACCGACGCGTTTTTCTTCAGCTTCTTTTCAACCGTTAAAATCTCAACAGTCGACTTTTAAAAAAAACAAACAAAACAAACAGAAAACTCAGTAAAAGACACCTGAAGTAGAAAATGGAGTGCGCCACGCTGAGCAGAGAGGGAGCAGGACTCGCCAAGCCGCCCAAACATCTGTGGCGGCAACCGAGGACTCACATACGGATCAAACAGCGCTTCAACTCGGACACCGAGCGCTACCTGTGCCGCAACCGGACCCTGGAGAAGCTGCGACCCGGCCTGAAGAAGCCCCGCATGTCCTGGCCCTCCCCGCTCAAACGGTAACCTCTCTCCCCTCAGTGTGTCTCAACTCACCACAGGTTGTTCGCTTAAGAGGTGTTAGTTTTTCTAAAGGTTCAGAGAGATGAATATATGGAGAAAAAGTCCCAAACTTCTGGGGGAAGATGGATGACCGTCGGGTGGATGAGTTATCTAGTAGCTCACCATGGCTGCTCCCCGTTTATTTTTCTATCTTGACATGTTGAGTATGAAGGAAGGGTGCATTCATCTGATAACTTATAAAGGTAATTACAAAAACGCAGGTTATGGCAAAGTCTGATATGAATGACAAAATAAGAGATAAACCACAGAAGCAATTAAACAGTATTTATTGTTTATGGCTTTAAAAAAATATTTGTGCTTAATTTGCACCAATCCCCACACAGAAACACTGTATAAATTACCACCAAACATCTCCAGGCTACCTCCATACACCCTGGTTAGGTGTCACCAACTCCCAGGAGACACAGGAGTGATTAATGCCGGTCTAGATGTTATTATTTTCATAGTTACAAGATGTGGCCTGGGTCATTAATCTCTGCAGCCTGTTGAAATGACAAGGCAAAAAAGTCTCCCTACTCTGTGGCCACCAAAACGAACCCCGCTGACATGAATAGTTGATGAATGTCTGGAGGTCCGTGAAGCACTGACTGTTAAGATATTAGTTAGTTATTAGATAGGCTCTAACCTCTGATTCATGAAATTATCAGGGATCTGAATGCTCCCCTAAATGTCATTATGTTTAGATACTGAATCACTACATTGTCAGTTCATTAAGTCTTTCATTAACCCCTGCTAGAGAATCTTTTGCCGTGATTTTTCCGAGTTGGATCTCTGGAAATGCAACAATTTAGACTATAACAGTTAAGATTTTTTCTCTATTTGAATCGAACACTATAGGAAGAATAGAAATGATCTGAGGTGGTGAGGAATCTGTTTTCTTATGCATACCTTTAAAAGGGGTGAACCACTGTTTCACAATGGAGTGAATATCTCAACCAGTGTCTTATCATGTCAACCCTCATATTCCTAATATTCCCTTTAAATGTTGCTTAAAGTAGCTTCCAAGTCAGAGCAAGACAGACATCAACAGTGATGTTGAATGTCATAAAGAAATTAAAATTACAGCTAAACTAATGCATCCACTAATAAATTATAGATGCATTTTTCATGATTTTTTTTTTTAACACATGTCCCTATTTTGTGTCCAGAAACTTTAGGATATTTATCAAAATTTGTAACAATTTGTTCAATATGTTTGAAGAATGCTTATCTGCACAATAGTGCAAAAGTGTTTGCGATGTTGAAGAGCCATTTATTTTCAATCTTGTTGCCTGTCAGCTCTGTCAGTATAGCCACGCTCCAATTAGCCCTAAGTGGAAATCAAAAAGCATTGAGATGGGGTTGACTGTTGAGGAAATTTTGCATAACTTGCAACCATTTACCTTTTTTCATGGGAACATTTTCTCACTATGTGCTCTGTCAACATGGCACAAGGCTCTATGAGAGACTAGGTTCAAGTGACTTTTAATTTTCTGCTGTTGTTAACCTGTGACGCAGTTCTTTGTAACTCTGGGTATTGAAGTAAATTATGCAATTTCGCATTTGTTCTCTTAATTGTTGAAATAAATCAGATTCCCAACATGTCACAAAATAAAGACAGCTGAAATTTAAGTCATGGATCTGGTAGGTGTTTTGGATTAAAAACCTGTGAAATAACACGTTGTGATTGAGTGGATAAAGACGCTGAGGCTACGTACCTGTTCTTTAGGCTGGTCTTTATGTTGTACTCCATGCACTTTGAGGGATGATGAAAATGTGAGTGAAGGTTTAGCTGACATTAAACTGCTCTGTAAACCTCATCAGTCAGGCGGATGAAGGGCTTTGACTTTCTCTGCTTCAGTGTGTCATTCCTCACTTGTTCGTACCAGAGCACTGTCAGGGAAGAGACTGGTGGTAGGCGTTTGTGCCTCACCTCTTTTTCTATTTTTTTACAGTTTGACAAAGCAGCCTTGCTTTTGGGATTGATTATTTTGAAAATATATAATAGAGAAATAAAAGTAAAATTAATGTTTTATTACAGTGACCTAAGTCTTGGTTAGACATTTATTCAGTATGGGTTTCGTGAAAACTCATTTTGTGGTACATTATTATTGTTTTTTGTGTTAAAAAAAAACATAGTAGATTTGACTCTGAATCAGTCTCTGCCATCCTCATACTGAATCATCTTGTTTATGCATCCTACAGAAATTATTTTAGTTGCAAACACTGACCCTCCGCATTTGGACAGTGTCTGTGTGTTTCCTACAAGAAAGGAAGAGAAAAGCTTGAATTTAAAAGACAATAAACATGTGTGATTGGCTGCAGCAGAGTTTAACAGGCATTACAACCGCTGTCAGCTCAGCTCTGCTCCCCAGACGCTGCTTGCTGTCAACAAGCAAGCACGTCTCACCTCAGAGGCTTTTCACACCCAAGCTGAAGTGCTGTTTTTGTCCCCTGATAGTGCACTGAGAAGATATTCACCAAAAGATTTTTACACTTTTTTTTCTTTTACATTGGAGAAGGGAAGATGATTTATTTAGTCTTGACACCAGTTAAGCATGGACTCTGCAATCTGGTGTATGTTAGCATTAAGACCCTGGCATTAATATGTGTCTAGTACATTATTTAGTTTGTGCATTGAGGTAATGAAGATGGACCTGGATTATGAGTACAACTGACTGAGTACATGTTTTAACACCAGGAAATTTCTCCTACTTTTCTGTAATTTATACATGCTTTTTACCCAAGATCAATTAAGTTTTTCTGAATCTGATTCTTTAAAAGAGTACGTACTTCATCCCCAATATCCTGACACTCTAATTTGATATGTTCTGTCAGACTTTATCAGATATTCTTGCTTGGATCTACATTATGTATTTTTGACAGTTGAAAGTGTAGATATTTGTGTGACATTCTTGGGTTAGCAAAATGTCATGTCTTTGACAAGAAACAATGACTAATCATAAACCTGCAATACAGTGTGTCTGTTCTTGGCATTTAACCCTTTTGTAGGAGGGACAAAGGTCTGATGCATTTCCCTTTCACGTAGCTGCAATGAATTACAAACAGATTAGATAAACGTTGCCCACATACAGTATATCCCTTCACTTAAGTGCCAGGAAAATTACGCTTGCTCTTGCCCCCTGTCTTTAACGCTTGCACTGCTATTTCATTAAGTTCCCTGACTGAATGTGACCCAATTAATGGTTTATTTTTCTTTGGTTGAATATCTGCACACAGGTCATGCACAAAGCCTTTTTTGTTGCTTTAAATGTACACATACAGATCACCCTGCGGCTGATTTTGTTTCACAATAATCTTACAGGGGTCACTCCCTAACATGAATGTAAACAGTCAAGATAAAAAAATAAGCTCAAAGCAATTTCTTTAAATGGAGCGTTAAGGTCTGAAGTGTGAGAACAACCCAAACCCACTTTATTCCTCGTGATGACGTAAAGATGAGAAGGTAGAGATTGTATTTGCTGTTTAGACAAAAATTACAGAAATATATTCCTTAGGGTCATAGTCTCACCCAGAAGGGAAGTTAAGATGATAAAGATTCAATAAAAAGAACATTGTAAATTCTACCGACTGTTCTTAATGCAGCCACACCAATTTGATATATATCAGACCTCAGATTTCATGAATAAAATGCATGGAAATCATAATAAAAGTAAAGAATATATGCACACTGCCAGAGACGGTGAAAATCTGGCATTATCAGGATGTAATGTGTGTGTGTGTGTGTATCACTGCGTGTGTGAAAACAAATTAGAAATACAAATACAAATAGATGATTTGAGTTCTCTGACATTAGCCTCTGTAGAGTTGAATTGGCCTTAAAAACTTCAGCTGCCCAGTTAAGGCTTTTCTTCATCCTCACTGTTGCTACCATGACTATGTCGTCAGTTGTTTCCCGACACTATCTAGAGTCCTGCCAGTGTGAATGCCGTATGCGCTGACGGCCCAACATTAAATGATGACGGCGGAAATGCAAACAGGTTGAGCTGTAGGTAGGAGTAAGAGCAATGAGTCAGCCAGCATTTTAGCAACCAAAACTGGCACTGCTTTTATTCTTCACTGAATACATCTTTCCATTTTTGTCCCAGAATATCTATGATTGTGTATCATTCCAAATGACTCAGATCAGTTTTAAATATAAAACACCCTCAATACAGGTGGGAGGAAAATGTATGGAAGAGCTGATATAAAACATCAATGGTTATGAAGCCATCTCCATCTTACAATTTATCAATACTTCTTTATTATGATATGGGATGACTTGCTTTGTCACAATGGACATGTTATCCTTATCTAATGTTGGAAAACCTGTTAATTGTAAATTATTTTCTCTGAAAATGAGCCAAAATGTTGACATTTACTTCTAGATAATAATATTTTGAAATAAAAAGGTTTGAACTAAAATTACATTTTAAAATGGTATTTTATGAAATGAGTCAGTAAACTAGAGTACTTTTAATTAGATTTTTAAGGAATAATACTGCAGATACTTTAATATTGTGTATCATAATATTTGTGGCCAAGACGATGCAATCATTTTTACTATTTTTATCTTAGAGCCTAATTCTCATTTTCTCATTGCTCTACAGTTCCAGCCTCACAATTGGATTTGTTGTTTTTCTTTATTTTCCGTAATATATAACTTAGTAATTTTGGCTTTCATTGGATGGACATTCAAAGCATGAATCTAGCGAAGCTATTTACAGTTATTTAACGTTACGCAGTGCTTGTGTCTAGTGTTGTTTATTGACACTATGTTTTGAAAGAGCAGTGTCATATGTTACTGCAGGGTTTATCTTCCTGTCTTTATACACTTCATCAGACCTCTGCTAAGGTATATACATTGCAAAACTCTTTATTATTGACAACATTGTCTAAGTTCATACTTGACTTTCTTTCCCTAGACTTAGCACAATCTAAATTCTTCTCATGCTGATTTCCACTTCACTTTATCTGCATCCATTTCTGTATGTTAATTTGTGTAACCTGGGACACGCCGACAGGCTCATAAAAGGTCACAGAATACGCTGGCAAAGCCAACAGGGCATATAAACACTAGAAAATAAATGGTCTCTTAGGCATGGGTATAGGCTGAATGCTGCTCCCCAGGCTGAATAATAATGAATTATCAAGTGGAGATCACTGTCTTGCTCAAGGACACTACAACACGTTACAGCTGAGGGAGGCATGTCGGCTCATAAGGGAATGAACGGGTGGCCTTTTGGCTATATGATATAGATGTTTTCATGCTGTTAGGTCTGCAGAGTGTTCATGCGTTCCAAGTGGCTTCACTCCGAGGCCGGGAGAAGTGAGAAAGGAAACTGTGATCTGGACCAACGGTCAACTTGAAACAGGAACGGCCTGCTTCGAGAGCATCTCTTACGCCGGGATGGTGAAAAATTACACCCGTTGCTATGGAGCCCATCTGTTTTCCAGGGATAATGGCATAAAGGTTCCCCACTAGGTTTTAAGATGGGGGAGGGCAGCCTGTCTCGATGACTGCCCTTCCCTCCTGTTTTGAGACAGATTCTGTCTCGATGGAACTATTATCTAACCAATCTCATTTTAACAAAAGACAGAAAACCATGCCCGAACGAATGTCAGTTCTCGAGGGAGGATTAGTGAAAGCTAATGTAGTCGTGTTTAATGCATATACCTGCATGAGCTGACCTGCATATGTCAGTTGTTGTGTGGATGTTGCTTTTATCAAGTTGCATTACTAGATAGAGGCCATTTAATGCCACTGCGACCACAGCAGGGGAGATGATTTTCCAGTGAAATTAAAAGCTGCTGATAGATGTGTATATCCCTCAACAACTGCCAATGTTTTGTGGGTCGTTTTTCTTTTACTCTTTTCAAGGAACAAGAATGGCTTCATAAAAAGAAACCGAAACAAATCTTGGGAATATTTTAGTTTAATATTGTGTTAAATATTTTTGTGGTCTTTTAGTTTTGATAATGTTTTGTCCACTTGAATCACAGTTCAAGTGGTCTCTTTAATGGATTATTTGCATCTCAAAATCAAAATAGTGTAACACAAGTTTCCATTGAAAGTTAGTCATCGTAGCTCTTTTTGGTCCAGGATATTAGTTTTATTTGTTCATAGCTTCATGATATAATTATTCTCCCACTTTTTATGTCTCTAATCATATCCCTGGTTAAGAAATCAGTACAGTGAAATTTATAGAATGAAAGATCTAAAGATTGCATTGGAGCTATGAGTATGGGGCTTTCCGCACATTAGTTTCACGTCTACCTTGGTAGTTTAGATGTATATTTTCCTTCAGTTCCTTCAGTATTATCACAGTAATCACACTTTATGCCGCCGTGACGACCGATTTTATTTTATAGTCAATAGTGCTTTTGCTGAGAGTCTAAGCAATCCTCCCTAAGCTTCCAGTGGCAGGGACATTGACTTATCATCATTTTGGTTTATTGAAAAGTTGACAGAGGAAACACGACGCAGCCTGCAACCTTCCTCCACACTGTCAGCCAAAGACAATCACAGTGGTCCAGTGAGACACTGTTCAGTCTCTGAGTTTGTTTTTCATCCGAGCTGTTAGCCAGAAACAATTAGTCAGGGCGCTGGAGACTGCTTTCAGACAGATGACAGGTTGAAGATGAGCTAAAAAAAACTCTTAACACGTTACTACTTTTCGAAAAGGGCTCATGCTGTCCTAGAAAGTAGCTTTGATAATCAGTAGTGAGTTTAAATTTTACGTGGTAGGTCAGACTATGTGGGTTTATGAAGGCTGCCCCCATATTAAATTCCAAATATTTAAAGTTCAAGTTGACTATTAATTAATAAAAAGTTATTTTCCTTTATGTTATGAGGTTCTACATTTTCATGTTTAATTGTTGTTTGATTGAGTTTAATTGCACTAACATTAAGTTCATACATATTGGATATACTGTACATACACAGATACAGGACATATGCATTCACTACATACAGTTCTGCCAAGACTACAGGGAGAATGAAAACCAACAGTACTCTGAATCACCAGGTCCAGATTTAAGGACTGCTGCAGTGGAATAATAACTGTGCAAAAGATTTCTTCTCTTCACACATGGCAATGACATGATTTACTTAAAATTGTGCTGTTGCATTACAATGTCTTACAAGGTCAAGATGTAATTCTTGTCTCTTGAATCATGATGTGTTATTTATCCTCCAGAGAATCGAGCATGGCAGAGACTTTGTTTCTCCTTCCCTTGATTTGTCTTTACTGACGAAAGAGCAACACAATCAAAATGTAAATCAAATGAGGTTTGATTGATTTCTCAGAAAACCACCAGGTACCCCAACACACTGAAAGGCACTGGGCTTGCTGACATCTAAGAGCAGCCTTACATGACAGATACAGATGAAACACTTGAAAAAGTGGACACCACCACTTAACGCTTTCTGTCATCACAACATCTGTGTTCTTTTAGCTTTTTACTGTAGTTCATTCTTCATATAGTGATGGCATTTTAGCCATAGGAGTCCCAAAAGCATGTACTCGGCTCCAGTAATCCATGTGCTGTAACTATTTCTTGGTGAAGCTGAGTGCAATGATTTTGCGAGTCTTGTCGTCACAGTGAAGCTGCCAGGCAACCAGCTGAGATGCTGCAGAGAAGCACAGTTTATCAATATCTTCACCTAATTTTTGGAAAGAAAGCGAGTAAGTGTATTTCCAAAAATGTTGAACTATTCTTTTAAAAATGCCTTTTGAGTTTCCTCCATTCACATTCGCACATTATTTTAATGTGAACCCTGGATCAGTGCTTTTGGTAGTTCAGGCATGTGGCTACTCTAGAGTGGAGTAAACACAAATGCTTTAGTTTGAAAGATTAAACTTTTTTGTTTGGACTTTTAACCAACTTACCAGGATTAAATAGCAAATGTTATGTGACAAATGGTGAATCGGCAGCCATTTCCTTTGCTGTAATTTATTTCAAATACTATGTATGTCAGGCATTCTATGATTTTATTTAATTTAGAATACATGAATAATAAAATTGTTGGTTCAAAACTATACTAAAGGCACATTCATTTAAAAAAGATGTTTGTTGCCTTCTTGCTCTTAATGCATTTGCCTACGGCTGGTACGACTCATGCAGAATTGACAATGTTTACTCATTTCTCAGGCAGACCAGTCGCCCGTGGCAGAAACAGGTCAGGCGTTCCTTGGAAACTGCTGTTGCTGCCTGCTTGATAAACTTGTTTGTTGATTTTACTCAGGATGTGATGTTTAATGGTGCTCTGATGACCTGTCATGCTGTCATAGGATACATTAATCAATGCCTTCTTTCCTGCAAAAGAATAAGTGACACTCTCAGACCTTAGAATGGGTGTGGTATAGCTTTGATACAAATCTTCAAAAAGATTTGAAAATTAAAACAATTAAAATTAAACTACCTTAAAGCTATACATTGTAAATGTGTGTAGAAACATGACTCGTACATGTTCATACACAGATGCTGTGCACTGACTTTCACTCTAACCTTTCAGTAATTACTTTATTGTATTTATTTTGGAAAATTTGAAAAAATACCAAGTAAAAGAGTAAATTTTGCATGTTACATTATAGTAATGCAAAAGGATAACACAACTAAATTTTCCCTGAAATGGTTTATTTTTTCTATTGTCTGCCTTCATTTAGTACAAAATCACAAGAAATATTCTTGACTTTGAAAACTTAAACTTACAATCCTTTTTAAATTATACACAATTACAATTACAATTTTTTCCCCCCTTGATGGGACAGTTCATCAGATCAGATCAGATTAGATCAGACTACTACACAATATTAGCCCAATAATGGCCTGACCTGATCCCTAACACAGATTTCTATATAGATAAACATCGTGGAACATGTAGTAGAATTTGTTAAACTAGATGAGAGAAGGAACAAAATTCTGACACTTTCGACAGCATAGTCATTTTCACGCTCAAGGCTCTTGGGAGTGAAAATGAGCATTGGGCATTACATTGACTCATTTTTTTCCATGGTGCAGCTTTCAAAATTGAAATGTATAATGTAAACAATGAAGGAACATTACTAGTTACAGGCCCACAGTGGAATGCTTCCCATTCTGCCTGCAACAATTAATTATGAATTTCAGATTAACAGGAAATGAAAAATATTAATGAGTCGACAGACATCTGTGATGTGAACAATTCCTTTTATTGTCTCTCCATTGGCATCCCACACACACGAGAGAAAGTAAATTGTATCCAAATGGCTCAATCAGACAGTTCAATCTTAGCAGCCAGCACTGTTGCCTAACAGCAAGGTCACTGTGGAGTTTGTATACTCCCCCTGTCCCCATTTAATACTTAACAACACATATGTTGGGTTTTAGGAATATTACTGTCTTTGCCCTTGACAAAGGCATTGTCTTCAAACTTGAGCTGGTCCTTGGGCGCTACACTGCGGCAGTCACTGCTTTTAAATCAAAAGGATTCTGAGAATCTAAGGATTAAAGCGGATTAAGAAATATAATTTGACTAAGTAAACCTAGCCTATGGTTGAGAAATGAGTCCTTAAGCAACTGGTGGTAAGAAATGGAACTGATTTTCTGTTTGTGTAAAGGACACAGGATGATTTGAGGAAGGGGAAGCCTCTAATCTTAACTGAGCTCATTGTCATTATCTGGAATAATCTATAGGCTATTTCTTCTTTTATCTGCAGTAGTGTGGGTTGTGGGGTGATGTGCCATGTATTTCTGAGAAGCAAGCAATCACAACAGCAAATAGAGTTTCTGATCCATCTGGCAGCAACACTGCAATAGCTTGGTGAGCACTACAGGAGATGAGTAGAGCACTTCTGGTCTGTATATAAACAATGCCCACTGATTCAGTCATGGTACAACAGGTCAGAAAAAAATGAATGTGGTTCTTCTTGATAAACCTTGATGAATTACCAAATAATACTCAGTGAATAGAATACAGAGTTGTATCCCTGTCCTTGCACTGACCTTACTCACTTGTCAGAGGCTGAAGCACGAGTTCCATTTCATTTGTTTTATAGCTCTTTGTGTGTGGTAGGATAGAAGTAAAAAATTACACTTTGCCCTTGTTAATATTTTTATCTTGTCGAACTATAGAGAGCTCTCAGATGCCAAAACCCAGCAGTTTCAACACCTAGCATTTCCCAATCTCATCACTACAAATTCAATTTCAGGGTGAAATAGATGTTATTATCATGCAATGATTGAATGATTACAATATCAGTAGTGTGGATGTAGCCTATATGTTGTTTTGTAGCTGTGGCTACATATTGAATATCCTTACACTATATACAGTATATACAGTAAGTTACAATAAAGAGCAGTATTGTAAACTTGTAGATAACCAGCTTCTCTAACAGCATACAGTTTTCCTTTGACCCTAAAATGAAAACGAAAAACAAATAAACAACAAATACCAAGGTACAGTGTAGTAAAAATCGGTGCAGTTAAAAACTAGACCTTGTAAGCTATGCTTAGGTTACAGGGCACACTATATGTCTTTGTAGGTCAGAAAAGTTTTAACTCTATTTGAATGGACCCATGGAAAACCTACATGGTCCCGAAATAGACCCAAGGATGATCCCGATCCAAAATGATACCTTCCTTTTTTCCTATTGGGTCTCAGTTACTAGGAATTGGGTTGACTCGGGAAGTCCTCTGGTGCTTATCTGTATCACTATGAAATGGGCAGCATACAGTATAGATATTGAACATTTGACTGAGGGTCATCTGCAAGACAAAATCAGGATTGTTGTAATTCTTTAAATTGATTTTAAAGATATTTTACTCTTGATTTATCAAGACAAACCATATAGCAGCTGTGGACAGCTATAAACTTTGTATGTTTGGGGTGCATTCACATAGTTTGAATGTTCAAACATTTGTTTGGTATCTAAAGACAGTCAACTATACAGTCTACAGTGTGCAGTTCATGCAGAAAGTAGACTATAAAAAGGATAGCACAAAAAGAAAAAGAAGAATAACAATATTGTGTTCACTGACAGCGACATCCTGTACTGTCAGCCATATTACAATTTCTTTAAATGCAGCTATTTTGGAGATATTTGCCACTTCACCTGATGATTGCTTGTTGGCCACAGCTTAGTCACCCTCACCCCTCACCGTGCCCCCTCCCTGCCACCTCACACAGAAACAATACATTTCTAATATCTGTAATTGCTTTAGTTTGACCGGTAATATGAGAAGCAAGGACGAAAGATCCATTCTAGGAGCAAACAGGAGGCGGTAGGCATAATGACTCTGATTCATCACATCGATGCAGATCTGTTCGTGTGTTGAGTCAAGGGGTATCTCTGTGCCTATTACTCACAAACAAGCAGGGAATAGGATTCATCTTCCTGTTTAAGCAGGAAGGCCTGGCCATCTTGCAGGGAAAATTTGCAAACAGCCGTCTCCCTGTTGCTGTTACAGCATGTTAATCATCATCATATCATTGCCAAATTAACTGGGATACATCAGTTTAATTGTCAGAAACAAAAGAGATCATGGTATAGACAATAAATTGCCGACATCTAACGTATTGATGTTTTGGATTTTGTAGGTTTACTTGTTGTCTTGTAAAAAACATTATGTTTTGATATCAAAGCACTTGGTTTTAAAATGCTATATGTCTTGGGCTTATATAGGGCTTTGTTACATATTACACACTGTACAGACATAATCTGTGTTGTAGTCACAAATTCACTTCAAAGTAGGCCTGTGATGTTTACTTCGCATTAAAACAATCAAATTGGCACCTTTTGCCTCAAGAGATTGTTATAATTTGATTAAAATAATTATTTGTGTTTTTGTTTATTCCTAACAGAATTAAAGATGCATTAGGCAAGATTTGTATGTTAACATACACCCATATAAACAGCCTAAATCACAAATTGGTTCTGTAAGAAGGCTGGGCTGGCCCCTGGTTGAGATGCTGTTGATCAAATCTAATTAAATTCTGGTGTGGTGGTGACCAGTGTAAAATATAAGACACACACACACAGAGACTTTGAAACTTAAGAGCACAAGCAAATAGTACAAACATCATTACCGGCAGGAATGAAGTGCAAAATAAATTGGCAACCTGTCCCCTAATCAGTTAATCAGAAAAATCACCAAAAGATGATTGCGTTTGTTGCACTTTTTTATCCGCCATCTCCAACCTTGTTTGCCACTCGAAGAAAAAAGGTGTAGGTGTACAGATTTACTCAGATAACTTCATGTGATTTCTGGGTAAAATGGTTTTCAGACTTACAAAACTACAGTTGGAGTACAATACCATAGACATACGTGGTTGTATGAGCAGCTTTGCCCATTAACTACAAATTTATATTAATTTTAAATAATTTTCTAAATGATATAGTATCAAAACCTTTGATACCACATGATCCTTTTCATACTTTCAGGCAGTGATTTCAGGATCTACATTTTTGATGGCTTTGAAACAAACGGCGTAAACATCTCAAGAGAGCTCAGGTTGCTAATGGGGCATATGGCTCCAGTTTCTTTAAGTAATGTCTGTTTGTGTCTCATGGGATTTCTCAGTCTTAGGCCTCTTGAGGAAAGGCTCTCGCTTTTCTTTTCTCTTATGTACACTTTTAGTTTTCAGGTGTCACACCATGCACACACACACACACACACACACACACACACACACACACACACACACACTTAACTGAAATCCCCATGATAGACCAACACTCTCAGACATTATGTAGATTCAGTGAACACAACAGCAGGCTTACACAAATAACATTTTTAACACTGAGCCACAAAGAAGGAAGGACAACTTTGAGGCACAAATCTTCATTTCTGAAGCCCCCTTATCTGTGAACTCCTGACACTTGTTCAAATCACAAAGCCTGAAAATCACTGGATGCGTTCCATTTGGCCAAGCCAGCATGCAGCATGTTAAAGTGTGGAAAACTGCTTAACTGGAGATCAAACAGCTGGTATGTTGAATCCATGGATGAATATCTATCACATGATGAGCAGACAGTGGCAGGTGGTGGGGCTGAAGCTGTGGTTATGCTCCTCGTTAACGATGAGTTGTAGAAAGGAGCACTTGGAAATATTAAATATCAGGTAAGTAATCAGCTGCAGTAAACTCAAAAATCATGGATAGTTGTTAATTGTATTGGTTTTTCCTTTTTTTTTTCTTACATTGCTTGGCAGCAGATGAGCCTTTCCAAACTAATTGTGACTTGGCAGTGATACTGGAGTAGTTAACTGCACGTACTGTACTGTTAAATAACTTGGTGATATTGTTGAGTGTTGGATTACTGCTACACCTGTTTTTGCCAGTGTCAGAGTCGCATTCGTGAAACCGAAAGTGGAGTCCAGGCTGAGTGCCGAGGTGTGGCAGAGGGCTCAACCAAGTGTGGTAGAAGTAGGATTGGGGTTTTGTTTTGTTAGAAGAGACTTTTAATGTACCCATATTATGAAAATTATGATTGGTAATTGTATATCTGTGCATTGCATGGATCTAGTGAAATTTCCTGTATTTTTACACATTACAGTTTTTTCCAATATCGTGCAGCCCTAGTGTAGACAATACAGTCTTTTATGTGTTTCCCATTGTCTATTATTGTTCTTTATATAAATGGCATTTGGTTTTCTTGATTCAGGCCAGCAGGTGCCATTTTGTATGTTGAATTAAATGTAGGAAATCCATGCCTGTATGGTATAAACAGACACATCGCTGGGTTTTACATCTCAGAAAGAGATATATGATCATCTCCCACCATCACAGGGTGATCAGGGTGGGGATGCAGAGCTCTGTTTCAGTAGTTAGAACTCAGTATTCAGCAGGAATTTCATTGGAGTTTCAGCATTCAAGACAGACAAAGATCTGCATTATGGCTCTTATTACCTTGTTAAATAACAGCAGAATCCTCCAATTAACAAATAAGATTAATATAGAAACGTTTTCCCGTTAATGTTACAGAAGGGAGAAGTCAAGTGGAGAAAAATGGCACAAGCCTCTAAATGTCATGGTATTTCTTTACTTTGAAGGAAAAGAAAAATGCTGATGAAATAAAAATTGTTCTCCCTAAAGGCTGAGCACCCCCTAATGTTCTGACCTTTTGGTGAGAGTGAGCCTCATAGTCTCACCCAGGGTCTTCATCCAGAATGGGAAACAAAAGTGTGACCTTCTGGTTGAAACATTATCAATGAACCACCACCCTTGGGACTGTCCAAAGGTTTACTTATCCACGAGTTTCCCTTTGTTTTGGATTAGCTTTTCCTCCCTGCAGTGTCTTGTGAATGGATGTTTAACATTTACTGCAGTTTTATTTGCTGTGAATAATATGGAGAGCATGTAATACTGTTCACTAAAGACAGTGTTGACCCTGAAAATATAATAAATGGCAAAAGTTGATAAATGAGAAATTATCACATATGACTGTGACAGTTAGATAAACATGATACCAGCACAGCACACTCAAATGATGCTGTTGACAAATGATGTTTTTGGGTAACATACGTTGTTTTCTTATTTACTTTCTCCACATGCAGTTTTTTCCTTAATTTCCTGGATTGAGGCCAATCCTACATAATGTTCTAAAGGATGATTGGAGAAGCTTGGATAAACTGATTTTTAGAGAGTTATTTTTTATGATATTTTATCCTGTCTACTGTACATTTGTAAGACATGCCCTGATGAAATCCTTTGAAAACTTTCCAAGATAACTTGAAAGTTTACCACCTGTTAGTGCTGCTGATGAGAAAACATGTAGTGTAAATGAAGCAGTGTAATGGCATGGTAACAGAAGCCGATTTGACATGTGTAAATGAACACTCCTCAGCTTTAGTAACACATTCTGGTGCTACTTTCCTCACTCTCCGGTGTGGAAATGTTCCACCTCACAGTACTGACAAACATATGCAGTTTCTAAATAAAGCCGATGCCCCAACATGGTCTCACATCTACAATAAATGTATGTTTATGACTTGTACCCAAATTTAAATAGAGTTTTACACAAAATTCTGCACACATAATGATGCATTGTACAGAGAACAGTCATTGTTTTAATATTTTCTCTGCTACTGAAAACTTTAGGTATTACAAGACAGGATAGGAAGATACACAACAGCACAAATTAGTTATATATTATATTATATTTTGAAATTCCTATCTGGTTAATCTCAGAAATTGCCACAAAAATATTAAAATCTGCCTGCTGTGCCACAGAATCTGTCCCTGTGCCAAGCTGAGGGTTGAGGTAATCAAAGCCTTGTGAACATTATCGATGAAGAGGTTTTTTAGTGCAGGCCACCCTTGTTCTTTTTGGAGCCCTGCCTGTCTTTTCTCACCAGGTGATGTGTTTTTGTGGAGCCTCGTGTTGCTCATCAGCTGAGTGGAGCTGCAAAGCTGCCTGAGGGCTTTTGAGACGCTGGTAGTGGGAAGTCTATGTCCTATCAGTGATTCACAGATGGTTATCTTGACTGTCGTGAAAAACAGAGGAGCAGCAATGTGGATCTGTGGTTTAAAATGAGATAAATTAAGAAAGAGATTGATAAGAGGAAAGACACCAACGGATTAGAACCTCACACTTATAAGTCATACAGCTTTGCAGAATTATTATTATTTTTTCACTCTTTTGCAGAGAGGAACTGCTGAGAGGCTGACAGACCATTGGGACAGGGGGTGTTAACATGGGTGTCATTACTTATTGCAATGATATTCAGAATCTGACTTGAGTATTGAGTATTTTATGACATCTCTTTAACAAGGCAGGCTGACAAAGATCATACTGTTATTGACAGTAACATAAGTATATGGCAGCAATTCCTTGTATAGGACACAGCAAAATGATGCCATATATGCAGTGGTTGGTTTGTTGAAACTTTACGAGCAGAATGGTGTGAGTTTGCCACCCAAGTTAAAATCTTTAGTTTAGAAAACCAATTTAACTCTGGGATTTTCATCTTCCCTCTAGGATGCCTATTGCAATGTTAAGTTGTACTGAAATATGGTATGTCAGATTGCAATCCCTCCCATGCTTGCTCCCTGCTCCTGTAAACATCATCTGAACATTTTCTCTTATTCTTATCACTTATGTCACTTTTTTTTTTTTCACCTGGACGATTACCTTCAGATCTGCAGTGTTTAACTGCACAATGTCTGTGGCTGCAGCCTTAGTTGCATGCAAGGTCAACAAGCAGAGGTAAATCCTTAGCAGATGTCCTGTTTGAATAGCAACATACTGTTTGCCATTAAGGAGCTCCCAGTTGCCTAGGAGATGCAGCAGACCCTGACAGACAGTTGGATCTGATGCTGTGTAATGAAAGATGTGATGGTTGAGTCTTCTTCTCGCTGACAGTCTGGCCCGGGCACTCATCATCAGAGTCACTTCACCGTACCCAACAGTTATGGTCAGATAAACCAGTAGAAGAGCAAGACACATGGACACGGGCAGATTACAAAATACCAAAATTTGGGTCTGATCAATAAGTAGCCTATCACAGCACATACAAATGTACAAGGCTAGGCACATAAAACAATTAGCCTACACTTTAAAGAAGAGATTGAGATACAGAGCTCAAATGTTCAAATGATTATCCTTATATTCAAGCGTCAAGCATATCAAAAGTATCAAAAAACTTAAAACACACATTCACTGAAAGTGAACATAACAATGTAAGTAAGTATGATACAAAAGTCCAAAATGCACTCCACTTAAAAAAATACAAATTTTACAAAAATAAACACATATATACACTGAGCCAATGAAAATGAACATTGGCTACATAATTGCAAGTATAATGTGAAAGTCAAAAAACATGCTTCTGTACCATGCTTCTGTTTTTTTTAATTAAAAAAAAACATTAATTGTAATTTTGTTATTTGAAAATTGCGTCCCATTTTATTGCAATTTCTGTTTTAATTCTATTAATCGTACAGCCCTAATATTAGAGATGGACATGTAAAATGACCAAGCCAGTTTTATTTAGTTTTACTTTTTTGCTAAATTTAGTCATGACTTTCATGAACTAGGGACATTTGTTGAAACTTGTGCAAGTATATAAGACAGCTCGACCTGAACAGCACTGGGACAGCAATGCTGAGAAGCTGCCACAAAGGTCGCCATTTCATAAGACAAATGGACAGCCCTCATACGTGAGCGCGTCATTTTGTGAACTGTTGTGAGTTGAAAAGTGCTGTAGCTCAGATTAGTTGCGCATGGCTGATACAAGTGAGTTATTTTTTTGATGAATCAATTCATCGTTTTGTATCAAATGTTAAAAATAGTGGAAAACTATTTGCCAAAGCCCAAGGGGACATCTTCAAATGCTTGTTTTGTCCATAAAACAGTGCAAAACCTAAATATACTCAATTACCATTTATTTTATAACACAGAAAAGCAGAAAATGCCTGTACTGTATTTAAGGAAATTGCACTAATGAATGTTTTTGCCTGATAAATTACTTGAACGATTAATTACTTAGCAAAATTGTTGTTGAACAATCTTCTGTTGATTACACGGTCAACCCTTTATGTACAGTTATGTATAGGCAAATCAAACTTTACTTCCGTCAACAAGTTGTCTGTATTTTGCTTATATTGTCATGATTGCCTCTTGACATAAAACTATTTAAGTTTAACTTAATTTATAGATTATACCTTTTTTTTCATTGCACTTTCAGTTTGGGCATAAAGGATTTGCCCTCTTTGGATCTCAGTCTCATGTTGCTTTAAAAACTCACCTTTAGAAAGTGCTGCCAGACTTTCCTATAGTAGTAGCATTGTAAAGTGTAGTATAATGTCAACTTGTTTGTTTATATTATCGTTTATATAACCACATAGCACACTCAACCTTCATTAGGAAATATTGCGAGGCAGTAGAAGGGTCTTAGATCACTGCTGTACTGAAAATAAATATGCAGTGTTATATTTAAATTGTTGTTTTGTTGTTGGTTTTGTATTATGTTTAGCATCATACTGTAATTGCCTGTTAACACTAAACGCAGCCTGCAAAATGTGACGACTGAGTCATTTTGAATAAACAGCAACCTTAAGCAGCAACTGCCCTAAATTAAAAAATGACTAATCCTTGATTTAAATGTATTTAGCACAATCTGTATGATCAACAAACAACATTAATCTAAGAATAATAGTGCTCAGATTAAAGGTATGAAAGACATTTTACTATTTTTAGGTCTGCAGTTCGGAATAAATTCTGGAGATGTTTTTGTGAATTTAATGTTTAATGCTAAGATTCTGTGGCGTTATTTCCAGTCACATATGCTTTCAATTAGAGACCAAACAACAGGCTAGTCGGTGCTCTACAACCAGACATTAAAGCAACGATGTTAGCCTGAATGAGTCCACTCCTCCTAGTCATAGTAATACTCACATTCCTCGAGGCACTGGCCGAGGAGGTGGAGTTGCAGCCATCTTCGACTCTAGCTTATTAATCAATCCTAAACCTAAACTTAGTTTTAACTCATTCGTACATGTGAACATAGACACCGACAGATATAAATGGGGGAAGTGGTCTGTGGTCATCTGATCAACAGTAATGTGTTGAAAGCCTGGTGAGAGTCTCTTCAACATAGGATGCTGGCTCTGATCCCAGCTCTCGGCCTTTTCCAGAGGAAGTTGTCCAGAATGAGCCCGTTCATGTTCCTGGCTCTTCTTCCCCAGGAGCTGGCTGGGACTCGATGATTCCATCTGGACGAGCTTACCACCGCTCTGTGCATCTCTCTTCACTCTGTAACCTTATCTTATCTGCTGATTCCCCTGTTGCCTTTTCATTGCATTTTATGCATTTAACAGGCATACTTATCCTGAGTAACTTAAAAGTTTATCAACCAATTAATCTTAAATGCCTTGAACACAAATAATGCATTAATCACACACAGTAGGTGGAACAAATAATATTTTTTCTCTATTAACATTATGTGAAAAATAATAATAATACATTAAACAAAACACACTATTTACTGGAGGTGGACAGAGACGTCATTATCTGTATCTGTATCTGTTTAACCAGCAAAATTATCTGTCCCTGTGTTTTCGGATAGAAGAGCGGAAGTGGGCTTCTTTGTCTTTTCTTCACTGATGAATATCTCTATTATTATTATTTCAGTCCTTAAGACAGCTTTCACCCCCACGAGATGATAGTTAATTTCTTCTGTATAGTTTGATTTCAGATATTCATTAAACCTTTTTTCTCTTTTAAGCCTCCATTCAGTAAAAGGGAATTATTCATCCTCCATAAGTATTTCCCTTTCTTTAAGTTCAACTTCAATGTTAGAATAAATATGTCATGCTCTTCTGCCCATCACCAAAACAAATATTCCTTCCTTGTCCACTTGTATAAATCTTCTGAAATGGTATATGAGTTTATTTTTGTTTTTTATTTATTAAAAACATAGCCTTTAAAAGATGCTTTCAATAGGAACTGAAAAGAGAAGTGTGTCGATTAAATCTAAATTGTATTTATGTGGTTAGGTTTTTATCCCCTTTTTATTAAAAGTCCTTGGTTGAGTATGTGAGCGACAGTATGATGCATTGTGCGTACTGTTATCTCCAAAGGCTTTCAGTTATCTAACACAAGTTTGTTTGTGTATTTTAAAATGAATTTGTGTTTGTCTCGGCTCAACCAGCCCTGGTTGTGTGCTCGTGTGTGTTTGATCTAGTGTTGGTGGTAGGAGGAGGAAGGGTTTGTGACTCAGTCGAAAAAATAGTTCCACATAACCTGGCATTAGTCACTTTAAGAAAAAACATGGGATTCAGCTCCTCGTCTTTTCTCCCCATTGACTCATAATGGCAACTGTTTGATTGACTGGGCCCACGCTGTCTACAGTATTTCATTATTTTCTCCCACTCAGCCAACCCTTCATTCAGTCACAGGCATGATAGACTGTGTTAGCAGATGATGTGGACTGCTTCCAGGGTTAATGGTTCAAAACGTACTGGGGCCTCCTGTGCTAGAGATACAGTTATGACGCTGTAAGTTGCCTTGGGTAAATGTTTCACCAAATGCCAGACAACATTGAATAAGTTTAACTTCTCCAAGGCAAAATCCCACAGGATGATTTGACATTTTGTAATCCTGAGTTTATGTCATGCGGGTATTCTCTGCATGTGTTTGTGTGTTTGCTGTGTATTTGTGCACGGGCACCATCTGGTGGTCACATTTGGCAGGACTTCATACAACAGCTGTGTTGTTGTTAGTGAGCTCATTGCAGTGACCCCTCCTGACCCATCTCAAGTTAAATCAGTACTTTGGCAGTCTGCCCCCTCAGGCTCAAGAGCCCTTCTATCTCATAACTTTAATGCTTCATTAAAATGGATGCAGAGTGACAAAGAGACATAATGAGAAAGTGAATAATAAATGCTGGACTTCTGATTCGTCATAAAGATGTTAATGCTCTTTAGATACTTTACAGGCATAACTAAAAGGCAGTAATTGTAGGTTTTAAGTATTAATCACATTACTCAGCCCACCATGGCACATTGCTATTCATAACGGTGATTTAACCTATAGGTAGTTAACAAGAACTCTAACATTTGCTGTTCAAAACACTTGGTTTGTGCAGCTCTCATGTTGCTATGATTGAACAGACAAAAGAAAGAGCACTGCCCACAGAAACTCAGACTTCATCAACATAAAACCATAGCATAGAGACATTGTAGTCACACTTTCTGATTGACAGGTGATCTACGATAATTACAGTGCAGAGATGGTACAGCAGTGAACAAAGAAGACTAAAAGAAGGCTGAAAAGCAGTAAAAAAGAGATTTTGCATAAAATAGTTGAAAAAGTTTGAATAATGGATAAAGCTGTCAAAAAGATTTGAAATCCAGCATATGAAACTCTGTTCCATAATCTTGATTTAATTTCTGATATGTTCTCTGTGTTGTAAAACTGGGACAGAAATGTGTTAATTTAACCAGCTCTGACAAAAGCATGTGTCCTCAGATCATTGCTTTATTGATAAGCATCAGGACAAGTATTCCTGTTACCCATATACAGCTGGACCAACCATTGGCAACCTTTATGATCTCTGAATCCCTCAAATTGAATATAGTGTTAACCTGTCTATTCGATGTTTGATAGGAATAGAGAGTGAATTTACTGCAAGTTACATGTGAGGTGTACTGACTGAGTATTGACTCTTATGTATGTAAGGCAGGAGCAACATGTATTTACACCATACTACTTATCAAGGGAAATGTTTAGGTACAAGCAGATTTAAGACTTCAGTTTGTGTACTTTGGCTGAATTCACAAGGTTTTGTTTTGGGTAGAGGAGGTTTAGGTCACTGGCTGTTTGTGGGTCAAAGATGAAACTCTGCTTGATCTCTGTTTTTCCATCACCCCTCAGCCCTGTTGGGAAAGAACTATTCACTTGAGATACGATAAAAGATTAAGTGACATTTCCAGTGTTCCTGTTATCTTTTATCTCAAGCGGGCTCTGTTTTTAGACAGAGAGGGGCCCCACTGACCGGCATAATGAAAATCTATCCAGGCTGCAGCTTTTCGACGCAACACAGCTCTGGCATGTGTCTACATAGGCAGAGCTGTAATCACCGGTGAATGTTTGTGCACTGATGGGCTGAGGAAGGAAAACGATGCAAACTGTTGAGTTTAGCGTTTGCCATTTTACTTCCGCATGAAGGGAGTGCTGGACACAGCCTGTTCACCCGTGGTACGAGCTAACAACGCTATAATTCAGGCCTGGCCATATTTAGGCAGGGCTCAGTGCTATGTAAACACAGCTTACAGCTGAGGGGAGGGCTCACGCCTGCACTCGTGTCTGTGTCCATCAACAGTGCTTGCAGATAACTCTGTTGAGAAAGGTAATGAAGATTCTCAAGCTGTGAAGTAACAGTGGATCTGAAGAAAGACTCCCGCAAGTGTCTCAGAGTATGAAGTACATCATTACAAGCCAGACGTCAGAGGTTTTTATGATTTTTCCTTGAGGTATGCTGCTTTGACATGGACAAGCTGGACTACCGGTCAGGACAGGGGGGCCTGCGTAAGAGATCAGCGTAAGAGATCAGGTTTTGTTAAACCCTCACACGGCAGCATGAGTGAGGCCCTCTGGGAAAGTTCTGGGGAGGCTGACTCCTTCCCACTCAGCAGCCCTCAGCCCATCCAGCGGAAACCTCAGTCAACGTCTGGCTCGCCCTGTGGATCCCCAAGGATGTCCCCCTGTGACTCTCCGCGAAACTCCCCCCGCCACTCTCCTCTGCTATTCCGCAAGCTCCTCATGAACCGTAGCATCGCCCTGCAGAGACGCTTCACCTTGGCACACACACCCAGGTAGTGTTAATAATAAGAAGCCTTTCGTGGCCAGGATTTACAGGACCTTGTTTAGAGAAGTTGTAGTTTTATATGGATAAGATAAATTAACGTTGATGGTTGAGAGTCAGAGATCATCTTTAGAGTCTTGACAATGTGACCCTGCTGAACTTGAATAAACTCAAGTACATGGATTTGTTTCATGGGCTGATAGGTAAGGGGGCATGTTTCAGTATTAGAAAAACTGCTTTTTCACGTCATCAAAATGTGTGTCATGGGTTTGCTGTGGCAAGAAAAAGCCCCATTGTCTGATGAGAAGGTAACTGTGGGAAATCATGATCTTGTTGACGTCGGGACCGGTGTCCTCTCAATGGACCTCGTTGTTCTTGCAATGAAAGAGAGTGTTTTGTTTGGTGCCCAAGGTGTTCTTCACTGCATTCAGCAGGCCTGGCACAGGTCAAATAGTGAGTAGAAAGGATCCTAAATCAGCAGATGGACTGCTTGTCTCTGACCTGAGGTTTTTTTGTTTAGCGGAGACAAAGCTGAGGTCAGAGGGATTAGGAGAACCTTACCACAGTAAACACAAGACTGACGCTTAATGCTGTACCTTCATTTAGTCGCTCATTCCTCACGGCTGGAAACAGGCAGCATGTGTTTCTTTTACGTCAGAACAGATCGAGCTGATTAAATGTTGTTTGCGACAATGCAAAATTGGTATTTCATGTCTCAATTAACACAAATGTTTAAAAAATATCTGCAGAACTCTAATATATATTGCGATGAGTGGAGCTTATTTGTCATTTCTGAACAAATTGTTTGGTGTAGATATCAGAGTGACTTTATGAAGTAATTTATGGAAACAAACGATGCCACTGTGAGAAAAAGCAGTGCTGGCGGGTAGTGACGTCGGAAACAGATTTTCCATGTACACAACCATGACCTGTAGGTCATTTGAGGAAACTTCTGTGCTTGGTAGGAACCTCCCCCTGCTGTCTAAAGCTCTCAGTTTTCAGTCTTGTCTGTAAACACACAGTAAAAACTATTTTTAGAGTCATGAAAGTTTGAGTCTACAAGTGTAGAATGAGGTTTGTAAATAACTGTTTGATTCAGTTATTTGTGGAAACTTTTTTCAAAAACTCCCTCACTCAACTCACAATGTTGCATTATGATTTTAGTAACTGCAGCTCGTACAGACAGCTGCTTCATCTTAAGAGGACTGTAATACTGTGAATTAACAGCGTTTCCCAAAGCTATCTCAACAATGTTGTCCTAAGTCATTTGATATTATTAACATGAGCCTGAAGAGACCTCTGTCATGTGGCAGCAAGCTCTTTGCAACGGTTAGGTTGGTGTTTTCCTGTGCTTTTAATTGGAACCCTCTATATTGTCAGTTTCACATACATAGACACAAGATAACAGCTAAAGGGAGTCACCCACAGTATATTAGTGTACTATAATAAGTATAACATATACTGCAATTTTAGGGTAGGTCATCATGGCTAAAAAGCAAGCAGCTTAACCATAAGTAGTGGTGATGGAGAGCCACATTTAAATGACCTAAAATGAATTACAGTAATGAATTAATAATTACACTCAATAAATACACATACACATTCTGCTAGTTTATTTAATACAACATTAAAATATACCTCATTAGGCAAACATGAAACCTACGCTCCACCCACAACTGTTTGCCTGCATGGCGATCTGCCTGTAACTATGTGGGGGAAGCAGCTTGCAAACATAATGTGTGTATTTATGCCATCCATCGTTACATTTTAGTGATGTCATCTGCTGCCCACCTGTGTAATGTTTAAATTTCTCAGTGTCAGTCAGCTGCTCAGGCAGTATCAAGGTAGAAGGGCACGTTTACCTTCACTTTATGATGACATGAGCCTGTCAGGGGCCTGCAGTGTTTGTCACATTACTTGTGTCTTTCTCCTGCCTGCTGTTTTAATATGTTTTGGTTTGCAATTATTCTGCTGATGGAGCCATCTGTATTGACCTGAGATAATGATATTGATGTTTTGATATTGTGTTTGGGTTTTGAGTGAGGCCAGTTCCTTCAACTGCTTTCAGCTGGAGTGAAGTTTAAATAATGGAAAAAAGGATTATTCTAGTTATTTTGTTTATAAAATACTTTGGATGAAATTGTTCATTTGATTCCTGGCATAATCAAATGGTAGAGCAAAGCACTATCATCAATTGTTTTTGGGTAATTCGGCCTATATTGGACGGAGGACAGTAGGGAGGTGACAGAAAATGAGGGTATTGAAGCTAGATCCAGGGATGTTGTGATTATATGGTTGGTGTCTTGAACCCCTTGGCCACCAGGAACTCAGGGAAACTAATTTATTTTGCAGCTTTTAATACACTTACATGTGGTTTAAACATGAATACCATAAGTATTGTTGACATAAATGCACCAACCAGACGACAAACAACTTATACCACATTTAGAAGATAATCATGCTTGTCTATCCAGAATCTTGTTTTAGTCTGCAGTGTTCACATAATGATTAGGGAAGTGGTTGTGGTGGCTTTGAGTGTTGCCATGCAACAAGTGTCCCCCTATCTGAAGCTGAAATGTTTGAAACTTTAAGTGCTAGCTGCTAGAAACAAAGGCTCTGCCCTCACTGCTGTCAATGGTCAGTCCTCTCTGCCTAAAGCAACGCAGGAATAAAAAAAGATGGTAACATTGTATTAGTTGACCTTTGCAGAGAAAAACACCAGATATATTGTACTGGTTTGCATAGTATAGCCAAATCTATATAATAGCTTGCATCTCTACTTGTGTGACATTCATACCAGTTATACTGCCCCTCCGTTATTTATTTACTCAGAAAAGACACTACAGAGGTTCAAGATTTTTCCTGAGGTTTGAATTTGCTTGGTAATGTCATAAAAATGTATAGAATGAAAATATAAATATTCCCTTTGGAGGCTAACAAATGAAGACGACATCATTTACAATAACGCCAACAAATATTTCAAACACTTTATTTCAAGCACATCATTTTAGCAGCTCTGAAGGTGAGATATTGTTTGAGTCTACTGTGAATGTGTGTATGACAGGGTTGTAATCTCACCTCTGAGCCAGTAGTCTATTGGCTAAATCACCTACCCATGTTTTAGCCTCTGACTTATTATCCTATAATGTGTGAAAATTGTGTAGAGAAACTCCTCCCTTCCTCTCCTCAACTTGCTCACTCTGACAGACTATTTCAATTATAGGTTTTTCCTCCTGATTTCTGTTTTTTTTTTTTTGTCTAGGGTTTGAGAAGTAGCAGGATCACCCTGCGGTTCCCCAGGATTATTCAGGATATTTATAAACTGTCTTGTGTGTGTACAGAAAGTTTTATATTGCATTAGGATTGGTTATTGTGCCAGTATTTAGTCTTAGATATCTCATCTTTCCTCCATAATTTCCTTTTTAGCATTAGACTGGAGCTGGAGAGATGATTGATTGATTAATTAAACTGATAAAATAATTGGCAACTACTGTATTTTGATAATGACAATTGATAACCTATTTCAGTCATTCTTCAAACAAAAGAAGTGACATTCTGTGGAGGATTTGTTGCTTCTCTTTGTCTTATAAAATTTAGAATGAATATCTTTGGGTTATGGACTGTTGGTCGAAAAAAGCAAGACATTTAAAGACGTCACTTTGGGGTCTAGGAAGTTGAAATGGGCAAGTTTTAAAGGATTCATTGATTAATTGAAAAATAAGTTATCTGTTTATGTATCTATAAGCAAAATAATCATTAGCCTTAATTTATACTGTTGTGTGACACTCAAGCTCTCAAAAAACAGACAAATCTACCATGTATACATTTTGTAAGTGTGAGCATTAAGTCTGTGCATCCTTAACGCCCTTCATCTCCCCCTCATATCCCCGTGCCACCCTGCCCAGCACCAACTCTAACAATATCCCCCTGTAATTTTGTAGCTGCAGGGCAGCAGAAGGAGGGTGTTGGGTCAGGCGGCCCGTTGATCTCACGTGTCAACGAAGGCTGAGCAAGCTCGCCCTACCAGACACAGAAACACCCGCCAGCCATGCAGTGGAGTCAGAACTCTCTTTGACAAGTCGGGGCAAACCAAAACCTCTGTCTAAATGAAAGAGTATTTTTAGTCTCTCAAAGCTCAGAAAGTGTCATCACGCCCAGCTTTCCCTTTGCCTTGAATATCTGAAAATGTTGCTTAAAAGTGGATCAGCCTATAACTTAATACCAAAACTTTAAAGTTGAGCTCTTGCATATTTGTCTTGGCATCCGATATCCTCTACAAAACAGACTACTTGACAGCTCCTGAGGACTTGGTGCGCTGTCTTCAGCTCCCACAGCGACCTCAGGGGACTCTGCAAGCTCTCACACTGCTTGAGGAAGAGGTCAACCCACACTGACGCTACCCTGCAGTGTCTCTCAGCAACAAGTCAACCCTTCCCCTTTTCTGCAAGCAGAGTGAGTGACAGACAGAGAAGTAGAGTAACAAAGCTACATCAAAAGTTGTTCTCTCTAGATCTTCTGCTCTAGCCTGGACAATTTGGAGCTGTGTTACTAAAGACCCTTTCAGGAATGAGGAATGTAGTCAATGTCATGTCTGGGATTAGTTTGGGTTTTTACAACAACAACAAACCAGTGAGAAAGGAGAGACAATTGTGGAGAATCCTTCAATGCAGCTGTTGCAACAGCTCCTTTTTTCTACGTCTTCCTTCTAGAGAGACTACTTGAATATTACACTACAGTCAGCCTTGTTGAGGCTTGCCTGGGACTTCAGTGAAACAACTCTTCAACATTCCTCAATGGTTTCTCCTGCATCCTGAGGCACTGAGGATTAATCAGATCTGTCCTCCTCCTGACTGTATCAGTTTTGTTTTTGTCGCTCACCTGGAATCTTCCTGTGTTTTGGCTTATCGCAGTACAAAACCTCATGGAGCCAATCCAGGACCACCCGGTGGTTCGTGGGAGAAAAATAACAGACTTATAGAAAGAGTTATAAAATTCAAGAATCTGCTGAAGAGGCTTGGTTCAGATGTGCAGGTTATTTTTTTTACAACCCAGAGTGTCTCGTACGAGTCAAGAGCTCAAAGGAAAATGAACAAAGACCTTCGATTGGCAAGGAAAGGAGCACCGACAGGTTTCGGACACGGTCGGAGACACTCGTGTTTGGGGTATGTTCCTAAACTATGCATCCTGCATCTTTACAGCACTCATATTCATGAGAGGGAGTGTTCATAAAAGCTCCAGAGTACAGCTACAAGCATGGCTCACAGGCTCACTGGAGCGATAGTTTCACTCTCCAGGCTACTTTACTACACAAAGTCTATATAATCATAGTGTACATTAAGTGATTTATGTACCAGTGATTTTTTTCATGAGAGAACTGGTGTGGAAAGACAAGCATAGACGGTACATACCTAACATGGTATGCAATAGAGAGGAGTGAGAAAATGAGGAAGCAGTAAATGTTTAAAAGTATAAATAGAATGTAGGTGTCTAAAAATGATTCAGTAATCTAAAACATTAACAGTGAATATTGAGTCTTGGTCCCACAGAATCAAAGAGCAAAGACCTTTTGTCTAAAAGTTCTCTGGCGTTCAGAAAGAAATCCGTAGGGGCATATAAACCAATTTCTGCACACTCTGTAGAAAATGAACCAGAATTTAATGGAACCACAGAACAAGTTGAATCTGCAGTAAAGCTTTTGAGATTCTTGTTTCTACTTACCCAGGGACCTTTGCTTTCTTGATTTGAGTATTACTATTGCTTTTGTTCCTCTCCATCTGTGCACAAAAACACTGCACATTGGCGATGCATTAAAGTTGGGTTTATTACCTTGAATGACAGACTGTGACTGTTACGACTCATGTTTGTTTGGCTTTCAGGCACTTTAGTTTTATTAAATGCATAGTTTGATGTATTGTAATCTAAGTATTTACCAGTCGGACACAGTCGGATAATTACAATAACTTTGTTTTGTCATGTAACAGTAGCATGTGTTCATAACACAAATTTATAGATAATGCTAATGCAGTCAAGACTGTTGAGGCCAGTGTGTGACTTGATGGTTCTTTTTTTTCTACTTGCTGGCATTTTACCCAACAGGTTTTGAGAGGAAGCGAGTTTTGTTTGTGGCAAGTTTCATTCAACAGACTTCCTGTTTTTGCTAAAAGTCTCCCAGAGACATTTTTGAGCGCAATGACCTTGAGACAAATGCTGATGATTGAACACAGAGCACTGAAGTGAGTCATCTACAATCTACAATGAGGGACGGACTCATGTTACACTGATGATAAACACACGCTGCCTTTTCTGTGTATGTGCATGTATGTCAAGTTGTAATCACATACATGTTTTTTTGTACATGTTCCCATTGTATGCATATTTGCATGTGTTTTTGTGCGCTTCAATGTGTTGTTATTTAAGTGTGTCCTCTCTTGTGTGTTCATGCCTGTTCCTGTCCCTAGTCCCGGTAACCATTAAACTGGGCTGGGATTGGTGGGCACCGCCCAGCTCTCCACTCTGCTGCTGGGACAGGGGTTGACTCAGCTTGCCATACCATATCCCAGCATGACCACAAACACATGACACACCTTCACTCCCATCACCTGCAGCCAGAACCATACAGTTAAAGAAGAGGGAAACTAAGAATAGTAGCATAATTGACAAAACAGAAATACAAGTACAGAAGTAGGGGTGTAAATCACAAGTTTCATCATGATACGATCTTAGATTTATTCTTTCTGCCACGATACGATTTCGATTTTGATTCAATTCAGGGGCCTGTGACCGATATGAGACTTTATCATATGCCCAGTTAACACAATCAGTTACATTTCTATCACCTCACAAAAAGTAACAAAAAATATGATGACAACTTTACTACCAAACTAAACTATGTATTTAACTTAATTTATGCAAAACTATTTACAAGAATGTTAAAGTCTATGTATTATGTAGAACGTCACCATAATCATAGAAACTCACTAAAACTGAACTGGAGGAGAGATATAGAACCTGGCTCTGTTGGCAGAAGAGCTGTGGACTGCGATTACTCTGAGCAGCTTTCTCGCCTTTTCCCGATAGTCTGAATAAGTTGCTAAACTTGTCTGATTTAATATTTTAGTGCACCTTTGAGCTCAAAAGTATCAGCACAGCATCTTTTATGGTTGCACATATATGTGTGTGTGTGTGTGTGTGTGTGTGTGTGTGTGTCAAAGAATGTCATAAGTTTATATCTACTATATCCAGGAATGTTGCTTTTTCTCATTCAAACTCAAACCTGCCAACTAAGAGAATGATCAAAAGGATGCAGTTTAATTGTCAAACTTTTATCAGTGCTGTAGTTGCTGATGGATTACCATGTAACAATTACCTAGAATGACAAAGAAATGTCTTTGTTCTTGATGTCAAAGAAGAAAAGTTAGCGTCACAGCTGCAAGCAGACCCTATTGTTTTAAGTGTTATCTCTTCTGGGATCTTGACAGGCAACAACAAACACCTGAACGTCTTGTTTTTCTTGATGTGAGCAACCTTTGGGTTGCGTTTAGAAGACGCTGCGGTTTTTAACAATCTCTTCTGCCAACTTTGCATATCTGACAAACACAGAGAGATAGTACAATCTGTTGATGTTGATGTTTTTCGAGGGATAGGAAAATTGGGTGAATTTGGAAACGTTACTACATGATGATTTGGTGAGTGACCTGCCTGGACTCCTGTCAACACATGACAAAAACATGTAAAATAGCCCGATCATTTTGCAGATTAAAGCTGTGTTAAGACTCCCAGATTACCCAAATTAGTCCCAGTTTATCCTTCAATGCATTCCCAGTTTCTCACCCAGTATAGCCACAGCTGAGTCGTCCAAGCAGAGCTGGAGTGATGGGGGGGGGGGGGGGGTGTAACAATAACAAAACAGACCCCCAAAATAAAACCCCTGAGCCTGGAATAGTTCCCCAGCCCCGCCAGCCTGGCTGCACATAACACGTGAATGGGACATGTGTTTCTTGTTTCTTGTTTTTTGTGTATACACACACACACACACACACACACACACACACACAAACACTAACACACATGCACATACACACTATGCAAAAGCCATGGGTCCCAAAATCCATATTGATTGTTCCACTAGAGAATTGCTGGTGGTACTTTGAGGTGTTATGTTCACAAAGTAGGTCTTTTGTTTCACCAGTTGTCGGAAAAGACAGTTTCTATTGTTAACTGTTGTAGAAGAGCCTTGCCCTCTTGCCTTGTTTCTGTGGTTTTGCTTAGAGTGTGTGTGTATGTGTGTTTGTTTTGCACCTCTTGTGTGAACAAACTGTAGTTTCTAGGCACAGAGCGACCTCTGCTGGACAGTCAGCCCACCTTCAGCAAGCTCAATCAGCAGCACTCTGACTTTACTCACACAGTGGCTAAATATCAACATCCTTTATGTCCTAGTGACAATTCAGTTTAACTTTGTTTGAACTCTGTGATTCTGAATTTGGGTGTTGCTGAAAATATTGAAGCATGCATGGTCACCTTATCTTGAATAAATAAAGATTAAAGCCAAAAAACAACAAAATACAGAGACACAACCCTCTGAAATAACTCAGGTTGTGTGTTTTGTGGGAGGCGCAGGAGAAGCAGCATTACTTCAGTCCTGTAAGAGGATGTAAATATGAGCAACCAGCATAACTGACTTTTAAGGCCAATGTGAAAGTAACTAAAGATGAAATGGTTCCTATTATAGCCACTCAATGGTAGTTGGAAAGAGACTGATCGTACTTTAACACTGAGCCTTAATCCATGATAAAAATAGTTGCACTGAAATGAATTTAAATAATTGAAAAATAAAACTTTTACAAGTTTTGATAAATCAGTTCTGGATCAGACTGAGGTCACACAAATCAAACATGTATCAGAATGAGGCTTGCATGCACAAGCAGCACAGATCATAATAGGTCATGATGTCATTTTAAATGGTAACCTCGCAGACGCTATGGTCATGTCGTTGTACACTGTGTGATTGATTTTCATTGTGACCAAACACTACAGCAGCTTTCTGATAAGCTTCTCCTGTCTGGTTAAATTGATGTTAACCTTTGAAATTGGCCACAGTAACAATCAGCTGAAACAAAAACCCACAGACTGCACAGTTAGAACTGGCTGCTCTGTGCACTCAGATCACTCAGTGTCACTTTAAGGATTTCTCCACAAGGTGGTGCAAGTCTGTCTCTGCTCAGCTGTCACACATTCACTGCAGTAAATGCAACACATGCATATGCAGGCAAGGTTTTGCTAGGTCTTTAAGACGGTACTTTACTAAAATGCTGTTTGCTTTTGTTAGGCCTAAAACCAGCAGGATGCACTTAATTTGCAATAACAGGAAACCCAGTATAGTTAAACACATTGTACTGTGAAATGGTCACAAGCAGTGTTTTCTGTCGAGTTTTATTGATGTTATTTTGCAGATGAGTGTTGTTCTAATGAGGATATGCTTGTTCATTAGCCAGGGGAAGTAAAATAAGAAAGCATAGTCAGTCTTTTACAGGAACATTTGAACTTGTCTGACTTCATTATGAGCTTCCTGTTTTCAAAAATATCTGAACAATATTTGTTATATCTTCTGTAGCCTGAAGCCTGAAGCCCTTTTGCCTCCTCGGACTGAGAAGCTACAACAGAATACTTAGTTTATCTACACTGATGCTGTCTGTGAAGTTGTGTCATGCAGGACTCTAAATCTTAGAAAACACTTCCTTCAATAGGGTCTGGGTTGAAAATTAGAGAACGTGTAAATTAAATGAAAATTTTGATTTTCAGTTGACCGACGGATATCTGATATTTTACTACAACAGTCACTATAACTTTGACAATATATCACAGTATAAACTTGGTACAGACGCACACAACACTTACATGTGCACTTTCTCACATTGCTGAACATACTTGTGCACACAGATACATGACACTCCCCCGTTGCAGCTTATTCTCATTACTAGAGGTGATGTTGTCATAGGAGCCAGCAGCCAGCTGGACTGTAGAAGTCATTTGGCTGGTGGATTTGGTTACACAGCGGCCTCACAAACACCTCATTCTCCACAAACCTCCACCCCTGAATCTGTTTCAAGGTCCAACATGTTTCACAAGCACGTTGCACAAGGAGGAAGGCGCATTGGTGGGAGTGGTTTTGGGTTTTAGTTTAATTTAACTGAGACAAAAATATAAACATGGTAAACATCTCATTGTGATATTTGAAATCGCTGCATGAAAAATGTAATGCTTTTTCCTGCTATGGTACTTGGTATTCAAAATGGACACAAGGAAAAGTGAAAAGAGTCAGTTTTTTGAGAGTAGGGAAACCACTGTGTGCACCCACCAAATGGCAGAACATGTGTAAGTGTTAAGTGCGTTGCCAGACAGGTGGTACGTGAAGGCAGAGGCCTTTGTTGTCTAGAAGGTTTGCTCCAACTATTGGGGTCCTTCTTAGTCTGGGAACCAGACGAATCTGCAAGCTCATGTTTCATTTGCTCTGGCAGATACGTCTGGCCCCTTTCGCATTCAGTCTGATTACTCTGCCGATTTCTCGGGATAACCAATCACAAGCATTTATCTAGTAGGAGGCGGCTTTAATACGATGAGTGACAGAGAGGACAGCCGGTATCAGGTATCTTTATAAATATTGAATATGGCGGATCCCGTTCAGCAGCCACCTACAGCAGCAGTATTAACTGGACTAGACGGTAAATTTTCTCTAAAAGAAGGACAAACAACTGCACTTAATCTATATGTTTAGAAATATGTGTTTGCCGAACTCCTGACAGGACGTACCGTCCGACAGGATGGCATTTCATTGCTCTGATTGGTTGTCTCCGTCCGTCGATAATGCCCCATAGAAATCAAAAATGAACTGAGAGGTTCCAGACTAATACGCATTTGTGAATTAGTCTGGAGATGCCAGGCTAGGTCCTTCTCAGCCTCCATGGGAAAGCTTGTGCCAGGATGCTGGAAGTGCTAGTGTAAAGTGGGTGTGAATATCGGATTGTCGGTTTCAGAAGAAAAGTAACAGAAATGGTCGGACACAGCCTCCATTTGAGCTACACAGTGAGCTTCTATTGTCTCCACAAATGCATGGGAATCTTTGCCTAATGGCCTTGAATTGTTTTCATATTTCTGAACAATTGAGCCATCAGTGTAATCCCAGGTCTGGAACTCAACCTTGCTTAGTGTTGAAATTAAATAAACTGATCCCACTCCTGGTACCATCTCAGCGTGTTGGTGTAAAAATCTGCCAGTAGCAGATTACAGTTGCAATAGCAATTTTAAATCAAATTGGGGCAAGTCTTTACAAGGAGTGTAGGGTAAAGGCCTGAATGTTGAACTGATTGATGAAATTTAATCAAAACCTTGTGTTGGTATTAAATGAAAAATGTATCAACTGTATCAGTGAGTAAATACAAAATCTACATAAAAACACACCTAAATCACTAAGCCTAAATCATTTTAAGCCAAAGCTAGAGTGGAGACAGAATTCAGGCGGCATCTTTTCTGATGAAGAAAGAAGATTTTGAGAGAATAGCCCCCTGCCCTCCACCCCGTCTCCCATGTGCCTGCCAACACGTCCAACTTGGCCGCCTGCCCTGTGTCTCAAAAGACAAATATTTGCCTGCGATGTCGACAGCAGTGAGCCAGTCAGTTGGTGAAATCATCAGGTCTATTAAGTCCATCACTCCCTGGGGGTGAGACTGACAGGTGCTCCTTCTGCAGGAGCATACTGCAGGTTGGAGCACAGATTTGTCCTGTGAATTATACACTCACACCTGCTGCAATAGGTGAACAAGTACCATATATGATGCAGTTATAAAAACACGCCAAAAAAATACATCAATAAAAACATGTAGAACAATATAAAATATATATATAGGTGCATGAATGAGTTTGCACTTGCAATCTGCATGTAATTGATTCACGTACATGAAAACACAGCGATCACTAACACAGTTTGAACCCTGCATTGTTTTTTATCAGATGCTCAATGAGTTCATGAATTTCATAGGATTGATGTGAAAGTAGAGGGCTATGAAAACGTTAAAACAACCAGGATTCTGTCGTGATGGTTTGCAAAAACTTTAACACTTGTTCGTGCTAGTTTAATGTGTTGAGTCCGATAAGCTTGTGTGTGTGTGTGTGTGTGTGTGTGTGTTTGTGGACTTTGTAAACCGTTGAAATATCCACAGGAGGCACACTGCCTCAGAGAGTTTCCCTGCTCAGAGTGCTGGTCTCTCAAACATACATATACTGTGCATATACATTACCACATGCACACACATTCACACAAACTCACTGCGCGCGCACACACACACGTGATGCAACTGCTACAGCCACAGACCCCCTCTATCTCTCTCACTCACACACACATACTGCACATACACATGCACATAGTTCATGTCTTTTTTAAAGCCTCCATGTGCTGGAGGAGACGGACAGAGAGAGCCATAGAGAGACAGAGGGAGGGAGGGAGGGAGGGAGGGAGGAGTGTATCTCCAGAGAAGAGAGAGAGAGCTCAGCTCTGAACTCCTCAACGTGGATTTGAAACCAACAGCTTTAGCTCTCCGTGTTCAGCTCTCCAAACCGCATGAAACAGGAGTGTTACTGAGGAAATGACTCTTTAAAGCCACACTGCTTTGGTCCCCTTCCTTTCTTCACCCTCGGCTTGTTTTTGGACTGGCGGCATGATGCTGAAACACACCAAGGAGGGCTTTCCTCCGTCTGTCTGCGCGTCAATGGAAACCTGGTGTGGCGTGAAGGGAGAGGAGAGAGCGCACAAGATCCAAGGAGTAGAGGAGCGCCTTGAGGAGGAGGAAGAGGAAGATTAGTGGAGAACAAAGCAGAAGGGAGACAAAAACAACCACAAACATGAGTTTACCGACTAACTGTGTGTATCTGGCCCCCTCGTTCCAGGATCGCTACTTCAAAGTGAGGAATGGGAATATCTGTGGCTCGCCATGCGCTGTCAACCGGCCCATCGACATCGTGCAGAAACGCAGGCGGTAGGCCAGATGCGGTTTTAATCCAGATGTTGTAGTTGCACAGCTCTTAACACACTGCTGTCTATTTTTTTTTTTCTAAACAGTTTCACAATTCTTCTGCTGACAAACACACATATAACTTATAATAATTCTTATAGGAACTTTTATTGTGTGGCATTCAAGGGCGAGTAATAGAGTTTTTATAAGAATTTCTCAAAAATGAAATAGTCTTTATCTCCTCTATTTCTTTTAGATGGGTGGTCACAACATCATGAACATCTACAATGTATTGCAATCCAATCCAGTAGCATTGCAACAAGTAAAGCCAATATGAAATTTTCTGACATACAACTATAGTATTTTCTACAGTTTTACTGCAGGGGTTTGTTTTGTGTCAGGGCTCCTCAGTACTGATCTTAGCTGTCAACTAATAAACAATTCAGTCATTTATTTAGTATTCAAAAGAAATGTCTGACTTCTACAGTATGATTAAACTATAATATTCTTGTAGCGAATTTTTCAGAATTATTGGAATTTCTGTCTCTAAAATATTCCTGTAATATTCCTAATGTCATTCATAGAGTTTCTGTGTTGCTCAGTATGTAGTTTATAGTGACCTCTTATGATATTCCTATCACTCATACTTGACTCACAGTTCAGTAAGTCTGTGCTACTTCGAGTTTAAAGTGACCTCAGTGTACTTAACACTTCCTACTTATCATAGGTATTTGTTTGTGGGGACCTATGTACCTTTATGGTAGTTATATTTCATCAGATAATTTTGTCACAAGCATGCAGAATTAATACACACTACTAACACTGATTTCCAGTAGTGGGATCAGAAAAAAGACAAAGCCTCTTTTCCTTTATTTCCCAAATTACACGCAGTTGTGTACGAAGGTTTAGGGTCAGAGTCTGCAACTTCAGGTAACACATTGAACAAAATTTCTGCAAAACACTCTTCTCTTAAAGTGAATTTACATCATTCTTAATCCTCTTGTGTTTTCTAAAGATGGATTGCAACCAGTTGAAATAACATTCTCTATATTTTATATTTTTCTTCTTGAGCTGACCCTCAGTGCTAAATGCAGTGGTGAAACATATTTTTGGAGGGACAGGAGCGCTAAGCTGTAAAGCTGCTGTGAAGTTTTAGGTGTACACAATCAGAAGGCTGAGGGTCAAGTGTGAGGGTATACAGTAATGATTTTTATGTGTAATAGCAGAAATTAAATTAATGTAAAATGAAAGTTGTAGATGTTAAAGTATTCTTCTCTTTACAAGAAAAAAAACATTTTTATGAACAAATTATATAATCAAAAATGAACAATCAACAAAGATAATGATTATAAAATAAATGTTTTAAATTATATGATGACAGACTGGAACAATTTAGTTTACCTACCCTGATGCATTACTACACTCACACACTCACACACACACACACACACACACACACACTTCTCACCACATGAGTATACCTGAAAGCGGCTGCTACCGTAAGAGTCACATAAGGAAATATGACTAATTTTATAGCCGGCCTTTCAGAAAGGCATGACGACATTAGCCTTGTCAGGCAAGGAAGGGGATCAAAGTGTCTTTATAATGTCAACCCACCAATAAGAAAACCTTCAAAGGGAGATTGCTAATGAACGCAGAGTCAGACGTATTTATAGGCCTGATGGATCAACCACATGTGTGTAATAACACAGTCAAAAAGCAGCAGAGAAAAGTGGAGTGCGCACTATAATCGTCCAAATCCCTATTACCCTGTGTAGTTTCCATTAATGCCTGGACGGAAACATGTTGCTTTCATCGTCATCACTTTACCTCGTAAAGTTAGAGGGTTTGCAGTTAGTTCTGGCAAACGGAGAGCAATGTCCGTTAGTGCAGTCATTTAGCTTCTGCTTTTATGGTTATGATGCTGTAGGTGTTCGCTGTGTGGGAAACAGCATTAGTGAGTTTTCAGTCACATCCCTTCTAGTTACTTTCTGATATAGTTTTTGAATTTATCTTACACTGCTCAGTTACTCATAGTGCCATATTCTGTCTTGTCTTTTCACTCTCTGTCCTGCTCTATCATACCTTGTCTTGTCTTGTTGTCACATTTAGTCACAGATCTCCTGCACTTGTCCTGTCATATATCGTCCTGTCTTGTCCCATTCTGTCCTGTTATTAGGTTTGGGCAATAAGACGATTTTAAATTTGTCAGCCCTCAGAGATTTTGCCATACCGTTTATACCGTTGTAGCTCTCACTTTTATATCTTTGGATGTATTAGGCCGTTGTTGGTAGTGTGGGAGCAGCACTGCAGATCTAAAAAAAAAAAAAAGTATTAAGTGATTAGTCAATCGACAGAAGATTAATTAGCAACTATTTTTAATTGATTAATTGTTTTGGTTGTTTAATTCTTAAAAAAGCTATTTGCTGGATACAGCTTCTCCAGTGTGAGGATTTGCTGCTTTTCTCTGTTTTATATTATTGTAAATTGAATACTTTTGGGTTTTGGACATTTGAAGACATCACCTGGGACTCGGGGAACAATTTTCACAGTTTGTTAACATTTCATAGACTTAATTAATTCAAAACAAATAAATAATAAAAATAATCTTTAGTTGCAGCCCCAACAGTACAGCTTTATTGCAACTTTGATGATTTTTCAGGTATTTTGCTGTATTCAACAAAAACGTACATTCCTTTCAGTTTATCTATATCAGTATTGCTATATGAAATTACATGGAGGATTTTGTCCATATCAGCCACTTCTGTCTTGACCTATCCTCTTCATTATTGCTCTTTTCATCAGTAAACCTCTCACTTTATTGATAATGATGATGATTATGATGACTGATGTCAGACTCTGACTCCCTAATGATGTCAACTAGACATTGACTCATACAGAGAGAAGGGGAGAATAATGCTGTTTATATTAACTCCCATAAAAGTAATGAATAATACAGTGATTACTTAAAGGCTTAATGGTATTCTCAAATCACCAACATAAATTTATTCTCAAAAAAAGATTTGTTTATTTTTTAACACCTGCCATCATTACCAGTTCATCTTCAACTCCGTCCTGTGCTAGAATTAAGTTTTTGACTCCATTAATAGCTTTTCTTTAGTGTGTTTGAAGTAGCATGTGTAGATTAATATTTTAGAATACATCGGAGTGATATTTTTTGAAGGTGGTAGCAGACAGGTTTTGCCACAGTGAAATAAGTGCCTGCAGCTCTTTATCGAGTCTATTTGTGTAAAACATTAACATTCTCACAGCCTGAAACTACAAAAACTCAAAATCATACTGATGAAATTATTTTAGGGGTAGCAGCTTTTTTAAGTCAGAATAACTCTGTGATTCATTTCTGCTTTTAAATTTAAAATTAATTTACCAAAAAATTATGAGTATTTAAGTGAATAAACTGAATAAAAAGAAAAGACAATGTTCTTTCAGAATTTCTTCATCAGATCAGGATAGCAGGCTGGTATCTGATATTCAGTATCTGATATCAGTTTAACTCATGTAGTCTCCAGGCAGGTATCGTCTGATTTTTTTGTCTGTCTCAATAGTTCAGACGTTAGATCTGTTGGTGTCACAGCAGGTTGGCCAGCCCTCCGGGCCTCAGCTCATGTCAACACACTGCGACGTGACGCACAGCTCACTGTACATGAAGTCAAAGGTCACCGCAAGCTGCCAACGTGTTGCAACATAATGTAAACAAAAAGTCACGTTAGTTCGGGCAGGGCACTGAAATCGTGCTCACCAGGAGTATGAGTCAGCTATTGGCATCAGCTGACAGTATCAGTGGTGTCATTATGCCCCTGGAGCTGGTTAGGCTTTACTCACCTGTGCTGACGGTATTGATGGATTTCTCCCTCCACAGACTCCTTCCCTATTTGTTTTAGTTTCCATACTTGTCACAGGTATCTTTTACCTTGTGTATCTTTTAGGTTCAGTTAAGGCAGTTGTTGCTCTCCACACTGAACTACATATTCTGCCAAAAAAAAATGCAATAAACTGGGTTATATCCTTTGATTTAAGTGTTCCCCCTCAGCACTTGGAGATGACTTGTAGAGAAGAGCAACTTTGCCTACCTCCAAGGTGCATGGAAGAGGTCCAAACTCCAGGAATACTTGTTGTATGAAAAATGTCTACAAGTGCTGGTGTTTTTCCTCTTTCACTGAGTATGCTGGCAGGAAGAATTTCAGTGAATTGAATTATAAACATAGTAGAATTAAGTCATTTAGAAGTTGATGTTATTAACTGCAGAGCACATCATAGTCAGAAGTGAACTTTGTCGCGTACTAGCTTTTATCTGAGTTTTTAACCATAGAGTTGGCTCAGTTTTCACGGAGATGGCGCAGTTGCCATCAAAAGTATGGAACTCAGTATAGAACCGCGGTCACATGTAACCAGATTGTCGTATACGAAGGGGAGGTTGTATCCTGTCTCTGTTCAAAGATGGTCTCTGGCGTCAGATGTAAATGACCTCCTTGATCTTCCTCCGGGTCGATGAGTTTCACCTCCTCCCAGTCGATGCTGTGACTGGTTTTGGTCTGATGTTCACAGACAGCTGTTTCATTTGATGGATGTACTGTAGTGTCCCCCACAGCTGTTTCATGTGATGTTATGATGATGTCATACATCCCTCCTTTTTCCCCCCTTATTATACAGTATATACAGTTTTTCTAGAAAGATTCCATCAACCCTGATTTTGAAAGCTTAAAAATTTATATATAACAGATATATTCAGCTAATATAGTCTAGCATGTTGGCATTATTAAATTCTTCACAGCAAATATATTTTACAGGAATCTGGACTGTAGAGACAAAGGATGTTTGACCCCAGATGAGGACTGTCAGGAAACATTGACGTGACAGTGGCTGTTCGCTGGACTTGATCCCAAATCGTTGCCAATTCACGGCTGACGCCTCAACCCGCTGAACCACAGGGCGCCTCTACTCCGAGTCTCTGGAGTCTCTCTGTTCCTACAACAAATACGCCCCAACAGAAATCCCACTACGTCCACTAGCTCAGCCAGCTGGCTTCCGGCTTGTATCTTTTTAGTGTATTTCACAGCATCTTTTGTGTTCTAGTCTCATATTTGGTGGAAAAACAGAACTGCAGCGAGCAGAGTGTTGGGCAGGGAATAATTGCAGGCTTTAGAGCTGGTCGATCGGCATTGCAGTGACAGCCATGAAACCACAACTGACGTCAGCAGACAAGTGTGACTGTGTTTGTGTGACTGTGTGTGTACTTGTGTAAAATATAACTGCCAGAATAGTGGACTGGGTGTTATCCTGACATCTCTGTGACTTCAGGAATGATGGTTAATACGGAGATAGATGAACCCTTCACAAAGAGGCTCCTTTCCATTATTTGTTGTAGTATTAGTCAATAGTGTGGTTTGATGCACTTTTAAATAATCCAAACAAAGGAGGAAATACGGCATCCACATGCAGCCTGCTCCTGCGCATTTTGTCACAGGTGAACTTGATCACCTAGGTAGACTTCAGGGCTCTGCCTACACAGCGGGATGCCAGGTAGGGAAACGCTGGGTGTTGGTTGGGACTTTCAACAACTTTGTTAGAGATTGCAAAGACTGCAGCGACAGGACAAGATGGGGTGTCTGTGTGTGAGTGCATAAAATATGCCATCATCAGTTTATGCAGAGACATGAATGATAATGTCAAATATATATATATATATATATATAGTATGGATACAGAAAAAAAACTCAGGGTATGTTGAAGCTTTAGTTCCTCGTCCAGTATATTTAGGTAGACAAGATTTGACAAATAAATACAATTGCAAGTATCTGCAAGTTTGCAAGTATCATCGCTATGAAAACCTAGGACACCTGATAGATAGATAGATAGATAGATAGATATATATGTCTAGTGTTGTCTATTTATAAAACTTAATAAAGCTTTATAAAACTCAATTCAGGGTATGCTGATACTGAGTACTTGTCTGATAGCAGTAATTTTTTTCCCCCCAGATGTATGCATTTATTTGTATGCCTCATTGGGATCATTTTTATGTAAAGTAACTACAGGCATGGATTGCTGTGGCACCAAAAAACTGAGTTGGCGGTCCACAGTGACTGACTGAAGAAACTATTTTGAATAAATTGTGTAATGACATTGAGAAAGACATTGTGTGGCTGTACCCTGTCTGCTTGGTCACCGTATAATATAGGAGCATCCCTAGTAAATTGTACATTCAAAGTAGATTTAATTTTAATTTGATTTAATCTTTATCCAATCCTCTTTTGTTAATGATGATGATTAATCAGAAGGATTATGAGTGCTTTACATAAAATAAGCACCTAAAAACAATCAAGACAAAAAAGGCTTGGATCAAACACTCTCTCCATCTTGTTGTGCCCCGCTGATCAGCGATGTGATTGGCTGCTCCTGGGTTGCCCTCCGCTAATTAGGGGAGGAAGTGGCACACTCCCACCTTACCGCCGGACTCAATCACTGTATACCGAAAGGCGCCAATTAGTGCCGTATGAACATGATTAGAGGAGCACTCAGCATGGCCTGTTGCTGGGCAAAGACAGACTGTGTGTGTGTGTGTGTGTGTGTGTGTGTGTGTGTGTGTGTGTGTGTGTGTGTGTGTGAGTGGTCGTGCCCTGAACCAGCCAGTCCAGTTGCGCACCAGTGTGATGTAAGGTTGTTCGATTTTCAGGTCGATTCTGGAGCCAAATCCAGATCTCTACTGCTGGGGCTATAATCACACACCGTGTGTGTGTGTGTGTGTGTGTGTGTGGGTGGGTGGGTGTTGTGTGGTTCTGGGTGGTTCTGGCGCAGTGTGTTACCCTCCTAACCATTTTCTAATCATGTTAATGTTGATCAGCCACTGTATGGATTTCTCCCCGGCTGGACGGACAGAGATAATCACTGCACATAGACTCTATGATCAATACCCGTCCGGAGGAGTGAATCAACCTTTGAGGCGCCCTGCACTCCAAAAATTGAACCACTTTGGCACCACAGCAGTTACATTCATATTTAAAGGGCCAGTCTGCTAAAAAGGCACCACAGTTCAAACACCCAAAACAGCTGCGTAACCAAACAATCGGTATCTTTGACCAAACAATGAATGGCCAACCTCCAAACACTTTCTAATAATGATCCAACGTAAAAGAATAACTGGTTTTGGGTGTTTGTCCTTCACTATCTCAGAGCAAGGGTTTCTTTTTAGACTTGCAGTGTTGCACCAACGTTCGCAATCATACAAGCAGAAATCCGTCAGAGCTTGGACACAAAAACCAACATCTGCACCCACAAGAGCTGACATATTCTTTCTCAGCCAGGAACACTCATTTTAGATTGTTGTAATACATCTACTCTGTAGCCACAGTACATGCAAAATTAAAAACAGAAAGTTCATGCCTGTGCGCTGGGTTAAGCTTGACATGTTGTGGCGAATAGATGGATGACTACACTTGTTGCTTGCATACTGTAGTCACATAAACAAAAGTTGCAACTTCTTCAATCTGTAATAATAAGTATGTACAGGTTACACTTGTTACTTTGAGCCCCCCACCATCTTTTTGTTCTAGCTTTCTTTCTTCCTTTTCTCTCTTGTGACAGCAATCCAAACAGAGGTCTACCGATTTCAAAGGCAAGAGTCCTTCCTCTGCCTGTAGGTCAAAGGTCACACAGAAAAATAATAAACACAGCAGCTGGTTTGACTCGATGCAACCTTCCCCTCCCCTTGGCTATATTTAGAGAGACATGAGCTGCTCTGAGATCAGATGTTGATGTTGGACATGGAGTGTCTGCTCTGTTTGGACAGCGATCCACAGTGGCTGGTCAGGTGGATGGAAAGAGCAGTTGGCTCTTCATGGAGGTGTGGCACTCAGTTTCTATGTCTCCAATGGTTTTAAGGCAAGGCAAGGGGAGAATGACTCTGTGTTTACATCAGTGATGCTTGGTGCTCAAACACAGTCAAAGTTGATGGACAGATGTCAAACTTTTATCGTGAAGATGAGTTAAAGGTATACTATTATCATATTTTGACTAATGTTATAGGTGGGTGGCAGTCGTTTGTGGACGTTAGCGGACTTAATTTCTAAGCTTACGTTAGTTAGTGCTGGACACTGTTGGCGCTGTAGGGCACGGCACTCGGGAGCGAGCATTAGCATCACATCCTTTCGGATTTTCACCAAAAAAGTCCCTCTGAAATCATACTACAGGCTGTTACAGGCAACTGAGAATGTCAAGGAAGGTCTAATTTTTTAAGTTAAGTCCCATTCAATTCACACATTGGCACACAAAAAAAATATTAAAACATGTAAAAAGTTACACATATAACCTTTAACTATAAGGATTTTTAGGTAGAGGAGACTGTGCAGAACCAACTGAGCTGATCTTTTCTTTCTTGGTTTGATATGCACATATTGGGTCTGCATAAATAACTCTCCTGCTTGTTCTTCTCCTGCCCTGCTGCCCAACATCTCCTCTCTGTGTGCTGTCATGACCATGTAAACACACACACACACACACACAGAGTGTACAAACCACACACAGTGACAGTGAAAGGAAAGATCTGTTTGGCAGGGGGCTGGATGAGGGGGAAGCGGGTTGTTTTTCTGCTGCTTTCAGATCAAATGTACAATAGGCTTGAGGTGTAAAGCAAACAAACCCTGTTTACTCCCTGAACTCTCTCACTCCCACACACACACACACACGCACACACGCACACACACACACACACACACACAGACACATTGCCCTTCTAAAAGGTTCCTCTGTAACTGCTTTATACGTGTACTGTTTTTCTCATTTCAAATGTAAAATTATTAGTACATTTGACACACACACACACACACACACACACACACACACACACACACACACAAACACAAAGTGTTCCCTGGTCTGTTTTCCTCCTCTCCTCTTCACCTCTCGCCTCCTTCCTGGTGTGATGTCGTAGGCCCCTCAGACAATTCCCACGCTACAAGGGAAGAAAACAGGAGGGAGCATGCGTGTATGTGTGTGTGGGTTGACCTTTGACCCTGGGTCTGTCATCCCCCATCAAATAACATCTGGCCTTGACGGTTGTTTTCTGTATCACTCTCACATACATAACAGAAGGTTTCTTAAATCCCTCGGCCCTGGTTCCCATGAGCACATCACAAACAAGCATGCACGGACATCAGTTGGAACTGGTCGTACCCTGCATTTCCCACCCTAAGGTTTAGTGCAGTTACAGAGGCTAACCCTAAGTCAAGGCTTTTAAAGGATAATATACGGTCCGCCTTTGATTAAAAATGCAGCTGCATCAGCTAAATGAAGATGGCTCTTGGTGTGACCTAACATCAAAGAGACTGTAACTCAAATACTGTGACATCAACGCAGTTCTTTGTTCAAACAGCTAGTTTAATGAGGAGCATTAGAACAGTGACCGCTTTAGATTAACGAAGTGTCCTTAGCTGTAAAAAATCAATGTGACTTGGCTGTTAATCTCTCAGGTAGCATTTTGAGTCAAAGTGAAGACTTTGATAAACAAGATTTGTTTCCAAACGTTGGTGTAAACAGTCATCTCATCAGTAACTGCAATACAGTAAGGCTGAAATTAATGGATTATTTTCTCAATTAATACATACACTTTGGTCAATACATTGCCTATCACAATTTTCTGTAGCCCAAGCTGACTCTTGAAATTCCTTGTCGGACAAGACAAAGACTTTGAGCAAAGACAAATGTGCACTTTTCCTGAATGATGATAAAATGAAAACTTTTTTGATTATCACTTTTAAACTGCAGTCTGTTTTTCATCAAGAAAAATGAATCTTTCTCTTCGATATGTTGATTAGGTCCAAACTAAACATCATGGGAACAAAAGCAGAGGTTAGGATGTGGGTGTTAAGGGATGAGTGCGTGTGAGAAAAGTTTACTAAAACAGAGTTAAAGAGAGAAAAGGGAGCTGTCATTTACGTCAGAGACGTGGAGAACAATGCTGGAGGCAGGAGACAGACCAAGGTCAACTTGTTATGTATGCTGCAACTGAACAAAACGCCAGCCTGCCTTTCTGTCTGTCTGTTTAAAGGGAGGGTGCCTGTCTTACCCAGTTACAGAAGCAATTTTATAACAACTAGTACCAGTTTTAGAGGTGGTACTAGTAGTAGTAGCTGTAATAGAAAGACTAATTTATTTGTAGAAGTTCTAGTGCAACAGTTAGTAGTAGACATAGCAGTAGTTGTTGTCGGGTTTCTGCAGCTTCAGTCTCATGAAGTCTAAATGTTACATAGGATTTTTTCCACCTTCATAGCACCAGTCATAATATTGTTTTCCAAATAAAATTGAGCTTCAATCTGGAAATTTGAATTGGCCTTAAAAACCCAGACTGGTTGGGCTCCACCTACAGAATATTTTATACTCCGTCATTCTAACAGCCTGTTAATTCAAACAGTAAAAAAAAAAAAAGTAAAAAAAACTTTTTTTCTGACTTTTGTCCTTTCTAGCTGTTTGCTCAATATCCTTTATATTAGTTTTACAACTTACATTCTTTTTCTTTCCTGCTGCAGAAACCTAATATGCCCTCAAGGAGCCATATCATTCACTGTAATCCATTGCCTGTCCAATACTGCTCTGTTTAACCAGTGAAATGGGAATATAAAATCACACCTTATAATTGCATTTCTTTACATAAAAATATATAAAATGGAATGTATGTTCCAACTTATTTATATATTTATTGCACTAGCTGGTTTACAGCCCTACTGAACTAGAAACAAAAAAGACAAACAAAATATAACGAGAAATTATAAAAAATAAAAAAAAAGAGCTCCAATTAATTGTAGATACAATTAAGATTGATCAGAATACAAAAGACAAGATTTGGGCAAAGACGTCTTTATGGGAAGTTATGGAAAAGTCATTTAATTTTACAGATTTTAGAGAAAGTTAGAAAACCTGATTCTGTCATATCTTTACTGCACATCTCTGGAAATGATTTGGGGTTTATACTATACAAATTTGATTGTTGTATTAGAGCAGGACATATGCCTTTGTGACAAATGTTGCAGTACCATATTTTTCTCAGTAGTGGGAGCTATCTCCCTAGCAGTTGGCTTCTGCTACTTTTGAATGGGAATGAATGCCATTGACTAGCAGCAAGCTCTGGTGAACTGCAGCTGCTGAAAAGCTGAATGGTGATAACGAGTCTGTGGAAATGAAAACGTTATAAATCTGTTAAAATCTTCTGCCACCAAAAACATAAAAAATCTTGTAGGTCATTTAAAGCTGTTAATGGATCCCAGTGAATAGAGGAGGTATGTCACTTTGCTTTAAAAAGCTGTTGTAGTGTTGTGTTGTAGTATAACACCAAAATGTATGTCATAAGTGTGGGTTTTTATTTATTGTCCCATGATGGTCTAAATAGTCATGTTTTGTCATGTAATAATCCAATAATTTGCTTTAAGGACATAACTCAGTACCAGTAGAGACCATTTGACCAGCAGCCATGTACACTGTCAAAGTGTCCTTGAGCATCATGCTTTAACTCCCCACCTGCTCACCCAGAGATGTGGCTTTATGAAAGATATAAAAGAAGATATGGAGTATAATAACAGATGGAGAACAGTATATTTCTACTTGGAGTGATCTAGAAGCACTTAAGCATCAACCAATCAAAATTTAAAAAGAAAATCCTTTATATATGTATTCATGATGAGGGGCGAAATCCTGGTGGGTATCTACGTAAGCTCCGTCACAAGTCTCCTAGTTCCCCTCTTCCCTGGCAGGCAGATCTATTTATAGCTTCTGACGTCACTGGTTTCCTCTGATGGCGCCTCGTCACGGCCGACTACACTGAGCCAGGGGGTGGGTGGGGTGTAAAATGGGGTTGGGTGAGGTGTACTGGTGGGGGGGGGGGGGGGGGGTGGGGTTATCGTTGAGGTAAGCCCTGCTGCAGCCCGGCCCCTCTCTGCCATGTCACACCAATCAGGTGGGAGACGCTGAACCACATCACTGTGCTGGATACAGCCTTCCTGATCACCCCCACCTCATCTTCCTCCTCATATTTGTGTCCGTCTCTCCCTTCCTCTCTCTGCTTCCGTGAATTGAGCCTTTTATTCAGCATCGATTGCATAATAGCCATTTTTCATTTTTCAGGCACTGCTATTACTGGAGTGCTGGAGGCACGTTGAGCTAAAAATAGATACAGAGGCTGTTTCCATTGGGGAGGGGGGGACATAACACATGACAAAGGATCTAATTGAATGAAAATACTTTAAAATGACCACTCAAGTATCCACATGATGATGCTTTAAAATCAAATTTCAATCACAGAACATTCGTTTCTTATAATCTTATGATAATGCAGAAGACTTTTTTGTGGTAGAAGTGAAGAAATAAATAGTTTAACCAAAAACTTGTTGTTTCAAAGAGTGACCTCAGAGTCACTGTGTCCTTGAGCAAGGCACAGCCCCACTGAGGGATTGTGGGCCGTGGTGAGGCTGAAATAAATGCATGCAGATCAGAATAATTTCCATGTTGATGGTTTAACCCTCCACTAGCACATCACCTCCGCTGTGTGTTCGGACGAGTCTGAATGCCAAGATCTCCTCCGTCCCTCTTTGTTCATCTTTCCGTATCTTAGCTCTTTGCTATTCTGTGGTTGCAGTGTACCGCAAAAAACATATATAGCTTGGTTCAAAGGATATTTTGGGTGGAAGGGAATTTGTCGAGTGAATGTTTGCAGTACCGAACCCTGTAATTCAGACCCTGCAGACTGACCTCATCTTGATTGGAAGGATTTCAAAAGGATTAAATCAGGGCCAAGTCCAGCTGGGATACTGTTTGGTTACAGGAGTTGGACTGAATCCAGGATTTTGAAAATACAATACATTTCATTTTGATCATACCAATAAAATAACTAATAAATAAGAATGATGTTCATAGACATTAAGTACATAAAGCACTTTGTTCAGTAATAGGGGTTCCTTTCAATGTGGTAGCTGTGATGGGGTGATACTGGGAGTGGTGGGAGTCGTATGGGTAAGTAGCTCTGCTGACGTACCATGTATGAAGTCACTGTTGACGTCATACGGAGATAGCAACGGGGAAAGATGTGTGTGAGTCTGCGTTTGATTGCGATAAGCGAGTAATCACAAGGTCACCTGTTTTAAAACAAAGACGCTCCCAGTCATGGTATAAAATTTCCATGTAACCTTTTAATCCTGCTAACAGCTACCGAGTAGACATGTTGTGCTTGTTTTGAGAATTTTTCATACTGTCACATGCATATTCATATGAACTGTCTTGTGTTTGTTGTCACTGACGTCATTGTGATTGTTTCGGATACTTTGTTGTAAGAAACATGCTTCTGTACTTGAAAAACATTTGATATTTGGACTCCATACTGTCCTTCCAGTTCCACTCATTCTGCAGAGGCTTTATTATATGTAGCTTATTTTAGCTCTCACCCAATGTCTCCATGTGTACAGATGTACACCAGAGTATTTATGTATCGCAGGGTTTGGATTAAGCAAAATAATATGGTTGTTTAAATAAATAAATACTGCTGTCTCACAACAACACAGCTCTTTTTTTGTACAGATGACCTCAGTCAATGTTGCATTCCTAGTTTCTATCAGTATACTTCAATAATGTATGTTTAATAATTAGAATAATGAAGTGAAGCAGACTGTCAGACTAATTTTCAAGTGGAAGTAGAAACTGTAACAGTAGTATTCATGTATTTCTTCTCTGTCTCTCTCTGTAGTTTTGATGTGGAGAATGGCCTGTCGGTGGGTCGCAGTCCACTGGACTCTCAGACTAGCCCGAGTTCTGGTCTGGTACTTCAGGCCAACTTCCCTCACAGTCAGCGCCGTGAGTCCTTCCTCTACCGCTCCGACTCAGACTTCGACCTCTCGCCCAAAACCATGTCCCGCAACTCATCCACTGCTAGCGACCTGTGAGTATTTTAAGGTACCCTGTGTATCATTTTAACACCAACAAACCAACCAGCGTTTAGCCTCTAGTTCATGCTGCATTTTGCATTGTGGGGTTGCTGAGCTGGATTTGGAGGGAATCTAATGGTTTACTTCAGAGCACAAAAAACTTACGGGGTCGTTGTTTGTTATGGAAGGCTTGAAAAAGTGTATTACTTTGACAAAGACATGTTTAGTTTTTTTTTTTTTTAAGTGAAGACCAAGTGCTGGATACCAACAAATCACTAAATCTCAGTGTTTCCCCAAGTCACTTATTAGTAGTGTGCCTCCACAGTGAAATATTATTGTTAATAATAAAGCATTTTATAAATCATTGAATTACTGTTGTCCCTGTTTTTACCAAAATGGGATACATGTAGTACATTTTTAAAATATACATTGAGAATTCTGAAGCTCTAAATTATGACTCTTTCATTTGGGAAAAAAATTATTTTGCATTTCATGACTTAGTTTCATCCATATGTTCTGTATATGTGTGTATGTATATGTATATATGTATATGTATGTATATAGATGTATGTATATATATATATATATATATATATATATATATATATATATATATATATATATGTGTGTGTGTGTGTGTGTGTGTGTGTGTGTACTGTACAGTATATAGGATGAGATGACATGGATTGTATCACTACTGTTACAATAGAGTTACTAAGGAAACACTGGAATTTGTTGTCAATATTTATTTATGTAAATCCATCCAAGGTCCTATTTAATCTCTAAATCGTCTGGCTTTAAAGAGGCTTTTGGTAGCAGAGTTCATGTTTGTCAGTGTGAACAGCAGAGTAATCAAGTTTATTTGGGACGTACAACTAATGGCAAAAGTATAATCTTAACCAGTTTTCCATCTAGTTTCTGCCTGTTTATACAGCTAAGGATTTCTCTGCACAGCTAGCAGTCTCTTTGAAGCCAGAGTGTAAATGGGGACCACCAATAGCTGTCACTCCTTTGTTTTCAAGGGAGGAGGGATTGAAGCATTGGGAAGTCAATTGGCTACCTCGGTGAGACAAAGTGTGAAGTTTGCTGTGATTTCTTCCTATCTCTTTGGGCTGTGTCAAACCTCCTACATCTTCCACCCGCCCCACTCCCACTCCCACTCGATTGGTCATGACCCGAACAACATACCACCTTGGATGCTCAAAATGATCAGCCCTGCAAAGCTTTTGAAACAGTCCCAGCAAGCATTGGACAGATGGGGATCTGGTATGACCCATTGAAGTGAACCTAGGGGAGTACAAACAGTAAATTAAATTCAAAACAGTGAAAAAAATCTTGGGTTTTCAGTGCAGTCATATCTATAGTTACTCAATGTCAAGATGTTTGCTGGACAGGGATGTACAGGCTGACTTGAGTCTGACTCTGACTTTTCACTGGCAGCATGGATTTACCCTGAAGTCTGAATGGTTATGAGGTGCATGTTGTGACCCTCGCGCTTCCAGAAAGCTGCCTCTCCAAAAGTTGGCTTTTCCAGCACCCAACGCATGAGCACTGCTCCTCACCTGCACATAGTTCTAGTTATACAAACATATCTTGGAGGCATACCTTCTGTAAGAGCAGAAATAAATCTGCATTAAGTGGTGTTTGACCCCCATAGAGACACAGGCTGGACATTGGTTTATCTTACTTACACAATCCAGCAGACACAGAGCAACGTTAGCATCCCATTGGAGAACTTTCTAGCCACCCGATTTCAATATTCACTTTCCTTTCAGCTCTACCAACTGAGACAAATATCTGGGTCTCTAGCTGCTAGTTAAACCTCAACTGAGAGATGCAATATTGATAAATGTCTCCTTGCCAGTAAGGCTTTGTCTGACATTGTCGTTTCCACTGGGGTTCAGTCTTATTTAAATAGTTTGAAGCAGTGGTTCGACAACTCTGCCCTCTGAGGTTTAACTCTGCATCTTTGCCTCTAAGAAATATTTGTATAACTGAAACAATCTCCTCTCCTCTCCTTATATCCAGTGTGATATTTGAGACCAACTATGTGTCGCAGCCACCTGTAGCAGTCCTATACACTCCTCCCATTGAGATGATGACAACAAAGAAACTTATTTGTTGTCATTATTTGTGCGTTTTTTGAATCACATGGTATTCCCCTTCTGCCCCCTGGCTCCTTAATATGGCTTTTTCACTAGATGTCTATTTGTGTTTGTCTGTGGTTTTTGCAGGCATGGAGAAGACATGATAGTGACTCCATTTGCACAGGTTAGTAGCATTGTGTATTGTTGGTTCTGTCAGACCAGGAGTTTCCAAATGGTAGAAACACAGCACTGCGATATGTGTTTTTTTTATATTTTTGTTGGTGTGAATACTGAATTAAATAGATTTATAAAACAGTTCATAAAAGTTGTTTGAACTCTTGTTGTCAGTGAAGCTTCAGCGGAGTCCTGGCCTGTAAAGTAGCTCATTGTAGAACTAACTGCTTCAATATGCAGTACAAAGATTGGCCTTCACTTGACCAGTTCATTAGGACAATTGTTAATCAAAACCATGCAAATGGAAGGTGGATAATAAAAAACGTTATTTAAGCACCAGGTGCTGTCCGTAATGTGCCTATTACATAACCAAGCTTTACAAGCTTCTCACCACATGGAGGATATTGATTATTACATGGTAATATTAGGTCATTTTCACTAGGATTTACTGTATATAGACTTAATTTTTGTTGTAATATCCTAGGGTGTAAACTCCTGTAGATCCTGCTCTGACAAATTGAGAAGGCCCCCAAGGATTTGTTTTAGGCGCTAATTATATCCACTAAAGATTTATCAAAAATGCAATCACAAACTTTTTATTGTTCATGGCCAGATTTGTCTCCTGTAATGTTACTTGCTTCTCTCTACTATACTGTATTCGGCCTGTAGCTGTGGGTTTAAGTGTATTGGCTCTCAGCATTGAGCACTTGTCGTTTCCATGGAGAGATTAATGTACAGTGTTTCCATTCAAACTAATACTCTCTGTCCAGACAATTCACATGGCTTCTCACTGGCCTTTACTCACTGGTTTGAGAAATAAGTGATGGTTAATTTTTCACAGAAAACACCCACACACATTCTCTTTGTACTGAACAGCTTATTCTGAGTCTTTATTTGTGTGTGTGTGGCCCATTAACACAGTCTGTGTACATGTTATATTTCCAAACTAATATCTAAACCGTACTTTTGGCCCACCTGCAGTTGGATATTAAACTAGTTTACCTGACAAACTCTACCAGCCATATTGTCAAAAACACTGTACAAAACTGATGTTACTCACCATGTTTTCAGTGCTATATTACAAGAAAGCATCAAAGTGCATTTTCAAAGCTTGAGTACCAAAGACTTTAGTAAGATATTTAGATATCATTGCCTCAAAAGTGACCATACAGAGCAGCTTTGACCCACACTGATTTATCTGCAAAAGACACATTTTAGGTGCATTTCTGTGCCACCTGTGACTTTTGTGAAACAAGCTAACGGGAGCATCTAGAACCAGAATAGTAAAAATAAGTGACATTTGACTAACAGCCAAATAGGGGTATTTCTCATTATATTAAGGCGTACATGTCTCACATGTACGCATCCAGATCCACACCTATTCATACAATACTCACACCTCTCTTGTTCCCTTTTTAGGTTCTTGCCAGTCTCCGAACAGTGAGAAGTAACTTTGCTGCTCTGACACATCTGCAGGATCGTGTGGGAAACAAGTAAGAACAAGAAAACAGACTGACTGACTGGCTTGTTTTCTTTTAATTCGGCTAACAACTCATCTGTTCCTTGTTCCAGGAGGTCGACAAGCAGCAACCAGCCACCCATGTGTAAGCCATGTCTTACAGGTCAGTGTTAATATCCCTGTATGGTGGGACACTGCAAATACGTTAATGTTATTGTTGTTTTATGAAAATACTGTAAAATGGTGTAAGTTTAAGTGTTGTTTGAAACAGACGTTATTTACATAAAAGACTATTGATTTTGATGCATTAGTATGGCTTCATTTTGAACCGGAACTGGTGCAACATGACAAACTAATCAGCATTTCTCAGTTGTTCCTCCAAGGAAACAGCTATTCACAAGAGCAATAGCATAAGATTTGGGACGTGGATGTTTTCATAGCAGTCCCACAACTGACCCGTAATACGTGCTTGTGTGACCTCTGACCTTCCAGAGGAGCCCTGCCAGAAGCTGGCGGTGGAGACGCTGGAAGAGCTGGACTGGTGTCTGGACCAGCTGGAGACGCTGCAGACGAGACACTCAGTCAGTGAGATGGCATCCAATAAGGTGAGATGGGCTGAGCTTGACTCAACTTCATTCAACTCTTTAAGAACTTTAAGTCAATGACATTGTCTCCAAACAATTCATCACAGATCTTGAGATGTGTGTGGAGAGAGATCTATTTGATACAAGGTTAAGTGTTCAAAGTGTACACACACACAATTAGGTGGTTAAAACTTAAGTATGGGAACTTTATCAGATAGACTCCAAAAGCCCAAATTCATAGAGTGGAGTCCTGTAGCAGCCCCCCTTTAATGCAATAAGTTGAGTCAAACAATTTCATATTTACCAGCCATACATTCTGTCATTCTCTAATGACACACTTCTTCCTTCCTTTCATCAGAAACCCACATTCATACTTTTTTTTTTCTTATAGCTGGATAAATATTAAGGCAGCTGGAAACTGGATAAAGAAAAAAATAAAATAAAATAAAATAAATTTTTCATGAGCTGAACTTAGGAATGTTCGCGTTTGTCAAGACAACAATTACTAATTAATATATAAATCACACGCAGGTCACACGCTTTAAGATTTGACTTTATAGCTCCTGTCCATGTATGCCGAGCCGCATTGGCAAATTGCAAGTCTTCTTAGCGGTTTCCTGTTTATACTTGTTAGAAAACATTAGATCTGAGTCACATATGAGGGGAAAAAACAGATTTAATGACACATGCAGCGGCAGTGTGAACATGGCCAAAAACACTGGGTTCATGAATGGCGTCTCCCTCCACTGAAAGAGTTAATCAGCATCCCCTCATTCCCCTCCTTTTTGCTTCTCTCCACCGTCTGGCGGCAAAACCAGACCTCCTCCATCTCTAGTCGGCCAATCAGATCCCGCTCCTCCACCCAGCCCCTGAAGCCGGACAAATCAGATTGGACAGAGAAGGGGGAACTGCGTGCAGGGCGGGGGAGGGGGGTTCCTCACAGCCTCTCGCTCTCCCTCTCTCCCGCTTTATGTTTCTCATTGACAGTGTGTGACAGTAGTTGGATGAGCGACTGCAGTCACACCCTTTCTCCCACGATGGTGGACCACATCCCCAGCCTCCTCCACCTCACCCCACCCCATCCTTCCCATTCAACCCCCACCCCCACCCCACCTCATCCCCTCCCCACCCCATCCCCTCCAGAACAGCACATGGGGCTGTGGGAACTTTTATTTCCAAACGGACTGCTTTTCACGTGCAAACCGTCCCTGCTGAGTGCGGAGCAGAACTGAGTGAGCAGATCACAGCCCGTCACTAAGCAAGCAAACTTGTCTGCGTGGTGTTTTGGATTTTAGCGACCTCTAACATCAACATGCGTGGGTTGACATGCCTGCTTCGGCCCTCTGCGTTTGTCTGTGCTGGAGACTCAGACAGGTGAGCGACGCTGGCTTGCTTTGTTTACATTGGGATCTATTGATCAGCAGTGCAGGCTTTGCAGGGGCTGAATGCTGAGTGAACCTGCCCATCAGATCTGACTCAGGACTGGATCTGTGTGTGTGTGTGTGTGTGTGTGTGTGTGTGTGTGTGTGTGTGTGTATGAGATGGAGAAATAGAGGGAAAAAAAACCTGCAAGTTAGAGGGAGCAGCTGTCGTGATTTTGTAATGTAAAATTGATTCTTAAGAGCTGTTGCTTGTTGTACAGCAGCAGGAATATGTTGCATGTCATTTGTAAACATATATGTGTGACTGTGTGTATATGTGAGAGATTGTGTGCAGAAAACCTGACAAAAAGCATGACAGAGGAAGCAGTTAAGCTACATACAAACAGTATGTATGTTTATGTGTCACATAGTAGCCGTTTAACCACTGCAGCATCACTCTCATCACCCAGATCCCCTCCCTCCTCCCTCAGCCACCACATGCCAGAGCTGTTATATAATCAGTGTAGAAGCTATTGCTGTGATAAAAACTCGGGGGGAACAAGGAACACTTTCTTTTAAAAAATCTTTTGGAGAATATATGAATGTTTTTTTTTCTTAAAACCGTGCAGATTTCTCCCTGGTGTCTACAAACAGACAACATAGTTAGAGATATTACAGCTCATCTTCTTGTATTTTAAAAGTGTCACCAATACATATTAAAAATATATATAATAATACATTTCGAAAAGGGGTAAACGTTGAATGTAGGCAATATATATGAATGACACCAGTTATCTTAATATCAGTCTACATGTGTTGCAGTGCCAGAGCTCCGCTACATGTTGTTGTTTAACTTTCAAACCACAGCAAAGATGAAGGAGCATCTTGTGTTTTATAAAGTTGTGTCAACTTGCTGCTCTGACAATTTAATCAACCAGCCAGCAACATGATTGTAAATACATGACTTACTAATTTACTTAAGTGAAGTTAAGTGCAGCCTTACCAACTTGATCAATTTTGAGCATTTTTAACAATGTACAGCTCAACACATTTTTAACCATGGTTTCAACCTGTGTCTGTACTTCCATCTGATATTGCATCTAACTCTGTATCTTTCTTCCATAGTCGTAGGCATTTATGTAGATCACTTTTAAAAAGTGCTTTTCACTGGAAATAAAAAATCCTACAAACTGACAAACATTATCAAAGCAACACAGAAAATATTTAGTAAAAGCAAAGTGATTACTAAATGTGAATTATGCAATGAAATGTTGATACATTCTTTGTAGAAGTGAATTTTAATAGCAGATTTCCACCATCTGAAGGTAGGTGGGGAAATGGAAAAATCCCTTGCAACATAATTACCCTCTCTAAGGAGAGGAAGGGGGACAGGAAGAACAAAAGGATTTGGGGGAAATGTGGTCCTAGTTTGTTGAAACAATACCTTCACCATGAACTCATGTGTTTAGTTATGTCACATCACAGTTACGTTTACTGCTATATTGATGTTTCAGCATGCTAAACATGCACCTTGTCTGTGTACATATTTTAAAATGTTCATCTGCAGTTTATCTGGACTAACCACATTTTCTGTTTATGTTTTTGTTGTGCCTACACAGTTTAAGAGGATGCTGAACCGCGAGCTGACGCAGCTATCAGAGACGAGCCGCTCAGGGAATCAGGTGTCAGAGTTCATAGCCAACACCTTCCTCGGTGAGTTTTAATGCCTGACATAAACGAATGGAAGGACACTGACTTTGTAAAAATGGGGGAGCTGCTGGACACTTCAACAGCCTTGAAGAATTCTAAAAGTTAAAATGTTTGATTTAACTTTATGGTAATTTTGGAGGCTGTAGTTTGTATTTCCGTTGAATTATATTTGCCTTATACGGAGAGATTTTTCTAATATTTAATCTACTATCATTGATATAAATGGGGTGGATGATAAAATATCTTAAAATATCACCTTGAGTAAGTGAAATATCCCAAACATCAATTAGATCTGCATCTGTGCAGGTCTGCACAGTTCTTGTAACATGTCGAAAACCATAAGCATGACCATTACACTACTGTTTATCATATGTGAATGTTAGAATGTCATCCAACATGGTGTATATTAGATGGGGGAAGAAAAGGAGGAGTTTAAAGGATGAGGAATAGTTTACTTGTGTTTTATTGAAGTAAAGAAGAGATTCGTTTTTTAGCAGAAAAATATGTAAAAAGGCCACGAAATCGGAGAGAAGAAAGGGAAAATGGTGCTTTGAAAAGTAGACAGAGAAGGAGAGAAGGATTTTTTTTTTTAAACAAAATGAATTTTAAAAAGCGATGAGGTCAAAAAAGAAATTGGAAAGGAAATAAAGAAAAAAGTGGATATTGAAGAAAGGAGGAGAAGGAAAATATATAAAATAAAATATTTTTAAGAGGGAGAGGGAAGAAGTTGTTTTTGAAGGAAAAAGGAGAGGAGAATTTCAGTTTTTTAAAGGCGGGAAAAGAGAGATGGAGCGGGGAATATTTAAGAGAAAGAAGGATTTTATGAAGAGAGGAAAATATGAATAGAGAATGTTTTTCTAAAGGATAGGATGGAGGAGAGTTCTGTTTGTTAATAGGGATGGATGGAGAGGGTGAGGATTTTGCCTTCCGTAAAAGAGAGGGTGGCGCAGCGACAGACAGCATTCCCGGACACATTGTGTGGCGTTGTCGTAGCAACAGGGTGCAATTTTATTAGACGGCGTGTTGCATCAATAGGAGGCTCAGTCTTCACCAGCCCTGCCGGCAGGATGGAGGACCAGCCGAACGAGGATGGAGCTGTCAGTCGGATGCCGTTTTGATATGAGTGCCTCGGCATTAAGCCCGGCTGCATTTGGAAATGAACACCATGGTTTTGGGTGTGAGGAAGAGGAGGCACTGTGAGAGAGGTGAGAAGAGGCCAGATAGCGCCTCGTGTGACGCTGCCACTCAGGTCGCTTTGCATCCTTATGGTGGCGTGTGCTCGTATCTGGGCTCAGATCTGGATATTGTAGAAGCAGTCACTCCTGCTTTGCTAATGGAAAAACGTGGATGTAAAATACTAAGGATGATATGTGGACGTGAGGTAAAGCAGGCTGTCTGTGATGTCAAACTGGGATCATTATTTCCTTGGTTTGTACAAATACGGATGAGTCATTTTCAACACTATCGTGTCTGCTGGGACAGCACCTTTGTGTCAACAAATCATGTGGAGATTATGTTGATACTGTCCGTGGAAGCCTTGTTTTGATGATTTCTGTGTTTTTGCTTAAAGGATTACAAGCTCCACTGTAGGCAAAAAAAAATCACCAACCTGTAGACGTGATGAAGCCTTTTCAAACCCACATTTGGAAAAACACAAGAAGCGCTTCGTCATCAAGCTCAAGACAATGCTGAGCTTCTGAGAAACAGGTTTTACCCATCATCCTTAGCTTTCTACTACTGGTATTCTGCACCTACTGCTATACCGTTTAGATACATTCGTGTACACCTTATAAACAGCAATATAGTGCAAGTGTACTGAATTATGCCTGTATACGTTCCTGTTTGTCAGTGACCTTCTAACCATGGTCTACATACAGTATAATTATTGCTTACATTTAAATCTACTGATTGTGATCTACAGGAGCAGTGGAAAGTCTAGTCATTCACAAGGTCATCAACACAGATTCTGACTGCGTTACGCTGAAAAGAAGCACAAATCCATGCTTACCCAAATTAGACACATAGTTGTGTTGATATAAGGAAAATAACTAATTTCTCTACATGTGTATTTGTTTAATATATTTGATTGGTAAGCAAGATCTGTATGTGATACCACATTTGCTTGTGAATAGATCTCCTCGTAGCCTGACTGTCTTCAGCTGAAAGGACGTACAAATGTGATCAGTTGGTGTGAAATGAGTCCAGTTTCTCATTGATAGCTTTTTACTTTATTCATCCTGGCCTCTGAGGTTTCGTATTATCACACACTTCATATGATAACTGTATAGCAATGCACGTGTTTATGAGCTGTATGTCAAACTATATGAAATTTGCTAGTACTAGTTACAGGCAAAGTATTAATTGTAGTTGAGGTACAGTAGTGGTGGTAACAACCCCTGTAACACTTCTTGAAAGTGTACAACTGTATTAGGAGTAGAATTTGTATTAGCCAGTGCAGTCACTAGTTATAATATTTGCAGTGTTAGCAGTACTTGCACCAGCTAGTAACTGTGCCTGCATAATGTTTTAAAGGAAGACACTGACTCTATAAATGTGACTAATAACTAACTGACACAACATACGATTTGTGTTAGCTCATGTAGGGTTACAATGCCTAGATGCATAGAAGCAGAGTCAGATTATATTTCATGTGTGCAACATGTGTCTGTTCAATTTAAGAGGTAGTCATATATTTCAAAATCATCAACAGCTTTCAATAAGAACTCTAAATGTGCTGTATTTGTGTCAGAGTAATTGGAGCCGTGTGGATACCAGCTTAAATCTGACACTATCCCTCTGACGGTGTCACAGTGTAGCAAAATGTAATCAAGTAAAACTGCAAGTAAAGAATATTTGAAATTACTTGGAGAGAGACATATATTTAACAGTATGTGTCCATGTCTGTTTGTACAGAGAAACAACATGATGTGGAGATCTTGTCTCCACCTCCTAAGGAGAAGGAGAAGAAGAAGAGGCCGATGTCACAGATCAGTGGTGTGAAAAAGGCCACACAGAGCCTGAGCTTAGCAGCCGCCTGCATCCCTCGCTTCGGAGTCAGCACACCACACGAGATCCTGCTGGCCAAGGTGGGTCCACACACACACACACACGCACGCACACAGACAGAAACACACGCACAAACACACTGTGTCTTATAGCTGTCCTGTTTTACTTCTCCAGGAGATCGAGGAAATTAATCGTTGGGGTCTGGATATATTCAAGATAGCAGAATTTTCGGGAAACCGCCCTCTGACGGTGGTCATGTACTCCGTCTTCCAGGTAGGAGGATGCTTCTTATGGCAACTTCCAGAAGAAAAAAACTGTGATTTGTAGTTAATGTGACTCTGATTCTCTCCTTCCTTCTCACCCTGCCAGGAGCGAGACCTTCTGAAAACCTTTAAGATCCCAATCGACACCTTCATCACCTTAATGATGACCTTGGAGGACCACTACCATGCCGATGTAGCTTATCACAACAACATTCATGCAGCTGATGTGGTGCAGTCCACCCATGTCCTCCTGTCCACACCTGCTTTAGAGGTGAGCTGAGGACACCTTCTTGTTGTAGCTGCTTCTGGTTACTTTGCGAATTCTAATTTTTATAGATTTTGCAGCTAGTGATTATAAGCAGCTCCAAGGCTGATCTGACAGTGGTCAGAACACTTGAGTAACTTTTTGTTCAAAATATGTCATAGTTACAAACAATACAATATCAGTGTATTGTTTTGAATGAATGTGTTTTCTGTTCTTTTTGATCCCAGGCGGTGTTCACAGACCTGGAGATTATGGCTGTTCTGTTTGCTAGTGCCATCCATGATGTCGACCACCCAGGAGTCACCAACCAGTTCCTAATAAACACCAGTAGGTTCCTCTCTGTCTCTAAACTATCGCAACAGGCTTCAGAACAAAAACAGCAACATTTTATACACCCGATGATTTAAAAATTTATCTTAAGAAAAATGCAGATTTTTTGTTTTAAATAAACACAGATCACCTTAGTGCATTTTAAGGATTTAAAAGTTGAAACATTTAAAAGACGTAACAGGTAGAAATACTTTAAAATACAGCACAGTTTGAAACTCTTTTAAGAAACAGAAAACATTCGGGAAATTCAGGACACCATATTTTATAACAGTTTGATTTGCTTTGTGCCACAGTAATCAGGTGATATGCTGACATATTTGTAATGCATGTGGGTGTCTTTTTACTTCAGCTGCACCTGAGCAAAATCTGGGTCGTTTTGACAGTATGGCACAGGATCCTATTTAGACTGGGCTACCTTATGTACTGATTCAAAACACTATATTAATTAGAATTATGTTTGAGGTGTCCTGTTATACAATTTCAACCTACGTCTCTGCAGGTTCAGAGCTAGCGCTAATGTACAACGATGCCTCGGTGCTGGAGAATCACCACCTCGCTGTGGGCTTCAAACTGCTCCAAGAAGACAACTGTGACATCTTCCAGAACCTCAGCAAGAAACAGAGAGACTCCCTCCGCAAGATGGTGATCGACATGGTGAGACTGCTGCACTTTTTACATGTCATATTGATTTCCACTGTACCTGTACTACTGTGCGGTTTTCCAGTATGTTTTGTTCATGGTTCAGTAAAGTTTGTGTACAGTAAAAGCCTACTGATACAGCAGCTTCATGTATCTGGACACAGCCTACTTTGAAAAGGCTGCTGGCAAAATATCATTACAAAACTGACAGTTATAATGGTTTGTCAGTTACACCTTCCTTCTTTCAACTTCAGATGGACGGAACAAAAAAAAAAGGAAAGTCAGAGTGTTGAGAAAGAGGAAACACACACAAAATGACAGAAAATGATATACAAGGGTGTATCACATAAGTTGGCAAGAACAACATGCAACATGCATCTTAATTCCTAAAAGTATTTTACGCCCACAAGTATTTTGTTTTGTTAATTGTTGCTCTTGTAGCTTTCGTATACTCTGTTTTAAATTAAAAGAAATATAGGAAACAAGAACACCACAGTACACGAACGGAACAAGTCCCGAGTAGCATGAACATCATTTCATTGAAACAGAGGGACTGAAGATGTGTTGAATCTCTGTTTGTGCGGTTGTCGTCTTCATTAGGTGCTCGCCACAGATATGTCCAAACACATGAACTTCTTGGCGGACATGAAGACAATGGTGGAGACCAAGAAGGTGACCAGTCTGGGTGTCCTGCTGCTAGACAACTACTCTGACCGCATCCAGGTGAGAACGCCCCCTGCTGACACTGACAAGTAACGTGTAGTGCTAATATGTACATGAACATAACATAACACACAGACAGACAAGAAACATATAACTATTTATACTGTGCAGTAATTATAAATGTGTACCTCCTGCTAACTAGTGTACAATCATAATACACGTAACTTTATTCTTGAGACGTTATATCTCTGTTGACTTATACATTTCAGTCTCATTTTATGTTTCAGCCTTGGTGAACGGAGGTTTAATGTGTTCCAAAAATGCATCATTAATCTGTTGTTGTCAGAACCTTTAATTTGTTTCAGACTAAAATACTCAGAGTGAACAGTAAATAATAAGCAGCAGACTCTTACACATTAGTAGCAGCATATTTCCACACTAACCTAACTGAACAGCTGTTTGTAAGTTCAACCAGGGAGTTAGTGTGAAAGTGCTGCTGCCTGCTGGACACACAGCAGTCACTGCACATATATAGAGCTGAACTATTCTACACTGTCTATTGTTGTTGGCAGAATCGGGATAGGGTTAAATATATATATATATATATATATAAAATAAAAAGAATGCTACTTTTGCTCTTTCTGAGTAATTGTTGGTTAGGTTTTGAAAACGTGCGTCTGACTGAGCGTGTCTCCTCCAGGTTCTGCAGAACATGGTCCACTGTGCCGACCTGAGCAACCCAACCAAACCACTGGAGCTGTACCGGCAGTGGACGGACCGTATCATGGTGGAGTTCTTCACCCAGGGGGACCGAGAGCGGGACAAGGGCATGGAGATCAGTCCCATGTGTGACAAACACAACGCATCCATTGAGAAGAACCAGGTAACGCCCACTGACATAGCGATGTAGAGGAAAATAATAGAAATAGAGAAAACAAAGATGTTTTTTTCAATGAATTTCTCAAGTGTCAACACAATATTATCTCTACCTTTACTAATGTCTTACACACTGAACAGCTAGATGTAAGCTCACGTAATCATTATCCTACTTTTACTGACTTAATGTGCCACAATTCTGTGTTATCTAACAAGCATGCTGGCCACACTTGCTACTGCAGGTTATCAGTGTTGGTTGCTGGTTTGCTTCAGTATCATGGTGCTACTTAATATATCAAGCATTTAAGTACAGAACACATTTAGCTTGTGTTTTGCATATTAGGCAGATCCTTGTTGTGTAATGGATAAAGGTATCACATGTTCCACATTTGAATTAAGTTACTTTTACACAGTTAAGACAGCAAACACACATCAGTTAATATTTCAAAATCAGATTCCAAACCTCAATTTCAGCATCAAAGTTTTGAATCAAACTAAACTTAACGTAAACTTACGTCATGAGCCACTTCTGCAGACCTGTAACCTGCCACTACAGACATGAATTATGTTCCAGGTCACCTCATCTGTTTGCCTTTTTTATTTTGTTTTACATATCCCTTTCTTATTTTATATTATTATGATTAATATTTTTTCTGTGACTAGGTGGGGTTTATCGACTACGTTGTTCACCCTCTGTGGGAGACGTGGGCGGACTTGGTGCACCCTGACGCCCAGGACATCCTGGACACGCTGGAGGACAACAGGGAGTGGTACCAGAGCATGATCCAGCGCAGCCCGTCGCCCTCCAGCCCCGAGGAGCACCATGCCGAGGTGGGGACAGGAGGAGAAGCTGTGGGAGCGGGAGGGGCTGTCCCTGCAGGAGGAGGAGGAGGAGGTGGAGGGGACAAGTTCCAGTTTGAACTCACTCTGGAGGAAGAAGAGGAGGATGAGGAGGATGTGGAGTCTGACCTGGAGAGCCCCGTAGAAGAGGAGTCCCAGTCAGGTGGGGAGCAGCACCAGGACTCCTCCTCCCCTTCTTTGTCCCCAGACCCCCGCAGCAGCAGCAGCAGGTACCGCCCCCCCTCGCCTCACCCGTCTCGGACCCTGAGTCTGGCTGCCATGTCGGTGCGGAGCCCCCTCCCCCACAGGACGCTGGCCTCCCCGGGACGTGAGGCCGCCGACAGGGACAGAGAACTGAGCCAGGAGGGCGACGGTGTGTCGTGCCTGCGTGTGGGCACGTAACAACCAGCACAACCTGCCCCGCCTGAGAGACACGAGTGCTGGATGTAGTGAGACGGAGGCAGGGCAGGCCTTTACAAATAAAGTCTGTAAAATCACTACAGTCCCTTTACACTGGAGACACCCTCTCTGGAGAACAGAGGGACGTTCCCCCTCTGTTTTATTTTATATTTTAACAAGAAGAATCGTTTTAGCCTCTCTTTGGGTGCCTGATTGGCCTTTGTGTCCCGTCCTGCTTTGTTGTAGCTTCAGTTAGGAGAGTCCCAGACAAAGACTGCTGCATTTTAACTGGGAAGAAGAGTGGAGACAAGAACAAAGGAAATGTCTTCCTCCAAAAGAACTGTTTGTGACATTCAGACATGAGCAGCGAATGAGGATCGCTGTGGTTTGACAGGGTCTTGGAAATTATTTTGCACCATAGTTTTAATTTAGGATATGAAATTACAGAGTTCGGTTGGAATAAGTGAGAATGATTTCTTTGTTTAAGAATGATGTGAGAGATGAATCATTTTACCAAATATAGGATGTAGATTAGCAGCGAGAAAGTCGATGGACCTAAACCTCAGGGTATGAAGAGAAACATAAATCTAATGTAGCACGGATGTAGTGGGTACCCCTGTCCTGACCCCCGACCCCAAACTGTCTTTCCTGTTTGATTTACCTCCAAACCAGAGACAGTTGAGACTTTGTTTAACCTGCGTGTCTCTACATTTAATTAAAACCCTTTAATAGAAAATTTGGCAATTTAAGCAATCAAATAATATATATTTAAACCAGCTTGTAGCACCAGAGATTGAACACTGAAGACGACTGTACCCCGGTCTCACCTGTTGAAAACACAAGACACCACCTGTATAAGTAGTTTATTTTTTTACCTGAGAAGATTTTAAATGGTGTCATTGTTTTAGGTTTTGATTTTTGAACAGATCTGTTGTTGATGTACATTTGCTGGTCTCGTCTGTGTTTATGTGCTTGAAAAGCATTTTTTATCAGGGTGCCTCCGGTCCGCAGTAGCACTTTAGTCTCTGCCCTTCAGCTCTTCTATTCAGTCACACAAAGGGCTTCACCCACTTTAGGCCTACTGATCACACAAACACAGTACAAGACATCTGACTCCAGGTGCCAGAAAGCCGGGCAGGAAACTAACTGGTTGGTTGGTTCACAGACAAACTAACGGTTTTAAACAGAGAATTTGAAGGCCAACACCAACATTCACCACCTTGTGGTTGTCAGATAATATTGGAATTGTAAGACTCCTTCTGTTTTGTGAAAAAATAAGTTAATGAGATCCAGATTCACTAAGATTGCAGTATTTTCACCTTAGTTTCTTGAGGAAATTCAAATTTTTTATTGTTGACCAGTAAGAAAATGATTAGTCTGTGGCACAAATAAGATCTGGAAAAGAGCTCTGTGCAAACCGAGCTCTTTTCATTCAGTACCAGATACAGGTGCAACTCTGTCGACTTGAATCCACATGGGCTGCACTTTTATAACTGCAGTGTTTTCTGTAATGATCTGAGGCTCGAGATTGAAAACCCTGTTCCTCCTGACGGCAGCCTTTCTGAATCTACAAACTCTTTTTCAGTCTTGGTGCCTCTGTTTAAACACTCTTTTATCCACCATTTAATGTTAGGGAACTGATGCTGTGAATGGATAAAATGAATTGCTAAGCCTCGCCTACAAATAAATATGTTGTTGGCAATTTTCAATGTATTTAATGCCGACTGACAGGAGCACAACACTGTTAAGCAGATGTAGAAGCAGTTCCTTGTGAATGTCTAGTAAAAGCTCTTCCTCTCTCAGACTTCGGATAAATCTGAGCCTGATGATCTTCTACAAGTAACAGGCCTCTTTATTTTAAATATACAGTATTTAAAACATGTACAGTAAGAGTCTTACACCTCCAAACAAGTCACCATGGTGTTACTTTCCCGCCCTGCCGACAGGTACTGATGTAGAGATCACAAAGAGCACAGTTTCAAAGGTTGCTAACAGAAATGAATGACCTGTAGTTCATACTAAACAGACTGTGTTCCATCAGGATGTCAGTCTTATTTAGTGGGTAGTGCTCGACGGGGATAACTGTGTGCCATAAGTGTTGAAAACACACAAACACCTGCCAGCCTACGATGCTGTACATTTTTACACTAGAGATTTTAACCTGATGATTGTATCGAAGTCATTGACTTTATAGTGTTAGTTTTTAACGAATGATACATGTTAACAGTATTTAAAGCAGACAGTTTATTAGATTTTGTGCAACTTAGGATCAGTCCGTTCATCCCTTTCCTTGTCCGATAGCCGAGACTTGAGAATGTGTGTAGTTTCAGGAGTTCATGACTCTTTCACGTTCAGTCTTGATCAGTGTTTGTCGCCGTCACTGAGGTAGAAAGACCAGGAAGCCAACAAGCACTACACAAGATATGATGCACTTCCTGGTCAGGCAGTAGTATAAAACACTAGTCTATCAGTATTTCATTAACTCAGCTAGTAAGCTTTATTGATCAGCCTTACATGTGATAGGAGTGGTTGGAGCCTATTGGTAAAGGATCATTATGCTGTTTTTAACATGCTGAGCATCGTTTGAGCTACGGTTCTGGAAAAGTAAGAAAATGTCTCATTTCCAGGATTTAAAAAAAGAAAATGGGAATCACAGCAGCAATATAGTGGTTCTGTCCTTCAACATATTCTTAGTATATTTGTGGTCATTTTAACAGAATTAATATTTTCTGTGAAAATAATCAAATGAGAATGCTACAAATAAAAATATACAAGTTTTCATTTTTTGTAGCTTCCAGTGTCAAAATCCCTCAAACCTCCACGATGTAAATGCCATGTAAACCTCATCAGCAGCACAGCATTTGGATTAAATGTGCTGGTTATTCACAAGTCTTACCTCTAGCACAAAAGAAATGTCAGAATCTAGCGGGCACGCTGCCATGAAAGCTTGACATTTTCTGCCCATCGTGTCCATTTCTTTAGCATCACCCCGACGATAAGCCTTATATTTTTTTTTTTTTACCAAACTACTGGCTGAAAATGTCACTGTGTTATTTGTGCAATGACAATTTCAGCCAGGCAGGAAAGGTTGTTCTAAGATTATTTAATCATCAGTAAGCTTCCTCTTCCTTTCCAAGCTTTGGGTCTTGGTACAAAATGTCTAAATATTTCATTTTGTGCACAGTAGAAACTTGTAGTCCCCCCCCCCCCCCCCCCGTCACTGGAGCTGGCTATGGTGTTGACCCAATAATTCAGACTGCTCGTGTGCAGTTTAGTGTAACATTGGTTAAAAGCAAATTTCCCCAAGTTAGTGAACATTTTTACTACAATGGATAAAAGAACTCAGCCAGTTAGACATCATGACTGTGTGTAATATTTTAAATATTAAGCCGCTGTCATTTAAAGATTCGTTTGAACCACCTGAGTTGTTCAGCATGGCATTTTCATCGTGTGGATTTGAAACTTTTAACAAATCGATTTTTCAGATTTGTAGCTCAGTGATGAGACGTTTCATCGGCTTGTTAACCACAGCGCTGTGGCTCTTTACAGGAAGACATCAGTGCCATAAAGTGTTAAATGTGTTGTCAAGCAGGAGCCTCCTCTGCTCTCGCTCTGTTATTGTGTTGCGCTGATACTGCCACCATTAATGTTCACGCGGTCTCGTTTTTTTCAGCCTCTGTGTCGTGCAAACTTCTATAAAAGATATTTATTCTTCAAAAACGTGTCTGTCGAGACAAAGTACTGTAACATAGGACATTTGATTTTATGTACTGGAGCCTAAAAATCAAGTATGTGTACATTTGCCACTCCAATGTTTGTCAAAGAAAATAACTATATTTTTGTTTCTCATCTTAAGCCAAAAGAGTCTCTGGAGTTCAGGGTGTTTTAAGTGGAAAATGCCAATAAATTATATGGAAATTTATCAGACTAGGTGCTTTTTCTATTTCTTTGTTCATTAGATTGAATGTGAAACAGGTGGAAATAATGTGAGTCAAGAGCTAATGTTACATTTATTCCACTTTCAAATCTGATACCAAAAGTCCTACTGTATGATTTCACATCCACACTGTTATCAACTACAACAACCCCAACAAAAACATGTTAGTATGATTTTGACGGTGTATAATATGTATATTATGATGAGCTATGTTTTCATGCAGGAAGCAAACAGTGTAAAGTTATTTGTTGAAGCACAAGCTTCTGTCCAGTTTGACCGGGGCTCCGGTGCAGGCTGGAGGCTTCACCCCCTGAAGACACACAGAGTTAGAGTCACATCCCTTTCATGTCAAATACAGTAAGAAACAATCACTTAATTCACAGATGCATCTGATGTTGCTGACTGAGATAAGACACACTTTCTTCATGTGTATTTCTAGCAGTACTGGTGCCTCAAATATCCCAAATCACAGTTACAATAATAAGAAAAAGAAAAAAAAAACAGGCAAGTCCTCACCTTGTAGAGTTGGCAAACCAAATGGAAAAGGGCCGACATTCCCTTGTCTTCATTCTCTTCTGTGTATTCCTGAAACAACAGTTTATGATCTATAGTAAACATTACAGAACTTTATAGTCAACTCTCGACTACAGACAGAAATCCAGAGACAGAACTGGAGGTGACACCAGGTCGCTTCTACAGTTTAATCCCAAACTACATTTCCATGAGGAATCTCTACTATTTAAAATTGCCACATTTAAGTTGCAGTCAAGACAATTTTTTAGTCTCCGCTCACTGAATCTCAACTCACCCAAATGAGAAAACATCTGGGTCTAGAGAAATATTTATACAATTAAACTTCTTTTTAAAAAAAATAAAAATAAAAAAAAAAATCCAATAATGGAGAAAATAAATCAGCAGATGACTCAATTATGAAATGAATCATTAATTGAAAATCAAATCACATTGTATTCAGGTTGTAACTAAAGTTCATCAATATTTCTGACTTTTTAGTGAAGAAAAGCAGATCTGAAACAGAATCTCTTGCCCCCCGTGTTTTACCCCGTTGATGGTGACCCAGGGGACGTGTGTGTGCGCGGGGCTCAGAGCTCTGGTCATGACAGCGTTGGCGTGCATCAGCTGGTATCCCTGACCTCCTTTCAAACAGGAGTCAACACTGGACCAGGGGACAGAGGGAGCGTACAGCTGGAGACACTGAGACAACAGGACAGAACATCATCATCATCATCATCATCAACAACAACCATCCAGTATATTACAGCTAGAGTTTTAGGGGATTTTATCTTTTTTTTAAAAATCAATTTATATCAGTCATAACCAAAACTATGCACCACTGTACTCACAGGCTGGGCGGCGCTGAGAACATCTGCAGATGACTCTATGCAGTAGATTATCTGAAACGCTGAGTGTTTCGTTAAATGGATGATACAGGCCTGAGGAACAGATCAATCAAAAGTCATCAGGTTTCTGTATTAATCAATAGTAGAGTGACAGAGCCACAGTGCTGGTGTGAAACATACAAACCTCAATCATGTTTCCTCGGCACTCAGGCTCTCCGTGCTGACAGGTGAAGGGAGAATTTGCTGATGGAAGCTCCTACAAGAGAAGGATGATTTTTACAGTAGTACAATATTTTATATTATTACTGTACGTCTGTTAACGTAGAGTGTCTCTGAAAGCGGAGAGGACGAGGATCAGCGTACCTTAGCGTTCCCGTACGGGACCAGGTTGATGGTCATGATGTCCTGCAGCATGGTCCAGGTGGGGAAGAGCTGCTGGGTGATGAAGACTCTGCAGGCTGGACACAGACTCTCATAGTACAGAGTGACAGATACTGGAGGGACCGACTGGTTTGGTCTGGTAGCATTTACCTCCATACACTGCTTCTGAACCTACACGGGAAATGGGTCAAAATGTTAAAATATGAGTTTATACAAGAGATGCAGGCTGTGCAAAGATATACAAACCCTGCATGGGCATTTTATACACTATAGATAAAAACTGCTTAAAGTTGAGTTGCAGCATTACACCTAATTAAAATCAATGAAAGCATGATTATAAAGCCTGAGGCTCAACGTTCAAAGTACAACGAACTGGTTTATTTTCCAGCCTCCACTCATCTTTAAACTGATTAAAAGTTTGTGTGATTTGACCCAGAGCTGCTCCACCGGTCACATGAAGAACCACTGGTGTTCAATTTCTGAAGCATGACTCTCATTTAAGCCCAGACTGGGGAAACTCTGATCTCCACTGAACTGAAATGTTCCTGTTTTGGACAACGATGCTCAATGAGAATATCAATATTATCGTCGTCAGTGTTTATGGTAAATAAATAATAAAAAAAATCAGCATCCCCTTTTACATAATTTACTTTTTCCTTATACATGAAGAAAATACATTACAAATACACAAATACAAAATACAAATACACAAATACAAGGACATGAGGACTATTGTAAATTCTCACTAAAATAAAACTCAAAATGCCTGTAACTGGACCAAAAAAAAAAAAAAAAAAAAAAAAAAGGCCACATTGAAGAAAATGGAAAGGAAATTGGTAAAAAAAAAAAAAATGTAATAAAATATCTCAGTATTTGGCTGATATTTTTTCTTTAAGCTTAAAACACTTATCTTATATCAACAAAAACGACAACGAGTACCAATCAAATATCTAACTACATTAAGACTATGTAAATTAATTGATTAACGTGGTAAATTATTAACATGTAAACAGATCCCAGTGTTTGTTCCACTCACCTTGCACGCTATCGCAATCTCCAGGGACCGACACCACTGGGACGGAGGGTACCGGCAGGACGGTTTGGGATGGGACGTCCCGGAGCCGCCGCGGGCCGCACAGAGCAGGGAAGACACCGCCAGCAGTCCCGACAGCTTCATGTCTGACGCCAGCAGCACACGGAGGACGGGGGACCGGAGCTGGGCCCCTAAGAGCCGCCCGCTCATCAGCTGATTCAGGCCAGGTGGGACCGACGGCCGCCGCCTTCAGGGGCCCTCGGAAAACTGCCACTTCTGGCTCCGCGAGTACGAGGGGAAACGCTCGATTTCACTTACATTGAGTGCAGATGTGTAATTTATTTTTTTATTTATTTTTTTATTTACATACATATTTTAAGAAAGAATAATGGCGTAACGACATCCATGTAAAGTGAGCAGCTGACGCCAAATCAAAACCAGAAATTATTACCACGCAGGACACACTTCTTCATGTTGGATTTTAGTGCTTCGTCTTTGGTACAGAGCCTTTTCACAGCTTGCACTTGTTAAAGCAGAAAAAGCACAGGTGTGATTAATAACATTAGGTGAGCCGGCTCCAGGGCTCTGCTATTAAAATTTTTTTTTTTATAAAAAATAGAAGTGAATGTCTGAATACCCAACTTAAAACTAACTTCACCGAGGCAGGAAAAAATGGAGCCGATCAGAGCAGTTTAATCGTGGAGAATAAAGTCTTAGTATTAGAGACAAATATGAACAAGATGATACACAAGAAGAAAGTCCACCTGAAGTACTGAGTATTATTATCCAGGTATTATTATTATGGGGATCGGCCTCCCTCTAGTGTTTCCTCACGGGCACAACAGGGTTTATTAAACATATCCAGTCAGGTAAAAACACAATTAAGTTTCTGATGTCAACATTTTAACCCTAAATTGTACAGAAACTAACACTGAAGTTGCAATTGAAAAGCAAAGCCTTGTGGGAACTGTAGTTTTTGATTTTTATTATTAAAAAATATTTTATTATTAGTTTTTTTTTGTTTGTTTGTTAATCAAAATGATGAGCTGCTTAAACGTTTTTTAAAGACAGTAGAATAATAGAAATCCATTTAGCTAAGAGTGTGAAAATGTTAAGTTAAATTAATCTGGGAGAAAAACCGTTGAGAGGCGAGCGAGGAAGAAACGAGGCGCCATCTTGGGTTTTGGATCCGCAGGTGGGTTTCAAACGTTTCAAAGGGAATGAATGTAGCTGCAAGTCGGGATTTGGTTACTTTACCAACTTTAACTTGTTTCCGAGCCGTCCGCGACTTTCCCTGTCGCTTGTTTTTAGTTTTCAATAGTTGCCCAACAAGCAACTTTATTAACGCCGACATGTCCAGCGGTGGCGAGCTGTTGGCTAAGAAACGTAGCCAACGTTAACCCAACGGTCCGGCACCAGAGAGGGAAATTAAGACATCACCAAACTTTTTGGGTGTTTTTGGAGAAAATAATGGGACAACAACGACCTCCCACGCCCGATGGCCAGCAGCTGTCTGCGGGAGCGGGCAGGGTCGACTCCATGCCCACAGAAAATGGGAATTACACTTAGAAAATGGCGAATGACGGCTCATCAGGAACACTGTTATTCTTCAGATCCCGTGTTAGGGGGAGAAGTTGTGGACTCTTCTACCATCAAGCTGTTGGGCTGCCACTCCCGGAGCCATCTCAGGTAACAGCTAAAGGTTTATCACCCCCGGAAGTGCTGTCAGTGACCATCATGACCGCCATGTGGCTGCTGAGTTGTACTTGAACACAGTCTGCATTGAAAACGTGTAGAAGAAGCTCCTCTAAAGGTAAGACTCATTCTCCTGACTGTGCTGTGCACTGTGTTTGTATATGTGTACATGTAACAGGTTGCTACTTAAGAATGCAACTTCTCTTACACTTTCATCTCTTTGACACCGTTTAGTTATAGAGTATCTTTGGTTGTATACTTATTGTATTTTGGTGCCTGTGCTGAAGTGGTAGTGGTGGCCTGCTCTCACTGTAGTTACACAACCTGGATGTGAGTAAGATGATTGTCAGCACACCTGTCTCTTTAGGCTTGAAATCTAGGCCAGTGGTGTGCCTATTGATGTGGTATGTTTGCCTGTACAGTGTGAACCATAGTGCTTTTTGTTTAACCAGTACATACAGTAAGTCTGTGTGGTAAACTACAGGATTTTTTTTACCAAACACTATGGTGTTTTAAACTATTATTTTGTGCTGACACTAATATTATACATAGTAAATCTATGGTGTGAACCATAGTGTTGTATTGTATTTCTATTTAATTAAAAAAAAGTAAGCCCCATTGAGTGTGGAAACTTCTTTTGCAAGTGAGATGTGGATTATTATTATTACTACTACATGCAGTTAATATATGTGCATTAAATGCTTTGAATCTGTTAGATGTTTGTAAAGCCACAGTATGTGGTACGGTACGTGGTGTCTTCAGTCTTTGGAGTGTCTAATCTAGCAGTTTTGCTCTAGACTTATCATGTGAATAGCAAGTGGTATTTGTGATGTACTGGTTTATACTTTGTTAATCCATGCCTCACACCACATCTAAAGAAAAGTGTGAAATCCTCAGGTTAATAAATGATACTCACAACAATTATTAAACCATCATTTCAAATTTATTTGGGGATCTGAAAGTGCATACATGAGCAATGATGTTCTGAAGTGGGTAAAGTTTTACACCGAAACAAAATGTTTGAAACCATCAATTTTCCTCAGATATGACTCCTAAAGGAAACACAAGCTATTTTAAAAAAGCTGAATGTTATTATAATCAATACAGTAAATAAACAATTACAAGAACAGTATTTTTTCACAGCAATAGGCTATTAACAAAGGGCAGCTAAATGCTTTGGATTAAAGCAGAAAGATGAGTCCATACAGCCAAAATGGAGAAAAAAAGAAGTTTAAGTTACATCATCAAGTACTATATTGAATGTCACGCAGAGACAAGTAGAGGTATTTGATTATATGCACATCTCAAAGTGTAACAAAACTTGTCTAAATATATCAAGTCACTGGAATTCAAACATTTAAAAATGCTGATAATGATCTTTCCATCTAACTCAAGGTGAGATGGAAAACAAACCAATCCTCCAAAATGTCATGGTTTCTGTTACAAATGTTACTGCTAGATCCCACCATGTTTATGGCATGAAAGAAAGTTGCTAGAAATGGACGAGCCATTGATTCGGAGCCGAGCACTGTGTCAATCCAAATATCAGTTACTAACCAGCCTCCCTCCTTTTAACTCTAGCCATAACCACACCAAAGCTCTGATTAACATAACCATTCCTATAATTACTAAACCTTATCTATCACCTTCGTAATACCAAACTGACCTACCCCTCTCACACTGCACCTACATGACCAATTCCTTTACTAAACTATATCTAACCTTGATAGATATAGGTTAAAAATAACCCTTTCTATATGACAACCACCAGTGTCAAATTCACACCTATTACATGCCCATCCACAACCCCAGCCTCCACACCCATACCCTCTGCTTCTCTACCTAAGTGGCCCACTACTTCCTGCTTTGTTACTGAACATTAGCACTGATGTAAATCGCTTCCTGCTAAATTGTCCAATACAGTAAGAACTTAATTTCTAGGGAGGAGAAACTGCGTAAAATACATCACCCTTCTAGGATTAAACCAAGCATTATAACATTAAAACATCACTATTTCATTACTCCACAGAACTTGACAAACAAGGTTCTTGCTGTCATTGATGTAGTTCAGTCATTTATGCATCTAACAGTATCAAGCCTTTCAATCAGTCTCATCAACCCGAGTAAATGGACTTAACTAAAAAGACCACCAGTTAGAGGCATCCGAAACAAAGGTTTATAGCTGTTATTAGTACAACATACACCAGTTTGGTTGATTTAATCTTCCATGCCATAAATCCATTGGATCTAGCCAGAAAAATTCAACAAACATTTTGAGGGTTGAACCTCCTTGGTTGGAGATTCATTGGAGTTAACAGCAAATTCAAAGGGAGAAGACAGAAGACTAAAAATAAAAATCACTTATGTTTCCTTTAATTTAGTCATAAACATGGCAGTTACGTTGTTGAAAGGCTGGCAGGGTAGCTAAATAGTACCTCTGTACCTTTTCTTTTTTTTTTGATAAATAATTATAAGTAAAACTTTAATTTGCCTGTAAGAATTTTTTTTCTTTCAACATAACATTTTTTACGCTTTTGTATAACTATATTAAATAAAAGGTAATGAAGAATTTGTTGGACCAAAAACTACTTAACATGACTGCCGATGAAAGTACATCATGACACACATTTTATGATATGAAACACCAATTATTCTCCTATGAAACAATTATCTTAATTTTCAGTATCTTTTTCTCGTTTTTTTTTTTTTTTTTTTGCACATTGATAAAACAGTAAAGTTACAAAAAGAGACAGTAACAACAGAAAGAGACCAAATTGTGCACATACAATTACAAAGTTGTCTGACTTTACGGAACTAAATACTACTAAGTGGTCAGCTCACTACAGAGACAGACAAAATATTTTTTGAAAACTCATATTAGTGCTTTATCAGTGCTACGACATATCAATCTCATGAGCAACTGTTCCATATTTAGCACCACCACATGGTCACCACCTGCTTCAGTAACAGGGTGGATGTACATGAAGACAGTCATAGTACCTCCACCTCACATGAGATACTTGTGTGCAAATGCTATGCTTTAAATCTAAACCCCACAGAGCAGTGGTGTAGTCTGTTTGTGCACATAAGCTGTATACCTCTCCTGTATTCCTGCTACAAAATTAACTGGGATATGTAGAAGAAGTTTCTTTTTTAGAATTCACAATATTAAATATATTTCTATTTCAAGGTATGGACTTAATTTAACACGTAAGAAAAAAAAGACAGATATCCCACATGACAAGGGACAGATGCCCACGATTTGGTTTTACATGCAAGACGTGCACCCTCCTATTTGGTTTTAGACTACACCACTGATAGAGTCCTAAGTTCTACACACAGATGTGTAGTACTGCTTGTCCATAAGCACTGGGTATTACAAAAAAGCATTTTACATCAGAACAACACTTTCTTCTTTACCTTAAAGAGTAAATACACACAGGTAAAAAGTGCCGCTTGCACCGCCCTCTAGTGGCACTTTCAGCACTTGACATTTTACTACTGCGCAACACTATATCGCAGCTTCATGTGGTCACAAGCACAACAGACCGCACCAAACATGAATGCTTTTCCATATACTTAAAGAAGACATCACAGTATCTTATACTGTTATACTGTATGACTTATACTGTATAAGTCATACTGTATGACTTATACTGTATGACTGACAGGTGATCTCGGAGAAGTGCATTTAAGGAAAATTACAGCAATGAGTGCTTAGCACCAATGATGGAGACAAAGCAAAAGAAAAAAAAACTTGAGAATTTCACAGAATACGGGTAACTCATCAAAGAAACCTAACAAAACATATCTTTTATAGCTGGTGGTGAACTTATAGTACCAGAACCGGTATCAAAACAGTACCCAGCCGTAATATCCATATTATAATAAGTAATACATAAAATACCGAGGTCATCTTTTATAAGACGGCATGCAAAATCAAGCATTTACACCTTTTCACTGCCACAAAGTAGGAATAGGAAACACTTTTTCCAACTCTCTTTATGGCAAAAAAAACAGTCTGACAAAACTGATAACTTCAAGTGTACGTATGCAACGAACATCAAGCATGTGTTTGACTAACAACTGCTAGTGCAATTAAGGTGACCCATTAAACAGGAAAAAATACATACAGAAAATTTAAATATTGCAATCAAACTGGTGACAAAAAGTAAAATCAACTTCAAATTACTGAGCAACCCAAACTGACCATGCTCTGTAATTTAATGACTACTGTATTTCCCCCTATAAAAATAGTTTGAATGATTCACTATAACCCCACAAGCATCATCTCCACTCTCCAAGTGCACTATCAAAGGAGTCCCTGTTACCTATCCAGGGCTGGAGGGAACTGGATAGGCCTGAAATGTAAACAATTTTCAATTCAAAATGAGAGATTTATCATTTTGAATATACCTCACGCTCAAGGAGAGCTGTGTGCCAACATTTATTTATTTTAACTGAATTCCAATGTCAAATTTTTATCCCATTTTATGGTTAAACACAATTTGGCCACCTTCGCTGGAATCGTACCTTATGAGCAAGAAGCTAATTAACTGTTCAAGCAGTCATGCTAATAATTGTTTGGTCAATTATAAGTCTTTATTATGTTGTAGTAACAGCTCCTTTAAATTTATGAGCTTGTTTTTTGTTTTTTTTTATTAAATGTATTTATTTAATGTGTTCATGTACAGTTTTACACATGGTATATAAGCCTATGTTGTGTGCAGCTTCTCATACCAAATGTTATGTAAGTTCAATGTGGCCAAGGGAATAAGATCTAATTGATAGTTTTGCAAAATAAATAATGATTCAAATATGATGTCTGAAAGTAGTCCGTTATAAGAAAGCAACTACCTTCAGTAATAATACTCTCCTTGAGGGTAGTCCTGGTTACTTGTGCTATAGGGCCTCATATCCAGATACACACAACCTCAGTGTTCGGTTCATCAGATAATTGCAGGGTTTCCGCCAGAAAAGCTGCCAGGCTTGCAGTACACTGGCGGAAACCCTGAATTGTGGTTTACACCCAACATCATAATTATGAAGGGGACAAGACACCTATCCTGAGAGTAACACAAAGGAAAATATGATGGCTGGAACAGGAACACTTAAGGGCACTTTTCAACCAGAACTCAACATCTGAAAGACCTGTATAACTCCACATTAGGCTCTAGAGACTGAGCTAATCAAATCTCCTGACTCACTGACTCCAACCAGAATCCTAATCAAAGATTAATCTGAGTAACTTTGCTTTGCTATTCCTAAATTTGTATATACACAATACACAGAAATGCTTTCAGTATTTGCCTGTGCCTCATGTCTGCTGCTTCACAGTAAATACCCGCTCATATATTATTACTAACACTTTAAAGTTAAGAGCTTAAAGCAACACAAAGGTTACACAAACTTTAATGTGATTGTCCCATTTTTCTACAAAAACATGATCATCTGCCATCAAAATTATTTGAAAGGTGCTACAATGACAATGCTATAAAGCATCAATACACTCCAGAGGTAGGATCCATGAGTTCCTATTTTGTCTCATTTGTAATGTCCTGAAGATATTGCAGAAATGTGCAGAATGAAGATGTCAGTAAGAAAATAACTTTTAAATTCCTAATCATTGAAATAAAAACTTTCCAAACAGCAACATCAATGTGTCAAATCAGTGTTACGGTGTGCTCATCTCTGTGCCTGTGTTTATTCTGGTTGTTTTGTGTTGGATAAAGTGCTTGTGTGTCTCCTCAGTTTCTACACTACCCATAATGCACATGTGCCGGGTGGTGCAGTGTCCCATCCTGAGCTCAGTTTCCCAGAAGAACCTTAAACACGGCAACTGCACTGATTATATGGATTATTTTGTACATTTGAGGGATGTTACAAATGCACTTTTTTTTCAAGCTTAAGAAGTGACTTTGACTTAGAGCACCATGTACTGGCTGATGCCAGGCACAGTACGATACAGAGGTTTAGTTTGGATTGTTGGACAAAAGTATTGATTTTGACAATATGGACATGACTTCGATATTGTATGAAACTTAATATTTGCTTGTTAAATATTTATCATTTCTTGTGCTCGCTTTTCAGAAGAAAAATGTATAAAAAAAAACATGCTGAAAGATTTACTATCTGGATTAGTGGATAACCTCCATCAATACTAGGGAAATTGACGATCCTTTTGATACTTGAAAACAGCCAAATAATATCTCTCTGCTTTGATTGTGCTCCTTTTTATAAAAGCAAGCAGTTTAGTATTCTGAAAGCTAGATACTAGTATCCTTTGTTACACGGATATCGTTATAAACCTCTACACAGGTTAAGATATTTGAAACTCTAATACCAGCACAGATTTAGAAAACTCACTGATACCAGTACTAGTGTTGTCATGATGAGGCAATGTACCTCATTGCTGCAAAAGATTTAATTCAATGTTGAATTCTGTAAACGATAAGTACTTAATCCCAATTGTGTTGTGCAGATGGCGAGTAAATGGGATTTTTAATATTAGGAATAATAGCTTTAAAAGAGAAAATTGGATTAAAACAGAGCTGCAGTCTGACTGATACCAGGAGCTAAACGTGCAACTACTGTATTTAACTAACAAAGCTGACAGTGACAGATCTTGAAACTACTGTGAAAAAGCTGTTCCAAGTAACTTAACGAAGCATTTTAGTGACTGTTCAGCAATGTTTTTTGTTTGCTGTGACATCTTATAGGATTTTTAGTTATCCAAATCTAAGCACTGAAACTGTTTCTGAATATTCTCGTATGGTGACAACACTAACCGGTACTTTGTGAGAGTCTGGTAACAGGGTCCATATTAGTGCGTCCTCAGTGCTAATCAGTGAAGCTTTGGGAAAGTGCCATCAGGGTGGCGTGCTGGTGTGTCTCAGCTGGGCTGCTGGCTGAGAGCGGGCCAGGCCAAGGTTACATTCAGCTGCTGGTTGTGTTGGATCAGGGATGTGTGTCGGTAGTGGAGGACCAGGTCTCTCAGAGATGAGTGCAGGTTGTAGGGCTCAGCGAAGCCATACCCTGTGGACGTCCTGTAGATCACGCAGTGCTTCACATCCCCATCCACACTGCACGAGGGGAAATATGTCACATTAGGGCGTTAGGATTAGAGAGGGGCAAATGTTGTGAATTTTAAAAGTCTAAAACATCCAAATCTTATGGTACTCACACAACAGAGCAGGCAAAGGAGCCTCTCTGAGACTGGCTGTCTCTGATTAGGAAAGTCCCATCCCTCCTCCCCCTCAGCAGCTCCTCTGCCTCCTTTCGTCTCATTCCACCGACATACCAGCTCCTCTCCTCCCGGTGGGTATCATCTGCCAGGGTGTACGGGCTAAGGGGTGATGGTGAGGTGGTAGGGTTACATTGGTTTGGAAATATATTCTTAAAGCATAAAATTCTCCAAAAACTTCAAAGCACATCACAGCTATCAGTAATGATCTCTTAGAGGAAATAGATGATAATAGAAATAGCAAAACATATTCTTGTACTGTCTGCACTTTTTTCATTTTAATAAAAAACTAGCAGCTCAGTGGACCTGGATAATGAGAATACTCACTCTTCTTCTTCGTTGCTGATTCCCAGCCAATCATTAATCTGGCTCTGCGTAGTGCCTTGCTGGGTGAGCCAGCTGAAACATGGACAAAACACAGATAAAAGGCTGCACTGTGTGGATTTTAGAAAAACATGCTGCAAGATGTACCCTCAACTCTTCTGTTTCATTATATTAGATGAAAGAATGCCAAAAGATGATACAGAAGGCTTTTCTAACAAGATAGAAGAGAATCACAAAACCTAATTAATATCAGTGTCCATTATAGTGTTTTGATTATGCAGCAGTCATATTATACACTACTGCAACACACTTCCAAAGAAAGGATTGATAGGATTTTATACTTTTAATAGTTGTTATTGCATATTAAAGACAGCAGCTCTATCAGACATTCAGTCTGTAGCATTCAGTAACAGCACCTGTCTCTGTAAAGACACAAAGCTGAGTGTGTAAAGTTCTTTATCAAAATCTGAATAGGCCACATCTGCTTATTTGAAGTTACTGAAAACAGAAAAGATTGCGAGTCAGCTACAAAAGACACACTTCCCATCTCACTCATGATAAAGCCCCGTACTGAGCATGCTGGAGATCCACAGCTGTGGCTACACGGATAAAAACAGCTGATCGTTTCTTCTATGTTTACAACTCAGCTGTGTCATTGGTATGTGACGGACTCTTTCCAACTAAACATTTTATCGGTCATATCTCAGATGAATTCCATCCCTAGTTAGCTAATTTACCAGAATCATGTCAGTGCATCTGATTTGCATGTGGGGTCCCCTGATATGCAGATAGCGTTATGGGACAATTCTAAGACTGATATACCTGCTTGATACAATCCATCCAGAAGAGTGTGGTCACTGTCACAAATACTTCTGGTTAATTTATTTTGAATATACTTGCAATTGCTGCCATCATATTTTAGTTAAAAATAAATTTTTTTTAAAGGTTTTAGATATCAAACCTATTTATAATCTAACTATAATCTGTACAGACCTGCTTTCACTATTTTGATCTTGGGACCAAAAGTTGAATCACAGGCCAGTAAAGCAGAAGAAAGCTTTCCCACCCAGTAATAAATCTAGACCATGAGGGTTGGACTTACAGCAGGTATTGATCTCTGATCTTCCTGAGCTGCACAAGGTCGGGCTTCAGGCTGCTCATTTTCTTGTCGACCTCCATGTGAGCCAGTGCCTTCCTCCTCAGCTCCTCCTCCAACTTCTTCTTGCTGTTGTGGATCTCCTCCACCCTTGACTGCAGCTCATCTGAATTACTTTGAATCCTGGGAGCAGGGAGGAGGAGGAGGAGAAAGGAAAAACATAAAAGATTCAGGAAATAAGTGTAATGGAATACACGACAAGTGACAAATTTGGAATTTAGGGTTGGTATTTGGAAGCATACTTGTCAGTCTCTGTACTGCTGTCTAATGTGAGGAACATGTCGATGTATTCTTTGCTGTAGCGTTCTTGAGTTTCACATTCCTCCTCAAAGATCCGAATGATTTCACTGAAAGCCTCTATAGCTGTCCGTTTGCTCTGTAGTTCCTGGGGAGAAAAGGAAACAAATCCTTACTTTTACATTCAAGGTGTCAGAGTCTGTTGTGGTAAAGCAATCATAAGTAAAATCTTTACTTAAAAGATATTGCTTTTAACCAATAAAACCACAGATTGTTTTAATAAAATTAAGTCTCAATTATTAGGATGCTGTCGTACCTGGGAGGTTTGATTAAATTTCTCATACAGATGGTCATACTCTTTGCTCTTCTCTTTGTATTGATCCTGAAATATCCTCAGCTGTTCTCCAACTGCATCAATGTCAACTTCCATCACAACCTGCTGCTGTACAGACGAGAATGTTAAACATATTGAGGACCCGGTCCATTTTCAAAGCTCCTATGATGCATTTAGTCTAATCTAATCTAATCTAAACTAACATAACCGAAGGTTTGGGACTGCGACACTTGTTATGTTATTTCCACTGCTACTAAAATTTTAGACAAACATCCTTGAAATGAACCACTTCTTTGTTCATTATCCCTGTTATGACTTCTGATCTAGCCAAAACCACATATAGGCAACAGTTTGAAAGTACAATTTCAAGTAAACTTCAACCATAATAATAAATCTAATGATAATAATAAACATTATAATGAATTATGAGACAGCACACATTCACAGATTGAGGCCTCATAAACCCACCTGCTGGTATCTGGATATGGGGTAGAGTAGCCGTGTGTCCAGCTTTGAGTTGTATTGAGCCAAAGACTTGTTTTGGTAATACTGGATCAGTTCTACCATAGAGGGAAAGGCCAGTGGCTCAGAAAAGCCGTACTTCCCCCCTTGATGGAAGATCTTTATCAGTCTGTTGGAGCCATCTTTTCTGCAATAGTCAAAGCATACCTGTTGGACAAAGCTGCCAATACGCCCATTGAAAGCACATAGAACAAGAATACTCCCAAGAATAAAATAATTTTAGTCAAACGAAACTCCTAATGTACCGTAAAAGTTGTTTCTATTTTGTCAATTTTCATACGTCTATGTCATTGTATGGACACTTTTCTGGCACCTCTGTTTTCAAAAGAAAAACTCTATTCAACAAACCCCATAAAATCAAACATCTGCTGTTGCAGCAAATTGTAGTGAGACATGTATTTTTCCCTTCACAAAACAAGAAAGAATGGAGCTTTGCAGATATTCTACAAAAAGTTAAACATTTTGCTAAGTGGAAATTTCACCTGTCTGGTGTGTGATCCAGAAAATTCACAGGCCCTGCAGAACCCTAGTACAACTGTTACTGGAGTGAGATATATTTAATCTAATGCAGACAGGAGCAGCCGGTCAGCATCATACTTGTGGGGTCAGTGTGTAATGAATTTCAGATATGGAAATATGAGAGCCGTTTTTTATTGGGCTTAACCACTGATGTAAATGCATTGTCTTCAACACCCAACCGTATTCCAGCACAGACCTCTACCTGGATGCCAACATCCAACCAACATAGTGTCATCTCAAAATCCAAATTAACTGTATTTAGCGAAAGCAGCAAGTTGGCAGCTTTAGAGCTCCTTTACTGTCAACACTTCTGTTTACAGCCACAGTACTGTTTTGTTCCCAGAAAGGAAGAGTTTTAACTCTCACAGCCAATACAATACACAGTGTGTAAAAAATCTGAAAAATATAGACTTAAAGTCGAAGAAGAGCTTTGTGTCCCAGTTATGAGTATAAAGCACGAACCAAGTGTAAGGAAGACCGTGTCGACGGCATTGATTAAAGTTGGAGCGTGTCTGTTCCCTCAGACAGAAGAGAGACGGATGACTGGAAAAACATGACTGAAAGGCCTCCTGTGCAGCGACGGTGTTATGTTGCTGACCGCTGGAGTCCGCGCCAAACTCTAATCAACAACAAAGCTTTATATCTGAAACCTAGTCTGTCCCGATTCAACTAAAATTAGACAGAAACCATGAAATGTATAAAGTTACACTTTAAAACCAGTAAAACTAAATTTAAACTTTGAAACCAGAAAACTAAAGTAAGACATTGAATCCAAGAACTGACCTCTGACTACATGTATTTGATTTGGGTCAAACATAGCTTTCCCATGAGATACAGAGTACTGATAATTATTATACCAGCAGCTCAAAGGCTAAAACACTTTATTACACACTCAGAGCCTTATGGCACCTTTAAACCAGTTTTACTTGATAAAATGTAACTATTGGATAACCATTTCATGTGATGAACACATAACAGTGTATACAGTATGTGCACTTTTCACAAGACTGAAAAAGTAGTTACCTTAGTGTGAGAGTGTATTCCCCCTTTACTTTACTAGAAGCATCTCGAACCAGGAATGTGCCGTCAGGAGTGTTTCTCATCATCTCATTTACTTCCTCTCTGGACAACCACAAAGGACATAAAGATTGCAAACAGTTCATGTACTGAAGTTTTAGGAAAACAACTTTTATGTATTCTAGGAATTGCCATTACTGCCAATTTTAAAATAATTTGCATGCAACAGAAACGTATTAATGTTCTGTATTATATTAGCTGGTGATACAAAAAAATTATCAACAAGACATATGAAAATATTCAATACCTGGAGATATTTCCCCAGTACCACTCTGCATCAGACAGATGATTATCATCACAGCTGGAGTCACATGCTGCCATCGCTTTGATTATGTTATTCCTGGGTTGAAGTTCTGACCACAAAGGCAATAAAAAAAAAGTATGGTTACAAATACAGAATTACAAAGACAAATCTAGAGAAGTTCAAGTGTACAGAAGTGTCATGTTTTGTAATCAAAAAGCGAAGTTACTAGGTATTGTTGTTGGAGTTATCACGGTTAATTTTTGTTTCAGAGATGTCTTTTGCTTCCATTCATTCTTAAGTATAAAAACACTTATCCCATAAAAAATATAACATCATAGTTTTGATCTTTTTATCTGTTTTTCACTCATTATATAACCATCTTCTTCTTATTGATCAACAGTAGGTCATTGCCAGGATTAAAGTTTTAATTTTAACAAAGACAGAACTACAAAACAGGAGAGGCAGTAAATGAGTTAGAAATATGAAGGATGCTTGCTTTGGAATAAAAACTACAGCAGTTGATGTTAACAGTTGTTATGTAAGAGCATATGTTGTATATTTTTCCTTATTTTGGAAATTAAATATGCTACAAAATATTTGTTACAATTATAAGAAGAAAGAGATGCTGCAGAGTACCTCCTTCCTTGGCAATGTTGGTTCTTAGGGCAGGAAATACATCATCGTGATCAACAGGGGAGGAAAGGTCCTGCAGGAACGCTGTCAGGCTGTGAGACTGAGCCTCACTGTCATTTTGGCCCATCTCAGTCTCCAAGAACTCTGCAACATCAACCGTACAACGACCCAGTGTTACTCCTGATGTCAGTCGGGGCCAGTCTGCATGTGGCTATCTGCACTTTGTGCCTGTTCAGCAAACACTGCTGGCCCACTGACAAGGACTCCAGAGGGTGATATCGTTGTGTTGCTTAGTCTTGCACCATGTGAGAGACTCTGTCCAGACTAGTCTGCTGACAGGTGACACTGTCTGACTGCCTAAAATACCAGAACGGGCACTCCTAAACACTCAGGCACACTCAGCCAGACTCAGTGCTGCTTAGTGCTCGACCTCGCCTCGCCTTGCCTTGCCTTGCCTTGCCTCGCCTCGGCTCGCCTCGCCTTGCCTAACAAACAACAGCTGTCTGCAGCGAGATGCCATGACGGCCTGAAGGACTTGAGCTGATGTGCCACTGTGTCCGTTTGTGTCTATTGTCCCTGTGTGTGTGTGTGTTAATGTGGCATTAGAGAATCTGGGAAGGTGAGAACCTATCTGTCAGACATATCCTGAAAGCATTACATTTTTGTGTGAATTGTTTGTGTTTACCAGTATGTAGCTATGCACACATGCGCCGTTACGTGTGTAGTGAGAGGCGTGTTGTTAGCAGTTGATGTAAATCATTCCTTCAGCACTTGTGATGGCATGCCTGGATATGCATTCAATCGTTGCCGCAGACAGAGCCGTATGTCGGAGGAATCATATGTATGCTGCTGTAAAATTAGAAAGGGCGTAAGCTCATTAACCCATGGCCTACTAACAGGGAAGCCCTGTCAAAACACGCCTGGTATAAAAACCTAATAAAAGCTCTGCATCTAATAAATCTTGAATCTAGGTGAATCATTCAACTCACTAAACCTGGCTGCTACCATTTCTCTTGGAGTTTGTGAAACTGTTGTTCTCCAGAGCTAAAACGATGAATCGATTAGTCAACAGAAAATGAATTGCCAAGTATTTTGATAATTGATTAGTTGTTTCAATAATTGTTCAAGGAAAAATGATAAACATTCCCTAGTTCTTCCTTCTAGCGAGGATTTTCCACTTTTCTTTGTCTTTTGTCATAGATAACTGAATATCTTTTGGTTTTGGACTATTGGTCATACAAAACATTAAATTTGAAGATGCCACCTGGGGCTTGAGGAATTGTGATAGTTACCAGCTGACTCCCCCAGATAATTTAACAAAAGTCTATTATAGGCTAAAATAAATACTTCCTCATATTTATTGAATTTATTTCAAACTTAAACAAAATTACAAAGTGAAGTGATTGAAATGAATGAATGTATTCATTTGGTTCTACAAAGTTTTAATTTTGCATCGATTGGATGGTTCTTACTGCAATGCTTCTAGGGTGTTGTAATTGACTTTCTTCTTCAGTTTTTATGTACACAGTCTTGTACATTGACTTTTTGAATCAAAGAGCTTTTATTATTTTCATACCCACTCATTTACAACTGCCAGCCAAATTTTTGTGCTGCAAAAAGCGAATGTGGTTTTAATCCATGAACGCAGGCAACTAAAAAAACTTGACTTCGCTACTGTCTATCACTGATGTTGAGATAGCAATATAATTACTGTAAATTAATTTTACAGTAATTAACTCACCCAGTCTTGTAACAGTTACACATATTAACACGGATGATATAAAGAAGAAATTAGAATTAGATAAATTTCCTTACAGACGGGAATTTCTAAAGGCCCATTAAATGCCGCAGTGGTTTGGTTTGGAAATCTGCTGCTTTGTTGCACATAAAAGCCAGAGAAGAAATTCAAGAAAAAGCCAACACTTTTTGTTATGTTCTGCATCATTTTGTTTTTTCAAAAATGTTATCAGTATTGATGCTTAAAAATGCTTAGTATAGCACCTTTTAATCTTACCTTGAACTGCTGGTGAAGGCTCAGACCTAGTAGCCATGGATATGTCTCCCTGTTGTTGGGATTGGTTAAGCGGTAATGACATCATCACAGCAAATACAGAATGGGGCTCAGGATTATCCACCATATGGTTGGTGCTCGTGTTGATAACCACAGCGTCATCCCTGAGATGGAGGGATGCAAGTGATGACGTTGGGAAATCAGCTGGCTGGAGCTCGTCGTCCTCTGCGCAGTCGAATGCTCTGAGCTGGAAACCCTCTTCTGCCATTTTCACAACACAGACTGAATAGTCCCGCTAGGTTATATTGAGGTGGTGAAGCAGCAGGATGGTAGGTGCCACGGTGCTGTTGATCACATACTATCAGCTTACAGTTACACTCATGGCTGAGGATAGAGAGGGTGACAGTGCAGAGTTCAAGGCTGCCCTGTGTTGTGGAGGTAGAGCATGTTCCTCAGCCTGAACCCCCGGTTTACCCTCATCACAGAGCAGAGCAATGACATTGCCAGTAGATCCCGTGTTTTAACTTTTATGTACTCATTGGGAGTTTTCTATAGTTGAGCACTGTTCTGCCTCACAGTCATTTGCTTGAAGGGATTCATACCTGGGAGCTACCCAGAACAACCACTGTTGGTTACTGAACAGCTGAGTGCCTGCTTCATAGACACCTTGACACTATTTATTGAGCTGTAAACCCACTGGATAGTGACAGACTGAAACACGACTGTCTGATATCTTCCTCAGTGACTCGCGCATCATCTCATCATCTCAACCTAAACCAAAAAGGACAAAAACAATCTTTGACAATCAGTACTGCAGAATGGGGGGGAGCCTGTTTACATGCAAACATTTGGACAAATAATGCTGTAAAAATCTGCACTGTTTCACAACTCTATCCCACATAATGATATATTACTGTTATTTTGCTATTTGGGACAGTTAAACACCTTATTTATTACCCCTTCATGTTCCAGATGATATAGGTAATATAGGTTTTTTACATGATGAGCTACTTGAATTGGCAGGTATGTAGTTCACTTAATTAATAAATACAGACATTTCTGTCTAGTTATTTTTCTCAGCTGATTTGCCAATATTTATCATATCACAATATATATTTATATCTAAAATTAGGCCTACACATGCCATGTTTTAAGACTTTATTAAAATCACATGCTCGCTAATGTTCACTGAGGTTAATTTGGTCATTAAATATCTGTGTAACGGACAAGATGTGTTCACACACAATAACTGGAAACATATTTAAGCAGATTATATAGTATGTTACAATGAAAATCACCTTATGTGTCCCATGAGCAGCATTTAACATCCTGAGAATGATGATCTGCGCTCGTAAAATAAATGTATTTCTTTACAAAAAAAGACATCTCTCCTAAACATATTAATTTGTACCCCTCAAGTGTCGCCCTTGAATGTAAAAAGAAAAAAAATCTCTGCATGTAATATCCAAGAGGGTACAGGAGATTACCTTTTAGGATTTCCTGGATTTCATGGGATTTTGCTTTTTGGAAGTCTGTGTCAACTGTATTTTATATAATGACTGTACAGTGTTATATCATGAAACCCATTACACGGTAAAGAATTCAGGAGGACTGTAGCTAAATCCACTTCCTCTCCCAAGCATCTGGTATTAGTCAGCGGTTTATTATCCTCCTATACCCTTTTACAATGTGATATCCTATTGAAGGGATGTGAGGTGGGGGTATCATGTAGCTGCCCTATGAGAGGAAAATGATTGTATCAGATTTTTTTTAGTAAACATGACTGATCTGATCCTATCACAATGAACACGATTTTTTTATGGAAAAAACAGAGATCATAGTTGCTGTAACTCTAAACTGCAACTGAAAAAAAACACATTATCCCAATTTAACTAACTTAATACTTTTCAGCATCGATTTTATGTCAGAGCTTTGAAAATATTGCTTATATGCCACATACATTTACTTTATCTCTATTGGTGTTGTTAGTAGACAGATAACATAGAACATTGTCTGTTTCTATATAAGAAGGATATGACAGTATTAAAATTTACTGTGTGATGCAACATTGCAGATCAAAACTCGAAGCGCTGGAAATGGCGTCGGCATCAAAACACTTTCAATGGTATGCAGCCATGAAGTCTCCACAGCTTGATGTTTATGGTACATCGTGTCCAGTTCTTGTTGAGACGATGCAAGATATTAAAACATGATTTTAAACAAGTCCCGCAATTTTTATCACATAAGCAAATTTTCTAATGTTTTAATGCTAAAGAAAAACAAAAAAAAGTCCAGTATGCATCCATTTGGGACGTCACACAGCTGGGCTATTTCTCAACACAAGTCATTAATAACCTTTGTTGGTCTCAATAGACATTGCTATTTATGCTAAGTCAGAAAAAAGTGCTGTCCCAAACTACATTGTGTTTTAATGATGACCTAATCAAAACAAAGTCTATAGTGTTTGCTCGGCTCATGCACTATCATAGGATTTGTAGATCCGTAAGGGAAAGCATTGGTGACAAGAAAAGTTGGAATCATAAAAATATCATTACGTGTGTTGCGTTTTACAGCAGCGCACTGCTGAAAATGTCACGTACTTTCAGTGTTAGACCGTTGAAATCGTCAGTCCACCATCAAACAGATAATGCTGAAGGTATTTATTTTGCTGATGATGAATGTCCTCTGAACGTGTTTTTGTTTTTGTTAAATATTCAGTCATGGTCTGTTATCGATCAGTGTTGTGTCCCAAAAACGGGACGCCTGCTGTACGCCATATTTCCCCAACGCCTTTAAGCTTACCATCGTCCCGTACCTAAGCTTGGAATGACGAAGAGATGTGAAGGCTAAACATGCACGGAAGTTTCAAAATGGCAACTTCTGGTGTAGATAACAGCCTGCAAAAATAAAACATCATCAGGAAACTCAGCAGGACGGGACAGTATGCACCTACCTGGGCCAAGACAGACGGGACCAGACGGCAAGGGAAGCCAACGTTTCATCGACATCCATGAAGCGGCGAAAAGACGTGGCTGAACGCACACGTGGGTCAGATCAAACCAACCACAGGCCTCGGTCCTCACGCCATCCTATGTCCCTCCACCCCCCTACCCCCCCTCCACTCCCCCTATCCCGTACTGCCTCTCCTCCTGTGTCCTCCATCTTTTAAAGATCCTCTCCATTTGGTTGTTGTCTGTCCCCTCTGAGTGCTACATTTTCCGACGAGACCATGCCTCTGGGTATTTCCTCTCCTCTTCTTCGATTCTTCATGAAAATCAAGCTTTTTCCAAGACATTTTCCACGTTGTTTTTACTTTTACATCTAATGCACAGAAAAAACTCCATTGATCTTGGGGGTGCAGAATAAAAATAAAATTAAAAATAAAAAAAAAACCTACAAAAATATATAAGAGTATGAACAAAATCTGTAAGAATTATGTAGGTTTTACAGCTTGTGCAGGTAAAGGAAAGGCAAAAGTAAAAGAGCAGCACTACTCTTCGCACCGTAACTCTTTTCACAGTTTGAGAGCACAGTGTGGCTGCACAGTGGGGGGACAGAAGCATGAGAATGAGTCGGTGGGAAAAAAACTCATATATAAATAAATAAGGGAAGGATGCCACTGTTGCTATACAGAGCAAGGGGCTTAGTGGTCTCCTGAAATCCTATTGGCCGGGCTGTTGCCATGTGCTCGGGAGTCAGCAGAGATGCTGCTAACAAATCAAGGAAATGTTCTAATATTAGACTGTATGTATCTAGGCAGCGGGAGCCCCTGACCTCTCAACTCTGCCAACGTTACGTTCCACTTCACGGATCAGCATAATGAAAGAAGTGGTGTGGAAGTAACTGGTTAAAAAAATGTAACTGCACTGTAGACAAAACGGCAGACACAGCCCCCCACCACCCCAACTCCCTCCATGATATCCCAGCCAGAACAGCCAACTAACGGACAGAGAAGGAGAAAACAGATTCATCTTCTGTTTGGATTTCTGATATTCATTACATACAGATCAACACGTTGTGATTTTACTTCACATTCACATTAAGTTTGTAAGATATTGTGTGTTATTTATGTGAAATTTAGCTAATAAATACAGCTGGTTATAGCGATCTCATACCTACAGGTTCTGCTATAATAAACCATGTCCATGCATCAAAAATAAAAAAAATTGACTGGTGAGCAAAGCTTTATTTTTAAAGCAGTCTGGGTATTCCTCTGCTGATGTAAGCTATTTTACCCTTTACCCCGCATTTGTTATATGTTTATATAAAATATTATGTCATACATAATTATCTTCATCAAAAATTGCCCTTATTGTAATTGCCATCTTTTATATGTGTATATCTTCCTAGATTCTGTAAGGCATGATAAAGTCCTTCATAAAATATCTAAAATCCACAAGTTCTAAATTATCATAAATTATTTTTCTTCTTTTCAAGTTTTTGGAAAAAGTATCTGACATCATAAAAACATTATCAGAAGGATTTTTTAGATCATATAAAGCTCCATCCTAATTTCTAATCAAATCTGAATCTTGACCATTTTGAAAAAATATTTGCTGCAACAAACAGAGGAAAGTAATCGCGCTCTCTCTCTATCTATCTATCTATCTATCTATCTATCTATGTATATTTCTTATATTATACTTAACATTTTGTTTTACACTTATAACAGATTGTGTCTTTGGTAATGTCATAATTACTGATGATATAATATTCAGTGCTGGTCTTCAGTTGCTGTTGAGTAAATGCTCCTGATAAGGTGGTAACTCAGGCATCAAATTTAATGGCATGATAATTAGATGTAAAGAGGTTAGAAATATTGTTTCCCCAAATCTTCTTAGCAAGCATGTAAATAAATTGTATGTGTCAACTGATGTGAAGGTCTGGTTTTTCAGAGTTTACTGCCTGTATATGCATATATATGCATATGTATATGCATATATATGCGTGTGTGTGTATATATATGAGAGACTTTCAGTTGTTTTAAATGACGCCACAATGTTACCTTCTGCATCACGATTTTCTAGTAGTCATACTGTATATTCCTCAGCATTAATGCTCTTGCATATCAGGCAGGGATGAGGGACCATATGTATATGTGCAGATTGAATTCGGTAGAGAATAACACGGATGATGCACTGGTGAATCTTACCAAAACCTGCATGTTATACCTCTGACATGAGGCGACAGTGTAGTTCAGTGATGGCTCTATTTGATGTGGTTTGTGTTTTATATGATTATGTGTGATTCCTGTGATTGAATTGAGTGACTAATTAATAATAATTATTTCAAGTATTACCCAGTGCAACGCACAGTACATGATAGCATGAGGGCATGCAATACCATCTAGAATAACAGAGGTATTGTCCCTCTAAAACATAAAGAATAAGGATAAGCATAGGCAAAAATAAGAATAGTTTTGTGTATTTTCAATTTACTGAAAGTAAAACTGGCTGAGATGCACAAATCAACAAGTGTAAATAAGTAAGTAAGTAGCTTTTTTTATATAGCACCTTTCAAGAGGAGATGTCACAATGTACTTCACAGAGGAAATAAAGCATCAACATACATACAGACTTAAAACACAATAAAAAATGGCCAGTCTAAACAAAAGGTGTCCACAGTGTCCACAAATCTGAAGTCCAAAGGGAGAGAGTTCCAAAGTTTAGGATCCACAACCTCAAAACCACAGTCTCTTTTAGTTTTAAGCCTAGATTGAGGAACAACCAGCAAACCCTGATCAGAGGACTTTAGAAATCTGCTGGCTGCAGTAGATCTCTATTGTTGCCTGACCATGCAGACCTCTATAGAAGAAGCCAGTGAAGAGCAATCAAGTGTTGCTTGCTAAAACAACTCCCTCCGTTGACATGCATGCTGACGTAAAAATTATTTACTTCCTGGTTGTGAGAGCAAGGAACTCCTTCCTGGTATTGGGATCATCGTGAAATCTTCCCAGCATGACACTTGTAACAGTACTGGCGTTCATCTTCTGCACCCCTCTCATCACCATGCACATGTGGCTGAAATGCACAAAGGAGGTCGTTTAAATTACATTATATAAATTAAAGTTAAGTTAATGATTGTTAATGATTGTTAATGATTGGTACAGAATCCATTAGATGTCAGAAATGGGAATTAAGACATCATCTTTGTTTTAGCATTTTTTGTCATCTTTCTTGCATATGTACCTGTAAATACACTAACTTGTTTATCCAAAGGACAAAAAATAAGTCTAATATGGATGAAACAAAAGCTGAACACTCACGCAGCCTCAATCACCACTGCGACTCCAGCAGGCTCCAACGCCTCAGAGATGGCTGAAGCAATCTGTTTGGTTAGACGCTCCTGAACTGTGGAGAAAGGAACATGTTACATGTAATGCAGGATCTAAAGAAATCAAAAGATATGAAAAAAAAAACGCAAATGAAGAAATAAGACTATAGTAGAAGAGAACAGTTTTTACCTTGAAGCCTCCTGCTGTAGATCTCAACAATTCTGTAACGATACAAAAATGAAGAGATTGACATTGATGTCTTTGTGTGTGTGTGTGTGTGTGTTAATCACCTACCGTGCAAGCTTGCTGAGACCAACCACTTTCTTGTTTGGGAGGTATGCTATGTGAGCCTGAAACATTGGAACAAATCATTTATTCTGTTATAATGCACTACATTTTACATATCAGTGTTCTTGCAAAATTATTTGTCATATAAGATCTGATTTCATCTAAAAAAAAAAATGAAATATTAGTTATAAGTAAACATCAGTTTTTAAGAACCATGAATAACTTTGTTATTGAATTACCTTGCCAAAGAAGGGCACCAGATGATGTTCGCAGAGAGAGAACAAATCAATGTCCTTGACAATCACCATCTCTTCATGGTTTTCATCAAAGATCGCGTCATTCAAGATATCTGTGAGGAGATTAAATGTTAGTTCAACATTCTGTATTTATACTGGAGCAAATCAAAAGTTAACAGACTGACTAATAATGTGTTAGTCCGCCCTATGAGACCGGGACAAGCAAGTTTAGCACTACAGAAATCTTTGTCATCCCGAAGACTGTACTCAACCTTGAGTTGTTTCTTTGTAGCCTTTAGTGAGGAACTGCATGGCTTTGGCTGCACGGAGTGGTGTCCGTAGAAGTCCCTCCCGGTCGACGTCCTCTCCAAGCTCGCTCAGTATGGTGGTATAAGCGTTCTCAATGCGAAGCAGCTTGTTTGCATCTGCAGACTCCTTGGAGTCCTTCTCTTCTTTGCACAAACCATTATGTTTAGACTCGATGCACAAGTTCAGGTAATCGGCAACTACTCCATTCATCTCTGAAGCATGGTGATACTCCATTCTGGCTCTTAGTTCTGCTTTGAGTGGAAGACACTGCAGGATACAATGAAACTCAGAAAGGATGTTGCCTGGTTTTTAAAGCCTGATGTGGGGCCCTCAGGCCACAGCATCACTGAAGACTCAAGACACCCATGCAGGAGATAATTATATGTGAATAATCTTCTGATTTGAGCTCTTGAATAGGCTTTAACTTACCACACTGACAAGGTATCTAATCGCCCCACAAATTAATTTCAAATTCTCTTGCATCAAATGCCATGCAGCAGCGTTTGACTGATCCTGTGATTTGAGTTTAAATAACTTGTCCCATGCTCCGATTTGAGGTCACAGAAGACTAGTCTAGAGTCCTTGGAACAACCACTACTCACATGTAAGCCTTAAGTGCTTTTTCAGCCTTTGTCTTCATGGGGCAGCGAAATTAAATTCAATTAGATTTAGCAGATGGCTAAAATATAGCTCCACATTTAGCATAGAAATATATATTTCCAGTATATAAATGTACGGGTATTAGATAGAAATGTATAAGGATGGAATGTAAAAAAATAAATAGCTTGAGTCTAAAGAAAAAAGTTATGGAAAATACTGGAGAGCTACAGTGATAAATTGGCAAGGTCGATATCAGCGAACATACATTTATTGCAGATATATTGCAGGTATCTGTGTTTAATATTGGCTGATTAGTGACAAGAGAAATCCCATATATGAGGGCATTTAAATACAGTGTCCCTTTTACATTATTTGTCCACTGACAACCTTTTCTTTTAACTCTCTAAAATGTCCAGTTCAGCACAGTTCTTCGTCACAATTCTTTGAAAAAGATTGATGAATGATGCTTTTCACAAATGTTTGTGTTTATGTTAAAAAATGGCTTATCAGGGTCATTCTGTATCAACTCCGATAAAGTTGTTGCAGCACTGTCTCAAATTTCATTTTTATGGCCTAAAAAATGCCTTATTTGGGAAGCAGTGTTTGGGCCTTGATCTCTAAGTATTGTTCCTAGCCTCACAAAACTTTGTAGGAGGGAAGACAAACATATTTTCTAGATGTCAAAACCCTTAAAGGTCTGTATTGCAGGCCTTTGTATTTTTTATAAGGCCCTAGATTTGGAGAAAAGTGCAAAATAGAAGATATTAAGGGTACTACAAACCCTTATTTTGAACAAATATGGTATGAATCATCATTTGTTCTGCAAATATAATTAATATCTTCATGTCCATTAGTGGTATAGACATCAAATATTGACACTAAAAATTACTAAAAGATTGTATTTGAATAAGGGTTGATAATACCCTCAATATCACATCATATCTTGCACTTTTTTTCCAAATCTAGGGCATTATAGAAAATGAACAGGCATACAGTACAACCTTTAATGGTTTAGTCATACTGAGAACACGTTTGTCTTCCATCCTACCAAGTCTGGTAAGGCTAGAAATAATACTTTTCAAGATATTTATTCCCAAACATGGCTTCCAGCAACCATTGCTGCAACCACCTTCCCGGATTCTGTCTGATTTGACCCAAAATGATCAATCGGCCAATATAGCAAAGTCAGATATTTAAAACTTTCAAATATCTATCCAGGATTGGCCTCAAAAATCCAATATCGGGTGACTGTAGGAAATACATTTACATTTACACATGATTCCTGGAGGTTAATCAATTTGCATTGGCTAATGGCAGTGTAGCAAAGCAAACTCACTCAGTTTCATTTTCAGTTTCATTCAGTTTTTGACAGAATGCTGTTATGAAGTAGTAATACAAAATTTTAAGAATTAACAATTTGATCTATTGTTTACTTTTATCGTTTTCTAGAATAACTGTCACCTCACAGTAACAGGCTCTTTGGTTTGAACATGACCCTGCTGGTTACATTTTAAGTTTGAATATGAGTCTGTACTGTATGCAAACTGTTTCAACCTTGATCTGAATAAACTTCTATAGAAGCTGGTGGATGTTTCTGTTTGACCAGTTGCTTACTTGGGATAAATACTGATGAAATTTGTACTTATCCTGACGGTTACATTCTCAAGAGTGAGAGGTGTATGGGGCTACACATCACATTAAAAGTCTTAGCAGTTAGCATTATGCACAGTAACTTCTTTGATGTGAAACAATCAGACATGTCTAATTGGCAAATGGAACAAAGACCCTCTGCTTACATGATAGCCTTTGGAGCATAAACTGAGTCAACTCAGGCAGGTCTTTGTTGTATGTTGCCTTTGTGTTGTGGCTGAAAAGAATCAATTTTGCATACTTGCTTTTCACAGATTTACATGGTTTGTGATATGTATGTTCCTTTTTCTTTCATAGTAGTCTTTGCCCCTTTTGCTTCCAAGAATTTGAGAACTGATCAGAAACACTATTCCAGAGCCCTGGGTTCATTTACCATGTCACACTTCGTCTTATTTAACACAAGACCGACTTTCACCCTGCTGACTGTCTTACGCGTCAGAAGAACGCTAGTATCGTGTAATACATCAAAATTAACACAGCACATCAGAAAAAGCCATAACCAAATGAATGATTACTTTGGTTTTATGGTTTCTATTTGTCCTTTTCTACTGTAGACCTCTCTTTCTTTATTGAAAAGTATTTCTATGAAATTTGTTACCTAATGTCACAATAACATTTGTGATGAGGATCATTTAAAATCTCAAAAATTCCCAGTATTATGATACCACATGATTCTTTTGTGAGCGGTTCTAAATAGCCTTGGTGATTTCAGAGATATCGCTAATTTAATGAGTCAATGAGGCGTGTTTAACATTTATGACATTTTATAGAATGATCTTTAAAAAAGGCATGACTGTGTAGGCATGTCTCTGGTCCAGCTTACTGACTGTCACAATGCTGCCATGACTAATGATGCATGAATAAATGCATCATGCATGACAATGCATGGGTATTTTTATTACCATGTTGTTAATTTAGAGGCACTCCTGGTGGCAGGGTATTAAAAGGATTAATTAAAAGTAAATAGTTAAAAAAATGTCTTTGCGTGACCCTGATAGTTGTAATCAAAAAGTTTCAACCAAGAAGTGTTCTTTTCCTTTATTTTTTAGAAGTTTCCAAAAGGTTAAATTATCTAGTAATAGCTTAGGAAAATGTCAAAGATTAGAAGAAAATCAACAAAACAACAAAAACATAATTTTGTGTAGGAGAATGTTTTTATATGTTTAATCTCTTGACATCTCTGATTTATCTTGTGACCTTTTATGGGGGTCCCAACACTTTGGCTGGGAACCATTGGCCTAATTTATAATGAGAACACTTTATGAAAATAATTTTCCAGCCAGTGTTTTCACAATCTGTAATAGAAAAATGTAATCTGAAAAAATCATTCAAAAAGTTGTATTTATTGCTTTGTTTTTAATGCTCTTATTTTCATAAGATATATATATGTATATTTTATTTATTTATCTATACATTTATTTTTTTATCTACTTTCTATATTTAGTTTCAGTACATTTCTATGAAAAGAAGTTTTTGCCGACAAATAAGGAAAAAATTCCCCATCATGATGAGGGCAGAACAGGTTTTTATATACTTTTGTTAAAAACTAAACACTAAATTATTACAGAAATGCCTTTACCAGTGTAACAGATTCCAGTCTTCTCAGATATGACTATCACCTTAAACATTTAGAGTTTAATTTCTCCAGCTGTTCCTTGCAGATTTGCATCTATCACCTAAACATTTTGACTACCTGTTTTGAGTTAGACAAACTCCAAAATATAAAATAAACTTCTTTAGTTATTCTTTATTTATTTAAACTATACAATGAAACACTAATGTAAAAATGGTAGATAGTAATCAATGAAGAGACCCAAACACTTAGCACTGGCTTCTGGATACTCAAGTACAGACTAAAGGTGCAGCGAAACAGTAAAAATTATTTACACAACTAATTTCTGTTTAGTTAGGGTTATACCATAACATCAATCTTCTGATATGATTGGACGATGTTAGCCTTTATTGCTATATGAGATATCACCATGTCTTTTCATTGCTAATATGAAACAAATGACTTTTTTAAACAGTTATTTTGTGGCATTTTACTTTCTCGTATCTTGTCCATTTTTTCAAATTCATTCCCTATTTATTTGCTGTACAGAAGATAACAATAAAATGAACAATATATATTTGAAATATTTAATGATAAAAATACACATAGAAGCAAACCAGGAGCATCTCAATTTTTATCTGTAATAATCCACATATCTATATCTATATATACAGTACAATGCAGCCATTACATTAATTACATATGATAAGTTGATCATTTTACATTTTAGTGTTTTTCTTTTTTGGTGAGACATTCCTTGTATCTGATACTGTATTTTAACTTCTTACACAGCTTATGTACAAAAACATGTCAGTGGTTCAACCCAGTACAGTATCCTCAGTTGATGTTGTTTGTTGCTGCTCATTGAGGTAAAATCTTTTCACTTCTTCATTATGACAGGAATCTCTTCCTGTTCTTGGGATCATCATGAAATCTTCCCAGCATGACACGGTTACGTTGTGTACCACGATTTTATAGTGTTAGACATGTTGTTTATTTGTCAGCATAAATGTACTTGCATATCATGCAGGGATGAGGAACCATATGTGCTGAACGAATACTGAAAAGGATAAAACAAATGATGCACTGGTGAATCCTACCAAACCTGCATGTCAAACCTCCGACATGAGGTGACAGTTCAATGATTCCTCTTTTTGATGTGGTTTGTGTTGAATGAGTATATGATTCCTGTGATGGTAAATTGAATAGACTGACTGAATGATTGTTTCAAAAGTTATTTAAACTATGATCCAGATTTAAACTACTGCACAGTATCATATTTACCACTGCTATCATTGTACGACAGCATGAAGGGCCTGCAATATCATCTAGAATGACAAATTTGTACCCATAAAACATAAAGAATAAGGATAAGCATAGACAAAAATAAGAATAGCTTTATGTTTATTTCAAATGTAAATTTGCATTGGAAATTGTAATTGAAGCACCATGTAGCCATTGCATTAACTACATATTACCAACAGTTGTTAAGTTACCAATGAATATAGTTCACATTCAAATGTATGTTTGGTCGGATACTGTTACATTTAAACAAGATGAATACATAAATAAAAACAAAAATATCAGCTAGAGAATGGTCACTACCATGAAAGACAGTAATTTACTGAAAGTAAAACTGGCTGAGATGCACAAATCAACAAATGTTGCTTGTTAAAACAGTTCCTTCCGTTGAACTGCAAGCTGTCATAATAACGATTTACTTCCTCATTGTGAGAGCAAGGAACTCCTTCCTGGTCTTGGGATCATCGTGAAATCTTCCCAGCATGACACTTGTAACAGTACTGGCGTTCATCTTCTGCACCCCTCTCATCACCATGCACATGTGGCTGAAATGCACAAAGGAGGTCGTTTAAATTAATGTAAAGCACATTCATCGTCACACAAAAGTATTTTAATGTATCCTACACCAGCTTGTGTGCTAATAATAGTTTTGTAGTTGCTCAGAAGTATATTACAAATCAATCCACATCTTGCGTTAAAATCAAACTACATTACAAAAGACATGGCAGAGAGGTATGTCAGAAACCTTTAAAATCATATGTAATGTAGTTCATCTTATCAATGATGTGTGGCATGTTTCGTACAAATAATGAAGGTGCAAACTTGTATGTAGGACTATCAAAGTAGCCATGATAAATTAAATTCAGTTGCATCCAAAAGACATTAAGAATACAAATTCCAGTCAGTTGTCAAACACATTTGATGTCTGCTATGGATGAAACAAAAGCTGAACACTCACGCAGCCTCAATCACCACTGCGACTCCAGCAGGCTCCAACGCCTCAGAGATGGCTGAAGCAATCTGTTTGGTTAGACGCTCCTGAACTGTGGAGAAAGTAACACGTTACATGTAATGCAGGATCTAAAGAAATCAAAAGATATGAAAAAAAAAACGCAATTGAAGAAATAAGAGAAGAGAACAGTTTTTACCTTGAAGCCTCCTGCTGTAGATCTCAACAATTCTGTAACGATACAAAAATGAAGAGATTGACATTGATGTCTTTGTGTGTGTGTGTGTGCGTGTGTGTGTGTGTGTGTGTGTGTTAATCACCTACCGAGCAAGCTTGCTGAGACCAACCACTTTCTTGTTTGGGAGGTATGCTATGTGAGCCTGAAACATTGGAACAAATCATTTATTCTGTTATAATGCACTACATTTTACATATCAGTGTTCTTGCGAAATAATTTGTCATATAAGATCTGATTTCATCTAAAAGAAAAAATTAAATATTAGTTATAAGTAAACATCAGTTTTTAAGAACCATGAATAACTTTGTTATTGAATTACCTTGCCAAAGAAGGGCACCAGATGATGTTCGCAGAGAGAGAACAAATCAATGTCCTTGACAATCACCATCTCTTCATGGTTTTCATCAAAGATCGCGTCATTCAAGATATCTGTGAGGAGATTAAATGTTAGTTCAACATTCTGTATTTATACTGGAGCAAATCAAAAGTTAACAGACTGACTAATAATGTGTCAGTCCGCCCTATGAGACCGGGACAAGCAAGTTTAGCACTACAGAAATCTTTGTCATCCCGAAGACTGTACTCAACCTTGAGTTGTTTCTTTGTAGCCTTTAGTGAGGAACTGCATGGCTTTGGCTGCACGGAGTGGTGTCCGTAGAAGTCCCTCCCGGTCGACGTCCTCTCCAAGCTCGCTCAGTATGGTGGTATAAGCGTTCTCAATGCGAAGCAGCTTGTTTGCATCTGCAGACTCCTTGGAGTCCTTCTCTTCTTTGCACAAACCATTATGTTTAGACTCGATGCACAAGTTCAGGTAATCGGCAACTACTCCATTCATCTCTGAAGCATGGTGATACTCCATTCTGGCTCTTAGTTCTACTTTGAGTGGAAGACACTGCAGGATACAATGAAACAGGCTCGTTGGTATGCTGTAGGCTCAGTGGTCTCAGAAGGATGTTGCCTGGTTTTTAAAGCCTGATGTGGGGCCCTCAGGCCACAGCATCACTGAAGACTCAAGACACCCATGCAGGAGAAATCAATTTCAAATTCTCTTGCATCAAATGTCATGCAGCATTTGATTGATCCTGTGATTGAAATACCTAGAAGTTCAGAAAAGATGACTTGTGTGGAAGAAACACAACTGAAATGTAAGTGATGTTTTCTGTTGCCTGTTTGTTCAATGGAAGTCATCTCCACCATCATCAGTTAAAGCTGGAGTGCGGGACTTTTACATATTAATGGAGGAGGAGTTGTCGATAAAACACTAAGCTTGCTTATTAGGTACAAGAGGCTTCACTTGGTTTTATTTTCGTTGGCCAACTGTTGAATTGAGTTTCATTTTGAGTATTTTTGTTGCCTCCTGGGATCAGTGCCAGAAGAGGGAGACAAATGCTCGGCACTCCAGCTTAAACACCACCTTGGTGCTTAGGTGATAAGGTTATCTTAAATATAAAAAATAAAAATAAAACTGTTATGGCCACATTTTAGGCTGTGATAGGTGATAGGCATATGTTCAGTGATAATAAGACACATATGGAACAATAATTGGAAATTAAACTTTATTGATCTCTAATGCCCCCTTTTGTATTCTTTGCCTTAGTCATATACCAGAATATAATGTCATGTTTTGGAGTTGAAATATCCTTATTTTGGGGCTCTCCAAGCATATATATATGCGCTATATATTTGATTAATTAATCAGCATATCATGTACATAATTAGATACAAAAATGTAAATCCTTGTATAAAGTTTTTGGAAATAAGAATAAAAGGGGAATAAATAAGGAAGGAAAATAAGGAATAACTTATTATATATAAGTTATGGAAAATATTTAAATAATATCTATAAATGTTTATTAGTGACATTAACCGTGATCCTCTGTTATGTATAACATAATACAAAACCTTTCAGAGGTGTAACACTTGGCCTGTGACCCAGTGAACTGAGTTCTCCGAGTACATGGATAAGGAAAAACTGGCAGAAAATCGCGCAATTGATCAGGTCAAATGTCACACACAGAATTTTCACGGGTTTCTGCATAATGCTTCTGCAAGCAGTAAAATGTCCTGCAGATGGAGAATGATAAAAGAAGTCATAAAAAATGTTCAAATGCAAGAGTTAGCTATGAGGATGAGGAATCTTTTTACGAACCACCTCCAAAAAATGGTGTGTGATGTAAAAACAAAACACATTTGGAGAGGATTTGGATTGCTATTTTCACTCTCAATTCTTGGCATTTTGGCGCTAGTGATTTTCCTTTGGTGCTGGTGAAAACCTCTTTGGGGGCGATAAAAAAAATATTGTATGCATGAAAAACCCTGCATATTAATTTCCCACAGATGTACATGGTTTGTATTATGCTTCTCATACTATATGTTGCGTTTTGTTTAAAGGAAAGTTTACATGTCACTTCTTCTGCTTCGCATTGAGAAATGGTAAACGGCTGTGATTGGATCGCCACCTTCCATTTCTTCTGGAAATCTCTCTCAACGAGAGGGGGGCAGACGTATCTGCCACAGCAAATGGAACATGAGCGCACAGATTCGTGTGGTTTCCAGTCTAATTATTAACATACCTGTTGCTGAAAAAAATTTGCTCCATCTATTCTGTGCCTATTAAGATGTATATTTCCAGCACATTCTATACAATGGTACTGACACAACATAATCACTAACAAATGTTACTTGTTTACTCTTCTTTTTGTTTTTCTGAAGACCGTTCATTTCTAAAATGTATTTATTGAATTCTGAATTCATTAATTAATTTTGTTTTAGTTTTGTTTTCAGATGCAGTGGCTTCAAATTTCAAGTTAATAGCTCAGACGTCCCGTGTGTCTCTGCTCAGCCCAGGTAGAAATGTAATGTTTCACAATAGGTTTGCTTTCCTTAATGTTAGCTTGCGAAACAGTGAGTTTGGATTGCTAATGCTTCACAGGCTGGTAGATGGTAGAAAATGTAGAAAACCCAGAGAGTTTAACATCAAGGCTCTTTTTGGAACTAAATCTTCCAGCACATAAGAACATGTTGTTCTGCAGAGATCCTCTTAATGAACTCAGTGTAAAGAACTGTTTATCATTTAAAAAAAGAAAATGTAATGCTCTCAGAAACCTCAACTTCTAAGTAAATATGTTTATTTCAGACATGAATATACTGTATGAACATATAATGCACAGAGAGTTAGTGCAGACTATGAAGGTGAAGAGGTTCACAGATCAGTTAACCAAGGCAGGACAGAAAGGGAAGACTAGAAGGCAACACACATCGTTTTTTTTGTGTCGTCGTCTATATAGTACACACATATGTAATGCAGACAGAAGTAGTCACGGTAGAGAAGCCAGGATGTGCCAATATAATACATTTTCTTCAGCGTCAACACTGGGATTTAGACAGTGACGTATCTTGACGCATATTGCTGTGTGTGAGCTTACATGGAAAATATCAGGTGCATGTTTTGTGATATGCATCTTATGTGTGTGTTGCCTTTTAACAGTAAAATATTAGTGGAGTGCAAATAATAAATGTAAGGTCTCATCTTCAGTCTCATAACAAGCACTGGAGACCTCCTTTAGACATGCTAGGAGCTCATATTAGTCAAGTATATAATATAACCATTCACGACTTTTATGGAAAAATAATATTCTCATATTAACAACACTTATAAATGCAGGTCATATGGCAATATATAAATAGATAGATATTTAAGTAAATTCCAGTGGAGCTTGTCACAGCTCAAATCCAGTTATGCTTGATGGTCTGTCAGCCTCCATGAGCGGCCGTGGTCCTGTCAGTCTGAAGGCCAGGGCTTGTGGGGGCTGGTGGGGCTCCTTGGCTGGGCCTTCGGACTCCCCTAAAAGACACAATGTGAAGAACAGAGTCAACGAATGTGATTTTATTACTTGAATAGTTTGATGGGTTTAAAGCTATTAAATCATCTTGATGGAAAGGTTCCTTCATTATTGAATGTTATTGGCAAAATTAATGGAAATGTTTGTTACATAGTAATTAAAATGTTAAGTTTTCTGCCATTTAACAGAAAACACAATCAACAGGAGCTTGCCTATAGGTGGCAGCGGTGCACCTTCAGCTTGTGCTGCCCACACCCAAACTAAAGCTTGGAGCGCTGCCGTGGAACTGATCCTACCCACTTTAAATACAAGAGACATTGCTCACTGTACAGTTATGTTGTGAGTGTGACCTGCACAGACTTCAGCCTGCCTGCATGCCATTTCTCAGCAGAGTTAAAGCTGGTGGCTTTCAAACCTTTCAGCTTGTGACCCAAACATGCCACTGCCATGCCTGCCTAAAAAAGTAAACTTTTGACTCTGAATGTTGATGTTTATTCTCTTTCTTTCCAGGCTGTTAAACAAGATAAAAATGGAACCAGACAAGTCTGCATTAAAACTAAAGGTGCCTGTGTTAAGGTAGGCCAGATTTTAGGTCTTTATTTCACAGTTTTTTTTTTAGCAAGTCTTCTTTTACATGTGTTCTTTTATATGTTATAGTGTAATATTTATTTATGCAAAATTGCAGTCGTATTCACAAAGTGTGACTAACCCATCTCCACAGAGGAGGAGATGTGTGGAAGGGTGGACTCACCACAGCAGTCTGGGTCTTAGCATAGTTCATATGGGCGTAGAGCAGCACAGCTGTGTCGTTGTGAGACGCCTCCAGTGCGATGGACAGAGCATTGCTGCCATCCTACAGATAGAGGAGAGGGGGAGAGACAGATAGGAGGAGGGCAGAGAGTAAAAGTGAGTTCACTGACCCTTAAAACACGATAGAGAGCTTTACAGTTTGAGATCACCATGTGATCGACATTACACACAGTTTTTCCTTTTTCCATCCGCTTCAACACACACTGTACTTCAAGACTGTGCATCTGTCTGTCACTCATTCATTCCCATGAGTCAAGTCGCCATCCTGTAATAGGCAGTTAACAATCAGGACATTCATGCGTCTTGCATCCTTGGCATTTCTTTGTTTTTGGAATTGTTCTTTATCTGCTCTGACATTTAACATGTAAAGCACGACACAACACAAATATGCAGTTAGTAGAGTAAGATCCTCTGGTTTTGGCCCTATAAAACCGAGAAGTAAGGAGTAATATAGGTTTCATGTAATGTTAGAAAGCCATAAACTGAATATTATTCTACAGCTTCTTCTTCTTTTTGTGGTTGACGGTAGGAGATAACTCGATTAAGTTAACAGTCTCAGTACACTTCTGCATATTCAACAAAAATTATTTCATTCATAAAGCATACTGAACCCAAAAAAAAAAAAGCGATGTACCCTCACACCTCTAGTTAAAAGAATGCACAAAATGAAAATCTAACCAAATAAGGTTAAAAAATGGTACTGTACATATAACTTTTTTCTTACAGTCATGGTTTGTCATGCTGTTCTGTGTTTGGGGGTGGGGGCTTTTCAGAACGTTTTCCCACCCCCCCTCCTCAGTCCACCTCTTGTTCCAGCTGCGTTGTACTGAAACACAATCCAGGGGCTGCCTGCACTGAATGGCTAACTCATTCTGGCACAGATGTGAATGCTCAAATATCTGTCTGCCTGGCCTCTCGTCAAGCATCCAGACCAATCCTCTGTAAAATCACTTTAAAAACACACGGCTGTGCAGATTAACGAAAAAACAAAGGGAGAAATATCACGAGGCAGCGATGAGGAAAGTTTTGTTCCAGGGTAAGATGTCTATTTGAGAAAAGTAAATGTGACCACTGAAATTTAGCAGGTGATATAATACAAAATGATCAATTGTGTATAGTCTGGATCCTTCAGAGTCTGCAATGAATGACTGATGGACTTTTTCCACCTTTTTTTGTTTTTAGATCAGGTCAGTTTTTAGGTAATGACCAGTTGCTGCCAACTTGTGTACGGGTCATGTGGTAAAGTATGCAGAAGACTCGTGCAAAAGCCTGCAGGGCATTATGTCTGAAATCTGCAAGTCTGCGGTTGTGAACAGAGGAGTTGTGGGTTTTTCATTCATCCCCCAGGGGCTTGTGAGGAGCCCAGTGATTGTGTTTCCTGTAAACATGGCTGATTTCTGTAGAAGGCAGATGAAACTAATCTGATCGTGGCTCTTTAGCTCTTAGCCTATCTTCCTAATAAAGAAAAACACGAAAGAAGAGAAAGAGAAAAGGAGGTGACAAGAAGAGGAAACTGCATAGACCAATTTCCCATGAGGAGCCATTTCCTGAGCACAGATTAAGCTGAATCCCAGACAAGAAAAGCGCTCAGATGTTTTCAGCAGTTAAGTTTCCCATCAGCAAGAACACTAAAATGTAAATGCCTTACATTATCAACAATGGATATATCGCAACCAGGCTGTTCCAGGAGCAGTTTGACAATCTCAGCCCGTCCATGTTCACTAGCACACATCAGAGCCGTGGATCCCTCATCGTCCTGCACATTAACGTCAGCACCACACTCCAGCAGCGCCCGCACCATCTCCTGCCGACCATGGCTGACAGCTAGCATCAGTGCTGTCTGGCCCGCCTGCAAAGGTAAAGAATTATAAATGTCAGTTCTCCCCAAGATAAAGAGCTTGTCATGCTGGTCATATTTATTAAGTGATAAGAGAGAAAAAATGATTTCTGTTTTTCAGCAAAACCCTACTTCATTTTTAAAGCCAAGTGAATTCCAGCACAGTGCAACTGTAACTAATCAATCGTCATTTTGCGTCATCACTTTCCCATTGTGGGATTGTTTTTCGATTGATTGTGGATAAATTTAAATAAGTAAAAACTAAAAGCCGATGTTCTTATTTGTTCCCAGGCAGTTTGGAAGAAGCAGTTAGGTGACTTTCCAACTTGCTGGGATCACACCTCTGAATGTAGTCTGGCCGATCACAATCTGGTCTGATTGTATTCCCATCAAAATGTGTTCTGCATGTCTCAAATACAACATGGAGTTTAAGAAAACAATTCTGAGAGCAGCATAGGTATAGATGATGATGCATTGTTCCAAAAAACAAACTTGAAAAGGTTAATTTTTCTAACAGTAGTAATGATTCCTTATACTAGTTTCATGATACCATTTAAAAGTCAAACATACTTGTCATTCATTATTCCTAAGTCCAAAAGCTAAACTTTAAACAAGAATATAGTAGGACTTAAATTCCTGACTCTAAAATGGCATTGCGTGTTGTTACCCACAGCAACAATAACAAGCACGAGTAATTGGATTTATAGCCAGTGATGCTATAAATTCAGAGTCCTATGACTTGGCAGTGTGAAAGCCTGTCAGGCGCCGTGTCCAAACACATACACTACACAACCTGATTAGATTAAGCAAAGCGATAAACACTAAAAAGTCAACAGATTCTCACGAATGACTTGTGTGTCACATTAGGCTACACATTTCCCTAACCCAATCTAACCTATAACCAAGTATTAATCTGGCTCTCAAGGTAGTACTTCTTTACAACACAGGAAACGCTCCCAACACTTCCCCCTTTGAAATAAACAGGGAACAAAGAAATGCATTATCCCCCCTTTTCCTTAACTTAACTCAAACTAGCAGTAGGAATCAAGTAAATATTAATTTAAGACTAGTTTCTATTTTGACTAACCTAAAAAGTAAATGAGTCATATTGAACTTCTTTGACTGTGATATTCAAACAAAAAAAACATTTGTAACACCGCACACTATAAACCAGCAGGAAAACATTTAGATTCAGCTAAAGAATTACAGTTTAGTCACAGTTTAGTTTGTTAAATCAGATTTAATGCATTTAACAGAGTCAGCTGAGCCAGGATCGACTCTTCTAAGTGATAAAATGCTTCTGGCTGATGAAGCTGACTACATAGTCACAGTAGCTCTTTGTGCTCTTTTTTTGGTACGTGTTGGTCATTCACATTTTTCAGGTGATACTGTTTTAACTATCTCTACATATTTAATTATGTCGTCACGCGTGACACAAATTTCACAATTTACAGCATGAGAAATGTTTTTTTTCGCCTCACCTAATAATTGTCCTGATCTAATTTTGAATGTGATTTTAGAATACAACATGTTTACATATCAAAACCAGCATGTACCCACTGATCTCATGAGTTTTAAATCTTTCTGATCGACTGGCAGGATCTACATACCAACATGCACATGACAGGAATGACTGCAGTAAAACGACGATGGGAACATGGAAGTAACAGTAAGTGGCTACAAGCAGTAAACAGGAGTAAACAACACACGAGAGTGTTGTGTCTGGTACAAGAGTTCTCTGAACTGAGGTGAACTGATGTGGACTTGCCTGGCTGGCCTTCGCGTTGACATTTCCCTGACCGAAGAGCTTCTTGACGACAGCCATGTCGTCTTCCTCTTTCACAGTAGAGAGAGCAGCCAGCATGATGGCCGTGTAGCCCGCCTTGTTCTGCTTATCCACAGAGCACACACCTGGAAGGAACACATGCTTTTATTAACTGAAGAGTGTACGTGCAACAATAACTCTGACAGTGACAGCACCAGAGAGGTTTATGTTTTCAGTTTTATTATTAGGATATAATACATAATCTGTTTCACATGGTTTTAGAGGGTTAACTTAGACATTCTCCAACAGACTAACATCACCTGCACTTCATGTAACGTAACCAGTTGGTATTTTTTTTAGGTAATTTAACATAGTATTTCTTTCAACACACTACAATAATATTTAGCTATCTGACAAAAAACATTACGTGAACATTACTTAAAGTCTTGGGCAGAGAAACAATGTTTTAAATCTGGTCAAATTTTAAAAAAACACTAAAGGAAGTGACAGCGCTCACATGTGGGGACCCTACTCTCTTCCCATTGGCTTGCAGACCTTGGGTCCTCACACATGGAGTCCACAGTTATGCCCTTCTTGAATAATTGGTTGGATTATTAACTGGATTATTGTTGTAGCCTGTACGGTTAACACTCTGGAGTGTATTGTGGATTATTCTTAGAAGGTCACTGACCTGTGTCCAGCAGCAGCCCCACCACCCCGAAGTTGGAGTGGGAGACACTGTAGTGGAGAGCCGTGTTGCCGTTGCCGTCGGTCATGTTGACTACATGCTCCAGCAGCACCGACGACACCTCAGAGAACGCCATCAGGTAGTCTGAGACCCGTGGAGGCTGAGCCATCTTGGCGCTAGAGATACGGAACCACTCGAGCTGGACTGTGTGAGTGCTGGAGAGCTGAAGGTGATATATACATTGTTAACAAGTGAGCAAAACAGCATCTGAAGCATATCTATCTCAGCAGATAGACAAAAATGAAGCTGTATTTTACTAGTTTACTAGTGCTCTTTTCTCATAATGTGGTGAACTTAAAAACAATTGTGTATACAGTGTATTTTGGTCAAACAGTATTTGTCTCACATTTATAGTAGTGTGACATCCCATTGAATGTTAAGGGAAGTCCTTAGCATCTGTTAAACCCAACAATGATCCAGTTCCCGACCCTTTTTCCAGTCTAGACCCCTGTTATTGTTACATCGAGCTCCTATTGTTTGTAATGAATGTTTGCTGGTGCCGCAAATATCCTTAAAACAATAAAATACAGGCACACAGCCTTCATCAACTTGAACTATTCTAATAAGTGATGAAGTGTGTAATATGAAATGTGTAACTCAGTGATAAATGGCTTGAAGAAGCATGCAGGGACGCACCACTTCCTTACTCTTCAGTGTTTTGATGTCATCGTTCAGGTGGTTCTTCAGGATGAGGCAGGCTTCACGCATTTTTGAGCTCAACTCAAACCTGTAACAAACAACAAAACTATTTACTGCTTTCTGCACCTAGTTTCTTTTTCTCTGCAACACAATTGTATGTGGATTTTACGATGTGTTTAATATTTACATGATAAAACTCTCTTTGTAGCATTCACAGCTCTACACTTTAATGGCGGACACAATCAACTATATTAACCCATTTCTTGTAGGCTCCCAAGTTCTGAAACAGCATTAATATTTACTTACAAAATGTATTCTTACTAATTTGTACTAAGTAACAACGTACTTCTCTTTCACAGCATCAGATGAATAGTTTGTGGCTCTCAGGGATTCCTCATCGGTGTCACTCTCATCCACGTTTACGTTTCTCTCCTCCTCAGATGTTTCTTCCTCCAAAGCCGCCTCATCCTCCTCTGTGCTGTCCAAGCAATCGCCTTCTCCACTTTCTCCAGAAGAACTCCCATCTTCCTCCTCGTCTTCCTCCTCTTCCTCTTCTTCTTCTTCATCTTCACTGGATGTAGATTCATACCTGGGAGACACAATTATTAAAACACAGAGCAACTTGTGCAGGTCACATTTTTGGCATTTATTTTTTTCAAAAGCAACACTACAGTTGGTGAGGAAAAGGGTCAGGCCTGTGACCTGGTCAAAGTGTTATTTCCAACCTGTAGACCATCTGCTGCCCTTATTTTATATTTACTGTGGTAAAAAATTAAATTAAGTTTCATATTACCCACCCTCCATTTAGAATGCCAACAAACTGCAGGCTCTTCTTGCCAGTGGTGCGATTCTCGCCTGAGTTACTCCCATCCTTCCTCTTCATGATTGATTTCAGCATACCTGTTACCATAACGGAAACAGATGGATCAAACAACTTTGTTCAAACAAAGAACACCAGAGAAACACAAACTTCCCACATGACACATGATGTAAACAACGTTTTGTTATCAGTCTCTACTGCTGGAGGATTGTGCCACCTCTTTAGATTACTTGGTTTTTGTCTTTCTTGTGGAACTGCTTATAAAACCAAATTTTAAATAATAATTACTTAATATTTACTGGATTTTAAATGACAATTCTTTTAAACACTTTCTGGGGGATTTACTTGAAGTAATTCTGAAATTATGAACCTGTGAAATTAACTGTTACCATAGGAGGTAATATGTATCACCTCTCCATTCTGCTCCAGTTGTTGTGTACATTAGATTATGTTCTCTCTCTCTCTACCACATGCCACAGAACGCTTACTAATGATGTGTTGATGTGTTGTGTTTTTACAACAATGTTATAAAGACAAAGAATACTACATGTATTTTGTGGTGAAAAACATTCAAAAAGGAACCACATGACCCCAAGCATGTTTACCCTATAATGAAAGAAAATACCAGTTCTCACCTGTCTTGGTGCTACTGGCTACAGTTTTCTCTTCTTGGTTTTCCTCTTTCTTCTCGGCCATACTGACCACCTCCTCTTCTGGTGAGACCTTGTATTCAGCGATGGTCAACTGTCTTCTCTTTAGCACTGTTACTTTCTGTTCCTCCATCTTTTCCTCAAACAAGTTCTCCCATTGGCACCCAGTGCTGACCACTGCAACAGGAGCTTGTTCTGCTGTTTCCACTAAAGCATCAGTCTGGGTGCTTTGTTCAGTCTGATCTGCTGGTAAGCTCTCACCTACGCATGCATTGCTGACCTCAGGACGGCACAAAACTGCAACATGCTTCATCACAGAAGTAAATGTCTCTACCTGGGCATCTATCATGTCTGGTTTTGCAAGCACCTCCTTCTCAAACGTGACTTTGGAGGTTTTCTCCTCCATCTGGGCTTTAAAGATCCCCAGGTCTTTGTCGGCCACACTCAACCGGTCCTCTAGAGCCACAATGGACTCCTGCTGGAATTTAATGGTGTCCTGTAAGGTGTCGATCTCTCGCTGTGCCTCGCTGGTCAGCCCAAGTAGTGACTCCATAACCCAAACCTCAGCCTCTTCTGTCTCCACTCTGGCCTGTGTCCCCTCCTCATGAACCAGAGGGGCCTCTGTTCCTGTGCCTTTCTCACAAACGTTTACCCTGGTGCCCTCAGATGCATCTTTCACGCCCCGGCTGTAGTAGAAAACAACAGAGTCCATTGGTTTGTTGTCCCCAACAGCCACCGATTTCTTCTCAACAGCAGACACTTTTTCTGGAGCTTTTACTAAAACTTTTGATGTAGGCTCTTTAGCTTTCTCGTTGTTCCCCTCAAATTTCTCAGTCAGCCTTTTCAGCTCACCAGATTTTCCAAGGTCTTTATGTCCAGGTGAGGCTGGTGCAGTCAATCGACTGTGGAAACTGTGGTCACTTTGAAGGGTCTCCGGGGTTTGGGTAGAAGACTCTGTAGATTGTTGTTTCTGCTGGGCCACCTCTATGGCTACTTTCTTCTCCTGCAGGGCTAACAGGAGCATGTCTTTCTCCGCACGAAGCTTGGCCACCTCTTTCTCAAGTGCAGGAACACCCTTCACCCTCTCTTCCATCTCCTTTAGCTGTTTCAAGGCTGTAGCCATCTGCTCTCTAACTGTCTGCAGCTGGCTGGGTGGGATTGGAGTCATTGTGCTGCCAGCAGCTGGAGTGCTTCGCCCAGAGGTCTGAGGACTGGCTTTAGTCCAGTTACTCTGCAGAGCCTGCATGGATGGAGAGGGTAAGAGCTGTTTGGGAGGATCTGCGAGCTGGAATCGCCCACCATTCTGGTGCTGGTGGGTTTGTTCCTGTTGTAGCCGCCGGCTGGTTTCCAGAAGAGTTCGCTCAACTCTGGGGTTGCGCTGCGGTGGAGGGGGTGGCACTTTGGCTGCGGCAGACAAGGGAGGAACACTGGGGAGGGTCACAGGGGAAAGACACAGCCCTTCGCAGGGGGCTGACCCAAGGCGGTTACGTGGTGGCGGCGGCGGAGGGGCTCTGCCATCCTCGCTGGCCGGGGACGCCAAAGACTCTGTGGATGTCCAGCCACTGGCACGTCCCCCCACACTTGGACTCCTCTGGGAGAGTTTGATCCCTCGGCCAGAGCGGCGGGAGCTCACAGGTGCCCGACGGAGATTGTGCCCACTTTCTATTTCCTCTACATATTTGAGGAAGTCCAGATCCAGCTGGAAACCATACGGAGTCTGGACAGAGTAGGAGCCTGGCTGCTCAGCCTCTTCCTGAGTGGAGTAGATGAATGGAGAGCCCAAATCTGGAGAGAAAAGGACACCGACAATATGGCTACGTAATTGGTATTTACAGATTGACTGTGGAGTTTCATTGTGAACAAAATAAAGTTATGTTTACATTCAGAGTTTTGCACCAGAACTTTATTTAGGTCTAACAAACTTACACAAAGCACTTACAAACCATTTAAAAAATACATTATTGTTCTTCTTCCCTGCCTTCGTTGGAAACATTGCTACACTCCTTTGCATCTCCAACTGTTAATCTGTGTAATAACGTGTGTATGTGCGTCACTGGGCGCGCACAATACAAATAAAACAGGCACCCACTTGTAAAAACACTCCTGAATAACACAACTAATGGTCATAGACTCCACAGGGTACCTTTAATTAATTCTGCAGAAACCGACAAATCTCAATAGTCATGTTTTATAAAAATCTGGGAAGTGAAACATGTTGACACAGTATACTTTGTACATAGCAAGGTATACTGTACAAGGTATAGTCTAAGTGTCTGATCTGTGGTGTTTACAGTACAAGCGACATAAAGACATATCAAAAGGTATCAGATATATTGTGCGGTTAACAGCAGGATGATTCCTGCTGATATCTGAGTGTGGTAAACTCCACAAACCTGCTACTTGCAGGTTGAAAAACATAATTTGATTTATTACAACAATAAATTGGAAAAACTACAGCACACTGTTACACCCAAACCTCATCTCAAAGAGAAGCTTAATATTTACATGTTCTCAGTCACAAAGGAAATGAAGATATGAGGTGGAAATACAGAAACAAATTCATGCAGTTTCTTACCAGGCAGCTTTGGGTTAACTTGCACTGACTGAGTCATTTTTCAGTACTGGGATCTTTCAGCACACACAGCTTCGAATCAACACCTGGCTAAAGAAAACACACAGGGACATGAATGCATTTATCATAAATTTGGTATTTAGACCAAGAGAAGGGAAAGGATGTCATTTCTTAAACACTGCACAGTAGTTTGGTCAAAACATTGGCCAAGTCCATCATTTGTTACCCGCTGTCAACAAGTGTGTAGATTTTACATAACCAAATTTTCTGTAAGCATTAACATGTTTTTGTTAATAGGAGACAGCTTTACACAACAAAAAAAATAAATTCTAGACAACCGAAGTGGCTCCTTACTCTCGCTTTAATGGCGGACATAAATACGTCTTTATAGGAGTTGTAAACTTACTACAAAGTGCCTGAAGACGTTTCTGTTTTCTTACGGCTCATTAGCACGTGTGACAGCCTGAATTCAAAAGAAGGTGAACGTCCTTCTTTGAGAGATAAAGAGGTTTTGTTCGGTGGATCTCTTGTTTGTTTTTCCTCTTCAGGGGTGTTGAAGGACGTTGAGCCCGACATCATCCACACCTCAGAGAGCGTGTGCGTTTTCTTTCAAGCTCTCGGCCTTCTCACTAGTGGTTGCTTGAGCTGTCAGCAGATCTATACAGTGGAACTTTCTTAACATTAAGATTCAATATGTAATGTGTGAGATACGTGCCTAAAATTTAAATAACGGTGTGTGTGTGTGTGTGCGCGCGCAAGTGTGTATAGAAACTTCTGGCACACGGTGAAGACTGAAGTCAGGGGAAACAAAGTCAACAACAAAGAGCTGAACAGTGTCCAAAAACTACAAGACAGCTGCTACATTAACGACAGCATCACACCATCCAGCTCTACTGAAAAACCACAGGCATCTTCTCCCCCCAAGACCGCTGAAACCTGCTTCACTGGGTAATCTATTATTTCCTTTAGGAAAAATCATTAATTCAGACACGTGAGAATTTAAAAGATCAACATGGAAAACATTGAACATTTAAAAAGTTAAAGTTTTACATTTTTTAAATATCTTAATTCAAAGTAGGAATTAATTCATAAAAGTCTGACGGTGACTGAAGCTGTCTGATGAACTTCAAAATGTCTCAATATAATAAAACTTGAGGGTTTTTCTTTGTGCAGCCACAGTAGCTATCGACATCAACTTCAATATGACAGATTGTAACTTCAGAACAGTACAATGGATGTTTTTATGTTGTGTTGGAAGAGAAGTTTACCTCTCTCAGCCGCTCAGTGAGCGATTCATGCAGCTGAAGTTCAGGCTGGTTCCCTCCTCCCTGCTCCACACAGCCCTGAGAGACAGACAGACCCATCACATCTGAAGTAACTGTCAGAGACACATCACAGTTCCAGCAGCACATAATCTAATTTTCCATCTCAACATTGCAGGAAGAGAAACATCCACCTGCACCTCTACAAACCTCACTATCGCAGGTGTGTTACAAAATTGTATGTAGGTCATATAAAGCCAGTGTGTTTTGGACGTTAAAAAAAAAAGTTAAACAAAGAGAGAAAAGTATGTGCAACACAAAAACACAGTCTGTCTTTGAAATATGAAAATGCATACAGTCTCAGATACAGTAACTTGTACCCTCCCCACACACACACACTCACACACACACACACACACACACTCACACACACAGATGTGTTTTCCAGCAGCCTCGGGCACATTCCTAACACATGCTGTTGCAACACGCCGGTTGTCCTTCTAGCTGACTGACTACTGATAACGTATAAACACACACATCATCTGTCAGCTCAGACTGCAGCGGGCAGACAGTTTATTGTCAAAGTAAAGACCACAACATTCAGACAGACAGAAGGCCAATTATCACAAATTATGTTACGGGTTATTATGGACAATGGATTCATTAAAATATGCAGTCGAAAGAAAAAATAAAGAATCTCCTCCACTGATTACAATGTTTCTGCTCAGTATCTTGTTATCAGCCACCGTTCTGTTTCTCCTCAGTGTTTCTGTCAGTTTCTACTCGCAGGTCAAACCACAGTAAACATGATGCTGCAGCGTCCGGACCAATCAGACACAAGTTATACAAACGCTTAAAACGATTTTCAAGGATGTGACCTCTCCTCGTTGGTTTACAGTACTTTGGTCCACACCACAGAGATGTAGTACTCTGTTCGGGATCAAATATAAGCCAACCAGAGCTTATAAACAAGTCACATGACTCAAAGGTAGTTTGTTTGCTGGGCAATTTTGTCAACGTGTAATCCTGCCTGGTTGGAATTACAAGAGATTTTAAAGTTGAAACAAATCTGGTTTCAGTTTATGTAACTTTAGCTCCTTCACTTTTCTTCTACCCATGATCAGATGTGTTTTAGTGTCATTTGCAATAGGTAGGTTGGATTACACTTCTATTTTTATAAAAAAAAACAGGTACAATTTGTGTCAACTTTGTTTCTTCTTCCCCCCTCTTACCAAAAGCTGGATGGTACCGTATCCAAACTAACTTGTATAAAGACGTCTTAGTCCAATAGAGCTGTGATATGGTTTGTGTCATTGCCAACAAAGTATGTGTCTTTACTCTGAGTACATGCATTTCTGGGGAAGTTTTGATGGAACATCATCATAATTGCTGCATAGAAAAACACAGGGCCACATGTTTTCCACACAACAATTATGACTGTATGCAGGTACTTACTGTAGGCACTGCAAATTTAAAAAGTATGTCGGTTACATGTGATGAGAGTTTCACAAATACTGCAGAGCTAAAACAAGTATGAAATCAGATCAGAAATGCTAACCAGCAGACTTAATTTCCACCGTTATCATTTCCTGAAGTAAATTTCAGCACTGCTCATGAGATGGGATGGAAATCCAAGCACTGCAATTAATAAAGCAGGATGTGTGTGTCAATATAAAAAGGTGAAATTCTGATGCAACAACACTGGAAACATGGAAACGGAAGCTTGACAGGTTCCCTAAAGTTCAGTTTTTGGGAAGCTCCAGGTTCCTGTAGTGGAAAAGTTGGTTTAACAGCACGAGACTGAAGGCATCTACAACACCAATGTTTTTGACACTGAAGTCACATTTATCCACTGTAATTTTACTTTAATCATCCACAGCAGCAGAAAAGAAACTATTTTAAAAAACGCAGAAAGATGGCGGCGTCGAGGGGCCACCACGCTCCCAATAAGTTATCACATGCTGAGAAATATAATTTCTGTAGAGCGTTATTCATGAAAGCAGAATGCAGGTTAATTAGTGTCTTCTCTCTCTGCTCTACTTTTCTTCTCCTCCCCACATAAACTCTCTATTCTCTTGATTCTTTCAGTCTTCATTATCCTTCACCTCTTCCTCAGTTTTACCTTTTTATTCATCAGTTTCCCCCATTTACACTCCTAAACTTATTCCTTCTTTCCCCCCCTTTCCCACTCTTCGTCTCCCCCCTCCTCTCCTCACATGACTCTCGCACTTCCCCCAGCTCCTCTCAAGTGTTGCTGTTTTTCTCTCCGATTTGATGACAGACAGCAAATTACAGAGAAGCTGCATTCCTTCCCTCTACACCCCGAGTCCTGACCAGCTGAGAGCCACGCTGTCGTCGAATCTCTCTCACACACACACACACACACACACACACTAACACCCCCCCCCCCCCCCCCAATGAGTGCCAATGCTCATAATGATACATGCACACGCCAAAAACTAAATTACAAAAATGCCCATAAACGCATCCACATGAGTGAATGAGAGACATAGTGCAAACACCACACACACACACACACACACACACACACACACACACAGACACTCAAACAAAGAAAATGTTCACAGCTACAAATTTCAGTGAACGTATTTTGGACATACCACCTTAATTTAGTAAACATCTAACTGGGTTCTATTGTGAACAGATAAACTTCACTGTTCTGCAGACTGAGCCAAAGACGTCTGCATCTCGATGGCAACAAATTACTCGACATTCTTGATTTCGTTTATTGCGACACTGCAATCACAACGGCAGCAGCTCACACCCAACTCTACAGTCGCATTTACTCACATACAGGCAGCGAGCGCAGCCATGTAATAATCCTCTGCCAGTGACATCGTCAGCCAGAAGTGTAAAACAGAGCCAGAGCTTTGTCAAACTAATAAAAACCATAACAGACATAAAAACATATTATAGTGAAGCCCACATATTGTAGTTTGTTAGTGGTGATCTTAGAAGGCTCTACATCTATTTTCATTGGTTAAAGGACAAGTACGCCTCTATTTTATGCTTCCAAAATTTCAAAGAATTTTCCTGGAAACAACTTTACGTTACTAATAACAGAGAAAATAGAGACAGTGTTCAGTTGGTAAACTTTCAATTAATTCATTCAGATTAATTTCTCTCTAAAAGTAATTTAAATGAATTAAATTAGTGCACAGCAAGGAAGCTGAACTTGCAAAAATGTGACATTTCTCCACAGGCAAGCAGAGTAATTGTTGAGATCTTGGAACACGACAAAATCGCCACAATCATGTTGATTGGGAGAAGGAACACAAACACTGTTTGAGTTTGAGAAATAATTTTACAGTTTGCCTTGGTTTCGTTTTTCAAACAAGTTTGTCTAACCTGTGGCTTTGTTTGAATCCTGTTCGATTATATGACTGCTCACGTTTCTTTTTAGGGACATTATTATGTTTTACATAATAATTTAGTAACTTTAGTACAATCTTTTTAATCCCAAACCTATGAACACAAGACCCAGAGATGTGATAAACAGGACTTACGGGGACCATCTATGTATACTGAACCAAACTGTTTTCCTGAGTGGAGTTAAGCAGTCGGAGCCACAAACCAAAAGGAGCAGCTCACTTTACACCGAAAACAAAGCGCTGCATGTTGTCTTTGTCATCTGAGATTTAATGTCCAAGAACTGTTAGAAGTAACACACACATTTATTCCCATAACAATAACTTTAGTACTTCTGTGACCAAAACTGTTTCCTACAAAATAAAAGACACGGAACAATTTGTTCTTGTCACAGTTTCTCCCCTCGGGTTCAGTAGGAACATGTGACGAGTGGAGAGTCCCGAGCCGACTCGTGAACATGTTATTAATGAAGAGGAGAACATTAAGTAGTCCTGCGTTCAGTCCACTTCATGGAAGAGGAAATGTTGTGCTGGTTCGAGGCTCGGGGCCATGTTTTAAAAACAATGACCTCATCACCAACGCCACCCTTTTCCCGAGAAGAGAAGCCAGAGCGAGAGACGCGATCTGACAGACGAGGAGGGGAGCGAGTGAAAGGCAACATCCTTATTCACTGACAGCAACTGTTACTGTCGACCTGCTTTACATGAGAAAAAACCCATTCACAAATCTGCACACACACACACACACACACACACCACAGATACAGACATCCACCCGTGTATGAGTACCGTGCATGTCCACATACAAACTAGGATTAATATTTTCCAAAATCTAATAGTATTTTAGCTGAAACAATTAATAAATTAGTCGATTGAAGGAAACTTTATTGGCAATAATTTTGATAATAGATATAATTGTTTTTACGTTTTTAATAAAGAAAAAAATGCTTTAAAACATTTGCTGGTTCCAGCTTCTCAAATTTGAGGATTTGCTACTTTTCACTGTTTTGAATCAAAGTAAATTGTATATTTTGGGGTTTTGAACCATGACTATTTATAAACTAAACCAATCAAATAATGAAAAACAATTTTCAACAGATCAATCGTGATAATCTATCAGAAATAAACAATTTGTATATTCTTAGAATAACTTCTAAAGTTTTAGTTTTTTAACAAATTAAATCTCACCTCAAGATCCATTTAGTAGCTAGAGATTTTGATCACATCGCTTGATCTTCATCAGCAGAAGAACAGCTACTACATGGACCTGGAGTTCGTTTTCTCAAATTCCATTTCCAAGATCAAGAGCGAACTTTGAACCTCAAGTTTTAAGCCAAATAAGAAAAGAAAAATGGAAACATCTACGATTCCACGACAACTGGGAAAAATGATCCTCAACGGTAATCATGTGACACGATCAAAAGCTCCAGAACAGCTACTAAATGGACCTTGTTATGTAACTGCTGTTTCCAGAGCCGAGAACGACCTTCGAACCTCAACTCATTTGTTGCTTTATGAAACAGTATCTTGACGCAAATGTCTATTTTTACAAACTTTAACTCTCATCCCAATTAATCTTCAACCCAAAACCAACTGCTAATCCTAAACTTAATCTCTTGTAGAGGCAAGCAGAACATTTCTTTCATGTCTTTATCCTTGTGAGGACATTTAGGCCTAATAGAAATACAAGCACACACACACACACAAAAAGGAGGGCCTCTCTGCTGCTGGGCTAAATCTGCGGTTTCCTGAAGGAAAGCCCATTACTCCCCCAATAAATCCCCCTCATCTCTACAAACACATACACAACCCCTTCATGCCCCTGTGGGAGACCTCCCATTGTCTCCCAGTAGGAACCGGGGGGAGGAGGGTCCTGCCAGGAAACCCATCGGGCCGTCCTGAAAGCTGCTTCCTGAAGGCAGCAGGAAAACACCGGAGAGAAGACAAGCAGAAACTAAGAGCTGAACAAATAGAGCCAGTGTGACACGAACACACACACACACACACACACACACACTCTGCAGCATCCTGTAGCCAACAACAGCACCGAGGCCGACATCACATGATGCATCACACTGAGGTTATCAGTGTTGGCCGGAGCGTTTAGGTGTTTTTGTGGCTAAAGCTCTCACACACGCTCAGAAACACTCTGTCACCTCTGTGTACACGGCTCTGACTCCCCTCTGAATCTCACACTGACGTCACGTCGCCGACATGTCGTGTGTCCTGCTGTATCCGGTAAAAAAATTAAAATTAAATAAAAATCAATTTTTTTTTTTTATTTATCACAATCAGGTTTGACTTCAAACATCACATGTGCCTGCCTCCCCTCCCTCTTCCTTCCAGATTCTCCAGCAAACACAATCAGGCACATTCAGCCTCCACAATGAGGCATTATGCCTCTTTGGTGGAGACGCTGTTTTTCAAAAAAAGTTGTGTGAGGCCTCGTTGTTTTCTCCACACCAGCCCCCCCCTCCCAATGCGCTCCCTGCCTTTTTCCCGACTGTCCAGGTTCAAAATGTCACAAAGTGAATTTAATAAAGTCGCTGGGGAAGTCCGCCACTTGGTGAGCTTTAGGATGAAGAGACAGAGTCTGGCAGCGGCGCTCTGAAGGCTCCCACAGTGGATGTGAAGATGCTGAGAACCAGCTGCTCTGATTTACAGTCTGACATAAAGCTTCTCATGGATGAAAGGAGGCCTCTGTGAATGGATGCCGACATCCAGTGATAACTTCCCCAAAAATCCCACTTCGTGCCTCCTTCTCTGTCAGATCTCCTCACTCTGACATTCAACTAATTTGAGTGAACCATGATTAAATACTTTGAGTTGCCTTTTCCACTTGAATTAACTATTTTCTTAGCCTGATAATTAGTATGAATTACAATTCTATTTCACTTTACGGACATTGTGTGTGTGTTAGCCAATTTCCTGTTAGGCTTGTTTTGTTTTGCCCTGTCCAGTCAGGGGCAACGACATTCTTCAGTCCACCATTTTCAATTGACAACCAGAAGACTCACAACCATCAAACAAATGTGCTGATTTAAGAGTTTTCTGTGATTGTTGCTCCAACCGGGTGAAACAGCTGTTATGAACACAACAGACCACAAATCAGGGCTGTGGACGGTGATTCAGAGGTCCTGAACCACGTTTGATCCTTCGTGTTTCCCAAAAAGTCTTAAAGGGAAACCCAAAGAATTGACAACCGTTTTTAGATTGTTCTATTTCGTGGCAACAGCGTGACTGAGTCAACTAAATCTCTAGTCATATTAGTCAGCTAAGCTTCATTTTAAATTTGTCCGTTTTAGTCTTTTAAACTCTCAACAATCATATCATCGAGGGGCAGAAAACTGTCAATCACCTGCATCCAAATGTGTCCAATAACGACAGGATCAGTTTGGATCAGTGCAAAACTGTTCAGTGTCACAGCACCCATGTAACCTCATCCGTGTTACATTCATCAAGTTGAATGTGCTTTAAGGATAGTTTTTAAGTTTTCAAGTCAATCCGAATACAATACTCACAAGCCCATATGTCATGGAAAAAGATATTGACTGCTGAGATGGGGGCAGAATCCATAGGTCATGGGTCTTTTGAGAACAAAAATTTCACACTAAAAACGAAGTAACTTTGGAGATATACTCAAAAATCACTCACAATTGTAAAAGTATTTTGGTATAGATTCTCTCTTCAAAGATGGAGGGTGCCAGTAACAACTCCCTGCATCTGTTGGGAAAACTGCATTGTGTTTTTTTCATGCAGTAAAAATTCAACAACAAACAAAAAACAAAGACCTGACTGGACATGATTAAGTTCTTGGAACAGCAACATTATATGTTTCTTTCTGGAAACAATGATGTTTGCGGCCTAGAGAGCTTCCCAAACTGCGCACAGTTTGTATCCCAGCAGCAGCAGCATCCAGTCAGCTGAGACTGAGGCCGTCCCATGTCTCTGGCTCCCCTCCCCTCCCTGAAACAAAGCAGGGCTCACAAATCGAGTTTCCCCCAATTAGCCAGTTTCCAGCTCTGATGTCACGATGCATTTTGGACCAAACACACCTTGTTTTCCCTCTGTGGTGAGAAACAAACTCTCCAGGCCTGTTTCCCCAACATGACAAACTGAACCTTTGTAGAAACTGCTTTTTAAATACGTGTTTGACTCAAATATCACCAGCTGTACAAATTTGACTCTCTTTTCTCATTTCCCCTTTCTCTAATCACTGCAGCTCTTTGTGTTTTCTAGCCAAGCAAATAACCTAAATAAACGAGCTTAAAGGCATTTCTAAACGTCCCTCTAAGTTGACCTAGATATCTGTTCCACAGATTTGAGTTTAAGAGGAGACTGTGACCCATTTGTCTCTTTCACAACAGTAGCAACTTGAGTCTCCAGATGTTTGATTCTCATAACTACAGAACAAGACCAGATGTCACGCACTGCCGCTTTCTGCCCAGAAACAACAGAAATATGTGTCTATTATCATGTTATTTCCTTCACTGGTGGAAATTATACCATGTCTTTGATGGAGAGGCTCGGGGTAATGACAAGGCAAGGCAGTGGCTGTTCGTAGGTCTTTCTAAAGCTTTGAAATGTCTCCCCAAAGCTCCTGAGAACACACCTTCATCACCATGGAGCTGCTCCCGCGGAAAATACATGTTTGTGGGCTCTAATTCAGTTTTCCATCATGCACTGATTCAGTTAGCTCCTCAGATTTGGACCGGTCATTACTCTTGTAGTCGCACCGAGAGTCAATTTGATGTCTGCCAGGCATTACGAAACTAAATTGAACATATCGATGCCCTGCAGTCGACTCGGAGACAGTCTGCCGAGTGATTTCACCCAAATTGCAGAGGAGACTCCTTTCATAAAGTTTGGCTTCTTCTGTTGCCTTGCCAGTTCCCTTATTTAATAAATCAATTCTGTCCTTCTTTATACAACGGTTTATTTCCTTGTTTATGCAGTTTTGTTGATCAGTATTTTGGTGCCACTTTCTAATAAGGAACCCTTTGTAAAAGGGTTTATAAGTTGTAGGAAATGCTTTATTAATGTTAATAAATCATTTACTAATGCTTCACAGATGGGTTATAAGCAATAACAAACTTTTAGTAGTAATAGTAGTAGTACTTTTTGTAGTAACTTTAGATTTTCAGCTCATGCTGCAGAGCATCTGGACCAAAATCCATTCATGAACAACTTTATAACCAACTATTTTATGATGTATTAACAGTACAGTCAACTGCACAGTTAAATGGCTTATTGGTAAGTGAGAAACTCTTAACTCTTTATTTATTACTTTTTTAATGATTTAATTAAAAATGACAAACCAGCTACATAGTTTTCCACAGCATGACTAACCAAAGGTTAATCTTAATAATTAGCATTAGTACATTTTTTATTAACCATTAATTAAGCCATTAGTTTGAACCAGTATTTTAATTTCACATCGTTTTCTAAAGCATTTTTCTAAAAAAGCTGTTTTACAAAATTACTGATATACATAAAAGCAACAGAAGAATGTTCAAAACAGGAAGAGATTTAAGGAAAATGGTTGGTAACAACATGAAAATTAGATGAAACATGAACATGAAAAACCAAAAAGATGAGAGGGAATGTAAAAACGAATAAAAAAGGGTATAAAAGATGGCTTCCATCTTGTGTGGCTGCAGTGTTGGAGCCTCTTTATGACTTCATAGGGCAGGGGAGCTTTTCCACCGGCACCTCAGTGCTAAACACAACATTTGTTCCATTATGAGCCAGTGAACAGAGGTGATCTCTGTGCTGCGATGGGTTTGGGAAACCAGTTTGAAACTGGAGTTCAAGGCCTCACTCTCACTTTGCCCTCGGAGACTTCTCTCAGGCATCAGATTCAGAAGCAGAAACAACGACGAGAAAATCTCGAGACGGCGTCAGAGAAGGTTTAAATACCACCACAAACTCCAAGTTCTCTCTCTTCAGTGTCACACAAAACTTTCATTGTTTGATCCAAAAACGAAAATTGGGTTCAAAAGGTTTGTGGCATCACAGAGACATGCAGCCAGTGTTTCCAAAAGCAGCCGTGGTTTGGTTCTTCCAGAGAGAAGCGGTCAGTTCAGGCCGAGCCACAATCTGACCTTTTTGGTGCTCCAGCCACAAGAGTCTGGTCTGTCTTAGAGCTTGTCTGCCACTTTCACCATTTTCCCAGCCAAAAAGTCTTTTAAGGTCATTTCTTAAACCTCTAAATCATGGCCAGCGTCTGGTAGGGAAAACAATTTCACCAGATACCGCCAAACTGCAGCAATGTTTGGTTAGTTTGGTGTTTTCCCACCCTGATGTGAGTGCACAGAGTTTGATTGGTGCCTCTTTCCCAAGCTCTGCCAGTACTTGAGTGGACGTGAGTATTTTTAGCCCAGTGTTTTTCATTCAGGGTTTCTCAGGCACCGCAGATAGAAAAGGGAGGAGTGTCTGATGGTGGTTGTCACTGACAATCCTATAAATTCATACTATAGCCTGATATATCTTATTTTTTTAGCTCTGTTGTTATCCAAAAACTATTAAAAACACATAAGTGAGACACACTGTTATACTGGGTGACTTGTAGCCTTCATTCCCATGAACATGTAGTTTATTTTGAATCCCACATACAACGCCCTGCTGCTGTAAATACTCTTTCGAGCACCAAATGTGCATTAATCCACTGCTGAAAATAGTCCCAAGAAATCCACTATTCATTCATGCTTGAATAACGTTTGCCAAAAACTACAGCGCCGCAGCCGAAAAGTCAGACTAACGCAATGCCGGTTTTAACTATATCTAAAGAATATTGTCAGCCTTATCCTTGAATAACCTTTTAATTCTGTGTAAAACTATTCACGATGTTGCACCGCCCCACTTAAGAGCTTGAGATAAGGAGTCCAGAGCCTCAGGCGAGAGCTGACTGTAGATCCAATCAGAGAGACGACCTTTCACTAGCTTTCCTTTTCCGTTACAGCATTCAGTAAATGAAAGTACAGACCACGAGGGTGGTATGTTAGGAATTTATTTTTATCTGGAGATCTACATCTGTTTTCCTCTTATCACCACTTATTATTGAATTATCTCAACATACAATGAATATCAGTCTAAGAAGTTAATTTTAATTTGTAATCACAAGCTATCTCAAGTGATCAAACTCTATTTTCTCGTGATCATAACTGAAATATCTCAATATTTTTCCAAGATAATTGAGTTTTGCTGAGATCCAGTGTGACTGTCTGATTTTATTTGTACTTACTGTCCAACTCTAAGCTGGACAGAATTATATAATGTCAAAAGTAGAGATCACAGTTGATTGAATTTAAGGCCAAGAGGAAGGACTTCATGATCAAAGTAAGCAGCCATGAACAGACAAATTCAGCATTATCACATCAAATGTATTAAGTTATAATTCTGCGAAACCATTGATCTGTCAACTTGATGAATTGAAACACATCTAATAACTCGAGATAACAATTAAATTCAAACTCAATCTGCAAAGACTGAAACTACAAAAACACCTAAATTGTTCTGAGTTGCGTACGTCGCGATCTCAAGACTTACAAATAAAATGATGAGCCGCTCTCGGCTCCTGCAAAGTGTCTACCAACTTCACCAAGAAAAGATGGAAACTTTTGCCTGAGACCACACAAAACTGTTCTCCCCCACTGCCTTTGTTTTACTATTAAATATTTGTGTAATTCTTATTTATTGCATTCTGCTGTGTATAGTGTACTTCCTGTCCAGATACCCAGCTTCAAGCCAACTCTGGAGACATTTTGGTGCAAATAATTACAAAAAAAAACAATAAACTAAGAAAAGTCAAATAAATACAAGTTTTCTTTATTTTGTAAAAAATAGAACTACACTAGAAAACTTGCAGCTGCCTCTCTCAAACACACTGAACTTCTCCTCCTTTCAAGGGCAACTTGGAGAGCCACTCAAATCAGAAATGAAGCTGAAAGTGGTAATTTCCATTTTCAAACCCTGGATTCCTGCAAATTATAATGAAAGCCTCCTGCTATCAGGTTCCACACAGCCCTGACACCTCAGAAAAGTAAAAGCTTTAACTTTAGAAAACGCAAACGAAACCACAGTGACTTTCATAGAGGAGAGAATTAATATGTTTAAACATTTTTAAAAACTCTCCTGGTTGTTGTGTTTGCAATCAGCGGGAATCGGCTTAATGCTTAAATAACAAATAAACAAACAACAGGCCCAACATTTGTCTTCAAAACTAATAAACAAATGGCTCCACCTTTAACCAAAGTGTTTGGCCACTTTCAGACCTACTTTCACTCTCACTCAAGAAGTAAAAGTAAAAAGTAAAAGTGCTGCATTCCAAAAATGATCAGCTAAAAATAAAATCAGCTAAATGTATTTAAAATAAAAAAGGTACTCGTAATACAGTTTACCTCCTGATGTTTGTGACAAAAGATAAAATAGAAAATTCTCCAGAGTTGTAAAAGAAGCATTTCAATCCCCCTGTGCAGAGCTCTGGTGTCTGATGAGCCTCTCGCTGCATTAATCTGTTACTCTAACTGGACTTGTGGATTGTGTTTAATTGCCTGGTTGGTATCTGAAACAACACGCTCCAACACAGTCCCACAGGGCTGCTTTTTAGTCTGAGTGACCGCTTAAAGCTGCACTCAGAAATTCAACTCACTGGTGCTTCACATGGACGAAGAAAGCGCTTGGTGCTTGAAAACTTTTAAAAAAGCAATCCGATGGGGCGGTGCTCATGCTCACCAACCTGGTTTATCTGTGAAGATCAAAGAGAAAACAGGGAAAGATCTGAGGTTGGGAGTGCACTAATTTAAAAATCTAATTTGGCGGATCCTCAACGGCTGGGTGCAAATGCAACCACAGGTCTGTCTGTCCACAACAAGAGGTGGCGTTCACAGTAAAAAGAGATGACCCCGGAAATGATCCCGACGAAATCCAAAACAAAGACAACACAGGCAGTTACCGAACTAAAAATGAAAAAAGAGAAAGACGGTGAATGAGTTCAGAGTGGAGGCTTGTGCACAAAGCAGAGATTAAATCCAAATATATTTGTTCTTTTGGGTTGCAGACCTACCGTCTGACCTGTGAGAACATGCCAGTTTTGTTTTTGGCTGCAGTGTACTGTCCCTGACGCTGGTGAGTCCAGCTTTCTCTTTCCTGACTGCATCGAGTCACTGCAGTGCACTCACAGTAGCTGACAGTCTGGAGGCGCTAAAATTAAAACCACTCGTAATAGAGCTAAAAATACGACGGCATGTGTTTTATCAGACATCAGCTCTCATGAGCACAGACCCAAATTTAATTCAGTTTTAATGTAATAAACTGTTCCTCTGTTCCACGGTGTAAACAAGGCGAGAAGGCATGAATTAGGAATGAAGTTTGTATGAAAGAAATATAACAGGACAGCTATCAGAGTGTAACACTGACCCCCCACAACTTTACCTAAACTTACAGAGAATCTATTTTTGAGGCGACAGCAGTAAGTCAAACCTCGGGCTCCTGTTGCAGGAAGACAAGTTTCTCCCGAGACACATTCAGAAAGTTGTTAAGAAATTAACACTAATTTAAAAGGACGATTCCAGCACATCCCGACATTCCTCATGAAGATTTACTGTTTTACTGTCTTTTATCCATCAGTTTATTCTGAAACCGAACAAACAACAGTACTGGACGATTCTGAGCACCAGCAATCGAGGGTTTCAGTGACATTCTTTAACATCCAACGTTGATATTTGTTTAACTTATTTTGTTTTACGGTTTCTTTGCTACGGCAACTACAGTGTGGTTACAATTTAGAGCAAGATGGTGGTTATGGGAAATAAACTATGGTTAAACCTGCAATAGCTTTATAACTTCATAATTTTTTGGCCACTGGGGGCAGCGGAAACAATATGTGAACACAGTCTTGACATATTATGACACTTTTGTTGAACAGCTCAATATCAAGTAAAATATTCACTCTTTTTTTAGCCCTTGTTTTGGTCTCCACCAACTCCTGAGACTTTAACAGCTAAATGCTCCACCATGTTCACCAGCTAGCCTGTGTGGACGAAAACATGAGGGCGGTGAGATTAAACCAAAACAGTAAAGTTGCCAAAACGATGAGCTGAAACTCACTTTAAAGCTCGGTAAAGCCTCTCTGTAGATTCATCACTACGAGCGACCCCTTTGACATTCAAAATATAGATTATATAGTCACTTTAAGATTAGGCAACTAAACACTTGTTTATGGTCTACCTCCTGTTTTAGCATTGGACGTGAATCGGAGGCTGCATATTCATCCAATAACAACATATTTCCTGATATTTCTAAATCAGCCGCCATCAGATCCTCTAACACAGTCGAAGCTCGTCCATTTGTCACGTTAAATGTGTCTCTACTTAAGGTCGTGATTTCCTGCATTTCCCAGAATCCCGTTCCACAGCCCCTCGGGACGGGGAGTGACCATATTTTGCTCAGATGTTTCTGCCTCTTCTGTGGGGGATTTCTCCCTCTGTTATTGCTTTTTGATACTTAAGGACTTAAACCAAAACCTGCTAAGTACTGTTTATGTTTTGATCATCGTCCGTCAGACGAAAACCGACCGAGACTCGACTGCCGAGGTCGGCCTCGCTGAGACTGACTCAACATCTGAACATCCAACACCACAGATCCAAAACTCTGAGATGATGCACAACGTAATGACAGACCAGAGACCAGCCGGGAGGGAGGAGTTCAACACTTGTGACAATAGAGGAGGTTGGGGGGGGTTTCCATCCCATGAAGCAGCCTCACCCACAACAGTATCTGAGAAAAAACATCTCTCTTCCTTTTTCTGAGTCGATAAGCAACAAGCATGATCCCAAAACATCATATGATGTGTGAATCAGCTGTATAGATCAATATTTGAGATTATAGATCACAGTGCAGTTTCTTCTCAGACTGTGACACCTCAAAACACCAGTTTTAAGACAGTCAAGTTATCTTATAAGTATAGAAAAGCACCTTTAGTTGGGTGAAAATTGTAATTTATTTGAGAGACCCTTATGGTAAAAAAAATAAACATTTAATATTAAAACCATGACTAAAAATACCCTGTATTAACCACTATAGAAGTGACAGTCACAAGTCTTGCAGTCACAAGTCTTGCAGTCACTTTAATGTCTATAAAAAGCCTAAAATAGCAAAAAATAAATAAATAAAAAAAATAGAAACTATGACACACTAATGGGACATTAAAACATTTTAGCAACATTTGTGGAAGTTTAAATCACTATAAAGCACAATAACATTATAAACCCACAACTGCAGGACACTAAAAGAACTGGAAACACACATTTACTAATAATTCAAAACGTGTTTAAAGATCTTTAAAGTCTTTCTTGCAGGCGTTCCAGAGACAATAACATTAGTTGTGATCAATAATTCACCATAACACTTTAAGGCAGCTCCTCACTAAAACGCACGCAGTGTAAATCGATTTATCGTTTGTTCCCAGAGTCGATCAGTCAGGCGATAATCAGCTAATCAATACGTATCAGTATCATGTGCGTTAATCGATGCCTCGGGCTGTTTCTTACCTTCTGGCTTCTCTCCGTCCAGTCACACTGAGACTTGTCATGACTTTCAGAGAAGGTAAGAAAAAGTTTGGGAGGAGAAGAAAAAAAAAAAAAAAAAACCTTCCCCTCTGACACGTGTCAAGGTACAACACACGCGAAATACCGCTTCCGGATGACGATTTCAAAATAAAACTCCAATATTGAACTGGTTTCATTACTTAATGTTTGTTTTGTGGCGATATTAGTATAATGTCTATGAAGTCATTTCTTACATTACACATTCAATATTTATTCCTTTGCACTAATACATTTGTTTACAATTTCCAGATGCACTTGGTTTGTATATAGAGATTGTACGATTATAGAAATACTGTCAAAACTTTCCGAAATTACTCTTTCTTCATATGTACTGTTATTTTCCTTAGAGGATCTTTGAGTACTGATTAATTCTGCAGTTTAATTTACATCTCTCAGGCTACAAACTGCCCATTTTACTTGTTTCTGTTGGCTTAGAAAGATCAGGGCATAGTTTAAGGTTAATTTATCTTTATTTTAGTAAATACATAACTTTTTTTTAACTAAACAGATCTACATCAGTGAGCTGTCTCAGCTACTTTTCTTTATACTTATACTTTATTTATTATATATTATACTTTTTATTCTATTATATGCTATATTGCTGTATTATACTCTATATTATGTTATACTATAATAATACATTTCACTTAATATAATATTTTATATCCCATGTGATATTAAACTTATGTTAATATGCTATATTGTTTTATTACATTATTCTATATTACATTTCTATTATATTTCTCCATTAATACAGACAATCATTAAGTATAATTACTTAATAATATACTTGCTGACTATGCTGCTACTGATCACAAATGTGAAACGTCACTTTTGCCTTGTAATTTTGAGCCTAATTGCTCTTGTGTGTTTTCTAGTTTTATTTCTATACTTTTTTTTAATTTTAAATATTTTTATTTAGTATTTTTTCCATCTGTGCTGTAACACCTGAATTCGCCCCTCTGAGTATCAATAAGAGCTCATCTTACCTTTCAATTCATCCATTATTTGCTTTTATTTCGAAGGCAGAATCACGTCTGGTCGGGTCACTTCCGGTCGAACTGTTGATTTTGACGTAACTTTCTCGAATGTGCGGCTGATGACAGCGTGAAGGAATCAATGACAGACAGGCGAATCATCCAATCAGGAGCGAGATCCTGAGCCCCCGGGTGGTGACGACGGAGGGGCGGGGCTTGCTCGTCAGTTTGGTCAAATGGCGCCAAAACAAGAAGAAGAAGAAGAAGAAGAAGAAGAAGAAGAAGAAGCTTTTCTATCAGTTCATCGATCACCTTTATATTACTGAATAATGTCAGAATAATGTCTGAATCATCCACACACGTTTTTGCCCATGTATCTACTTTAAGAGGCCCTGTTTTCTTCTGTTTTTCAGCTCATAGTTTAGAGTCTAATCGATAATATCGACGTGATTCTATCGATCCGTTCATATCAAAGTCAAACATTTCATCTTATGTTTGACGATCACAGGGTCAAAACTTTATTTGTTAATCTGGAAATAAACAGTCATAAAGCCTCGTAACCTGCATTATCCTCCTCCAGCAGCGGAGGACGCTGTTGTACCTGAAACCAACTCAGTCTGATTTACTGGAAGAAAGACAAAGAGATTTACTCCAGGCTGTGAAACAGGAGTTAAACATTTTCTGTTATTTATAAAGAAACACTATAAAGCAAAAACAAAACAAAAAAAAAAAAAAAAAGATTTGAAACCAAAATAAAGAAAATTTCAATTACTGCACTTTTTCAGTAAAAAGTAAATAATGTTAGAAAAATACAAACACAAAGTGTGGACAGAAGTTAATTAATCTGAACAATCACACTGTCATCATTCAGCCTGTTGAAAATAATCACATTTTCAAATCACATCATCACCTCCTGGTTTAGGCTCATATCTGTGACAATGACATTTAAACAATAACCAAACAATGGCTGTGTTACTGTTGCTGTGAAGTCTAACCGTCAAGCATCTGGTTTGTATCTGTTGCTCTGGGAAACAACACAAACTATCAGAGAAACAAGGACATTTTTATTTACTTTTAGTTTCCACTGCCTCCAGCTGAGGCTTTTTCTCTTCACCATCAAAATCGTTTAATAAGGCTCATATTCACTTCACATCTCCTATTAAATAGTGACTATATCTACATTTATTTATACTTAGAATTTAGATTAATATGATTAATTTGGTCTATATGTGTTTTAGTATTTATGTATTTGTTACATTTAGAAGTTCACTTTCAAACCCTTTGTTTGGAGTGCATTAAATTTCATTTTTGACTTTGGAAACATGGGGTTTTATGAAGGATCAAGTATCCGATCCCTAAAGCCATCCCCGAACAGAAATATGGGTTATAATACAACCTGTTATCACATGATGAGCCCATGAGATGTGGTTGGAAGCTAGTAAATGGAACATATGTTTTTTTTGTTTGTTTGTTTTTGTTTTTTTTCAAACTAGGTAAAAAAAACATGTTATATAACCTTGTGTTATCACATTACTGAAGCAAACTCCATCCACTGAAGAAGCCTGCGACATGAGACTGAAAGCTTTGGAAAAAGCTAGTAAGTGGACCTTGAGATACTTTTCTTTTTTTTTTTTTGGTTTTGTTTGTTTTGATTTTTTTTTGTCAAACTAAACTTAAAGGGCTTATTTTACCAGTGGTCATCACATGACTGAAGCAACCTCCATCCAGTCAAACTCCATCTACAGAGGAAGTCTGAGATGTGGATGAAAGCTAGGGGAAAAGAAGAAAGCTAGTAAGTGGACCTTCAGTAAAGGTTTTTACTTTTCTCAAACTAAGGTAAAAAAAAAAAAGTGTTCTCAATTATCTCAATAGTGACACAAGATTGAAAGCTCCAGAAAAAGCTGGTAAGGGTTAAGATTTTTTGGTCAAACAAGGGTTGATGCTGTTTGAACTGAGTCGCTTTTCTTCTCCTCGTTTTAGTTTTTTTTTTTTTTTGCTGCCAAAAAAATTGTCTTTATCTCATCCTGGATTTCTGTGGATTTGACAGATTAACATCCAAGTAACATAAAATAAAATAAAATTCTTGCAGCTCTCTAGCAGCTGTTTTCATTTTGAAATCAGGATTCCTCAGCAGAGAAAAATAGGACGTTACGTGAATCTGACTGATGAGAAACAGCAGCAGTGATCATTGGTATTCACATCAAGTCAACTGACAACCAACACATTTTTATCCTGCTGTTACAGACGAAGAAATGTAACTGAGACACAGTGTGTGGGCGTTTCATTCTGCAGAGAAGCAGGAAAGCTAGCCCCTCTGGTGACCCGAGGGAACAATGCCGGGACTGGCGGGTCGCCATGACCCTGGAGAAACAACAAAACACTTTATAAATAAATTAATGATCAACGTGACACTGTCAAAACACCACACACAACCACAGGCCCAGGACAGAGGACGAGTGATGGGTTCGACAGTTTAAACCTCTCTGGGGTCGAAGCGTCCCACCCTGAAGAAACTGATTCTGTCAATACAAACACACATTTGCTCTGAGATCAGATCCACTATGAGAACTATGAAATACCAAAACTAGTCAAATATTTCCATCTCCTTCTTCCCAAAGTCAGTGGTGGAATTTAACTAAGTACATTTACTCAAGTGTTGTACTTAAGTACAATTTTGAGGTACTTGTACTTACTTGAGAATTTCTGTTCTATGAAAAAGTACTCAGATCTTTAACTTGAGTAAAAGTAGCAATACCCCAGTGTAGAGATACTCTGTTACAAGTTAAAGTCATGCATTTAAAATTTTACTTAAGTAAAAGTACGAAAGTATTAGCATCAAAACATAATTAAAGTACCAAACTTTAAGTACCCACTACGCAGAATGGCTCCTTTCAGAATAATATATATTGTATTATTAGGTTATAATTATTGATGAATTATGTGTACATCACGCTAATGTTGCAGCTTTCAAATGTGGAGCTAATTTTAATTTATTTGTTGTATTTTATATATAAATATGTATACACATGTATGTATTACTATTACACTAATATCAACCTGCAAAGGAGTAAAAAGTACAATATTTGATTCAGCAATGTAGAAGTTTAAAGTAGCATATCATGGAAATACTATAGTAGTAGTAAATACAAGTATTTCAATATTATATCTAAGTACAGTAAATGTACTAGTGTAGTTACTTATTGTACTTTTGACTTCACTACATTTATTTGACAACTTTAATTACTAGTTACTTTAAATTAACATTATTGCTACATAATAAATGATGATATATTACTAAAGTATTACTAAACCTGTAGGTTAAACTACTAAATAGTATATCAAATAATTCTAATCAGCTCCACCTTTACCAGCTGCAACACTTTCAGCTTTAATGTCAAGCTGTTTGTCTACTGTGACCCTGACCAACGTGCAGCAGTTTGCACGAGGAGAGTTTTCTGATGGACCGTACAGATGGAGGAAGCTGCTGGAAGCATTAAGACATTTTATGGCTTCTCTTTCCTCCAGATCGGTCAGACCTCCAGAGAGTCGCACACACAGAGAATTAAGTCAAACCCAAGAGACTTGAGCACATCCTCATCCTCTTGAACCCCATTTTACTGCTAAACCTCACTGTAACCATAGCCTTTTAAAACTGCAAAAAAAGGAAAAAAAAAGTGAACATGTCAAATAGATCTCCTTTTTATTTTTGCCTTCACTGCTACCTTTATATGCTTTATTTTATGGATTGTATATTGTATATTGTATATTGACAATAAAGCTGAACCTTGAGCACTAAAGACTTCATTCATTATTTCACAGAATAATTAAATAATATTCAGCAGCCATTTGCTTGCTTGGATTGAGAATGATTTGAGTTTTTAGCTTATACTTATCGCCCCTTTTAGTAAAGTGACCTTATCTCACCCAAGGCCCTTTTCATAAACTTTGTTGGCAATAAACATTATAATTTCTCCTCCAGGGGAGCTGAACACCTAGTTCATGTAACCAGAGAAAAGGGTTGTCTGCCACGGTGGAGGACTGGCACTGCTGCTCTCAGTGTGAGTCACTACTTCCATGAGTGAGATGGTTTTTTTTCAAGAATGAAACACTGACAAAACCAGGAAATAATCATTCTCGCAGCTTTTTTACTTACTCCACATACATGCACAACCAATAGAAACTCTCTGTCTGGTAGGTTTTTGCCAGCGGTGGAGGAACTATTCACCTCTTTTACGTAAAAGTACTAATACCACACTGTAAAAATAAGTATTATCAGGAAAATGTACTTAAAGTATCAAAAGTAAAACTACTCAAAGCAGAAAAATGTTTTATATTATATCATTAAATTATTATTACTCATGCAATAATGGAAAAGTACTATTGTAGCTACTTGAAGTGGAGCTAATTATCTTGTATAAGAGACAACATTGGTTAAAAGGATTTTTGAAGTTAGTGAGAAATGCCGTCACAGTCACTCAGAGCCCAAAGTGACACCTTCACAATGCTTGTTTTGTCCAACGAGGATTGTGGAATGTAGCCGTGTAAATGCAGCATGGAAAGAAAAGCCTCAAGTAAAGTATAATTACCTCAAATGTGTATTTAAGTACAGTATTACTGAGTAAATGCACTTAGTTACATTCCACCACTGGTTTTCACAGATCTTCCTGTGAGCAACATTTTAGATTATTTAATTGGAAATTTAATGAGTGTATTTATGGATGAATTCTTGCTAAAACTGAGCCGAAAGGCAAATGATCAGATCATGGGAGATGGGTGTGATTTGGACGCACAAGGAGGGACATTAAAGCAGATTTAATTGATTTGTTTGGCCACTCAGGGGCAGCAAAACAACAGCCAGCCCCGATGAGAGCAGTAAAACTGTAAAGTTACAGGTAATAAAACCAAAACAATGAGTTAAAAGCTCCACAGAGCTGACGGAATTGGCAGAGCTGAGTGAAAACCCTCTGTGGCTTCACCGCTACAAGAGACCCCTCTCACATTACATACAATATGTGTTAAGTAATTGGATCCATTGTTAATATAAAGATATTGATTAGTGCAGCTTTAAATAGAAAGAAATGTTCTACTTGTATCAAAGAAACTAGATTTAGATCTCCATTATCAATTGTAAAAACAACAGCAAATCGTCCAGGTGTCCACACATGCAATTTAAATTCATAATAACGACAACTAGTGTCAAACACTATAATAAAATGACAGGATAACTTGAAAACACAAAAACAACAAAAGGTAGCTCCAAATTGTATCATCACCTCTTAGAGATATAGTTATCAATAAATATATATAATATATAATAATATGATATATATATATATCATATTATCACAAATAAAGGCAGAATAGATAGTTCTCTCCACCAATATTTATATATATTTTAAGAGACAAAGAAGTCCTGTATTAGGCTACTCCACCTCTTATGTAAAGACTTAATAAATAAATAAACTGCATAAATTGATGATGCCACCATTGCTTGATCATTTGGTCATTAGATATGGTATTTTTAATAATACACAGTAGAAAGTACATTTTCTTTAGACTTGTATTAAGAATATTTACTCTCGGCTCACAGGTGACATTTTACACCTTTGATTTGTGTGTCTTTGACCCTTCACCTCTATCATCTGTCAGCATATCATCAGTCACCAGCTGTGATTTCAGCACGTTGACTCAGTCCTATTGTTGCTTTCTCTGTAAACCACAATGAAGAAGAGCATCAGCTGAACAGTTCACATTTGATGGTAACTTTGTAGAAACCTTTGTACATAGTGACCGACCCAGGAGGAAAAACAGAGTTGGAGGCCAACAAACACCAGCAGCTCTTTATCAGAACAAAAGCCAGTAAAGTCATTTCCCTGCCGAGCAGCGAGTGGTACTGACAGGATGGAGATAGGAGGACACCTGTCCGTCAGCTCCGAGTACGAATCAAAGTCCAGAGACGCTGGCAGCAAAACATGTTTTCTTCACTGTGGGCCTCAAGGAGAGTCGAGGCAGGGCCAAACAGGAAGAAGTCATAAACACATTTGAATCGGTTTCAAGGCCTCTGAGGAGGGCAACAAGCTCCCTGTTTGGCTTCAGAAAAACAAATGAAGTGGTCATAAAATCCAAGGATTATTTTCATTTTCAATTAAAAAATGCTGATTCTTTCTTTCTCATAATCTATAAATCATTTACTGTAGTGTATATACATTATTGTCACAAAAAAGTGACACAGATTTCCAGAGCCTAAGGTGACGTCTTTTTTTGTTCGACCAACTGTCCCAAAACCAAAAGGTATTTATTTTGCGATGATATAAATTGCAATTTCTCTCCTTTGATAAACTCAATCAAATGGCCGTAATTGAAGATAATCTTGGCATTTTTTGCTTAAAAGTCGGTTTATCAAAATAGTACGTGATTTTTTACTCCTTCTCGATGAATTGATTAATTGTTTCAGCACGACATAAAATAAAGAGGAATTAATTAAAGCTGTAATAGGGTTTCAGCGAATACACTGGATCAAGAACGTCCGTGTATAATAAAATATTAGATATCTGAGGTTTAATATGAAATTAGATTTTCATTGCACATTATATTAAAACAGTTTCTTTAGAAATATCAAAAAAGTCTTGGCAGTTAGGAATTAATCTGGAAAACTCTCCATGTTGCCAGCAGTAAACCACAGCCACATGTTCTCTTCAGCTCTTCGAATGAGAAACAGACGCTGGCTGGAGGATGTAATGGCAAACTCCAACAGCTAAAACTACTGTTGGCTTAACCAGAAAATTTGAAATCTGCCAAACTTTTCTGCTTCTTTTTCAAAATTGGACAAATTCCTGTTAATGTGTACGATTTTACGTTGTCCAATTTACCTTTTTGATATGATTGTATGTAAAAATGTCAGTGTTTTGAACATTTCTCTCGATGACATTTTTGAAATCTTTTGATGACTATTGACTATATGGAAAAGATTTGAGCCATGTGAAAAAAACAAATAACAGATGGAGTGAGTTTAGAAAGATCAGTTGCAGTTTTGTTGTTTATTCGAATGATGTTGAAACTAGGAATCAGTATCAAATTTGACTCTATTAGTTAATTATTTGGTTTACTGACGTGGACAAAGGTCAAGGTGGAGAGGTTGAGTTTAGATGAACCTGAATCTCTTCACAGCAGCATGGACCTATAAGCTCGAGTAGGTCCCTTATATTAATGTACTTTCTGTTAAGACAGAATGTAAGACATTATACAGGGAAGTGTCATGTATTGGAGTATTAATTGATTTTTTCTGACATAAACTCAACCTCAGGTCTTAAACTGCCTTCAGTTTATTTGATTGTGGAACAGAAGCACAAAATCCAGCTGCCTATTCAGCGCCAACAAAACCTTTCCAGGTCGCACACTAACAGCTGCTCACGTTAGTCTAAACAAGACTAAACGTGTCCAAATGCTTCACCTGAAGTTCCTGTCAGATGGTCAAACAGTGTTGGAAAGCTGCATCCAACAATTATTGTAACTTTCAGAGATGGACGATCCGACTTCCCGACCAACTTCATGCTGTGATTTGAGAGCTGTGCAGAGGTGAGGAAGTTGGCAGAGTTTGAACTTCTCTCTCACAGGCACTTTTTCTCAGTCTAAAAGCAACTATTTCTGCCACTTTTCATGTTTATAACTGAGTGCAACACTATGAATATCTACCAGGAAAGGTGGTCTGAAAATGTGTGCTCTCATCGCCAACTGAACTACCATCGCGTCCTCTCTACGATGGCCGTCTGTTTACCCCGCCTTCGAGTGTGTCGTACGAACTAGTTTGTTTCAAGCATTCTTAAGAGTCTACGGCCACTTTGGCAGCTTTGTGAGGCTGTAATGCTCATTGTAAACAGTTGAGGTTGTTTGGTTTGAGTCTTAGCAGTCACAGGTAAGTAAATGAAAAAATGGTAGTGGTTGGTATGATTTGGTCGAAAATCAAAGTACTGGATGGATTCCTATTTTTACCTGATGATGGTACTAGATGCAAAGGCAGGGGATCACCAAAGTTATTACAATTCAACCTGCATGGAACATGAATGTCTCCAGCAAATCTCATGGCATCCATCTGACAGTAGTCTAGATATTTCCCTTTCAATTAAAAATGTTTACCTCCTGCTGGCACTACCTTATAGGGTGCTTCAGGTGCTGATTATCACTTAAAACAAATGTTTTGGCTCAAAAAATTGGCAGAAAATCTCATTAACACAAAAGTAAAGTAGTGTACACAGCCCATCCCTGGCTTGCATGCCTACACCTCAGTTACACTCCCAGCCTCGCTGCCTCGGGGGAAACGGCTTTCTAGGTTAAAGTGCAAGCTGGAGAATCAGATTGTAAAAAAAGGGAACAGTTCTGAAAGTGGGAGGCACACAAGGATACAGATGCTGTGTGAAGGGGAATCTGGGTAAAAGGTCGGTGTGATGCAAGTGAATGAACTGAGAATCAACCTTTGAATTGTAAACAGCTGCTTTGAATGAGTCCCCCGTGACATCAACATGTGAAGCTGTACGAGCGTTACCTTTCACACACTTTTCTTTTGTGCCAAATGTACTGAACAGCTTCCTTTTTGTTAAAAAGCATAAGAGACAAGCCACAACTGAAGACTGTTCATTATGGTATTTTTTTACAGGGTTGCTTATGATTTGCGTACTTTCTTTAAAGCTTATAGAAAATGCGACTCTCACTGACTGGAATCAATGTGATGAAATTAAAGTAAATTAAAATGTAAAATGTTGTCTTACTAGTTTATTTATTTTCTGAACTGAATCAATTGAAAAAAAAAATTTAAATTCGGAAAACAGTGTAAAGCTAAATTTGGTTAAAGGGATACTTTGACATTTTGGGAAATACGCTTATTCACTTTCTTACTAATTAACATGTTAATGTAAAATGATACATTGTGGTTTCACATATTTCCCAAAATAACAAACTATTCCTTTAATCTACATTAGTTGTGTATGCCAACACTGAGGAAGAGAAATCAACAAATCAAATCCTTTTTTTTTTTCTTTCTACTAGACCAGGCTGTATTTTAGTAAAGGGAAATTAAACTAGTGAAAATAATGCAACAACTATAAACTCTGAATCATGTCAATTAGAAAACCACATCAGCATCCACACACATATATAAAAACACGTGAAAAGTGGATCAACGGTCACACAGTCACCTCTTATTCAAGTGAAACCATTATAGAGATAAAAAAAGAAAAAAAATCACATGCTGAGGAACTGGCAAGATACTTTCACCAGTATCTGACAAAACTCAAAGTTTGTAGAAGAAGTAATTCTGTGATTATGACAAAAGCTAAAAATAATTTCTGATGCAGCTGCAGCACTGCTGGATGTTTTTGTCGCTCTGGGTTTAGTCTCCCAGTGTGTTGAGCTCGCTCTCGAGCTGTGCGTGTCTGATCCTAAACAGAGCCGAGGGGTATTTTCTGCCACTGAGAGGCTGATGCAACATACCAGGCACGTGACAACAGCTTCACCTTTCACACACTAACCCACTGGTGCCTAAAAACACTGTCTACCCCCACCACCACTACCATCACCACCCGCCCCTCTGTGGAAGCTCATGTACTGTACATGTGCAGCTCTGATGCGACATGTTGGGTTGTTGTAATCTGTATAGTTAGTGTGATCTCAATGCCCTCGAGGTTCTTCATTAACATCTCAGGAATGTTCCTGGATGTGTTAGAGGATGTCTTGAAACTGTCTTGGCTCTCTGCAGATAACCACAGTTAATCTGGTGTTTGGAGACAATATTATCATTTTATCAGATATCTATTAGCCGGTCAGTGTCGCTTTCAAACCACAGGCACAGAAATGTACATTTAAGCCTGATTTTTATGTTATCAGTATAATTTAAAAGCCTACAAATATGCACGGAAATCACTGTAATCAGCATCGACATTTGAACTTTGCCATACTGGCCTCGACTGTGTCCTTAACAGCTCAAAAACATTAAGATTTCCTGTCAGTGAAAAGGTGCAAGGTTCAGTGTTTAAAGTTTATTTAAAATGTTTTTAATTGATGGAGCAAACTAAGCTACTAACGTTTTATAGTCACCTTTTAAGTCAACAGAGTATTTCATTCTCAAAAGACAGGTTTTTGGTGGAGCGTCACTTCTGTCCACCTGATCAATGTCAATCCAATATTCTCTCTCTTTTAGCTCAGTTTTTGGTCTCCACCAACTTCTACAGGAAATGTTTGTCTCTTCAGCTGTTAAATGCTTCACTATGTTCACCAGTTAGTTTTTAAATGTGTCTGTCTGCTGTTTTGTGCTGAGCAGGTGTTGTACAGTGGGTTTTTAGAGCTTTTTCACTGAAAACAGCTGAAAATAACACAATGAGGGCAGTGAACCACAACAGTAAAGTTGTAGGCTGAAAAACCAATCTCTGTGGGTTTATCACTATGAGCGACCCTTTGGGATCCCATGATCGAAAGGTGATGGGATGCCCAAGTAACCGTATCAGCTGGATATGCCTGTAAAGTCAGGCTAGTGTAAGAACCTAATAAATTAAACTATCAACCCTTGTTGCTACAAATGTCACTTAGAATATAATTATTTTTTTAGTAGAAGAAGTGACAGCCACGACAGTCAAAGCAAAAACTGCCTTCTATACATGATCTGAGCAAAAGTGAAAACCAGGATGAGAGGGGAGGATTAAGTGCAATCTTTTGGTCTGATGTGTATTGTTTATTAGCTTCAGTCTGTATTTGGAGTCATAACAGGATTTTCAACATTTACAAGTGTAAAACATCAGAGCAACGACTGATTATCAGTGAAACGAGTCCCATAATTCAGGAAAATAAGGATGTTGTGGCTTGTTTTGAAATTTGGCCCAAAAAATCCACTGCTGGCAGCTTCAATGAAAATATGAGAGTGGCTAAAGTAACACTGAAAAAACTGTACAGCGCCCTCAGTTTCCTAACTGGTTTTGTAACATCCTGACTCTGAAGATTCAGTTACAAGGTTTTGTGATGACTACCACCACAAATTTAAATGTGGGTGATTTTAATACAAACACTCAAATCTTCCCATGTCTGAAGCCCTGAAAATGTATTCCAATTTACAGGAAACAGTTGTTATTGTAACTGGGCCAAGGTGTGGACATGAAAGCTGATGCGTCCAAGCACAACCTCATCTACAAGTTGAACACTGTGTTCTGATACAGCTGAGTAAGGATGGAAAACCGCTTTGTCCAGCTGAGTCTGGAAAGAGCTGCAGACACAATGCTCTGTCTCACGTCAGCTGAGAGCAGGAGGTTGTAGGATACGTGCAGAACAGCAGCCTGCAGCACAGATACGTGCACTAAATCACCACCCACCAGGAACTACTGTGTAAATATGTTAAAGCAGGTAAATGTCCTGAAGCTATATTAGGAATAAAAACCCAAGTTAAATCAACTGTTTATGACAACTGTCAATGTTTGCTCTAGTTTTTATCTTACTGTACTTTGAAACTGTGCAAAACACTATGCAAATACAGTTCCTCTTTGGCTGTCTGGTTTCATTTTGAGTCATTACATTACTTTTTTGTAAATGAAACACATGTCTCAGCTCTTTTAAAATGTCTCCAAGCCACCTGCTATGTCACGGGCTAAATGAATGACTGCCCAGAAGGATTAGACTTTTCTTTCAGTTTTAGTTTAAAATATTTGAGCCATTATTATTTTGTTTTACACCTTAACAACAGTGTGTTACTCAGTGACCACACTAATGTTTTCCTTTTGCTGACATTTGCTGTCATTTAGATGTTTTTTCCAGATTTGCTTGTTACGTGGCTCTAAGGGTTGCGATGCTGGTCTGTCAGTCGGTCCATCTCTTTGGTCCAGACTGAAATATCTCATCAACAACAGGATGGATTACCATGAAATTTGATATTGATACTGTTGACATCCATAGCCGCAAGAGGATGAGTCCTAGTGACTTACATGATCCCCTGATTCATCATCTAGAGCCATAATGAGGTTCACATTTGGGGTTTTGAGTGAACTGTATCAACAACTATTGGATAGATAACTGTAGAAATTTAGTGCAGACATTCATGTTCCCCTCAGTCGGAATTGTAATGACTTTATAGACATACATAATGAAACTCATTTAGGAGCTGAAAATGGGAAATGTTTGGCATTTTTGGTTGAAACAGCAATTTTCGGTTTACAAGTTACCAACACAATGTATAATTTTCTCTTCTCAACGTGTAATATTTCTTTAAAAGGCTTTCCTGATATGATGTCACAAAACCGTGGTTTGCCAAAATGTACTGCATGTGTGTTTTAGTGTTTGACATCTGTACCTCATCAGGGAAGCACGTGCCTTGTGTCTGGGTGTGTACGTGCATGTCTGAATGTTGGATTTTGTTGTCAGGAGTGTGTGTGTTAAAAGGCCTGAGGGTTGAACTTTCCCCTACTTCTCACACTGACTCCTCCATCTTTGAATGTTCTCCAGCATTCCTGTTTAAAGCTGGAGAGACACACGGCATCTGGCTCGCTGCATTCACTCAGTTTTATTCGTGGAGAACTTCCCAAATAATACAGAAATATGGGAAACACTGACTACAGTAAAACACTATCTGTGTTTTGGGGATTTAAAGGCTAAAACTAAAGTTGGATGTATACTTCATTATAGGTTGAGAAAGACGGCTGAAAGGACCTTTGAGCTTGTGGATTATTTTTTTACATAGAATTAGATCTGCGATGATAAATTGATTAATTGATTAGTTGTTCGCGAGCAAAAATCCATTTACTGGTTTCCGTTACTTTTCATCATACTTTGTTGTAAAATTAAAATATTTACAGGTTTTGGACTATTGGTCAGACAAAAGACATTTAATGACGTCAGCTTGGGCTCTAAGATATAGTGATGGCCATTTTTCACTGTTTTCTGATGTTTTATACACCAAACGATTAATCAGTTAATTGAGAAAATGATCAGCAGATTAACTGATAGGAAAAAGATGGTTAGTCAAAACGCTACATATAATATATTCATGTTTTTGAATAGTAACTACAAGGAGCACAGCTGGAAAAATGATGTAAGAAATTTATAATAAAAAAGTGTAGTTCACCTACAAAAAACTAAAAACTTTGTTCTCTGGACAAAAATCAGATGCAGAGTTGAAAATTCTTCAAAGCACTTTGGTAAAAGGTCATTTCGAGCTAATAAAACAGAAACCAGTTCAGATCCCTGAATCAGTGTTGAATCAGAAATTCAGACCTTTCATTGCATCATGGTCCATGTCCTCAGAAGGGTGATCACTATGAAAGACTTTCCACGCCCCCAACCCCCCCCCCTTCCCCACCTCCAAGCTCAAACAGCCAATCGCAGGAGCCCTCTGCTGCAGCACTGAGCTATAAAGAACCTCACAATGCCAGTCAGCAGCAGACAGCAGAGACAGAGCTTTCATTTTAAAAAAGACCACAGACTCTCAGCAGACACAAAGATGAAGATGCCGCAGCTTCTGATCCTCCTGATGACCATTTTGGTGCACGTAGCAGCCGGTTTCCCCACTGACAGAAGAGCTCAGCCCAGCCGGGACAAACCGGCCGCCTGGGACGACGTGAACGTGGTGGCTCATGGCCTCCTGCAGCTGGGCCAGGGTCTGAAGGAGCATGTGGACAAGACCAAGGCCCAGATGAGGGACGTCAACGCCAAACTGAAGGCCTTCAACGGCACGGTGGCCGAACTGGAGAGGAACCAGCGGGAGCAAGAGGAGGCTCTGAAGGCAAAAAGCAAAGAGGTGGAGGAGAGGGAGAGGCTGGCGGCAGAGCTGGCTGAAGAAGTGAGGGTGAATGTGGAGGAGGTGAACAAGCAGAGCCAGGACATCCACTCCAGGATGGACAGACTGGAGGAGAAGGTGGATGAGGTGTTTAAAGAGCCGACACTGGACAGCAACAACAGCGATCACACAGGAGTCCCGTTCATCCAGGTGAGAGAAAAATACTGCTTTCGTGTTGTTATTTCAGCTCACGGGAAAAACATCAGTCCTGTGTGGTTATTCTTCAACTAGTTCACATCCATCAGAGAGCATTTCCACTTTTAAATAGACTCAAATTTTACAAAATCAGTCTTATAGTATGTTGTAAAACTGTTTCCTATCATATCGTATCCTATCAATACCTCACTAACCCTAACCTAAAGAGAGAGGGATTGATTTTTTTAATTTGAAACAAAGCTTTTACTGTGAAGCTGATGTTTTATTTTCCATCTGTTTTCAGAGGCTGGTGGTGGCTCAGAACAGACGCATTGACCAGCTGGTGGAGAAAATCAAGCAGCAACAAGACAAACTGGAAAAGCAGAGTCTCCACCTGCAAACACTGCAGAGCAAGGTGAGCTACACCACATTGAAATGTACAGCACACCTCATGTGATTCATTTGATTAATAATTTTTTTTAATGTTTATTTTATTTCTTGACCATTTATTTCTTGATCCACCAGGTTGCACATAAGAGAGTAAAATCACACAGACGGAGAGATGAAGAGACAGCACTGAGGGGAGAGGCCGAACAGAGCAAAGACACATCAGGTAAGAAAACAAACTGTTTGAAAGTGATGGATACGAGTTGGTATGAGGGCAAGGACCAAATGTAAATGAGTGATAATGTTTAAAGGACTTTGACCGGTAGTCGTTTGACCTTTTGAGTGTTAGATTAACTGTTGAGTTACAGCTCACAGCAGATTTATACACCTTATTTTTCTGGGCATTCCTCCTTAAATACTGAGATATATAAACAAAAACATTTTCTCCAATAATCTACACACCTTTTACCAACACAAATCGCACATACCAGTGTTTTGAGGTGAAACATTGAGTACACGTCTACAGAATCAATGAAATTGTTGTGACATAAGAGCAGAGAAAGTTCACCTTTACACCTGAATTTATATTACTTGACTAGCTGGCAGAGCAACTCACATACAGTCCAAAGATCAGAGGGAAACGAGGACAGCAGCTTTTAAAACACACCTTCTGTACTGTATGTTTATAGGACGTGGAAATCTTTGCTCTTTGTGCGCTTTGTATTAAAAAAAAAACACATATTCAGCTGTACTGAACAGAATCCAACCTGAGCCCGACTGACTGGCTCTGCTGCCTCAATCTGAACTAAAACCTCAAATGATCTGGTTGCTGAATCATCTAATCAGTTTTTCTGTGTTCTGGTTTTCTCAGGTTTGGCCAGAGACTGTCACGACCTGTTTGTACGAGGGCAGCGAGCCAGCGGCGTCTACACAATCCAACCAGAGGGCTCCCGGCCCTTCAGCGTCCTCTGTGAAATGACTTCTGGTGAGTGAGGCAGGAACTTTCCCTTAGGTCCTCGGGTTATAATTATAAAACAACACTGCTGAAAGCGTAGCAAGGGAACTTGTTATCCAAAACTGTCACAACAGCTTAAGAGTCTCAGCCCTGGTGTTGGGTATCAACACTGGTGCGGTGATCAATCAGAACACAGGACCTAATACATAACTTTAACCATAAACAGCAGTAAAAGAAACCCTCCAGGGAGTGCAATGCTAAGAGAGTAAAGTTTTCCAATACAGCATCAAGACAATAAAACTAAAAAAGTATTTTTTTGAGAGACTTACGTTGTATGGCTCTTTTGCTCAACCTTTTCTCTTTCTCTCCAGAAGGTGGATGGACCGTCATCCAGAAACGACTTGACGGATCCCAGAACTTCAATCAGCTGTGGGAAAGCTATAAGAGAGGCTTCGGCAGCCTGACTGGTGAGTACAAACGTAGCTCAAAAAGTGAATTCAATATCTGCATCACTAAACCTCGGTGGTGAAAATTAACCTTGACATTTCTCGTCCCACAGGTGAGTTTTGGTTGGGCTTGGAGAACATCCACTCCCTCTCCAAACAAGGCCAGTACGTCCTGCAGGTGGAGCTCTCTGATTGGGCGGGACAGCAGCAGCAGGCGGCTCGCTATCAATTCCAGCTTGACGGAGAAGAGAAGATGTTCTCCCTCCACCTGCAGCAGGATTCTTCATCTGGGGTTCAGGAGGAAGTATGGACGAGTGGAGCCGCTGGTCTTCCTTTTTCCACGGCCGACAGAGACAACGACCTCGCTGCAGACGTCAACTGTGCTCAGCAGCTCTCAGGTACGAGGCTCTAGCTGTCTGGATGGCTTAATACCAGGAAAAATGAGACTACAACTAAAAGTTAGTGGCAGTCTCTTATGAAAAATGCTCTTTTGTTGTAGGTGGTTGGTGGTTCAGCAATTGTGGTGAGTCAAACCTCAACGGCAGATTTCCCAGAAGGCCGAGCCAGCAGTCCAGGAGGCAAGGGATGTTCTGGACGTCCACAGATGGACAGAAGAGCTCCGTGAAGACTACTCTTCTGAAGATCGCACCCGCCGCAATCAAGCAATAAGCAGATCAGTTTGTCTCAAAGAGGACAAACAGCCGAGGACCAAAGAAAACATTATTTAAATTTAAAAAAAAGGACTGGAAGCATTACAATGCTAATTCCAATACGCACATTAACGATCTCCTGATCCTCAGATATTTCTATGCTATGCTATATGATAACTTATTGTCTCAGTGGACGTTTTCAGTCATATTGACATCGGTAACTTTATTCCCTTTATAAGGGTTTTACTTCTTAATCTTATTTTTGTAATACTTACTCTGTGTTTTAAATACTTCTATTTTGATATTGTACAGTGTATTAATTTCAACATTTATACACTTTAAACATTTTATATTTCATTTATATGAGGTGGATGAAAATAAAAGTTTTTAAATGTTCAATAAACCCTGGCTCTTTGTTCATGCTTGAAGCCCTGCATCAACTCCTGAACATCTATAAATAAAAACCATGAAAAGAAATCAATATTTTACACTTAAAAGTTTTATGCATATCACCTTACAATGAGTACTTAGACCCCCTGTAGGGGTTCTGTAAGGACGACTTTGGCTGAAAGCACATTAAAAGTACACTAAGTTTTTAATTCATAATATGAGTCTGAGTTCAAAATAAACCACAAACTTTGATTCAATACATGATTATAGAATGACTGAATTGTGACATATATCCAATAAATCGATGTAGGTCTTTACTGGTGCAGTATGCAGTGGAAATCTGAGGTTTCATATATTCCTTTTAATTAATTAATTTCTTCGTTTTACTTTACTTAATTTCTCTCATAAACATTAACATCTATTTACATATGAACAAATACCTCACATCCTACATGACTGCTGTTGAGTAAATTAACATGAATGTAATTTTTTGGTGTTTGTCGCACCTGAACTGAAATACTGGATGTATGGTTGCCATGGGAACGGTTAGACTCTTGGTGGCATCAAACACATTTCTTCCTCACGTACTGTAATTTAGTGGTAACTTCTCATGACTTTCAAAGGCTTGTCCAGGATTTGTTTGGCTCTGCTGCTCTCTGCTGGGAAAATGGTGAAAAAAAAACAAAAAAAAAAACCTGCACATGTTGTGTTCAACGAACCAACACCGACACAGTTGGATGAATTTATGTGTCGGCGTTAGAAAAACTTTGTTTTACATGTGAAATGGTTCTGTTGTGTTTGTATTTTGTTACATATATGTTGACAGAACACATGATCACCCTGAGGCTCTCTCACTGAATGTGGATTATTCATTAATTAAATTGGTTCATGTTTTAATTTTATCACTTAATTCGGTTTAATCTCCTTTCCCCTAAACTCAAACATACATCAAAAGGCATCAAAAGAACCAAAACTGTTTATCTACCAGATTCCTGACTTTTGTGTTGTTTCATAAAAAAAGTTCATCTGAAATGCTTTAAAAAAAAAAAAAAAAAAACATTTCATTTGGTGACAAGACTTTGAAAAAGATTGTTCACTTCTGTTTATTTCTTCAATATCTGAGAGTACATTTAACCATGTACAGGTCATGATAGCTCATCTTACAGATGGTCATCAGACACATATGTAACAAGGCATTTTACTGTCATAAGTACTTAGACAGATTCCCTGATATATACTATACGAGGAGGTACTCTTAAACTCTTGCAAGGCACCTTAACCTGCCAACATATTTTTGTCATACATCATCTTATAGGTCTGTTTGTTGGCACCAAGGCAAACATGTAACATGTGCAAAAGTCCTCAGCAGCAGAAGAAGAAAAAGAAGCTCCCCGGAAAATCATAACAAGTGAGTGAGTGAAACAGCAACAGGTCGCTACATATTTCCACCATTTATGAATGCATAAGAATTCATAAAAATATTTTTTTAATAATACACAATAAAAATGTGGCATGGAACTTTTTTTTTCTTGTAGATCTACCAAAGTGTGGCACATCACATAAAAAGTAATCTATGAAAGCACGAGAGCACACAAAAGACTACAGAATATACGACAAAGGGGGTTAAGAGCTTGCTTGTGTGCTCTTATAGAGCTTTACATTTACTAACTTCACTCCAGTGTTTATTCACAGACACAGGAAAATGCAACTGTCATTTGGGTCCCAGAAAAACAAAGTGAGAGTTCAAAAAAAAAAAAAAAAAGAGGAATGGCACAAAAAAACGCGAGGCAAATCTCCTGGGCGCAGCAGGTCCACATCTGTACTTTTTACATTGCTGACATATTCTGTTAATGGTGCAACAAGCAGCATTTTAAACATCAGTGTCATCACTGTGATTTTTTTCTGCCATCAACACAATCTCAGAAAGCTTCAGCCCTGTTTGTTCTGGACGAACCGCCCTCTGCTTGTTTTGGGGCTTAAAGCAATCCAGCAGGTTTCCCTCCACTGTAAAATATAGTGTCAAGACTACAAGACTTCGCTCGGTGATGGTCTCATTTATGGTAATTATACCAAAATCTGAGTATTAGTTTTGTGATGATTTATTGATGATAAAATGCTTTTGCACCTTTAAGACTGACAAACAACACTTGAGGTGCGATGAGGTTTGGCATAGCTTGAATTTAACATATATCATAGAATTGAGTGAAAGAAAAGGCGATGCAGGTTTAAATAAATGGAGGGATGGGAAGGAGGAGACAAGGAGAGGAGGGAAGGAAGCAAGGAAGGGAAGGTCAGTGTGTAGAAAGGCTTATCAGAGGTTTTGCTGTAGGAAGTGCAGCAGAGTAATCTCATAATGTTCTCCAGACTCTGGACATCGGATGCTGTGTCGCTCATTGGGATAAACCTGGAAAAACAGACAAACCAATCAATCATTGTGGTATCAGCTGGATTCTTACATGTTTCACATTTTACATCCCCTTACAGGTCTTTTAATCCTAATTTGTAAAACGTTTTATTTGATCAAACAATATGATGCTCGATGTTACTGATTGATTTCCAGATTTGTAAATTTACTTTTCTTGATTAGTTAGAAATTATCAAATACAATTTCTAAATTTTTGCAAAGCCGGTCTTTGATTGAAATACTGGAAAACAAGAATAAGACCGAACATAACAGGTTGTCTTTTGTTTCATACTCATCTAATTTAAATTTGTGCTCTGTAATGTGTTGTATGATGACACTGATGGTTTGTTGTTGGTCTCACAATAAAGTTGTTCTCTATACTACAGGGGTTTAGTTTATGCCCCATCCAGACTCTGTTTCACATCTTCCTTTCAGTCTTCACCACAGTCAGTATACAGGAGCAAATCCTCCTACCTGCAGGCTGTACGGCTTCCCTGCCCGGATGAGTTGAGACACCAGGAAGTTAGTGTGGAAAAAGTGCACATTCTCATCTAGAAACCCGTGCAGGATCAGCAATCTGTTGGGCCTGTGTTGAGCACAAAGATAGAGTTCTTAGTTTCTCTACTCATGTTCACATATAAACATTGAGGTGTAAATGTACCCGTGACTACAGCTTACATGACAGCAGAACCAGATTGTACACTTTCTCCATAGACATCTAGGTTTACATATTTCTAAAACTATAAATTAACTACAATCTGTTATTTTGTGAAATTGGGCAGACAACACATCTAAAAGCATTAATACGGCGTCTGTGTTTTAAAATGACAGCTCTCACTCATTGGGGAGTTTGTCCACATGAAGGGCGACAGAACAAGCCTCGTATCCCTTCTGGTTTTTGTCAGGCGTGTCCAAATATCGCTCTGTGTATCCGGTGTCGTAGGCCATCCACAGTGTTACTGGAGCTCCTGCGATGGCAACCTGAAAAAACAGAAGCATTTTTTTATTTCTTCCGCTACACTTACTGGACATCGCTCCCGTTTAGCACAATAACAGAGTAAGCTTTAGTGGTGCTGACCTTAAAGATGTCAGGTTTGTGGATGAGGCCCATAAGGGAGAGGAAGCCTCCGTACGACCAACCATGGATGGCAACACGACTCAGGTCCACAAACTTGTACTTGTCAGCTACGTAATGCAAACCCTCCACCTGGTCTTCAATCTCCACCTGACCCTGATTGGAGGAGAACAGAGATGTAACTCACCTGGCGTTAACACCCTTTCACTACCAAACTACATACATGCACACATGTGGGAATTTACTTATGCAAGTTGACAAAAGTTAAGAAAGTTCTAAAGTGCTACTACACATTAAATCTTCTCGTAAACTGTAAGTGTGACAACTGCATGAGGTAGTGTCTTTTCAGTATGTGTTATTGTAGGCTGCATAATTGTTCATATAGTAATCTGGGCATAAAACACCAACTTTAATGATCAGTAAATCCATTCATTTCTTCTATAAAGATATATAAGAGTAAATGCGTCAATAAAGCACAACATTTATGTGATAACTACCATTTTATCCTTCACAGCTCCTTCGAACTGGAGTCCCCGCTGACAGGAGCCCCGCCCATCGATGACCAGCACGGCATAGCCCAGAGACGCCAGCGTGCTCAGCCGCAGGTACTTCACACCTTTATAAGAGTTATTCACTAACTGGACCTGGATGGAAAAAAAAAAACATGTTTACAGGAATGGCATTTGGTCAAAAAAAGGATGATGATATGATAAAAATGTAAGCTTTAACTGTCTGTTAACTGACATCATCACAGTCACAAGTTTGATCCCTGTTGCAGTTTTATGTGCTGCTCAAGTGTCCACAAGCAAAACCTTTACTGCTTACTCACAAGTAGTTAAGACTAAATAAAGACAAATTAGTGATAAATCCTTTTAATTAAAAAATATTAATATATAACAGTAAATATTTGTATGCCTCCACTAAGCAAGACAGTTCAAAAACAGAAATTAGGTTCAGTGAAATTGAAATGTTCTGCAGTGTGCAGAGATAATAAACACAGATCAAACACCAACTTAACACCAAATCCATATTTTGTACTTATCACATTCTACTGCGATGCATTCAGTTGATAAAAAATACATAAAAATAATTCACAAAAAACATAGAAACGGTCATAGATTTATGTGACAGCAGAGGAGATCAAACCTGCGGACCGCCGTAGACAAAGACGACGGTGGGATGCTTCCTGCCGGGAACCAAGTTGTGTGGTTTGTACAACATGCCGTAGAGCTCGAAGCCTGACTTCCCTGTGAAGCTAAAGATCTCTGGAGGACTGTAGTCAAATGGGAAACCTGAAAGAAAAAAAAAAAAAACAGCAGACACTAAATAAAAAATATACTGGTGTAATATAATGTAGTAAGAATATACTTTTAAACACAAGTCTCAAGTAATTTAACTCTTTGAAATAACTGGATATGAGTGCCGTCTTAAACTGTCACAGCTGCCAGACATCATTTCATCTGTTATCAACAAGCGGTTCAGCTGTTTGTTTTCAGTACCAGAAGACTCCATCATGCTCGCCCAGAACTGAGGCTCTTTGTGCAGCGGGTCGCTGTCCGAGCTGTTCAGCTTGTAGATGTGCACACAGGGTGCTGTGGTCAAGCTGCTGTAATGGCTGATGAACATGTCAAAGGTCTGTAAGAAAGAACGAAAAAAAAAACAAGACACTGAAACTCAATAATTTGGTTTGGTTATCCGCGAACACAAGGTTGCATGTGTGTGTCTGTGTTGGGTTACCTGGCTCACAGAGCAGCTGTGGGAGAAGCCGGGTTTGGTGAGTCGGACGATTTCACCCGGCGAGTCGTAGTTCACAACATAAAGGTGATGCTCCAGAGGGGAGTCTTTGGTTCCCTGGAAGTAAACCAGCTTTGCTGCCTCGTCAACCCAAATCTGAGGACTGGATGAACGCTGCACAAACCCCACAGAGATTGAAAAACAGTTTGCACATTTTATTAATAAAAACATTATCTCTGATCTTGTTTTGAAGTTGGATTCTTCATTAATTAGCTTCAACTAACATACATACATATGTATGTTAATGTAATAATAACATATGTACATATGTATCGTGCACACCTGTCTTATTCCTTTCTTAATTTGTTCTTATTGATATGTTTGTTATATAGTGATTTTATTTTCTGCACTTGTAAAATGTACTATTTCTATATTATTATTACAAAACATGGATTATTCATATATGGAACCTAAAGACAGGTTCCAGCGCAGTTTGTGATTCAACACTTTTCAAAACCTTATTTTTAAGATTTCATTTTAAGCGTTTATTTTTGAGTATATTTTACGTTAATATTTATTTTGTTGTATTCTTCACACAAACAATTATGAGTTTGTGATATAAAAGGGGCTTAGGTCTACAGACTATTTGTAGTTGCATTCAACCTCTTGCTGCATTTTACAAATTATTAAGACCTCATAACTACATAATTTATTTCGCTTCCTGTTGCAGGAACTGCAGGAGCCCTGAAAAACGAACCCTTAAACCACTAACTCCGCACACTGAGATATACAGTATGTGGCCATTATACATCTCGGATGTAAATTACAACTCAGTGTACTTATGAGTGGTGCTGGTGGTTTATTAGTGCTGCTCTACAGTTAAATGTCAGTAAACTTGAACAAATATTTGGGCAGGGTTTTACCTTTGCTCCGTGATTGGCCAGCACCTCCCACTCCCCACTGGTTACGGTCACCTCCTCTTTGACCGGACACTTGAAATCATCTGGTGACAGAGGAGATAAGTGGATAAACTGATGGATCAACTGACTTGTTTGACAATGCAGGGTACACTGAACGACTTAACCCTTATACAACCAGTATAACTAATTTTAAAATAATAAAATTACCTTCAGAGTGTGTGTAGCCATTGGCCCAGTTGTAGCTGCCTCTCTGTAACACTGAGGTGATCTTATACAAGTGGCAGAAACCTGTTTTTGATTCATTTACTGTTATGAAGGAGATCTCATCATCACTGGTTTGGATGAATGGATGAAAGATGTCATGGACCTGAAAGACAAATAGAGGGTCATGATGGATTTTTTTCACTTAAAGGAAGATTTTAAACAGCTTATCATAAAATGGGGCTGCAACAGAGAAAACAAAATCAACAAAAAAGTGACAGAAAGCATCACAACTGAGTCGGACATGAAAGTAAACTGAACAGAGCATCAGTATGATGTGGTGTTGGGCCTCACATTGATCCAGATGTCGCTGGTCTCTTGGTAGATGATGAAGGGCTGGACGGTGTCTCTGAGGGCCTCCAAGCTCTCCTGCCTACTGGCCTCGTCCTGATGTGCGGGGATGAAGAGCGCCGGAGGCAGCAGGACCAACTGGAGACGCTGCTGCCGTCGGTCCATCATGACCGCCCATGCACTATCACGCAGAGAAAGGAAGAGTTGTGACAGGTGTGAGCATGTGCGGTATACTGACTCAGTGTTACTCAGTTCTGGAGCTCCTGGGCGCTGCTTTTAAAATCCCAGGGTATTGTGTTTTTTCTAGCCTTGAGAGAAGAAACTTACTATCGACCGTCTTTTGTCCACCCGGCTCTGGTGATATATTCGGCACTAGGGAACAGGCTGGTGAAGGGAACAGGCAACTCCTTTTCCTGCGTGCTGACAATCTGAGGGAGAAACAACCCCAAGCTGACATTTTAACATCTCTCTGAAGAACTGTCTGGTAAACTGTTTTGTGACACTGAACAAGCACTCACTTTGCCGAGATTGTCTGTCCTGATTTCTGCTATTTTGAGGGTAATATCAGGATTCTTGCTGCCTGGATACAAATAAAACTGAGTTACGTACCAAAGTACGAACGTACATGAAACATTTCTGGTATTAACACAAGTCTGGATAAATATGAGAAACAGACCCTGTGCCGTTATAAGAGTCTGCTGTACTGACTGAGCTACAATGTAAAGAGTTATTAACGGTGCCTGTGGAGTTTTGACCTCTAGCAGCTCTCTGGAACAGTTCTCTTTTAAGTGGGTCCTCGTTTTAATTGCAACCAAGTGCAAAGTCGGGGCTAATGAGCCAAGACAAGCAAGAAGAAGACTGCAAGCTAGTAAACATGGATGCAAACAAAGCAGGTTTTAAAAAGTTCAAATAATGGGAATTGAAAATGTTTTATGAGGAAGGAAATGCATTCAACACCTCCTGTTAGACCCCAAGGATACACACAATGCTTACTGTGACAAACACTGAATGTCAACATAACCTTTGTTTGATTACAAGAAAACTCCACCAAGCACCCTTAAATAAACTGATGCAAAGTGCTTCGTCTCATACAAAACCAGGAAAATACAAATGCATCACGTTTTATAGTGTAAATCAAAAAGCTTTTTTCAGTCTGTGTACCTGCACGTGGGTATCTGTAGACATCGGTCTTACGCTCCTCCAAAGCCGGAGATGGAACATGAATGATCTCAACCTCAGACTCGTCCACCTCCTCGTACAGAATCTGCAGAGTCTTACCACCGTCTGATTCTATACCAGAGGGAGACCAGTAAAACCAGTCAATGATGGATTTGCTTACAGGACAACACAGCAAGCAGGTAGGTATCTATACTTTGTCCTGGGAACAAACTACACAGGTAAATTAATTGTTATCATTACAACTGGTCCATTAAAAGACCCCATTTTTTCTTTATTTGAAGCATTTTGTAAACTTTTAGAAAATTCTTGTTATTTATGCATCTAATAATAATCAATCTTTATTTGAAAATGACTAATTATGATTATAATAAACCTCCCTGCTAAGAAAACTCTGATAACAATTTATGTCTCTATGACTCAACTCACCTTCACGAGCAGCTGGTGACCACCAGTATCCGGTGAAGCGGTCAAACTCTTCCTGTGTGACAAAAGTGGCTACGCCGGCTGACTTGGTGTCCTCTTTTGGGTTATCAATACCTAAAATGAATACAGAGAAAAATATAAACACTGTGGAAAAGATTAGCAGGTAAGAATCTCTCTCTCCAGGAATGTCCGACCATTTCAATCCTGACCTTTATGGCAGAAGGTGAGCCTCCTCTCTTCACCCGTCTCAATGCTGGTCACCCAAATGTCGTTGTTGTTGATGAAGCCGATAAAGTTGGGGTCCCCGGGGCAGAGTTTGGGGTCCATGCGTGTGCCTGAACTCTGGCTTTTAATCTCAACAGGCACCATGGGAGAAGTCTGCACAAACACACAGAGAGCGGATGGAGGTGGTTTGTGATTTGTTCCATGTATTATCCAAATTTGTTGATTCTTAAGGGTTGAGAAAATTCTCCTACTTAATAAGCTAAATAAATAATTTAAAACTGTTTTTCTTAGCTCATAAAAAAGCTGATATTTTGGAAATACATGGGTTTCACAGGATAGCACCAATAAAGATAAAGATCCCTTATTTTAGGTTATTAACTAATAGTGACTAATTGATCAACAGAACATTTAGAATCGTCAAGTCATTTTCGAAGCAAAAACACCCAAAATATACTGGTTCTACTGTTGGTGAAACAGAACAAAACATCTTACTTTTGGCTCTGGAAAATTATACACGTATTTTTCACTATTTTGTGACAATCTCTGGAAAGAAGATAATAAACTATCCAAAAAATAATTGTCAGTTTAATTATGAACAATATATGTACTAAGAGTGAACTTTTACAGTTGATATTTACCGTTTGGCAACATGTAGTTGCCGTACAGAAGTAGGGCAACTACTTGTTACTTATCAGCGGACACAATTCTGATATATCCGTGATAAGCTAATATCGACCATTAGCACGGCTCTATTCTATACCTGCTTATCTTCTGCAGGGTTGAGGGGCCCCAGAGATAAGTTAAGGATACACTGGCCGTGTGTACAGCAAAGTTTTTAAGTTTAAATGTAACTATTCAATCATACACAAAGGTGACTTAAAACAGCCAGAAATCTCATCCTCTACTTGCGCAGTTGTTGAGCCATTGGCCTTTATGAACCCCTGCAGGTGTAACAGTCTTACTTAACTGTCCTTTAACTCACAAGGAAGCTGTTGTTTCCACCATCACGGCAGTAGTACAGACTGCTGTTGGCCTGGAATAGAAAGAGGCCGCTGGGTCGGTGGTAATCGTAGGAGGTGATGCCAGAAACCCCCAAACGTTTCCTCTCTCGCAGCAGCTCCTCCTCCCGGGAGAAGCCCCCGTGGTGAGGGCTGGCCTGAGGTCAGAGGAGACATGAGGACACACGTGACAATGCTGGCGAAGCGAGGTCAATGTCAAAGAGAGTTTGTTCAGACAGTAAACAAAAATTACCTCACTAAATTAAAGAGAGCCATGCACCTTACACAGACAAATTCTGTTAAAATATCTATACATCCCAGTTTAACAGTTGGATAGCAATGAACAGCATCCCATGGTCTGTTATTAGATTTTATTGTGGCCTTAGTGGTCTACGTTACTTTGTCTTTAGGGGGAGATTTACAACAGTTTTTTTTAAGCTCCATTAGGAAATACACCATTATGAAAGGAGTGGTTCACAATAATCCTCTAAGCAATTAAATACAAATCACATTAAAATGTCTGTGAGTGGAGGAAGAGGACTGAAAATCCTCCTTACCCGAAAGTGATCCAGCAGCTGTTTCCATGACAAAACCAATAGAGCATCTTTGCGGACCTTCTTGGGAATGTCTGAGTAGAGTAATGCATTGTCCCTGCTGGCGTAAGGCATTCCTGTGAGAACAGAAAGCAAAGACCAAGTCAAGCAAACTGGCTGCAAGTACAGTAAATACCAACAAGCTCAACCTGATCAATCTTCTGCTACGGTGCGTATAAAAACTGTTTTTTCTTCAAATACTACACTAAGAAATCCATACAATTTAAAGTGACACTATATAACTTATTTTACAAATTCAATTTTTCTTTTGTAAACAGAAAGATTGTGTTATTTCTTGGTGATGCTAAGAGTTAAATAGCATCACTTTAAAGTTTTAAAAAGCTACCAGTTAGGCAACAATTGTTTTAAGGGCTAAATGTTAAAAGAGCATTTGGGGCAATTGTTGCCATCCTGTCAACTAATGGAGCTACCATGGGTACGGGTCTTACAGACTCTATGCAGTGCACATTAAACCACTTGAATCAGCTCAAGAAATTATATCATACTAGAAAAAAAAAGCTTGATACATGGCAGCAAAGAACAGCAACCATTTTGCAGAAATGATGTGCACTACAGCTGCAACAGAACAAAAGGCAGAAAAATGGTGTCCCTATTGAGTTTCATGTTTATCTCCAGCACACACTGACTCAATCCACTGCAGCTCTTTGGATATCAAATGAGTTCAAAAACAGTTGCAGGCTGGCAACTCTGACTCACCAGCTGTATCCACAGATTATTCACAGAAGCATGCTACCTTTAAAGTGACTGAAAGGAAGCAACTGAATCTGCAGGACAACAAGTCTGTGCCAGTTATCAGCACCTTATCTTAGCTGGGTTTTATTCATTATTCAGTGACATTATTTGGCACTAAGAATGTTTCAATTTCGGATCCTGCCTGAAAATGTTTACATTTCTCAACAACTGTGACATGTCCTGGCTTTCAGGGACCCAAACTCACCAAGGTAATAGATGCGGTGGGAGTGAGGACTGGCCTCGTCCTTCTGGATGAACTGGAAGTCATGTGGCGCCTTGTTGATAACCACGCCTGTGTTCTTGCGGCTGTTGTGGATGATATTCCGCAGGCCATCCCATGTATGTTTCTCCACCTGGAACTGGGTGGGATTCACATCCTCCATCTCAACTACCTCTGTGCTGTCCGAGAGCTCGTCCACCCCCATCATGCCTGCCAGTGCTTCTCTGACACTGTGGACAGACACTGATCAGCTCAGATACATCTCAGTAAATCACAACGGGAAAGTAACGCTAGCAAACTGCCAAGTATATGTAGGTTAAATCTTTGATTGAGGACGGTTTAATAAATCAGGTGTTCTGACACAAAACTGACTAAGTATTGGTTTTCTAATGATATAATCTAGGTGTTAGATAAAGCAGTGTTTGTTTGTAAGCCAAGCTTGTGGCGTGGCTCTAGAGATGGCAATGTCTGTTGGTCGAGTGTTGGCGATCGGTCCAACACTTCGGTCCGGACAGAAATATCTAAATTATTTGATGTATCGTCATGAAACAAAAACTATTTATGAAGCGCTTTAAAAACAGTTACTGTAAGTGCTTTACATGACAAAATCAAAGTGTAAAATATTCATATAATTAAAATGAGTGAAAATTAAAACCAAATAAATATGTTTTAAACGAGTGAGGGGAAAATGTCCCATACCTTTTCTGGCCGTCTTCTGTTTTGTCTTCAATTTTCAGCCTCTTTACTCTGTGCATTAACCGTTCAACAACCCTGGACCAGACCCAACACCCTGTGGCAAACACATGAGAACGAAGATGTGAAACAAAGAGGTTTGTTTGAAGTTAAAACTAATTCCAGACCATTTACACGGCAGCACCTGGTCTAACTGACAATCAAATAATATAAACAGAGCTTCTGTGAAAACCTAGACTGTGCCCTCAACTAATCTCACGTGCTAAGAACAGTGAAACTGTTACTGAGGTGACGGCCCCATTCAGGGCCGACGTCTCTGTGCTGCTTCATCGAGGAGCTGCTGCTCTTCAGCCGACCACCGCCACGTTCCCAGCTGTGTGTTCCTGATATGAAGTCTCACTGAATGTGTCTCAGCTGTATGACGCTGACACTTAAATGTATGTGTCATAACTGTGGCAAATGTTACACTGTTACTCCACATTTTACTGCAGGCTGTATCGGGGGCTGTTGTGTTGCATAAATGAAGTGCAAATTCAACAGAAGTTCACTCCTAGAAAACACGACAGCAGCTCCTTTCACCAATTCATGTGTTATCAGATCCGGCAGAAAAACAAATCTCATACTTGGACATTTTAGTTGATCAGTGAATTATGATGCAGGAAAACATGACTAAAACTGAGGGATGATTTTGAGTTTGGGGGTAAAAGCTCCAGAAAAATCTGTTAAGGCGTCAATTGACTAAAACATGTTTGGTGAAGATTTTTACGAAACAGAAATGATGATTTGATGTGTTTAAATGTTGTATGAAAAGCACTTTGGCCTTCCATTACATTTGCAAGAGCTACGCATGTACACACGTCTTGCCTTGAAATTTATATTGTCTTTTACAAGTTGTGTCTTTGGGTGTACTTAAAACCCCTAATTACAGATTGGCATGCAGCACTAGTTATCCTCTAATCTTTTACTTATGGAAAATTTGAATTTTGTTTTGTTTACACAACTGTGAAGACTCAAAGTGAAATACCAAAACAAAAAGTGTTTCAACAGAAAGCAAAAATAAACCTCCTTGCTTCCTTCCTACCCAACAGCTGTGGAGCGGTTTGTGTCTACTTTCTGTTTTCATCTGTATGACATAACTTGCTTCTATAACTGCTTAAATGTTGATTGATGATATGATTCCAATCAATTCTATTGACAACCCTTAATTTGAGATACATTAACATGTACACATTAACATGACACCTATATAAATGAGAAGCTAAGAATACCTCGTTGTCTCATCACACTATCTTTAACACACAAATGTCTGGCATCATCCTCTTAGTTTGTACATATTGTTTAGTTTTCTATCATCCATGCAGCAGAAAATCTATTTGGTTTAACAGTTTCCTTCTCACACATCAGCTGATAAAGCTAAAAAACTGACCGACAGCTCCTCACCACACAGACAACATCTGGCCGAGTGTGTCCTCCCATCAAACCCTAACGTGCAGCGGTTAAAACATCTGTGCGTCGGTCCGTTGTTAGGACCTAGCTAGCCTGGTTAGCCGCCCATTAAGCAGCGACGCGTCGGCTAACGAACCAAAACACAAACACATCCAAACAGTGCGCACTCATTCGTTTATAGCTTACACTTTCTGCCCCAAAACACCGTGAACGCTTTTCTCCTGTTGTCGAGGAAACGCTCGGGTGGAAAACAACAGTCGGGGTCTGAATACAGAAGTCAACTAGTTTCCAGAGAGCCGGGAGCTTAATGCTAACATGCTAACATGCTAACAACGCGGAAATGGCTTTGAGGATGACGTCACAGGACGACGACCTGTGACCCGGATGTGATCCGTCAACTTCACATCCGCATCAAAGATATTCAATAACTATAAACCTGCTCTGACTGTATCCCCCCATCCGTGAGTTTATTTGCATCAACAGTTTTGTTATTTATTTTGACCCGATGACTTTAACTTGCATTTGTCACCTTTTTAGTTTGCAGCAGAAAAAAAACATCCAGCTATTCTGTGGAAATATCAGACCATGTAAATAAAGGAAATTCCTTAAAGGCCTCTGAATATTGGTGGTATTTCAGTTTAGATCTTAGTCCAGACCCAGAAAATATACCAATAATTCCTTTCTTTGCTTTAAGGCTGCAACTAATGATTATTTTCAGTATCAATTAAACCAACGGTTATTTTCACTCATTCAATCACAAATTTTGAGAGCCCAATGTGACATCTACAAATGTCTTTTGTTTTAAATCAGCAGCCCAAAACTAGCCTCAAATATTTAATTTACAATTATATCAAACAGACAAAAACTGCACATCTTAGCTTGATAATGACTGAAACGATCAATACGTCATCAAAAAGTTGCTGATTAAATATTTACCAATCTACTACTGGATAAATTGACTAACTGTTTCAGCTCTCCTTTGCAGGTCTTCCACCCAAACACCAAAAGCAAATAAATCCACAACCAAAATCAAACATCTGGGACAAACACTGTATCCTTAAAACATTTATTTTTGTAATAATTTGTCCTTTTTTTCTTTTTGCGTAAGTGCAAAAAATGCACCCAAAAGAGCCACCTGAGGGAAGTCTACATCTTTAAATAAAAAAACAAGCAAAGTGTACATTTATAGTACAAAATTCTCTTTTTAAAAAATTGCACAGTTTGTGTATAATATATATATATTCATAATCTCCATTTTAAACAAACTTTAAAGGCTCAGAAAGTAAACAAAATTCACCAAATGAAAAATAAAAACATTTTTTCCCTAGAATTTAAAGCTGAGGAAACTTGAGACCCTGTTTTCATTTGTGTCCACCATAAATATACATATTTATATGCAAGTCTCTTTACATATAGTCTCTGTGCTAGTGTTTGACCAGACAATCAAAATTATTGCAAAGTAGTTTAGTTCTACTATAAAACATGGGGTGGGGGGGTGGGGATAAAAGCTTCTTTCGGCTGAATGTTCCTTAAGTTATGCAAAAAAAAAACCTGGGTTTCTTTACACCCCTTTTGAATTTACTGGAATCCCTGTTTTCACAAAGGTTTCTGTTTCACAAACTATGTGCATTCAACATTCCCGTAGAACAATCCAGAGCTCCAGTTTAGCGAGAACACACATTTCCCTGACTTTTTTTTTGTTGTTTTTTTTGTTTTTTTGTTTTGTTTTTGAACTTTACACAGCGGACCTGCCCAGAGGTGGCGGTCAGCGTCGATATGGGTGGAAGCCCTGTACGTTGTGGTTCTGCCCTCTGCCGAACGCAGTGGCGGCAGTCTGGGGGGCTGCGGTGGGCTGTGCTGTCGGGGCCCCGTACGAGGCCGTCGGCTGGCTGGGGTCTGCGAAGCTGTGGCCGAAGGCGGTCAGGTCCTGCCCGTACCCTGAGGAGGACGACAGAGAGGAGAGAGCCAGAGAGAGACAAGAGGATTTTAATGTCAGGGTCACCAGACGGCGTTTAGGGAGAAGCCTTACTGCTTTAAAAGTAAAATGGTTTAAGATTTTCACAATTTTAATGTTAAGGAAAAATCCACCCCCGACCCTTACAGTATACAGTGTATTCCAATTGTTATTTTTGGTGCAACAATTGTGCTGTCAGACTCTACTGTATTGGTACATCACATTCAAAATTTGTATTATCATCATGCTGCCCTTCTTGCTTAAATTTTACCATTTTGTCTGAGCATCTACTTTATAACCAGCCTTTAGAAGTTTAATAGGCTGTTTTTTTATTTTTACTTTGTTCTGTAATAAAATCTTCACTAGATCTACATTTGTAGATTTATTAGGATCTAAAAAGATCGACTTCTTTTTATTGTTTGCCTGTGAAGGGCTCTGGAGAAGTGTTTGTGATAAAGTGCTTTATACATAAATTATCTGTGACATACCAAACTAAATGGACCAAGAAATTAAATGTAGATTACAGATAGCATGTTTTAAAAAAAGAGTTTAAAGGTCTCATGGTGGATTTTTCCTCTAGATTCAAATACTGTATTCCTTCAATGAGCCCTTTAGTGTTGACATTTATTTAGTAACAATGTTAAAATAAATAGAGACAAAAATGAATGTTTTGGAATAATTTAATAATCACTTAAAGTGGGCTTCATTGAGGAAAACAATCTCTAGATTCTCTTGATGATCAGTGCAACACGCACAATGTTCTTCTATTCAGACACTGGATGGCACCACCTCCCTGCAAACAGACATGGGAACCAAAGTGACACCCAGGGAAGGAAACTAATCACCCCTGTAAAAATGGCTGGTGCAACCCAAAATTCAACAGCCACTGTCCACTGCCCCAAAAGGCCTTTAAGGTTGAAAAACCTGGTGGTTTGGGAGAAAGGTGGTTTTCTTCCAAATGGGTTATAGAATAAAAAAAGACAGCTGCAGCCAAATCTTTCCAGCATCTTGCTGGTGACTGGTTATTTTCCTGCCCTGGTAACATCCAGTTAGGACTTATTTTGAAATGTCACCAATAAATACTGGAGTGGGGGACGTGATAAATAACTGGAATGGAAAGACAAGAGATAGAAAGACAGAAAGAAAGAAAAAAAGGGCAAAGTTAGAACACATTTCTTTTGGGGTGCTCAAAGTGCTCCATTAATGGATCAGAAATAATAAATGTGAAGAACAGGGAGCGGTCCCAACAGGACCGCCCAACAGAAGAATCTGAGAGAAATTGGAAATTTACTGGCATCATGTCCTTTAAATCTCCTTTCCTTTTTCACCCCTTTAGCTATAATGTGGAGACAGTACATGGGGGGAAAACAACGGGTGAATGGACTGCTGATGCATAGAGACAACTGAACCATGAACACATTTTCTGACAATTAGATCATCCTTTTATTATCAGCAAAGCAATGCGGACAGAGTGGACAAAAAAGGAGGACATGGTTAGTCTTGGTATAGTAAAGCTACAGCCGCTGACGGAGATGACATCCGGAGAGCTCCAAATGCCAAATTTGAATGTAAATTTCTTTCAAATCCACTCGGCTGAGACAGTCGACGGCTGTTTTACTATACAAGAGTATGCAATAATTTGTATGTACATGCAAAATGTACATGCAAAATAGGCAACACAAGAGCAAAAGAATTAAGGAAAAGAACCAGGTTGCAGCTCTATAAACACTACAGTACTGAACAGATGCTACTTTTGTGGTTGGAGAAGACGATGCTGGCACCTACCTGCACTATATCCTCCCTGCTCATCCTGACCATAACTGTGAGAAGGACGCGTTGGTCCGTAGGCAGAGGGGTCCTGAGGGTAGTTACCCAAGCCTATCAGGGAGATGAGGAGACCAGGTTGACTGAACCCAGATACTGCTGGCCGACTACTTTACAAAGTTCCCCCCTTACTGAGCTAACAGAGCTGTACATTTATGCTCATTTACTGTGTCTGCACTATGCTTGGAGAGGCATCACTGCTCAGCTTCATCTGGAAGTCAAAACAAAATGGAGTGTGAGTGTGTGAGCTATCTGCTAGCACGCCTGACTTTTAATCATGCCAGCCTGGTCTCATGAAATTTTGTGAAATGTGCATGAAATGCTAAAATGCAAGTAATGTGAGAGATATGTTTTCCTACCAAGAGAAAAGTACAAGGAAGCAGCTAGAAACGGGAACTACAACAACCATACCAGTGGTTTTGCATGTTGTAATCTTGAAATTGACTAACTTGATTTATGTTTGTGTCACATTATGTTATATTTATATCAAAACGAGTGCTAGGAGGACTCATTCAAGGACATTTCAACATAAAAAAAAGCACTCCTGTGAGCTATATTATTGAAAAATAAATAAATAATCTAATCCATAAAACCAACATGGCCATATCTCAAGGGACAATGTGAAAGTTTCCTTCATTAAAATAAGTTGATCTTTAGCAGCCAGTTTTTGAATGCAAAAGCAAGGCACTTCGACAAAAAAAGTTAACAAAATGTTTTTTGTGATGAATAACAACAATAAGTCTCAAGTTTGACAGTGTACTGTAAGTAAAAGTAAGCCTGTGCCTGTCTGGAAGGTGGGAATCATTCAAAAAATATGGTATGTATTAAATCTTAATGAGTTAAAACATGCAAAACCACTGGTTTCATCTTCACTCAACAAATTATTTGAACTCCCAACTAACTACCAATCTTGCTTTTTTGTCCAGCCTCAACCATTTACTAACCTTACACAGATAAAGATGTCATATCCAGTTCCTGCTATCGTCACATAAACCTTCATGGTAGAGGTGTGTGTTCGGTGTCCACAACACAACGTCAGCGTTTCTGATTTTCTGCTAATTTCACAAAAACCTTGTGAGACTGTGTTGTTACTACTGACTTTGATTACTGGACTAAGTGCCTGAACAGTTAGCGGACACTAAATGCAAAAAGCTGGATGGAAGATAAGCACAAGCAGGAAACAGTGAACAAGATGGGCACCTGTCACGACTGACGGCGATCACGACTGCTTTAAATGCAGATCCAGCAGTGTGAAGCAGCTGTAAGCCAAGTCAGAAGAGAAATACCAGCCAGCCAAAAAAACTGAATGTAGCTTCTGAATGAACATCTGACTCTTATCTGACTGTGTGCTTATGTGACTGAATGAGTGAATGCTGAATGAAGACCAAGCTTCTTCCTTTCCTTTTCCATGGATGCTGGTTAGTTTTCACAGTATCTCGGTCTTCATTTTGGTTCAGAGCTGAAAACCTCCAGCCTCCATTTGTGCTCTCAGCATGATTTCAGACCCTTAATCCTGCATGAGTATACGATATGCCACTGCAGAAGCTACCCCCTGAATGTTTTAAATCACAAAAATTAATAAGGCATATCATTTTATAAACTGACACTACAGTGGCTTGATAAACTTATTTGAAATACAGTCCAAAGATAATGTTAAGACTAGACTGTCCGGCTCAAAGACAACAAAGACGCCCACCAAAAAGTAAAACCTACAGACACATTAGTCAAAACATAACTTGCTCAGGACTCTAATGAACATGTGCATGTACCTACAAGGCAGGGGGGCAAGGTTTACATTTAGCAGACAAGCATGCAAAGCTCCAGTGTGATAAATTTATGGGACATGTTGAAAATCTCTGATAGGTAGCTTGGCAGGTTGGACATGCCTAATTTCAGAAATAATGGTTTCATGGGGATAACATTGTCATGCTTGTGCTCTTCTATGGCGATCGAGCTCAGACCAGGAAAAGAAGCCAGCAAAGTCATCAACAGGAAGGAGGAGAAGGAGGAGAAGGAGGTGTAGGAGGGAGAAATTAAAATGGTAGGAATATTTCAACCAAGTCAAATCCCAATACAGTCGGTCAGGAGAAGGTTGCACTCCCTTGAAGATCAAAATAAAATAAAAATGCAAAACAAAACAACATTGCAAGGCAGGATGATCTAATTCAAACCTACCAATCTTTTTACCAATCCACTGCCCAGCTGGAAAAACTTGACAGAAATGACTGCTGAAGACTCCTGGATATGGTGAAACTTCAGCAGCATCTTCAGGGCAGAGCCAGAGGGGTTCATGTATGAAAGAAGCATGTATGCATGTGTAGCTGTTCAAGCTAAATGGTTACAAGTGCAAGCTCCTGCTTGTCTAAGGGTTGTAGATATGCACTTAAATGAGCTGTAGTTGCATCCAATAAAATATCCAGGGAAATGGGCAGGACCGAGGGGTGAATAAAAATTAAATGGGAGAGAAAAGGGCAGCAAACTGCTTAATGCACAATGCTTTTCTTACCATACTGGCTATAAGGGAAGTCAGGCTGCCCAGTGGGAGCTTTGCTCAAGTCCTGAGTTGGTGTGGTGGCGGGGGCAAAGCCCAGCTGTGCAGTTCCTGGAGTGGTGGGCGGAGGAGGAACCTGTTGAGCATACTGGTCTGCTTGGGGTGTGCCAAAACTGTAACCTGTTGGGGAGTAATAAGATTATTTATATGACTTTTCCCTAAAGATTATTTCCTAGTGTTGCTTTATTACAGATGGTTTACTATGTTTAAGTAGAAAGGCCTTAGACCAGATGACCGCAGTCAGGCACCAGTGCTGGTGTGCCTGAGTAAAACAAAAAATCTCCTCCACAAAAAGTCTTTGACTTCAGTTACATTTTGAATGTAAAAAGAAAATGTAATTGACCACACCGTACCATCATACAAAAAAACACTACTATACAAGGTATTAATCCATTTCTCCACCAAATCTCTTCTCATTTTAGGATTTAAGACCGACGTCTTTTATAAATGTCAGCTGCCAGATCAAACTCTGCCAACACACTTGTAACCAATCGTTTTGGGCTTCTTTCCCACTGGTTTATCTAATTATTTGTGGCACATCTGCTAACAGTTTTAATTAGTGGAAGTTAATAATCCCCCCACAGGATTTTTAGCAACATTTCATAAAATGCTGGGTATCTGCGAGTCACGCTGTCCATCTCAGATAAGAAAGAGGTTCCTCCCTGACCACAGCAACAGCTGCCTGGAAAACCTGACATGGATTCAACACATTTTACAAACCCCTTTTAGTAAAACATAGTGCCTTGAGGAGCTAAGAGCTAAAAAACCTAATTAATTTGTGTTAATTTTGTTATTTTGGCAGAGAAATAGCTGATTATCTGTGGCCTTAGTCAAAAATCAATATGAGTTTTCACAAACTCCTGATCTCCGACTGATTCAGTGTTTACATATGCTGTATTACCTGTAATCACTTTTTAGTGAAGTCAAAACAGTGAGGGTATCAGTGTTACTCACCAAACTGAGGTGCTGTGCTGTAGCCCTGCTGAGGGTAGCCCTGAGGTGCAGCAAAGCTGCCCGCCGGGGTCGTGACCAGGAATGCGTTGAAAGGTGACGGAGGTTGTGTTGGGGTTCCACGGCTAGCTGTCAACGGTGGTCCATACCCGCCTACTCCAACACAGAACAGAACTATTTTATAGAAATGTTTTAACATTAAGTTATGTATGTTTTATATAAATTAATAGTAGGGACAACAATTTCAATTATGAAAAAAGTGCAAGCATTGATGTACTGTAGCTGAAAACATAAAGTTGATAAATGGTTCTGCAGAACACAATCTGAAACTGAATGAAACTGAAGTATCTTCTGAGTGAGCACAGGGCCGACACTGCAGTGAGCGTTGCAGGTTGACCCGGAGGTGGTGATATGAAACCGAGCCTGACCAATAGCAGGAGGAGGCTGGAATCTATTCAAGGCTGCCATCTGTCTCAAGCAGCAAATTATCAGCAGCCTCAGCCGTTATGAATCAGTGATAACACGTGCTGTTAACTGTCATCAGCCTATTGGCCACAGAGTGCAATCCCATTTCTGTGACACAAGCACTTCAAAATAAGCACATGATCACATGGCAAAGACATAAAATCTATCTGCAATTGGATCAATTCAGTTATGCAACATACCTTAAAACAACACATTTGCAAAAAAATTGGAAAAAAATGATATTTTCTGTGTGTTGTCAAGTGGAAGTCTAACACCTACCTATGGGTTGGCCAGTAGTCGACACCCACACTCCTTCAGGAAGAGAAAAAAAAACGTTAGACCGAGGACAATACTGTTGCCTGAAATGTAAAATGTTCACAGAAGGTTTTTGTTACAGCAGACAGTTTAACACATATAAACAGTTACTACTACGTTTTCTGCTGAACACTGAGTCTCAATGGCTCTGCTATGGGACTTGTTCCCACTCACCCTGTGGCCCGTAAGGCTGTTGCCAGCCCTGGGCAGGCTGTGCTGTCCAACCATTAGCTGCACTCAAGATGCCCCTGGGTGCCCACTGACCTGGGCCAAGCTGGCCAGGAGCTTTGCTGTCACGAGGTTCAGCCTTTTTCACTTCCACCTGGACAAAGGACAAGGAGGGCACATTTAGCAACACCAGTATAAGGGCCATGAAGTCCCTCACCTAGACATACCTGTCCTAACACTGATTATTTAATCAACATATTGGGCCAGTTTGAAATTTTCCACTTTATATTTATTAGAATAAAGAGGGGCAACTATGTTAATTAATATTACTGTGTAGCAAGGAGAGCTGTACAGCTATGTGTCCCAGGTACTAATCACCAAGCGAGAATTTCACTGTGAACAAAATCATAATGACTCTAAATTACACAATTTCTTTTTTTAAACGCATCATGTCCAGGTTACAGACTATTAAGATGTACCTGAGAAACATAGATTTATCTTTTTCATCTAATGAATTGCCCTATATATGATAAAGACATCTAATGGAAGGTCATGACTTACCTGTCTCCAGCTAACGCTTATAAAGAATCTCATTTTAATTTTATTTGGAATAAGTTTTAGGGAGGGAAATGGATGTAGAGAGAAATTTGTATCTCAGTTCTAACAGAATATATAAAGATAAACATGCAGATAGTACAAATAAACAGTCTTTTCAGTCAATCTAACATTGAATCTTCATACTGTGTCAATTGTGAGAATTTCTTCAATTGACTGATGCACTTTGTCCCCAATTTAATGTCAAATCACTGTCTTCATACAACCAAAGCCTTAAATTTTAGGATAGTGACCTCAGGTTTCTTTTTGATAATAGTTTTATTTAAAAAAAAAAAAAAACATTTATTGTTTGGGAGTTACTGCCTTACACGGTCTATTTGTTTACACTCAGAAACAGACTTTATCCAACCATTACATTACTTAGATTCGACTTTATATATAAATATCATGCATTGTTGTAATAGTATAATACTTTGGGTCGAATACAAATTTATTGCCTCAATAACAAAACTTTCCTTCCTGTAACTAGGCAAAGCTACCAGCAGTTAACCAGAGCAAAGAAACAGGCTGAGACTAAGGGGGAGCCAACCAGAAATAGACTGAGGGGTTGAGTTATTGGGGTCACCTTGCAGGAGGAAAACGAATCGTAAATTCCTCCCCGCTTTAAGGTGTAGCCACCTTCCCCAGCCTCCCCTCTTCCTTCTCTGTCGACCTAATTACATGCACATGTTTCCGGCAGTGGCCCCGCCGCCGGCATCTACCTGAGCACTTTCTCCCGTGGGCATCACAGCTACGAGTGATGGATACCATGACTTCTGTACAGTCCCCAACAGCAGAACTGGGATTTGTTCCACAGTTTGATGTGCTCCAATTTCTAATTTTGTAACTCATATCTCCCAGCCTCCCTCAAGTCCCAGCGTAAGGTAATGTCAAGTCAAGAACAATGGATTAAGTCGAGCCTTGATTCCTGCTGGAAACCAGGGCAAAGTCAAGGAGGGTGGGTACCACTGGAGAGTATACAGGTTGGGCTGAATCATTTACCACAGAAATGGGATCCAAATAATCTTTTTAATGTAATAATCAGTGGCATTTCCATAAAAGTGTCTTGTTCTGCTACTCAATATAATTTATAAACATAATAAAAATCCTATTCTGAACTCTCTCTCTCTCTCTCTATATATATATATATATATATATATTTTTTTTTTACAAAGCAACCTGTCTGGTAGATCTCTTCTGGGAAAAAATTGGCACGCAGGAAAATAACACGCATTCATTTATAGTTTGTTTACAATAAATAGAGGCGGGGAGCCCAGGGGTCAGGTGGTTTAAGACCAGAAACCACAATGTTCCTGGTTCAACTCCAGCCAGGGACCCTTGTTTCATGGCATTCCCCATCTCTCTCTCCCCTAATTTTCCTGTCATCTCTCTACTGTCCACGCTCAAATAACAGCCCAAACGGCCCCAACACATACTTTGCCAAAAATTGCCATGACTTAAAGAGTGTTCCACCATCAAGACAGAAATCCAAGAAAGAAAATACACTGAAGTACTACTCTCACTATTCTAGGAAGTGCAGAAACACTGCAGCAATTATCACTTTTCAGAATAAATGGACACTGACTCAAATATTTAAAACACTTATGCAGCCACGTGGATGTAACTATACTGTGTTTGGCTTTGATCATTTTCTGATGCCCACAAATATTCCTGTCGGCATGGAGGCAGAAAGGAGATTGTTTCTCTTCTAGTATCTCTGTACAGAGGTTTAAAAGCTGCTAATTACAATTTGGCTATTGGGGAAAAGTGTGTTTGTTAATGAATGAAAGCTTTTAAAGTGCATTTAAAACCCAAGTGTCAGGACCCAGCCTAGCCAGTTATGTAGCAAGTAGTACTTTTTTACTACAGTTTTTCAATGGTTGGTTTTACTCAGCTGAGGTGCCAGGTGGGTGGTGTTAGCCACATGCGACAGAACAATAGAAGGAATGCCAGAAGGTTAGGAGGTGTGCTTGAATATAACACCATAATGAATTTATTGTTTTCTCCCGGATGGACAGCTTACCTGACACTATCTGAATTGTCTTTGTGCAGTAAACCCCATCCATCTGGTACACACACAGAGTTAAAACAAACACTAAGAAGTGATATGCAAATATTACTGTGCGACTCATGTCTCATCCTAAGCAGCATTTTAGAGAGAACTGCCATTTGTTATTTAGAGAACTGACAGACACAGTATGGAGATTCTTCAACTGAGGTCACTGGGTTGAGCTTTTTCTTTAACTTTTCAAAAGGAAAAAAGAAAAAAAAACATGTTGACGTGTAAGTGACCTGCCAACAAAATATCAGAAAACAAAAGAAACAGAACTGATTGGACCAATCCTTTAGGTGATTTATATTAAGTGAAATTGAGACTTCATCTTTTCTTTTGCTTTATTATTTTATCAGTATCAAAAACCAGACCAAATAATGTAACTTTAATATTTTACGTGCAATGTAATGCACTTAAGACATCCTAAAGGAGTGGTCAATTTAAACAAAGCCTTGGGCGACAATAGAAACTGTAAAATAACAGTGTTTGAAGGATCATTGTGCCTCTGGAAACTATAAGCCATAGTAATGAGTGTAAGGGTAGTAAATGTTTAGAGCAAATAATAATGATAATAATTAAGAGTAAATCAATTTAGTAGCCTGATCATTTTAAGATGTTAAAGATTAACTTTGTGCTATATGATGCTGCAGTCACTAATGGGAAGCCACTGGAAAATTAGTTCTGATAAAACAGCATCATAGTTTAATTCTTGCTCCGTCGCCCAAGCCTCTGTTTGATCTTAAGGGTAAAATAAAACTACAACTACACACTTTTTTGCCCATGATGTCGTGAAAATGCATGTTGACAGCCTGGTCCACTGATTGTTCGGCCTCGAAAGTAATAAATCCAAAACCTAGCCAACGACCAAGAGTGAATCAAGGTAGCAGGGGGGTTGTGACAACACAAGATGAAGAACAGTATTGGGCTTCAGCAGAGTGAGGATCCGTCAAGACTGAGCAAGAGGCTCCTGGGGTTCGGATGATGTCGCAGACTTGCAGAACAACACAAATCCAAGACTAAAGCCTGGGGGATTGAAGGAAACTTCTCTCTTTACTGTGCAGTGAAAGATTTTGTGAAGATAACAACACAGGACTGTTTAACTTCTAAACATGAAGAATGATAAGTGTAGGATTTGATTTAATGTGAAATGTCACATGAAAAAGGTCAATTAGGTCCATCTTCCACCACATTAATAAATGCCAATTGAACCAATACTACATTTTGTAACTTCATGCCGTTTCATCCAAACCCCACCTTGATCTGTCCCTTGGTATATTGCTGTGGAGCACACACTCGCAGCAGCCATTGTTAATGCATCACAAAAATATGGAGAAACACAAACTGTAGAATGCCTAAAGCTTTCTCCAAGCTTTCCCAAATTCAGTATTTTACTTTTGAGTCAGCCAGGATAAGCCTAAAATGGACAATTAAAATATTGCTCACAATGGTAACACAAAGATATAGGCCATCACTGGGTTCCCAAAGTGGCGATGTGCTGATTTCGATCACGAGTTTTCATAGTGGATATACAAAGTTCATCAATAAGAATGCAAGGTCCAAACTTTTAGGTCCAATGTTTTGGGCAACGCCAACTGCTCAGTAAACCTTTTCATCTGAATATCTGTAACAGAACTTTTTGGAGCGTCAGCAGGCCGCAGCGCCCTGCAGTGATCTACTTTCAATTTGATTAACTTTCCGCTGTGGCAGAATTGGGTTGTGTGTACAACTCTACTTGGGGACCTAACCTGAATCCAATTAAACCTCCTACGAGACAACTGAGATTTTAGAGACCTCTAGTACCATGCCAAGCATTCCCAAGCCACATGATCTATTGCTATTAATAACATCTGTCAATGACCCGTCCTTAATCCAAATTTAAAACCAAGTTGACACATTAAAGAGTTTGACATATCTTGGTTACACTCAAGTTGAAATTCTGAAGACTTGTTACTCAAGATATCAACTACCAATGTGTTCTTAATAAATATTAGACACGAAAATAAAACTTACTGTGGACATTACTAAGAATCATTTGATATTATCATTTATAGAGCCGCAACAACTATTTGATGATCGATTATTGAATCAACAGAAAATAATTGAAAACAATTTTGATAATAGTATCATCGTTTTAGTCTGTCTTTACGCAGCTTGTAAACTGAATACCTTTGGGTTTCAGTCAAAGTCCAACATTAGAAAAACACCTCCATGGGCTCTGGGAAATTACAATGAGCCATTTTATACACCACAAAATTAAGCTATTAATCATGGAAATAATTGGTAGATTAATCGATAATGAAACTGATTGTTAGACACAGCCTGAATCGTTTATTCTCTCTGTAATTATGTTATTTTGATATTATCTGATACAGGATTTCATTCTTGTAATTTTAATGGAATTTTGTAGCATGTGTATTTGAGATATTGGTGTGATATTTACCATGATACTTTCTGTGAATATCTCCCTCCAACTAAAAATCTTACATTTTAAAAAATAACGTTTCAGAGGATGCGAAACAACACCGGGTGCTTATTTTCCATCAAACACATTGATTTAAGAATGATAAGTTAAATTGCTGTTTAACTATCGCTCAAATAACCTCGAGGCAAATCATCAACTCTCTCTGATTACTGAGAACAGGTGACCCTTCAACCAATTCTCCAATTTGATGCAACTTTGTATACACCCCATTTTGACCAAGTGAAAAATTTGGGTGCTTTTACATTTGGCCTGTACCTCTGTGCTACCAGTCAATGCACAGTAACCTAAAGGAGAAAAGACAAATCTTAAGAGACACCGTTAATCACATTCAAACCATTCACAAGGAGAAGGGGGACAGAAGAAAGAAAAATAGAAAGGGCTTACTTACAAAAATACTTAACTTTCTACATATGGGAAAACACATACTATGCCATTTAAGATACATATATCAGTTAGGTATAAATCACGGTAAAGAAAACTTATTCCAATGTTGAAAGTCTAATGGTTTTAGTAAAAGAAACTGTTTAAAATATTAAAGATTATGTAATGGTTGTTACTGGTACAATACATCATGTTAAATTCCAATGACAAACTATTCTGGGTTTCTCCCAATAGAGAATGAATGAGGGTTTTGAAGGAAGAGCAGCACTACATGTTGTGGGTCAGTGGCCGCTGCATCGTTACTATGTAGGACAAATGCAGATGAAACAGTTGTGACTGTAACTCAGCGGGCAGAGTCTGACAGCAATACTGCCAGTGGCATGGGGTCTGATTCCCAGTGAGGCCTCCATGCTAAAAGTGTCGGCACATGTCATGCACTCATGATACATTTATGATTAACTGGACAAAGTCTTCTGAGATTTTAAGGTTTCTGCTGTCAATAAATAGGTTAAAGAGGCTTTTGAAACAGCAAAGGACATATAAAACCTTTTTTAAACAATTCCATTGTTCTTGTGATAACAATGTAACACCTTTAGCTTTTGGGCTGCCTCTTTGAAGGACAAACCCCCCCCTTAGATACCCAAACTGTGCTCAATATGCCAGTTGCATGTTGTGATAAAGTACTGTATTTTTTGGAGCACCTACTTTCCTGCAACCTGCCTTCTCTCCCTCAGTTAGTGATTTCCTTTGCCTTCCACAATGCCTTTCGAATTATATGCATTAACTTCTTGCATTTAATAAGTTTTAGTGGAAATATTTTAGTAGAGAAACATTTTTTATGGGTTGCACTCTTTTAAATATGATACAGCTTGTAGCTGTATGGCATTCTGCATTCACTCCATTCACTTATTGAGGCTACTGCTTAAATTGACTTTTCTTATTTTAATCTTTGATGGTTTAAATAGCTTACTTTTTTTTGGTCAAACTTTTAAAATTTAGAGGTTGATCAATTAGTCAATCAGATTTTCTTTCAAACATGGTGAAAATTCACTGAAGTTTGATTGTTGGTTGGACAAAATCAATTTAAATTGGAAAAAAAAACAAGCAGGTAAATCCGTGTTTGAAAATAAAAACTGCTAGTGGCCCTTCTTCACTTTAACTGCTTTAACTGTTTGGATGTAGTGTAACATCACGTTTACATTTGGCCAGTTATCCACAGTAATGGAAACCAAACAAACAGCAGAAATAAGCTAAAAATGTTTGGTTCATCACCAGCTGATGGCACCATTTGTTTTAGGGTGGATTTGTCCTTTTAAAGTTAGGTTCACATTTATCGTCAGGTGCCCATATGTACGTTTAAACAGTTTTTTCTTGCTGTAATTATTCATCTTTTTCATATGGTTGATTACATCAAGCAAAAATTCTTAAAATTTCATATGGGAACCTGACTGCTGTTTTAAGACAGATTTAAATAAATGTGAACCTCTCCTTTAACACATCAGATTCTAGTGGACTTAAATCTAAAAACGTCTTCAAATTTCCTCAAACAAATCTGAATGTTTCACTGAGGTGTTTGAATCAGACAAACCTTCCTCAGAGGATTTATAACATGTATGAGGGCCCTCTGTGCACCATTAGCTGGGCTAATAAATTTTGATGTAGTAATCATAATAACCCAACAAGAACACTACTCATGTAGTATAACCAGGGAACCTTAAGGGGCGCTTGAGGATGATCAGTTTTACCATTTCCGCCCTGATGAAGACCTTGTAAGGTCGAAACCGGTCTATGTTTTCACCCATGTCCTTGACGAAAGGCGTTTTAAGATAACGTCTCTCCTTGCTCTGCCTGAAGAACACTTTTTTCTTAAAAAATATATAAAACTAAGTAGAAATGTGTCCATGGAACCGGCTCATGTCGTCACACAAGGTCATGAGGACACTGCATCAGTCCAAACCAGAGCCTGCGATTTCAGGAACAATTTTCAGATTTCAGCATGGGACATAGGCTGAGACATGCTTTTAAGGTGCCATCTACTATTTTATTATGTGGGCAATTTACAAACAACATTGCAAGAATTTATAACCATCACATAAACTGAATAATTTCATGTATTTCCCAGGAGAGCGGTGTTTTTTACATTACACTACATGTCACATTATGGTTTTTATGTGATGTATGCTATGGTGATGTGGTATGAGGTTTTATTTAACATGCTTTTGTGTTTTATTGTGCGTCTTTACCACACACAAAATTCCTGTTATGGGTTACAATGTTTAAATTGAATAGAATATCCTGGGCTGAATGGGGGTTTTCTCTTTGGGCCAGAATAGTTTGTCATGAGATTTAAGATGGTAAGGTATGAAAGAGGGGAGAGACAAAACGGGATCAGCTTTTACCTCGGGGCCTCTGCTTCTCCGCATCATAGATCATTACCACCTCTGTGACCTTGAATGGGACAAAGGGAAACAGTGGCTCCATTTAGAAAACCAGACAGGGTCCCTTCTTAGTCCAATTAAATAATATGCCTCAATTTGGACAAATAATTAATTGTCCTATCCCATCCCACTAAATTTCCATTTCTTATACAGTAGTATTGACCCTGTTCAATGTCACATCCATTCAAGCAGTCTTAATGACGATATGAACTGACTTGCATTATGTACTTAGCAATACTCACCACTCCGAATCTATTGAAATAGTCCCTGAGTTCAGGCTCGCCGCAGTTATGGGGGATTCCACCTACAAATATCTTCTTTGATTTATTGCTATCAGCTTTGCTGCCCTTCTGAAAGAAAACGGAGTGTATGGATTTTAATGTCTGTTAAAGGATCACTCTGGGAAGGGGCCAGTTAGCCATCATCTATTCAGACAGTGCAGAAGAAATTAGGTTCTCCTCTTGCCCTGGGGTATAACTCTTAACATGTCATGTCAATGCAAACACTAGTCTCCACAGATCAGAGAACACAGCTTCCTCCACTTACTCCCAACCACTAAGCATTTCACCATTGCTGTGCACTGCACTCATGCTGTAAAGGCTAGAGGCTGCTTACGACAACAATGATTTTTAACAATTACATCTTCTGCTTTGTTAGTAAAACATTCAGTAGCAGCTACATGGCTTTAAGTCAGTGAGAGGAGTCCCAGCAGCAGGCGAAGGGCCTCATTTATAAAAGCTTCTGACTTGCAATCTATGCTTGCAGCCAAATATGTGACTTATAAAACATTTTTATAGAAAGCAAAGGTGCAATAACTAAAGCCTTAGCTGCCCAAAGGGACAAAATTACTATAACAGATCTGCAGTGGCTTGTTGGCGTTGTTGATCGACCCACAAATTACCCAAGTTGGTGCAGAGATTTGTGATTTTCAAAAAATTCCCTGCTGAAAGCAATTTTCTGTACCACAGCAGCCTACTTGCCTTTAAAGCTACTTGTGTTGCGTTTTATTCAATAAGAACAGAAAAGTTATAAGAACAATATATTTAAGCTAAGAAGGCAAGAAATTCTTCTAAATGTTAAAAAAATCCAGAAAACTATTCAAAAAAGGAAACACATTTTTTCATTTTTAATTTCAATATTTAGCACGTTGATATAGGCCTATAACCTCTTCATGAGTCATGTTTGTTACATTGGGAAAATCTGACCTTAATATGTGTCAATCCCAGGCCAATGTAAACTGCACCAGATATCTGCTGATATAGTCGCAGCCCCTTTATCATAAATAGAGGTCGATACAAGTCATAGATTCTTTAATGCTTCTGTGACTTATCAAAATCCCAAACTAATTTCGAGCATTCTCAAAGGTATGAAGCCTGTACACTGATCTTAAAAAAAGAGAAAAAAAAAAGAAAAATTGCAGTCTTTGAGGAAAAAGAAAATCAGAAAATCAGATTTAGGTCAAAGTCACAGTGTTTTTATAAATGAAGCTCAAGGTCTCCTCATGGCCCCTGTAAAGAAACACGAGTCCAACCTCAGGAGAGACTGACGGCTTATTCCAGCAGAAACACCTAGCTTAGCTTCCCCATTAAAAATCTGATTCCCCTTACCCAGCCCTCCTTGGTTCGAGTCTTTTCAGGTTGCATTCCTCTGGGAGTGCATGGCTTCGGGTCAATCTGACAGCAGAGAGAGAGAAAACGTTTGACATTAGCCCCAAATAAAAGGCACCTTCAAATGTTCTTCTTCACTCACTCCATTACTGTATATTGGCTCGCCTCAAACTACACATATACTGACACACATTAATTTGAATATGTAACCCATAAAATGTTATGCCCTCCTCCGCCTCCGTCAACAGAACAAAGGAGGCAATATGTCATTCATGGGGAGCTGACTGTATGGAAGCATTAATTCAGAGGGGAAAATTACATTAACAGCTTGTTTCTTTTCAACCATCTCAGAGAAAACCAAGTTTAATGCCAGTTTTACTCATTTGACTTTGAACAGGTACGTCTTGTTGGGCAAACAAATGTCGGCCCTTGCAAAAAAGCATTATCTGTACTAGTCCCTGCAGGCAGGTACAACCCAAAGTAAAACTGCGCTTCTCCTTGAATAACTTCTAACTACTTTGGATGATGAAACACAGAATTAGGTTTTTCACATTGCTCACACAAAGCACAGGCAGATTACTTGAGTTGATTTGACTATCTGCTGCTTTGAATTAAAATACTCACATTTCTTCCATCAAGATTATGCGGCTTTGTCTCTAGCACTGTCCGTACACAATTGGGGTCTTTGAATTTGACAAAGCCGAAGCCTCGTGACTGATTTGTAGTTTTGTCCTTCATGATGACACAATCTACTACTTCCCCATACTGTGAGAAGTAGTTTCTCAGTGTCTCTGAAAAAAGAAATGAAATAACAGTAAAAAATAAGCACAGAACCATACAGAAATACTGCAAACGTGAAATTATAATCTAAGTTATAACTCAGCCCAGTTTGCCTCCTGAACACAAAGAAGTGTAGTCATGATTTATAGAACTCATGCTTTCATCATGATAAATGATGCTAAGAAAATATCTTCAGCACTTCAACCTGCACTAAAACTGTAACTGGGACCAAAACAGGTGTGGGGGAAAAAAACACAAGCACCACTCCATAAAATTACACAGTGAACACTACAAGTCATTCAGTGACCTTGATTTTGTCGTATGGCAGAATATTGGGAATTGTACCAGTGTTTTTTATGTAAAAACATAATGTGCAGTCACACTCAAGTCACATATTGACTCTCCGAAAGGGCAAACAAAGCTCTGAACCACTGTCATGATGTTACATAGCACCAAATGTACATCCAACTCCTGTAACGGCCGCACACACCCACAGAAGCAAGGCCTGCAAGTTTCAACAAATGAGGACTCACTTTTGAGAGAGTTATCGTAATTGCTTTTCTCATTGCTGGGAAGCCCTGAGGCATCGCCAGGGAAACAAGCTCAGAGTTACGCAGCGCTGTGGTTCAGATCTTAATGTTAACAGTGCTGTTAACACAGGCAAGTCCTTGTGCAAAGTTATACAATGGCCAACCAAGCATGAGCCAGGAAAGGACTTTAGACAAACTAGACCATCTCTGGACAAGTCTGAATGAGAGGACAATGTATACACATATGCCATGTAGACTGTATAATGTGGACTCCACCACCAACTGCTCATCAGTAATTATGCAAAGTGAAAATGAGGAAAGTATGAAATGCTTGACATATTCCAAACACAGGACAACTGCATTAATAAAGAGGAATAGTTGCCACAAGCAGACTCTTCCAACACTGTGTGTAAGTTGACTTACACTTCAAACTAAGTCAACAGATGTACAGCAAAACTGCACCAATTTGATATTTTTTGCAGGGCTATAATACTGCATTGTAACACGTTTCTAGTATTTTGTACACTTTGTATCATATCATGATACTAATATAATATCAATCAACAATAAATGTTATTAATATTTATATGCATCAGTGGTGTTAAATTGTCCACTGCATGTCATATCAGTACATCAATATACTTGATATAATCTGGAATTATATAGTTATTGTAACAGTGTGACATTAAGGCCACACACTGATCAAAGTTTTACTGGTTCCAAAACTATGCCTACATTACGTACGTTTTCGTACCAATACCAAACGATGCTTTAATACCTTACTTTAGTGTCTATAAACATGTTATTCCATAAAGTTTGTTTATATCTAACAAAATGAACCAAGCTTCTGAAATGCAGTGTCTAAGTGGTGTTTTTGTCTTTGCCTTAATGAAACACAGCATAATCTCATCAAAGAATAAATAAGCAAAACTATCTGACCATTATAGCCATGTTAGTAATGATTTTATTTTTAAAGACCATATCACATGCAAATATTCAATTTTTTATATGAAACCACCAACTGTCATCTGCAAAATAACATATACTGATATAGCAGGAGTGAAGATACTGGGACTTTATAGTTAAATATGAACTGATAATTTATAAAGAGTTGATTCAACTATGAACTCCAAACAAGAGTCCCCAGAAACTACCAGCCAGAGCCTCCAGTCTGATAACCAACCTCTTCAAACACATCAGTGTCACCAAGACAAATTCTTGTTAACCAGAAACGCTTGGTGCATGAAGCCTTCACAGGTTACAATGAGACTTACCTTGTGTGGTACTCCAGTCCAATCCACCCACAAAAAGTTTCCTGAAAAGAGAAGAGAAATTACCATTAAATTGGTCATTGAGTAAATGACAAACTGATATACAAGCATCATGACAAAGTCGCATACGAAGGGCATGAAAACAACCAAAATGTGTGACTGTCCAGGGGCCGAAAAGACCAAAAACTCAATCATCTTGAAGCTGAAAGCCGTTTCAGAGCCATAACAACGATACAGCTGACTAAACAGCCAAGTACACAGATATTACACAACACGAAGCAATGCTGCCGTCAAAGCTGGTGCAGCTTGGGCAGATAAACACACAGCTCCAGTTAGAAACGCGTGTTTTAAGTGACTTTAATGTGAGGTCCAGTCCCCGGCCGTGGAAGTCACCTCGGTCCTCTAACGCTGAATCCGATGGCCTCGACAATAACGGTCCTTCTTTAATGAACCTCCTGCCACGTAAGTTACAGAGACAGGGACAGATCCGTGGCGTTCAGCGAGCTAACACAACCACAGCGGACAAACTGCAGCTCCCCGCGTCCACCGCCGAAACCCCGAGTCTCCTCCAGGCGGACAGCGGCTGCTCGGCTCCCCGCGAGCCGACCGGTGAACTCGGAATTCGGGGTTTTGCAACAAAAAAAAAAAAAAAGAAATGGAAGTTTAACGGCAGTTGAAGCGGCACCGCTGCCCCCAACTTAACCGGCTCGCTCACTCACGTCTGATTTACTCGGGTACGTAACGTCAGCGGCTGTGTTAAAGTGGAGGATTAGTGCGGACGGGGATGCTCCGTCCTCCCGCAGCGGTGCCCGCTAAACGTCCTCCGGCGGCGGCGTCCGGAGACACTTTCGCTTCGCTGGCAGCCGTTAGCCGCGTTAGCTCCGGCGCTAACGGAGAACCGCGAAGTGACCGCGCGTTCACACGTCCCCCCGCCGCGGCGAGCTGTGTGGCAAAACACGGGCTTTTTTTTTTTTTTTTTTTAACCACCCCCTTTACCCGGCCAGCATTAACAGGAACCGCGGAGCCACTTTGGCGAGTGTTTCCACTCTTTGGCCGCCTTTCTTCGGGGCTAATCTCGCCGAGCTTAGCCTGCTAGCTGGCGTTAGCGGCGAGATGACGCTAACGGTGAGTTGCGGTGCGGCTCCGCGGTCCGATGCGGCTCCGCGGCGGCGGCGGCGACACGGCTTCGTTACGCGGATCTTACCCGACTTCATCTCCGACTAAGTTGTTATTCATTTCTGAGGCTAAAGCAGGGGGGGGAGGGCTGCAGGAGCTGTGACCGGCTTATTGCTTCGGCGCTGCCCCTCTCAGACTGAGAGCGGAGGAAGGTCACTCCGCTTTTTGGTTCAAACTGTTCTGCGCAATGACGACGCTGCGGGGGGCAGCGGCTTTAAAGGGACATTACACCCGACTCCGTCTCTCATATCTCTCATACGTCCCCGTGGGGTGGCTGCATGCTTTAAACACAGATGTATATATTTTTTATTTTTGCACTTAGTTCATTAAGAAGTCCTGTCAGGGAATTGTTTTGAGGAAGGAAAACCTGGCAGAGAAAACAGCTCTGACAACAATAAAAGCATTTAAACGATGGAAAGCAGACAGCTCTCTTAAGACATAATGGGTTAATGACAGAATGCAAGGATATATCTGAAGTGAAGTCTGATTATTAGGGTCCATGGTGGGATAAAATGGAATGAGTGTGTTTGCCAATATCAATATTTTTCTTCCTGTTGGAAGCATAGGTCAGATGATGTTTTGTTATGTTAATCCTTTATTTAAACAGTTACAGACTAGTTGAAAACATCTCTTTCAATAGAGATACAATAATAAAACACATACAATATAAAAGCATAGATGCATAAATGGAGTTCAAATTGTACAAAAGTGTAATTCAGACTGTAATGTTATATATATACACACACACACACACATATTACATGTTATTACTATTTTATTTTCCTTATATATTCATTTGGTCTTATGTCTTAGATTCTCTTTTTTACTTGTGTGATGGAGGGAGCCTGAGAATTAAGAGTTTAATTTCCAGTGACTGCTTCACTGTAATTGTTGTGCACATGACAAATAAAGAACTTGTAAACGTGTTTGAAGTCAAATGGAATAAGAGATTTAAACTTTGTTTTTTGCAACTCATTACACCTATAGGGCGCATAGTCTCTAAAACACATGAGGTACGGCTAAAGTAAAAAAATGATACACCCATTACCAAATTTTTCCATGAGAACTAGTAAACTGACATCTTATTATAATTCAAAATTGAAAGTTTGGTCAGTGGCCTAAAAAAAAAAGGTCCTAACGAGCATCCCAGCATCTAAAATCTTTAAACAAGGCCGAGACGATCACATGACAACTCTTAGGCTGACTTTATAAAACACCACACAAGTGAAGTGACAAGCAATAAACAGCGACATTTAAATAATGCAATGCAAATCTAAGTGACAGAGGTGACACATAATAGAAAAGTAGAGTGAATAAATAACACCTTTCAGGCACAATACCCATTAATTTCCTTTTAAGAACAGCCTGTGACAACACAAGCCTAAGTGTTCTGCACAATATAAAATGTGTAAAACTGTGCTCAGGTTAACAAAACACTGATGTACAGCGGTGTCCACATATGGAGAATGAAATGACTTCCAGATACTATATTAATTTCCAGATGGAGATAACAGATCTGAAGAATTACAGTGACTATTTATGAGTTTAACACATTTTCACATTTTGCTGTCATATTTCTACTTTACCGACAACACCCAATGAACTCTTCTATCTGCAATTGTAAAAGAAAGTAGGTAAATACCAGAAGTGGAAAGTACATGTACACAAGTACTGCACTTAAGTACTATTTTGTGGTATTATTATTTGATGCTGTTTTACAATTTGACATTTCAGAGGAACATATTGTATTTTTTATTGCACTTTAAAAGTAGTTCCACCTCGGCCAACACCACCATCAAAGGCCTGCTTAAATGTTAATGCATCAATAATAATTATCCAACAATGGAATAATTTGGTTCTTGTAACTTGTAATGGTACTTTTACTTTTGATACTTGAAGTACATTTTTGTGGCCAATACTCCTGTACTTTTACTTAAAATTTGAATGCAGTATTTCTATAGAGTTTTTTTAATTTAGTAAATTAGTAAATTACCTAAATACCTTTTCCACAACTGGAAAATACATTATATATTGCAGTTTGTTGTGAATAATCATATTTACTTACTATACTTATTATTTTATTAATATTCTCTTTTGCTTTTGAGTTGCAGTTATTATTTGCTTCTGCAATCAAGCAATTTTTCCATGGGAATCATTAAAGTTTTATCACCAGTCAACCAAATAGCCTATTCTTACAAAAGTATATATTTAAAATACAGGACTGAAATATTTTGTTACACTCAAGTTTCGTATAAAAATTTACACATAAACAGGAAGGCATTCATTTTCATTTTTCTTTCTTTTTCAGTTTTTGAATAGTTTAACATCCTATCACAGATGTGTTACTGAATTAACACCTCAACACTTCCTGAAGGTTCAACAATACCCGCATTCAAGTTATGTAAGATTTAATGAAGAAATGTTCTAGAAATGTGCCAGATGGGAAACACCATCATAGAAGCCTCGACTGCTATTGAAGTAGGACATTTCTCATAGACTCATACTATATATTAGCAATTATGGCAGAGAATCTATTGTAGTTTGCTTCCTTTACTTGGTCTTTGAAAATATATCTGTTATTATAAAAATACCTTATGTACTACTTAATTGTGAAAACTAGACCATTACATTCATACACATGCTGTCCGTCTAGCTATAGTGTGTGACGACGCAAAGTTAAACTTGTAGCTTACTTCATTCATTAATTGTAGAACTAATTAACAATAAAAATAGACATACAAATGTATCCATTTTGGAGTATTCCCCATGCTTACACAGAGCTCCCAGTGGGGACTATAAATGTCAGAATGAGATTCACCTTCTCATTCAGCGTAACGTTTGTGTCTGGGAGATGTTCTTGTTTCTTTTTATCTCTTTAATGTCCTTTTTGGAGGACAAAATGAGGTCACACATCAGTGTGTCAGGATTTTTTATTATAAGACTCTCCACTGGGACTGGAGTCCATCAAAACAGGTTTTTTTCAAATTACCACGTATGTGATGAAAACAGCTTGATTGTGTATCTCAGAGGAGACTGGCTCGCCTGAAATGGGTGAGCGGGAGGGGGAGAAGGCAAAGTCATAATGGTGTGATTACCTCATGTCCTCTGGATTGTCAGTAACAATTTCCTGTTTCAGCTGGCAAATAAATGTATAATTGATTTAGTTTATTTGTAAGGGACCATGTACAATATTAAACATGTGTTGTACAAGAGTTGTCTTAAAGCTAATTTTCATCTGCAGTCCTTTGGCAGGTCACAATTAAAAACATACGCAGTGCCAGAACAGCACTTACTAAACTACACAAAACAGGACACATAATACAAATGTACACACATCACCCAAACCTACCATGTCAGCAGCAAGTGTATGTTAGACAAACTGAAAGCACAAATATTTGTATACAAAGCAAAGCCAATAAAATGCAGACTCAGTGGTTACTGAGTTGAGTAGCTTTTAGCAGACTTTTCAATTTGGCTTTAAATCCACTGATAGAAGTGCATCTCTTTGTGAAAAGGGAGCCAGTTCAAATATTTTCCCTCACGTGACACAATGTTTTTGTAATCCGTGGGACATATTTTTTTATTACAATCTGATTTGGAGAAGTGCTACAGTTCAATTCAGATCCAAAGGCTTTTGGACTAACAGTCAACTTTGCAACACTATATATAAATATATAAAAGTCCATCACGCCTCATCCATCTGAGGCAAATGTCATAAAACCATAAACCCACAGACTGCATTCATTATTTCTCTGGCTTATCCTCCGTTAGCTTTGAAGAAAAAAACAGCACCCTCTTCCAGTTGTGTGCAGCACAGCATCCGGCAGATTTCCCTCCAAATCTGAGCCATATCCACTGCAGGAACACACCAACACGAGAACCGGTAAATATATATATTTGCCACCACTGTTAATGGGTTAACGTGGGTTATACAAACTGTGTCCACCAACGTGCTCTTGACAGCAGTTTGCCACAGGCCTGCCTGGCTTTGGTTTGACAGGGTGAACATGGGTAACTACACACGGTTACTATAGTAACTCTGTAACTGAAGTACCACCATAAAAGATCTCAGTATAAATTTCTTTAGAATTAAACACAAAAAGCAATATCTCACTGGTGGTATGTCGCCATGCAGACAGGTTTTTATGTTTACAGGTTTTGAAGCATCCATCTCTGAGATTTAAGCCACCATCCTCCAACACAGTGGAGGCAAATACCATTTTGTTATCACAGCTTTAAAAGATTCAATAGCTTCTCTTTTGAAAAACAATATCATCGAGACTCATAACACATTCTTAATAGTTTTCACTGATGCAAAAATCTTTATTTATACATACTGTATAACAAAATTATCAACAGACTAAAATTCAATAAATACAACAAAATGTAAAAGTATAGCAGCTATCTTAGGTTAATTTAGGTAACACAACATTGATTGATAAGCTGTTAAATGGGTACTGAAGTAATAAAAGTCAGTTTTGCTGAATACTACAAAATGCCAGTTTGATATGATGCCGTAAACAGTCAATGTTCGATAGGTCTTACATTATAGGGTATTCTCCATAGTGGATGTATTGCAATTTGGGAATAAACTTCCCACATCTTACTTACTTATTCAGGATATAGACTGGACAGAGCAACAGAAACTGTAATCTATTCAATACATGTGGTTAAAATCTTAACGTCCACCGTCCATATGATCTACACACTTCACTAAGGCAGCACGTAGTATAACATCCTATAATCCCCTCAAACTGCTCATTTGGCAGGACAGAGTTAGATATTCTGAGCATTTATTTTACCCTGTTTGGAGTATAATGGGTGTGTTTTACTTAAGAGTAAAAAGGAATAAAAGGCAGAGGGTTTAAACTGCAACTTGTTTGGACTGTTTACATTAAACATCATGACCACAGGGCACTGAGACACTACAGAGATACTGATTCAAATTTTTTTGTACCTTTACATGTAATAATTGGGCAAATAACTGCAGTTGAAAGAAGGATTTGTGTATCAAGGGTGCTGACTTATGATGTGGTCCCAGGGCTGTCATATCTAAAAAAGCACAAAAATGGTAGACTCTCATTGCTATAACTTGAAAATGTTAAAGCAATGTTTAACTTCAAGTCAAACATGAATCAGCCAAAGCAGATACGGTCCATTCTTGTAAATTGTATAAAAGATAAATACATTTTCTAAGGATCTGCTTCAGTCATCAAAGTCTGTTTTGATATATTTTCACCTTTTGTGCTTCCAAGTGGGAGATAACAGAGTGAAAACTATCACAAGTCTTAATAGTAACTACCACTAGGGGGCTGGTGTCCATAGTTTGTTCCTGTTGAAAAAGCATATTTTTATAAAATATATGACATAAATGTGTTTTTAAGTCCGTCATTAACGGTCAAACGCAATCCGTAAATAATATAATGACAAAAAGGTTGCCATATTTACTTCTGCAACTGTGTGTACAGTGACAGACTATCAGACCTCATTTAATCTGTAAAAATATAGTATTTCAGAGCATAAAACAGAATGTCATTATCTAAAATGACCACATATTATATCAAACCTTTCACCACAGTTTTCTATAACTTTACACATGGCTATTCCCTTTAGGGATCATATTACATTCTGGAAGATGTGATTCACATTTGTGTTTCTTTGCCTCAACTTCTGCAGGTGAAATCTGTTGGACTGTGAATTGAAAAACACAAAAGAACTCTGAACTGACTGATAATGAAATGAGGGATTATCTGGCTGACCTGTGGCAGACTTCTTCTGCCCTTTGACTCTGATTACTGGACGTTACCTCTTGTTTGAGCAGCCAGAACGAGGAATGCTGAGGGTGGCAGCGTGTTAAATGGGAGGGGAAAACAGTAGAAGAGCAAACCAGGCGATCTGTGATGAAACAGGTCACGTAATAAAGTAACAAGTCTAACATTGAGATAAATGTGTGAAAGCCTAACAAAAAGGCAGAATGATAAAGTGCATGTTGTTTGTGAAGGATACTGAAACAGCAACAAAACTGGTCCCAAAGAATATGTAATAAGGGGAAACTAAAAATGCAATATAAAGCAATATAAGGATACCAGAAAATCTTTAGATCAAGTAAGATTTAGGAGTTATTGAGGGGTCTTTGAAGGTGTTTCAGGGGCTTTCAGTGAGTTCTTTAAGTGGTTGCAAGGGTTAAGTAAATAAAGCATTAGATAAATTTTAGCTAGCAATGTTTAAAACATCAATTTGAATACTAGTTTGTTTTTATGATGTTTTTATGATGTTGTTTAACAGTTTCCATATGAAATGTGGTTTTTCATTATGTTATCAAAGGTTTTATTTTATAGGTATTTGTTTTCTATGTTTTGGTTGATTAGGATGGGAGCACTATCATTTGAGATGACAGAGAGGTTAATATTTATAAAACATAATGGTACAGAAATTAAAATCTTAAAGTCTTAAGTCTGAAGATGCGTTTAAGATATTTTGCAGGGAATTAACCTGTAATGTGGCTTTAAGAGAGGTTAATTCAAAGTAGAGAAAGAAAAACAACAAAGACACGTTCACCTTAGGTTTAAGTTTAGACCTTGGACCACTGAACACTCCCTGCATTGAGAACCTGAGTCTTTAAAGAGGTGTGAGGGGTTAGCAACATGTGTAATGGTTTGTAAGTCCTATTATGCATTGATATAAGTGATAACCTTGAAAGTGCAGTAATTGAAATGACTGGAAATGATCCCAGTTAGGTTTCACTCCTGTCTGCCCAAGTAGTTCTGCAATTCAATACCAACATTTACCAAAGTGGGACATTTCCTGGAGCTAAATCTCATCAAAAGGTTTCTGATGGGCTTTTTGGGGGTCTGTGACATGACAACGGTTGAGAACTGCAGAAAAAGAGTAATGGTTTATTGTTTCCCATGTCAGAGTGCTTTAGTCGCTGCATGAATGTGAGCTTCTGTGGAAATAAGTATTATTCAAAGGCAGTGCAAATAAAAGAGCCTCATGTAAGAGTGGTAGGTGGATGAAAACCTGCGATTTGATGAGGACCCTCAGTGAGGAGCTGGTCCCACTCAGCTTCACCTAATGGGACTGAAGTGGATGATGGGTAACCTCGGTAGAGGGGCTGTGAAGATGATCAGATGATCCATTTTTCACTGTCGTTCTGTCTCATTGTGCAGTGGTTTATCGCGGGTTTGGGGGCAGAGTGGGACTTGTTTTTAATTTTTAAGTAAAGGGTACGACACCATGAATGAAAAACGAAATGAAATATGATCCCAATACTATTCCCGTAGAGAATTACAGTCTCTGTATTCCTAATTTTTATATAATGCCATCAGGATAAGGTCCCTGCAGGAACTTTTTTTACATCCCGATGCAAATATAGGAGTTTTTAGTAATTTTCATAAAAGGAGCACTGCAACAGTTGTGTTTTACATGTTTTTGCATAGAAGGAGGAGAGTCAGTGAAAATAGATGTGGACTTGAAACAGGTGCATTTACAAGACAGTTTGGCAGAAATACAAATATACTGCATTCTGTCTCTCATAAGTACAGCAGCTTTTAATACATCTAATAAAGGCTTTTCTTATGCTACATAACCAGTTTATCAAGCTATCCAAATAATGTTGAGCAGTAAGATCAAATGTACATGTGTAAATAAGATCCAGTGCAATGGTTGACTCCAGCTGTCCATGCCAACACTCAGAGAGCAGGAAAAAAGGAAAGACATCTCACTCTGCTGCTCGTTCTCCACACAGATAACCCCCAGTGGGCTCCCAACTGGAAACACCGTTTGACGATACAATCCCAATCAAGAGCCGCGAGATAGCTGAGAAGATCAATACCTGATATGAAGCCAGGTCACAGTTAGCTTAGCTTAGCATAAACACTGGAAACAAGGGGAAACTGCTAGCCTGACTCTGCCCAAAGCTACAAACTCCATCTACCGGCACCTCTAAAGCCCAGTAATTACTATTACAATTAACACATCAGCTCTTATGTGTTTAATTTGTACAAAAAATGTAAAAATGACTCTCTAGCAACCTCACAGTGACTTGTAGTAGTTACTCCACTGCTGTCCAAAAAGTATTCAAAACACATAAAGCAGCCATGCATCATTGCAAATGCAGGTGAGAAACGACTGTGTTTTGGGGTCTTTTTGTAGAGCTTCATGTCGGGCTTCGCAGGACTTACTTGGGAAGGTGGTGAAGTGTTTGTGCAGGGACTTAAACATACCAACCACAAGGTGTCCAACTGTCCACGGAAAGCGGGCCAGTTATTTTACCAGCGAGTGAACCCTCGTCCCTTCAGAGGATCTCGGGCGCCACTCTGGGAATGTGTGTGTGAGTGTGTGTGTTGTGTTGTGATCTCTGTGTGTGTGTGTGTGTGTGTGTGTGTGTGTTTGAGAGAGAGTGTGTTTTGCTCTTCGACCTGTAGTGAAACTCCCGCCGTGTCAGCACTTCTGATCCCGATATAAGCCGCCGCCTCGCGCCTTTACGCCCCTCTTCCGTGCGGAGACTCAAGTCAAGCCAAAAACCGTTAAACCAGAACCGAGCAACAGAAGAAAACAAAAAAACAAAAAAAACAAAAAACAAAATGACTACCGCTGCTCAGCCCATATTCACCAAGGGAGAGGACTGCAAGGCCGCCTGGCACGACGCGAGCGCCGGCTACAATGAGACCGACACACACCTGGAGATCATGGGCAAGCCCGTGATGGAGCGCTGGGAGACCCCGTACATGCACTCCCTCTCGACCGTTGCCGCCTCAAAAGGTAAAAGTGGCCGTTTGAGTGCAGTCTGTGATCGGTGCGTCCATTATCGGACACGGCGTTCTCTTGAAAGGGCAGCGTCCGATAATGGACTCCGGCGGCCCGTTGCCTGCCCCCAAAAATAGCCTTTTTTTTTTTTTTAACAAGTTAATGCCACTGAGGGATCAAAAGTATCGATTAGTTTTGTAAACAGTCATATGCCATCCATGTGTTGCTATTTCATTTTGCTTTCTGTCAAGTGAATTACCTCAAAACACAGAAAACAGTAGATATTCTCAGTAAAGTATATTCTAAATCCACATACCAAACTGTTGCTTGAGTGTAGTTTGCCCTATAAATATATATATACATTAAAAACAAATTTGAATCACACACTTTGATTATCCTCATACATTTACTTTATTAATAAAAAAAATAAAGATAAATACAATTTTGATTTGATTTTTATGGAAGTTGAAAAAAATAAAATTTTCACAAAATGCATTTATAAAAGTTTATGCAGTGGTGTTTTTATTTTTTAGATTTTGTTGGTACTATTTAACAATGTTTAGTAATGTACCTATTTTGTACCAGTTTTTACACCCATTCTAGCCTTTTCCTTCATTATTTGATAAATGATCTGGGGGACATGTGTGAGCAGCATGGTGCTCAGTGCTCTGTGAAAACTACAACAGCTGTTACTCTACTCATGGGGACCGGCCAAGAAGTCTGCAGTGGTACAGCTCATCTGCTCTTAGCTTAATGTGAAAATAGACAGAGCCACACACCGTCACTGACATGTGGGAAGGGACAAGCATGTGCACTGAAACCGTCTGCACAACACTGTACAAATGCACATTTCTCTTGCACCTGTTTCAATATTTACTGATATCCTTTGGACGAAACCAACGTGCAAATCCAACTTATAAAAATACTCATTTAATTTAAAGCACGTTTTCTTTTTTTTTGTGCTTGCCAACAATTATGTGCAATCATTTTGAATGTGAACATTTTATTTTGCATGTACAGGATGTAAAAATGTAATTTCCTCATGCTAAATGTCACATGCTGATTTTGAACTGTCTCTGTGAATTTTTTTGTGCCTAATCTGAACTAATTTCAGCTCTGTGCAGTTTGCTGTGCATCTTTCCTTGAGTACATACAAAAACGAATGGAATTAAAATGTGACCATTACGCTGAGCAGCTGATTAAAGGCCTAGGAAATCATTGAAGGGGTGAAGCAACAACAAATAGCCTTTACCCTTCATCTATTTATATGCTTCTCTGAAAGGGAATGAAACCCCTTTAGCCTTTCTGTCCGACCACATGTTACATGTTTCATCGGAGGTGTGGTTGTAAAAGTGGAACCCAAATTACTTTATCTTTGTTCAGGAGCATTTTTCTCATTTTGTTAGTTATTAAACACTGTAGCGAGACAAGTGAGCCTGGCTGGAATTGAACCCATGATGTTGTAGTTACATTGTATGTGTCTTCGACCGCTGACCACAAGAATGCCTGAAACCGAACATTCAATGGGATATAAATGTCGTGTTTTGTCGTGCTGTGTTTGTCCGGCAGGTGGTCGGGTTCTGGAGATCGGTTTCGGCATGGCCATCGCCGCCACTAAAATTGAGTCTTTCCCCATCGAGGAGCACTGGATCATCGAGTGCAACGACGGCGTCTTCGCCAGACTGGAGAACTGGGCCAAGTCTCAGCCACATAAGGTCAGTAGACCCAACTGATACATCAGCAGCCCAATAGTACCTGGATTATCACAGATACGTTCGGTGCACTGCATGCTTGGAACACGTATAGCTGCTTGCAGGTCTAGTTTACTGTTCCTGTCCTTAAATTTGAAGATGCAGATGAGTGAAGTTGGTGTTTATGTTGCTGCAGGTCGTCCCTCTGAAGGGCCTTTGGGAGAACGTTGTTCCCACCCTGCCAGACAACCACTTTGATGGTAAGAAAATCAAACCAGACGTGAGGGAACTTTGGTCACATCTGGAGATATTCAGCTCAGTTTTGCTTGACGCACAATCCGTAGCCCTTACGTAGCCTTTTTTAAACGTCAAACAGTCATCCCCTTTAAGCTTCTTGAAAATCTGTCGAGTGGAATATCAGTGATCACATCAGGGTAAAAAAAAAAACCTTACTGCACTGTGGTTTAGCCACTCAGTTTGAGTTATTGATTGCTGACAATCAGTGTGAGCCACTCTGAGCCATCGTAGATGGATAAAAACACATGACGAAAACTGAATGATTTACTTGTTGTACGCACGCTGCTAACACTGTGTTCCTCCTCTCCCAGGTATCCTGTATGACACATACCCTCTGTCAGAGGATACATGGCACACTCACCAGTTTGATTTCATTAAGGTAGGTAGTTAGTTAAAGTCCACATACAACACCCCAGTAAGTTACACAAAGTCCTTAAAAGATTAAAATTCTGGAGGAGGATAATCACTGAATACTTGGAATTGTTTGCATGAAAACCAGATTAAAGATGCTAAATAATAGTACAAAATATGTATCACAAAAATTGACATTAGTCATACATCTTGCTTGATTTGGAGCACATACTGTAGCCTGTCTGTCTTCTCCAGGTCATACCCCGACAGGACTAAAGGATTGATGGATTTGAGTCTGTGTTTCTCTGCAGGGTCACGCTCACAGAATGCTGAAGACCGGCGGCGTCCTCACCTACTGCAACCTGACCTCCTGGGGCGAGCTGCTGAAGACCAAATACGACAACATTGAGAAAATGTTCGAGGTAGGTCACCTTCGTTACCTCCTAGAGTACAGGAAATTTAACATACTAATTGTATACAGTGTGTACTTTATACTAATTGTTACACTATACTGTTTTTTGTTTTGCAATTACTAAGAAGTGCGTCTCTTAATTGACTTTCATCAGCTGAAGTTTAGGGTGTCTGATCGCTTAACTCTAATTTACTAACCCTGAAAAGTTTGATTTCAGAGAGTTTGACGTGTGTTACAGTAAATACAGTATCTTGCAATTTCTTTTAGCATAAGCAGGATAAACGTTCAAGTTACTGAATACTGAGAGTCATAATACATATCAGTTTAATCATTCAGTCACTGATATTCCTTGAACTGTACTTGCATGTGTGTAACTGTGAATCATCAACATGTGTTGATGATTGTTGTTCCTGGCCTGGAACATGTATAACATGACTGTTTAGACTTTAGTGTTGGTTTGATATTCATTCATGTAGCAGAACACTGAATGTATCTCCGGCAGGGTTGAGCTGACTGCAACCTGAATAACATGCTGCGATAATTTCAAGGTCAATGATAAACGGGATCGGGCTGAAGGCCCGATAAAGCCGTGAGCCGCCTCACACTGACCAGCTCTGTCTGTTAATGATTTTCAGGAGACCCAGGTGCCTCATCTGCTCCAAGCCGGGTTCAAGAAGGAGAAGATTAGCACCACCACCATGGACATTGTAGCACCGGGCGATTGCAAATACTATTCCTTCAATAAGATGATCACTCCCACTATCGTCAAGGAGTAACGTCTGAAGACACTGTTGCAACCTTTTTTTTTTTTTTTATCGTAATGTGCCTTCTCACCTCACCCTCCTGACCTCCTCATTCTGTTTATTTCACTGTCTGCCATCTTTCAATAAATTCAAGTGCATCCCAACTCACTTCACTGGTGTTTTCATATTTACTACAATACATTTATTTATATGTTCTTTTCACTGTTTATTATTATTATTCCTCTTTCACGGTGACATTTGTGTGAAACTACTGCCACATAGTCTACTGTATGTCACAGCAGCTTCAAGGTAGCACAACACAGGTGTTATTTACACACATTTTTAACTGTTATTACTATTTCAGCTCCTTTCATTGCTTACACTATATTTTGCATCCTTCATCCCTTTCTAGCTTTTCATACTTCTTCACTCTCACTTCTTCATACAAAGGCAGCATTCACACAGCATTCACACATTCTGTAGTCTTAGCCTACGTTCTTTGCAGACGTGGTTTCAAATTCAAAATGTCAGGTTATTTAATGACTAACTTCTTGATCTGAGCTGAATTTTGGGTGGTCAGTTGGTCGTGTAGCTGCTCTCTCCCAGCAGACTGTGCTACATCTATCCATTGATACATTTTGTCCTTCACAGCAGCAAATATGTGAGACAGCAGCAGACTGAAACCACATGAAACCAACACAAATGCATTTACACCCCACTGAGCTTCATCTGTTTTAGGTCCTAAATCACCCAGCGTCTTTCTTGCCAAGCATATCCTAAATTTAGACCGAGCAATAGATTTATCCCTGCGTGTTTAAACGCTTGCTTTGTCATGAACTTCACAATGCGTCATATCTGCTCTCACTGTTAAACGCTGCAGACTGTTACAACTTTCTGCATAATGAAAAGCTTTCATTAAAACAATTAGGTTGGTGTCCATCTCATTGGACTGGTAACAGTCCAATGAGATGAACACAGAGTCCTGTATACAGTGTGCTTTCATTTATGGTCGTAGATAACAGTGCATGTTATCTGAACACGTGGGAATAAGTTACCACCTGGCCAGGAGACATTAATCATTAGATGGATGCATGATGTAACAGCAGGCTGCAGTCAGGTGGGAAACTACAGCAGCTGGCAGACCTCAGATCTGAATCAGGAGCACGACTCGTGTTTTAAGTTAAGTCAACACTCTCATACAGAGAAATCTGAAGAGGCAAAAACAGGCCTTATAGCTAAGAGGGCACGAAGAACTGAAACAATGAGTCAATCTGTCATATTTCAAACACAAAATCCAAATGTTATCTGGTTTCATTATTATTATTATTATTATTATTATTACCTGGAGCTGCTTTTTTCTTTGTCATGGTAGTAAACTGAACCTCTTTGAGGTTGTATACAGGTGGTCAAATAAAATGTGAAGATGCCTCTTGGGGTTTTGGGAATTATAACGCACATTTTTCACAATTTGTGAACATTAAAACAATTAAATGATCAGCTGATTAATTGATAATGAAAATAGTAGTTAGCTGAAGGCAAATAATTGATATTGCAATATATTGTTTGTGGTATAAAGTCTCTTGTGATATGTTGATACACTATCAGCAATATGTTCTGTGGTAATGATAATAATCTTTAGTGTGTTGATGATTGTTTGACATGCTGCGTGTGTGTTAAAGTGCGACCAATACATCAGCATGGCCAATATTACCAGACAATTTAAGCTTATACAGATATATTAGAGATCATAAAATGGTACAAGAAAATGATGAGGCCAGACTGTTGGGATTTTTGTGTTTTTGGAGTATAACTACATTTGTTCTTAAGTTCTCAGATATATCCTCATCAGCAAATATGTTAGCCAAATACAGGAAAATGTAGTAAAGAAATGGCGAAGATGTTCGAGGTCAGTGTCACTTTTTAATGTAGTTTATTTTTTTACCCGTAAAATGCCCCACTGACTACATACTCCCACCATAAATAAATATTATCTTTCTGAAGTAGCAAAATGGGACTATATCTGCATCTCATTCTCAAGCCCTGTGTTGTAAAATGACATTAAATGAACCTTGTGTCCTGTGTCTTGGTCAAAATACCTTTTGAATTTAAGGGATCTTTATCTAAAAAATATTAGGTATGTTTTTACATTAAAGTCAACATCAGAAAAAATCTAAACTATCAAATTGGCCTGAAACATCCAGTATCAGTCAATGAGACTGATACTTCTTCAAAATACAGTAAATACTGTATAGGACTGATTGCTGTTTGTTGGAAAGCAGGCATCCTACTGCCTCGTTTTAATGTGTAAAGGAATCCCAGCAACCGGGTGTACATTATGTAGATGCTATTTCAAAACATAACACATCAGTCAATCTTTAACCAGTACACGGTCTGTAAACATGACCGTGCTTCACTTTAATGTTTGGTACTGCACAGCCATCACAGCACATAAGCACAGTTACTCGGAGCAACTTAAAGCTTATAGGCAAGAAGGAAGTGTGTCACTGAAGAAGCCTTCAGCAGCACAGAGGACTGTTTCTATGTTCCTGTTGATTCACACTGAAGATGCATAAAAGCAACTCTACTTTTCTCTACATCATTATAGAAGCTGGTTTACAGTTCTAGCTGAATATTCAAAATACCACAGCTAATTTTGTTCATCAAAAAACTTTTTCCACACAGCTTTGTAACAGAAGTTCAACTTTGACTTGGTATTCTGGTCTTTCACTTTGTGTTTTAGCAGACCATGACTTATTATTAAACAGTTCACACACAATTAAAATAAATTTAGCTTCTAACCACTACTGAGAGTCGACACAGAGCAGTGAAGGTCAGAGTTGGTGATCACAGGAGCCACCTAGTGGCTTAAACTTGGCTTAGTGGTCACAGTGGAAAGAATGACACCCAGATGTTAAAATAATGTATTTTCATGTGAGCCCAGTTTATTCAAAATAATATTTAAGATAATATATTAAGGTGATAGTTTTATGCAATGGTCATGACTGATTGAGAGTTTAACATTGGAAATGAGAAAAAAATAATGCATATGGCTACTTGAATGAAGATTAATTATAATTTGAACTGTGGTTTAAATTCTGTCACAACCTTGTGGGTAACAAGCTTACAACTTTTCCTGTTACAGTCTGTAGATATTAATACTGAACTAAACAAGTAGAAACTTAACTAGGTGACCGCTGCTGTGTTTGGTTGAAAATAAGCAGCAGTGCACTATGTATAAATTACAACGATGATTTTATTGAAGTTAGTTCCTGCAGCTCTACATGGAGGAGGAGCAGCGCTCCAAATGAAACCAGAAATATAACATTTACATAGCAGATACAAACACACGAACACATTCACTTTCGATACCAGATCTTCAGCTTCTTCTCACGCTTGATTTTCTTCTGCAGCTGTAAAGTCCCGTAGAGGAGTGCCTCTGCAGTGGGGGGACAACCTGGGGACAGGTGGGGAAAAAAAACAGGTCGCAATTTCAATTCACAGAACCAAGATGGTACAGAAGTGCAGTCTGTCTGTTAATTAATTATCTGGTAATTAATTTATATATTTGGCTACTGATGTCGCACAGTGAACTCATCAGTCTGCAAGACACCACTAAATAATGACTGGACGATTTCTGTTATTGGACATAAAGGACCTAGAGCTCCAATGCTGTCCACATACTTTTGGCCATAAAGTGTACATTTGAAATGTCCAAATTTAATTGCACAGTATTTTCCATTACCATTATAAAGAATTCGTAGATTTTATTATTTCCATATTGTCCGGTTAAGCTTACCTGGAACATAAATGTCCACTGGTACAATTCGGTCGCAACCTCTGACGACAGCGTAGGAGTAGTGGTAGTAGCCTCCTCCGTTAGCACAGCTGGAAGAGGAAAATTATGAGGACACTTTTAGGTTTACACCCTTACCCTAAAATACTCTACTTGCAGCAACATTTCATGTAAATGCTTGTGGATTTCAAGATGCTGTTTGCAGCCATGGAGTGGTAAGAAGAACACTGCACAAAAGCAGGAATAACCAAAAACTCACAGGACAACTTATCATTCAGGAACACAGTAAATGTTAGTATCAGATCAGCTGTGGAGACTTCACAGATACAGGACAGACTACGGTTCATCAAGATGACTGTTAAGTGTTGCATGAAAAAGATTTGTGGAGGAAGGGGAGGGCACTGCTAGTAATATAAATTCAGGACTTACCTTCCCATGGAAATGACGTATCTGGGCTCAGGCATCTGGTCGTACACCTGTCGGAAAGAAGATGCAGTTCAGTCACTCTTATGTAATGTCTGACTAAGAACTAATCTGTCCTTCAGCTGGAGGAAGCCTTCATGCCAGTCTACCAATCCACCGACAGGCTGGTGATAATCCAGCCAGCATTTGAACAGCTATATTGTTCTCAGCACATCCTGCAGACAGAAACGTCTGAGAGAGAGAGAGAGAGAGAGAGAGAGAGAGAGAGAGAGAGAGCACTTGCAACTGGCAAGGTCTATGAGCAGTGCAAAAAAAAAAAAAAAAAAAACAGGTTTTTCCATAATTTTTCCTCCATTTCACAGATCTGAAAACGCGAGACAGCCACTGTGGTGTTGTTTGGAGAGTCATTAGTTGGATTTCATTTAAATGTATGATGCTGATGGTAGCTGCTGTTACATCCCACCCTTTCCCTCCCTCACCTTCCGCAGAGCCGGAGCCATCTTATTGGTCAGCGTTCCTGCCACAATCATGACATCAGCCTGTCGGGGACTTGCTCGGAACACCACTCCGAAGCGGTCCATGTCGTAACGAGGCGCCGCCATGTGCATCATCTCCACCGCGCAGCATGCCAGGCCAAAGGTCATAGGCCACAGAGAGCTCTGGGGGGGGGGGGCAGCACAGTGGCGATAAGTCAACAAAACACTAATAGAGTGGACATATTAACACTGTTACTTATGGTACTGTCCAAAAAGAAAAAATAACACACACACAAACATTACTTTCTTGAACACATGTTCAACAAGTTCAAAACCAGCAGGGAGCACATACAGACTAGAGATGCATCAATATAACAGCATTAGTTTTTTTTTTTTTAGAATGTTTCCTAGGAGTACAGGGCATGGACAAAATAACACCTGAAAATGCCGCAGTCCAGCAGAAAATAACAGTTTGATGAAGCTCATGAAGGTCAGGTTCTGTTTTATTGAATCCAAATTTGAGTGCTGTTGTTAACCAAATACCACTGCCAGTGTGTGTCAGTGTTTGTAGGTTTGGCATGTTGTCAAGATTTTTTAAGATTTTCCTTGGAGCTACGTTACATAGTTGTGCTGTGTTTTCATCTACAGCTACAGAAATAGAGAAACTGAAATTCAGGCAACAACTCTCTGGCTTTCTAACATCTCTCTAGTACAGCTGACACATACTGTACCGTTCAGTGGTGTGACTCACATGTGTAGCTGCCTGTAATTATCGCCTTGACTGCGGATGGGAATAACGGTGGCACCCGCAAGCAATTTATGTAAGAAAATACTTTTTTTTTCAATCTTTCAGATGTCTAAGAGTGGAACGGTAGCAGTTTAAGTGAAAGACCTACAGATCCATTTAGAGGAACACTAAACAGACTGCACCCTGGAGTTACATCACACGTCTCCAGACAGAGGATTTGGTTTATTTCCAGGTGTGCGACCTGAGACCAAATAATCTCATTCTCAGTTGGACAAATGAAGATGTAACGTAACTAAGAAAATGCTGCACACTCAATTAGATTTTAAACAGACTTAAATTGGATTAATCTACTCCACATATGTAGGTGTTAGCACAGCCAACATCCTCTCATCTACTCACCCTGCGTGCCCAGTTAACCAAGTCGTCCAGTTTGGTGATAACATACTCCCCCTTGCTGCTGGCTACAGATGCTGGTTTGGCTGCTGCCACTGCCGTGCTCTTCTCTCTGACTGGAACCACACTGCAACAGAAGGTTGGAGGGGATCTTTACCATTTGCAGAGTGTTTACTGAGTGTCTGTTCTTCATTCTGATATTTACACCAGAGTATTTTTGGTAAACTCACCTCGTGCTGGTATTCTCGCTTTTTGCACTGCTGTGCAAACTCTTCTGTTGAACAACAAATACTGAAATGGGCCTGTTGGACGGAGAACAGGTCAGAAGAAGGTTAGAGTACAACCTCAGTAATAACAAAAACTGTTTGCAAGAAAAAGTAAATTGAAAGTCAAAAAATTGAATGAACCAAGAGATAATGGGAAAAGTTGATGTATGAATATTTTAATCATAACTTATATATATCTTAAAACAGTCAATGAAATAATGGACAGCCCAAAAACAGTCAGCTCCACAAGAGGGCAATATTGTAATACTATGGTGTGAAATCATTCCAAGACACAGATGGGCTGATTTTATTGTGGGGGGGACGATGATTTTGTCTGAGCTCCACAAACTTGATGATGCTTTAAAGGATTAACTCGACTGTTCCTCTCAACAACAGCATACAGGCTGAGCACTCCTGCTGCCAAAAAACAAGACTGCACAGCCTGTCAAGCAAAGCAAATGTTTCAGCACTGACTTTTGAGTGAGGATCTTGGTATTGTCCTGGACAAGAGATTATCTGACCTCAAAAAAGTAAGTAAGTAAGAAATGTACAAACATTTACAAAATAACAACTGGGTAAGATGGAAGCGAGTTGTTAGATAAAGAAAACACTGTACCGACTTGTTATATGACCTACTGTGATGTGGTAAATATATACTTTCTGGTGGGAATTCCACCCTGAATTTGCTGCCTACGTAGGTGGAATTCAATTAGTTGGACTTTTACAACAGCCGAGTACTAAATGTGTTTATGTGGGTATGAAAGACCAACTCCATCCCTGCTAAAGGTGTAATTCTCAAGCAGGGCAGAGCTGGATTAAATAAAGTTTTGAACCAAGGAACAGGATTAGAAGGTTCTTACCTTGTTGAAAAGCAGCCAAACATGGCCAGGCGAGGCGCTGCAAAATAAAAGCATTTAACAAACTGAAGACATTTTATAATAAACGTGATATATTTCAGATCTTTTAACAGCTGTATTTTCCAATCAGCTACATGACACCCCCTTTTACGTTGTTTTGTACATTTCAGTCAAACGTTTTACTGTATTAAGTGCTGCTTGGTTCGTGTAATGCATGCCGAATTGGAGGGTAGCCCCTGACGATTTATAAAAGCCTTTAAATGACACTTCGAGTGGCATAGTGTTCGCATGTACAGGTGAGAACCCCAAAACTGGCAAAGTTTTCAAGGGAAGTTTGGTTTGACGATCCTATCCAAAGCCGAGGACACGCACCTGGGGCTACCGGCACATCCAGTATGATAGTCCACCCACAAGGTACTCAAAGACCAGACAGTGTGATCAGTTTAAAGACGACTTGTCTCGTTCTCGGTGTTAGATAATGTTTCACTGCAGCTGGAGCTCACATAAGCGCTACTGTTAGCCACCATGCTAACGCACACAGAGCAAGGTCAGTGCGCGCGTTCACCGAAAGTTACCGATCCGTTCACCGACACGGTCAAACCACCGGGCGGTGCACCTTCACCTGCATAACGCCTTTGGTCCAACGACTAACATACGTCTGAAGACACACCGATGTTTATTAAGAGCGTTTAGTTTTAGTCAAAACATCACTTACCAACCAACGCCGCCATCTTTGAGATTCTGCTTACGTCAGACTGCGTCACGTGTCCGCACGAGCTCGCGCTGCAGAGGGCGCTGCGGTAACGTTGACAACCGGTTTAAAAAGATCAAATATTAATTTATTATGTTTTTTTTTTTTTTTTGCTCATAATAATAATAATGTTTGTATCGCCATTGATTATCATTTGTGAAAGCTGAAAACATCTGCGCCACTTCACCCCCAAAAACACCGAGTTGATCCAGTCTGGAAACATCAGTTTCATGACTTTCATGGGACATTCATGTGGTCATTCAATGACAGGGCAAACCCAAAACACAGTTAGAAAGAAAAGGGCCTAAAAACATTGTTCAGAGACACTAAAGCTGCATAAAGAAGGGCCCATTTCAGAAATACTGAGGCCACACCACAGACTGTGTAGTAGCTACTGCCTGAGATGGACAACACTGGTATCTGGGATATAATATAGGCCTGTTATTGGCAATTTTTTGGTAAATAGATACACTGTTTGTTATAGAGTCTGTAGCTGTTTAGCTCCCTGCAGTGGGGTGACTTGCATGGTTTGCATTTTGGAAACTATAATGTGAGTGTGAATGTAACTTTTTAAAGTGTAATTCTGAATTTAGTGTTTTTAGGTAAATGTCTCTGTGATTTTTTTTTTTTTTTTTTTGATTATTGGTTTTATGGAGCTTTTGTTGATGCAGAAAGTGGCTGGAGATCAGGATTTATGACTTTAGGACACATAACAGTTTTCTTTCATGTAATTTATTTTAGAGACCTTATTAACTTCTCTAAAGAAAAAAAACTAATCTCCCTGGGGTTTGATCATCTAATTGACTAACTTAAAAAACACAGAAATAACCTAACAAATCACTTCTACCATCCAAGCGGATTAAACTAACAACTGGACTTATATTTAAGAAAGAGCTGTTTTATTATATGTAAATCTTTCTTACAAACACGGGAGAGCACATTTGGAGCAGAGTTACTTACATTAGTCTTTGAAAGAAATGACTTTCACTTGAGATGTCATGACTTGAGATTGTCTGACCCAGATAACTACACTGGACTAGCAGCCTGGCTGTACTGGTTGAACTGCTTTCAAGGTGTATGTTGTCATAACAAACACATTTATTGAATCATACTTCTCAGTATCAAAGTACACCTCTCATGTCAGATAAAAGTACCTTAGTATGATTTATAAACCCTCAATGTAAAAAACATCTACCTGTGTGTTATTAATGCGTGCTCTCTCCATTGGTTTGAATGAGTGCATTTAATATAATTTCCAATAATACAACAGTGATATTAAACCTTTATATGTGCTGAAAAAATTAAGTTTTGCAGTTAAGTAACTATTAAATCTTAAAATCATCAGAGGCAGTGAGATGTGGTAAAAAGCTCCAGTTAAAGCTGGTAAGTGGACCTTGAGTTAAGATTATTTTGTTAAATTTCCAAGGTCCAGAATTAATTTAGAATTAGCAGCAGACTGTGACTCTACTTTGCAGCCTGCAGAGGAGAGAGCTGATGAATGTCTTTCCATGGATATAAAAGAATATATCCTAAATCCCATGAGGCCGTGACAAATAGCATCTCAGTCTGAAACAGACATCTTCAGCTGATGGAGCATCAATTAATCAGACTATTATTTTTTGATGAATCATTTAATCTTTAACAACAGTATCAAACTCAAATCACCTGCGGGCCACTGGCCAGGTTGAACACCAGAGAAAGAGAAGAAAAAATTAAACTTTACAAAAAATGAGTGAACAAAAAAGTTAAACTCAACAATAAAGTTCCTCCTTAATAATACACAGGCTTATTTTATTCAGGGTATTTTGAGTCTGTCCTAGTATAGTCCCTTTTATGGAGCGTCTTTATTGTTTTAGATTACGGTTAGGTTTTATGTATTGTCTTTACTCTTACCATTTTGTATTGTTTTCACTCCTATGCAGCTCCGACGAAAATGAACTTCCTCTTTTGGACAATAAAGTTAAATTTGATTTAGTTTGCTTAACTTAAATGTTAATGTGACTGTAACAAGTTGCACATTTAGGTCCACATTGCTAAATGTTTACTTTTAAATTAAAAAAATAAATAAAACACTTTTTATGCTCAGATTTTGCAACCTTGCTACAAAAACAAAAATACCAGTTTAGAAAGATTGATGGATTCATTTATAATTTATATTAAATTACATTGATTTGTGGGCCAGATTTAACAGTAAATTCCTCACATGCAGGCGGGCCCTGTGAGATGGTCTTGGCAGGTAGTTTGAGACCCTTCAATCCACAATAATTCAAATATGAAGACATTGCCCTTTATTTACCTGACCCCAAAGTGAAAAGCCCATTCTCGAAATATGATTACCTAGTCTGACATGCAGGCAAAAAGTTTTATTGTATGCTGGTATTAAATTGGTAAGACATGCGTATGAAAGTAAAATTCATATGTTAAAGACAAGTTTGAGTTTATTAGAGGCACAATGTTTCGGTCATGGACCTTTGTGTGCGGGAATTAAAACTTTTCTTTCATTAAACTGGTTAAAGCCAGTAAATCTTAGCATTTGAGGCTGAATTTGACATGATAAATACCTTTGGCCAAATGAATTGCCTTTAATTAAAGTAATTTAGATAACTCTTTAATCTCCCGTTGACTAAGTGGTCAAGAGAAATTAAGTGCAGCCATCTTTAGCATCCTGTTTTTGTTTTGGCCTCATTTTGCGCCACAAACCGAGCGAGCAACATCAGCAGCAGCGAGGACGCCAGCAGGGTGGAGATGGAAAGCAAATCAGAGAACATGGAGAGCATGTTAGCACATAATGACAGTCCCAGCGCTGCAAAATCACACACTGTAGTTTATCCAGGAATAGCTGCTCAGTCAAAGCAAAAGCAGCAACTGGTCAAAGTCAGAGAAGGAAACGATGAAAAGACGTTTTTACAAATGGCTTTTAATCTGTCTTCATCATGTACAGACTTTCTGGACTGTTGAAATAATAAAGACTGACAACTGAAGTTGCTTTGCTCAAGGTTTTCCTTTTTAGGTCAAACCAAATTCAGCCGCATATATAGCAGAGCTTTTAAGTACTTTCAAAACATTAAATATAGGCACTGGAATAGCTTAAAAGGACAAATGTTTAAAGACTACAGCATTGTTCAAAGGCTTCCTCCGCCACTAGCAGGGAAAGAGCTCTTGCATTTCAGATAATAAGCATGAATCCACATAAAAAAGTCCTGTATAGGAGGAGCAAAAATACAAGTTAAGCCGTCACAGACTTGGAGGTTATAGTGGCCGCGTGTGTTGCTGTGCTGAACTGCAGACCACAGGAATGGCCTATTTTTGGAAAGATCTCCTCCTCTGAAAGAAGAAAAGCAGCGCAGCTCGCCTTCTCACTGAGTGTCCAGGATGTCTGTGGGTAGGATGTCTGGTTTGCCACTCGGGCTCTGTGATGTCTCCCCTGACCAGGAAGAGGGGGTGACCTGATTATAGAGGACGTCCTGAGAGCCAAAAAGTGGCTCTCTGAGATTCAGGGTGTACAAGAGGAACAGATTGAGAGCCACCATGCCGAGGAGTGGGAAGACAGTCAGCCCAGAGCCGAAGCCTCGCCAGGAGCTGCACGCGTACAGGCTGACCCAGTAAACGAGTCTGCAGAGGATTAACAAACACAAAACAGGGAATCAGATCAAGTTCAAACTTCACCGATAAACACTCACAGCAGGGTGTTGGTGTTTCATAAGCACCAGTTAAACCAAGCTCACTTCAGCAGTGGTGAAAGAAGTATTCACAACCCTTTCTGAAGAAAAAGTAACAACTGAACAATGTGAAATTACTCCTTTATAAGTAAATTACCTGCAAAGGGTTCTGAAAGAGAGGTTCTGAGATGATTAGTATAAAAGAAGAATAAATAAAGTTATGTGACACAAATCTACATTCATTATTTGGCTTTTCTTAAATGCTTTAAAAAAAATAAAAAGATGATCTTTGATGATCTTTGATTGTACAATTGACACGATCTTTAGAAGTTTAGAGGGGAAATTCATAAACATTGAAAGCATGCGACTAGGGGCCCCAAGTACACACAGCTTTAATGTAAGGGGGCCAACAAGTCAAAAAGTTGGGAACCACTGGTTTAATCTTTAAACATTCTTTGTATTTTATACGTTTATCATGTTTTTTATTTTGTGTTAAACCTGAAATGTAACCAGTAACTATAGCTGTCTATAATGTAGTGGAATAAAGAGTAAACCAGGAACTTCGCTGGTTGCCTAGCAGCGACAGTCGGACATATCGATAACCCCCTCCATATGGAGGTTGTATTGTCACTTACCACAATTCAACTGCTGGAGAACTTTCTAGAAAACACTAATTATCTTCTTCCTATCAAATAAATTACTTGGGTTGTCTGCTGTTGCATGTTATACAACTTGTACTTACATTTTAAGCCCTTATAATACAAAAAAAAAATCAACACTCACACTGTATTTGAACCCACTACGGCATAATCAGAGCGCTGCAACAAACGGATCAAACAGGAGCGTTCATCTCACTGCTGCTCTGCAACGAGCTGCCAAAAGCTCTCTTTGGCTTTGTTAATGACAGCGGTTTTGTTTGTTTTTAGCCGTGCATGCGGTCTGTCAGTCCACCACTTTGGTCCGGACTGAAATATCTCAGCAACTGTTGGATGGATTGTCATGAAATGTAAACCAGACACTCATGGTCCCCAGAGGATGAATCCTACGTTTCATTTAATGCCACCTGCAGTTTTAAGGTTTCCTTTATTCAATGAAATATCTTCTCATCTATTAGCTGGATTGGTACAAATACTCGACATTCATGGTTCCCAGATGATGAATCCTAATACCTTTGATGATCCTCTGACTGCTACTGATGTTAGCATTTAGCTCACAGCACCAGGCTTGATGCTGTATTATTTTTTTATTCTTTTTAAATGCTTAATATGCGCTGCTCTGCGGTCGTGAACGTCACAGTTTGAGTTTTCTTTACTGTGGTTTAATGTTTCTTTATTAAGGTTTATTGTCTCTCTATGAGCCCCCTTCATCAAACACCCCTCTGGTCCACATTTGAGCCTCACCTTCCTAAGACGAACATGACAACCAGTATAGGCACCAACTTCAGCAGTTCTTGAGGCAGTAAAGCGGCCATAACGACGAGGTTGAGGACGTAGAGGCATAATTGTTCCAAGGACGCCGTGACAAACAGCTGCTGAACCGCCCGTCTTCTGGGAAACGACTCCTGCAGACTGAGGGAGCCTGTGCAGAACTGGCACGCTGCACCCATGAGCATTGCTGCGAGGGATAAAAGAGCAATAAGTCAGTTATAGCATCTTGAATCTTGGCCATCTTTCCACAAACAGCTCTCAACTTTAAGCAACTCCTAGCTGCACTTGATCTCGCCTGACAGCATACTTTGTTTTTATAAAGTCTTCATTTGAATACAGCAACTGCCAGCAGAATGGCCTACATGCAAATACTCCTCACTGTCATCAGCTTGACAAATAGGTGAGAGGAAAATAGTCTGGACAGGCTTTGCTTTGGATGTTTTTGCCACCTGCCCCCTCGTTCTGGTCGCCCAGGTTGGGAAGTGATTAAAATATTCTGAAACAATTAGGCCACAGCCTGGGAGACGAGACATGCCGCCAACCTCTTATTGTAGTTTCCATTTAAAGCTATGTGCAGGAGAAGGAAATTATGCTTCTCTCCAGAGGCCCGGGGAGACGTCTGCTGCACTGAGGTTGAAAGCGCATGAAATTAAAGGGGACAGGAGACATTGAAACATTCCAAGACGAGGCGGCCAGACAAACCAAATCCTTTCTTAATCTTTATCTCTCATTTGTGGCGCTCACACGGCTGTTTTTGAATGTCAAAGTGCAGGTGTTTGAAGCGTACCGAGCAGGATGGGGACGGCTGCCACCACACAGCAGCATAAGGTGAAAATGATGCGGCAGGCTGCGTCAGAGCAGTCTAGGGGTTTGATGGGGACATAGAAATAGAGTGCATAGAGGATCACGAATGCACACAGAAGAGAGGCCAGGACTGAGAAGAAGGCAGAGACTCGGCCGCTCTGACAGCATTTACACTGGCAGCAGCCACAGCAGCACTGTCCCTGGTCCGAAGCCTCCTCTGCGGTCTCGCAAGTCTCTCCCCGTGCCTCTGAGCTCCACACAGCCAGCTCCACGCTCTCTGGCGGCGGGCCTATCAGAGGCCGACCCTCGTCCACAGTGCAGTCCAGATTGGTGGATTCTGGACTCCATCTCGGCGTGTCTGTGCCGTTGGGAATGTCTCCCTGACAGGCTGGGGTTGGACAGCTGATGCAGTTTTCCGTGGCAGCGTCCAGATTGTGCGCCGTGATGATGGGACTGGAAAGAGTTTGATCCAGCTCCCCCGCCTCCGTCTGATCTGCTCGCGTCTCCTCCGGGAGGTCGTCGCTGGGCTGCTGGTGGCAGGGACCAGAGCCTGTTCAAACCAGAGCACATTTTAACACAGAATCCAAAACCAGATACTGAAAGCAATCAATTTATCTGTCATTCCCTTACTGAATGTCAGCCCTCTGCTTTGGGTCTAATGTAACAACCTCCCTCTTTGTGTTCAGGACCTACCAGTACTCCACTGTAGGAATATTATGTGTTTTCTTTGTGTCAACTAGTTTGTGACAACTTGATTAAACATGACGTACTTTAGCAATATGCACACATGAACACACTGAAATAACTACCGTCTTAACTAGACCCTCTACAATACAGGACCACAAGATGAGGTCAAGATGCACGACCTCCCTTAGCTGAAACTGAACTTCAGTGGTTATTCAAACGACCAAAAAACAATTAACAGTGACCCCGGGGCTTTGTGGGGCCTCTGGGGCCCCCGGACGGTTAATAATCCAGCTTTGGGTATCTTGTTAAGACGATAAATTAATGTTTCATCTTCACTTTTTAATAAATATCAAGCATCTGGTGGCACTTGTGGCCACAGTAACGTTAAAGTTCATGAAGGAATTGTCACAAAAAAAGTATTTCATTTATATTTTTATAATCCATCCAGAAAAACATTTTACTAAAAAGTGCAATCAAACATGAAATTGGCTTCAATCTCATCTAAACCACGTAACAAAACAAAGCCTTTTCTCCAGGGGGACAACTAAATCTGCCTGTTTCTGAAGCCAATGGCAATGTACCTGTATTGGATATTGACTCAACTTATTTCTGATTAAAGTTAAAAACATGTTTTTGCCACCTGTTGGTGCTTTGTTACGTCCTCCCGAGCACTACAAACTACTTTTCAACCTGTCTAAAGGATTTAAAGGTCCTAAACTGGTGAGCAATGACATGGATGTTGATTTATTACAGAGCACCTGCAGGTAGATCCACACACCTGCTCAACCTTCAAAGAATCAGAATTATTTTCAAAACTGGAAAGTGACTGCTTGTGACTGTTGCTCTGCTTAAATCAGCCCTGACTCGCTCTGGATTCAGTCGGGACTCCAACTCGACTTTAGCCTTCGCTAATTTGTTCTGGCCTCCCCTCAAAGCTCACAGCTCCGTCACATGAAAAGCAAAAAGCAGCACTAATAACTCACCCCGTGGCTGATCGGTTGCTGGTGGAGGTTCAAGGGAGTGCTGGGAGCCGGAGACCGAGTGGGAGGACGAGTGCAGCTCCTCCACCGAGGACTCGGGACTGTCTGACACCGGTGCCAAGGAGATCTGAGTGTCCAGGTCCAGGAAGGGGGAGAAGGAGAGCCTGGTCGGGTCGATGTCCTGGAGCTGGTTGATGATGTCGCTGATGGACTCCTTCATGCTGTCGAGCTCCTTCGCATTCTGCCGGTTAGTGGCCTGAAGCCCCGAGGTGCTCATAGTCACACAGCCTGAGGGGGGCAGGAAGAGGTGCAGACAAAAACCAGGCCAGGAACCAGTTAAAAACACCAAACCGGGGACATGCAGGGCAGTAAAATCCCCCCCAACACACACACACACACACACACTCTCCAAGTGTCACAGAAGCTAAATGAGTGCAAAACGTCGCTGTAAAACTCAGTGTTTCAAGTCAATTATTCACTTTCTTTCAAGCATCTGGTGGCCGATGATGTGCAGAAGCCACATCAACATAAACTTGGAGAGAATATCTAAGGTCATTAAAAAAGCTTTGCAAAACCGTTTTGAACCAAAATGAGAAGTTATTCAAATCCCCAAAGTATAAGAAGAGTTGTGAGTTGTACACTTCATTTTTCTTCTTTTCTTTAATCTCCTTTATTCCTCTTTTCTTCTACCTGTAAAGCACTTTGTAACTTTTGTTTTAAAAAGTTAGTTTACCACTTTCTATCGAGGAAGAACGAATTCAGCCTTCAAATAAGGCAGCAAGTACAAACCCATAAAACCAAAACTTTAGTGGGACTTTATGTGGAGTGTTGTCAAACTGCTTATGCGAGGAAAGGGGCTTTTTTGGGATTAAAGGAAATCAGTGTTGATGTGAGTTTATGTCTGTGGTTGTACAATAATAATCATCACTGACAGGAAGTCGGAGTTTATCGTCCTCGGAGTTTAACGCTGCTCCTGCAGGTTTGAATTCTTATCACTGAAGTGTTTTGTTTTCTTGAGCTGCTTTCTCACAAAATCAAAACACTGTTGTCGCACAAAATGATAATCTGACCTGATAATACTCGGGAGTAACGTGATGGGACTGATTAAACCCTCAAATTAAAAACAGACCAGCTTTACAGTCTTTTGCAGAAAGTCCTCTGTATTTTTCCCCTGTAAATCAAACCTGTTGGTTTCAACAGCCTGAAGGAAGTTTACATATGACAATCACAAACGTATTCATGCTGGTATTTTAGACTGATCCTAGTGTGTTTAGACTCAATATACTTAAATCTGACAACTTCTAGGCCGTCAAAATATAAAGTATTGAAGAAGTTGGGTTGGATATCGATATCACTGTCTTTAAAATACTGAAGTTTGGGAAATTTAAACCTGTTTTGACTTTAATTAGTTTGACACTTTGGGAAATTGATACCACTCTCATATCTGTCAGTTTAACACGAAGCTTAGCTTTAAAACCAATCTGTTTTTTTCTTTTATCAGTTGTTTTCGTATGGATTAAACAAAAATACAAGATAAAATGTGTTGATTGGTGCTGACGGGACCAGGCTAGGCTAGCGGTTTCCCTCTGTTTCCAGTCTTTATGCTAAGCTAACTGCCTCCAGCTTCATATTTAATGGGAACACACGAGAGTGAATCAGTGTATTTCACCACAGGTTCCTCCAACAAAATGTATCAAACTGCTGGACAGAAAAAGCTTCGTCCAAATACAATATTTCTCCAAAGGTAGAAAAGTTTCCTGCTTTAAAGTCGAGACTCTGAACAAACATTAGAAACTCGTCACGGTTTGATTCTCACACGTTTGGGTTGATCCTGTTGAGGCAGAATTACGTTACTAATAGAGCAAATAATGTGAAAGTTAATGTACAAGAAAAATATTATAGTGATTTCTTGTGGGGAAAATACCTAATGTAAAGTAACTACATACATTTACTAAAGTACATGCACAGTACAGTTTTGAAGTACATGTAGGCCTATTACTTGAGTAATACTGCACTATAAACTGTATTATTTATTCCAATTTTTTTTTTTTTATTTAACAGCTGTTGCTACTTTTCAGATTAAGATATCAAACACAACAGTACACAGAAGTACAACGTGAAAGTAAAAATTATCCAATAAAATACATAAATCCTGCATAATGAGAACTTTTACTTTTTATACTCAAATGTCCATTTTGTTTAATACTTATGTACATGTGAGTACAGCTTGGATGCAGGATTATTACTTGTAATGGAGTATTTTTAAAGTCTGGTATTTCGTTTTTTTTCTATCTTTTACTTTTTCCACTCACTTCTTTCTGTAAAAACGCGTAAAACATATTTTGGACCCACATGAAGATGAAATAACAGCAGTGCGGCGCAGTGTCGTGCGCTGATCTGAAGTGTTTTCATTCACATCTGCGGATTGAGTTTGGAGCATTTTCTCCTGGGCTGTTTTGGCGCACACCCAACGGTGGCGCAGAGTAGGCACGCAAAATGTGCGGCGAGGATCCTTCTCTGCAAACAAATGAGGACTCCACCACGAACACAGCGCAATTAGGGGTCTCGTCTGGCTTTTTCTTTTTTTCTTTTTTCTTTTTTCTTTTTTAGGTCGGATGGGAATAAATCTCGGCGTGTATCAGAGTTTTGCGCGGATGTGGAAACGCGCGCAGGGGGGCGACGAGCTCCGACTCCCCGCTGAAAAAAATAACTCCTCTCCCGCTGCTGAGCAACTCTCTCCCCCCCAAAAAAACACACACATTTATTACAGTTCCTCTCCCACAAAGCAAAGACAAAGTCTGGCTCTCCTCGGGTTCAGCGCGGCTCGCTGCGTTAAAATAAATAAATAAATAAATAAATAAATAAAGCCAAAATTTGGTGATGAACGGATGAAACGAGGCCGCGTGAATGTGCGCGTAAAGGACACACGAGTCCTCGGCGAGCGGCTCTGAAACCAAATGTTTTGTGGCCATTCAGCAGCAAGAGAGAAATGTGCGTTTCTTTAGCTCCGTGAAATGCCCGCTCAGCCCTGCGTTCAATGGACAAGCACGCCTCGCGTAAATGGACTTACTTTGGTCGGAGGTTGCAGAGTATTTGGTGAGTTTTTACTCTTCTCGCAGTAATAAAATTAAAATTAAAAAAAAAAAAAAAAAAAAAAAAAAAAACCCCTCTTCGGTCCTTCTCTGCCTTTCTTCCCTCCCCCTCCGTTTGCTTTTTGTCTTGCAGGATCCTGAACTTCTGAATCAAATTTCAGGACGGACAAAATACTAGGCTTTTCCTCCGCCCACACAAGAGTTTTTCTTTTTTCTTTCTTTCTTTTTCTTCCCGGGTACCATGTCAAACACCATATGGAGCAAATAAAGACAGAGGAGGAGGAGGAGGAGGAGGAGGAAGAGGAGGCACTTTCTCTCAGTTTACCTCGAAATTCAACATGAACATTTACATCCATCGCAAACACGAGTTCATGTAAACAGAACAGTAAATATTTACTCTGAAACTGGACCTCAGCACTCCTCTAATACTCACAGGCAGGATGAAGAGTGTGATCTACTGTGTAATAAGTTTAAATCCTGTATTTATTACTAGAATATCATTATAAAGAACTGGATTTATGAAATGTTCAGAGTTTGTGTTTTTGTATTTTATCTACTGTAAAAATACATTAAATGTGGACACTTAGTATTATTAATGGGTAGTCAGATAAATACAATATATTCCTATAATGACAAAGTGTGGCTGCAGTGTTCAAAACTGAGTTTATATTGATTGAATTGTGCTTTGTTTGTTATAATATTCCTACAATGATTTTGTGTTTGAAGGATAAGTCAATATATCAATTATCAGACTGTTCACCAATTATTGTTTGTCATTTATAAAGCATTAAGGCTGGTTGTAAGATTTGCTGTTTGCCTGTTTTATATCACTGTATATTTGTGTCACGTTTGGCAATTTACTAAGATTTTTTTCTAATGATTTCAATAATTAAAGAAGTAATAGACAGAAAAATTAAAATAATCTACAGTTTCAGCCTGTTTATGGCATTTCATATTCTTTGGTATCACTGTAACATTCCCACACTGTTAAATATAGTTTGACAGTTTTGTTCTTTCTATATTATTCTTCTGAAACTGGAGTTCATTTTTAGAATTTAACATTAGGAATTTTTCTCACATTAACAAATGAAATCTCGACCACAGTGTGTTGACAAAAATCTCACATATCCAAAGTGAAGTTGTTTAATATGACAATAGTATTTCTGTGCTAATACACTTTAAAGGACGTTGAAGGATCCCATCGAGTTCATCTTTTCCATTTGCTCCTCTAACACTCTGGTGGCTCTTTCCTGCCACACAGGAAGTGGTGAGTTTTATTTTTTCAGCAGCAGGAACAGCGTTTTATAGGAAATAAAAGAACAGCACTACTGTTGTACTCGCATGTTCATAACTGTACATCTAGTATTAAGTCAAATGTTATTTCACAGAACTGAAACAGATTATACTATTAGGGTGATTTTATTGCATAAAAAAGCATATCTAAAATAAACAGAGATAACGGCGGTTATAAATAAAAAAAAGTCATGACTATAAACAACATATTTCAAGTTTTGTCTTGTAAATATACACAAACACCCGGTAGCAGTTTATTGATCTGTGGAATGGGTCTTGGAGATCGGGGGTTTTGGTGACAAACGATGAGCAGCATGTTTGAAATACCAATCTGCTGTCCTTTAAAGTCATCAGGGAGGACAGAGGACGGCGATCAGGTCCACCACAAACCAACAGGCTTCAGGTTGGCTAATCCCAACCGGATTCTGCTTTTAGCCAAAGCATAAAGAAAGCAAACACGAGCTGTGAAAGTCACATAAAGTAGTTAAAGTGAGGGGGGTGGTGGGAGAGTCCTGTTAGTCCTCCGACAGCAGCCGGTGGAAGTGATCCTTCCTCTTCTTCAGCACCTCCCGAAAATCCTCCTGAAAAAACACAACAGGAGATATTCGGACTGAATGATGAAACCGGGGGAGGAAAGACAGCGGGCAGATGCTGCTGCAGATAACCAGCTGTTTTATTCACAACTGACTGTCTGAGAACAGAGAAATCTACCAGCTGCTCTGATCACAACGATCAGAATAAAACTGAACTAAAACAATCTGGTGGTTCAGACTTCAAGCAACAGCACCCAATATTACAGGCATTTTTCTAAACATTTTTGTAGACAAAATGATTTATCTATTCATAAAAATAATTGTTAGTTGCACCGCTGCATTCTATCAAACCTCATTGTGTGGAAAGTTTTATGTAACATGAGGCCAGGGATCACTACAGCTAAAAACTAAGTATCTCCTATATTGATCCAGTGTATCAGTTCGAGATATACCTACACACTTTGCTTGTAGTAATTACATAACTTAATTCCCTCATTTATAGGATCTGAACTCTTCCAACTTCACTGGCTCCTAGTTTGTATTAAACAGGACACAGGCAGACAGAAAAGTCTATAAGTGGATGCCATCATAGTTAATTTTCACACAACTAAAGACTCATAAATGAACCTTAAGATGAATTTAAGAAAAAGTAAAGGGGAATATATGATTGGAGGAGAAATTCCCATCTGTCCCTGCAGGATGATTGGGGGATACAGCAACTAACAAACGTGGTAATAACAGAAGCTGATAATATGAAAGACGTACGGCTGCAGACAGTTTCTCCATGGACGGGATGAGCTTCTGGAGTTCTCGGTCCTGTGGCTCCCCGGACCAGCTCTTGATGGGAATCGTGTTCATCAGCTGGAAAAACACCAAAAACAAAAACTGTTTTCACCACGCAGTTGCGAAATGATACCACTGACGGAGAACCAATATGGAGTTTCACTTACAACTCTGACAAAAAACAAACAAACAAAAACAACACTGGTGATTTTCTATATTTTTTCTTGTTGTCAACAAATTCCAGGAAAAGAAAAACAACAAATAAACCCTACTGATAAGTATTTCCTGTGTAGTACCATTCTGATTTATCGTATTCGTCTGTCCCATGGACTCCAGTGTTGGCCGGCAACTGTTAAAAACACGAGCTACATTGTTCCTTCATTATCATGACTGTAGTTTATTTTTTCATTTATTTTATTGATCAATCCCACAAACGCTGTCCTGCTGCTGTAAATACTCACAAGAGCACTAAATCCACAACACAGTCCAGTTTGAGAAACATACAGTTCCTAACTCTTTAATGAAATTAACGCAGTTCCTTTTAAAAATTAAATTATATATTTGTGTCCCATCTTTCCTCCAGTAAGAGTTTCAGTGTGACACACAGGGTAGAGTAGTCACAGGGTATTGAGAGATACATGGTTTTGGTCTTTTCGTGGGATTTGCTACTAAAAAAGAAACTACAGAATATCACCAGCACTATCCATAAAAAGCAATGAAAATGACTGAGTATTAGATGTTAAACTGGCTTCTAAAGTCACAGCTCCACAGTGCTTACATGGTACGGGTATGTGTGGGGTGCGTTGTCCAGAACGACCGTCTTGGTGAGATCCCTCCCGAGGATGCTGAGATCTTTGATGTAGTGGCCGAGGACACAGGCACAGTCGTCCTGATACAGACGATGTCTGGAGGGAAATCATCAACATGTTACAAACATTTACACCTGTCTCTGGGAACCAAGTGTGCCAGTAAGTTTTGTATAAATGTTGATGTCTGCAGCTGCAACGCGATGATGTAGAGGTGTGAGTCTACTAAATAAATTTTTTCATTCATTTTTATTATACAAATATTTAATGAAATGCCCCAAAAAAATAGCGTTTTCTAAACATGGGCGGTCAAACACAGGCCAACTTCTTCGCCAGTCTCAGGACAACTTTTTTTCCTGCAGTAAAATGCTGCTGACTGGGCTTTATTTACCTCAGTGCCTGAACCAGAGTCATCCTTCTGAATTAATTAGTTATATAACTGTATGGGTACTAGCTCCTATAAATAAAACAGTACATGCTTCAATAACCAGGAGGTCTGTTTTAGGTCTCTATCAACTCCTGAGGGAAATATCTGTCTCTTTACAGTCACTGTGTCTGCCTGCTGTTTGGTGCTGAGCATGTTTTGTACAGGGAGTTTTTAGAGCTTCTTCTCTGAAAGTGACGCTATGAGAGCGGTGAGAGTGAACCAAAGCAATAAAGTTGCAGCTGGACAGCTAAACAATAAAGTGGATAAACTAGACGGTGGAAAACTAATTTTTCCTGTCCTTAACATTTCCAAGCAGAGTCCAGAGGTCAGTGTGCTGCTAACACTGACAGAGTGACAAACCTGACATAGTGATCGTCTCTGACGCCAAGCAGAGAGTTTATGAAATGAGAGTGGAAGCAGAACTTAATGAGACATACCGAAACAGTTTTCTCTGCGGGTCCAAGATGTTCAGTATCTTCTCAGCGTATTCCTTCTTTGCACATGTGTAAACAAACAGCTGTAACAGAACACAAACAGCAGCTGGGACCGAGTCCACACAAACCAGAACTCAACGGGCATCAGGACACCACGAGAACTACATCTAGTTTCATTTATTTTTATAAATGTATTTTATATCTGTGTGTAGAGAAGGAAAGTGTATAACTTCTGAAAACTTGAAGCACATCAGTTCATCAGACAAGCCTACAATATTTAATGTTCCAATTTTGCAGAATAAAGCATTCTATTATTATTAATGATAAAGTTCACCTCATCTCACTAAAAACAAACCGAGACTGTAGACAGAACTTGTCTTGAGCCAACTGCACCAATAAACGTCCAGATAATTTAATTCTATATCAGATTAACACATACCTCATAGATTTTTGCCACAGACTGCAGAAACTCCTTGACATGTGGTCGTAGGACCATGTACACCTGTTGATACAGAGCAGCAGAGGATGAAAGAATAAATGAACAAGTCAATACACATTCTCCATTTTCTCCACATTTCCTATTAAATTATCTAGATTTGTCAAATATGTCGACGGTAATCTAATCAAAAAATCTGTAGTAATTCGCTCAGTGCGCTTCAGATTCAAAAATAGGTTTATGAACAACATGCAGCGAGTGGTTACCTTGTACTGATGGTCCTGAAAAGCAGTGTGGAAGGTGTACTCTGCGTCCTCGATCACATTCAGAGAGCTGAACATCAGGGTCTCCTCCTGGAGGGACATGGATCAAGCTGACTTAGTTTATTTTTGTATAAAAATCCAGAACTGTTTTTTCAGTGCGGGTACAATGGTGCACAATGTGCTTTAACCAGCCACATATTCCTAGTTTCATCCATACCAGTAACATACCAAACAAATCAGATGCAACTACATTTCTACAATGGACCTCTGGCAAGATAAATAAAAGCTCTTTATGAACTCACACTCCTGTCCTGCAGCGTGACAGAGTAATATGTTCTCCATAATAGGTACTAAGTGTTTGTCAGCTTTTTTTTGGTGACACCAACTCAAAGATAAAAACCTTGAGTTAAGATTAAATTTACTCAGTTCAAGTTCCATATATCTGAATTGTTGTGCCCATGTGTGAGTGCAGGAAGCTCCAGAGGATCAAACTCACCAGGTCGACCACGAGTGTGGCCTCTGGAGTGCTCCTCGTCTTGGGGGGAATGTCTCGGAGTTGGGGTCGGGAATGTTGGGACTGCAACGGTATGTTCTTGATGAATGTAAAGCTGGTAAGGAGAAATAAGAATAATGCTCTTAGAATAGAAAGAAGCACCAACACAAGGAGAGTTGAACCACAAGGGGAAAATAGTTTTTAATCAAAGCATCTGATATGAGAAGACTGATCTCATCAGTGCCATACATTTTTTTTGTGAATAAAGATTATTTAAGATATTAACATAAAGAGATGCTTGTTTGAAAGGGGCTTAATACTTACGGATTGAAGACATCATCATCCTCGTCTCCAGCCAGTAGGTCAATGGAGCCATAACCAAATACACCTTGTTCTGGGCTCATCAACACACTGTTACCAGAATCTGCACGTTTCACATCTGGACAGAAAAAAACAACATGTACAAACAGTAAGCAACACGAGTCTCTCAGGCACAGTCATTATAAGATTTCCATGCTTCCTTTTCTTTAAAGAAAAATAATTCTGCCCAACAAGTTTGAAGAAATGAACACAAATCCAAACGTTTGCCTTATTTGCTACACATATAAACTGTCTGAAAAACACCTGACCACAACATGGACGCGACTGGAGGCTCTCACATAATGCACAAACCAAAAACTTTAAGACTTATTTACTAAAGCAGTTTACAGCATCAACATTGTTTCCGACTTTTTCAGAAGGAAATAGTAATGACTCACAGTGGAACTAAATTATAACAGGACACCAAGTCCTCTAACAATAAAATAAATACCAACTGTCAGCTCACCACATTAAAGCCTGCTGAGCTCAAGAGGCTCACAATGTTCTTTCTGTGTGATGCACCCAGGGTGGGAATTTACCACAAACCGCCAAAAAGATGCTAGTACATTTATACTGTGGTTGGCACACGAGTTACGCCACCAGGCACTTTAGTCATAAGAAAAGAAAACAATCTTCAAAAAGATGACTGGATATCTCCCAAAGTGAACAGTAAAGCAATGAAAGTGTTCAGTGGGCCAAGCACATTTTACTGTTCCACAACACATGAATTAAAACAATATATCTAGAAAGATTGTTGATGACTTTTTGAGGTATTGCATTCATTAAAGCCAAGTCAGTTTAAGGCCCTACGCAGAATCACAGTAGCTGTACTCACTCTCTTTGCTGGGTGTGAGGAAACGCACAATGGGCGAGTAGATGTTCCTGGCTGTTGTGTTACGAGGAGACACTGGGTTGATTGCTGACAGTATGTGCTCATGGCGCATGATGGACCTGATTGGAGTCTTGAAGGCCAAATCTACACCACAAAAAGACGATCAATCAGAAAACACAAAAAAACAGTGCTGGTCCAGGGGCCAGTGTATGGTATTCATATTCAGGAGAACAGAATGTTAAAATATAGCATCCTTGAGAAAAACTGGAAGCTGCCAAACATACCTGTTTCTCTGTCATCAACAGCAATAGCCCTCTTCCTTGCCCGGCCACGGGGAAGTGGCCGCCTCGTCATTGTGGGAATTTCATCATCTGAGTGGTGGGAGTCATTATCCAAGGTCTCTTCGGGCTACACAGTAAAAGGTTGAAAAGTGGTAGAAAGTTTAGTTTCACCCGTGTGTCTGAATATCGAATTGTGATTATTCATAGAGAGCACATCTCAATATGACCTTTAAACATACACTCAAAGTTAAAGACAGTCGGGTTTGTGGTTCAAAGAGAAATTATCTTTTGCAACTGTGTTTACTGAACTGCAATGTGGTAATGCTACATCATATTATGATAACCAAAATACCATTTCACAAATTTACAGTTCATAAGTGTTTGAGATAGAAGCTAGTTTCCGTGTCCTTATTGAGGTACGGTTCAAATCATATTCAGGTCTGGATTCAACCCGTGATGTCAAGTCAAACTGATGAAAACTGGAAGGTGTGATTATTTAGATGTGTTCAGAGCAAAATACCAAACACTGCCAGAAATGTTGTCCTAAGAGGTCTTTAATCAAGCAAAGCAATGTCCAAAGACCTCCTACTATTTTACTACAGCTGCGGGAATGATAGGGGTAACCCACAATAAGTTACTCATTCACGCAATTCTCCCTAATGAAACATCGAAAGATTGTGATATTAAAATGTACCCGTATATGTGTTACTAAAGTGGAAAATCTACACTTAAAATAATATAATAATCTTGAACTTTTACAGAGTTAAAATGTCTGCAGTAAAGAAAAGCTAATAGTGCCAAACAAGATACTATAATTGTTATAATAGTGTATCAATACTGCATAGCCAAAAAAATAATATATTACTGGTACCAGTGTATAGCAAGATTACGTATCATTATTTTTGACTATGAACAGAAACTTCCTGGAGCTGTTTTTATCCTCATTTACATTATGAAGAAATAGAAATTATGCCTCAGTCCTGTAATAATCGTGTGTATTTACACATACACACACACATATTTATTTACTACTTCTTTGCTCTCTTTCAGTCTGCAATAGTCACACCAAAAGGAAGAATGCCCACATGTAAACAAAATCAGGACAGAGCAGGTATACATTGCTGCAGTGTAAACATCCTGCCTGCATGTGTCCTGGTGACCTACTTCTACTGGGACCCTCTCTCACATGCAACTGGGCTGTTTAATCCTCCGCTGCTGCACTCAAGTCCTCGGTCAGACACCAAGAGCTTCCTGCCCGGACCCCACAACCCCAACACATCACAATGTACGTCTGATGCAGGTAAACACAACCTCAAGGTGGAACTTTAACTCACAGACGCTGTTCATTTCTAACTCAGCAACGTTACTTTGGAGCCAACACGAGACAAAAAGTGCTTTAATTACATAATGAGTGGCGCGGCAAAACTCCAACCAGGAGCATATAAATAGTACAATAAGTCTCACACAAACTACAGCCTCCAGACTGACCGTGAAGTCGGAAACAAGCCTCCGTGAAGCCGGACGAGATTCACTGCAAGCGCTGCTGTTGCGCCATTGTTGTGCTACGTTAAGTTAGCCTTTAGCTTGGTGTTACCGTGTCTCCCCCGCTCAGCGTTATATGGACATTTAACCGAACACCGCGCACCGTTTCCGGCTGCTCGTAAACGCTTTATTTAAACAACTCCGGAGAAAATACGAGTGTTTAAGTCAAGCGGCGACGATCGTCCAGCTGTCGCTCCGACACGGTCTGAGTTAGCAGCTAGCCGCTAGCCGCTAGCCGCTAGCACACCATGACAACCAACGGCTGATTAACGGCTGATTAACGGCCAGAGCAGCACGACACAGAAACAAACACCGTTTATCGGTGTCAATAACGTCACGGAGGATGTAAAAAAAAAGGCCACTGACGGAGGAAATAGTCGGTTTGTTCACGTTACCTCGGTCTGAAGCGGAGTCGCGGGCGCCGACAGGCGCGCTCGTTTCGGCGTCGCCTTGTCGCTCCTCGGCGTCTCCGAGGAAGCTGCGACGGTTTTTTGAGACCTGAGTCTCATGTTTCCTTCTTCATATGGTCCCAACACGCTGTGATGGAGTTAATCGCTTCGAGTCGTCGGTCCGTCGGTCGGTCGGTGCGTTTCTTTCTCTCTCCCCCCCCCCCCGCCAGATTAAGGTTCAGAGGCCGGGAGGCGGTGTAGCTCCGCCCCGCTCAGCTCCGTGGTTCGCGTGTGTTTAAATGTGCGGGGGGGCGATCGGTTCACGGCAGCGGACAGAGCGGCCGGGCGGTGCTTCAGAAGATCTGGATCCACACAGAAACTTTCCTTTAAATGGACTTTTTCTCTCAGAACCTCTTTTGTTTCAAACACACAATAGGTGGGAAAATACCAGTTAAAATATCTGAAAAAAAAAAAATGTTAGTACATGGACCTCAACACAAACAGAAATTTAAGGAATAATATTGCAGATGGCAGTGGTGGAAAAAGTCTTCAGGTCATTAAGCTGCTAGTAACCAAGTATATTTACTCATGTACTGCACTTCAGTACAATTCTGAGGTAATTGTACTTTACTTTCTGCTATTTGATACTTATTTTAGTTACTTAGGACTTTGCAGATTCAAATTAATGATACAACCTATAATCAACAAATAAATGATTATGTATTATTAAATATTAATAAAATAAATCTACAACATTAAAGTGATAAATCATTCTGAAATGGACCATGCTGTGTAATGAGTACTTTGAGTATATTTTGGGGCTCATACTAATTTAAAAAGCATACATTTTATTTTGAGTGTTTCTACACTGTGATATTGCTATGTTTAGGTAAAATATCAGAGTACTTCTTCCACCAAAGCAATTTAACAATACCACACAATGAAAATACCTAATTTGAATTAAAAATCCTGCACTGAAATATTTATTTATTTTTAAGTATTAGCAACAAAGTATTAAAAGTACTCATTATGCAGTATGGCCCCTGTCAGAGTTGTATTATTATAGTGTTGGGTCATAATTATTAATACACTAACATCTAAGCAGTTCTTTAGTGTGAGGTGGAACTAATTTTAAATGCTTTATATACTTTCAGCAATTATTCAGCAATAAACAATGAATCATATGTAGTAAAATCTTAATTTGAATAATTTTAAAGCTATCAGTTAAATTTAGTGGAGTAAAAAGTGCAATATTTCTCTCTGAAATGTGGTGAGTACAAGAATAAAGTAGCATAAAATATAAATACTCAAACCTCATACTCATAATTGTACTTCAGTACAGTACTTGAGTAAATGTACTCAAGTTACTTTCTGAATTTTGAGGTACTTTTGCACAATTCAGTTTACAGTTTACTTTATTCCAACAGGTTAATCTACTTAATGGTAATATGATAAAACCAAACAATGAAACCATAATACAATTAAAAGAATGAGTTTGATGTTATTAAATACATAAGGAATGCATTTTAATTAAAGATAGTGAAGCTAACCAATTAAAAGGGAAAGAACATATCATTTTTATTATACTGCTGAACAAGTTTGTTAACTTATCTTAGAATACATAAAAAAAAAACATCCAAAGCTCTGGTGACATTTAAGAAAAGTGATATTTTATTAATTTTAGATTCAAAATAAAAGTATTCACACAAACACATATTGAGTAAATAGGCAAGAATAACTCTCCACCCTTCAAAAACAAAGAAGTTGCATTGCCCGCCGCCACTTCACTGTTACCGTGGTTACCGGGAAACATCCCATTCATCCAAAATGAAATCATTTATAGAAAAAGGAGGAATAAGCACACATTAATAAAACAGACTGAAAAACGACTTGAAGTACCGACAGTGGTACTAGAAGCAGTACTTGTTGTAGTACTACAGTAGTAGTAGTTGTTGTCCCTGTTGTTGATGCTCAAATAAACTAAACGGCGAAGTGTTACGAAGCTGTAACACAGAGAGAGAAACAGAGAGACAGAGGAAGCCGCCCCAGTGTCCAAAATGAACGTCTCAGTTCACCTACAGGGTGACAATTCAATCTTTTTATTTTCTCCCAGCCAAGATTATGATATAAATACACCACAATACTTGTTCCCAATACAATCTCATGTGTGTCATGAGATTACAACTAATCTCAAGTACTGTACTGGTATGTTGAAGTTCATTTTGACCCTGGCGCCGTCCTCTCACCCTCTTTGTGTACCCACTAAACTGTAACTTGAGCCCTCACTGGGTTAAATGCATCAAAGTGGAGGTAGAGGTAGATTTTCCTGAGAAGTTATAAAAGACAAAAGCCTTGTTTCAGTTCTGAAGTTATCTTGAAGACATGTGAAGCCCCCAAACACACCACATGCTTCCCTAAAATAATCACATTATCAGAATCATTATCACTATAATAATAAATCTGCTCTAAATGTAATCTCTGTGTGCCGGGGTTGCTACAGCAAATCCAGAAAAAAAAGCAAAGAAAAAGCAAAACAAAACAAAAACAATATAAACATGATATATTTCACAGCCCTAAAAAGCCACATTTCAGAAATATTCTATTTAATGAATCTTACTAATACAGGTTAATTCATACAACAATTGTCACAGCAGAAGGCATCTTGTTATTTCTCATCATCATTTTCCTTGTCCACAGTCCACCTGATGGAGGTGAAGTCAGTGGTGAAGTCCAGTCAAAAGCCCCTAACCCACATGCACCTTAACCCGTAAATGTTCCAGCAGAATTTCCATGTCGGCAACATGTGGGAACAGGAGTCTGTGTCAACTTTCCATGCAAGACACTCTGGGCCGAGTAAGATTTCAACAGGTTCTTAAGCTATGGCTCTGGTGGGAGTAAAAGCAGCAATATTTCAAGGACTTTCTTACGTTATGACAGTTTGACATAGAGTGAGCAAGCCAACCACAAGAGACTCAGAGGGTTTGTGCTGTTTGGAAGCTGCCACATCCCAGATTTGGGGGTCAGCCACTGAAAAGCACTACATTTACTACCTATACAGTCTGAAAAATCAAACTCAACAAGACAAAAAGGCATTGTTCCGATCTGTACAACAGCATGTGTGTGCACCAAACAAGCAGACATTTGAAATTAATCCAAGCTTTTAACTGCATTACCATATTACATATAATGTGACAAAAAAAAAAAACAAATTAAACCAAGAACTGCAGATGCAAAGTCCTGTGCGACCATTGTGTAATGTAATGATGAAAACCACTGTGACACACAGACATAAATGCATATTCATAGATGCAGCTGGTAGAAAATCAGAAAAAAATACCGATGTGAACCTAAATATGCTAGAAACTCTTTTCAAAACTCAGAACCACCTTTGGTTTCATAATAGTTAATAACAGAGTTAAGACTGATACCGTTTTCACAGCTGCATTGTTCCAATGTTTCTTAAAATATATAAAATATTAGCTACCTCTGATATGGAGTAACCAGCCTGCCCACAACCACAGCGAAACAGGCAAGACACGATGTTTGATTAAAGATTGGTTACTGATTGTATTTTTATTTCAAGTAAATCAATTATTTAACTCTAACAGAGTTTGAGTCTGGTTTCAGTGGAGACATTTAACTGTTCCATCATGATCTAAATGCTATTTCAGAGGATAAAACTCTGGAAACACTGGAAGGAAATGAAGATATGGACACTGAAAATGGGTAATTTTTTCCAGTAAATGGTCATAATGAAGGACAGTGAATCTTTGCAGCCTTGGGTCAGACCCTTTTGTGTTTCCATTTAGGAAATTTAAACTGATTGTGCGTCATAACTAAACCTTCCACTGAGGGGAGCTCTTAGTGAAGAGGTTGAAGCTTGAACTAAATCCTCAGCTATACCCACATCTCTGGTACCCTTTGCATAACTGAAATCGATTAAAGGTGAGGGTCACATTTTTTAAGCTGATATATCTGATTGTCTGTGGTCATTACATTCTCTTTCATAAGTCAAAGTGAAGTCTTTGACAACATTTTGAGGAGTTTTTCCAGCATGAACGCAGCCTTCAGACACTTGAGTGCTTTAGCCTCTGTTGGGGCTGAAGCAAAAAATCTGCCAAAACTTTGGTACGTGAGGTAGAAACGGGGCTTGATTGTGGTTGAAGGGATGTCAGAGTGTTTGGAGGTATACAGTGTTGTCATATTGTCTCCTGATTGTCGCTACCACGCAATTATAAAAGATGCCGACCTTCCCTGAAGATGCTACCGTGCCCATACTGAAAGAGAGCGAGAGCTGCGGTACCTCCACTGTTCAAATGCAAATATCTCACAGAGCCAGTCAATAGATATGCAATAAACATGGATCCATTGAAGGGGGCAGGTGCTTGAATGTTGCCTCAGGGGCCAATAGGTCACAGGGTCAAATTTTGAAAAAGCAATGTTGATCCTTTAGATCAGTATTGATTGAATTTTGCCATCTCCAGCAGCCCTCCCCCAAACCAATGTGTTTGGCCACAGCATGTCTCTATTTGATTGTCAGCCAGCAACTGTGACATCTGCTTCTCATGCAGGCAGAGAGAGACATGCTGGGCTTTCTGCTCGTCACCAACCTAACAAAAACATCCCTTTCCATCGTGATATATTACATTTACAGGAGCGTCTGCTCACACGGAGGAATCAAGGAGAAAGACAACCTTAAAATGTAGTTTCAAATTAATTTGTTTTTTTCCTGTGTTTTGGAATTGAATAATCTATTTTGATGCTCCAAAATAGTAGTAGAGTAACGGAGTTTGTTATACTGTATAAATAAGACAGTAACTAAACCTTTAATCATAACTGGAAAAAAATGACACCACATTAAGTAGTCCTGCTAAATGGTGGTTTAAAGAGACAAAACTGAGCACCAGGTTGTAATACAAAGTAGCCATACTGCATAACGCTTTGGATAAAGGTGTCTATCAAATGTAAAGAAGGCAGTTCAGCATTAGTGTGCATCTATGCATGACCTTCAACACCCCTCCACTGTTTTATGTAGAAATACATTCCCTTCCGCCTACAACAAAGCTACACCGAGAACCTGATCAATAAGTGATAAACCACTTAATGTTAGAATTCATAGAGATGTGTTTCCTCCCACTTATGACAGAAAGCTGTAATCTCACACACACACACCGGAGTTTCACGTTTAAAAACGTTTTTCAGACATAAAAACAATTTCATTGGTTGAGTTAAACCTCAGCGGTCGGAGCCGGAAAACCATGCAGTCTACTCCAACTATGTTGTCTAGGTTTGAGCCTTGATTATATCAAGTTCAAACTTGTTTTAATAGCCTCGCTTGCCTGCTGACCTCATGAACGCTCACATAAAACCCATGAACAAGAACACACGGTGACACTGATTTGAGGCAAATGAAACCAGACTTCATGTTGTCCAGTTACAGTCCGAACTGTGCCACCTTTAGGTGAGGAAAGTAATAACGGTTGCAGTTTTGACACTTGTGCCACCTGAAGGCAACAACTGCTGTTTGTGAGTATTTGAGGTTTTGCATTTATTATTTCAAACTGGCAAAAGTATTTGGTGTTGAATATTTGAACTATAAACATGGGAACTATTGAAATAACATCTCTGTTAAGACTGAAAAATTAAATTGTCTCACTACAAGCTCCACTCAAGTGTCTGTTCTGGAGCTTTTGATTGTATCACACAATCGTGTTAATAGTTAGCTCCTGACAAGTGACTCTTCCTCCAAAGAATTAACATCTAAGCTCACATGTCAGAGGGTCAAGTGCTGGAGAAAGCTCAAGGATTAAACAGTTTGTGTTGTACAGCCACAAACTGAGTTATGTTTCTGTTTGAGTATTTAATAACCACTGAAGGTTAGTATGACGGACCCAGTGGTCTTTGCCTTGGTCCTGTGTAGTAGGTTTGTGAGTGTTGCAGGTCATTGGCTGGGTGGAGCATTGTGGTAACTGGGAACATCTGGCCAGCTGCCTGCCCAGACACTGATCTGCTGACCCCTTCACCACTCATTGTTGTCCTTATTTGATTTTCACCAGCTTCGTCTTCCTTGTTTGTTGTGAGCCAGTCATAACAATAGTTGTTTTAGGTGTAAAAACTCAAACAGACACAAAGGAAACAGCCATGTTGAAGACAAAAGTGCCTACCAGTGCCAGTAGGTGGGGACATCAAAAAATCTACATCTGCAAGTCAAAACTGCTGCTGCGGTTACATTTCTTGCCTACAGGTGGCGCCGGTTTGCCTGCACTGAACTGGTCCGATAAAGACCGAGCAGCGCCCCCTTCTGGGGAAGCCGGCTAAATGGGAATCGATGGGTTTGTGAGTGAGTTACAAACTGGTTTCATTAGCTGCTTCACATTCAAACAAATACTTCATGATTCATATTTCAAGCTCTGTTAATATTTTTAACAGAATTCCTCTTCCGTCACTATTTTGGTTTCTGCTTCACTGAGATGTAACTCAACTACAAGATCCTTTTTCTGCTTCCAGAGCAGTTCTGCCTCTGACAAATATTTAAAGCTCCACTTCTCTTTTCTGGGAAGTAATAAAACAAGTTTACTCCTTTGTATCAATAACTCTCTCCATTTGACTTAACTTTAAGAACAGCATTTGATGACTGTATGTGTCTTTGAATGAGAGCTGCTGGCTGTCTGAGTATAAAGACTACTTTTCAAAACTGACCAGTGTTTGTGTAGCAGCTGGTGGTGATTTCCCACCGAGAGGCGAGTCCAGAATCAAAGCCATGACAGCCATCTGGTGATATTTGACTGGAACAGTAAAAACTGATTAGACGGAGGTCCTGCTCGCTCTCTGGTCATCTCATGCTGTGTTAAGGCCTCAGAACAGAACCCACATACAAAGCCTGATTTACTTCCTAACGTCAGTAGGAATGAAGCTGCTTCGCGGGGCGGGGGGGGGGGGGGGGGGGAAGTTGAGTAACAATCTTTAAACAGTCCAGAGAGGTAACACAGGTTAAAGACACAACTATTTATGAATGATACGATGTCTCCACTGTGGCTGATTAACCTTTTCTTCATACATCTAAGTGCAGCGAGTGTTCTGTACAAACACTAAGACACGAGTGAGCGCTCAGCCGCAGCCATGATTACCTCTGAGCTCACATTGTCAAAAGCCCCGATTAAGCAAACATCTAAAAACCGTCAGAGGATCACAAGACATTCTCTGTTAAATCCTTGACAGGTGGCAAGCTAGTCTCAAGGAGACCCTGTCCTTGTCACAGCACAGGATAAGAAGCACTTGGATCAGAAGAAGCACTAAAGTCATGCAAAACACAAAGCTGCAACAAAAAATAAAAGCATCTGTAATTCTGTAATCTATAATACAATAACCAAAACAAAAACATCAGATATGAGCTGAAATAACTGTCAGTTTCACCTGAAGCGTCTCCTGACACCTGATTGTCCATGTGAGCGTCTCCACAGTGACATGGATTTAGTGGATTCACGACTCCTGTGAATTTAAGACAGGAAATCACACTTTTCCTGCTTCACTCTGATAGCTGAATGTTTTTTTATCTACAAATACAGGCATGCATCTGACCTTAAGACAATCACTCCACTATAAGGCCAAGTTAGAAAAAAGATTTTAAAAAAATTGATCTTTCCGCAGAGAAAGATGTTGACAAGCATCTGTCAAGATATTGTACAAAGCGATGAGCAGATGGACACCTGAGAACAATCCAAAACGTGTACTACTGACAACAGGAACAGTTGGTGTGGAAGCCGCTGAGGCTCAGAAAGTCCAGCGGGTTGAGGTGCAGCAAGTGTGGACATAAACCCCTCAAAAAAGGCTTTAGTTCATGTTCCCACCTGCACAACTGACCTTACTCATATTAACAGCCATTTTGAACACTAAGCATGAGAAACTACCTGCAAGATTGGCATAGATATGGATTGATCTGGCCTTATGTCAACAACAGCTGAGGATTTTGGATAGAAATTGTCTAGTTGTCACTGTTGTAACAACCATGATGACCAATAATAATGTTTTATGTGAATGTGAACCAATATCCTTTCGGATTCATGAGATCCAGTTGTTTTACATTTGTGTTTTACTGGAGAATCTGGGGCATTGATTTGATGTGTGTCTGGGAACACACCGGGAGCACAGACCTGAATCCGAACTCGCTCTTTCACATGTAGATCCAAAGTGGCTGCCATGTGAATAAGGTTACACGGTTTTACATAAAATGAGGTCACAACGGTACATTGTTATATGCCCTGAAGAAACAACATATACCTTTAAAGCTTTTCTGATTAAAAATAGAGGATATTCATATTTTCTTTTTTTTTATAGAATTCTAAATATATAATTTTTTTTCCTGCAGTGAGAGGATGTTAAAGATTTAAATGATAAAACACAATAAAGAGAATAACAATAATGATAATAATGACAATGAAAAGATCATTATTATTATTAATAAAATAAAATAAATCTCTCCCTAGAGGATAAAACATTGCTGTCAATCAGTAGCTGTGTTTGTGTGTGTAAACAGTGCATTGTCCTTCCTAGTTATTACCTTCTCTTTTGTTCTTCAATAATCTGTACATTTATGCAGAAATAAATAATTCACAGGCTGTGCATACATGTTTGTTTAGCATATACTGGCTCTCAGTTGGGATATTGTTTTTTTCCGAAATCCTTTTGGCTTTGAAGAACAAAAGAGGTGAGTTGTTGAGAGAAAACCTGAGATAGTGTACTTCAAGTTATCTGAGTTTCAGTTTATGTTGTTCTGTACAGTTTATGGTTCTTCTCTTTTTGGCATAGATTATATAGAAAATGAGGTTGATTTTTGGCTTTACTTAGCGTGGTAATTAAAAAAAATGAATAAAGGGGAAAGACTGGGGGTTTGTTAAGACAATGAGTTGCTGGAGATTGAGGTTGAGGTAGGTGTGTTCTGCTGCTGCTGCTGCTGTGGAGCGACACGACTGCTGACCGTCTTATTGGAGACGGACGATCCTGATGCACCAGATAAGGCCGACCCTGCTGCTGCCTGAGCAAAAAGAACGCCTAGGCAGAAGCAGAAACACAAAAATTATCTCAAGAAAACAAAGTATGCCCATTAAACAATTTGGGAAATACACTTTTTTGCTTTCTTTCAAAGAGTTGGATGAAAAGATTGTGTGGCCCCAAAAACCACTTATGCAAAGTAGGGAGGCCCAACTTGGTGCTGTTTGTTAAGTTTATTGCTAATTATTTGTATAATTGACGGTGACTTGAAACATGAAAGGAAGTGATCAGTTGGACTTCCTGTGCGACCTGACAGCGATACTCACCGGTGTACACCACTCCATTGAGCTCCACTGACATGCTGATGCTGCTTGTGCCGTTTGTGGTGAGGTTCAGGGCAGAGTCCTGCCTGCTTTCTATAGGGAAGACATCCACAAAGGAGAGCTGTGTTAACAAAACCAAATCACTTACACTTCACTATAAAACACTGCTATATGTCTCTGTAACACTAGTCCAGAGTTGAGTTCCTCCCCTTAACTACACTCTCTCACGGCAACTTTGTGTGTGAATTTGCACATTTTACATTTCTCTGAAGTCACCTGTATCATCAATACTGAGAAACTGTTTGCTTGTTCCATCAGATAGACAGTGAGTTAGACAAACTGTGCCTTTGTGATCAAAGTGCCTCTTAGCAGAAGGGATTCTCCGTACAGATAAACACACATGTACTGTATGCATGCTTGCATGCATCTGCTTCTATAAGCTAAACAGGTCAACATATAGGCCTGCCGTGAGTTACTTCCTCACTGTTGGCTGCTGTGGTTTGTGGTAAGATTACAAGAATGTCTTGAGATACTAACTGCCAGGAAGAGGGAGCTTACATGAATTCTGGGGAACAACAATGAAATATAAATTCCACAATGATGCCACAGAAGATTTGACGTAGTAATATTGATATACATTAATGTCTTTCTTTTACTGCAGATTCTGAGAACATTCACATCTTCTATTGTCTATGTACATGTTACCTTTAGGCAATGTCATTCATCACCAGGGGTCAACATTTTATTTTTATGTGGATGAAATGGATATATTGAAGCAAACGAACCGGTTATTACTGTCTGCTGAAACTTGTCACTCTAACAGAAATAGATGGCGTACTATTAACATTACTAATAATAAAATGCAAAAAAACATTTATATTAATTGTCAGATCAAAGACAAGGTCTACTTTTAACAAGACAGGGCCATTTGGTTTCCCAAGTATAGGTCATAGATTTGGAAATTAATGATTACTTCCCACCAATGTGATGACAAAATCAGACTCCTTCCATCTAAAATAAGACTTTTTGAGTCTTATTGAGTCTTATAAGACTCAGCAACTTTTTGAGACTCATATTAGCTGAACATATCAGAAACACCAGTGTGTGTTCAGTACCTTGGTTATTGATACGTATGTTCATGGGTATCTGAGCGGTCATGGCCAGCAGGTTGTGTTGCAGCGCTCTCTGAAGCAGTCGGTGGTGTTCCTCGGCCGGCAGCGCCATCTTCTTCTCTGGTGGCTCGCCGGCCTCCAGTTTGTCCCTCAGCTGCTCCAGAGCCGCCATCTGAGCCGCCATCGCTGCCTGAGCTGCTGCTGCCTGCACAGCAGCCACCGAATGACCCGCCAAGGCCCCCACCGGCAAACGAGTCATACCAAGCCCTGGCAGCGGCTGGCCTCCCTCCTCTTCTGGGGGGACACCACAGAGAGAGAGAGAGAAGGAGGAACTTAAGTCAAGCACATACAACTGAATATGATGACATTACTACATTCATGTGTTTTTAAGCAACTTAAAACAAAACAGTGAATCCCATGTGATGTGAGTGCAGCATAATACACAAATCTCACCTTTCTTGATCTTCTGGATGGGGGTCAGCGAGGCCCCGTTGGTGCCCACTGTCAGGCCCACACTGGACGTGGGGATCTTCGGCGAAGAGAGCATGGTGGGCGTCCCATTGGGCGAGTAGGTAAAGAGGGAGCTGCCAAAGCTCTGTCGTCGGCCCTCCCGCCGATTACTGTCGATGGCTGCCTGGAGCTCGTTGGGGTTGCTCAGACCCCTCTTATCACATTCATATGGGTACAGGTACTTCATGTATCTGAGAGGATCACAAATGTATTCATTTTTTTCACGTACTGCTGAAAATAAAAATGAGTTCCTACAACTTTAATACATACAAAGCTTTGAAAAAAGGGGTATTCCACAAATGTTACACATCAACATCAGTTCTGATGTCATCAGGATTGTCTCGGCTTGGGCTTAAAAACAACACTTTTTACCAGAACCACTGAGATTTAACAGGCAGGGAAGGTGTGACGAAAGATGCTATCAAGATGCATTGTGGGAAGTGCATGATCTATTGTTTTTGGAGTTTCTAACATACTAGGGACTAAAAATCAGGTTATCTCTAATCATTTTGCCTTAATTTGTCTCTCACAATTCCCCAAACTTTATGGAAATATAATGTAAATTGCTGAAGTCTCCCTTTAAACACCAAGTAACTGTTCCCAGTAGATCACTGGCAACAGAGAAACGTGCCCGCTCTTAGTCATACAAGATATCGGGTGATGGACAAAAACTTAAAGCGACAGAAGGAGATACTCTTGAAGATAATCACGTGTAATGCAGGTCTCCTTCTCGTAAGAAGGGATTTGTGGTGCAGCTAATTAGGAGTGAGAACGGGTTGCAATCTGAACCAACTACAGGAAATGACTTCAAACACAGAGGTTAATTGGTAAATGTAATGGTTGACGACATTTGATATAGCCAGCAGCTCAACATGCTTCAAAATGCTTAACAGAACAGAAGCATTAAGGGTACGAGAGTTGCGGCTACCTTAAGTTATAGAAACTCAAATCAGCTGTGTCATTGATCTCTATTCTGGCAGTATAACAGTAACTAATAAATGAGCTACTTTTAAATTTTGGTCATAGACTTTTAACTAACAGTTTGAATCCAAACAAACACAAAAATGAAACCGAGTAACCTTTCGGCTACAATTCAGATCAAAGAAAACAACTGGAGGTGTGATCACATCCGTGTGTGTGTGTGTGTGTGTGTGTGTGTGTGTGTGTGTGTGTGTGTACTGACTGTGTGCGGAGGGTGAAGGCTGCACTGGTGATTGAGGTAGGCAGGTTGAGTCCCTTGGTGATCTCCCTCCACAGTTTCTTGTTGATGACCTCCACCAGGCCGCCCTTCTCTGTCACCAGCCTGTAGAGCATGTACAGATCCAGGACCTGCTTGGCCATGATGGGAATACGATTCACTGGGGTTCCTGGAATAAAGCGCGCACACACACACACACACACACACACACACACACAGAAAAAAAAACTGTCATGCAGGAAACTTCTTTCATGTACTGGACTGGTTCTTGGTGGGCATTGTTGAGATTTGACGCATGTTTGAAAAGAGCAAGCTACAGACTACAGTGTCTTTTATCCATGAAGTTTAGAAGTAGTTGTAACCTTTTTACCTTAAATGTTTTAAGCTGACCAGAATGAACTCAGTATCTGAAACAAGACTGGTTTTGATTTGATTTTTTAATTTTGAGAACACAGATAATCACACACACAGCAAAGAGCAGACCAGTGTGAGTTCAGTCATGTGACAGATCGATGGATTGTATAAGGAAACTGGAAACAACTTTAGACACCGCCCTAATGAAGGAGAGATACCTGAAAACATTTGGGTAATAAAGCATGGAGTACAGGAGTAGAGTTGTGTGACGTCATTTAATTTTGATAGATTTTTTGATTTTACCTGACAACATTACTAGAATTTAAAGATTTAGAGTGTTTGAATGTGTCTCACAAAATACCGGTATTTGTATGGTTGACATTAGTCAACCTGATTACGCGTTTTTTCTAGAGATGATGTGAGTGTAAGTAAGCCTTGGGACAATACTTACAGGTTTGTACTAATCTGTGGTAAATGCCCTTTACCCAGTGAGGAAAATAAAAGGCTTCATTAATCTTTTTATCAAAATATTATTCATTTAAACCCTGAGTGATCCCAAACACAATTTTGAGTGTGGCCTCAGTTCTCTGCACAACCTGCAGATGGCACTCTCAGATTCTTTGAGAGGACTCATCAGATCCGCCCATTGGCGGTGTCTCACACACTGTAAACATTTAGTACAGGTTTTTCAGTTGTGAGCACATGTCTGTTGTCTCTCACGACAATCATCGGGCTCCTCATCTGATTAAATCAGCCATAAATCAACTAAACTGAGAAAGCTGCTTTGGTTCACGAGGGACAAAACATCTGAAATGAGCCGCTGGGTATTTGTGCACCCGACATGCAAATACAACATTGCACATTTCACAATTTCCTGAGAGGAGGAATGGGAATTTATTTGGCTTAGTTTGCTGTTCTGATGTTGTCCGTGTCACCGGTGTAAAGGCCCTGCATGGTGGCTGAGTCAGTGTTTGTGTGTGTGTGTGTGTGTGTGTGTGTGTGTGTGTGTGTGTGTGTGTGTGTGTGTGTGTGTATGTGTGTAGCTTTAGAAGTGTGGGCAGGGCCGTGTGGACAAGAAGCAGGATGGGAAGGTAAACTAATCCATTCCCAGGCATTGATACGATGTATGTCCCTTCTAGTTATAGCCTGGGAATGACGAAGGGCTGCGCAACCATAAAGCAATCATCTCCAAAATGAATAAAGACCCCACCCATGTGAGTGAAAGATGAGTAGACGCTGCTGTGTCGTATGTCAGAGAGAGACGGGGGCAGATCATCCCTCTCTATATCCCACTATTAAGAGTCTCTTTATGAGACTGGCTGGAGATAAAGCGAGGAGATATATAATATGGCAAGATAAGAAACTCAATAGATGTAGGAGTACTTTAATAAGTGAGAACAAACGTGATGTACTGATGCAGTCTTTAGAGACTCACAGTTACATACCTCTTTTTTGCATGAAGCTGAACAGGTCATCCAGAAACTCTTTTCTCTTTGGGTCTCTATCCAGTTCATACAGCTACGGAGAGACACAAATGAAGCAGCAGGTTATGATTTTACATCCGACAACAACAAACATTTGAGCCATAAGAATATAGCAAACATGTTGTGCTGTCACAAAAGCAATCTGAATGTGTGATGATGCATCGAATAGCTGTCAGAAAATGTTCGTGCCACAATGTGTGACTGCAAGATGACAAGACTGTGTAAACAAAAACATAAACTCTGGTCACTTAAAAATCACCCTTACAGGTCCGTCATGAGAAGCCAATCAGTTGTCTTCTGATCATAAGAAGAGATGACAAAGAGAGAGACTTAGAGAAAAGCTATGGACCAGTCTGGCTTGATGAGAACCTGATGTGGGTACAGCTGCTGGCGGGGCCCCGGGCTCTGGAAAGCTTGGTGAAAGTTAGCAGTAAAAGTGGGGCGCCAACTCGGGGGAGTACTGTGGGGCCATTGAGCCTGTGCTTGTTTTCCCTGCCTTGGTTGCCAGTGTGATAGTGAAATATCTTGTTGAAGATATTTTTATTTATGTGTCACACACTTGATGCTAACATGTAGTCAGTTATAAGTGAGGGGAAAAATGGTACAGCATCAGTATCTCACTCAAGCACACTTCAGGTCCTTCATAGTTTCATAATCTGTTAGTGAAAATGGCAGGATGTGAAACACAGTGTACAGCTGAGCGCCAAACAAAAGCAGCATATTGTTACTACACAGACACAACAGCCCACAGCTTGTAGGCCAAACCACAACTTACCCTCATGTTGCACACTGCAGTGTACACTTCATATCACATCAGTGGAAAGCATTAACGTCACAACAATGACCAGTACATACTAGAGCTGATGCAGTTAATTGTCTTGAGAGGATTTGCTGTTTAAATTAGTTTTTTGATAATAAATTCAATACCTTTAGTCGGACAGAACAAGCAACGTGAAGAAGTCACTTTGGGCTTTGGGAAATTGAGATGGCCATCTTTCACTCTTTTCCATTATGTTATAGACCAAATAAGAGTCCTACTGTATGTAAAAATGACAAACTTTGAAAATTTTTTAATATGCGCTGCTCAGCTTGCAAGATAAACAATACGACAATATTTTTTATTAGGGCGGCAACTAAAGATTATTTTCATTATCGATTAATCTGCTGACAATTTTGCTAATTTGAAACAATGGCCATTATAATTTCTCAGAGCCCATGGTGATGTCTTCAAATAACCAAAACCCAAAGATATTCAGTTTGCAATCATATAAAACAGAAAGAAAAGCAGCAAATCCTTGCTCTGGAGAACCAGAGAATGTTTGACATTGCTTTACAAAAGACTAAGATGAATAATGGAATATCAAAACAGTTGCTGATTAATTATCTGTCAATCAGCTAATTGATTGATCAGCTAATTGTTAGAGCTTCACTCTTTATTTAGGAATTTTCAATATCATTCTCTAACATGTATTGGCTGCATCACTGATAGAATCATTACTGAACGAGCCTGTGTGTGCTACAACTCAAACAAGGAGTCTAATCGAAGAAACTGCATGCTTGCTTGACATTTGACTTAGATTTTCATACGGAGATGAATTCTGATTTACTTGCTAACCTCTAAGCTGCTCTGCCGCCACATCAATAAGTAAAAGGTGAATAAAACACCAAACTGCAGTCAGGCACTATAAAAGATTTCTTATTTTGCTTTAAGCCCCTGGACGGAGAAAATTTAAATGAAAGGCCGTCCAGCTGAAGTCTGTTATGATGACAGAAGTGGCCTCTAACCACTAACAGACTGTCCCTCATAGTGGCATTCAGCCCTCATTAGTGACACCAAGCTGCCATCAGATCTTATTATCTAGTGGGTAAGGGGGAACGGAGGGGTGGGGACTGTTGGATTGAAGAAAGTTGAGGTGGATGGGGCAGTGGGGGATGCCGGGTAATGCACAGGCCTGCTGGAGGCAAGGGGGAGTTTTAATTACAGGATGCATGCATTTCGTGAAGTGCCGCACCATAAATCTTGGAAATGATCCCCCCCCCCATTTCCCATCCCCCCATGTTGCTTTATTTGCTCTCTAACCCCACGCCCCTCTCTCTGTCCTGATAACACAAACAAAATATTTCCCTAGTGGCGTGATGGGAGCGCTGTCACATGGAAACAGGGGGGCTAAAGCTCAGTCCTTCCAGTCCTCCAGATGTGGTAGCACACTGGAGCACACAAATACATTTTGACTGAAAGTATTCTAATGAGTAAAACATATGAAAAAGGTTTAAATTCTCGTTCCACTATGATACCAGTAATCAGTGTAAGCAACACAACACTAAATAAATTTAGGTTAATTCACAGCAATTTAGAGATGTGTAATGACAGCGTTACGGTGTAAAAAGGCAGTGCGTTGATTAGCTTCACGGTTTCCCTGCCAACTGAAGGAGCTGGAAGTCTATAGTGAAGCGTGAACTCTGTTAACACGCTCACAGTATCCTTTCTTACAAATGCATATCCAGTTTCAAGTCTCATTCCCTATTCGCTGTTAACATAGACGTGGACACGGTATCCTGCTTTGTATCAACAAACATGTGACTCTAATCTAAATTCTCGCAGCTGTTACCTTCTGTTTCACTCTGCAACCATGTATCTAACATTTCATTTTGCTTTTACAAAAAAAAGCTGGAGAAAATTACAGTATGTATGTATGTATGTATGTATAATGACATCTCACATCAGCAACTGAGATATGAATAAAATATTAATATGTTTACATTAACTGCATTGTTCTTTAATTAATCCAATTAACACTTCAAATAAGAAATTGCCTTTTAAATATAATTGTATAGTTACTCTAACCTGATTAAGCATGAAGAAAGTTCCAATTTCATTGAAATTCCTGAACAGGACTTAAGTCCTGTTGTTGTTCAATTTTCAATCATGGCTGTATGGTCATTTCCACTGCAATTTTAAGCTCTCACAAGCAGGACACATACTGCAATCAAACTGCTACATGATACATGCTCTGCCATTTAATCTGCTCATGTGTATATCTGTGAAAAGAACAGCTTGAAGCAAACTAATTCTGACAAAATTTGCTGGAAGGTGAACCATGTCAGCTCCACGAGAGAAAGGTGGGATATGGATTTAAATACTGGAAGTAAACTGATGCTGTAACATGCTTCAGAGGCGAGGCTATGCCCTGTGGCATGTAAAGGAAATAAAGTGTTGTACAAGCAAACTGTGGAACCGGATTTATCCAAACACAGTAACTGATAAAAATTCACCTCTAGGAGTTTTAGTAAATTTAAGAAAAATACACTAAACATTGTTTAAAACATATCAACCTGGGGATCGGACAGAAGTGGGCAATGGACCAGCTGCAGTCCTGACTAACTGCTGTCCCCCTGAACATATATCTAATCTGTCTGTCTCTCTCCATCTGTATTTTTTCTCATTGTCTTTTTTGTATCTGTTGATACTTCTATCGGGGTTAGGGGGTTTCCCTCTCATCCTGTTTGTCTCTTGCCGTCTCTCGGCTCCACGTATATAACCCGTATGTACATTATAACTCCCCTGTCGCCACTGCCCCCCTCACACTCACTGACTTTATCAGGCTGGGGTGGGTGTGGTTATTGTAGGTTTATACAGGTCTATAGTAAGTGTGCTGGGGCAGGGGCCCCTCCTGGATTAAAGCGCTGCTATTCAGATAAACGACAAGAAACTAGATAAACGACTAGAAACTGGGCCAACTGGTAATGCTGGGAGCCAGTTCACGCCCTGTCTCCAAATGCCCTGCAACAAATGAAGCCCATTAAAACTGCAGAGCTGATAAGAAGACTGAAAATTTCCAGATTGTTTAAAAGGCTGTAGAGTTTCTAAAATGTACAGTACAAAACTCTGCAACTTTTCCCACATTTTAAAACCAATAACAAAGAAAAAGAGACGCAATTACAAATGATACAGATCTTTTGCAGTAGAAAACTTCTAGTGACAAATGGTGACAGTGGAAAGTTAACCAAATGCTGTCTGGTTAGCTACTAAAGAGCCAAGACTTCAGACTTCACAGCCAAATTTAAACAAGTATTTGGTGTTTGACTGTTGTCTGACTGTTTACCACCCTGGCTGACTATGTAGGTCAGAGACAGCCCGTCTGTTTTGTGTCTAAGGCCTGTTTATAATTTATCAGCAAAGTGGTTTTATACTGAAAATAATCAGTAACCAAAGAACAGCCTGTTGCTGCAGCTTTGCAGCCATCAAAGCAGTTTTGGTGGTTGCAGTAGGTAATACTGTAAGGGGGGTGCGTGAGTGTGTGAGGGGGGAGGGGTTCACTTCACTGTTAATGCAAATGGCAGTTAGCAAGCCAGGGGCACACAAGTGTCACATAGCACATAATAGAGTCTCTGCAACTGAAAACCAAAACTGAGAGGAGACCGGGGTATCGTCTCCGTGCTCCCTTACATCTGCCAATCACCTCGATCACCTTGAGGTGAGGCTGACACACACACACACACACACACACACACACACACACACACAAGAGGTCAAAGTAAAAGAAAAAATATAAGTGACTGAATCTCAGCACCTTTTTTGTTTTTACAGGTTGTTATAGATGGATTGAAGTTATGGTCTTCATATAGACTGATATATATTTAAATAAGTTCTAAATAAACTTCTAAATAAAAACAAATGAATTATCTTCTTCACATAACGTGTTCTGTTCAGTTTTTAATACTGAATGTATTGTAAGTACTGAAGGTTGACTGTATTTAGCTATTTTTGCAGTGGATCTGTTTGGTTGTGTTATTACAGGTATTTACAGTAAAGACTTGAGTCCTTGAATGTGATTATATACTTTTCATTTAATGGTACAGCGTGACAACTCTGAAGTGCATTTAATGCGTAATGTATTTTATTTAATGTAAGTCTCTGTATTTTTCCTGTGGTTGTGCACAGAGGAAACCAGGTTTACACTGAGACTCGTCCTGCCTGACTTGAATGGAAAAATGCTTTGGTCTCATTTATGTAAGGTTGTTATGTCTATGTGGGGGAGGGGGAAGCATGGCTAGCAGGGAGAAGGGTTGATGGGGGGGTCTTGATAGGGCTCATGAACACATGATCAGGCATATTCAAACACTGCATTGTTCCAGGCCAAAGCCCTTTTATGAGTGTCATTAATGTACCAAAGCACAACATCGCTTCAGTGTTCCCACAAAGAAAATAACGCGTCATAGCATGTAAATTACTTTAATCCCACAATGCTCTGTGTTTGTTCCTGAGATGATAGATGTGTACACAGAGTTACGTAATACGACAAAACGTCAGTGGTGATGTAAAATGATTAATATAACGTAAACTGTCAGGTGTTTATCATGTGATGAATATGAATGAATGAATAAGGAACACATGACGCTGGTTGTTATTTACTCTTGGCCAGTACTTAAAAGGTGTTGGTTTTTACTACAGAGGATACTTTATTGTCCAGTGTTACGGGACAAACTATAATGTTGAATCTCAGTCAGAATAAGATGGCTTTTCTGGCAAATTAAGATTACAAATAACCAAATACAAATATTTTTGGGTTATAAAACATGTAGTTAATTTTATCTTACTTTGTCTGCTGTCCCACAGACTTTACTAAAACATGAAATGACATGTTTTTGTCTGTGGAGTCCAGGCAGGCAGGGCAAAATCCTCTTGAAGCACATTGAAAATTGTCTGTCTTTAATGTCCAACAGGAGGATATTCTTGGTGAAAATCTCAAACAGAACCAAGATCTCCACTGGATACCAGATGAGGTAAAAACAAAGTTTCCTCTGTGTATAGAAGGAATTTCACTGAGTGGGGTCAGCCCATAATTCAATTTTACTGCAATGAAGTCTACACTCTGACCATTAAAGCTGTTATCTGATTACCTTCATCACAGTAAGGTCATAAACTGGGAGAGCGGTTAACACAGCCAGGATTCTCCTGAATCTCTCCACTATTTTTGGAACAAAACCGCTGTCAATTTTATTTTTGTTTTCCATCAAAAGATGCAGGTCAAAGTCACACACAACATAGTGTACTGCAGGACATAAGAGAAGCAGAGAGCGGCCATATTTGTTTCCTTTTTGGATCATTATATTGAGTTTGGACTTTGATTTTATTCCAGATAACCCATTTATAAGTTATACAGGTAGTCAGATCTGGAGAACTAAAATCACTTGTAACAAAATCAAACTACTTTTGCAGACTGGAACATTTGAAAAAAGAAATCAAAACACAGATGCACAGCGGGTCTTCATTTTCTTATACAGTGAGTACTGAGAGTCTGAACCAGCTTCTAACTTGAAAATCAGAATCAGATTTATTGCTAAGTAGTTTTTTCACATACAAGAAAGTATAAAATTTTTAAATATATAAAAATAGAAGAACACTAAAGCAAGTACTGCAAGTCAAGAAGTATACATGTACAATTGAAAATTGTCAATACAATAGGAAAACATATAAATACTATAAGAAATATATTTAAAATATAAAATAAAACAGCTGTACCGTTTTGTGCAGGGATGTGCAAGTATTGACCATAATGTGCAAAACTTCACAGTCTGAAGTTCAATGAATATTGAAATGTGCAAGACTGTAACCAAAGACTGATTAACAAGATTTCTTAATCTGTCTGTTCTGCTTGACCACTAAATCAAAAAGGATCAGATTCTTGCAGTGACAAGCCCATGTACTTGTTTTTCTTTGTCTTTGTTGCTCAGGATTGTGTTTTGCTGCTGTTTGCACGACACTTTCCAGAGATCACCTGTTCATCAAACAATGTGAGCGCAACTGTGACGTCTTGTCTTATGTGGAAAGAGCTTGACTTTTTTATTTGTGCCTTTTCTTTGTCTATTTAGTCATGTCTTCTATCACTGCTCGTCACTAGATAATGAGTGTTAAGGACGAAGAATGCAAACAATTTCAACTAGTTATATATCAATTCTTAAAACTTTACAACATACACCCACCAAGTTACGGAGGTTATCGAAAAGTAAGGGTTTCTTTCTGGGACATTTAGCACCGAGACATCTGTCATTCAGGGAGAAATCTATTGTAGAATATACAGAAAGAAACATATTGATACCCACAGTAATAGATAACAGACCAGAATGTAATGCAACCACAAGACAAGTCAAGAAAGGCAAATGAGCCAACAATCAAACTTATGCTGTTATACATTCACACCCTTGATTGATTAAATGCAACACGTTTCACACCCCTTTTTCTGAAGGCTGTCAAGGCCCCATTAATAAACGAAACCAGAAAAATCACCAACTGGAACGGACGGGGACACATGACTAAAATCACAAAGTAACACCTAGGACCTGTGCAGTATGGCCGACCACTGAGATCTAACAGCATGAAAGGATCAGAGAGTATTTTACTTCTACTACCAAATAAAGGCTAAAAATGAAAGACTGTAAGTGCCGGATTATTTTCTTCATGTCTCCTGCTCAGTTCAAATACAGTCGAAATTTACCACCACTCTTTAATTTTCAGTACGAAAACTACATTTCTTCCTTGTGCTTCATATGTTCATTTGGAAAAAAACTTAATCCAGTCAGTCGACAGAGCTGACAGCAGCGTGACAGAAGCTGCAGTGACATGCCTCTGTAAACTGACATCTATAATGAAGCCATCTTTGTCTCCTCTGCTCTCTGCCCTGCCCTTCCCCATCCCCCGCATGCACACAATTAACAGCAACAATAGAGCTGTCCAATTGCAGATGCATTGAACGGTGTTTTATTGACAGGCAGGATCAAACACATCATAATCCTAACTGACCAGCTGACCTCATAAATTCAACTCTATCGACTGACGATAAGGGAGCCAACAGCCCACTGAGACAAACAACACTGCTGCAACTGACTGTATCTGATGTCACTTTATCTGCTACAGTCACATTTACCCTGAAAATGAAAGGAAGCAAGAAGCAAGTTAGAAAAAGACACTGAGAATGGTACACAGGCGGTTTGTATAACTGCTGAATAAAACCGCATAGAATATGTCTATGGCTAGTGTATAAATGTCCCTTTTATTTCCAGACACCATGGCTTTCCTTATGCTGGAACACTCCTTCAGCCAGAAACTTAATGATCTTTGAGGACATTGTTTCTTTATGGTGTGAGAAGTTGTAAGCGATGCCTCGGTCTGCAGGGCTTTGCCAAAGGATTTTTATGCTTGGATTGTGTCGGATATAATTGGATATACAGTATCCCCTGCTGACATGAGAAAAAGGTGAAAACCAGTTGATGAAGACAGGACATGAAGCCAGAATGAGCAGTATCTCATGCACACATGCATGTCATTCCTGCCTGCTACCATCAGCGGCAATGTCTCTTTGCTTTGGATAAGAATCAGAAATAGAAGCAGACTTTCCCAGGGCCCTAGAGAGTCTGATGTATGTAGCTGGGAGCAATCTGTTCTAACCACACTGCTAATGAGAAGTATCATGATGATGGATGCCCAAACTGGGCAGGGCAAAGCTGAACAGTGCTGAAGGAAGGGAAGTGGGTGTAACAGCAATTAAAGATCATAAACCAACGTGTTGCAAGAGGGCAACCAAATATCTGATACGGCACTCAGTATCAGTTATGGTACGAGGGCTTTTTCGATGTTATTTCTCCCACAAATGTCTTCACATAAGACGCGTGTCTGTAAACTAGCCATCCCCTAAGAATGGCAGAAAAAGTCTGACACAGATAATAATCTAATGAGCGCTTGGGTGAAAGCTGAAGGTATTTATTCAGCGCCAGTGCAGATGCTGTGATAACGTGTGTCTGAAGGCAGAAAGATGGATACAGAGATAGAGGGGAAGCTGAAGGTTCAGGGAAAGGTCTGCAGCAGCGCTTGTATACAAACAGGATGAAGACATGCAACGGATATTTAATCTGACCTGGTAAGGTGCTGCTACGCTGCTGCTCATGGAGAACCTTGCTGTACGGGGGGAGGGGACACGTGGTTGGATGCTTCACCAACAATCAGATTGATGGATGGGCAGGGCAACGAGTTTAATGGTTGACAAGGTTGGCCTTAAAAACATATGTGGCACACCCAGCCCCACGGAAGGCAGATATCTGTCCACGTGGTTCATCAGAGACTGAGATGTTGAGGCCAGTTTGACAACCCCTGGGGTTTGTCCTCTAAGGGAGCAGCACTCTTCAAAACCTAACGGCAAGAAAAGCAACTTATATGCAACTTTTATGTGCCCTGTGGGGTTTTTAAGTTTACATGTTTCATGTTTGCTCATTTGCAAATGTAGAGGTAAAGAGTGTAGATGCTTGTATGCATCCTGTTTGTATACAATCTGGAAAAAAAATGCTTCTCTGTTTAGCTGCACTTCTATTTCTGTCTTTTCCCTCACCTTTCTTGGTGCATTACTATATTTCTACATCAACTGTTTGTGGACATGCTTGATGTGGTACACAGCAGATTGTGTCATGCTATTTCACTGACATCCCCAAGCACGTGCAAGAGATACAGTACTAACAAAATGGGGACCCACTCCTAAAAACTCTGTTCCATAGCACAACTAGTGGTCAAAAACTCCACAGGGTACCTTTAACTCTGAAAACTGAAATGTAGCAATTTTAAAATGTACCTGAGACAATCGTCCCATTTCAGTCAAAACCATTTTATTTAAGGATACCAGTACGTATTGTCAATGAGCGAGCGTGCACATTAGCAGGGCCATGGAGTATGTATACATGTAAATGATATACAGTCATTATCAGTGTTATAAGTGTTATTATCATACAGACAAGACATGGCAGCTGGATGGTTGATGGGTCAAATGTGCCTCAAACATGATGGATCAAAGTACTCATAGGGTCTTTTAGGATACAATGTCAGGTAAGTGTGTCCATGTTTGACCTTTTAACCGTAGAGACAGGATTCAGACCTTGAAAATGTGAAGCTATGTATCTTTGTCTCTGCTTGAGCCATTTCTTAAATGATTATTTCTAGAATGAAAGCTTTCAACACAGGCGACCTTCAAAAGTATCTGAAGGCTACTGCACACATGCACTGCTTTTGTTAAAATCGAAACCTTTCACTGTGGCATTGTTTGAAAAAATGTCACTTTGGTCTTTGTTGGCAACTCCTACCCATTAGTGCATATCTATCTATCTTCTGTGCTTATATTGAGACACAAGGCTACAGTAAAGAGTTCCTTATGAAGGGACAAATAAGGGAAAGAAAGAGAGCACTCACATATTTCCTATAGAAAGGAAGAAGTGAGAGATCAAAAATAAGATTCACACACAACAGTGACAAAGACAATGAAGGATTTGTTCAAGTCTCCCTGGCCCAAAGAATCATTTCCTCAGTCTATATGAAGGCTTCCACATATTGAAGTCAGGAGGAAGCTTGAGGGAGTAACCACACAAGTAATCAAAGAATGTGCCAAAGTTAAATCAATACTACACACCATAACACAACAGCCAAAGAAAAAGGCAGGATGAAATAGCTGGCCTACGCAATCTTTGTTTACATTCCTGCTTCAACCCCCTCTCCTCCTCCGTATCGAGCCCCTGCCAATTTCCAGAATCTCCATGGCTGTACAGTTTCTGACATCAGCTCCATGCTGCAGGCTTGGCGTTGCACACGACTTTAATGCTCTGCAGTGCTTCACAGTCAAAATGATCATGGACTACACACTCTACTTGGCAGTGGTTCAAAGCTCAACGCCAACTGACTTTTTCCTCTCCCCTCCTGTGTCTTTTCTCCTCCGCTCAACAGGAAGACTTTCAGAGGTCTTTCCATGCTGCCTCAGCCTTTTGTTTTCATGACATGTACAGGGCCCCATTTACGTCTTGTTTTCTTTTTGTTAAACACAGATCACTGCACAAAGAGGTTTCTCCATGCACAACATAATACATTTAATGAAAACTCCCCAGTACTGATTAATTCAACCCCTGCTGACTCAAGTAGAGAAAAATGATTCAGATGATGTGCTCTACATTACAAGAGCAGTGTGTAAAATGTTGCTGCAAAGATATAGCATGGTACTTTTAAACATACTTTGACTTCAGTTAATCATTAACAACAAAAAGACCAGTGGATTTGGGGATCTATAAAGGACAACAGGCTATATATTAAATGGAATACAATTTATTCATTGCATGCTGTTGTCAACCTAGGAACACAAGGGGCACAGAAACCACCATGAGGGTGATTTAGAAAGTTCATATATTTAAATTTTAAAATTCAAAGCAGCCCTTAGCAGTTTTCAGTTTTGCCTTTGCAGTCCTTTTTAACTAAACAAATCTACAGCTGTGAAAATGCACAACTTCATATGAAATGCAAAAACAACATGGTCCGGCCTATTCATACAACCCTAAGGCAGATCAAAAGGCCTGGACGAAACTACAGAGGAATATAAACCCAACGAGCACTTATCAGACAGCTGTATCAGCAGAAACCTGATGGGCAATCCCAATAAGTGTCGCTTCCAATTGGCTCCCATTCAAGCTACACTTCCTGTCGTCACTGACCGCCCCCTCCCCCCACTCCCAAGGAGTGTATGTGTGTGTGTGCAATTTAATGTTTAATGCCAACTCCCCTCCATTCGCCCTGATCATGGTGAGTGCCATGAATTTTTAAAGACACCCCTACTTTACTGTCCATCTGGGCTCCATCTGCCCAGCTGCTGGTGTTTAAAGCAGACAGAGACACAGGAGAGGAGACTTCAAAGGCTCTGCGTGGCCTCTGGACAATTTCTGGCCTGAGGAGGATATTGTTTATAAAGGGGGCAATGAAGTGGGGCAGTTATATGAATATATACAATGACACTGAAGACACTACAAATTAATGAAACCAGGTTGTAATTGTGCATCCACAAATATTTTCTTGATGAAGAGCTGTAAAGTATTGTATATAAGTAGCTGGGCGACTCAGTAAACGCAGCCAAACCTTTCCATCATTTGACTGGTGGCTGATTGGAACAGATGCATGCAGGCCTTGTGGCTGTAGGATAGCACTTGTACCATTAACTTTAAAAGGAGTGTGAACTTTATCCGGAAATAAAAATGCAGAGTGCAATGCAAAGAGTGATATTGATATGGATATTTAAAGGGTCAGATGCATGGGGCGAGCACAAGGTTTGGACGAGGGTTGCATTGGAAATAACTCAGTTGAAATGGCACTCCACTAGCAAAGCAAATCAGTTTCGATTACAAAATAATCCAACGATGCGGGCATAATTTGATATCTGCATTAATTCTTGTTCTTTATTTAATTCCAATACGCTCTGCCACAGACAGCTTTGACAGCACTGGGAAAGTGTGTTGAATATTATTATTCATTCACATAAAACCTCAGTGTAATCAAACATTGAACGGACAGCATCTCCTGGCTTGATTTAGTCTGACCTTTCAGCGGAGACTGTGGAGAGAGGAAGGTGGCTGGGTGATCCACCAGGAATGCAGGTTGGGCCTTGGCTGATATATCTTAGCCACACACAGCCTGAGGCAAACCTCGCCTAAAAGCGGGGTCTGTGTGCATGTTTCCTCACCTACATGAAGCCTTGAACAAAGACTGGTGTGAAGAACTGATGCTTTCACTGAACCTATTTCATTGGACCGACTTACTCTCTTAAAGTGGATTCACTAAATTAGTGCTGGACCTTTTATACGCCTGTTGTTAAATTACAATTCAATTGCTGTCTTTTGTATTTCTACCAACCTTCTGTTCACTTTTCTAATTAAACGCATTGGACAGGGTCAGGAACCATTGCTATTGTGAACCCATAGAGGCACTGCACGTGATATTTGGCAACACAAATGACTTAAACGTAACAGAGAAAAGGACCGTTCTCAGTTTGGAAAGGCTCCAACTGCTGCGGACTGATAAGAGGCACGCAGGGTTTCTGCTGAGGATCTGGGGCTCCTAGTGGCCACATTATCACCCTCCCTCAGGCACATTCCAACAGCCTCCACCCACCTGCCCAAAATAAACTGTACAGCTTTAACCCCTTCCTCCCCACCCTCCAAAAGCCTGCACATGATTTATCTCGAGAACACATGGAAGTGTAAGTTATAGGGTTTGAAAATGCTGGTCAAAATGAGAACAACAATTTTTCCTGATCATGACTTTCTCCCATGATTCTGAGAAACATAATCTCTAAATATTTATTCCATTCCATATAGTCTTCATCTAGACAGAACAAACAATATGATCATTGCTGGTTAAGGGACACTAAAATAAAGAATAATAATGTATATCTCTTGTCTGCTCTATAAAACACTATTGAACAAATGTTGTCCTGTGTGTGTAATTAAAAAAAGATACAAAATTATGACAGAAATGCAAAGCTCACCTATGACAAGATGAAGCAGGTGCCCAAAACACTGAGAGGGTGCTACTTTTATAATGTTTGATCCACTTTTATTCCCACAAATTTGCTCTCCAACAGGTAAGACCCTCCTTTAGTCCTTTGTGACCCATAAGTTGTGACATTTTGCTTGTATCACTGTGCTGTGAATAGTCAAATGTGCTGAAACCATTACTATTACAGATATTAGACTATAATTTTAACATTTTACAATCATTAACCTCTTGATCAAGCAAAGAGAAATGTGAAAGTTTGAACTGAAAATACATTAAAAACCATGTTCTGTAGATTTAACTACCGTCTCCTTTTCACATGACGAGAAGAAACCACAAGTGGGAGTTTCAAATGAAAAAGAAGAAGCAGAAGAAAAAGAGCACCCACCAAATATAAATTAAGGCCGAAATCACTGAGTTTGATTTGCATTGGGTTAGAATTATCAAGGGACAGACTGTCTTTTTTCTGTCATCATAACAGGCCTGTCATTTTTGCTTTCCACACTGCAGACACAGCACATTCACACAGGATTATAATTACAGGCCAAAGCTGCAATCATTACTAATCACAGTAATCATCCAAGGTCACAATTAGTCCTGTGTGAATAATGTCCAGGACTAAAATACTGGATTCACAATATTATAATATCTCAACAGTAAGGTGGTTGAGAGCCACCACTCCCTGCAAACAGATGTGACCGCTGTTGCTTTATTCTCTATACCATGTTCTAATGCAAAAGATTTTAAATGACAGTCTGCAGTTTGGTCTTCCCCTCTACTCTGCCTCCATAGCAGGAGGAGTTTGACGTTGTATAGGCGTGACATACTCAACAATGGATTAGGTAACACTATCTTAACAGCCAAGATACTGGCTGTTTTGATTATATAACCGTCGGTGACTGACTGACATGTCATGATAAAAATGCCATGTATATCCTACCTGACATATGAAAACCACAAACTGTTGAGAGTATCAATTCAAGTCATTCACACAAAGCTTTATAGAGGGAGGGGTAGACTATTTAGAGAAGCAGAGTATAGGTTTAGGGGAGTTATATTGAATACGCTCTGTAATTACAAGAAATAGGCCTTAAATTACGGAATCTGTGGTTAGGTTTAAAAATGAAGCACATGTAGGCTGGGTGAAATGCGTTGAAGTTAACTTACCGCCAACATACTGAGGGCATCAATATGAATTCCTGAATAACAATTACAGAAGCAGTTTCCTCTTCTAAAAGAGTTACGTAATCTCTGCTCAGTACGTTTGCATTTTATATTGGCTGCCATTGATTGTCATATAAAATACCTTGGCATAAAATTGTGACTGGGTAGATGTCACATTTTAATCCCTGTGAACCAGCCCTAGTTTTTAGTTTTAAAACAAAAGCAGGGACAAGTTTCAAGGATTTTATCGATAAACAGATTCAATGAAGGATATTTAAAAAGCTGCTCGATTTTCCTGCCTTACATTTTACAAAAAAAAAAGTTATTACCACCTCTAAAACATTGAATTTTGAAAGGGCAAGAGGAAGCTTCTAATTTAGGCAATAATCAATTATTTTTACTTTCATGACATAAATAACTGTCAGAAAAGGTCACTCTTCTTCTCTTTAGAAGAAAGAAGAAGAGAGTTTGCTGTAATAATCAAATTTCCCCAAACTGAGCATGTTTATCTCATTTGATGCAGTACTAATGATGGATGACAATCTAATTTGTAGAATTGTCCATGTACACTACGAGACGGCATTACTTTGTGTAGCAAATATGGCAGAAAAAGCAAATAACTTAAGCATTAAACAAGCAATTCAGTTTTTTTTTAATCGTCAGTAGTTAACAGTTAGTGGATTTTACATCGTTCCCCAGTCTCTCGACAGCAGACCCCCATCTAAACTTAGCTGTTGACAGACTTAAATCTCTTCACGTAAACAGCCCGTCTTATTCCACTGCGGCCACCCTCATAATATCCAGCCCACTAGCATGTTTACAGTAAACGCCAGCATGGTAAAGCTGTTAAAATGCACCCTAACCCACCGCCTCCCCTCCCGCTGCTCTCAGCTTCTCTTTCTCAGCACGCAGTCCTATTCATGACAGGAAATAACTTTTTTTTTTACTCTTAGGCCACATTAGTTAACAAATGTCAAAGTGTTCGACCAGAAAAACCCGACTGTTTAGACCAGAACCTTTAACAGATGTACTTTAACAGAATGTCAGGTGGCAAAGACAAACTTAAGAGCCTCAGCTTAGGGTTTATCAACATTTGGCCGGTGGCTGGTGTTAATTTCCCACCCTGGTTGGATTACTTCATGTGCTGCTGAAAAAGTCACATGATGCGAGGGGTGCAAAGACCAGATGTGGCTCACTGGGCAACAACCAACATTATAGATTTATGTACATCCTCAGTGTGCTACAACAGCTGACTTTAGGATTAAGAGAATAAGGGATTCAGCTGAATATATATGGTTGTCCACAGTGACAACCTGACGGCAATGACCTTCAGATCTTAATGCGACCAGCGTCATACAACGCCGAACAACTGACAGTCATCATTGCAAGAGTCAAAGCTGCAAACTTTAGATCTCCAGTCACAACACTCATTTACATATCATTGTCCCCTATTTAGTTGGAGGACTTTTACATTAATATGAGTGCAACAGGAGATCTCACCTCCTAGGACACACAAAGCAAAGAAGCAGGAGGTAGATGAAGAAATACGAAGACATCCTACCTGTCTAAACTGCTCCTCATAGGTCCATTCTCCATGGTCCTGCCCACCCAGATGGCTGTGTGTGGCGTGGGGAGGCAGGATGGCTACGCGGGGCTCCTGATCGCCACTGGGACGAGCCTTCAGCAGCTGGGAGTGCGGGTGGAGCTGACGGTGTGGCAGCAGGAGGATTCCCTTCCCGGGAGCCACCGCGTCATGGCCCGTCGGCAGACCGTCCTCCGCCAGGTCATCGTCAAAGTCTTCTTCCATCTCGCCCTCAAAGTCTTCCTCGTCCCATTTCTGTTTGCTATGTGTATTAAAAACAGAATATCGTTTAAAAGATGTGTCCTAGTGAAGACCACCACTGGCACAGATGAAATGTTTTAGGGCAACTTGACCAAAGAAATTCAGTACTTACATCTGCTCCTCCTCGTCTGACCCCATCATGTCCTTGTAATGCTCCTCCCCTTCATCATTGTCATCATCGTCACCTTCGTCGTCGCCGCCGCTGCTGCGCTCCGACATGGGGCTGTCCGACACCCTCTGCAGCCCGGCCGCTGCTGCACGCATGGCCGCCAGTGCTGCCATCTGGGCCTGCTCCGTCTCAGGGGCCGGGCTCCCCATTGGCTCGTCCCCTCCTCCACCTGAGCGGATCTGAATGTGTTGTGCGGCGGCTTGCTGCTGTAGCTGCTGCTCCATCAGCAGCTTGGCCCTCTGCTGCCTGTGCAGGTTCTCCATGACAGCCTGTAGCTTCATCTCCGGGGAAAGCGGCACAGGGTTCAGCTGCCTTCCTTCCCCACCCTCCTCCACTGAAGGAGAGCCGGTCGGAGGACGATGGTCGACCCTTCTGCCCAGGGAGGGCAATTGCCAACCGTGCCTTTGGTGACACAGCTAGCAGCTGGCTGGACGTTTGGAGGTTATGGTTATGTGGAAATGTAGGTCCTTGAGGAGAAGTGGAAGGAGGAGGAGGAAGAGGAGGGGGGTTGGTCAGAGCTCTGAGACATGCAGTCAGTGGTCAGCAGCAGTTCTGGAGACAGAGGCCGCTCTCTTGTCTCAATGGTTTTTCCTGCAGTTGGGGGGAAACCAGAGCCGGCAGTAGAGCTGAGTCCCACAGTGTTCAATGAGGCACAAGGAGCGGATGCAAAGGTAGAAGTACAACTGTGTGCTGACAGACTACAAAGACCTGAGGGAGAGGAAAAAAAAAAAGTCAGATTGCTACTTCCCCACCGACTGTTAACATCAGTACATCAGATGAACTGCAAAACCTTTTGTTGTGGCAGGGCCATCAACTCAACTTTCCATTCATTGGCCCTCGGTGGATATCTTTAGCACTCTCTCCTCTGATGCAATGTGTATGTTGTTGTTTTGTTAATGCTATGGCATTGGCTTAATTTACCTATTATATAAAGAATTAAAAAGATAACAAAGGTAATGGATAATATGGCAAGAAATAGTCCAACATATTATTTGAGGCGCTTGATCAATCTGTTTTAGAGTCATAACTATTAAGTGCCTGAAGTTCTTTAAAACAATTATGAGTTGCAGAATAACAGAAAACTACAGTAATGACTACAGAGCTTCAGTCTGAAATTCATGTGAAGCGTAAATACACAGTCCCTGAGTTCATGTCTGTTGTACAACATGTGCAGGATTACTCACACAAACAGACCAGAAAAGCTGCCCACACAGGACAGAATGTTTTAGCCTCAGCAACAAGAGGAAGTGAAATCACAGGAAGAACCGTCACTTTCTTCACCTGGTTGGCTCCAAGCCAAGATGAATTTCAGCCCACCAGCAAAAATGAGCAATGTCAGTCAACTCTGTCTAGAGTGTGTTAAAAACAAACAATTAATATTCAGAGGTGTAACTTTGCTCAGGTATGACTGGTGTGTTTTTCCCCTCATTAAAAAAGTTTTATTGCATGTAAGAGACTTAGGGGAGTTTTTCTGCAACTTCTGTGGGCAGTAATGCTTCTCCTACATACCTGTTCCCAAAAATGCTCAGGTATGCAAAGCAGTGCCTGTTATATGCAGTGAGCTTCGACATTCTGGTATCAGTATGTCAGCTCCCTATTTTCAACACGTATAACACAACATTGATCCCACTTTTACCCCACAGTTATACTAGCGGGACAGTAACGGCCTATCCTGCCCAATCTTTGTTTACTCAGAATGTGTTTAAAAATGTAAAAAAGTCCGGGTTTGGGAGGTTGTGGCTCAGATCAATGAGGCAGAGATAAGAGCGGGACACCAAATCAACAGCATGTGGGGAAAATAATTTTGAGTGCAGATTCTGGATATGCTGAAGTGCCAGTCATGACAGGAGGCAGCGGTGACTGTATGCCACCACTCATTCAGCTACGCTGACTAATACATGAACAGACAGACCTCTGTAACCACCACCTGCCCCAATCTTGTACTTTCAGAAACTTCAGGTTTTGCATTGCACCTCTACACAGAGTACTCTCTGGATGAAAGCATTACTGATGTTATTGATATACAGTTTAATTTGTATCACTATTACAAGCAACTCAACCAACCTGTACTGATATTTTGGTTTTAGGTTTCTGAAAGACAACTCTTTGCACCAATATTCAGTAACAGTTAAATAGTGATATAATGTAATTACTGTCAGGCCAAGTAATTTCCCCATCAAGTCTTTCACATGCAATTACTTTACAAAAACTTTAGAGAATATTTTATCCTATCATCTGAACGTTTTGTCTTTGATATTTTATTAAATTATTATTTTAATGGTCCACATCCATACAAAAGAAATCCCAATAAAATGAAATGTATTTATGGTTGTACCCACATTTGTATTAATGTCAGAGAGCATCATTGGAGGGAAGTTTTAGGGTTTCATGACTCCGATACATGAAACCCTAAAACTTCCCTCCAATGGAACAAGGTTTCACAATTTATTTTTGAGTCAGAAGCTTCACAAGACAAGATGAAGACCACATGGGGAAAATCTGGGACACCAGATACACATACATTTAGGCATGCTAACCTGTCTAAAATGTGGCAACCACAGCAATCTTACCCAAAAAACACCTGACCACATCTGAACACAAGAGAAGCATAAGCTGCATATATACATAAGGTCCAAGGTCTCTCCATAGTCTGGTGAATTGAATGACGTTCCGTTTCCATTCACAGGCAAAGTGATTGTTTTCCATATCTTATGTTTACATAGCCATGTTTCAGCCAAGACTGATGTTTCTCAATCAGCCAGTGCAACAAAAAAAGACATCCAAATGGAAATTAATAATCTTGTGCACACGGGTCTGACTCATCTTCTTGCTCAGTTAAACTTAACAATATCAGTAATCTCCAAAAGCATTAAGAATAGTGTCACAAGTTACATGCACCTTACACAAGTGATACATTGGTTCCACGGCACTTCTTCTCTGGGTGCTATATTTTTTTACATAGCCACACCTTAATAATAAAAATACTTTAATTTGAAGGAAACATTAATGAAAAACTGAGTCACTTAAAATGTGTAACAATTACCACAGTTTGTATAGCTGTGGTCAGGGTGTCATGGACTGTCTGAGCTACAGTAGTAGTAGTAGTAGTAGTAGTAGTAGTAGTAAAAAAAGACGACAAATGCCCTCTGTACCAGCTGAACACGTAACCAGCAGCAGTCAGCATACAGTTGACACCCTGCAGCTCCTCACTTTATAGCTCAACTGGTCAGATGCCCGAGCCACAAAATGTAGCACAAAAGCACCAAGTTCTGCCACTACATGGTCTCAGGGGCGTTTACTCGTGACACATTGAGGAAATGTTGCATCAACCCAACCCTATCAAGCACCAACCAATAATAAAGCACAGCACGCACAGGAAAAAATATTTCAGTCACCCTATTCTATAGCTGTATGTAAGAGAAATGTTGCGCAAGGAAATAAGAGCTGTGAAACTTGTGTTTCTTCAGAGGGTGAAGGAAGTGACAACTGACGGAGCAGATGCAGCGAGGCAGCCGACAGATATTCAATATTGATTCATTACATTCTTTTAGGGCGAAGAGGCACAACTGAACGCCTGCAGTTGTTGTCAGAAGGAGAATGGCACCAGTATAAGCAGGATTAAAACATCTTACCTAACTGGATCTAGTTTGACTGAGACAACTGTTCTCTGTTCTACTTAACTACAGAACAAAACATAACGGTGGGCTCAAAGTTGAAAGACACCAATAATTACTGGTGGCACTTCTGGAGAAACCTTCTTTTTTCTGCTCTATGTGAAATATGCAAATTCACTTCAGAACAGCCTATACATGCTGTTTGAATGTCCACACGATATTATTTACAATACTCATGACTCAAAATGTCAAGTAGCCACACTTTGAACCTGTGTGGAAATAAACATAATTTCCACTGTTCCATATTTGAGCTAAAAACATTACTGCCTCTGACACCCACTCTCTCAGTGTGTGTCATATATGTTCAAAGACAGAAGTGATTACAACAAAGCTGATCTGTTGATTCTTCCTGTACAGAGGGAAGCAGAAGTGGTTCCTTTGTTTCATGCCACTGTTCATCATAAGCATCATGATTTCCTATATGCTAGATGGTGCAAATTACATTGCGCCACTGCACATGTTCTCAATGCTTCCTGAAATGGGGAGGCAGGTTTAATGCTTATAAAACATTTTATTTATATGACAGCAGTAATGGTCATGTTATGATGAAAATACATGAAAACACCGTACTAGATGTACTGTGTATCTGTAACGATGACTATGAGCCAAAGGTAGAGAAGAAAAGTCAAACTTTCAATTTCATGTGTGCATGTATCTGCCTGAAAGGAAGGTTAATCAACTGTATGTGCCTGACCAGTAACAACAGCTCATACATTAGTCCTGTTGTTTACGTTCACACCACAGGTCTGCGGCCGATCTCAACCCTCAACGCACTTCCCATCGACTCTTCACGCTTCTGCTCAATAAACACGAGCAACAGGTGAACGCAGCCTTTCCACATCTGTGCTTTTCACTCTTCATATGGAAATACTCAATCTCCTGGTACAATCACCTGGTGTTGTGTGGCTGCACTTAAATCTCAAATGTCCATTTCTGGCTGTTTTCATCAAAATGACATATTGAATTTTTTGAATGCTAACATCAGATCTCAATAACCTTGCGAGAGCCCTACTGCTTTATATTGCAGTCAACAAGCCATCGCCCCAATCCGCAGATACGGATTTACACACATTAAGGGTGAAAACAATGCTTTAGGAAGCTGCTAACCCTTTTTGGGTGCAACCCTGCTGCCTTTGGTATCTCGTTCTCACACGTTAAGAATAACCAGACCTTGGCTAGAGTGATAAGGCATTTAATATCTAAACCATAGCTCAGCAAAAAAAAAAAAACAAGCAGTTTCAGTGGTCCAGGGATGAATCGCCTTAAAACCCCCTGATGTATACTGTAGCCAGGGTGGGAAATCACCACTGTACATTAAGTCTCTTTTTACATTAACAACCCCTTGCAACATTACCCAGCTTTTATTTGGAAATGTTCAATAACTGAGAAAGCATGTTGCTACCAGGGAGACAGTCAAAATGCTTCAGAAACTAAATTACAGCAACCTACTTGCTTCATGGTTTGGTCTATCACTCTGTAACATTCACCACATCTGAGTAGCTGGGGTAAAGACCAATTGCCAGCTAAGGAAATTCTTAGCAGACTAATAGAGGATTTCTCCACAACCTTTATGAAGGCTTTCTGAAAGCAGTTGTCTGCCTCTGTATCTATATGACTAGTTGACATCTTGTGTTTGCGAAAGACCAAAAGGACAAATGTAAATGTAATCGCTGACATATGGAGGTTTTTTAAAGGGCAAAAGGCTATTTGACCACTCTTCATGCAAAGAGAATAAACAATTTACTCTAAGAAGATGATCAAATATTGAACAAAAAAAAAGAAGCTTTATACAATGTACAAGACAAACCTTCAAAATGCCAGCTGACTATAAGACCCTTAGGGCTCCTTTAACACCTTAATTGGCTAAAGGGAGGCCAGTCTGTTGGGATAGGTGGCAGGAGACCCATGTGGGGGTGGGGAGGAGCATCTGGGAAAGAAACTTTGAGAGCTGGCTGAATAAAGGATAAAGTAGAAACGATGAGAGCTAATGGGTTAATCCTCTTTTTTTTTAAACCCACATTTGTGAGGTGCAAGATTGCAAGGTCTGAGCAAACAGGACAGAGTGATAAGAACGAGAGCTAAGGGTCTAATTCCAACGAGATAAAGAGACCCACACCGCCTTACACACATGTATACACAGTATATATGCACATATGTACAGAGTGACTGCAGACTGGCTGCTTGCATAGACACAAAGTACTCTAGACAGAAGCAGATTCATCTTTGTGGCCTATTTTCAAGAGCACATTGGTAACTGCACACATGGGGCTTTCGACATGTGTGCTACAGACTAGTTTCACAGAGCAACACAGACATAACAAAGGGGTTTTTCCTCAAAAGGTAGTTTTGTTTTTATGTGACAACGTGCATGTGCAGATACACATCTTCAACATTTGAAATAAAAGTCTTCATTTCCTTTTATGTACTGAAAGAACAAACCATCTTTCTTACCTGATAAAGCCGTGCGGTTTGAGATGAACTGGGTGAGGTCTTTGTGAGACTTAAAACTGGGTATTAAAATTAACTTCTGTCTGTTCTGCTTGACTGGAAAATCCGAGAGAACCAGATTCTTAAAGTGGCAATCCACCACATCTATGACTTTCATCTGCATCTCTGGTGCTCTTTCTGGTGTTTCTGCTCTTCACTTGCCAAGATCACATGTAAATCAGTGTGGGTGGTACTATAATGTGTGTCCCTGGATATTTCTGTTGATGTAGTTTTGGTTTCTGTAGGTGGTGCATGCTGTACTGTACTTTCTTTATCAAATTAGCTATCCTATTCACAATACACCTGTTTTGAATGAAAGACTCAACCTGGCTTGTAGTCTACAGATGCCTTCTATCACAACCAGTTTACTGTATGTGTGGATTGAAGTCTGTTGTCGGTTGGTTTTATCATATTATCACTCAGCACTTGTCATGCACTGTGTGTCAGTGTGGACTATATGCTACGTTGGTAGTGAAACAGGCTTTGTACTGATGCTATCAACACAAACATTCCTGGACAAATATAACAAACTTCTCTGTTGTTTTCCAAGCAGTAGCCCCATAAAACTTCTTTCAGTCTCTATTATTATATTGAAATTTAGTTTTGAATATACCAATTTAATACATCACAATTGCAGCACAACACACTACTAAACACATTCCTACAAAATTAGCTGACCTTTCTCTGTAGCTTTACAAATACTGTGAGCTACAATCTATTAGTGTTTACTGCAGGGTTTCTCTGTTCTGCACTTTACTCACAACACGCTGAGTGATATTTGAATGAAAGACACAACCACACCTCACCTACTTCAAACTCTTTACGTGTCCATTTCTGTTTACACACTTGTTAACATGGAAGTGGGAAATAAAGGTACTTTAACATGCAAATCGCTCAGCTCCCATTTTGTCATATCTTCAACAGAAAAACAGCAACTACTACTACTACTACTACTACTACTACTACTTGCTTTACACAAAGAAATAAACTCTTTCCCCAGCTCAAATCAAGCTGGGGAACTGAATAAAAAGCCTTAACAGTCCAGGGAAACAAATAAATATTAAAAGAATTCTAGTTGAAACATACAAATAGTAACACAGAAGTATTGCATTTCCTTTAAAAATGAAATATATTAAGATTTACTTAATAAATTTATTTTGTAGTCATGAAATTTTGTATTTAATTTCAAATTAAATGTTATGCATTTTATTTTGCTAATATTTATAGATTGATAGATTACATATATATATATAAGTGTTATGTTGGTATTCACTTTTTAGATTGTTTTGTTTATAGCATTAACCCTTCATGTAAACACTTGTTAGCATTTAATATGACAGAAGTTAAAGAGTAACTGTGTATGGAGTAGTTAAACAGTAGCCATTCATGACCCTTTCTACAAAAAAGAAAAAAAAGAAAAAAAAAAGCATAAAAACAAGAAGTCGGTCAGTGGTGCTGGTCCTGGCTATGTGTCCCTCTCTCACATTCCTTGCAGTATTACCTCGCAAGGCAATAACACAGGCTCCATTGAGCCCCATTGCACCAACAACAAGATCATTGAGGAAGTGTCGCTCAGGCTCGTCACGCACTTTCCACTGACCTCTTCCAGCGAGCCAAAGCAACACAGCGAGCCAAATCTGATTAGCCCCAGCTATGCCATATATTAAGTGGGCATATAGCAAAAAATAATCCAGTGATCCACTTCTCAGCGCTGAAATCTGTGGCTATCCATCAAGCAACAGGAGTAAGATGCGCAAGCGAGTGATGCTCAATGTGATTTATACTAAGTGATGTTGCAGAATGCAAGTTCACCCTAATAAATATAAAAACATCTGGATTCAAGTGTTTGCACAATGTTTTTCACTTGGAAATGAGTGAAGAAAAAAGGCACGTCTCTGTGCTGGTATGTGTGTTACATACCTTACAGGGAAATTCACATGTCATGGATTTATTTGGCTGACGCTCTTCTTAACAACGCTTTACAGAGAAAGCAATATTGGAAAATACTAAATTTCTTCAACAAACTAGATTATCGATGTTTTAGGGGCTTTTCTATTCTGAAAATAGGACAACGATGGAGTAAACACTTGCCTCTAAATCTAAAGGGGTCAAACACAAGTGGAACAACATATTCCTATGTGGGTTGAAAAAGACTATATATTTATATATATATATATGTGACAGTGCTACTTAAAAACAGAACAGCCCACAGGGAAAATGCACACAAAACATTTAACCATAAGAAAAAGTCATCAGAAAAAATGAACGAATAAAAACCAACAAACAAAAAATGGCTCTGCTGACTCGGGTGAATGTTTGCTGGCGTTCACGTCTGCCGCCTCACTGGTGGATATTGACCTGGCCATGTTACAACCTTACCGACAGCTTCACGTGGAGACTGTAGTATTATGAGAGCAAACATAAATCACATGTGATGACAGCTCTGGTGGAGATACACAGCCCATTCTTAAGGAGGCAAACACAACCACTACTGAAGGAAAACAATGACTTGCAGGTTCTCTTACGTCTAACTCTGTTATGGTTGAAATGTTAGCCCAGCTCTTGTTCATGCCTTTTTCCTTTTGTTCCTTTTACTTCAACCACAAGTTCAATCAATACTTTTATGACTCAATCTTGACAGAATTCGAACAACCAAAGCTTTATAATGATAGACTTGAGTGTGGGGCTATTGTACGGTATTGCATTAGTTTTGTACAGCTGTTATTGTGTCCATTCACTGTCCACTTAAATTCCTTCTTTTATTACTCAATTCCACAGCTTTTCACAGCAGTCAGTCTTACTTGATTGTATAGTGGAAACAACTGTCCTGAAATACAATTTCTAAATGCTACATTAAACACAGCTTTAATATAACTCAAGTCTAGCACCTCTACAACTTACTTAAATGACTAGTTTTAAAATGTATATAAAATCTTTGCCATTTTCTTGCTTATTATGGGCTGCAGAAAGACCCACTGAATCAAATTCCTGTGTAAATGTGTGCAGACTGACTTTGCCATAAAAACAGAGATTCAGGAGACAGGCTACATGTTGCTGCTCGCAGAGTTCAATGCACTGCTATTGTAACTCTAGACTGACGATGATGGTTCCTCTAGTGCGGGGGAGGGCGGGGGGTAGGGGGTTTGCATTTTCATTGAATGGCATGAACGTCCCAAACTGGATTAACGTGTTGGTTTATATGGTGACTGTGCAGTCACGTCATGGCTTTGTAATCTTTAACAATCAAGTCTTTTGTCTGCAGAGAGGCGATGGACGAGTGGAAATCTTAGATAAAGAGCCCTGCGCATTGTACATAGAGACATCCAGAACAAAAATTGTCACTTCTGTGCTAAATGTGGATTGTAGTTTCATGTGCCTGCGCTTTGCCTAATAAAAACTGGCAGCTATGTCTGCTCTCAAGGGACGTGTATCTTTTGGCATGGAACTGATTAAATTAGCTTTTGATTGCTTGGGAAGGCTGCCAATGTCTGCAGACGCAAATATGAAATAGAAATACTTCAGGTTTGATGGACATATCAGCATGTTGCAGCTGTGTGCTGGTATCCAGGCAGACAAGTACCAGGATAGATCACGCTGACACTGAACCAAGTGTCAGCCACTGACTGAATACACAAAGTCTACAACTGTCCTAGCAGCTTGGTTCAGGAACTGCAGGGTATCCCAGACGCTCAGACCCAGTCTGCGCTCTGCCTGCGTCACTGTCAGCCCTGCTGGGATTCCCCCATGGCTCCAGCCCAGGCAGTGAAGTAACTTCTGAGTTTTTTTCCTGCATTTTTTGGCAGGATAACAGAGTTAAAGCCCCACGTGCCGCACAGGCCCTTCAGAAATGTAGCTTTTGGCACAGGAACAGCTGAAAGCGAGCCAAGCCACGCTGCTTCCCACTTCTTTAATGGCAGGAAAACCTGTGGTGTGCAGACAGCACTCACATTCACTGTGATACAATTCATGCTGATATTTGCAGGTGGGTTATTAGTGAAACATTCAAATGACACAATGAAGGTCTTAAGCCCACACCTACGCCTTTAAGCCTTGAAGGGTGATTTAAATGCAGCGACAACATAAATAGCAACCTTTACTGCCCTGTAAAGGATTATAGTTTGACAATAAGAAAACAAACAGGCGTTGTGCCTGTTTGTCTCGACTGTGCATGTTTGTCTGACATTAATTCATAGGCACTAACCAGTTTAGTGACAAACTGCCAGTGACTGCCACTCACTCAGCCATGATGCTTGGAGGCAAACTGAGCATTTGCATTTTACGCTTCCAAATGTTCTTCAAATACCCTCGGGCTGAGATCAGGCATCTGACAGGAAGCTGTGTGGATTTCTGCTTGTAAATGTTTGAATGACAACACGGCATGCCTTGCATTTTGACATATAGAAACAAACTTAAACACACTAAGGTGGGAATCTACAAACATCACTAGCAAACAGAGCTCTTGATCTAGATGGGAGGGGCTTGAGTTGGTTTCAATACAGATCACACCAAACACTTGATAAGACAAGATGCCAGAGGGACCAGTTTAAATGTCAAGAGTAGGAAGATGCAGCAAATACAGTCCTGAGAACCAAGTGCGCCCAACATCAGAACAACATGACAGAAAGTAGAAATACCACCGAATCTATGAGAAGACATAGCAATACATCTTAAACTGATACTGGGCTTTAACTAAAAATGAACTTGTAATATGAGTTTCTCACTGACTGGACTAAAATAACTAAAAAAGATTTTCATGGTTTATTTATCTTTCAACAATGTTTTCAAATCATTCATTAATTTATTTTTTGAAACTGTCAAAAGCTTTCCAAATTTCAGGGTAATTACTTCACATTCCTTGTTCCATCCGACCAATCACCAAAAAGCCAAATATATTCAATTAACAATGATAAATAAACCTGAGAAAAGCAGCAAATCCTCAAGTTGGATAAGCTGGAACCGGCGAGTGGTGGGCATTTTTTCTTGTTAAATGATTAATGATGATGAATTATTAAAATAGTTTCCGGTTATTTTCTGCTGACCATCCGTTTCAGCACTGCATTAAATTTATATAAATGTGATCTTTTTGAATGAATGATTATATTTTATTGTAGTGCTTCATTGTTCAGTTAATGTTTCTTTCTAGTAATGTGTCAACTGTTAGAGGCTTTTTCCTTTATGACGAGAAGATTTTATTGATGCAATATAATAAGTCTAACAGACTTAACAACATGCATTGCATAACTAATGCAGCTTTAAAGCCTGGAAAGAGACAATAATCAAGCTATATCACGATAACTAAAATAACTAAAATCCTACAATATGTGAAATGACAATATCTATATCATATTGATACATCACCTGGTCACAGTTTTTCAATACCACCCACCAAGCGTCTTTATGTAAATCCAGTTTCATAACAAGCAGTGTTATTTATTAGGGCCAACCTACATTATACAAAAGCAAGGGGAGACCTTTTAAGACCTGAACTTGATCACCGGCCATACGTTTCTAATCCACAATGGGCCAATCACAATGTAAACACCCCCCACCCGCTTGCTCGCTGCAGCAGTATTTCTCTCCATTGGAAACACTGAACCGGTGCAGTTGGCCAGTGATACCATATGCCAGATTGGACCAAACAGATTAGTGTGGCAATTTCTGGGCCAGCCTCTAAGGTGATTGGAGGATGGTGGGGTACAGGGTGTGCCTGGAAATCTCTCATAAGAATTTCAGTGCTTAATAATCACATTGGGAACCCGCTGGAGGCAAGTTTCACAATTTAACATGTTGCACATTTTTTTTTGTTTGTCAACCACAACTTTAAAGTTACATGCACTTTGATATGGAAGACGTTTGGCGTAAGAGAGCGACTTGCCTGCTCAAGTCAAATTTTAAAAGAAATCATACCAGGAAAAGATGACTGGTTCCCAGTTCCCAAGTGTCTGGTAACACAAGAAACCAGGTGCAGTAAAACCTGACCAGTATTCAACCAACGGCTGCTGGTAAATCCTCAACAACCTTGAAATTCCTCTGTTCAAATTCTTTTACCATAAGAATCCAGAAGTAGAACTAAAGGAAAAAAACTCTCCAGGCCTCCCTCTCCATCCTGTTCTTCTCATCCAGATTTCTGATGCACGTTTTTCTGGTTTCAAAATCTCATTTCCTCATTAACTTGTGGCCACACAGTGAACCGAAAATATGTCAGTAGTACCTATGTTAAAATAAGCTTTCATCAAGCCAAGGACATTTCATAACTGTGTTCCTGTCATCGCAGGCACACAGTCAAATGAAACACATGGCCCAATATCTTGTATTCCTGTAACAGCTGCTGTCATATCCTTAAATTTGACTATTTTTCCATTCCAGTTTTCATCCAGACAAGGTGGAAAAACCTCTTTGAAACCGCATTTAGATGAAAGACCAGAACAATGGTCTCCACTGGAACCAGACTTTCTAAGTGTCTTCAAAACATTTATATGATTAAGGTCATTTAGACAAAGTGCTATACGAGGCTTTAAAAGCGAACCAGCTTCCTGTGCCTGTTCCTCCTCACCACCCATTACTTGGTGAGAAACTATAACACCAACCACAAAACCAGAACAGTATTGGTTGTGGCTGTGGGGTTTGTCAGCTTGGCGCAAACCAGACAGATTCAGCTGAAAAACGCAGGGACAAGACCTCGAGCTGTATATGAAACCACGTGGGATGAAACATTTTCATGCCCGCTGACGTCACACAGAGGAATACACGACCTATTATATACAGTGGATTTTCCCACCAGCTGGCTGTTGCCTGTTGAAGGCGGCTCATTGTGTCCACCTCGCCCCCCTGACATGCTGGACTTGGTCTCAGCCACGAACTGATGCTGACTCTTTTATCAACCTACTCCACCTTTGTTTTGCACTTCCACATTAAACACCCAACAGTTCAAAAGGGATTTCACCCGTAAGAAACTATCACCACCCAAAGTTGATTTGAATGTGTTGCATGTCTCCGGACAGCCCAGTCCTGCCAAAACCAACACTGCAACACCACTACCTCTCGTTTGTTAATATTATTAATATGAGCAGCAAAAAAAAAAGGCAGCTTCAAATGAGTTCATAAAACCACATTCAGCTCTGAATAATCCCACTGTCTCTGCTTTTGACCCCCAGCATGACATTTTGTCAGTCCAAACGTTCATAAAGGCCCAGTTGTTGATGCTGTCACATGCATTGGCTTTCACATCCAGCCCTAATAGGATGTATGTTGCTGTAACGTCGGTGGACGTTTAATGGCGTTGTAAAAGGCACTCACTCCAACAGGGTGGGTTCACATTCAACAGGACGCGCCTCCACCACGAGCAAAAAAAAAAAAAAAACCCAAAATAAATAAATAAAAATCATTTTAATGAGCAATTTCGCCCACAAATCTGTAACAGCGAACACAGGATCGCTGTTTTATCAGATACTGGGCTGCAGTTAAAGCGCAGGGTAACACCGTCAAACCACCAGCTTGTGATATTCGCTGAAGTTTCTGTCAAAGTTGAGTTTTTATTTTTTACATTTCTGACTTTAATTTAAGTCGAGGACACAAACCGAAGTTAACGGTCGAAAAACGAACGTTGACAGCCGTTACGGCGGTTGAAGTTGCCCGGTTAGCTTACGGTAAAAACGACCCCGCGACCTTAAAACACACACGGTTTGTTTTTTTCTTTGTTTTTTTGTTTGTTTTTCTGTTTCTCTCTCTTTATATTCGGTTAAAATCTCGTGTAGCCGCTGAGACGGCCGACGTCGGTCGCCTTCACCGCGAGAAGTAGCGCCGCGGCGCCGGCTGCGGGTTAAACGGCGTGAGCCGAGTGACACCCGGCAGGTGAGTCCATCCGCCACCGCCACACACAGAGGGTCGGTCAGGCGGAGGACCGAGTTAAAAACAAAAAAAAAAACAACAACAACAACAACAACAACACACAAAACACTAAACAGCTGCGTCCTGCAAGTGAGGCGTGAAACAGAAGCAGCGGCGAAAAGAAGGAAGACGCACGGGCGAAACACAAAAAGTGGGTTTGTAAGACAGCGGAGACACGCACGGGGCAGACAGAGGGAAATAAAACTCACCACGTCGGCTGCCGAGCTGCTTTTACACTCTCTGGAACCGGAAGAAACATCCCTGTTCTCCGCGTCCGTGAACAGCGTCTCCCTCCTCGGCTACACACGCAGGAGAAAAGCCCCGGAGGAGGAGGAGGAGGAGGAGGAAGAGGAGGAGAGGTGCTCCGTGTGTCTATCAGCTGGAATTAAAGCGGCTTCACGTGACTGCATGATAGCCACGCATTCGGCTCTTTGTGTGTGTGTGTGTGTGTGTTGCGGGTGATTGTGTTTCCAGAGTTTGAAAGCCCGCAACGCTTCAGGCAGACAGACAGAGAGAGAGAGAGAGAGAGACAGAGAGAGAGAGAGAGAGACAGAGAGAGAGAGAGAGAGAGAGAGAGAGGCGTGGAGAGACTCCGGCCTGCACAGTCAGATCATTGGTTGACAAACAGTAATCAGATGCAAATTCCTAACCTCTGAATCAGCAGGGGCCAGCCCCCCTCCATGCCCCCCCCCCCCCCCTCAGTGCAGGGGGACATGTGAGGGTGTGTGTGGGTTATAAAAGTGGGCTGGGTGTGAGGGGCAAAAAAAAAAAAAAAAAAAAAGGTGGAGGTGTAACTGTGAGACAGAGACAGACCGTCCGAAGATGGTGCATGCATGTGCAGATCAAATATGCTTTACACTTTATCTCCCTGCAGGACTCGACTGTACAAACAGAAAACCTGCCTCCGCCTGTCTGTGAAACTGTGGAAAAGACTGTGTCCCCGGTTGTAAAGGGGATAAGAAAGAAGTTTAGAAGAGCTGACCTGATGACTTGATATTTAATAAATTCAAAATAACTATTTTGATGATTGATGAATCGTTTAAATTATAATTTTTTGGGGGGACAAATGTATTTATTTTTGGCATTATTTTCCACAGCACATCACAAACACAAATGTATCCCCCCATCCACCCTGGTCCCACCCCATCTCCCTCTGTCAATAATCTTCATCATTACCCAGAAATAGAGTAATAACAACGATAATACAATTTTGTAGACATTATTAAGTAAACCAAGTAAGCAAGTAGCCTAAGCAAAATAATAAAAATTTAAAAAAAATTATATATATAAATAAAAATTAATCAGATGGATATAAGAGGAATATTTAACAGTCTGTAGTTCTGGCTTCCATATTTGATCAGACAAAAAAAAAAGCAATTCGACAGACATTTTTCACTATTTTCTGACATATTATAGAACAAAGCATTAAAATGATAAAATAAACTAGTTATTAGTTGCAGCCCAACAAAGGATGACTTTCACCTCTTTGAGCCTCTAAAAATCCTTCAAATTAAATCGTCATAGAAAAAGTATGCAATATTTTATTTATAAATGTGTTCAATACAGTATTTGTCATGGAACATTGTAAATTGTGTGTTGTATTTCCTTTCAGTGCTGATTGTTGGTGATGGTGCTCTGGTGAAGAGCCCCGATCATCAGAAGCTGATTGCAGAATCAATCAGCTGCTTAAAAGTGACGCACAACCCAGCTCATTTGATTTAACCAGCCTTCAATATCGAGTGATTATGCTTAATTTTGTCTCTATGTAAATAACTGATAGTTTCATTTTAACTCCAAAAAGCTTCACAGCATTCATTTTGAGGATATGAAGGCGGTTAAGTGGTTTATTTAGTTTAGGGGAACTCACCTCATTCAGCCCTGCTAACTGAATGAATGACTTATACTGAGATAAATCGATTATGAATACTAAACACGAGACAGCAAACCACTGATGGAAACTGCTGCTCTCATGTAACACAGAGTTGGAGACTTAACCTTAAATAACATGAGATAATGTCAAAAATCTCCCAATGCCACTGTTTGGTTTGTTTTATCAAAATTAACCATTAAAACCTGCATTAAATGCTGAAAAACACACATTTTAATACATTATATTTTAAAATTCAATACAACTGTTTAAGGACCCTTAGCACCCCATTTCTGGCTTAATCAAACTTGTGTTTAGGTGTCATATATTGACAGCCCCTGTATAAAACGCAATTTTATAGTGGAAAAATGATATACCACCATGTGCACAAAGGACTGGTCCATTCGGACCAAACCATGTGGTAAAAATTGCACATTTTAAAAAGAAAACTGACTGAAAATAAGCCATTCAGCACAGTTGAATAAACTCGCGGCTGGAAATTCTCATCTCAAACCTCATCCCACAATTGTTGACAGCTTTCAAAGGTCACTGGTCGTTTCCATATATGATTTTGCACTTTTAAAAAAAAGGCGTGAGTGTGAGTGCTGACTGGTTGGTAGCTGGTTGCAGCTGTTAACTAAAATAAAAAGCTTGAGATATTTAAAACAGACACCCTCTCTGCGTCATCAGATGCAACAGGATCCAGGAGGTAAGTGTGTTCATTTCCCTGACGCAGTGAGAAATAAAATGAATATCAGACAGACATGGTGATGACAACTATAATTTCACACGTATTAAAAAATATTCAAACGTTGACTTTGGTTTCAGATTGAGTTGGACACGTTGATGTGAGCATTGGCAAATAAGAAAAGATGGGTGGTGAAAACAGTTTATGAGAACAGAACAAGACATAAATGAGCTTTTAGAAATAACCAGGCGTAAAGCAGTAATGAAAACTTAACTAATGCTGATGTGAAAGTAGTATTCTTAGTATGACTTTGGTATTCTTACCGTAAAACCGAAATCTCACACAACAAAGCATTAAGAGTATTCCTGTTTTCATGTAAATACTTAGTGTTTGTGTGTAGTTTGGGCTGTATTTTCAAAGTATTCTGGCTTCATAAATGTTTTTCTTTTGTAATTTTTTAATATCTGATACATACTTTCATGTTGAACTGATGAATGTATTTGATTCATTTGTGTTCTAAGTAAACACAAACATTAATAAATGAATGCAATTGCAGCCATTTGAATGTTTAAGTTTACGTCAAAACTACTTTTTATGGCACAATACAGGGTGTAGACAAAATGAACACATAAAGACTTTGAAATTAAGTAAATAAAATACTTCTAGCAATGCTACAAAGGTGGTTCATATTCAGTTTAATACTAGTTAGCAGGTTCTGTCAACCACACACGCTGTATACAGTTGTTATATTCATGTTGGTTAGTTTTAGTTTGTTACTGTTAAACCTCCGGTCTGTGTTTGGCATATGTTTACATGATCATTGAGACTGTTCCTGCTGACATTTTGCAGTTTCATGCTCAGATGATTTGGCCACCAGTGAGCTCTGTCAGCTGTCTTTTGTTTTGAAAACTGCTATGTCAAATTGCATTTTTCCACACTGCTTTAATAGCTGACGAATGCTGCTGATTCATCCAAACAGTTGCATCGAAGTTCAAATCCTCATTCACTGAGTGTTTGCATCTACTGCCTATAGCACACCATCTTTCAAAGCTGGTTCTGTCGGTCCCAAATATTTAAGACTATAAACACGCATGTAAATGTCCCACACAGTGAATTAAATGATAACAGAGGCATTCTCTATGTATTTCTTTGTACTACTACGCCATCTAGTGGACGAAGCCCAGAGAGCGTTCCTGTCATAGTACTGTACTACTGTTAGGCTGTTTAGAGACTTTACAAATTATCTATTTTAATTAGTTTGAGAGGATCATACATTAATAATCACTAAACAATCTTTCTAAAAACAAAGGACCCAGTAATCATCATTTTATCATGGGCTTAAAATCAGCTGCACAAAGTCTTTCATAAACTAAACCGACAGGAAATACGAGCTTACGACAGCCTCATAACTAATAACTAACAAGATAAAGTAAAAAGTAACTTTCATCTCCTAAACAAACCATGTCACTAATCTCTGTGACTCCATAGGAGTCAAAGTTCAACAACTACAATGTGAATTACTAACCAGAGCATCAAATCCAAAAAATAACAGAACAATTCAGTGACTTATTTCCCCCATAATGTAGAATGGGACATAACCAAACTTTGATGCTCACATGTCCATCGGACCGCCACATTAACACACAAGGAGCAGCGTCTTCTCAGACATGGCTTGTAAAAAGTACTGGATGAAATAAGAAAGGAGAAAAAAATGTCTTAAATCCTTTTAATAGTTGCAGTGATGATTATAAATAGGTACTGTAGCACACACATATCATTATATACACAAACATGTTTCAGTCTAGTGTATAAAGCTTTCAGACGATTACAGGATTTTTTAATCCAAATGTTGGCACAAGTCAATTATCTGAGTTCATTATTTACAGCAAAACTACTACTACGTGTATTTAAAAAGTTGTCAGCGCCCGGAGGTGCTGGGGTGAACAAGTTCACAACAGGTTCATCCTGAAGAAAGTATACAGTACACAGAAAATGACACCATGTGAGATCACTACATGACATTCAGAGAGAGAATTAAAAGCCTGAGAAATTGAATTTCCACACAACAATCACACACAAACTTTGGTTGTTGACAAAATGCACAGGTCAAGTTTTGTTACACTGCCAACGTCAGTATAAAAAGAAATTGGGGGTAAGATATTTTTTTTTCCCAAGTCCAGTCAAGTACAAATGTAGAAATATAAGTACAAGAAACAAAACATAGAAACTTGTATTCATAAGGCAGAAGTGCTTTTCAAGGATTGTAAATGTCATTATTGAGATGAAACATACCTGAGAGTCAAAACTCAGCAGGTTTTTATTTTTCTACCAATGTAACACATCTACTGTACATACAGTATACCTTTAAACCATATCACCTGTATATGTTAAACCTTAGAGTTGTGTGTTAAGTGTAAACTGAGTCCGTAGATGAATACATCTACAAGTACAGGGACACTGGCAGCTTTTAACTTCAGTATAGCTCCTTATCTCGTCTTTGATTATTGACCATGACACAAGTAACATTCACTCCTCGTCTACATCGGTGTGCAGTGAAGGCAGCACATCACTCGGTCGATATAGACGGTTGGTTGGTTAAAAAATAAGCGTATCCTTCAGATGATTACTGAACATCGCAGCTGAAACACTGCCAGTGTAGAGAAGAACATAAAGCCAGCAGAGAAAGATACATACGGAAATTCCCAAACATAGATTCTCGAGAAATTGTGCCTAAAGAGGGAGTTTTCTTTTCATACATACAGAGATAATGATCAAATTACTGTTATTTCACACCCTGACGAAAGATATTTTTCCCCTACCACGATGAGCGACGTGTCTGTGCATATAATGTGATATATATAATGAGACTATTAATATTCATGCTTCATACCTCACTACTTACACTAATCCTACAGGCTAATCCTTCAGGCAGTGATGCATTTCATTATGCATTAAGGGCGGTTCCTCCATCTTAGCACCTTCACAAAGAGTCGCTATAACTTAAACAAAGCTGCACATCTGAGACTTTATACAATAGAAATGGGTTCCAAGTAAATTTTCCATTATTTATTTATGGTAATATTGTCATTTTTTACTATCACGAATTTGTGCTTTATTCAATTATCCAATATGAGTTTACAATCAAGTGTGTGTGTTGTTGTTACCATGGAATTCATATTTGATGTCTGAATTAAATAAGTCGTGAAATTTTATCATTTGCACTTTGTAAAGAGACAGAATGGATCAACTAATCATTAACCAAATGCTTTCAGAACGATGTCTTCTGTTTTTTTTTTAAATGTTATCAAATGTAATTTGCTTGCATCGTGAAATCTTTATTGTGAATTCAACATCATAGATCAGAAAATTTGGCCCGAGGAAGAAGCAAGAAAGGTCATGTTATTTAAATCAAAAGGGTTATTCTCTGCACAGTGGCAAAGCGAGTTGTACTTTGTCCGCCTCAGGTGTGTGTCAGCCTCATGTAGTCAGGCGTAGCTGTGCTTTGAGCTGAATGCTTACTGCAGCATACTAACATGCCTAAAGCCAGCACGCTTACATGTTAGTGTTTAACATCTAACATTTAGCATGTATACCCCTCTTTGCATACAGGAGGTCGGTGTTTATGGATAAACTAAATGGAAAATTTACAGCAGAAATCAGAGAACCAGAGGAAACAGGCATTTTCCAGCTTTGTTTTCTGAGCTCGGCGGACATTACACTGACGATACATACAGACTGCACCTTATCTACATCTCAGAGCTCCTGCCTGCAGCAGAGCTGTGCGGAGGAAACGGGACGGAGGCCTGATCTCAGCTCATCTGTTCCAGGTAGACAGACAGCAGAAGTCTCGGCGGCAGAAACTCTTCTTGTTTGTTCACCACTTCGGTCTGACGTGACCCGTTGTAGTCGGTGCCTGAGGGTCCAACAAACAGTCTCATGTGACTGAAAAACATTGAGCTGGCTTTTTCCAACCAGGCTGCGTAAATAGATTTATGTAAGCAGAGAAGATACCAATATTTGTTAAATGATTAACTGGTGTTTTCAGCCAATTTCTCAATTTTAACTTTAAAATACCAAAATGTATATGTTCATTGTTTCCTCAGTTTTTTGTTATTATCAGTGTGGAAAAGCTGTGAAATGGTTCTAAATAACCCACCACAAATATTCAAAAGTAGGGAAACATTACAATGGAGAATTAATTCACTAAAGATGTCACAGAACAATAGATGTATTTAGGAACACAATTTGCATTGCAGGCCTGTAATGAAAACTTGACTTTAAAAAACCGGCGCCCGATCTTCAATAAACATTCTCCATCATATTTAAGGTGGAAAAACACTGATCAGTCTGATCCATTAGTCCAGTATGTCTAATATGTGTTTCCACTCACTTGCAGAGACGAGGTCCATATACTGGCAGACGGCGTGAAGCAGCAATCTCTCAAAGCTGATTCACCAACACAAAAAACAAAGAAATGACTTTCTGCTCCTCCCCTCATCAGTCTCCTCTAACCACTTCTACAAACATTCAGCTTGATCCAATCGGAGTATTTTTTTTTCTGGAGTGAACCACCATGGATCAATAAAGTTAGTCTACGCGTGTGTTTTATGCCAATTATTTGCCAGTTTTTCACATCCAGTTTTTGTTTGTTGTGTTGTATTTCCTGCAGCTGCCACGACTCCACTTCTTTGTGTGGATCTTAGAGGTTTCATCTAATATAAACTAGTTTTAGTGAGTATGTGGACTTTAACATCTTCCATGTTACTCTCCGGAATCAGATTTTTAGGGCCACTAAATTCTGCATTTTTTCAGACATTCAATTAAAATTTCCAAAACCTCTGTATATTTGTACAAATTAATTATTTATATGTACTGGGAGCCTATAAATAAACAGGGTTTCTGCAAGGTTCACCAAGTTAAATTTAATACCTTTTTAAGACCACATACAATGCAACTTATTACCTGTTTCACAATTATACCAGTCAAAATATGAAGGAATGATAGAAAATCAGACGGGATGAAATGTGCTGGACTTAATTATTATTATATAAAAGAAATCCAGTACTTCTCAGCAGGGTATAACAATAACACCTAATGATATAATTAATCACATGAATGCTACCTGGACCCAGACAAGTGTCATAAAATTAGTTGAAGGATTAACCAATTAAAAATGATTAATTCATCAAAGTTTTTCTAACAGTAATGAGCAGCAGTGACAGTGTTTGCTGCAGGTCTGATGGTGCTGACTGAAACTCCACAAAAAGGATTTAACCGCCTCCTGTGTGCAGTTCACTGTCTCAACAATCACACCTTCAGTTAAGTGTGTAAATGTATAACATCTCCTGACGGCCCGCAATCTGATACAAAAACATCTTATAACTAACATAACCATCTATAGAAGGGAAGAGAAAATATTTAAGATGTCTGTATTTGAATTTTTAAAAAAATTTAATACTTTTTTTTTGTTGTTGAGGGCACTGAATGAAATGCTTTTTAAGACTTTAATATTCATATATTAAAGTCTTAAATTCAATAATTTGTTTATTTATTTATGAATATAGAAAAAGGATTTATACCTGCTGGAGAGGTTGGTTGTGTAAACTGAGTTTGGCTGAGTGTTGAAGAAGCTCAAAACGTTTTCCTCAAGTGCTTCCAGAGTTCCCTGTGAAGAAAAGAAAATACAGTGGGTGGCAGCCAGGGAGAGAGACGGGTAAGCGGTCCGATCTCCACAACAATCATGTGTCCTCAAGACAAGCATGGTTTCTGCCTGAGCAAAATACTGAACTTCTGCAGGGTTCATATCCCTGTACGTAATCTTCCAGCATTATTAACATTTAGGAGATACTGTATTTCCAAATTTTCTTCAATTTGTCATTGGCCTCAGACAGATTACAGGAGCTCAAGTTGATCTACCCAAAATATCTGGTGTTGTGGTCAAACCTGTTTGTCACTGTTTTTCTAAACAGCCACAAATAGCCAATGACATGCAGGTTGGAGAAGCAGAAAAAGAACACTACAAGAGAACAAGCTGGTGTAGCCTCTGGGTTTGATGCACAGCAGAGATGCAGGAGAGACCAGTCAAAATGTGGCAAATACTACTGAAGTTAACATGTTATCATATCACCATATGGACAGAAAATAGACAAACATCTGAGGCTTTGCGATGAAGCCTAAGCTTAAAGCTGATGTACATACGTAGACTCCTTTCATTTATATAAATCTTGACCCATCAAACTGATGTGATCAGTCACAAAACGTTTACCTTCCGAGCACAACACGACGACATGACATGACACTCACCATGGGGATTTGTTTCCGCCTCAGAGTCGCGCGCAGCCTGCGATCGATTTTCTGGAAGCAGTCCTGAGCATTGAAGGCAAGATTTACTGTGAAGAGAAGAGTGACGGTCAGCCCAAACAGCCGCACTTAAAACAACCAGCCTGCAAACAAGCACAAACCGGGACGCTCACCATTCCTCTCGTCTTTGAGGAGCCGGGTGGGGTTTTTCTTCTTGGCTCCCTCCTGCTCCAGCAGAGACAGCAGCCTCTCCTGCTCCTCTCCGGAGCAATTCATGAAATCATTCCATGGCTGAAAGGACAAGAGAATGAGGAAGACCAGGCATTTTTTAAACCAATTGTTTCATTGGGTGCTTTTAGATCTGATCAATCTTGGATCACAGACGAGCTCTAAGTCTCTGGCTTTTGAAGGGAGTTGAAAAGGTAAAACTTCCACTAAAACCAAGACCTCTATGTAGTTTCCATTGGTGCAGGCTTCAGTGAAGATGGACGGGATGGCCGGGTTACTGCACATTTCCAAATCATCTTTGGAGCACTCATCCTTCTCAAGGAGATTTGCAAGAAAGCGCGCTGATTTTCAGAGAGGAGATAGATGAACAGTGATATAAGCAAAACTTCAATGACAGATTTCTGAATTTAAAAAGTGTTAATTCTTGAGATAAACACATATTTTTGTATCATCAGCATTTTTGTAGCCATAGTGATTCAACTTAAATGAAGCGGATATGACAACTTGTTATAATCTGATCTAGTGGGATGAGAGCTTACTGTTCTCCTGTCGACGGAGGCTCTTCTTGCCTTTGGCTCGGGGAGTGAGGTCGGAGTTGCGGATGGCTTGGTTGATGTAGAACTGCTTCTTTTTGGTGGGAGACACTCGCTTGGCGGGAGAGTTGGGCAGGGAGGTGCATTTACGCTCCTCTATCAGGCTGGGACAACAGAGGACAATGTGTCAATTTAACCCCTTCAGCCGCACAAACGGGCTCCTCAGATCTGATTAATTTGAGTTCTTTTATGTTGAAGGGATGCTGTTAACTTGTAACTCTTTTGTGTTCCCAGTTTTATCAAGCTGTTGCATATACTTCTTCGGTCCGTGATTATTTTACATTTCCAACTAGTGAGAGTACAAGGACCTAATTTTCATCCATTTCAATTGTTTTGCATTGTTCCTCCTTTGACCGCTCTGCGCTGTGTGTGATCTCTGAATCCAACATTTTCTCCAGCACGCAGGTGACGTCATTTTAAACTCTGAGAGGCTGCAGTGCTTCGGGCAATGGCTCACTGCCTCATGGCTGGACGATGAGGTGAAATGCTGAACCTGGACATGCAGTATATCGTTACACCATGATCCTACTTGGCCTTTTATCCAAGGAAAGAAGAAGAAGAATACACAGAACAGCTGAAAAGCATCACAAAGCTGCTAAAACACTGAAACTGAAGGTGTTAAGGGCTCAGGTGGATCGTTGTCCTTTCCTGCTGCTGTTTCATGTCTGCAGTATCTTTAAATGAACCAGAGTCCTGCAGCCTGCAGGAGCCTCAGATGTAGGTCAGTGGGTGTTGTGTGAAGATGCAATTTTTAGCCTGAGCCCTGCAGGTTGTTTGCGACACTACAGCAACATAACAAGGCATCATTTCTGCCTGGGTTAGTTGGGCTCAGCCACAACGAGATTATAATACGATTTCACTTGGGACGAACTTGAAGCTGAGCTGATGAGGAAGTGGACTTTTCACAAGCATTTTTTTAAAAATGTAAAAACAGTGCGTTAGTCCTGACGTGTGCACGTTAACAGGAAAATCACAACATAATCTGGGTAAAACGTGTTGAAGGAAGTGCAGTTCATCTGTTTTTAACGATGAATTGAACACATCCAGGTCGTGTGGCTGGTTAGCTGCCAGCTGCTGAGAGGCAGAAACTGAGTCCCGGCGGCCTGTTAAAACCCTTCACATTCACCAGAAAAACACCAATTTATCGAGACGTGTTGCCCAGCAGAGGAGCTGGCGCCATTTCACCTTTAGTCTCAAACCTTTTAACACACAAAAGGCTGTTCAAACGGAGTTGTAACCGGGGCTAACGCTAAGTAGCTCGTAACCCTCGCAGCTGTTACTCACATATAATCCTGATCCTCGGTGTTTGTTGTCAAAACGACCATTTTACTCCGGCAGAGCGAACCGAGAGATCCCCGGGCTGCTGATCCTCTCCCGCAGAGTGGAAACAGAGGGTGTGTTTGGGAGGTTTTTTTCGCTGTGAGCAGATCTTCAGCTCTGCAGCTCTGCAGGTTTTCAGGTTTTCAGGGAGCAGAAATAAATCCGGAACAAAGAGAGGAAACACGACAGGAGTCTCACTCTGGTTCATCTGTCGGGGCTTTAAAACATGCGCTCACTTCTGCTTATATATTTTTTGTTAACACCATAATATTGTTATTGCCTGAGGTGTGACACCCAAAATCCCATTTTTCACTTGTAGGCCTATTTATGCTTTAATTGATTTTTTTTTTCATCACTTGGGTGCAGCAAATAAAGTTAAAAAACACAGCAATGACATATTATTATATAACAAAGTTGTTAAGGTGAATGTGTGAAGTTACCAGCCAGCAGGTACATATCTATGTAAGAGTTGTGTTTATGTCCACCTATTAAATGTAAGTCCAATAGTTACTCTCTTTTAGCTCTGTTTTTGGTCTCAACCATCTCCCGAGGGAAATGTCTGACTCTTCAGCTGCAAAATGCTCCAGTGTGTTCACCAGATATCCTCTAACTGTTTCCGTCTGTTCTCTAATGCTGGGCAAGTAGTACGGTGAGTTTATCTGTGCATTAAATGCTAAAAAAACAGCTGTCGGCTGCTGCCTGAAACAAGGTAGAAGAAGGTGGTGAGAGTGGACAAAAACAGTAACTAAAATACTGTGTAGAGTTGATAGGAACTGCGGAGCCTGGTGATAATTCTCATTTAATTCATTGCCAATATGGAAAATATTGATTATTACAGTTTTGTAATTCATTTGTATTTGTGGACTTGTTGATACAAGACATCACACACATATGTAAATCCAACATACAGTGTGGTACAGGTTGTTTTGAACTCCTGAGTGATTCATCTTGTGAAATAGCCAATCTTTGACACACCTCCTCAAACAAATTCCTGTCATAACTTGCAAAAAAAAAAAAAAAAAAAAAAAAGCCACTGCCACAATCATCTTTATAATCCAGCATATGTGAGTGGGTTCGATGCCTCCTTTGATATAATCTGAAATAACAATGAGTTTTTTCCACTCATTAAGGGTTTGTGTGCATGTTACCATAACAGCCAGTTTAATAGGCCTGGCACAAAGTCATCTAATTGTTCTGTGTTTTTCTCAGTGCTGCTGGAGAGAAAAGGAGCTGTTCAGTTTGATACTTTTGAGAGGTAAAGTTTGGCCATTTTTCATCTCAATAAGCCTTTTTGAGACATGTTTGGACAACATCAGAGAAGATTTTCAAAGGTGCATTTATACACATTTTGGAATGTGGAAAGAAAAGAAGACGTGGACAGAAAAACTAGAAAAACTTGATCCAGACGCTTGTCCGATGATTGTGGGCAAAGTAAAGAAATCGATTCCCAGGATGAGAACTGTAAAGCCAAAGGAGAAGATTGAAGTGACCACATCAAACAGCAAATGTCTGACGACTACATGTGAGACATCAGGGAATATAATGAGGCTTTGTGTCAACCTAATGCCTGTTTTGGCTGCAGCCAAGGAGCCTGTTGAGAAAGAGAAGGGGAAAGAAGAGGACGACAGCTGCACAAGTAAAAATGAGCCAGAAACCAGCAGCAAAAATAACCCATCTGTCACTAAATCAGTGGAACAAACACCTGATCTGAGGGATTTTTACAAAGGATTAAATTTGGACACTGACATCAAACAACCACTGTGTCCTCGGTTTGTGCTGCCGCCTTTAACTCAACCTAAACCAACACCTGACTGTCGTGACTGTCAGAAGACCAAGAGGTGCCACGCACTTCCACCTCCCATCAGTTTATCTGAGCATACCAGGACCACCTCTTCAAACTTTACAAAAAAAGGCTGCGGAGGTGATGGATTAGTTACAGGACACGTACCAGACAGCAGGCCCTGGATAGACAACCCCCTGTTCTCTAAAAGCGTGAGTAAACTGCAAAAACAGCTGACTAATAATGTTCTGTGCTGATTACATCTGCTCCATAAAATCCTGAGATGGGAAAAGAGTGCTATTAAAGGTACGCTTTTGTAAAAAGTGGTTCATTTTCAGTTAAAAGGACATAAAAGAAGTTAGGATTTATACTGACCTTTACTGGCAGCCAGGAAGAATTGCATCACGATAAACAAGTCTGGCACAGTTTACAGAAGACTCACAATTTAATACAAGGGGAAAGACGCATTAGCCAAGTAGAGTAGAAATCAACAAGGTTTTGGGCATTAAAAAGAGTTTTAAAGTCTTCTTTATAGACCCTTTAATGTCAAAAGAGACATCAAAGGTCTTTACTCCAATTATAACCTTTAACAATTTTAACTCTACAACTGTAAGTCCTTAAAACTAGGTTTAAAATTATACCTTTAATGGTAAATTAGTTGAAAATAATTTAACTTAGTTTAAACTGACACTTAACAGCCTGTAAAAGCACAATGAACTATAACAGAACAACACAGAGCAAGTTAAAAAACAGATAAGCTGCAAAGAATTGAGTTTTATCTTAAAATTGACCCTGTCCTCACACCACAGATCTGACTGACTCTCCCCTCTTGTTCTCTGTGCAGAGATCTGCTGAGTTTCGTCTCCCTGACATTTCCTTGTCCAGCCTGGACGCCCTGCTGCAGACGGTCACAGAGAAACTGGGGAGGAAGAGGAGAGGTGGTGATGAAGGACCATGGAGACGTGTCCAGTCTGATCATCCCCTCATGGCTGTTAGTGAACGTTTGAGAGACAAGAGTGTCGGGCAGCAGATCGACCGTTGCACAGATAACAGAAACCCGGCATCAAGGTTACAGCATTATCCTGAGTGAGGAACAGACTGGAAGATCTGATTTTCTTTGTTCATTTCATTATTTATTAGTGAAATAAAATTTGATGTCTTCTTCTTAAATCACTGTAGCTGTATTTGAACTGATACAAATGTTTCCTCGGACTGTCTGATGCCATCATAATACACTAATATTAGACACGTGCAAGCGTGAAAATTACATGGAATTGGCGTATGTCTTTTCCGAATTGTCCAGAATCCAGTGCAGTAATGGCGGACCCTGCCACTTAAAATAAAAACTGTTGAGGGGTAACTAGAGAGTGCAAATACATTTAATGCTATAACCGAAAGAAGGTCAGACATAGTGTCAGTAATTGGGTTCAATATGATGAAAAAATTATTACTATTGTTTGACTTGACATCTTCATTTAGGAAATAAAAATCGCCAAATGTTAAAATATTTAATGTTTGAAATATTGGCTAAACTCTAATAATATTGATAATTATTAAACCCTTAATGTTATCACTAAATGAGTTATTTAAGTAGGTTAAGTATAAAGATTTTAGTCCATCCAGTAAATGTGGTTTCTGTCTTTGCTTATTTTGAACAGTGAAGCAGTAACAGGAACATCAGTGGGTGGATGTCGTGTAAACAGCCAGAGGAGCCTCCCTCCGCTCATCCTCACTATGACCAAGAAAAACCTTCTGACTTCCAATTCGCTGCAGTGATTCATCAGAAACAACAAACTGGACCCACAACATACAGCACAGAATTATAAAAATTATACAGTAAAACCATATAGTTTTATTTTCCTTCAGGACAAAACATTCACAACAGATTTATACCCGTTTTTTTAATCTACGCTAGCATATTTTCAGTAAATAATGTACGTCTGATAATAGATGCACAGATAAATTAATGTTCAAGTAGAACTTTTCAAGCATAATAAAAGTACATTCAGTGGTACAGACTTTCATTCCAAAACCATTTTAATCCATCTTAATGTTTAGGTGTAGCATCATTAAGCTTTTTGAATACATTTAACCTTTTGAAACATTACATTTTATTGTAACAGTTTGCATTTTGGAATGAAACCCTTCTAATATGTTATGTTTGTCTCATGCCTATAGTTACTATTGTAACAATCTTTGAATATGTAACATTTGGAGATAAAGTCAACTCTGTCATTTGTTTGATGGAAAAAAAAAAGAAAAACACATACGTTTATTAAAAAACACAAAACAACCGTTGACCAAAGGCAATATTGTTGCGTAACAGCTCAGATTGAACACTACTATTAATTTCTGATCTTTGCTCTATAATAATGTTTTTTTGGAGTGTTTGGTGTTATGTACAAGAATTTGACTGCAGCTAAAACAGTCAAGGTCACACCTGTGTGTCTGAACTTGAAAGCTTTTTCAACAATTTTATATTTTGACAATAATTTAATTATAATTAAATGAGGCTTCCAGACCTTTCAAGAGCTGGATGTCTGAATCCTTTAAAAGATGCAAAACATGACTTAATTATTAATAACCAAAATGACAATAAATACCAGGCAGAAGTAAAGATTGTTTTTCTTCATCATATGTAATACCCTCTGTTTGGACAATGACACTGTTACCCTATGAAAAAATCACACAAAATGAAAAACAAAAAACAACAAAACAGATAAAAGACAAAATAAATTCTTGATTTACAAAATAACACTTGTTAAGTTCATCATTAAACATTTGAGAGGTATTTAACAATGGACTTGCAGTAAGAATTCTCTAAGCATGAGTATTTTGGATAATATTCTGAAACAACCCCTCAAATGCATCTGATATATAAAATCATCTTAATAATTACATGTAACACGTGTAGTTCAACTACTGTTTGCAGCATTTTCTTTTTTAAAGTGCTTTCTGCAAAATAAAGATGAGATTGTCAGTGGTCTAATGATTGAGCCCTGAGGAACGCCACCCCTTGTTTTTACATTAAGCTTTGCATAATATTCTTTCAGGATAAATAAACTGATGAGATTGATACAGAAAGAGAAGACACAGTGTACGATTTATGAACCCAAATAAAGGGTATAAAGCTACATATCTGTTAACAAGGTGAACAAGGCACCAAAGCCATATTAGGAAGCAATAACTTTTGGTTCTTTCTTCAGATAATTTGACCTCTAATGACTTTGTTTCGCCAACAGTAATACTTCTAAGTTCATCTTTTGGACTGTCCACTTCTTACTCCAATGAGCTGTACTGTTCCGTGTTGCATATTGAGATCGCTGCCAACATTGAGCAACATTCAAATAAACATACGGCGAGTAATAAAAACCTTTTGACTGTAGTTGGTCCTTTCAACCTGCATCGCCTCCACTTCAGAGTGCACTGTCCTGTGTGTTGCTGTCGACTATAAAGAGTGCAGAAGGATCTTTACTGGAGCTCTCTGCTCTGGGCTTGGACCCACTGGATTTACTGGATTCTCCCTGAACTCCAGCATTACTGCTGTTTGATCCACTGCTGCCTCTCCGGCTTGGCTGAGGTATTCTGGTCATCGCCGTGCTGCTGCTTTTTTCTCCGTTAGCTTTGTCTTCTTTAGATTTGACCTGGCTACCTTTTGCCTTTTTTGATTTGCCCTCTTTCGGTTTGCTGTCTGACGATTTCCCATGCTGCTGTGGAGTCTTGCCAGACTGAGGAGGTGTGATTGGCACCTGTGATGGGGCGGTGGGAGGGTTAATCCTGGTGGGCAGAGCGGTTAAGTTGGTCTGTACTGTTCTGTCGCCAATGACCACATCTGTGAGGAGGTCGTCGTCAGTCTGCTCCTTGGCAAAGTTAACAAACACCTACAAAAATAAACCGGTTTTAGTGTCACATTAATTCATTCTTTAATGAATTTATATTAACTTGGTCAGCTATCCATCACGTTCTTGTTGTTAACACCTCCTGTACTAATGTCTAATGAATCAAACCTAGTAGAAGCATGAAGATATCATTAAAGGTGGTTTGCAGATTATCTAAGCTGATAAGTGTCAAACAACAACTCAATGATTGTTAAACAGTTGAGACTAGCCTTTTTTCCTATTCCCTTTATTATCATAATAATAATAATAATAATAATAATAATAATAATAATAATAATAACTGCTGTCCCAACCATTAAAATGCGACTGAATCATTTAATTAACAACATAGTGTCAATTAAATCATCCTGCACCTTGCAAGTTGAAGTTAGAAAACAATCTACATTTCACACATTTGAAATATTTCACAATGTCATAAAAATGAAAAAGAATGGGAGTGAGTGATGATATGAATTTAGGCAGGTTAGGGTGATGGGGTGGGATTATCGATACTATTGCCCTTTTCTCCATTTTATGATGGGAAATAGCATTCCCTGAGTGACCAACACTGCCTCAATGGAGGGTATTCTGAGCTCTACTCAGTTCTAGTTGCAGGAGATCCCAGATTAGGACAATTACACGCAGAAATATGAGAGGTTTGAATGTGTTCATCCCAGTTGCATCATCATCCTCACCTGGTCCAGGGTGGTCTGTGAAACAGAGAAGTCGACGATGCCCAGCTCCTCGTAGTTGTTGGCCAGCACATCAAAGACACGAGCCAGGCAGCTGGCGTGCGAGGGCAGCTGGTACTGCAGCACGTTCTGGTGGCGCTCCTTCAGCTCGGCGCTGGGAAAAGATTTCTTCATGTAGGTGCTGACGGGGCACGAGTCCGGGTTGGATTTACTGTCTACCAGACGGAGGATGATGGTGTAGCCATCACCAAACCTGGAAGATGAAGGACGGAAAGAAACAAGATTTTATATGTACTGTTACATCAATACAGTTTATTGGAATTTATGAGAACACAATACAGAAAAAGTTCATCTTACAAAGGTCTACAGGATCATAACCAAAGGATTTCCTGCACATGTATACAGTACATCTACCGACTGTATACACAAGAGATTATACCTGCAATCATACATCATACAGCTGCACAGTGAAGTCCATTAATGTTGGTGCTATTACTTTTAAAATCACCTTAAATGAAAATACATCACTGAGTTTGAAAGCCTCATGCTATCTGTTGTTGTTCCTGGGATTGGTGGTACTACATTTTGTCTTTTTGCACTGTAGAATACATGCAGTCTACTTTGTGCAGGTTATACTATGGGTGTTTAACCACTTCAGTTGCAATTTTCCACAAAATGATTCATATAATATAGTACATTCTGTAGTATTTTCTGTTTGACAGTTGACCAAAAGTCACTGTATAAGACTTACTGTAAACGAATATCAAGAAAAAGAAGACGAGTCATTTTTCCTCAGGGATCAATTAAAAATTACTTCTCAGACCCTGACCGCTGTTCTCAGTCATCTCATGACTGTAAAACTCATCAAGTGACTTAATCAGCTGCTTCAGTGTGACAATAACTCCTCACAAATATCAGCAAACAGACCTTCACAGATTGTAATTCATTATCAAATCAGGAAGCAGAATTTGGTTAAACGCCTGTAACAAGCCCAGAGTTAATTTAGTAGTTAATACAACAGAGGCATTTGCCCTGAATGTGAAATAGCAATTCATTGACTGATAAAGTGTGTTTGGAGTTTAACTTGTTGAAGTTAGACAAAATATGCAAAACCAGCTAAGATAGCAGAGTGCGCTGCTTACCTGTTCTTCAGGTGTTGTACAGATCCGAGACACTGGAATCTGCCGTTAACCATTATGGCCATTCTGGTGCAGAGAGCCTCACACTCCTCCATACTGACCATACAGACACAAGATAAACGCATTAACATATACAATACACTATATGTACACTCCAAGGAAACTCTTAGCTGACAGGATGTTGTGGGTCATCCTGCTCATGTGTCTTGGCTTTTAGAGCCATGTATATGAAGAGTAATGTAGCCTACTTCTCTTACCTGTGGGAGGTGAGAACTACAGCTCGTCCCTCTTTGGTGACGCTCAGGATGCAGTTCCATAGAAACCGTTTGGCTTTTGGGTCCATGCCAGTGGTGGGCTCATCCTTACAAGAATTAAAGAAACATCAAGGAAACAAAGATATAAGTGTATACTAATACATTTCAGCAACATTACTGAACACACTTTAAGCAAGAATTAAAACAGGTATTACTGCAGTGGCACCAAACATTCAGTTACTAACTAACCATTTCATCTAGGAAAAATACGTTTATAGTCTATTCACAGTATTTACATTTTGACAATGGGTGATGCTTAAAATTGGGTGAAATTTAAACTCAGAAGCATTTTCCATGTTTATCCAACTCATTGAAGCAACAGGTGATATTAATACTGATATGTTCATTGTTTTCTACAGTGGAGGGAAATGTTGTATTAGATGTTACTGATTTGATCTTGATCTTTGCAGCTGCTCTCCAGCTGTTTGGTGAATCTGTTCGATTCTCACCAGGAATATAACAGGCGGAGCCCCGATGAGGGAGATGGCAGTGGAGAGTTTTCTCTTGTTGCCTCCGCTGTAGCCTCCAGCCTCCCGCTCAGCGTACTGAATCAGTCCCAGCTTCTTCACCCCCCACTGCGCCACCTACAGGAGATCACAGAAGGTACATCACTTACAATCCTGCACATGAATTTCATCACCTTGACCTTCACCTTATCACATGACTCTTATTTCTAGTTTTGAGGTGAACTGCGCCTTAACGTTACCTTGGCGACAGAGTCCTCTGGCACTCCCCGCAGGCGGGCGTACAGCTCCAGATGTTCCCGACCTGTCAGCAGGTCGCTGATGGCGTCGAACTGTGGACAGTAACCCATCAGCTGGTGGACTCGCTCCATCTCTGTCAGCACACTGAGAACCACAGAAACACAGTTTCACACTACTACCAAGACTAACACTAATACTGCTATAAGTAGTACAACTGCATCACCTCTTACCTTTACTACTGGGACAACTGATAGTATGACTGCCGCTGCTACTACTTCAATTGTTGTACTTGTACTACTACTATTGCTGACCCTACTTTAACTGCTGATATTACTTTGTGTTTTGATGTGACTACGGTTTTAGTACTGATACAACTATTCAAATTGTAGACCTGCAATGGCGACCTATAACTAGTACTTGAACAACTACTGTTACTACTACGACATCTTATTACTCTACTACTATGACTAAAACTACTATTACTCTAAAAATATGCCTTTAATGATGAAGATGAATAACTGCTTGGTGAAGAAGGTTTGTACCTATGGTGATTAAGGAAAGCCTCTCCGTTGGTGATGGCCGTGTCTCCGGTCAGCATGCGAAAGGTAGAGGTCTTCCCTGCTCCGTTCACCCCCAGCAAGCCAAAACACTGGAGGACACAAAAAAAGTTACAGATATATCGATACAAGCAGCAGCGGGGACCATTCCCTGTAGACTATGTGACATCAAAACTTAGGTATAATACAATACATATTTCACTCTGCAGTAGCAGCAACATAAACTACTGTAGTAGTAGCAGTAATAGTTGTGGTTGTAGCTACAGATGAAGCCTAGCAGCAGCAGCAGCGGCAGTATTTTTAAAACAGCAGCACCAGTGGCAGCTTTAGTAGCGATAGTTTCAGCAGCAGAGGTGATAAAATAATCACTGGGATATTGTCCAAAGTTGCCTCTGACTTTTGTGCTAATCGGCACTGTATTTATCAGCCAGACGGTGCATGTCTGTTTTTGTTGTACTATGATGTGATGAGTGCTTCTTTTGGTGTGTGTCTCTCTCACTTCTCCACGGGGAATCCCGAGGCAGAGACGATCCACCGCCGGCTTCCTGCCTGCCTTATAAACCTGCAAAACAAAAAGTCCTTTCTTATACCATCAACCAGGAACTCAAAATGATGCAAATCATTATACCATTATAGCAGTTTTACTTTATGCATGCTGGTTGTACCTTGCTCAGGTCGATCATGGTGAGGATGTCTGACTGGGCTTTGCCACTAATGACCCTCACTCTCTCCCTGGCGACATCCTCATCCTCTGGATCAAGAGGAGGCATCTCAGGCTCGACCCACCACGGCCTGAAAGGAGAGATACAAAATCACCCTGTATCATTTAGTTTATGCAAAATATTTGCACCCCACTAGTTACCTGTAAAAGCCACCTGTAAAATAATTTCATGATTCGTTTCAGACTTTGTTTTACACTTTTCATGAATTTATCTGACACACATGCACAGCGACTTATAGTAAGTGCAACATTACAGAGGAACTGTAACTAAGGTTTACAGCTACTGTGCCCAGACAATAATTATGTTCAAAGACTGATCATAATCATCATCTGGTGTATGTGTATGTTAGTGTTGGGATGAAAAAAAAGCAAAAGCGGAAAAGGTCTTCTGTCCATTGAGAGAGTTATTTTCAACACACCTGAAGCGAATGAAGAACTTGTACTGCAGAAGTATGGTGAAGATGAAGAAGATAACACCTTCAGCTGCCATCGCAAACAGGTTCTTCCCTACAAAGTCCCATTGAAGAGGGTCCAGAGTCTGCTTTGTGCCTGGATGAGGAAGTGCCACATGCAAACACATTCTTTACATACATACATATCTTTCTATATCTTCCTGTGTGTTTGCTGCAGTCTAATGTGTAGTTCAAGTGTATGCATGCAATAATGCTCCATTGGTTGGAAATGGAAATCTCCTTCGTCTAACAACAGAATATAAAATGTTCTGTATGTTATACTTTATATTCCAACTGCAGTGCACAACCACCACAACAATGAGGAGCAAGCATCAAGCGTAGAAGTTACTGGTTTCCTTGAAATACTGAACAGATTTATGGATGATACATATCTATTTAGAGGCACATATATAGGTACCCAGTCTCTGGAAGGCATCAGCCATGGCCTGGTTTTTGGCCATGTCAATGAGTCCTCGTCCCAGGCAGAAATGAGGGAAGATGAGAAACACCTTCTTCAGGATCCTGTTCACCTCGTTCAGATGCTGGAAAGAAAAACATCATCCAGAAATCATGGATAAGTTAAAGGCATACTACATAAATTATTATTATTTTTTGTTGGTGTACTAAATAAAATTAGTTTTTGTCGCACAGAATAACTTAGTGATTACTGCTCAATACATCAAGACTTCTGGGTTTCCTACCTTATTCCATAATACATTTGTAAAATTCCCAAACCTTTCAAGTTAAGAGGTTGATGTGTATAACTGTATATCTGCGGTATAGTTTAATGTTTATATCTGGGCCTTATGTCTCAGTCATTTTGTCTTATTAATATTATGTAGCCAGTGAATAAAGAGTTCTTCCTCCTGCCTGTGCAGACTGGTGTGGTTTGTACCTCGTCAACAAACAGCTCCAGGACGAAGGTGGCGATACTGCCATTGATTCCAATGAAGAGGTTGATGGAGGTCAGAACAACATAGGCTGTGCTGGGGACGGTGAACACAAAGGATGCTGGGTACATCAGAGGGGTGATGGACCAACTAAAAAGGATGATTAAGTTATTCAGTTAGTATAGACAGATACATTACTTTTGTTACAGACAACAATCCGATGGGTGTTTATTCAGTTCTGCAATATAAATCATCCTGTGTCTAATGAGATAAATTTAGTTTGGTTTTGAAGAAATGTAGAGAGCAAATAGATGAACAAAGAAAGAAAGGTCAAAATCACTGGTAAACTGTTCATCCTCTGTTCATTTGATGATGCATGACGTTATAAGTGTAACAGGATGGACAGAAGTCAGCGGAGACTGCCTGAACGTACCCGTAGAGCAGGAGCAGCAGGACGAGAGCAGGCAGGTTGGTCTCTGAGACGTACGACTTCTGCTGGAAACCGATGAAGATCAGCACCACAATGGTGGCCGGGACGGTGTAGTTCAACTGACAAGATGACAACACAAAATGTTAGATAAAGACAATAATTGAGAATCATCTTAGGAAAATGAGTACTGACCATGTCCCAGGTGAAGTTGGCCAGCCAGTAGAGGATCGGTTTGACCCCGCTGACAAACTGAAGGTGTTTGGCTTTGCTGACTCGCTCCTCAATCAGAAAAAGGACGAAGCTGGCTGGCACAAAGGACATGGCAAAGATCACGCAGATGGAAACCAAAACGTCCACTGATGTGGTCATCCTGAAAGAGGAAGCACAGAAAAACATATTAATATACACAAAACTTTATATCACAGTGCGGACCTATATATTTTACAACTTACACGTCCTCCTTTTTTACTTCTGATATTCAATTGATATTTCTGTGTCACTTGTTCAAGGTGATTTCTCTAAAACATGTAAATAAGCAGTTTGTGACAAAAAAAAAATAATAATTTGTTTGTTTTCCACTCAATGGTATAAAAGTCAATTTCAAAATCCAAGCAGACTTTTAGTCTGACACACACAAAGTCTGATTGATCACTATCTGAAGGAAGTTTTAAAATGTCCTGTCTAAGGTGAATTTACCTCTCCAGACAAATGGCGGTAATACAACACACAAGAAAAGCACAAGAAAACATATATACCAAAATCAACTTAAAGACTCCACGGCAGTTAACTTACATTGCCATTTCAGTGAGCTGTTCCTTGGTGAGGTTAAGTGGGTGGTTGTAGGCAGTGATGCCGTGTTTTGTCCTCTCTGGACCTGGTGGCAGACTCGCTCTCAGCAGGCCGTTGTTCATCACGTTGACAAATGACACCATGGCATGCCATCCTTTGTTATTATACCACACCTGAGTACAGCAAAGAAATAAACATTTGTTTGCAGATACCTGAAACGACTGGACACACAGTCCAGTCCAGTTTTTGTTTAGTTGTTGACAGAAAAAATAAAAATACAGTAAACAACTATATGCAGCCAGACCCACAAAACACATCACTTGGAATAAAACAAGACAGATAAATAGACACACATTTACCTTGACATTGTTTTGACTGTTCAGTCCTCCTAGAAAATCTGGCAATCTGTTTAGCAGACGATCCAGTGAACTGTTCTGTGACGAAACAAAGAACATCAGAAAACATTAAGAGAATTCAGGAAAACAGCTATTTCAGTTAAATATGCCCGAAACCTCATTTATACCTGTGGAACTCGATAACGAGTCCTGATTGCCACGACTGAGTCTTGGACATGGTGGTCCTGAGATAAAGTCTGGGTGGCGCTGCCCCCGAGGGAGAAGCCTCCGTATCTGCAACAGAAAAATTAAACTTTTGGAAATCTACAATGTATGAGTTTGTTTCTTGTCGGTCCTTCAGAAGAGTAAAGTTGAGTCCACAAGCCTCAAACTGCAGATACTTTTTAAGTACAAGTAGTATAAATTATGTTTTTTACCAGCAGCTTACCTGAATTCATTCACCCACTTCTTGGTTTTTAGGCTGTTAATGACACAAAAGAATGTGTGAAAAACATTTTTAAAGGAAACATAAACAGGGAAATACAGGCCTTAATTTTCCACATTTACATGAACGTTCTACTATCGGTCTTTTGATATTCAAAATACGTCGGCATTCACTCCAAAATTATTTTTTAGGAACATTAATGTATTTCCATTCTTTTATCTCATATCATCAGAGTGGTTTCAGGGACCATTTGAGTATCACACGATGGTCTCTCTAAAATGCAAAGATATTGTATATCACCTCCCCTAAAAACAAATCAGGTATTGGTAGCTTCAATACAAGAGAGTGATATGGTATGTAGGCTACAAATACAGATACAAGATGAAGAAAAATCAATACAAGATGTTTGTGATCAAATGAAGCACCTGATAAAGGCATTTATAATTATTCCTAGGCTCAATTCTGAAGCGCAATTTCACATCATGGGAAGGGAAAGCAATGGTAATGTATTTTAGACCCCTGCATTTATCCTCAGTAATCTAAACTACTGAACACAAATAACAAAAATAAATTAAATACCCCAACAGTAAAAGCATGTTATTGTATTATGTTTAATGAAGTACCTTTTCTTGAGGATCTGAGAGTAGGTTTTCACCAGGTAATCAGAGATGTTATAACTTGTCAGATTTTGCAGGACGTCTCCAGTCAGCCTCTTAATCTAAAAGATAACCAATAAAAAAAACCTCAAGAATACAAGTTGCAGTATATTTCACCATATAAAACCATGCTGAAAATGTAACCTGTGATTTGGCTTTAATTAATTTCCAAGCACTATAAATATCCCGTTTGTCCTTTTGCATGTGCTTTTACTTGGCTCCATTTTAAATGAGCAGAGATCAAAGTCATTTCATTTTAGCATGTGAAAGTGAACAGGTGACATTTTCAGTCCAATCTGCAATCCCTGATGCAGAAGTCAGATCATTCAACACTGCATTCTGCAAATGAGTCAGTCCTGACCTGACACCACACTGACCTGTGGGGGTGGCAGTCCACCGGCACCCAGCGGGCAGTCAGGGAGCATCCGGCGGACGTCCTCTGTGCTACACTGACATTCAGGTGAGGGAAAGTCTCTGCTCCAGTTGCCTTTTTTGAACATTTGCCAGGTGGAGTAGGAGATTTGGGGTCGCATGAACAGGCCACCTCGCTCGACTTCACACTGAGCACTCCTGCAGGGAGAGAACATGGGGTGAAGGTTTAAGCATTGAAACATTACCTGAATGCCTGTTACTAAAGAATAAAGTGCATTCAACTTCTACAAACATTTAAAAAGGTATACAGATTCCCCCAAAGCCAGAGTTTACAGATTAAAGCTTAGAACTGCTTAAGTTCCTGTTCCTTCTGATGCTGCTGATACAACTCATTGTATATACAGGGGTTGTCTTACGTGCTGTTGTCTTCTTCTTTCTCCATGCACTTGGTACCAAAACCTGGCTGGTCCAGCAGAGCTTTCAACAGGTTCTCCATGGCCGGGTTTCCAGGTGCGTCGTTGCTGTAAACATCAAACCAGAGGCGTGAAAGCTAATCAAAATAGCAAGTGAGGAAAACGACCAGTTATTTCACATAATTAAACCTTCAGTTTGTAACCTGTTACCTGTGACAGAGTGACTGAACAGACAAAACTAAACCATGGCAGAAGAAATTAAATAAAAATGTTTTCTGTGCTGACTAAGGTAATGGTGAATATTTGGGTGGAGGCCTACCTGATGAAGGTGTACTGTTCTCCGTACATCCAGGGCTGCAGCTGCAGGGCAGGATACTTCCCAAACGGAGGCACGACGAGGCTGAAGAGCAAAGCGACCAGCACAAACACGGCAGGCAGGACAATCTGAAGCACAAATCAACCTTCAGCTGAGAAACTTCTAAAGTCCAACTTACAGAGAGGATGTCTCATTCTCAATAATGACCAGAAGAACAGAAGAAGGGACTTGTTTTCATTATGGAAACCATAAACCTCATGACAATGGACGGCCTTTGAATCTAGCCCTCCAACAGCTGCTGCTGATGTTTGTCATCACCTGAGCGAAGAAGCCCCTGCGGCTCCTTCGAGCATAAAGCCAGCGTTTGATGAACATAGCCCTCAGCTGCTGCCAGGTCAGCCACCAGCCGGTCAAGGGGATCCCACCTCGGCCATCTCCACTCAGCAGGTCTGTCTCCTGAGGTTCTGCAAGCAGTAAAAACACAGGGTAAGAGCTTACACTGTTATATCGGGCTGATAAACACAAAGGTGTGGTGGCTCCAACTGGCTACTAAAGCTTAAAGGTCTTCGTCTGTCTGGTTTTAGTGGAGAGTTTATGTCCCATTATGATCGTAATGCTTTTTCAGAAACTTAAGTTCTAAGTTCTAGGGGGAAACACTGACTGCATGTAAAATTTAAGAATTAAAGATATTGAAAACACGCAAATTCAGCACATTTTGGTATGCGTGTTTGCTTTCATAAACCCATAGTAAGTTAAATCTCTATTTTTTCAACTCTTGGCAGTTAAAAGTAGACAGTGAAGATAGATGCTGTGTATCTAAACTAGAGGGAAAAAAAAACACTTTCTTTTTCTATCTAATCATGATTTTCAGTGAGGGCTGATCTGAGGGTACCTTTCTTACGAAGCCTTTTCCTTCCTGGCAGCAATATGGAAACAAACAGTCACAGTTGGAGACGAAACAGCGGACTGACTGCACATGGAAACACTGTGTGGCATGTACACAGATCTCTGGGTCTGCGATTGTGCATACCTGTCTCTGGTTCTTCAGCATGTTGTCCGTCTGCCCTCTGCCCAGCTGATGGCTGCCGCCTGTGGGCAGATTCAGCCTGCAGCTCAGGTTCAGCATCCACGCCGGTTTCCTCCGCCACTCGCAAAAAGATCTGGAAACAAACAGAATGGTAAACTCCTCTTCACTTCCTGTCGGTGGATAATTTTAGTTGTAAATCCAAAAGGTCTCAATAGGCACTCTTCTGTGTTGCAGTCAAAGATGGATGAATTATTATATAAATAAAATATATAAAAACTCAAAAAGTCCAAACTGATACATTTTTATATTCACTTTTTCTTGCCAGGTTGTGAAACAGAATATTTTAAATGAAATTCTCATTGAAGAACTGCCCTGGAAATTGTCTTCAGCTAAAGCTGTAGACAGCAGGTGGCAGTAAAAAAAAACACATCCAGTAGTTTTACACAGAGGACAGAGGAGTAGAGAGTGAGCGGCTTATTCACACAGGGTAAACATATCAAGCTCCATACTGTAAATCCGCTATCAGAGCTAATCTGATGCCAACATTAAACCCATTAAGACCACGGCTGCTCCACAAATATCCGGCCTGCCTGGTTGAGCTCCTGAAACACTGGTGGGACAACTAATGCCTCACTAATGTGAGATGGTGATGCACACACACTCTCAACCCACATAAAACCAGGTAAGGTTAGTAGGAAAGTGTTTCATGGCCACTCGGGCTGCATTGTTTTCTGCTGGGATGTGATATTTAAATCGGACACAAGACCTTTATACTGACACCAGCAGTTGGTTTCAGTTGATTTTCAGTTTGCTAATTTAGTTTTTCTTTGATCAGTTTACTGCTAACCAAGCTAGCCACTATAACCAGCTGTCTGAGGCTGATGTGGTGCATTTGATTGAAGTATGTTATTTGCTGTTTTTTGCTTTAACTCTTGTGGACTTTGTGTATGTTTTATTAGATTAATTACTGTGTTATATTTCCTACAAGAACTTGTTTCTTCCTGACATGTAATAAAATTAACATATAGTGAATATTTTTGAGAATCTAGTTTACTAATACCTTTTTGAGTCTTGTTCATGGGTGTTCATATTTTTCTGATTTGTTATCACTATAATTGAATTTGTGATGTTTTATCAAACAACCTTTTCATAGTTTCACAATTGCTTCAAGTTAAAACTTGAAAGGCCAATTGCTGTCTTCATTTTCATATAGGTTTTTACAGTAATTTCAGATTTTGACTCGATTAACAGTATGTGAAATAACACTTAGACTAACATGTTAAAGGCTTTTGAAGGTCTCTGGCAGGTGTATCAATTGACTTTATTTATCCATCAAAACCACTGTAAAAGTCTCACCTCCTCCAGTGTGCTGTCTGACAGGCCGTAGCTGCTGATGCCCAGCTCGGTCAGCCTCTGATCCAGTTCGGACAGGAAGACACCCAGGCTGCTGTCCTTGGCAGATGTCTGTGGCAGATTGACCACCGCCTCACGTCCTGACTCTTCCACCAGCCTCGCACCCGGGATGTGGTGCTGTGCCAGGGAGACCAACGCCGCCAGGTCTGCCATGAAAGCGAAGATAAGAGAGAAATCATGTAGTGAGTAAGACCTTAGAGTCCTACTATTCTTTCATATTTATTCGTCAAGACTAAACTGGTGGTTGTAGAAATTGCAAATGCACCAAACTACACTTTACTAACATTGAACCACCTCAGCTTACTGTCGAGGCCTTACAGCAGTTTAACACTCACATGAGCTGCTCTCCTCACTTCCCAGCCCGGTGTCTTCACTCATGGATGACTCACTGTCCTGAAACACAAAGATGAGTTCTTAATATTTACAGATCTAGTACAGGGATAAATATGATAATGTGAGATGAAGTAAAAATGAAGCCAAAATGTCAGTGGTTAACTGTTCCTCAAGGTGGATGAATTTTTCATTGTGTCATTTTACATCTAATTGTGGATTTTTGCAGACCTTGAGAGGAGGTAGCTTGTTGGTGCTGATGCTGGTACTGGTGGAGATACTAGTATTGCTGGGAGTGCTGGTATCCAGTCCCTCCCTTTTCACCACAGTGAGGTAGTAGCCAGATCCAAGGCAGGATTTCAGGAAGAGCGGTGAGCCACAGCAGCACAGCTTCCCCTGGGAGATGATGGCGATCCGGTCACCTAGCAGCTCTGCCTCATCCATGTAGTGTGTAGACAGGATGATGGTCCGGTCTGATGGAGAAAGACAGCACAAACACATATTGACTATTTATTTATTATTGTACTTGTCATCTGTATATTTGGTGTAGGCAGTTTGCTTGTCATCTTGAAATTTTAAGGTAACGGTCAGGTTCTTTCCCAGGGAAACAATACACTATTTTTCCAGCATTTTCTAAAGCCCACTCAGTCCAGGCTGACATGCTTTTCATGTTCATATCTTTTTGGGTTATGGTCCTTTAAAATATGGTTTCCTGTGGTTTCCCCCCTTGTTCTGCACCTTTGCGGTATTTGAGAAGCAGATCCCAGATCCCTCTGCGGGAGTAAGGATCAACGCCGGCTGTTGGCTCATCCAGAACAACCACCTTAGAGCCTCCAACAAATGCTATCGCCACAGACAGTTTCCTCTGCATGCCACCTGACAGAGAGACAGAGGGAGTGTTTTCATTTTGGAACAGCAAAAATATTTACTTTTTATACAGCGGTTCTTCACTGAGACAGATAAGGTCATGTTTTTATGGAGAAGTTAAAGTTTACCAGAGAGGTTTTTGGTTTGTTCATGTCGCTTGTGCAGCAGGCCGACGTCGTCCAGCAGAGTGTCCAGTTCAGCCTTCACCTCTGCTTCAGACAAACCCTTCAGACATCCATAGAACCACACATGCTCCTCCACTGTTAGTCTGAGAGAGAGCAATAGATAGACGCAGCGAGAGAGAGAGAGCGAGAGAGAGAGACGTTGTGTTTGAAACTGTTTAAAACCAATCTACTCCTTTAACAACATCTGAGTATTCTCTGGCGAAAACCAAGCCTACCAGATAATCTAGTGTTTTTCAGACCCATCATTTATTTCATAGCAATGTGTCTAATTTCAATCAAAACATGTTTGTGGTATGAAATCTATAAATGGAATTTCTGTAATCCACCAAACCTAACCAGAGTAGGTCACAAACAACATGCAATGACAGCTTGTTCCCGGTGTTATGTGTTGGAAAGATAAGCCTTACATGTCAAACAGGACATTGTGTTGTGGACAAACTCCCAGTGTCCTCCGGATGATGTCCATGTCATGGCGGATGTCCATCCCCTTGATGTACACAGTGCCCGAGGTGGGTGGGAACAGGCCAGTCAGGACAGAACTGAAAATCATCAAACATGAAGTTACATCCTAATCTTAAACAAATCAAAAATAAATTAAACTCTCAACTGCCCTCATACATGTAACTATAGAACCCATCAGTGCTCGTCAGGTCTGCTCCTTACATGGTGGTAGTTTTGCCGGCTCCGTTGTGGCCGAGGAAAGAGGTGATCTGCCCCTCGTAGAACTTCAGGTTGAGGTGATTGACAGCCAGTTTGGCTCCCTTCTTGTAGATTTTCACCAGGTTTCTGATGCTCACACCAAGGGTCAGGTTAGTGGGTTCTGGTTCAATGTGATCTGATGACAGAAACATATTTTATACATTTAGAAGGGACACTATACCGTTAAATCTATGTAAATGTTGGGGAGTTACATTGGCTAATTAACTTGTGCTAATTCCGCTCTCACTGTGATTTATAATCGATAATAAAAGTGTAGTATGTTAGCAGAGGTCATCAGCCAAAAGGTCACAATACATTGTAAATGAACAGAATTATCGTTAGCACAAGTCAGACGCAGCTCCTCATTAAACACAACAATGTGAAGTCTGGACTGAGGCTCATACTCTGCTTCAGTCTTAAACCTTGTAGTTAATGGGTTTATTGTCTCAGCTCATTAACTTGATTTGTATTTAACTAGCTTAAACATACAAACCTACCAGTAAGGTCTTTTAACTGGTATTAAGACAAAAAAAGAAGACTGCAGACGACTTTCAAAGTCTGTAACCGGGCAGAGAGACAGACTACTACAACCAATAATGTCCCATGTCCAATGTCCAACAATCAAGCTATTAAACAGTGATGTGACTATTTTCCACTAAGGCTCAGACAAAGAAAGCCAACTGTAGCTATGATTGTACCTAGAGGACTGTGAAATAAAAAACAGAGAAAGAGAAACAGCAATGATGAAAGTCTTGTACCTTCATCCTGTTCAGTAGGTGCAGGTGGGATCGGCATGCCTGCCTCCAGAGGAATACCACCCCAGTAGTTGATCTGGAAGATGAAATACCAGGGCCTGGGGATCCCATATTCACCTGGTGCAAAAGTACAATAAGTTTTTGACAAAAGAACCAGCTTAACTACTGCCACACCGCATTCCTCTGTGAAGCTGTGTTATGCAAATCACAATGGTATGCTAACCTACAGATATAGTGGCCAAAACAAAACAAAATTAATTCCTTTAATTCCTTTCAAAGGTGAAACATTTGTTTGTCAGAGCAACTGTATTCACAGCAGCGATTAACCCTAACCCCCTAATTGTAGCTCAACAGAAAATAAATTGGACACTCTATTTTCAATATTTATAGCTAAGACAAAGTTCCAGTCGTCGTACCAGGAAACACTGCTTCGATGTACCAGGCTGCAATGGCGTAGATGAAGGCGTCCACATACAGCATGACTATAGAGGTAGTGAAGCTGTATGAGTCTCCTTGCACAGGGCTGGAGTGGAGGTTGTACCACTGGATGCCCACGCCTTGCTCTTCGTACTGAGAGAAATACTCACAGCCAAAACCAAAGGCCACCGGGGACATAAAACTCTGAGGAAAGAAAAAGCAATTTTCTTTTAATCTTTGCACAAGGACACAAATGCTGCAATAGTGGCCAGTAAGTAAAAAACTTTTGGGTATTTCAGTCCAATTTATTGTTGCTATTATTGCTGAAAAACTAATTCAGTTTGTACAACAAGGAATCTTTTTTCGAGAACTGTCCATATTGAATTAGGGAAGGAAACAATTTGATTGTACACATATTTATTGTACTCACAGCGAGGACTCTGTGTGTGGTGTTGAGGTGGTCTCTCCAGGCCACACACAGTACATAGGGCAGGTAGAGGCTAAAATATATAAGCCCCCCACATGCAGCAGCCAGGTTGGCTTTGGAGAAGAAGGTGCTGATGAGGAAACACTGCATGATGGTGGCGGTGGCAAACGCCATCAGGAAGAAAAATACGACAGACGGCTCGCTGTATGGCAGGATATCACCCCACTGGAAATAAGACAGAGGGAAAAGTAGGGAGTTTAAACAGTGACATTAGGAGACAAATGTTACAGAAAATGAAAGTTGTGGTATTCCAAAAGGCTGTAAAACACCTGTACATGTAACCGTTTTCCACTTTAATATCAGTCCTCCCATTAAATTTAGAAATCTGATGACTTTTTCATACCCAGCCAGCTATTTTTTATTTTTGCGTGTTATTTTTCTTTAATATATTTTGTGTAGAGTGAGTGTTCATCTTGCCTTGAGCAGAGCAATAAGGAGCCCTGCAGAGACCAGGAAAGGAACCATGCTGCTGATGAACCAGCTGAGCCACAGCGTTCCTGTTCCCAGACCCATAATCCTCATGGTTTCCTTCAGCCTCGCCTCCTTCTCGTACACCACGCCTTTGATGATCATGGCCACCGAGTAGATCCAGGCCAGTGTCATGAAGAGTGGCAGAGAGCGGTTCAGCACTCGAAGGAAACTATTATAAAAGGAAACAAAAATGTAAACTCATATGCTAATGATTAAGAATAATGTAGTTATAGCCTATAGTAATATAAGTCAAAGGTCGTAAAGGTTATTTAACCTGTAGCTTCAACCACAGTTTATATAATCATCAATCCACAATATGACTCACACATCATCCACATAGCAGGGGTAAGGCATCTGCTGGATGTAGATGCCGGTTGTTTGTTGAACTCCGGTCAGGATGCGGCTCACAGCTCTCTCCACCAGGTCCTGGACGTACACAAAGCCGCCCCAAATGTAGCGCATGTCATTAAATGGGTCGGCTGATGGACCAGGATCCCAAAGCCTGAAGAAAGAACACCAAAACGATGTTTTTGTTATTTGAAATTCCAAGTGCTAGAGAAAGTAGACCAAGTAAAAAAGAATTTCTGTGTTGCTAGGTGAAAACTGAAAACTTGTTTTTGGCTTAATATCACAGATTTTTGGTAAGGAGTTCGTAGAATTTCATAAACCATAGTTTATTTTTTCATCACACTGACTCAAGCAATGGAGTAGTTCAGGAAAAGGGCATATTCACATAAAACCAAGGTGATTTCCTTGCAATTCCAATGAAAAATTTCTTGATGCTAACGTAAAAGAACAGCAGGATAAAAGACGTTTTGGTGCTTCCTCGGTACCTGTCCTTGATCTTGTTGGTGCGGGTCACATCATCGATGTCCATTCGGATTTTGTAGGTGACGTGGGGCGGCAGGTCAGTGGATGAGGAGTTGGGCAACAGGAAAACCACACCCGCCCAAAACTGCCTGTCTTCCAGGAGCTCCAAAGCCCTGTCAATCATCTGACCCTCAGTGTCCAACCCCTCCAGCTTGTTCAGGGAGAAACACTGCAGGGGATAATAGGTAACGCAAAATACATTAATGATAAATGAAGAGAGGCTAAGGTTAAACTTTATAATGTTGGAAACATTTAACTGATTTTGTGTTAAGGAGTTGGATGATTTTCCCATTAAACCAGTTTTCAAGAATACAAAAGAGCTTAAAAATGATGGCCCAGTATGAAAAAATAAAAAAACGAGACACACAGTATGGCACCCAGTGCTGTTCCCTATGCAACAGGTAAATGTTCAGACAATGACATTTGGCTGTGTAAGCTCTCTAGTCAGCCTGTCATACTGTAGTTTATTAGAAGCTTTAAGTGCAGTTTCACATCTGAAATTGCAATAAAAAAATTCCATCTCTGTTTCTTAAAAATCTAATGTATTTTGAAAATAAACCTACTTCAAATTCCATCAAACATGATTTGTTCTGCTCTGACTCTCTTTTGTTTTTATTCACAGTAAGAAAGAAAAACAAGAATGCCAAAGGAAGATAACCTCAGTGACTTGTGCGAGAGTGGTGATGGTGTTGCTGACATCGTTGTAGATATCCAGCCAGGTAGGCGGTGTCCCGGGCTTCCTTGGGGCGTCTGGCGAGGGCGTGGACAGGAAACGTGCGATCCGTGAGGCCGTCCAGGACGTGTTCTCCAAGCGCAGGTTGACCAGTACTGCGACCTCTGGCCGCCTCAACAAATCCTGTCACACACACACACACAAACACATTATATGAAAAAAGGATTTTAAGCCCCAAATGTGTCAGAACACACTCGTCCCTCCTGTAGAAAATTAGCAGCTAGTGAGTCACACCTGCAGCAGCTGAATCTCCACACTGTTTTCCATGTAATTCTTGATTCGTGGTCCCACCTCCATCCAGGCTTCATTCAGATCCTGGAGGATCTGCAGGTCCTCGAAAGTCTTGTTCACCTTCAGCAGAAACAACTTGTAGTTAGCTTGGATGGATTAATTTGCTTCATAATGCCTAAAGTTGTATTACAACAAGTACAACTGCATAATAGACTTTAAGTCATCATTAAAAACTTGTTCTAGGTCTGAGGACATTGCAGTTACTTGCTGTCTGATTTCTCCAGATGAGCCACCAGGACATCTCACAACAAGGAAATAAAAAAAAAGTTTTTATCAGGCTCCTGTCACAGTGTAAGACACACAACCTGAACATCTGCCCCTCAGTTACGCTTTAAACTGGGTACTACCAAGTCCACACTGAAATTGTGAGGCCTTATGAACCACAACGGTTGTTAGCCAGCTCTATTTCAACATGCACAAGAGTGCAAACAGCTATCAGTTATATTCTTACAATCATTCTTGAAAAGTTTGTGATCAATCTTGATGACAACTTGTCCCCTGTGGACAAAAAGTTAACCTCCTTGTCTGATTACATCTTCACTTTAAACAACTGGTCCAGTGACAGTTATTGGATAAACTCTCTGAGCTTTCACTCTCTGTACCTCTTTCATGACTTGTTGTACTGCAGGAGTGTCTGGTGTGTACAGCAGTTTTCCAATAAACAGAGGTTTTATTCCTCGCCATACAATGCGGGACAGAGGGTTGGACTCCAGACCTTGGATCAAACTTTTACAGAATGGAGCTGCATGGAGGAAAGGACCAAACGAGACAAATGTTAGACAACAACACCTGGTTAAATGTGACATGGTTTTCTATTTATTTATATTAATTTGCTATATGCAAATTAACTGAAAGGAGCAGTACTTGCAAGGTGCCAGAGAACAAACAAACACAAAGAAGGATTTTCACAGCCTCTTACTGGTGTTGTTGTCACGGTCCAGGTCTGTATCTTCAGTGCCATTTTTTCCTAAAAAGGACTTGATGTCATTGTCTTCGTACCAGTTGAGTGATGGGATGCGCTCACCCCCAACCTCAGGGTGACCGCACATGATCTTTGAAAAAGCGCGAAAACTCTCCCTGGGCAGTGCCGAACGATTGTCTGGAGACAGAAGGCGAAGAGCTGCACTCATCTCCGCAAAGCTGGAGAGAGAGGAGAACTGAAGGAAAATTACAGAGTAAGAGCGAAAGGTTTAGAGGAAGAGAAAGGAAATGCAAGGAAAAAACATATGGAAAAAAGATTACAATTATTCTTGTGAGAAAATTTGGTCAGAAAAAACATTGTACTACTAATATTACAATAGAACAACAACAGCAAAACAAATGAAAATAAATATAGATGAATTATAGAAAAATAAGAAAAGCTTAATGTTCCACTAGCAGACACTATTGGCTGCAAGGTTGATTACACCCCATTATATGAAAGAGTCACAATATAAAAAGGCTACAAAATAACAATCCATTCAATGATGGTTTGATTTGTTCATGGTGAATTATTCACAGTAAATGCAAATGTGCAGTAACTTTAAAAATTCTGTCCAATCTATCGGGTGTTGTTTGAACAAATTACAGACACAGATACAATAAAAATATAAAAAAATCAGGTGTGTTCTTACATCATCAATGAGGATAGCCAGTTCCTGGGAAACTGAGGTAACGGCCTGACTGATGACCCTGAGGTCTCCAGCGTTAGCCATCAGACGGTCTCTCTGACAGGAAGCACAGACAAACAGGTTTACTGATGGTACTCAGTGTAGCTCGTCAGGTACAAAACAAATCTGTGTCACAGCAAACAGGCAGAAAACTGTGGTGAAAAAAGTGCTTCTATTTTGTAGGTTTCCCTGTCCACTGATTCCTACCGTGAAAAACTTGGAAAAATCGAGCTGAGAGAGGAAAAGGCGTTCAGCCTCCTGCAGGATGTCAGCTGGCAGGTTACACAGTTGAGTCTGAAGATCATTCATGGAGGCTTCTCCTCTGTCCACCGTCAGAAACTGTCCCAACATGCTCGCATTACACACCAAGTCTTTCAGCTGCAACTGAGCTCCAGCCAGAGTCACCTGGATGGGACAAAATGTATGCCCCACAGTTACTTTAAACAGTGTTGGGCTATGGGACACATAATACCTAAAACTTGTTATTACCTGTAATTATCATCTGTGTTTCTGCGCTAATTATTCATATTATTTACCATTTACCTCATACGTTTCTAATCTTAGGTTTAAAGTTTTTTATATTCATTTATTTTTACTTAAATTTTACTTTAACCATGCCAGTTCAACAGTTCTTATTTCCTATTTTATTTGTCAATCATGACTATAAAAATCTTATTTGATTCACTGAAATAGATTCCATCCAATGAAACTTGAATAGATTTTACATCCTTTGGGGAAGTTGCACGTGCCAGAACAGATTAACCGATTTAACAAAAGCCAAATGCTGAAGGTTTTATTGGGTCCTTATTGTATACATTAAATGTTTGCTATCCAAGGATTTACAGTCGATATCTCACCTGAAAGTTGAGACGAGCCTTCAGCAGCTGGTCCACAGTCACAGACGACAGGTTGCCATTGGTCAACAGGAAGGTGGAGAACGTCTCATTGGCTCTCAGGTATTCTTCTACTGGGAGATCTACAGCGGAAACACAAACATTAAGTATTGCCCAGATGTACAAATAAAAGTCCTAGACTCTAGAATAACTACTGCGTCCTTGTACTCAATTGTACACATATTCTGGTTGAGTTAATTCATATCTGTATTTTCAATCATTCAGGACCTTGACTTTTATGGTGCTGGATGATGAACTAGTTCACTTCGCTTGTGGTTTGTATGGCTTGATTGAACATGGAAGGTAGTAGCTTTCTTAAATAATTCCAAAAGTATTTTTTCATATTATAGTCCTAGGCTTCATAATGGTTATTTCCTCCTCTCTTACTTTTGCAGTTTTTAAGTGGACAGCAGAATAATACAAAAATCTGTGTAGCAAGAAAAACTTTCTTCTATGATTTTACCTAAAACATTTAAATTATTTATGCCTCCTGAAAAGCTGTACCACTGATAATATAACTAAATATAACTAAAACTAACTAAAACAGTTTAGAGGTTTCAAAAACCCCACTTTATAATAAGTTCTTTACAGTATCATTGAGTCAGGTTTTTGGGATTCAGCAGTTGTCTATTAGGCCATTCACATGAAAAAACCTCACTGAAGTCCTGCTTTCATTCATCTAATTGTTTGTCGTGAGTAGTCATGTAATTTAATCTGCCAACAGCAAGAAGAAGTGAACCAGCCACTATTCTCTGTATACATAATTTATTCTGATTCTTGGAGAGCAACCTTAAAGATATACCTTGACATTATGTACTCGTGTCCACCTTTTGTGTGTTTCCCTGCCAAAGTGACTCAACTCATTCATTACTGATCTGATAAAGATCAGAAAGTAAACTCCATTGTATTTAAGTGTCACTGTGTCAGAATGTAAAGGTATGACTTCAGGTCTGAGCTAGAGGAAATTTAAATTAGCTGTGGTACTTGGCCAGGCTCCCGGTCTCTCTCCCAGCCTTTGGACACTCTCCATCAGGTCCTGAAAGCCTGAGAAGCTCTGGTTTCCACCGTAGGACAGAATAGTCTGGGCATCCACAAAGAGACGAGATAGTCTGGAGGAGAAAGACAACAACAGGAGTCTTAAATGGAACAAGCAATTAGTTTACATTTAACTACGGTATAATAGACACTTTAATTTACCAGTACACCACATCACATCACCACACAAGCAAGAAAACTATTCCTTTGAGGTATGCAAACTATTGCTAATAAGCTAAAACATGCTAAATCCCAGGTATGGTCCCTCCAGCTAGTGACTTCCTACATTAAACATCCTACATCCAGATTATGTCATCTCACTCAAAGGCTATGTTTTACTTTGTCTCATCTGTTCTTTTGCAAGCAATGGATCAAGAACACTGGAGTGGGTCTTTAATTCGCGGCTGAACCCCTTAAAACAAGTCTACATAAAACATTTATCAAATGTTTTTGATAAACATTTCAGCCTGTTGTTATAGACTTTAAAGCTATAACAACAGGCTGAAATGTTTATCAAAAACATTTTTCATTCCAATATAAATTTTGTCTGTTTATCTTTTGGGCTACTTCATATATAAGATATAATATATAATCCTCTGGTAAACTCCTATCACTCCAGACAGCTGCCCATGTTTTCACCCCCACTCTACCTACATGGAGTTATCAAAGTTGCCAACTTGGCCCAGTCTCTCCCCTGGTGTCGGGCTGTGGAAGCAGGGGTTGTTGATGTTGCAGATAATGCCCTGAATCCAGGGCAAGGTGCCTGCTGATGGCAAGGCTTTGTTTGGAAAGTGACCTACAAGTGAAGGAGAAAAATAACTAACACAAACAGTTTTGTACACAGGAGATTAGCCTGAAACATGAAACAATGAAAATACTGTGGTAGTGACCTGAAATACAATCTACATGCAGCGGACTGAACCATAATCCTGGCATAACGCAGGCTGCAAACAGTTATTTGTACTGTGTAATTATGTTATTGTCTTCAACCTGAGCTACCTTTACATGCAAGACTGATCTAAAGGAGACAAAAACAGGAAAAAGAAGCATGTTCTCACGTAAGAAATATCGAGGAAAAAACACATGAATAGAAAACATGCAAAGTTTTCATGCTCACAAAGCAAAATGTATTGTTGCACCAGGTAGTACACAACTTTTCAGTATGCTTAGTGCCCACTTCTTTACTTGGAATACAGCCAAAATATAATATAGTGTAGTGTATAATATATAAAATTAAAATGTTCATGAACATATAAAGTAAATACCAACCCCTCATATCAGCACTGAATAATTAAAATTTGGTAATACTGAAGGATCTGCGTGTGGTTTTCTCTCCTAGAGTGTCATTATCTTGGAAAGTTAACATTTTCTGCAAAGGTACAGTTAGCAAGATGCAGCTTTGGCCTACACTGACTTGTGTCTTGCCATGTTGTGTTTGGTTATGTTACCATGTAATGTTATGTTACCATATGCTAATGCAGGAGTTCTCAAAGAAGGTCGAGACTACAGCAGGTTAGGAAAGGAAATGTGCGTGCGTGGCACAAGAAAAACTGAGTTAATCCTCTTGAGCTGGTTGGCACAAAGCCATTTTTTAGACCTGTAGTAACACACGTTACATAATATCACTCACATTGGCTCTGTTTGTAAGGAGGGTGTGAATGACGAACAGAGATGAGGATGACAAAGAGGAAGAGCGGCCAGAGGAGCTCAATGATCAGCTGGATCTGTATTAGAGGAGAACATAGGAGCTGTTACGGGTGGATCAAATCATTTGCTCATTTAATATCCAAGCTGTGTCTTATATTATATTTTCCTATTAACTATTTTATTGCTTTCTGTGAAGTGAAAATGTGGCTACCTTGTTCCTCCTGCGATATGTGATGTTCTTCCAGAGCAGGAGGAAGAGCTGCCTGAAAAACCCCATCGCTCCCGACAGCTACCTGGCCATGTTGCAAAGCTGGAAAACACAAAATGTGGTGAGAAAAAGAACAGTTCAGCAGGACGTCCTAGTTGTGTGGCTGCTGTGTCCCCACTGTTTCCTGCATAACCTATATCAAATATAGGCAAAACGTTTGAAAACAAATCATGAAAGAAAGGTTCAGCAATACACACACACATACACCCATTTTGCATTTGTTCTACAGATCCCTTTGGACAAAAACGTCTGCCAAATAAATTTAACAAAATGACTACTTTGTTCTTAGGCAGCTCTCAAGGCGGTACGAGGAAAGTGTTTGAAACTTTTGAACTTGAATACAGAGAGGTCCTGTAACACTGCATGCACAACTCTTTAATGATACACTGACAGAGTCAAAAAACCATTAATTACAGCGGCGGATGAATGACAGACAGTAACTGACAAACTATAAAAAATGAATATCTGTGCTGTTCTGGTAAATGTGGTAATTTGATCATCATTAGTGAGTACTGTAGTGAGAAACTGTTTCTGACCTTTCCCCTGCAGAGGACACAATGTGGCGGAGGACAGTTGAGCGTAACCCTCAGCGGAAAACATATTTCATTTTTTGAAGAAAGTCTATGATTCCTGTGCGTGACAGATTCAACAGGCTGTTTTTATATTCATTGTGAGTGAAGGTTGTTTAGTGTGCCTCCTGTGATCTGCTCATGATGGACAATCCCCTGCTTCATCCTGAAATCCTCCTGATCCTAACAGCTTACCTGTTTGACTCGAAGACATTCACTTTTGCTCTGTGAATGCCTCCAGAGAATAATCTCTTCCTCCTATTTGTGCTGTAGTAAAATAATCTGAGGATCCAGCTCACGACTTGTGCCAGGATAGAAAGCAACAACTAGACTCATTTCCCTTGCAAAATCTACAAAAGACACCGTGTAACCCCAAAGTCAGACTATATTTTTTGCATTCATCTGTTCAGATTTCAAGGATTTTTAGATGTCAGTGCAGGTATAGGATACAGGTTGGTAGTCACTGCATCTTTGACATTTTAACCTTTTTTTTTTTCTATCTTGACCATATAATTTCCCTCAAGTATTTATCCTTTCCCGAGCTTAATGGGGGCCTACAGCAGGAACACATACACATTATTATATATATATTATAAATGTAATATATTCGTCTCTTATTGCAGCAAGGTAATGTAATGATACATCTTAAAAAAATAAATCTCATGACATAATATAAAATTAACTTAACGACACAAACTCACTAAAATAAGTTCCAATTCAGCACTCATTCAACAATATAAAGGCGTTTCAGCAAACGACATGTAGAGTAAAAATACAATTCAAACGCTGTTATTAGCTGAAGTTGAAAGTGACAGGTGCATTAAAGAAAACATCATAGTAAAAAGTAAACTAAGGAGGAAAAGAGGAAACTCAGTCAGCTAACGTCGGTTACACTCGGTTATAGCTTCCTCTTCCTAGCATGTTACATAGTGATGCTCTTCGTGGCTTAAAATGACCTCTTGGAAAACAACACATGAAAAGCAATGAGCTCCCAAGACGCGTGTAAGTGTTGTTAATGATTACCTTTGTGTAATGCAGGTGATAAAATGTCCTTTCAGCGTGTCGGACCCACCATCGACCGGCTGCTTGTCATTGACTCCATTTCCTCACTGTTAGAACGGCAGGTGTGAGCCGGACAAAGTCCCGCCCACGCGCGACGCTGATTGGCCAGGGCGCATTCCAGGGGTGGGGCCACAGAAGCCGGTGAAGGATCTGATTGGCTTTTGTCTATGTTTTGGTAAATGAAGACAGCTGATTGGTCAGGCAGTCCCTTAGATAATAACTGTCTTATAATAATATCACGTAAATAAAAAGCATTACTTTATTAGCAGAAGCAGCATATGATTACATTTTATACTTTTAACTAATTAAAATAGCTGTAGAGATATTAACTACATTTGTGATTAATACATTAATTTTCTTAAAACTGCACTATTACCAATTTAAAGTATTTTTCAAGTTACATATATTGCAAAATACAAAATAAAAACAAAATATTTATAGAGCTGTCCAAATATAAATACACAGTCGCTCTAACTCAGATGTACATAGGGATGTCATTCGTTTTAAACATTAATTTTATATATGGCCTTGTACAAAAGCAACTCTGCATGTTTAAAACGTATTCAGCGACCACTGACTCTGAATAAATAACATCAAAAAGATATTTTCACATAATTTTAATGAACATCCAAAACAGCAAATTCTTAAAAATATACCCATCTCTCTATCAAGTAAGGCAGTTACCTTTAATTGTGCATGATATCTGGTTCCTGTCAGGCACTGTATGAATGAACCAGAGCGCTGGACTAACCTTCTCTGAAGCGTTTGACAGACATTTGTTGATATGCATGTGTAAGTGAGGGACTGGAAGTACATCACAATGACAGGCTCTTTGTCCTGATTCAATAAGGTTTCCCCTGCAAGCACATTCAGCTCAGGCACACTGGCAAAATACCAGGCTGGAAGCCCAAAAACTCTAGAGTACAGTATACTCAACACCATTCACCATCATGTAAAAGTTAGTGAATTTATGAATAATTGCATCTCAGCTACTGCCTGCATTGTTAAATATCAGATAAATATAAATGGAGAGCTACCGCTTATCCCTATCACTTTGAAATATTGCAAAAGCATATTTTAATGTAATTTACATCTTAAAAATATATAGCTAGACTAGTTTGTTGTGTTCAGTGGTGTGACAACAGCTTATAATATGCTGTATGATCAGTTGCATAATATTTTCTGTAGTTTGGCAAAAAGTTAATGTAGCTTGATCACTGTGCAGTATGTTTTGTCCAGCAGGAAATGCTCAAAGAAATACTGGCTGCTCTTGTCCTGTTAAGAGTCGATATGTTGAGGCTGGCATGGTCTTCAAGTGAATCTGCCCAGAGAGAGAATCATCAAAAAAAATCAAAATTTAAACAGTGATAATAGGTTATAAAACAAACTTTATGAGTGGAATACCTATTACTATATTTATGACTAAATACAATCTAACTGTATACATCAACATTTCATCTCCTCTCACCTCTCCGACAGCATTGGTCAGGATCTGGATGATCTTGTCGTGTGGTGTGGCGACGACACTCTGCCCGTTGATTTCAATGATGCGGTGCCCGACGCGAATGCCTCCTCTCTCGGCTATACCGCCCCGCATCAGACTGCAGATCTGCAACAGGAAGAGAGAGGGAATCTTTACATTTCAAAACAAAACAGATGTGTGAGACGCAACTGAAAAGCACCAACTTTAATAGTGACAATAGTATTGACTTACAATGCCATCCTCCACACTGAAGCCCAACTGAAACTTGGGATCTGGCCTCCTGATAATCGCCATGGTAACCGGCGGGCAGTGGACGATGCTGAGTTTCACATATTTTTGGCTTTTTAAGTCCTGAAACAGAAGAAGAATGTGAATTAAAACACTAAAGTTACAGCAGTATTTTGTTTAATGTGTTGTCAGTGTTCAGTTAGTTAGTTAGTTAGTTAGTTAGACTTTATTGTTCCCGGGGGAAATTCTTTTTCACAGCGCTGAACATCCCAGGGAAGATCAACATTACACTTTACACACATCACACAACAGTGACAGACAGAAATACATGAAGTACAACACAACAGCACACAACAACCGCGGGCAACACAACATGAAAACAAGACTCGTAATTCCTTCAGCGAGTCACCCGGGTATCAGACTTTTGCCAAAGCGAACCCTTCTGCACCTCAGGTGACCTGTACTTGCACCCAGACGGCAGTACAGTGAAGTGGCGATTGAGTGGGTGTGTGAGTTCCTGTGCTATTGTATTTGCAATGTGTGTGATGGTCTTAACTGAGCTCTGAGAGGTTGGGTGTCGGGAGACCTATGATCTTGGCAGCAGCAGTGTTGGTTATGAAAGTGAGTTTGAACCCGTTTCAGCGACTTTGACCCTTGTTTTCAATATTAGTGTTTTCTCGAATGGTCCTGTTTGAGCTTGTTAGAACCACTTTAGTAAATCTAACTGGAAACTTTTCTCTCCAAACTTCTTTATTAATGTATTTATTCCAACTAATTATATTTGTTTGCTGTTAGTTCAGTCTTTAACTCAGTAATGTGAGCTGCTTTTCTACCTTAAAAGTCTGCAAACACTTTTTTATGTTTATTTCTATGTGAATGCACGATGGCAAACACTGACTTTTGTCTGGTTGTCATTCGACTTTCATCACTATGCTCTGCATGTGAAATCTTATTTATATGCTGATGCAATGCAACATGATTAATTATAACCTCACAAATTACTATAAAATTGACCGACAGTCTCAAAACAATTAATGTTATATACTTCACAATAACAGAATTCAGTCCAAGGCTGTTGTGTTAATGGCATGATACAGGTGTTGATAGTGTGTCTACAAAAGCGTTCTGCTCCTCCTTAACAGGATGAAAACTCTTAAAACTCTTGAAATATTGAATATCAGTGTCAAACACTGTCTATACACAACTAAATAACAATTAATATTTTAATCTACTATCAATTCAGCACTGGTATATGTACACTCACACCGCATGGAAACACAGTGCCATCTAGTGAATCCTAAGGACAGCACATTTCAGATCCCTTGAATGTACATTGTTTACATGTTCCATCAAGAAATTCCAGCAAAATAACAATAACACTTTCATTACTGTTGATATAGTTATTGTTATAAAAATCACTATGATTGCAAGTTTGCCCCCTGTGTTCCCTTCTTACCCGGATGATGTTCTGGCAGGTGGTGATGGGCAGACCCACCATACTGGTGCTGTTGACGGACATGATGCGGTCACCGATGCTGAGCTCGCCGCAGCGCTCAGCAGGGCCTCCGTGAAGAAGGTTTGCCACCACCACTGTGGGCAGGATGGAGCCCCAGCCAGACTCCACCACCGCCAGACCCAAGATCTCTCCAGGAGCCTTGGTGATGACTACCTGAACCACAGACACACAGCAATGAAAATGTTTTCATTTGGTTAAACAATTATTTCCCACAATTATTTGAAAGTTGTCATTTGTTTTAATTTGTGCTTTCATTTTTTGGTATAGGTACACATATTCCATCCGTCTTTAAATCACAGGATGGCCAGGATGAGCAACAGCAGCAGACACAATGTAAAGCTGTAATTTACACTTACACAAATAAACAATAAACACACAATCAATCTCCCCCGATATACTTCAAAACAGCTGACGTGCACAGGGGTCTGTACACACTACAGTACATTTTATATCTGCATACATGCTCCACACATGATGTGTCATAGTGTCTGTGCCGTCACAAATGTTTGGTGGCTATGCAATGCAGAACGAATAATTTGACTAGCAGCTGCCCTACAGGAAGAAGCAACTACATTTTATTTTTTGTTTTTTTTGTATGGATTTGGTGTGGACAACAGAGAAGCAACAGAAAATAATTGGAGACAGAGAAGGGGAATAAAGTGCCACAGAGGGCCCTGGCTGGAATCGAACCAAGGAAGCAGCAATCACAATATTTATTTGGTTTGCATTTTAACCATCAAGGGAATGTTTGACCACCTTTTGCAACCAATGAATCAGACAAAGATTACAGAAAAGCTGTAGTTTGTGTAAAGACACAAAGTCACAAACACTTTGCTTACGTCTCGGATGTTCTGAGAGTCAGAGAAGTGGGCCAGGTCTCCGTTGTAGAGCTCCTGACTCTCTAGGTAGTCACTGTACTCGCCAGGCTTCAGATCGCTGGCCTTGATGCCGCTGGCCTGAAGAAACTGCTGGTAGGCCACTCCGAACGCCTGACCGATAGCCTGGGCTATGATCTGGGCCTGGATGGGGAGACGGTAGGTAAATGAGACAAAACTGACTCAGGTTTCAAGATTGTTGAGACTTTACATCTATATGGTAGGGGCATTTGTTAAAAATAAATATTCTTCCTACACTTTTTTACCCTCTATTTTCATATGAACAAATTAAAGCAAAACAGTTCATTTGCAAAACATTAAACAGTACGCCCAAAACCGAGGTCACACACTGAAATTAAAATACGGACAAGAAAAGAGCATCAAGTCTGAAAAAGTTCCCTACTTTCATATAAAAGGATATCTATTCATCAGTTATTTGTTACATTTACTCATTCACTTGCCCCCAGCCATTGTAAAACTTTTCATTTAAAAGACTTAAGTTGGGAAAAACTAGCAATAGACGCAGTGGCCTCATGGCCTTCAGTATCCCACAGCTAATTAGTTTCTAAAAAGAAACCCTCCTCCTATTCAGTCTTGCCAACAGTGGGAAACTGGGACGACAGCCAGACCATTTTTACATTCAGGAGAACTCGCTGGCTGTCTGGGGGAAGGAAACCAGGCCAAGCTGAAGCTGAAACTGTTGTCCAGCTGAAAACAGCACATTTGATCTGAGATGCAACATTGCAGGGGGCAAAAGACAAACGTAATGTCTTAAATTGTCAGTCTTTGTGTTTGTGGAGTTTGCAGCTAAAGGTTCAAATATAGGGATGGATTGAAATGATGAAGTTGTCGCCACTATAAAGATCATAAATGCAGAGCAGGAAACAATTTCTTTTTTTTTTTTTACTTCAAACAGCTGCTGGGGTTCCAAGTCTGAGCGCAAATGAAGGTTTCCAATTTTATACAAAATGATTGTCATGCTGGTCTAAGACCCTTCAATTGACTCACTTACATCATCAGATGAGAAGACGTGACAGATCATCAGGCACTTCTTCTGAGGTCCGGAGGAGGAGGAAGAGGAAGAGTTAGCGGCTGCGTCACCATCTTGCCCTTTACGTTTCCTTCGTGCCATCAGCACCAGGATGTCACCAATGTCAGCAATGTAAGAGATCATCTGCAGAGCGTGATCCATCATGGCTTCCTGAGTGGAAACGAGGCATTAGGGTGTTAATAATATTAGAAAGAAAAGACAGGAAGGTCTGGTTCAACTTGCAGAGACTTGAAACTTGCTTTAGAGAAGGAAAACTGCCCCACCTTTATTTTTCCCTCTTTTTGTCTGAAGTTTTTATTGCCTGGTACTCTACTTGACAGCAGAGACCACTTCTAAAACTCTCTTTGGTGAGGCAACACTTAAATGTCCAAAATATGACAATCAGCTGCCAAAAAGCACTGCAGTGATGAGCTATGTTGATAAGAAAAAAAAAAAATCTAATTCAGAAGACAATTAGGAACTTTGTGAAAAGGACTGTGTGACTTTGAGATTTCTTGCATTAGAACTGTTCCTGTTGAGCAACCATTACATCTCATTAAATGTATTAAATCTGATAAAGATGAAGTGGACTTTAATGCAACAGGGGAAAGATTTTTGCTCACAACTCACAAAAACAAAATTAAAACTATGTGACAAACAAATTGTCAAGAACTTTATTTGTAATTTATACCTGAAACCACAATGTTAAAAAAATGAAAAATCACCCCAAAAACTGTAATTATTTTTAATATATCCTATTATATAAGTGTGGTGCAATGAGGAGCAACCAGCCATACAAACAGGGAGCTGACAGGAGCTGACCCACTTTGACTCTCTTGACAATTCAACCACACAGTGGAGGAAAATAGACTCCACTATAACTGCAACATTACTGCAGAGCTCTCATATTAAATCACCACCCAACTCTATATTAAGGGTTCTTGCTGCGAGGGCTCGGCTTGAATGTGACAATTTAGAAGTACAATCCTGCTTTATAAAAGATTCATTAATGCATGTGTTTAAACATGAATCAAAACCCTGAGTCAGTTACATTTCAGGCATCTAAAACAAGTTAATGATGAGAGAGCAGCTAAGGACACTTAATCCTCCTCCAATGAAACAGTGAAAATGTCATTTTGGATGAAGTGAGATGAGGTTAATAATTGTATTTGACACTTGAAGATCTTGATACCAAAGCTGTCCATAGATGAACACAACTCTTCACACTATTATCATGCTTTCCAAATTCAAATTCATCCTACAACCTAAAATCCATTGAGCTTCCACTAATATCCGTTACCAGCATTTGTTGGCTCAAAAGCCAGAAAAACAACCAAATTAAAGTGATAATACTACACTTTGATAAAGTGGTAGTACTACTACTACTACTACTAATATTACTAAAAACTATGTCTAATTGGGAGCAAATGCAGAGATTAATGTGGTCAAAACCCAAAACAAAAATAGAAGAAATTCAAAACTATGGGATAAAAACTTGGACCCAACTTTTTCTGAGCGGTTAGCGAAACATACCTGTGTGTCAGCAGTGAGCACTTTGATTCGCTGGGTGGAGATGAACAGATCCACGTCTGTCATTGGCTGGGACTCTCCCTCTGGAGCCTGAAAGAAACACAGACGCACAGATGTCACAGTGTATTCCCATCCTGATGACGACATCCCAACAACAATACCACACAGAGGCACTACTTTATGAAGCAATGTAGCACCCAGCCTTGATGTCACAGGCAAGGCTGTTTCAAAACAGTTTCCACTGTGAGCATCTCCGAGTGCATCTCTTATTTGAGACATCACCTTAATGCGGTCCACAGCCTCCTGAGCCTGAGACATACGGGCGTTTGTAGACGGGTTCTTCTCAGATTTGATCTGAGTGGAGCCCAGGTACTTGGCACCAAACACCACCCCATCCAGCAGGTCTTCAGGGTCACACGGACCAGGCACTTAAGAGTAAAACACATATTAATATAACTCACTTCTTTTTGTGTCGATGTAACAATGTTTGACACAGAATCCAGACAACAGAAGTGCACTCACCATCTTTATATGAAGGATGATCAGCGCTCTGCAATGACAGCAAAAAGAAAAATGAATGAACTGTAAACATTGAATTCCTTATGGTATAAAATTAAAACAAAAGCAGTTTAGATTATAATTCTCATAATTGATCCTTTCAGTTACTTTGCAACTTAAAAAGACGAAACACTTTCTGTTTACAGCATCACAAACACCAACCTGAAGCTATCTTGCTCTTCTCAGCATTTTTTTAAATAAATACCTTGAGTTTTGTTTTGGCTGCTTATTGTACTGAGGTGGTCATTTGCTATAAATTTCAATTTATTTATTAATTTTGACATTTTGTAGACTGATTAATCCAGTAAACAAAAAAGGAACTCATCTATCATAATTTATACTTCTTTTAAGCTGACACAAATCTTTTTCACACTGACATCACACTAAGTAGTTTGAAAATTAAGTAAGTTCATGAGAAATTGGGTCAACTAATTTGGAGTTCATCCTCCTTGTAGCCGATTCCAGTAATAGTACCTCAACCTACCTGCTCGCTCTCTGCAGCAGCCTCTTCTTCCTCCGGCGGCTCCTCGCCCAGCTTCATCCACACTGGCTCGGGATACTCATCATCAGGCAGGGAGGTGAGGGAGTCGTCCCTGTGCCGCCGCTGTTGACTGTTCCCATAATGCCCCCAGAACCTCTGAGCGTCCTCCTGGCTGTAGGAAACTGACACTACAGCGTCCACCTCTCCTCTGTGGGGCAGGCAGGTGGGATGGGGTGCAGCGCTGATCTCTGTGAACTGCAGCAGCCCCACCAGGTCTCTCTGGTGGCTCTCAGAGAACAGCAGCCCTGTGGTTTCTGTACTGTCCTCTGTTATTAGGGAGGGAGCGCATGCTTCCAGCTCAGACACGCTGGGGAACTGATGCTGGGCAAGCTGAGGTGGTGTCTGGCTGGGATGAGGCTCTTCCCCCATCATCTGGAGCTGGCTGAGCAGAGTGTGGATGCGGCTGTGGTCTTCATCACCGGATCTCCGGTTAGAAACCTCAACCTCCTCTTCACTGACCCTATTCTCCACATCACTTAAGGTTACTTCCTCCTGGTATTCCCCAACACCCTCCGAGTCCTCAACCCTCACCCCTTCATCCTCTTCTTCCAATTCCACCACAATGTCCTGGTATGGCTCCGCAATATTCCCCACAAGCTCCTGCTGGTTCACGTCAAGCGGAGCCACAGTATCGCCAACGTCCAAAGCTAGTAGTACTGGCTCACCCGTACTGGCCTTATCCAAATTTTCACCAGAGGGAGGAAAGCTGGGGTCATCTAGGTCATCTGCGGAGCCCGCCTCACTGGAGGAGTCGGACCTCCAGTCTAACGGGGGAGGCTCTATTGGGTTGTAGGAGTCCAGATCCTCCACCTCGGAGCCTGGCGGAGCTGCCGCAGTCCGTCTGCCGACCTCAACCCCAGACACGGCTTCAGAACAGTCCGTTGCCGACCGATCGACGGGGCAGACGTCCGAGTCCATCTTGTAAGGAGGCCTGTCAGAGGGAAAGTGGCATTACTGGGTTGATTTCTTGCTAAGGCCACAACGCAGCAGTTTCATCCAAGAGGTCACCAGGAACTGGGTTCACTAGGTTTCCAACTACATGAATGGCACCTACATTAAAACATTTACACAAGTAATTTATGTACATAAAAGCTGCTGCACTAACCAAGCCAGTACAACAGAAGACTAACTCACATAATGTAGACACTACATCAGTTAAAGCTAGAAACTATCTGGAGTAGGATCAGTTGTTCTCATTGCCTCATGACCATCAAGATAGAACAAAACAGCATAAAGCTCAAAGTACATGGACAACATGTACAACACTTCACACCCCTGTTAACTATGAACAATATTCCTATACAATCCACCCTAAAATCAGCTGCCTTGCAGAACAAGGCGGGTTGATAAAGCATAAAAAACTTCATTCATAAATCTGCTATTATAAAAAGCATTAATCTCAATGTGGGCTGGACGCATCTCTACAAACCACACTGAGCTCTTCTGCTAAATCCAGCACATAAACGATCCGCGAGGCAACACAGTATCCTGTTCTCAGTTCATAACAAACTTCAGTTCGTGCTTTAGAAATAACAGCAATAATAAAACCAGAGAAATGTGATGATCTGAGAGATGGAGGAGACTAACGGCCGCCAACGGTTGATGTAAAGATCCGCAGCAACGTTACGATCTTAAATAAATAAAGTTAGCTGACAGAGTAGCTCGGTGCTAACCAGCTGGATAATCACAAACCGCAGCAGCCCGAGAGGAGCTCATTTATAGGTTTACATTGTTCTTGTCGTTGTTTGTTGAAACCCTGTAGGTTTAGGCGGCGGACAGAGCAGCTCTCACCTGGTGTCTGACGTCTCTCCGGGATCCTTTGTGCCCGCGACGCCGAGACTCCTGCGGCTGCCACGACAGACAAGTTGACGTGGTTTGGGTTTTGAGTTTGTTCCAAAACTTTGGCTTTGTTTTATACTTCATGCTAACAACAGCAGCGCCGTCAAACGTAATAGTTTCACATGATCCAAAGGTTTAAAAAAAAAAAAAGAGTCGCGGTTCCGTTTTTGTTGCTGCTGTTGTCGAGTTTTTATTTATTCGCTGACAGGGTAGTTGTGCTGCGTTCAGGTCCTCCTGTAGTTCCCCACACCTCTTCATCGCTGGGTTTCTTTTTCCGCTTCTGCACGTCTATCCACTATCTATTTATAACAATTGACAAAATTTGAGCTACAAAAAAACCTCGTATTTGATCTAAAAATATGTACCTCAAACATTTTTCTAAATTATAAATCTTCATCAGATTTATAATTTATTGCAGCTATCCCACTGTTGTCTTTGTAATTACAATTAATATAGATAAAAAAAAAAACAGGTGGTAACCATAGACTGTATAATTTTAGACTTGCAGAATAAAAGTGGGTATCTGATGTGAGGTTGATTGTTTAAGCTCAGGATGTCTTTTGCTCAATTTACTTTCCGTCCCTCAGCACTTGAAGGCACCGTCATGGCGAACCTTCCAGACCTGCTCAATCAAACGTCAATAAAACGATCCAAGAGAGGACAGACAATCAATTTATTTAGAAAAAGTTCATTAGTTTACATCTAAAATAACTTTACATATAATTGAATCAACATTTCAAGCAGCTTCTGTCCCAATTCACCTGTAACACTGACTGTTTCCATATAAAACTTCATCAGTGTTGTCTGTGGGCTGTTTTCTCCTGATTCTTTATTGCAAAACAGTTATTTTTCTGCTGTACTGCAGCTTGAGGACAATCTCTGTCCTTTGAACATAATGTTACTTGAGTGATCTCAGCAGAATGAGGTCACACACCACTTTGCATACTGACAAACAAGGATGGACACTGTAAGCAGTCTTGTACTCCTCAGGCAAAACAGTTGTCCCAGCCAAAGTTGTTGTTTCTGAAAACTTGGCTGTACTAACACAGTCTCAGAGAACAAAAAGTAGGAGGAATTATCTGCTTAATACAAATATGATTTACTCCAGGAACAGCCTTCAATTAACGTCCTTAGGACTTTATTGTCATGAAGGATCTGAATCCTAATCTGAATAATCAGAAGTCTAATATGTTTATTCAGTGATTATCCGGTTATTGGTCCAGATGATTTTGTCTCCACAGACAGTCACATTAAAGATCTGCTACATGCCCTTTCACTGAGCATTTTCCACTAATACGCATCATTTGTTCAGTCATCAAAGCACCTGATCTATTCCTCACTGTGAGATGAAGGCTATCTACTGTCTGTCTCGTCACTGTTGCTCATCTGGATCAAACCAATCAGAGACGAGACGGTGCCCATCAGTCCCACCAGCCAGTTGGGGAATTGTCCCGCCCACAGGAAGCCGGACGGCATCCAGTGAACGGCGTTACTGAGGTCAGCCATGTTGCTGAGGACAGACAGTACCTCCCCTCGCATCTGTCTGCGCAGCTGAGAGCGACTGCAGGAGGAAAACACACTGGTTTATCAGGACATGTGGTTTGAATCTGTGACTTTTCCAACAGTGTCTCACAGTGTAAGACACATTAACTGCAAAGAGAGTGAAAACTGTAGATACAACACCTGTTGCCGCCTCCGTCTCTCTCATCTTTCTTCAGCTTCTTCTTCAGCAACAGAAGAACTCGGAGTGATCTAAAAAGCAAAAGATTCACATGACACTTCAACTCAGACTGATGGTGTTTCGTGGCCATTTGCTCCATATTCAGCGAGTAAAGCAAGTGAATACATTAGTGCTCGGCTTTACAAAGTACTCAATAGTCTGATTTACTAATCCTCACTCAACACCAAACCCATTGTTTCCCACTAAAGACGTAAATCTTTAAAAACAGGTCACAAATATATAGTTTCATTTTTAAAAAAGGTTCAGTTATTTACCAAAACAGCTGGGCACTGTAATATAAATCTAGGGGACTATTTTCAGACGCAGATTAATACACATTTGGTGATCTAGTGAGAATTGTCTGCAGCAGGAAGGTGTATGTGGGATTGACTGAAAATAAACTTCAGTGCCTGTGCCCATCGAATAAAGGATCCTGTCACCCAGTGCAACAGTGTGTCTCATCGATGTGCTTTTATGGATTTTGGACAACAACAAAGGTCTAGGGAATGTCGTCTACAAAGGAAATACCTGTCATTCATTATTTATGTCTTTTGATTTTATGTGTATCCGGTCAGATTTGTTTTGATGTTCGTGGACAGACGATCTCAGACCTGAGTATTCCCAGCAGCAGCGAGGTTCCCCACAGCGCTGTGCTGAGCAGCCACCACTTATCAGACTTCACTTTGATGAGCTCAGCGTCAGCAGCCCATGCGATGTGTTCACAGGGGTAGTAGAGCTGGTCGGCCACGTTGGTCAGCACCGATATCCAGCGCACGCCTGCGTCCTCCTCCTGGGAAGGACATGCAACAGTAGCACATACTGAAACTGTGTATTTATGTATCACATCGCCCTCTCGTTTTCTAGATCAAGATTTATTTCACAGAGATCATAACTACTTATGTGTTTAAAAACATGATATTTACATTTTTAAATGATAAGACTAGAGAGGAGAAAGAGGATGGACGAGAGTATTTTCATGTGGCTCACCCCGGCTCCGAACCCATAGCTGTGGGAGTAAGCCAGCATGGATAGATCATCAAACAGTCTCAGCACCGTCCGACAGTGGCTGAGCTGAGCAGAAAACAGCAGCAGACTTTTTCCGAGCTGCTGGGATGAAACGTCTGTTTCTGCCTTCCGGGAAAGAACTCCTCCAACCAGCTGAGAGCCATAACAGGCCGTCCTGATCTGACAGACAAACAGAGGAGGAAACACTGGGTAGTGCTCAAGGGTTTTCCTGGTAATTATCGTATGAATAAAGCACAGCATCTTATTCTTGCTGTTTTTATTTTGATAATAATGATGTACAATATTAATGCAAAAATTGCAACATTTCTGAAATATTGTCATACAGTAAAAGGGGAAAAAAAGAACATAATTTTACTATATTGCTATCTAGTATTTGAAAGAGTACCACTGTCTAATAAGCCACACTTTATGAATGGTTTATATGTTGTCACTAATGGCTTTATAAATGTCAATAGTTTTTAATATTTTTTATATTTAATAAATAATAAAAAATAATTGTAATTTTTAATAGATCATTTACTAATTCTTTATATATTAGTTGTATATAAAAAACAACCGCCATTAAAAAAAAACATCAGGGAGTTTGACAACTTTGACTAAAGAGCATCTGGACCAAAATGCATTTATTAACAAACTAAGTAACATCAACACCTGCTCAACTGATGGATAGTGAAGAGAGAATTTTTTTTCAGGAGCAAACAACCTTTGATCTGCTTTGATCATTTTTTTCATTTTTGAGATTGTTTTGGTCGATAATAAGAATACTGCAAATATTAATTAATTTTAAATGTCAGAAGTAACATCACACAGTCTCTAATAAGTGTAAGTAATGGATCTGTTAATGGTTAATACCATAAACCACGCGAGTACGTACAACTTTATCTCTTCCTCTGTAAGACTCCAGCAGTCGCACCAGAGCCTCCGCAGACGGCTGCATGTCTGTCTGCAGCTCAGACACTCGCTGTGCAGGAAAGAAACTCCGATCTCAGAAGCTGCTGCTCAAACATCTCCACCTCTCTCTGTTTACCGCGGACCACAGATGTTTGCAGGTTGTCTGTCAGGATCACGGATGCGCAGAGAGAAGTCAGGACGTTTCTCAGCTGGACTTTGAGACAGGAAGTGCTCCACATAGACTCAAGTAGACGATCACCGATTCAATCGAACTTTCTATTCCCTTCCTCAGTTAGCCTCGATACTGACTGATGCATGTACTTCAGTAAATACAGTGAGCGTATTAAATAAAATAATGCTTGCTGATATTTAGGGCAAACTGGCGCGAAGCCCTACTGAAATTCGAAATTTTTTTTAAATGATTATTATTATTATTATTATTATTTATGCCGTTTGAACGCATTTTACAAGCCCTAAACATGCTCGGAAAGTTGTTAGACTTTGCACATGAATCAGAACTGGCGAAAATTTCGATATTTTGTGGGTCCCAGATCATTTTCAACTTTGGTCAGTCTCTACAAGAGACATTAAAGATTTCAACTTGTTCAAGGTTTCTGCAAAACTCGTCCGGTTTGTCCGTGGCGGCGCGTCTCGCCAGGAACAGGAAGTATTTGTAACTCTGCTCCACATGGTCAGATTGTTTCAAATCTTCACATGTTTGATGACAGTCCAAGCCCAAACACGTGCACATGGCCTATTACTTTAATTTTCGCAGCGCCACCTGCTGGCAGGCAGAAGTCCAATTTGCACGAAATTTCAGCAAAGTGTCTAGCGCTGTGCGTTTCACCTACATGTACAACATTTGGTAGACACATGCAACACCTCCATATGTTCAAAAAAGTCCAGTTGGGCCATTCCCCAACACCTACAGGAAGTCCGCCATATTTACTTAAGTGTGAACTTTACAAATTTACACACCGCTTGTAGGAAGTTGATCAGATCCACCTCAACCTTGGTCAGCATATACAAAAGCCCTTATAGATGATGTATGGTGAAGGATTTCTGCACACCTCCAACGGTATGGCCGTGGCGTGCCAGCAAAGTTTGAAGTTTGGATATGAAAGACTGATAATATTCTGGGGCAATTTTTTTTTTTTGTGCAGCAGATGGCAGCATTGCCATGGTAATCGATACAAGCCCAAACCTCTGTTAGACATCCCTATGGCTTTAACCTGGACAGCTGCCTGTGACAGATGGGCTTATTGAACTTCACATGCTTGATTACAGTCCCCGCCTGAGCACATCTAAACACCAAATAGGTGTCAAAGTCACCAAGCCACCTCCTGACAACAGGATGTAAGTGTTGTGTGGCAATCTTTATGTGCTTTACATGAATTTGTCACTGTGTGGTCTACACATGATATACATTTTTTTTTTTTTTTAACCACATATCACATAGAAAAGAAGTTTCAACCCCAAAGCCTGGACTAATACAACAGTGTTGCATTTTAAATTGAAAACATACAAAGTAAAATAACACATAACCATACAGTTTTAAAAGTAGAGGTAGAGTTCCACATAATTCACATCTGGTGGGTCAGTCACTCTATGTGTTGGAATGCATAGGACAGATTTGGTTTAATGTAATTAATACTTCATAACATTACATGCATAATTCAAATAGTATATGTAGTATGTCTAGTACCTACTGCTACTACCACATATAAAAACAAAGCTTAGTACAAGATAGTAATCTTTGACATCTTACCCCCTGCAAACAACAGGAAACAAAGCTTATTAAACTTCCGACACCCCCTGTGAATTATACATTACCAAATATCATGTTGTCATTACAACAACATACATTTTCAATGGTTTGATATACAGATGGTTTTGGCTATTAAACTATACCACTAACATGAAAGCTAAATTTATCAATTTCAAAAGGAAAGAAGGTAAACACTATAATCTCATCTGTACGGTCCAAATCATGTACATTCATGAACGGCTCAGGAGGATAAACACACGTCTGCTGATCAGAATGTCCCGGTTCAATGCCGCTCAAAACGCAATGCAAGACACTGCATCATGGTAGTGTGAAGAGTAACGCTACCATTTCTATGGGAGCTGCATTTTCAACAGAAAGCCACATATCTTAAATATCTTCCTCACACTCCCAACATGACCACATTTACGTACAAGATAGTAATCTTTGACATCTTACCCCCTGCAAACAACAGGAAACAAAGCTTATTAAACTTCCGACACCCCCTGTGAATTATACATTACCAAATATCATGTTGTCATTACAACAACATAGCTTTTCAATAGTTTGACATACAGATGGTTTTGGCTATTAAACTAAAACAATACCACTACACCACATTTACGTACAATATAAGAATCTTTGCCATTTTACCCCCTGCAGACAACAGGAGGTAAGCCTTATGTGACAGTGTTCCTCCACTTTCCATGAAATTCTCACTGTGTGCAGTACACATGAAATCTGGTCACGAGGCTGCGGCCGCGACACGCCCCGACGTGCGCACTGTTGCGATCTTTACTTATACAAATAAAAAACTTTTCTCCAGGTTGTGTGTGTCTTTGCTCCAGAAAAAAAAAAACTGTAGGTATTATGGTTGTGTGTAACTGCCCCACGAACATATAATAAAACATAATACAAAATATTATATAATATATAACCATATTTCATTACAAACTTGTCTTATTTATTTTTAACCCTGGCCCATTCAACCTGACTGTTGTGGCCCAACCCAACAGCACTGGGGGAACACCTGGGTGAATGGAGGCCAAAGGAAGAGATAACCTTGTGCAATTAAGTGTCAGACTGGAGATGAGACGTGTGATCTAACAGGTTGAAGTCCAAAAATGTCTGAACTCTGTAAGAACTTTAACAGCATGTATGCTGCTGATACGCATGAACATATGAAGCAGCTGTCCATATTGTGTAATATGGAGAAATATATTATTGTAATCAAGTGAGTCCAGACATCTCAACATCATTTCATACTAAGAGAAAACTGGCATCTTGTTAAGCTAATTATGATTTGACACAATTAATGTTTTTAGTCACATACATTGATAAAGTAGCCACTAGCTGCCTGAGGCTAAATTGAGTATTTTACTCTTGTTCATTTTACTCTTGTAGACTCTGCAATTGAGTGCACATTAGTATTCCACTTTTCAGCCTTATCCTGGCTTTGATCTTATTCAGGATATGATGTTTACATGGAACATGAGAAACCGGATCATTCATATCCCAGTATACATGATTTGAAACAGTATCCACGTTTCTGATCGCCTGTGCAGTTGTGTCTAGATTTCCTACCATCGCAGTCATTATGGTCTATGCCAGCAAAGAATGATCAGAAACATGGATCAGGCGTTTACAAGCCACAGTATCACAGTTTCTGTTGGAGTACTCCAGCTAGCATACATTATAATCAATTATAATTATAATATCCATAGGGCTCCATCATCTGCAAACGCAAAAGAGTAAGTGGTCCATAACCCTCCTCCACTTTACTAAACATTTACATGACATAAGATTAAGGGTCAATTCAAACTGGGACACAATTACCAGAAAAAAGTTTATTCATTTACTTTACATTATCTCAGAGGTTGAGCAATACACAAAGCTACAGCAATAGTGTATTTATTTTCTATACAAGCAGTTTGACAAACAATGCAAGGATGACAAGTTTGTTGCACAGGGCATGTTGAATATGTGTGTAAGTGAGTGTGCATTTATCTATATAAATTCAGTTTTATATAAACTAGTTTGACTGTTTTTGACGGAAAAATGTGTATCCAGGAGGAGAGTTACATAGTCTTATAGTTTTATACAGCTTAAGTTATCAGCTTTTAATTTCTTCTTTAGTTTGTTTCATTTGTCTGACTGTGGGTGTGTATTTAGTTTGACATGTTTTAACAATCAGTGAGAGTCGTTGTCGTAGATGTCTGGGAAAAAAAAACATTAAAATATTTGTTAAAGATTTAAAAGTCAGATAAACAGGTTTTCAAAAATGCATATTTCAGATTACATTGGAAAGACAGTATCTCAGTTTGCATGGCAGAACATCAAGATCCAAAAATCACTCACCGCCTGGATAGTCAACATCATCGTAAATGTCTCCTTCCCTGCAAAGGAAGATTAATGTTAAACTGACTGCAGAAAAAATATGTCTTTTTATGGGTGAAATCTAGATTATCTATAAAAATTTAGTTTTTAACTTTGTTTATTTTAATCATGGATGAGAACAAAATGCCTTCAATTTAAGCACGATTTAAATGAAAAGATGTGTACTTGTTTAGATTTGTAAAAATGGGTGCATCCTGTATACTGTATGTGTTTGCATACTTGTACAAATTACTAATTTAATCAGAAACCAAAAACAACAACAGCAACAAAAATCTCTATTAAACAATTAAAGTCAAAGATGAACTGTTACTCATCATTATTTGTATATAGTATAAGGAAGAATAAGTAATAATGCTAATGGTGGCACATATTAAACTGATGAAGATTCACTTACATTTGAAGAAGAAGAGATCGGGACACATAACCATCTGGGACAGGTGAAACAAAACAGACTTTATGTAATACAGTCGCATTGAATTAGTAAAATACAATATTGCACTGTTTATTGTATTATCATCTGACAAACACTAATCATTATAATTTATTATATATCATTAAAATGTCCCATCCTAGAAAATATTTTTTGGAAGCTTGAAAGGATGAAATGTTTGCTGCTACATCAGGTAACCTAATACTATTATACCAGTCAACACAATGGACACTAACTGTTGCATGTCTGCTTATAAACACACACACACACACACACACACACACACACAAACACACATACTCACTTTATTATTGTGCATATGAAAACACATGTTAATATTACATATATTATTATTGTATAGTTTTTTTGTCATTTTATTATTGCTACAATGTGGAAGAGCCAAAACCCAAGGATTTTACTCTTTTAATCCTGTATAATGGGATGTAACAATAAAGTAATCTTGAATCTCTTTTTATAAAGCAGGTAGTCCACAAACTGCTAATGTATCACATGTTGCAGATTAAAATAACATACAATCAAAAAGGGATATGAAGTGTTTACATACAATTTCCAAACCGGTTGCGACACAGAGCTTTCTTGCTGTTGGTGAGCTGGATGACATCCAGGACTTCCCCTTGAGTGATGTGCAGATCCTTCCCTCCTGGCTTCTTTATGATGCAATTAGGATCCACCATCATGGTGTGCAGCACCCTGAGAGGCCCATCATACTGGGAAACAACAGTTACAGTGATCCATTTTTAGCATTTTTGTAATTTCTTTAATTGTCCTAATGAGGGCACTGTAACATGTTTATATTATATCCAACACGTGGAAATGATGCTTCTCATCATTGTGGGGTATATGCGGAATTTCTCAAGGATCCAACCTGGGCCCTGTTTGTTTGTTTCTATACATGTTTCCCTTTGGACAATAATTGTATACGTATAATGAACATACAATATAAACAGTTCCTTTCACTGCTATGCTGATGACACTCTGCTTTATATAACACTAAAACCAAATAATCTGGTGTGAAAGTGTGACAACTGTTTACCTTAAATTTTTTTTTCAGCTCCTTCATCACTTTGGGATCTAAGCTGGAAAAAATATGATGATTTGACAGTTAATCAAGAAGCATGCAAATGCATTTATCACCACAAATTAATAAAATAAATGATAGGTAGACTAATTCTCTTCACCTATTTGAACATTACCTCACCTGGTCTTATCATTTTTTCAGATCTACTTAGATCTACAAAGATCTACAAATATAGCTTCACATGATACTGATACTGGAGCTGCACTGAGTTCTCAATAAGTCAAGCTCTCATTTCCTGTTCTCTTTAAGTGAACCAAGATATGAATCAATACCTGATCTCTGGCGGTGGTGGGGGGAAATCCTCAGTTATTGGTTGAACGTCATCATAGTCATCTGAGAAAAAAAAAAAAGGTACAGTAAAACCAAAACTAAAATGATCTTGTGTTCTTGTAAATAGATAATCACTAACATTATCTGTTAAAACAATCAAACAACAATCATTAACATGTTATTATTAGAACTTGACCCACAATATAAACTAGCTAAGCAGCTTATTTCATATAGAGGTATAGGACATTTTTGGGATCAAGTTGGTCATCTTTATCATTCTTCAAGTTATCAAATGAGCTTTAGCAAACTGTACAAAATGAGTGTTATTGTATAAAATCCTTCAACCGCAGTTGAATTTTGAGCAATAATTGAATAAGAATTGACCTTATAACATTTTTCACCAGTGGTCAATGCTTATGAATCCCTACTGTGAATCCCTATGAACATTTAATGCATTTAACAAAAGAAAAAATAATTAAACCAAATAGTCTGGTCTTTATGTTACATACATAGCTATGACTGTGTTTTTTCTGTTGAGCAATGATGAAGTTATATAACAATTGTGAAATTATACCTGGTATAAATTCTAATCTGCCAATAATGTTTACAGTATGAGTGGTGTGGTGTCACTTACCATCATCTTCAAGCATGCTGCAGATTAGAGAAAAACACATGTTAGTTGGAACAGATGTGGGTGAAACTGAGAAAGCAATGCAAGCAAACAATTAAGTCAGTTTACACTTGAAATTGCAGAGTAGCAAATCATTGATTTGATCACTGAAGATCATCCCAACAGGACTGAAATTATCTATTGTACCTGTCTCTGTTATTACTCTCCACATTCAACATATGAGGGGGGTCGGGAGGTGGTGGAGGCAAAGGTGATGTGTCTATTTTTCTTGACTGGAGCAATTTACGCTTCACTGCCTCATAGTCGACATCCACAGATGTGTTACTGATGTATCCGTCTGCAAGGAAAAACAACATCAAGATGATGTACTTTATTAAAACAATTCAGTGTGTGAGTCATCTACCCATCTAATGCGCAAAGAATGATAATCAATATTATTCCTGGTCTATATAAAAGCACATTAAATCACTTTCAGGTTTACATATCTTGCCTCTCAATTCTTATCACTAACTTGATGGAAAGTTAAATAGTCATGAAATATGTCACAGCATACAGTGTTTTCATTTTTGAAAATGTTGAATTTCGATCTACTAGAACCTAAATAAATAAATAAAGTTTATTGAAAGGATAAAATCCTTGAGATGAACCATCTTGTTTTCAAGTGGGTCCTTACCCCCAACATACAGAAAGTACAGTACATAAAGCAAAACTTTTTCAGGCCTGGCCACTCCCACATCCACTGATTCCCCCAAAATACCAAAATACATACAGTAAATGTACATATACCCTCCTACACATTAGAGATAAATTATTTCCATATTTATATTATAAATAAAAAACAAGAGAAGGCTGTTTAAAGATCAATAAAAACAGATACCTTAAAGAAATGAAATGAAAGAATAGATCTAAGAGAAGTGGGCAAGTTTTTCAAATCAGATGGAGCTTTAAATTTAAAGGTTTAATTTTATTTAGAAATTCTAGGAACAAAGAAGTTAGTAAGAAGGATAGTTAAAGAAAATGCATTTTAAGTGAAATTGCAACAAATGAAAATGTCTTCTGGATTTAAACCATGTATCACTGTTTGTACCGTTTTTCAAACTAGTAATATATATCCTAAACACTTTGTTGTTAACTTTTCATTCTTGTTAACCAAGTTAATGTGCAACACATATCCAGTATACAATGTATATTCACATATACACGTATACATTAATAGCGTTGGCATGTGAAGCACTTGTTTTAGTTCCAGGTGACAGTTTTACCACTGTCACATAAAGCAGTGTGGAAATATTAAACTTGAAGTAACCATAACAGCACTGCACTTTCATTCCACATTGCCAGTTAGCTTATTGGAGAGACCAAGATAGCTATGTGCTAAAGTGACTTAAACTAACTCTTAAAGTATCTAAAAAGCCTCACTTTCTCAGTGGAAGTGAAAATGCTACTCTGCTTTGCTTTTATCGTATTCTTTGTAGTCTATATTGGGACTCTCTTTCTATATCTGGTCCTTTATAATCGCACGCATATTTTACATGAAGCACTAGAAAAGTCAATCAAACACTAAAGGGAGTATGCAATAAGACAGAAGCTGTCTGATGTTGAAAGAGATGGAGAGAGAAGGCCACTATGAGTTTTGGTTTTGCAGATAGTGTTGAGTCTCATCAGCATAACATGATACATCATATATTTATATAATAAAGTTAGAGCAAAATGTCTTGAATTTGAAGATCTAAACTCTAATTGGTCCTTGTAAGTTCAAGAGCACACACACACACCTTGCTTGCCAAAGGGCAATAATTGCAGAAGCAATTACACAAAATGTGTGTTTCTTGATATGCCAACTTCTCCCCCAGTGCAGAGTGTAGCAAATGCAGTATTTGAAGTTCATTTTTTAATTTCAGGTATTCTCACTGAAGTCGTTTGATACACAAATGGTAAATGTGCATCAAAAGAGGCGGGTGGAAACTTAAGTAAAGTATGATTATATCCCCATGCCTACCACACACACACAAACACAGACACTCATACATATACACATGGCTGCTGGATATTTTTAGAAAACTGGGCCTGGCTCCTTTTAAAATATTAGTACCTCAGTGTACACATTTTAAATATCATCAACAACAACTAACACTTTAGTGTTGAGTTGTCTAGCCCTCATGTCAACAATGGTCTCTGCAGTGTCTGTTAGGTTGACTGGAGGTGAATTTTCTGGAACTAAAGCACTAAATAAAAGGTTTAGACTGGAAGGATTTTCTATAATGCTTGATATAAATTTAAAGTGAAACTCACAGTTTCCGTTCATAGAACGAGCCAACCATTTGCCACCTGGATTATTCTTCACTCGAAGGATCTCCACGCTGTCGCCTTGTCGTATGCTGAGGTCCAGTTTTCCTCCTCCATACCAGTCATGACGGACTCTGGCTGTATGAAGAACCTCCACCTCTCCTTGCAACTACCAAAGGATAGAAATAAAGCTGTGAAAAGCTGTGACAATTTACAGAAATGAATGAGATTTGGAAGGGGATGAGTGGGTGGATTCGAAGAACCTTAATGTTTTAGGGTTAGATAAAAAAAAATGTATTTCAGAGAAATTCGTAGAGGATAAATATTGTTGGTTTCTTACCTGAAAGTTCTTCCTCAACTCATTTTCTTTTTTCTGACGCTCCATCTGATCTTTCTTTTCCTGCTCCTGATGCCTCTTTGCTTCTTTTTTGTTTTTCTTCTCAGCATTTACCCGGTTTACCTCCACCTGGTCCCTATAGAGGAACAATTGATTGAATTCATTGATGATTGATTTTTCTCACAAAATGAGAAATTACTTTTTAGACAGTTCTTCACATCACAGCATACACCTGCCAAATCACTAACAAGCCTTAACATGCATCTACAGCCATGCTGGTGACTCTGTGGGGCTGCACATAGTTTAGTGTGTTTGCATGCTAACATTAGCTAATTAGTGCTCATCTGTGGACCATGAATGTCTGTACATTGCCGTTGCCAAAAAATGCCGTCTCCTTTTTATTTTGTCATATTGTTCTCATAGAAATCCCATTACTTTGATTCTCTGGAAATAGGTGTATGTTTGTGGTTAAATAAAAAACCACAGATTATACGTTAGCGTTATATGTTGTATAAGTGGCAACAATCAACATGACTAAATTCAATGGTTTTTGCCACTGAATCAATTAATTCAGCCTTAAGCACTTCACAACAGTTTTACCAACTGCCTCCCCTGTTTGTCACGATATCCTGCTTTAAAAGAAAATAAGCTGAATCCCATGAACAACTTATTTTCATTAATAAATATTATCGCACTCTTGTGTTTATTGTTGCTTCACAGAGACACTTTGTCCGACCACCAAGCAGCAGACATTGTTGTCATTCAAGGATCATTTCAAGTACTTTGTGTTAAATGAAAGCTGCTTCAGTAGTGCTAGCAGTAAGGGCAAAAATAACAACAGCCGAAAATGAATTAATAGAAACACTTTCCTTCCTCATGTTCATGCAGCTGCAGCTACCTTTCTACTTTTAGACAGAGCGCTGAACATATAAAGACACAGTGGCAGTAAGTTTATACTTACTCATCAATAGACTCATACACATCATCGTCATCCTGTAAGACAAAAGGTTTTATTTGAACTTCTAAAGAACAAAAAATATATTTTTTATTTTTGGGAATTATTCAATTAAAGGTGAATGTTACCCATTGTAAGAAAATCTAATTATCAAAGAATCAAAGAAGATGCTTGAGTGTAAAATCTGTGTCTGCTCCATTTGGCTCACCAATATAAATGAATAGTGTAAACTGGAATTTAAACTCCAGTCTAATTTTAGTTTCTAGTTTTATGGGAAGAGTGCAATATGTTCTCACAAGAGGAGCCACCTGGTTTTGACTTCTTAAAATGGGTAGCAGTACTCTCTCTTAACAGTAAGTTTCAGTTTTCTGTCCTTACCCCATCTATACACTGTGAACTGGTGTCACTCCAGGACTCTGTGAAGTACACACAATATAAAGACATGAAATGCATGTCTTTCCTTTGTAAAAGTGGCTCGTTCTCTTACAAAGTGCTTGATAATCACAATAATACAATTCAATTATAAGTCATAACTCTTTACTTAATTGCTTAAAATGTGTCAGAAGAACAAGAGCTTCAAGAACGAAAGGAACTGCAGCAATGCAACTATAAACAAGCTGTAACTGTTACCGTTCTTCTCAAAGCTTGCAATGTCATCGTAGGTGTCCTGGTTATCCACAATGTCCCTGTAATAAAAAACAAACACATGTTTGCCTGTTTATTATTTACCAATTACCAATTGTTTTCTGATGAAATTTACCTTTATGTCTGCAATGACTTCAAAAATGTTTATCAACCATTATTCAGGGCATTACATTTCTCTGAAAGTAAATGTACTTGATCTTATTATAAAACAGTTGTTACACATTATCATTCATTTGGAGTTGTGTTTCTGGCCACCTGATGAAGTACAATATTCACTCTCTTTTAGCTCTGGTTTTTGGTCTCCACCAACTTAGATTATTTGTAGTGGCATCAGTTTGCCTTCATTACATAGTTGAATGTAAAGTAAATTCTGTCCGGCAATGTGGAGAGACAGAGATGATGTGCAGTAAAGGTCTCTAACCAGTAACATCATGGTTATGTGACATGTATCTTACCTGGATGCTCTAAAAGTTTAGAAAAATCTGCCCACATATTTCTCATTTTATAGTATTTTTTTTAAACCCTAAATTTAAGTGTCTGACATGATTTATTCTCCTTAAAGTGCATTACATTTGTATATTTAGCCCATGATTGTTGTTTAAAAAAAGTCATTCCTCACACTATTTCCTGCCGTCTTCACAACATGACAGCTCTGATTAAAATACGACTCTGATTGTATTGTGGCATTTTCAGTGATTTTGTTATTGCTGATTTTGTCTTTAAAGATGTGACAAAAGTGACATGAAATAAAAAGACAAATTTTTCTGTAGGAACATCCCTGTGATAAAATCAGCATTGTGTGAACTAGTTAAATACTCACATGGTGGCTATTTGGCGCGGCAGCTTGCTGGGTTTGTTAGATCGTTGTGGTGGTTTTGGAGGACCGATCACTGCAGGTAAAGGCATCGGTCCTCCCGTTGAGCCTGGGGAACCTGCTGGGAGAACTAAAGAGAACGTCTCTAAGTGAAAAAAATTATGGAAAAAGAGGACCAATAACCAGCAATGAACAGTCACACCTACTCACGTGAATGGATGGTCAACAAAAAGGCAAAAATGAATGACAAATATGCTGAATCTTCTTTTTTTCCAATAGGCTTATTTGTTTTATTTACTGTTGTTAATCACCAAATTTCCACACAGAGCAGAAACACAAATTGGTTAACATTTATAAGATTCGCTTAAAAAAATATATATATTATTTTATAGAGGACTCTTCTTCTGGTATCTGGAGCTCTTTCAGCAACATTTAGATTGAAAAATGTATTGATTTCATGGACGTAATTTGCGAAATAAAAAATATTACAAGCAAAAAATGATGAAAACCGCAGTAGTGTGTTATTGATTTTTTTGTGTTTTAATTCGGTAAAACAACAAAAATAGCATTTTTCACTGTAAAAGTACAATGGTAACATGCCTCATCTAATAGACCTTGTCACAGCAGACATTTTGATGTCACAGCAAAAGCAAAATTAACGTTGTTTTTTTGTCCGAGTAAGCCATGCTGCTGAGCCAGCAGTCCTACATAATTACAAACCTCTGGGCGAATAAGCCTGAGAGACTCACCATCATGCTTTCTCGGGGCAGGAAGGGCAGGTCCTCGATTTGGCCTCAGGAATGGCTCCAGGTTGACATAGGGAGGCCGTTTGGGTTTCAAAGGTAGCGGTCCTTCAGGGGGCAGGGGCCTCCGCAGCGGGGTCACATCCCCTGCACTCTTCTGTCGGGGCTGCTGTCGAAGCGGTAGAGGGGTGGATTTGGGAGTTGGTGCAGGGGCCTGAGCTGGAGCTGGAGCCAGGACTGGTTTGGAGCCTGGAGGCCTCTGTTGCCTCAACATCATGTTCTGCAGCATCTCCCCTGTCTGCTTGACCTTGGTGGTGTCTGCTGGCTGGAAGGATGCTCTGACTCCAGGATAGGGAGGCGTTCGAGGTAAGAAATTGGGTCTGGAGGGTGTGGAGGCCGCCATTGGTTCTGCCCTGGGGAACCTCACCAGGCCTGGGGCAGCCATCAGAGGAGGAACCGTAGGGGACAGTCTATGATGGGCCAGATCGTTCTCTGTCACTGGCAGGATAGATCGCCCAAATCCAGGTCGAGGTGATTTCGGGGAACCGCTGTCTCGGCTGCTGGTGTCCGAGGTGCTGGCCTTGTTGTTGAACCTGGCCCTCAGAGCCTTGACATCAATGCTCTCCTCCTGAAAACAACACAGGAACAGAAACTGTACTGCAGCAGCTCTGTTTCTAAAGCAGGAAGTTAGCAGCACAGCAAGGCATGCCCCCCACGCACACAAACACACAGCTTTACAAAGTGCGAATGCACAGTGGAGCAACACAGTTTCCTGGTTGTTTTGATCTTTACAGTCACCAACTGTGCAGCAGAGATAACTTTTACTTCTAAGTGCAGTGTGAACAGTAAGCTATTGAAGGCGTTAAAATAAATTTTCTCAGAGATTGTGATGTATATATGTGAATAAGACTATAATGTCAGTGTCATTATTCTATTTAAGCTTGATGTTCAGAAGTAATTTCCTGTCTCCTTTCACACAGTCACCCTAAACTGCAACACATTGCACACTGCAGTGTAAACCCTGCTTTGAGGCTTTGAGTATTTGTGAGAGGATGATCACCATACAATGTTTTTTACATTTTTTTTTACAGTCAGTGGCCACTTTATAAGGTTCACCTGTAAAATTTAATGCAATCCAATACAACAGTTTAGGCAAAACTTCTACCTTTACAATAACTATAATGTTCATTTTGATGGCATGTCAGAGAGGTTTTAATTTAATTATTTGTTTATTATTGAGGTTGTAGTTTGCAGTGGTGTCGAACTGTGTTGGACTACATTATATTGGGAAATGTTCAACCCATTTACTGACTCACCACTAACTATGACCATACCATTTACATGTCTCTATGACGTTATATTCTATGACATATTAACCAAACTAGAAGAGGGAGGCAAGTTTAAAAAAAATGCTCAGAACAGTTAAAGAAGAAAAAGAGCTACAGCAGCCCACAAGCATATATAACATCAGTTGTTGAGTTTAACTTCAATAAATGGAGTCAGAAAACCTTAGTAGAGAAGTGGTTAGCTAACTGACAAATATGATCAGCAAGAAGGGAAACATGATGGAAATGAAAGCACAGTTTGATATGAATGAACGCATCTTGTACTTTGTTATGTGGACAAAATGAAAACATGATGATAAAAAAAGTGTCTGAACGCTCAGAGTTGTAACAGAGGTTGTGAAGAAGAGCAGGAAGTGCTCACAACCACACACCTCTATACCTCATCCAGCATCCTGGGGTGGTTACCATAGAAACGCCCTCCACTGTAACTTTTGCGCCAATAAGCTGCAAGCTCTGCTCGCAGCCGTCTCTCTTATCATGAGGAACAAAGGAAATAAAAAAAGTTTGTCTACACCACAAAACACGTACATGGGGCTCCACTTTCAGTTAGTGGGTGCCTGCAGAAAGAACCAAGTGTGTGTGCATATGTGTGCCTCTAAATGTGTAGATGTTTATATGAGCTGCCACCTTTGGCACTGAAACATAAAAGCAGATGGTTTTGGTCTTGCCACAGACTGTAGCTGTGCAGGTGTGCAACAGAGAAATTAAGTGAACTAAGTAACAAAATGAAGACTGTTAAATAAAATATTACTCAATTAAAATCATTCTTAATATTTTACAAAATTATAGCATATATTTATAGTATTTTTGGGGATACTGATTAACTGTTTACAATTTTACTGTTGTATTATGAGCTTGTCGTCATCTGTAAAGCATTTTGAATTGCACTAACCTGTACAAAAGGTACCATGCAAAGTCTCTTTTAGTTAAAGTTAAAGACAAAATATCCACCATCACTGACCTTTTTCTACATAAAAAAGTCTTAAATGCAGTTAACAGGTGTAATTTAAGATACATTTGTCTGATAAGAAGATAGAAAAAGTGGAAGTAAACAGGTACTGAGCACTGTCAATCATTAACTAGTGATAGCTGTGTGTAATAATGGTTTCTTTCATCATCAGCAGGATGGACATTTCTCTTTTTTCCTACTCCAACTTCCCCTTTTACTGTGAAAAGTTATGTCTGTGTTACGTTTCTGTAGGTAACTGTAGCCGAACACATCAACTGTTACTAGTGGGTCAGGATCTGAAAACGTCAGATCATTCATTTGCAAACCAGGTAAAGTTTTATAGGTGTTTCAATAAGAACTTAGTTACATGAGAAGGAAACTGAGGTTTAACCACGGTGAAATAATAAAATCTGTTGATGGTCTCTTTACTACTGTCAGGTTATTCATGGAAGCCTTGATGGTCAGAAGGAAATGGACAGAAGTGTGAAAGATGCTGTAGACGAGTTGGTAATCACGCCATTTAATGATATTTAAATCTAAAGAAGATTGTAAATAACAATTTCTTACCATATTTGCCTTTAGTGATGGTTTAGTGATGGATAAAGTGCTCCATGTCCAGCAGTGAACCAGTGATGCTACTGTACAGACAGCTACATGACCTGTGTCACTAAAGTTACTGCAAATGAGGAAATGCTCAGCGAGTGTCGGCAACAGGGTGACTGACACAACATTGGATTAACAGCAGAGAAACATTTACATGCCTGCCGGTTTGTTTAATTTCTTAATAAAGTCATGTTTTTCATTATGTGCTTGAAAATGAAAAGTAATATGGATTTGTTGCAAAAGAAATACTGAGAGGACATTTCAAGTAAAGAAAAAAAGAAGAAAAGCAGAGAAAAAACCAAAACGTTATTACATCACTTTTGTTTCGAAATACAGAGGCAAAGTAAATGTCTATGAGTACCCTTGTATGTTCTGTGTTTAATTCTGCATGTGCAGTATAAGAGCAAACCTGAAGAAAAAAAAGACAGCAAATTGTAGTTAATTTGATATAGAAAAAGCAAAGAAACATGTTGAAACCAAAGAGAAAGTATCACATAAAACTCAAAAAAAGTAAACATACTGTATAATGCATATGAACAGGAGAAATTAAACACGAGTATCAATTGCTGACATTTATAGCAAAATTATTTTGCTTTTAATTATTTTTATGAGGAACAAGAGCAATGTATTTTCCAGTTTAAACCGACAGTTAATGTCCTGAACACCTTATATTCCTGTAATTCTGACTGATATGTCTGATCGTTTTAATCTCCCAGTTTTCTCGACTAGCAGCACAAAAATTTCATTATACAGTCTATGCAAAAAAAAAAAAAGAGTGAACGTTCAGATTCACCCAAATACCCTGCTGTCTTTAGAGTAGTAGTAATAGTAATAATTATAATAATAATAATAATAATAAGAAGAAGAATGGTGAATACATTTACAATTGAAAACAAACACCTGCATCATAAATGTTTGGTTGTACTGTCTGTTTACTAAAAGTTAATCCACACCTTCCACCCAATATGAAGTAAGAATTGTACAGATTCACTGATCAAATTAAAAGCCATCAAACCATGTTGATTTTGTTTCCCTACAATCCAAAGCACACTAACAATTTTCCCATTTTAACCAGTTCATCACAGGAGGGGATTATGGTCCAAGGCGGAGGACATGGACTGCAGTGGTCCTGTTGCTCCAGCGGGGGCGTAGGAGTTTAAAGGGGTGAGGTACCCGTTTACAGTGGTGGGTGAAGTGGGTGTGTTTCCTCCCATCATGACTCCTGGCTGATAGCTGGGAGCCTGAACCTGGCCGCCTGCAGGGGGCGCTGCGATACCTGGTGGTGCCCATGCTGCTGCCATATTGCCGGGCATTGTGGGCCAGGGCGCCAACGCTGGACCTGCCCACTGATTTCCCAGAGGCCCCTGCTGGCCCCAGGGCATGGCGGTGGGAGAGTATGGGGGAGAGGAGTATGGAGAGCCCCCTACTGGCTGTGTGGGGAACATGGAGAGGATCTGAGTGGTGGAGAGCAACGGCTGTGGGGACTCTGAGAGAAAAGAAGAAGATAAAGTTTTCTTTAAAACTCAATTCTGCTCTGGTTGAACAGTCCTTCCTGGAATCTCAGCTTGTTGCCAGGTAGCCTCGCAACGACAACAAAACTCCTGGATGTCACTGCACCCGATCGCTGGTTGCCAAGAAATAGTTCCGGCAAGTAACTCCCTGTGAAACCACGGCATGTCACTTTTAAGTTTTCAATTTGAGTACAGATTAAATATACGGTGTTTTA